>OX387332.1:1075000-2423942 GCA_947562085.1 Eudonia lacustrata
AGCCAGTGCCTCAGTAGTTGAGGATCCGGGTGAAGTGTGCTTCCAACATTGGCCTTTATCATTACTTAACATCTGGTGAAATAAAAACACCGTACTTACCCGTAAATATAAAAAATATATATTATATTCGCGGCTGCTTCTAAATTGGGACGCATCCAAGAAGCTAGTGCTAGAGCCGAGAAAATTGCTCGTTTCACGTTTTTGTTAGCGACATTAGAATGCCCATAAGATGTTTTATTACAATCGTTTTAAAAATACTACCTAATATAATAAGAAACGATGTACTTACTTTGCTTGGTTGCTGCTTATTTTCATATGCTATTAAAATGTATTGGGTTGATTGAATTTGGCTATTGGCTTTTTACACGCCTATTAATACTCCATATAGCGCTTTTTATAGCGCGATTGTATTTTTGTTTTTGTATGAAAAGATTCCGATGGCAATTTTAAATATTGAAAAATAAATTTGACAATCAGTTTTTTCTTATTCAACCAATTTCTTACAACAACAATTTAAACTCTATTGTGTTTGTATTACTAACAGTAACTCAACCCTTTTACTGGTTGTGGCAATATAGTTGCCACCATAATTTGAACCTTATATGGTTGCAATAGCATCGAAAACCAATAAAAAATCTATTATGCTGTACCAGTGAAAGGGTTAAACCTATGTACCTCCAAAATGTACCTTAATTAGTTTTCTTGAACAATGTATGTTTGCAAACACAAGCCAAAGTCAAAGTCAACATTTTTTTATTCAAATAAATTTAAGAAAAGTGCTTTTGAATCGTCCATACATTTTTTATCTACTACCCATTCAGGACGTCTATTTTTTAGCTGTGGACAAGAATGGGCGCAAAAAACTCCACAGCTTTAATAAAACTAAGGGCATTTACAAAAAGAAAAAAAAGTATGTCGAACCAATTAATGCAATATTTAATTTAATACATTTACAATTAAAAACTTTCAAGAGCCCGCAATTACAAATGTGAGAGTGGGGTTCGAACCCACACTCCAATTAAGTTTTCATGCCTCCAACAATCCTCCGTGTAAATTGAGATAATGCCACGATAGCATATCACCTACCACCTATGTATGTATGGTCTCTTTGTATTTGACCTTCATGTACATTGCTTGTTGCCTGAAATAAATAAAACGAAAAATCTATTTTATATTTTATAATTATGTACCATTGGCGCTCATTAGGTCTATGTCCAGCAGTGGACTAAGATAAGCAGATGATGATGATGATGATGATGATGAATCATGTACCAACTACCAATTAGACTATCTTGGCTCTCCACAGTTTCTGCATTTATTATATGCTTAAGTTTTTGCTGTTATTGTAAATTTTGTTATATTTAACTAATGTTTAAATTAAAATAAAAAATACATATGTCTTTTTTCCCAAAATTTCTAGTAAGTCGTTATTATAGTTCGCATGTTGTGGCTACTTTAGTGAGTTGTGCATTTATCTTTGTTTATATGATGTTGTGTGTATCATATCATGTTTCGATGTAACAACTTTAAGTTGTCCTTAATAAAACATTGCATGCCCGTCTAGTGTAAATTATTTGTTCCCATTATTATATGCTTAACACCTGTTATGTATTTACACAATGTTATGGCAATCAATATTTATCTTATCTTATAGATAGATAAATAGGTAGATAGATAATACATTTATTGCAACACTATAAAACATAAACATGACAAAAGAAAAAAAAAACAATGTTACAATTTGGTGGTCTTGTCGCTTTCAAGTGATTTCTTTCAGACAACCAGTCGGGTGGAGAGAGCTAATAAACTTTAAGATCAGAAGTGAAACTATGAAAACATACTAGAATAATGTGTATTTTATAAATGAAGCAAAATAATAATAATAATGGTAATGATAATAATGATAAACATATATACATAATATATAAATACCTTATATATAAATAAACCTACTTAAACATAATAGTAGTCTCAGGTAGGAAAGTAGCGGATATGGCAGTTTTGCAGTAGGACAGGGTTAATCGGAAAGGTGGAATTTTTTCACGAGCTTTTTAAATAAGTGAATGGATTTCGCACGCCTAGTGGCAACTGGAAGCGAATTCCAGAGACGAACAGCTTGGACGTTAAAAGAATAATCATAAAAGGCGGTGCTGTGTGGGAGTGTTTTAAGGCTTAAGTTTTCTAATGACCCTATTGAGCTTATCTTATCTAAAGAAAATAAAATTTGACAAGCGACTGTTATTTATAATTACTATTTACTCTTACTTATTAAGCCAAAGGATCCTTAGTAAGTAGCTAAGCTATACGCTAGAAAAAATCCATCAATAGGATTACTTTCTTTTACTTGCGTTGTAAAATGAAGTCATCAACATTATCATTAGCCTACATTAGTCCCCTGCTGGAAATAGGCCTTTCCAAGTGCACGCCGCAAATAAACAAAGACAAGAATATATAGCTAGATATAGTATAGACTATAGACGGGCATCCCACCCGTAAAAGTACAAAAGAAGACAAAAGATGTCGTATGAAAGATTAGTATGCAGAATGAAAGTACGAGAGGCATAAAAGCGCGAACTAGCATGAAAGAGAAAAATAGCATAAAGTAGGTTCCGATTCCGTTGGAGGTGCAAGATTTAAAAAAAAAGTGCACGCTGCTGAGTACGATCCGCGGCTACTATCACCCATTTCTTGGGAGTGATTTTGATGATTGCCTCAGACGCCGTTTTCAGCTTTACCGGGCTTTTTTGGGGCGGCGAGAACCTTAAAGGGTTCCTCAAGCCGTGTGAAACGAAGCACCTTAGGAGGTTTTCTTGAGGGAACGGCTTCACGCACTAGTGCGTGTTCCCGTGCCCTACTAGATTCTCCGAGGGGTTTTAGATCAGATCGGGGAGCGGAACAACCCGAGGGCGCCTCTAAAGACTCGGACCTTGGCTCGGGTTGACCGGGTCGTGGTTGTATTACTCACCCAGCTCTTGCCAGTATCTTGCGGGTGTCTGAGGGTGTCCTACACTACGTTTGCTGATATGCGGTCTCCACTCAAGAACTCTTTTACCACATTGGTTTATTGGTTCTGCAGCTAATATGACCGGCTTACTGCCACTTCAGCTTGCTAATTTGGGCTATGTCGATGTAAAATGGAGTACGTAATCACATTGGTGGATTTTTTTTTCTCACACACCTCTTTCCTACCTAGCTTAATTTTGATGAAACAGCAGCCATTTTTAATTTAAATTAGTATTTATTTATTTTTAGAAACCGACAGCTTCTTACAATGTATACTTATTACAATTAAACTATTTCATTAATATCCTTGCTGTACCATCACACCAAACACAATACCGCAGATTCTTAAGCCAACGGTGGATGATCTAGTACTGCTTATACTTCTGTCTCTTTCTTTAACAGCGTCACATTATTGGGAAATGCCCGCCCTAATAGTACAAGATACATAATGAAGCAACGCGTGAACATCAATCGTGCCGCAACGCGGTGTCTTTAATTAAAACATCCGGCTCATAGGACCAAATTGAATTTTCACACAAGAATACGAGCTGCCAAAGAATTAGAGCACAACTAGATGTGGTCTCGTAAGAGAGAAATGTGAAATGGTCTGAGCTCAGTTTCTATATGCTAATGGTGTTGAGCCATTGCAGCTTAATTGGTTGGGCACCTGACCTGAAATGTCAGAAAGTGCGGCTACAAAAAACAGCATCATTATCGTTAACACCAGCTCATTCTATTCCCTCACTGCTAGGGCACGAACCTTCTCTAGATGGATAGGGAGAACGGGCCATAAACCACCACGTTGACCCAGTGCGGTGCGGTAGCTGCTAACGACTGTTAATGCAGCCGGGACCAACGGCTTTACGTGCCTTCTGAAGCACATATCGAACTGATAACCTTATGAATAACTGAACTGATAACCTATGACCGGCCTCGGAATTGCAGACCGGGCGTGTTAACCACTGCGCCAACGAGCTCCCATCGTTTCAATTGTGACGTCACAAAGCCACTTCCACCACCCCTATATCCTGGCGACGTTAATGGCTGGAGGGATTAGGTCGTCGATGCAATTTTTCATTCTGTCTTCGCGCGACTCGAGCGAAGCACTCACGTGTGGCGTTGTGTTTATTAAAATGTGGGCCGACATGTCATCTGTAATACGTTCAGAGAAATTGCACTTTTGTTTTAAGATCTATTTATTACAAAAGCTTCGGTGGGCGAGCACTAAAGCGCTCGCCCTCATAATGAAGATCTCTGAAAAATGCGACTTACTCTGAAGTTTAGGTAGCAATTTTTAAATCTCATCTGTGATCTAGAAGGTGATTATAGGCTATTTATTTACTAATACAAACCCTGTGCTAGACAGATAATTGGTACGTTTTGAATTGTGTTCTGAGCTGACCCTCTATTTTTTTCATGTATTTATTTACTAACATGTACCTACAAAATACAACATGTTACATTTAAATACTAAGTAAAGTGTATGATCATGCTAGGGTATTGCAATTATAAAAAACACAGTTTTTTATGTACATTCGAAACAAATTCATGATTCATATGTTCTGAAAACGCAAAGTTAAGGATGTTTGTTTACAGAACTTGTTGCAATGGCAACAGATTTCATGATGATGATGATGACGATGACGGTCACAAACTACCTCCGTAGAAATCAATCCCGGGACTCCTGGAACTGCTACCTTTTTTTTTTAAAAATTTAAATATTTTCTAAAAATAATTGTCATGATAGTTGCAACTTTAGCTGCGTAGTCAAATTCTATGATGTGGGCTAGCGAGAGTTGAGCGGGCGGGCAGTTGTTCGCTGGACAGTGTCGAAGAGAGTATTGTCTTAGAATAACGAAATAAAGTACTTGTTTACTGTTTATCGGAGTATTATTTGTCAAAAAATTATCTGCCAAACTGCATAGCATTTTGTCCTGTAGTACTTTTCCTCGTGTTTATACAAAACTAGAGCTCAAATCCTGATTAAAAGCGAAACACTGTAGCCAGGGACTAAACCTGTGCTCCAGTTCATCCATAAACATAGCTAACCGCATGTGTGATACATTATTAATTGATTTAATTCGCCACCGAGCTACAGGACGCGGCACCTGATAAATTACACCTGGATCTAAGTAAACTGTGTGAAGTGTTGAACATAAATTGGTGTAATACCATTACGACTTTTATGACGCCTTGGTGGCCGAGCAGAGCGCTCGACCCGATACCCCAAAGTCCCGGGTTCAATTCCCAGGTCGGACAATATATTTCGGATTTTTCGATGCATAGCCCGGGCTTGTGATCACCAACCCGCATTTGGCAAGTGTGGTGATTAAGCCATTACCCATCAATTGTAGCGATGACTTGATTTTAATGATGGAAGCCTTTGCCCAGCTGTGGGACAATTATAGGCTGTTTGCTATTTATGAGTTAGATGTAAAAGTAAAAAATATTCAAATAAACTTAAGATTAAGTGCTTTTGATGCGTCCAAACATTTTTTTACCTACCATCCATTTAGCACGTCTACTTCTAGCTGTGGAGAAGTATGGGTGCAAGAAACTGCACAACTGCAGCTGGAAGTAATGACATTTACAAAACAAAAGTATGTATTTACCAAATCATACAATATAAGAAATAAAATACAAATTTACAATTCAAAACTTTCAAAAGGCCGGAATTACAAATAATGCTTACCTTTATACATTTACTTAACATTACACTTGATTCTAAAATAACGTACTTGGGCACTATGAACCGAAGCTATAAAAGGTGATATCGCGGCGAGCTCATACATGCACGGGAAGTTAGGCAGCTGAAAGATTATTTTCACATCCCAGACCAGCATGGGATAAAAACCACGTAGTATTTATTATTAACTTGTATTTACCACGAACTCTCATGTCGTCTAACAAATTATGATTCAGCCAAGCGGAAAGATAAATTATTTACCACGCAGAAATGACATTAAACAAATGAAACCGTCGTGTGTCATAATCTGTGAACCTTTGTTGTAAGGTTAAAGAGACAGGGTCCCATTGCGATTCGCTTCTTAATTAATTACGGGGCCTAGTACTGTTTATCTGGCTCGTGTGAGACCGCATTATTATCAAGGCCCTTTGCTAATTACACCACGAGTAATTATAAGCAAATTTGTGTGACCGGCGTGTGTGAAGATAGCTTTATTTGCGCGAGCGTTTTGTTTAAGTTGCTGATGATGCTTTAATGTTTTTGTTGGCTCATGAATTTTAAGTATTTGTATTAAATTAACTTACAAATTACAGTGTACGAGTATAAAGAATATTTGGTGAATATATCAGTTGAGGTTATCTTTTCTTTTCGGTTTTATTGTACTTTGAAAATTGTCATTCATCTTTGAACACATAATTTACTTAAACTATAATCATAGATATATAACGTGTAATAGAGAGGTGTGGTAAAATTGAAGATCTAGATCGGATACACTTTGGACCTTTTCATTTTTACCACACTTTTCTGTTTCACGTTGTACATAACGGAAGTGCTAAATTAGACAACTAATCTTTATCACATACCCAAATTATGAAACTAGGAATCTTAACCTTTTCCCCATCAGTTACGATTAGCAAGACGATTTATTAATCTTGCAAAGAAATTGTAATTACAAACTTAACAAAGATGACATCATGCTTTCTATAGACAAGTTAACGTATATCTCGTATATCTCGTTAAATAAAATAAAATAAAATCTGATTAAATTCGGCATTTGCATTATTAAAAATATGTTCAGTATCAGCCTGAATAAATATGTTTGTTTCGGTATTAAAACATGGCTTACAAATCAGTGATACAAAAAATATACAAAAAACAACAGTAAGCTAAAACGGAATGTTGAAAATAATACGCCGGCGGTGAGGTAATCCGATTAAGCAGGTACTAGTGATGGGAACATACTGTATCGTTCAGGAGGGATGTCGATGAAAACATACCCGTATTGTCCGTACAATGGAGGATGGCACATCACGATGGCAATAACAAAATAAATATGAAAATGTATTGATCAAATTAAGTAAATTTTCTAATAAATAAATAAATAAATTCGTGAACGTGCATAAGTAACTGCCAAATACAAAACTTTGCAACGTCACTTATCAAAGTCTTTCAAGAAGTTCACGTAAGGTTTTAGTAATGTGCCAAATGTTTTTGAAACTTTAAGGTTCAGGCGAAACATTAATTCTAGGATATTCACTATCACCTATTTTTACAATATCTTTTCTTAATATATTTTGATATCTTTTAACTAAATTTGAAACTAGGTGTTGTGCAATCCAAGCCAATAAAGATACATTATTTGCTTGCACACGTGTAAAAAAGATCTTATACTTAATTAATTTTAGATTCAACATGCCATACCATAAACGGTGTACAAATTAAGATACAAATTAAAATATAAATCCCTGCTTATTAATAAAATCAAAATTATAACTGCAAACAATATTAAATTAATTTAAAATATCAGAGATGTCAATAATGATTACTTGCATAAAATAAAAAATAAGATTACTGGGTAAATTTCAAAGGCTATATTCTGACTCATTTATAGTCAGCCATATTCCAAAGCTGTTTAAAAGCTGCTGCTGTCTCTTTTCAGTTCATAGAGACAGAAAGAGACATCTCCAGTCTAAAAGCAGATATACTTTGGTTCATTTTTAAATTACCCAGCAAGTTGACTGAACTTTTGTCCACTTTTTAAAAGCGTCAATAGGCTGCAATGAACGCTCCAAACAAGGCGAACCACATGACCGCTTGTTGGATGACTGATTGGATAAAAAAACATCTATCGATAAGAGAAGTCTAGCGCAGCACTATCCATCGCAAGCCAATAACGACGCAGTAGAAACACCGTTGAAGAGAAATGCAGCTCAATTAATTCGTTAACAAGTCGACAGCGGAACCGCCATTGCAAAGTTGGAACTGCAGCCACAGTTAGCGAAGATAGCGAAGATAGAGTGCTAGGACGTTGATTTGTGTAAAACATGAAAATATAGACATTACATAGAGGAGCTCGATTCTAGTATTAAAATAAAAAGACCAGAACGAGAACGGCTTACCACGCGGCCCTAGTGCGCTAAAGTGGTTGTTGGCGACGGTGTATGTGCCTTCCGAAGCACGGAGGATCCGAAGATGATATATTATTGGTCACCAATCCGATGACCGATCTTGAGAAAATTACTTAACTGCAGAGATCGCAGACCGCGCGTGTTTACTACTGAGCCATCGAGCTCCTTACCAAGATGGCTTTTGACTTTTTAATAGTGGCTTTGTCAGTGTTGCCATAGCTTTAGAATTGAACGAACAATAAATTAATAATAATGCCTCAACCACTGATACCTACGCTACCATCACAATATTAGGTACCTACTCATTACGTGAAGTTGAAGTGAAGTGAAGAAGAAAATAAAGATTAAGGTATATGAAATAGGTATAAGTAATAAAAACATATTTTGAGAGTATTTTATTCGTTATTATTAGGTTTAAATAACTACAATATAAGAAGAGAAAAATAATTTGTAAAAATTTTCTAATTTTCTTGTGTACATTTTTCATGACTTGGTTGTGTAATTCAGCCAAATGGTTTATTCGAATATCATGATCCTTTTCATGTTCCTCATTTGCTCTAACACGAAAGCTATTAATGTTCACATAATATCATTATGAGACTTCCCCGAAGTTAAAATATTCTTTATTCTTTAAGGTCTGTAACAAACAATATCTTATATGACCAAAAACTTCTCCTCCGCGGAAGGCACGCCAACGCCAACGCCAACGTTCTTCCTGTGGTGTTGCCATCCATAGGGAAGGTTATTTGTGGTGGTGGTAAACTAAACTTTCCTACACTCACACCAATTATCTAGCCCAAGAGAGGCTTCGTTATGAAACTCGTTAAATGGTTACTAGACAACGGATAAACATACTTAAAATACTTAAATACATACTTATTATATATAGAAAACAACCAGACCCGAGACAATTTAGAAAAACGATAATTTCTAAATTGACCCGACCGGGGATCGAACCCGGGACCTCAGAGATGGAGAGGAGAGGAGGTCGTCAAAATTGTTTGGTTGTCATTGTTTGTATCCAAATTCGACAACAAGTATGACATTCATATAGTGACGTGTCTTTTTTATCCCCAATTACTAATAGAACAATCGCGCTTACTATTTGCAATTTAAAGAATAATTATAAAAAAACTGTAATACAACAAAAATATTAAATTAAAATGTCAATGTGACGGAACAACAGGGAACAACCTCAAAATAATAACTATAGAAACCGGACTAAAATAGCAAAGGTGTCACCAGATTTGTGACGTCATATTTGAGGTGATGTAGTGAGTGACTTTAAAAAGGACTCAAGATTTTTTTTGATCACCGATTATCTGATGACCGTTTGACATAACAATACAAAAAATAAAAACTAAGTGTCAACCATTTGTTGCACTCCAACCTCCTTTTCTAGCCATAAGATAGAACGGAACTAAACATAGTTGCACGATTTTTATTTTAGCCATCCTTCTATAGCTTTAGTTATTGTTCTGAGGGAACAACCACAACCATAGACGAACTTTCGATTTTTTCATAAGTTTGTCAATGAATCGCGTCGTTGCCGCTCTGTTTCTATGACATACCATACATATAGTTATGTCGACCTTATTATGGGTTTATTTGTAAGAAATTATTTTCCCCTTATTCTTACCTTACCACTGATTATAACTATTCTCAGTACAACTATGGACTAAGCTCGGTGTATTGAATTTTTATTTGTAAGGCGGTATGTGTTGGAAATTGGAATATTCTAGAAACGAAATGTTGTTTTGTTTGCGAACACTATTTGGCGCTATGACTAGCGCTCAGAGGTTATGAAAGTTATGTCTCTAATAATTGAAATAGCCAGAAAAGGATTCCTAAGCTTACATTGAAATTCTGCTCGCAAATTCGCGAACCTATGAGAACAGAGAACGAGTCGGTTGAAGACTTAGATCATTAAACCATAATGCTCTAAGGTTGGAGACGATCTTTAGAACTTTGTCTAAGCTTTAGTGTCGATTTTATATATATAGTAAAAAAATTACTTTGACCAAAGTGTTTCTATGTCGATAAAAACAATACTTTTGTTCAAAATTGTGTGTTAATAAAAATTTATAATGTAATTTTTTTACCGACTTCAAAAAAAGGAGGAGGTTCTTTCTCAATTCAACTGTACTTTTTTTGTTTCATGTCCGGCTAAGCAGCAGAGGGAGACGGAATTGGTAAGTTACAACACTTTCTTTTATTGTTTTTATTTGAAAATAGTTTTTGATGCGAAGATGATGGGTATTTAAAAAAATAAGTAATTATATTTATTGCACATTCAACTCTTCATGAGAATGAAGTGCATTTCGATTACATTAATGAAAACGTGAATTTGTATGGCAAATATGGAATCCACATCTCAAAGTTGTGTGTATGTTACGTACCATGGGTGCACCACCACCCATACTCTTTTTCGTTAAGGCGCTGACACCTATGAAACAGCACTCTCTGTCGATCTACTTACAAGCAAAAGGGATGCGGATAGCGCGTGATCCACTGAATTCAATTTAAAAAACTTTTAAAACCCTATTTATATAAAAATCTAGATGTTTTATTTAAAAAAAAACTATAAAATCGTTGTTAATAAAGTCTTTTATTAACATATATTGTTCTTGGCGTTGTATTTTAAAAATACTTTTTATTGAAAACATTCATAAAGGTATGATTCCGAACTCCGCTGCACGCAGCAGTGCTGTCCGCAGTACTACTGGTCCATTGCTGCGTAGCTCGGAATGTTATCTCATATAAATTAATAGAGAATTTAGCGGCAGCACTGCTGCGTGCAGCGGAGTTCGGAATCGCATTTCAGAGTGTTCAGCGCCTTAACGTGATCAATAAAACTTGCACTAAGAAGTTGACTGTTTTCCGAAGTTCTTGTCGAAGCGTTTTCACGCGTCGCCGCTCAGAATAATAACATACAAACTTCAACGCAAAGCCTCTCGTCGGGGACTCAATTAAGAAAAAGTTTTCCATCTAATCACCACTCAGGGCCACAAAGAAAATGCCTTTAAATTAGGGAATGTGTTACTGGAGTTAATTGTGTAAATTAAAGGATTGCAGCATTCTCATTATAAGGACCTCATGGGCTTCCTTAGGGGGGTCGGGTGAATAACGCACGGGAATGACTTTGACAGACCTAGGAACTAGAATAACTTAGACACTGTGCAGATTTCCACCAAAATATTTTTTTTTCTGATACCTCTGTTGATTGAATTCCTGCATGGTCGAATCAATTTAGAAATAATTGTTGTCTAAATTATCTCAGGTTTGGGTGTATTGTAAACTACGAATACGTTTAGTTTGTGTAGGGCATGTGGATAGGAATCGGAGTCAATGCAGCACCTTCTGTGTAACGGCGATTCTCTGGCTAGGAAAAGAATGGGACTCCTGGGGTCGACCTATCCGAAACAGGAGGACTTTAGGCTCTTCGCTCTTAAAGACGTTGCCAAAGTTATGGCATCTATTTTTAAAGAGGAAGAAGAATGAAAGGATCGGGTTGCACAAAAGATCCCGATGAGTCGAAGTGTTACTGGGAGAGGGAAACCTTAGCAGGTCCCACTAAGATAAGATAAGATAAGATAAGATAAGATAAGATAAGATAAGATAAGATAATAATAATGTATACTGTCCTGGTGGCTGGGCAAAGGCCTGATCACAAATCCAATGTATGCATCGGATAATCCGAAACACGCTTTGCTAGAGCTGGGAATTAATCCCAGGACCGACGGCTTATGGGCCGAGCGGTTATTCTTTATGTGCGCTGGTTCTATACGAATTTATTAGGTCCGTACCTATGAAATTGACGTTTTTTTTCTCACTTAATAAAAGGTCTAAAAGTTCTAAAAGTCAATATCGGTAGTTAATATTATTATTATTATACACCTTTAATTAGGACTATGCTACTTAGGCTTCAGTAATAACAATGATTATTAATTTTGTGTCTTTATCGCCCAATTTTTTTTTTAAATTGACTACTTTTTATGTTTGCGGAATTGTCTTTTTGTTTCATTGTAGCTTTGAAGGGGCTTGATTTTTTTTCTTTTTAATGTCTGCTATATTTAGCTAGAGAAACAAACACACCACTCTGCAATTTTTATAGTGTTAACATAAATAGATGCTAAGAAAATTTTTAAAACGTTAGTATGAAAAATAAAATTTTATAAAACATCTTCATACAAAACGTCAATTTCATAGGTAAGGACCTAATACAACAACAAAAATATTTATTTAAGTATGTTTATAATTAATTATGCAAGTTATTAATAACTTAACAACTTGTGCTAGATAATTGGTGTGAATGTAGGAGTCTTTAGGTCCTACAAGAAGTCTTTAAATGCTTTATTATATTCAAAAATTAAAAAATACATCTTACTACGAATTTCTTCAATTACCCCAAATTTCAATTTCAACAACGCTCTTGACTCATTAAAATATATTGTAACATTGAAACTTCTGGCATCGAACCAGAAATATGAGCAAAGGATTTACTAAGAGTACAATTGTTTAGTTTTGCAACGTCGCCGTTGCAAGTGTTTCTTGTTCGTTGAGATCACCGTCTTTGTCATCTTAAAATGCTGTCTCAGCACCGTCAGCGTTGTTCTGGCAGGTTGGAGTCAGTTCCTTATTAGTGGAAGATTATTTAACAACAAATATACTTGTTATAGGCCTTTGTCCAGCAGTGGACGTCTTTTGGCTGAGATGATGATGATGATGATGATATATACTTGTACCTATTTTGTTAAAAAAAATATCATTTTTAATTTTCTTATTATATCCTATCCTATTAATATTATAAACGCGAAAGTTTGTTTGGATATTTGTTACTTTTTCACGTAAAAACTGCTGAATGTATTTGGATGGAATTCGACATACAGATAGTTTATAACCAGGAATAACACATAGGATACTTTTTATCCCGATATTCCCACGGGAAAGGGAACCACGCGGGTGAAACCGCGAGCGGCCACTGGTTTATAATAAAAAAACTTTTACGGATTGATTTATTTATTTTATTTTATTTTAGTTGTTGACAGTTGCATTCCGTTGAGCATTTGAAGTTTTAAGGCATAATTTCCTATCAAAGGCAATATACCACAAGCTCTTAAGCAGCTGTTTCGGGGTGATCAATGAAACTTTCCGATATGATTGTAGACTGTATTATACATACAAATTATTAATAAAAAGGATTCTATATAAATAATTGCAAGACTGTTCGGTGCTGTGGTTTGGACAGGAGTGGTTACCGCAAAGGCCAATGCCATTGCGGTCAGTGCGGTCCAGTGGTGCGCAGGCGCAGTGGCGGGACTCTTGATGATTCACGCGATGGCCGGCGTTGAAATGACCATATAAGGTCAAGAGTGGCTGGCAGATTGCTTGCAGAGAGCCCGGGTCTCGCGCCCCCCGCCCCCTTGCACGCCTTCCGTTCACGGACAGCAGTATTATAGCAATTGTGAAAACGAGACGCGTGTTTATACGCCGCTACAGGCGTCCCGTTTTCACAACCGCAACAATACTGCTACAATACTGCTTTCGGAGCTCATGGTTACCCACCAGGTACATAATGGATAACTGTGCACGTTTCTCTCCTTGTTTTCTCTCCGCATATGACCTCTAACCTTAAATGTTTTCGTCAAGTGTAATTAGAGTCAGGAGTCATCGTTTCGCCGAAATCGTCCCGGAGACCTTTGCTCCTCACCTCGCTGTTTATAAGGTCGGCATACACGCCCTTTAAAGAGACTCGCCTTGAGAACAGTTATTTTCTATGCATATCTAATTAATGGACAATTTACAATGCAAATATTCTGTGGTGTAAACTTTGGATGTAGACAGACTGGAAGAGATAAGTAGATCGCTAAGACCCCGGCACACACAAACTTCACGTTTCCTTATAGTTGTGTTGTGATTAGGTTTTTTCATTGATTGTATATCCTTAATGTTATGTTTGTGTGGTCGTTAATTAATGATTTTAAAAAATTTCATCATAATCATCATCTCAGCCAAAAGACTTCCACTGCTGGACAAAGGCCTCCCCCCAAGAATCTCCACAACGACCGGTTTTGTGCTGCTTGAATCCATTAAATATTTTAATGTTATTGTATTGTAGTACTGTATGACATTGTAAAAAATTATACTGGTAAATGATGTTTTTGCAAACTTAAATATTTTATTTATTTATTTTTTTCTTTTTTTGTGTTTTTTTACATGTTGTGACTGTCCTTTATATTTTGTGTTTTTATTTGTGATGGAAAGTGTCATTTTATGATAGGGCATTCTCCAATATTTATGACGCTGTAAGGGAGAAAAGAGCTGGACACTTGCTGAGTTTCTTGCCGGTTCTTCTCAGTACAAGATCTCCCGCCCAGAGTAGATAGACTTACGAACCGATGGCATAAATGACGTTCATAAGAGCTATTTGTAGCCTAAACTGAATAAATGATTTTGAATTTGAATTTTGAATTTTTGAATTTGTATTATGGTGGGACTTAGCAAGCGACATAAGATTGAGTAGCAATGGGACAACATAGGTTGAAATAAAAATAAAATGATACTTTTTCACTTTCCTTAAAATTCAGAAACTAGTTTGAAAGAAAGATTGGATATGGCAAAGCCTAACGTGCTGAATTAAATATTTGTAAGCAACAATTAGCACTTGACAACAAAAAAGTAAAAATGTCCTAACGTGCTGTTTTAATTGGCTATTGACTCCATTTTAACTACCTTTATTCGATCATAGGGCCTTTAACATACTATTGACGACCTCCTTGGAAGTGGTTTGTACGCCGGTTTTCATAGTGTCGCCATCTCTGAGGTCCCGGGTTCGATCCCCGGTCGGGTCTATTTAGAAATTATTGTTTTTCTAAATTGTCTCGGGTCTGGGTGTTTTCTAAGTATGTTTATCCGTTGTCTAGTAACCATCTAACGAGTTTCATAACGAAGCTTCTCTTGGGCTAGATAATTGGTGTGAGTGTAGGAAAGTTTATATTTAAATTTATATTTATTCTCTTTTTGAGCATAGTACTCGGTTAATGTTATCTAATTGCTCTATTGCAAAGTTTAACACGACAAACGAGTTTGGTGGATTTAACTAATTGTTGCTGGCATCATAACATTATCATTGGTAAACATAAATAAATAAGTTAAACAATTGAAAACTCATTTTTACCGAAAACTTTTTATGTGCCTTAAGAAAAATCCGCTAAAGTCTTAACAGTTAAACTCCATTGCGAAAGGCATTGAAGTCTACTTCAGCTCTCCTAAAACCTGCTTCTAAAGTTGTAACAATTAACTTCACTGTCTAGTGCTATTTTTCTGACAGCTCCCTATCGGTGCCCCATCCAGTTGCGCTATAGCCGCGTTCCGAACTCCAGACAAAGACACTCTGACAGTTTGAGATTGTCGCTCGCTCCGGGTTGAGTGGAATTAAAATTTTATAGCGACACAACTCGGGCTTTTATTGTATTACGGTTCTTAGCGGTTTAAACGCTTCGTTTTTAATGAGCGCAAATTAGATTGGGCAGGATGTCTTGTAGACGACAAGATGGTCTGTGAGGGCTTGGGCGAAGTTGGGCGGTTGGGGAAAGATGTTGTTATTTGTATACAACGTGTAACTTAAAGGTGTGGTCAAAATGAAAAGATCCAAAGCAAGTAGTAGTAATAAGCAAGCAGCAGTGATCATAAATGTTAGTACACAGATGTTACTAAACCACTAGGGCTGAGACTTGTTTGTTTGATGTGACGTCACAATGTGTTTTTATTTGTGATGGAGTGTCCTTTTATGATAGGGCATTTTCCAATATTTTTGACGCTGTAAGGGAGAAAAGAGCTGGACTCTTGCTGAGTTTCTTGCCGGTTCTTCTCAGTACAAGATCTCCCGCCCAGAGTAGACTTACGAACCGATGGCATAATGACGTTCATAAGAGCTATTAGTAGCCTAAACTGAATAATTGATTTTGAATTTTGATTTTTTTTTTAATTTTGAATAGAAATATTTAATTGAAAATTGCATAACAAATTAAAGTTAATAATCACGTCTTAGTAACTCTGCATACAAGATCTATATCGGATACACTGTAGATATTTCCATTTTGACGACACCTTTCAGTTACACGTTGTATTTTTTTGACGACCTCCTTGGTTGAGTGGCTGCACATCGGTTTTCATTTCGCCATCTATGAGGTCCCGGGTTCGATCCCCGGTCGGGTCAATTTAGAAATTATTGTTTTTCTAAATTGTCTCGGGTCTGGGTGTTTTCTATGTATGATAAGTATGTGTTTAAGTATATAAATTATGTTTATCCGTTGTCTAGTTAACCATTTCTCGAGTTTCTTAAGGAAGCTTTTCTTGGGGCTAGATAATTGGTGTGAGTGTGGGAAACATTTATTTATTCATTTGTGTCCTTTAATTTTTTTTCGGCGCTTTTGACATATTAGTAGCACAAAAAAGTAGACCCACAGAATGTAGGACGGTAGCTCAGACCAGCTCGGAACAGCTCGCAACAGTCCGAGTGAGGCTGTTACGAGATAACCTTGTCTATGTGTGCGTTAGCTTTTGTAGATCTCCTTATTTTGTCAGGTGTACTACCAACTATGCTATTGTGGATCTGTCCAACTCACCGAAATTAATCAACACTATCTACTCGAGTAGATTTAAATGTTTTAGAACTTGCCTTTAAATTTTTTATCGTCACTACCATCAGATGAGATGAAGTAAATGCTTTCCCAGAAGGGAAGCACGACCACAATTTTGCAATTCCAGTTTTTTTACGACCCACTAGAAAGTGGGTCGTAAAAAAACTGGAATTGCAACAAATACGTAGATAAACAACACTTAATTACTATTTGTTTATCAAATTGTTTGAATGAGCACAATAAATAGTGGACTGACTTGTAAATACTTATCTCTTTCTCAAAGGTAGAACTTAGGAGCATTGTGTAAATAAAAATATAAAATATACCTAAGCTTAAAACGGAATTGTGTCTGAGAATTTCCAGTTGAGAAATATTAAAACTGTTCTTTCACTTTACGACGAATGCAACAAACCTTAAAATTAAATGAGCAAGATGCATGAAAGGATGCTGCTAACGAGAAACTACTACTAAGTACTAGTTTTATTTATTGTTAATAAAAATAAGTTATTTATGTTTTATATTTTAAATTATTATCTATATTAATATGTGAAGCAAAAACTTTGTACCCCTTTTTACGAAAATCGCTCGGACGGAGGAATATGGAATTTCGCACACTTATAGTTTATAATAATATAGAGACGGAGAACAGAATGTTAATTTTATTTTATAATTATGCATAAAAAATACATTAAATCAATAAAACAAACAATACACACTACCATGTACGAGTATTTGACAGACGCACATTTATTACTCTTTTCGAAAATTTCATAAATGGAAGAGGAGCGGCCGAAATCTGTCAATGCCAATCCAAACTCACATTCTATCTTTTTTAATTTTTCATAGCTTAGGATACAATCTGTGCTGCCTTAATAAAATTACGGTCGAATTTCGACCACTGGGCGACCACTAGTTATTATTAAAGAGCAAGAACAAGAGCTGGATGAGAGTAGCCGCGGATAGTGCTAAGTAACGTGCACTCATGCCAGCGACTAGTATAGGCTGATGATGATAATAGTGACGATGATGTTATTGATGATTAATATTATTATTTTAATTTACCATTTAAACTTCGATCAATAATAGCACTAGATCCCAATTCCAAAAAACAATTCGAGAAATTAAATACTGTTTTGTGGTCTTACATTACATTATGATGGCCGATAACAGTGTAAGTATAAATATTTTTCAATCATAATTGACTTATAAGTCAGATTTGGTCCCACTACCATAAGGTTTACGGCTTGATGACCAACAAAACGATATTTTCAATAAAAATATGTGAAAGTATAATTTTTAGTTTTTTTTTCTAAGTTTTTCTCTAAGTCTGCGATTGCTGCAGATGCAACTTTCGCCAGTACAAAGGACACTTTTAATCCCGACAACAGGTTTCTGTGGGATAATGTAGTCGTCACGAACAAAGTCGCGAGCAGCAGCAAGAGCTACATCTAAATTAAATTGTATTCATTAATGGTCTTTGAATAAAAATACAGCTGGTTGGACAGATAATTGGAAAGGTTAGATAATAGATAGATAGATAAACACTTTATTGCTTACACAATTATACACAAAACAAATTACAGAAATTTTTAAAACAATAGTAGGCAAAGGCGGTTTTATCGCTTAAAGCGATCTCTTCCAGACAACCTTTGTGGCATAGGACAGATTAGGTAATAGGAAGCGCACCTGACCTAGATTATCAGAGGGTACAGGTACATCAGAGTACATCAAACTAGTGGAAAATGTTTCAACACTTTTCCAAATTGTAATTTGTTCGCAACAAAATTTGCGTTTAATTATATATAACTAGCGGCCGCTCGCGGTTTCACCCGCGTGGTTCCCGTTCCCGTGGGAATATCGGGATAAAAAGTATTCTATGTGTTAATCCAGGTTATAAACTATCTGTATGCCGAATTTCATCCAAATCCATTCAGTAGTTTTTACGTGAAAGAGTAACAAACATCCATCCATACTTACAAACTTATAATATTAGTAGTAGGATATACTAGTTCACTGCTGAACATAGGCCTCTCCAAGTGCACGCCACTGCTCTCATCCAGCTGGCAAGCTGATGATGATGATGATGATGATGATGATGATGATGATATATAATGTAGTTGTATTCAACAAATTCATTCATGACTTTTAATACCTTTGACACAGAGCGACACCACATTCGAGACCACATCGAACTTGACCTTCGAAGCCACCAAGTACGAGAACGGGCAGAAGTTCCACTGCGAGGCGTCGAACGAGGTCACCGCGCAGACCAACGACCACCCCATGCACGCTGAAAGGATCCTAGAGATTTGGTGTAAGTGTTTGGGAATCAAAATTGATTTCTAAAGTTTTTAAAGTTCGGTAGCTCGGATTGAATGCGTGATATCGTTATTATCCTGAGCCATGGCCGTGACAAAGAAGGGGAATTCTGACCTGACTAGGTTTTCAGTGAGTAAGTCTCTCCTTCCTCGTGAAGTTTTTTGTGTCTGGACTAGGGAAGAGGAGGAGACTCCTATGTAACCCGTAGTCGTCTCTAGCCCCGGCGTATGCGCAAGACAGCCAGTTTACCCTAGTGTTTTTATTATTTAAGGGTAATCAGTTTGGAGGAGCTCGATGGCGCAGTGGTTAGTGCGCTCGGTCTGCGAGTACTGAGGTTAAGCAACTTTCGCAAAGGCCGGTCATTGGATGAGTGACCAAAAATTTATTATCTCGAGCTTCTCCGTGCTTCGGAAGGCCCGTAAAGCCGTTCGTCCCGGCTGCACTAGCAGTCGTTAACAACCACCAATCCGCACTGGGCCCGCGTGGTGGTATAAAGCCTGTTCTCCCTATCCATCCATAGGGAAGGCTCGTGCCCCAGCAGTGAAAAATGAGCTAATGATGATGAGGGATCAGTTTGCCTTCATCTCACCTGCTGTTAAGTGATGATAACGCCGAAGCGCTCTTCACTCGAAATTCTCAACTTCTGCGGAAATTATATCTGTAACTGTCGGAAAACAACAATTTTATCAACAACATTTTTATGGATATGACACAAGATTCGATAGTGGTAGCTAATCAATTTAAAATATGCCCCACTAAAAGGTCTACAAACAACCAAATCAAATTGAATACATTCCTGTTAGGAATCTAAACCAGGACAGGGTGTGAGACATTGGGCATACCACTATACCACAAAGTGTCTAAAAATTCAGACTGCCAAAACAAATAATAAAACGTAATTACTTTGTGTTTCCAGATCCGCCTATGGTCAGAGTGGAGCCAAACAACATAACCGTTGTGGAAGGATCCAAACTGTTGCTGAAGTGTGAATATGAGAGCAATCCGTCCTCACTGAACAACGTCATATGGTGAGTAGTGACGTCATCATAAAACAAGGTGACTGCACAAGGTAAGTTCATACAAATGAGCTCAAGCAATGCACGGACTGTTTCGAGCTGTTCCAAGATCCGTGTCGGTGGAACGCATAGACCCTATGCGTACGTCGCTCGAGCGCGGCATTAAACTTAACTGCTGGGACTTCTAACTTTGTGGCCTCAGTGAACTTATTCACTATAACCGCGAAGTACTTGGCCCTCGTCTCTCCTGTTGGCAAGTGATGGTAAAGCTGGAATTTCGAAACTCTGAATTCCCGACTTCTCAGAAACTGGTACGTTTCCTAGACAGGCTCGGGCGTACAAGAGACTCAAGCGCTGAAGTCGAACTCGAGTCTATTCGGGAAACTCGATGTATTGAGCAGTAGAATATGTGTCTTGAGATAAGAGCCAAAATGTTGTCTCATGGACTCGAATTTTAACAACATTGACTGGAGCTGTATTCGTCTTTTTCTACCTCCAGGTATCGCAACGGGCACAGGGTAAGCGTGAACAACACGTCCCACTACCAAGGCGGCACCACCGACCAGCACTCCCTGATAATCCTGGATGCAAGGGGCGAGGACATGGGCAACTACACCTGCCTGCTGGCCAACGCGGTGGGCAATGGCACCAGCGATGGAAGCATCGACGTCAACGTGCTGTGTAAGTTTGTTTCTTGATAAGTTCTTAAGAAGAAGAAGAAAAACCACAATTTTCATTTCTTTGTGGATAAGAACTTGGCCTTAATGTCACCCGATGTTAAGTGATGATAAGGCTGAAGGCATCCTTAAATACCGGAACTGGCTATTATTCCAACTGCCGGAACAACAATGCCACCAACATTGTTTGTTATGTCATCATATTTAGATAAGCTGGTGATAGCTAGCCAGGTGGACTTCAAACAAGTCCTACCACCAGCCAAACTGTGTACAATCATGTCCATGTCATATCCCCCTGCCTGGGGTTCAAGCCCCCCGCTATAAAGAAAAGACCTAAAAAATTAGGCGTTCCAAATATACACCCTGCTACAATACAGCTTTAAGATCTCATGGTATACCTGAGCTTACTCAGGACTTGATAATTTCAAATTTCACATTTCAGACAAGCCCCAAGTCAGACTGACAATGGACTCGACCAGCCCTATCCTGGAGACTGACCACAAGAACGTAACGCTTACGTGCGCGGTGGTGACCGGCAACCCCCCACTGCTCGACGAGGTCATCTGGTACCTGGACGGGGAGGTGTTGAAGCACCTTCCTGAATGCAATGGCACTGACGGTGAAGGTCAGTGACTTTCGCTTTATATCATCACAAGCTCATTTTTGCTCCCACTGCTGAGACACGACCTTCCCTATGGATAGAAATACCACAGGGAGAACAGGCTTTAAATAACCGCATGGTCTCAGTGTGGATTATTGGTTGTTAACGACTGCTAATGCGACCAGGTCCAACGGCTTTACGTGCCTTCTGAAGCATGGAGTAGCTTGATAGTAGATGATAGATTTTTGGTCACCCGTCCGTTGACCAGCTTCTGTGAAAGTTGATACACATCAGCAATCTCAACGTGCGTGATTACCATTGCACCATCGAGCTTAATAATTATTTTTTTATTAATCCTCTATTGTACATAGAGAATACACTTTGAATTACACATTATAAGATCCATATACAAGGGTGAGCTTATCTCTAAAAGAAATCTCTTCCAGTCAACCCTAGCTGTGGTGTGAAAAGGAAGTCTGCGGGACCAATTAAGTTTTACCCTGTAAAAACAAAAATGGTCAACAAATAAGTATAATTACAATACTCTTCTGTCTGCAACTTCCAGAGAACTTATGCAATGAGGTGGATCCCTCGATGCTGCTGCTCCAGGACACTACGAAAAGCTTCCACGGCAATTACTCGTGTAAGGGCAAGAACTACGCTGGCTGGGGCGATGAGAGCAACAAGACCGAGCTCATAGTCAACTGTGAGTACCGTCAACTTATGCCTTTTTTATTTTATGGCCGGTATGGTTTGCTTATTAAATCAGTGACAAGTAAAATATTTTTTACAAAATATTTTCTTTGTTCTATAATAGTTTATTGGTAAATGATAATAATCTCCAAACCCCATGAGTATGAGTGCGACTTCAGTGAAACCTAACGAAGTCTGCTTGTGAAAATATGAAAAGTCATATTTCACTCTTCTGTGTAATCTGCTTACACTCATGCACGTTAACGAACCCTTAAAAATTAATAGTCCACCATTTTTGCACATCTATATTCGATAAAGCACAAATTTATCTTAAAAAAGAAATTTCAAATATGACTTCACTTTTCCGCCAAAAACACAACTTACGTCATATTTATGCAATTTTGTTGTACTGTATTACCACACTAGTTTCAGTTACATAATATTGAGCAAACCTCTAATACGTCAGGTGTTCCGCAGGGATCGCACTTAGGGCCCATATTATTTAACATAATTATTTGTATACGACATACACACTTGTTTCCTCCATTCGAAAATATATCTCTTTGCTGATGATTTGAAGATTTTGATGCCAATAGAAACCGTAGACGGTAACCGCTTGATGCAGGATGATCTGAAGTCTGAACAGGCTTGCTGCGTTGTGTGACGGTAATTTTATGACACTTAATGTATCTAAGTGCTTCGTTATACAATTTAATCGTAATAAATCGAAATGAATGACGAAAATTTAACTCATTCATACAGTATTCGAGACTTTGGGGTCATTTTTGATAGCAAACTACCCTTTCATCTTCACGTTGACCATATGGCAGTGGTTGTAGATCTCTCGGATTCTTAATACGTAATTGTAAGGACTTCAAAAACTACAAAACAAAGATCCTTATTTATAACGCAATTGTCCGAAGTCATTTGGAGTAACTGTTCTCAGCTATGGAATCCACATACATTAAAAGCTAATAGAACGAATTCTAAAGCGTTTTCTATGGCATTTGTCTTTCCACCATCATCTTGCAAGAAAATAAAATTGCCTAGTTACGATGCCTTCGGAATGAGTAAATTAAGCGATAGGAGGAAGCTATTGAATTTCATGTTCTTTTAATATCTATGTTCTCATCTTCATATAAAATCGATTATTCGTCGATTCGGTTGATTGTCCGTTGTTGCTCTCAAAGATCAGTCTTCGACGCTCCTAAAGAAATTTAGGTTTAAACAGTTCACTGAATCGAATTTGTAAATTTTATAACAATCTGGTAAAGTTGACAATAGTGTTGATATATTTGACAGTAGTTTCTTAACATTCAAAAAGAAAATTATACATGTAATTAAATGTTAATATTTTATATAATACAATTTCATATTTATTTTTATTATGATTTAAAATGTGATTTATATGTAATTTTTTTTTAATTATTATGATAGTATAAATGATTTACTATTCTGTCTTGATTATGATTGCATGCGGTGGTGACCTATAATTAAAAAAGCACCTAACTTTCGCTGAAACATGCATATATTTTCTGTATTAATGTATATTCTGTTGGCCGTCCTCAAATAAATAAATAAATACATAAATAAAATTATTCGAAGATGGTTTTTCTTATAATGTTTAGTTGGTGTCAAGTTGAAGGATATAGCTAAACATTTTCTTTGTAATGCTCTAAGCATAAACCCCTTGAGTATTAGTAATGATGTGGGATAATGATGATGACGACGATTGTAATTGCATATTACAGATCCGCCTGGTCCCGCCAAGCTGACGTATTCTCCCTGGAGGGTTGTGAAGGGAAAGAGCTTAGTCCTGAGCTGCAGCATTCAGGAGAAAGGGCGGCCTGAAGTTCACAGGTAACTTTAAGAAAAATAAACATTAATTCCGCTTATAACAATAAGACACCGCTGGTAATCGAACCGGTGGTCTTAACTACTAGACCTCGGAGGCGGTAAAAAAAGACAGAGAAGTATAACATACAGTTAAAATTATGCTTAATATATAATCCTACTTAATATTATAAACGCGAAAGTTTGTAAGTATGGATGGATGTTTGTTACTCTTTCACGTAAAAACTACTGAATGGATTTAGATGAAATTCGGCATGCAGATAGTTTATGATGATTTTGATATTTTGACATTTGATGATGATGTTTATGATATGATTAACACATAGGATAGTTTTTATCTCGATATCCCCACGGGAACGGGAACCACGCGGGTGAAACCGCGAGCGGCCGCTAGTTAATTAATATTTAAACGGTTTGTATGGAGAAGTGGCAAAGCGCTCGACCTGGGTTCGATTCGGGTCGGACAAAGTGTGTTTTGAATTTTTCGATGCATAGCCCGGTTTGTGATTACAAATCCGTAGCTATGACTTTATTTCAGTGATGGAGGCATTTGCCCAGGTGCAGCAGTTCCGATCCGAACCGAACCCCTCGGAGAATCTAGTAGGAAACGAGGACACGGCCGGTCCCTGTAGAGAATCTCTGACGGCGCTTCGTTTCACACGGCTTGAAGAACCCTTTAATTAGTTTCTCGCTGCCCACAAAAGAGATTATTTTTTTTATACGTAGCACGGCAAATGACTCCATTTCACCTGATGTTAAGTGAATATGGAATTCAGATGCGACGACAACTGGTGCAGCGTGAAAATAACGCAGCATCAGTTACCCTCACTCTGCCGGCCCACAAGGTGCCTCTTCACGCCTCGTTTGAAGGACCCCATGTCATAGGAAGGAGGGAAAACGTGTGCTGGCGAACTATTCCATGTTTTGGAGGTGCGACAAAGAAACGAGTCACCAGAGTTCTTAGTGCACGATGGAATATTTGAAACAGTGAAGCGGTGACTCCGGAGAGCAGCACGTGTACTCCTATGGAGGAAGGGAGAAGGTGGGATAAGGTCAAAGAGCTCTAGCTCTAGAGAAAATAAGGCAATCAGTAATTAACTCTCCTAAAAAGCTTTAGCAGTGAGAGGCTATTTACATAACACTATTACTTTTTCAGAAAAACTCTTTATGTTCCACAGATTCCGCTGGCACCGGGGCGGCAGGCTTGTACCTGACATCGTATCCCAGAACTGGACGATCGACCCCGTCACCCTGGACCACCGCACAAGCTTCTCGTGTCGCGGCTCCAATGCCGGCGGGGAGGGAGAGCCGGCCACCGTCACCATCGATGTGCTAGGTATCATCATCACCATCATAATAAAAATTGCTATGCCAGCGATTCGTAAATCTACGAAGACCGTACACGACAAACACTATCAAATGCAAAAAGAATTTTTCAAATCCAACTGGTAGTTCTACAGATTAGCGCGTTCAAGAAAAAATCTCTTCAGCTTTATTATATTAGTATAGATTACTAGCTGTCCCGGCAGACCTTGTTCTGCCCTATAAAAATAGGGGTTGATCGTAGAGGAGTGAAAATTAAGGGTTGTATGTATATTTGTATGCTGTATCATAAAAAAATAAAAACAAAAAAATTTGTCTCAAAAATTAAAAATAAACATTTTAGGGATGGACCACCCTTAACATTTAGGGGGATGAAAAATAGATGTTGTCCGATTCGCAGACCTAACCGATATGCACACAAAATTTCACGAAAATCGGTCGAGCCATTTCGGAGGAGTTTAATTACTAACACCGTGACACGAAAATTTTATATATTAGAAAAGAAGATTATCATACAGACGTTTTGAACCCTTCCCAGGTTGCTTGTGGTTGCGTAACTTAAACAATAGGTATTTTATTATTTATTTATTTATTTATTTTATTTAATAGGACAGCCAACAAAATTAACACTAAATTAAATTAAAGCTGTTTTTGTACAAAAAAGGACTTAAGCTAAGGGTCATCTTACTTATAGGCTGCCACGGCGTGCAATGTGGACTAAAATATACTATTTAAATACTATAATTATTCAAAACAAGTATACAATTAACGAAAATTAACGAAAAAACAAATACAATTTATGATAACCTACTTATATATAATTTTACGCAAATATTATTGCAACAAATTACAATTTGAAAAAATACAATTAAAAAAAAAACAAATTAGGTTATATTTCGCGATATCACATTTTTATTATTACACCTTTTTTTCAGCTCCTCCTAGCTTCAAGTACGCCATGAATCACTACAGCGGTGCACTGTACAAATCACAGGTAATTTATTTATTTATTTAATTACTAGCTGTGCTCGCGACTTCGTCCGCGTGGAATAGTGACTTTCGGCAGCATTTTTAATTTTTTAGGCTCTTTTCCCGTTTTTGCAACATTTTTCACTGATGCTTCGCTCCTATTGGTCGCAGCGTGATGTTATATAGCCTATAGCCTTCCTCGATAAATGGACTATCCAACACAAAAAGAATTATTCAATTCGAACCAGTAGTTCCTGAGATTAGCGCGTTCAAACAAACAAACAAACAAACTCTTCAGCTTTATAATATTAGTATAGATTGCAATATAGTATATATATTTGATGACGTATTACCGATTATGATAATTGTTTCAAATCAACAAAATAAGTTTTCCAATTAATATATGTACATGTTTAATGTGCGCTTTGTAAAAATTTATCTGTAAAAAATAATTTAAATTTTGGATCTGCTTTCGTAGTGTTAGTAACAATAAACTTAATTCTTTGTTATGAGAATGTTAGGAGTAAAATTTTATAAATATCATTGTAATCCTATAAAGTATTAATACTAAACAACATCCCGTTTCTTCCAGAACATCTCGCTGTCGTGCACGGTGGAGTGCGCTCCCCTGTGCAGCGTACAGTGGCTGAAAGACGACCAGGTCATCGACGAGAAGAACGAGCGCTACTACATCGTCACCAGGAAGATCGAGCCGCAGTTCAACAGGAACGACTTTGAGGCCACCGAGTCTACTTTGGTCAGTATCGGAGCTAAAGCATATCGGAAGAGCGGTGTTTTTCTGATGACTAGTATGTCTGCACTTTTTAGGCTTATTATGCTCTGTGGTCACCACCGGTTTAGATCCAGAGGAGCCCGGGAGGGTTCGATTCCCAGCGGGGGGTACATGTGTGTGTTCTCGGTTTGCCTGCCTGGCAAGCCTGGTAGGGCTTGTTTGTCCGCCTGGCTAGCTACCGCCGCCTTATCTAAATATGTCGCCATAACATCAATGTTTGTAGCATTGTTGTGTTCCGGCAGCTAGAGATAAGATAACCAGTGTCTCACTAGTTGAGGATCCCGGGTGAAGTGCGCTTCCATCGTTGGCCTTATCATCACTTAACATCAGGTGAGATCAAGGCACTGTGCTTACCTGTAAAATATTTATAAAAATAAAAAATACTTACCTATACCTTAGTATACTAGCATGAATCAATAGTAATGTTAGTATCCTGATTTTATCATTAAAATTTTGAAAGAAATTGTCAAAATCAGGAAGACTACGCTAACGACACACAATTATTGTGGATTTATGAAAATAGTAGAAAGCTCTGTTCATTGTAGCAACCATATAAAATAAAACAGTGGAACTGTTATGACTTATTGCATGTCCTCCTTTGACTGACGTTGTCCTCCTCCAGCATTCAAGAACACAACAAAGTAAAAGCAGTTAAAACGATAATTGCGTATCCTTCTCTAAGGCCACAAACTGGACGGCATATAGCTATAGAAGCAGCGGTTATGACAGCGCTCGCGCCACTTGATTAGAATGCCTAGGTTCCCGTATGTCGTTCTCGACAACATCGGCACATGGAGCTGTGCGAATTGTCACCGCTCGTGCTGCCCGCCGCCGCTACCCACTCTCGCCTAGTTTATGAGATTATGTACCATCCACCCTTAGTATTTGAAAACCAAACTCAGTAACGGCTCCCGCATACGACCGACTTTTTATAAAACCGCAAATCGGACCGATTTTTTCGCCGAAATTTTAGTACCGATTTTGTTACCGAATTTTTGTAGGACATGTGCGTTGCAACATAGAATGTCATACGTTTCATTTTTACCGACTGAAAAATCGGTCACCTATTATCGGAGTGGGCGAGGGCTCTAAGATAGTCAAAACGATGACTCATTGCGGCTTCTCTTCTTATTTGTTGTGTCCCCCTCTGACTGGCCATTGTCCCTCTCTTACTAGTTGTGTCCTCCTCTTACTTGTTGTGTCCTCCTCTTACTGGTAGTGTCGCCCTCTTACTGGTTGTGTCCCCCTCATACTAGGTATGTCCTCTTCATACTGATTGTGTTCCCTTCTGGCTAAGAGTATCCCCTCTGGCTGGTTTTGTCCTCCTCCTTCTGGTAACGTCCTCACCTGAGTGGTCCCGGCCCGCAGCACTGGAACATGTCGGCGTGGCCGGGGCGCGCGCTGGACCGCGCGGCGGACACGGCGCGCTACACGTGCCGCTCGTCGCGCAACGACGCGGGCCCGCCCGTCAACTCCTCGACCAAGTTCGCCGTGGAATGTGAGTGTTTTTAGGAAGTTATTCGGTAAATATTTTTACGCAAAAATTATTGCTACTCAAAAAATATTTTAATTGATGTCACATAATTTTTATCAATGTTGATTGGAATAATTGGCCACTTTGAGAATTTGCCACTTGTAGAATATGGCATTTAGAGGATTTGTCATTTTTGTAGTTTGCCATAATGGGAGTTGGCCATTTGTAGACTCATTATTTGGAATAAATAAATATTAGTATGTCATTTTGTGAGTTAGCCATTCTGCGACTAATCTGGCTTCAATAAATCTAGATTGGTTAAAGTTTGTTTTGCAGTATTTGATGCATAGCCCGATTTGGTGTTCGCCAATCCGTATTTGACAAGTATGGTGGTTGGAGCCAATACCCGTCCATTGCAAAAATGAACTATTAACTAACTCCATCGTCAAATCATAAATATACCTACTCTGTTTCAGATGAACCAGAGAACATAACCGTGACACCCAAGGTAGTTTCGGTCATCGAGAACGAAATACCGGCGAAAGTGGTCTGTTCGGCGAGGTAAGTGACGGCATACTCATTTCTCCAGACGCCGTAGTAGCCAAAAAATTGATCGAGTAAAATGCAGACACGTTTATTTATTTATAGTATGACCTGTATATAGATGGTAGAACACTAAAATGAAGAATGATGAGTGATGACATAATGATTACAACATGTATGTAACAATAAAAACACACCCTGAGAATAGTATGTTTCTTCATCAGTCTTAATCCAGTTCTCATAAGACTATCGTCTTAAGTGAGTCCCAGAATTCCCAGCGGGATAGTAACTAGCTACCACCGTCTTATCTAAATATGTCACGATTACATCAATACGCGCTTCCATCTTCGGCCTTCTAACAGGTTCCCATTTCAGATTAAAGATGAAACTTCCAAAGTAGCAGAATGTGGATAACAATGTCGTTAAGATGGCTTATCATCTATTGATTCAGTTATTATCATTTAACATCAAGTTTTAATTTCACTTGATGTTTTTCTTTTCCGTCTTACCCGTAAGGAATTTAAAAATCATTGTATGTAGTAGGATGTCCCCACCGCTTTGCTAAAAGGTTTCAATAACAGTGACCTCAACCTTTCTCTCAGGGGCTTCCCAATGCCGAGCTACACGTGGCGCCGGGAACACCCCAGCAAGAGCCAGAGCCGCGAGCACGGCAACCAGTCGCTCGCGCTGTCCTCCTCGAGCACGCTGCTGCTGGGCGCGGCGCAGCGCAAGGACGGCGGCCAGTACGTCTGCGAGGCGTACAACCGGCACGGCGCCGTCACCACGACCGCCTACCTCGACGTTATGTGTAAGAGGACAGTTCCAACTGCTTACAATACCTGTTTCATCATCATATCAGCAAAAATACTCCCTCCCCAAGGATATTCACAGTGACCAGATGTGTGCTTCTCGCATCCAGCTGCAACCCGCGACCTTTATCAGATCGTTGGTCCACCTTGTTGGAGGCCCGCATATTTGTGTCTTCCGATCAATGCAATCCCTGTTTCCTCCAATAAATTTACTCGACACAAATATAATAGGTAAGACTGCTTGCAGCTTTCCAGCTGTAGTTCCCTACCAGACTAGCTGTCAGTCTCTCTCTCTCCCAGGAAGTGACTAAAAAGCATAATACCTTGCAGATGGCACATAGTAGACCTAGTATTTATAGTCCCCACTACTAGGGGTCTAGCTTCGTCTAGAGACGACCCATGACGTTGGCGATAACGACAACCAATATTGCTTTCGAACATCTGACGGCTCCTTTGCCAGTCTGTAACCATCACACTGTCAATATTCGTGAAGTACGATTCCATTTTGACCTCAACTTCAGTTACCATCAGGAGATGAAAGCCAAGCGCTTCCCCATTGTGGAATACAAAATTAAACTGTTTTATTTTTGCAGTTGTACCAGAATGCGGAATCAAGAGAACAGCCATCAATGGAGACCCAGTCCTCGTGTGTACTGCTCACGCTAATCCATCAGAGGTATAATAAAGTTTGTTATTCTTATTTCAAACTAAAACAAATAACTAGGTAATACTATAAAGAGTATATTTTATAAAATATTGGTGACATTTCGTTTTAGTAAGTATTCGGTTACTTCGATTGTACATTATGTTGAAAGACGGTATTTTGTGAGGAAGTTGAGGCTTGGTGTGATGTCACTTGCCCAAAACTATGCGTAAGTGCAGCGGTTCTTTTAAAATGGGCGCTGCTTTCCTATATTAGTTAATTTGGAAAAGTGTTGAAACAATTTTCTACGAGTGGTGCCCGCACCCAGGTCAGGTGCATTAATAATGATATCGTGGCTCTGTCCAGCCCGCGCAAATTTATCAACACTATCTTAACATTACTTTTTTTTTTATGTGGCACGCCAAAATGGCCTCACCCTGCTTGATGGAAAGCAGCCAGTGAAGCCCAAGAATAGGAAGCGTTCATCACAGCACTACCACGCTATGCCGAACGCTCACACTATGGCGGCCTGCATAAATGCTTTTTCACGCCCCGCTTAAATAACCCGGGAGAGAAAGAGGAGGGAAACACGTGTGCGGGAAGCGCATTCCACATACGGGCAGTTCTTTTTTTACTTAAGTAGCAATTGGAACAAAGTTTCTTTGATGTCACACTATATACATTTCTCCGATCCCCAAGGTATCGTTCTTCTGGAAGCTGAAGAACGACAACGACAGCCTAACGGACGAGGAGATCACGCAGTCTGGTGCCCAGAGCTACCTGAAGCTGAGCACCAGCGTCGACGTGTACCGGACCTACCTATGCTTCGCTAACAACTCTGTGGGCATGTCGCGGCAATGCGAGATGGATGTGGTCGGTGAGTGCAATTAAAAAGTCATCAATGTAAACTACTGATGCAGTTTTTTTCTTTTAATCTGACGCTTGTCTCTAACCTATCTACCTGCGTATCATCTTAAGAGCCATTTGTCATTTTGGTATCCCATACAAACTTCAAAGCTCTTATTCTTTTAAACCAATAACCCTTATTTTATTAAATATTCATATGATTTTTAAGCTATACGAAAGTTCTTATAGTGGACTTAAATCGAATTAAATTAATAACAGGTCCTGTTATGCTTGTGTATGGTATAAGTTTACGTTCACGTCAGTTAGTCTAACGGAGCTTTGGGGATTGAATATTGATTTCTCGCATTTAACTCTAGCGTCTATCGGCTAACGACGCATCAATTATATTTTTGTTTTCTTTGACACTTTCTACGGAATTAACAATGTCACTATAAGTTTTCTTTCTGCTTTCCCTAGCAAACTTAGGAAGTTTTGGTAAGTACTAAAACTGTATTTGTTTAAACTTTTTTAAAACAATTTTACTATACCATCTTACTGTATCCCTTTTTACAAAAAATTTCTTTAACCGTCTTTGTGTCCTAAAATGTCAAGAGTTTACTTATTATCATCATCAGCTTGTAAAGTGTTGAGCTTAAGCCTTCCAACATAGACAAAGCCATATACAATACCCTACAACAGTTTCTCAATTCTTATACTTATAACGTTTACAATTGTGTGTCAGTGGCCTAATTTTTCTAACAATTCTTTCTAATGTAATTTCCTAAAAATCAGAGTTCTAATGTTAAAATTAGGCTATCAACACAATAATTAAGTTAGTAGACTTGGAGCACTTGGCTGAGCCATTCTTACTGACGTACATAAACCACAAAGATGCCATCTTGGCATGCCATCTCACAACAGCTGAAACTTACAAACGGTTTCTAAAAAGTTTCACGCTGTACGTATATGTTGTTCATCAGGTATAGTGCCGTGGTGGCGTGACCAACATAAGCTGATCCTGATCGGAGGCATCGCTCTTGCAGTGCTGGTCATCACTGTGATTTTGTGCGTCATCATCATCTGCGTCTGCCGCCGCATGAGGGCTAAATCCAAGTGTAAGTAGACAACTCTGCTAGTTTAATTTTTTAATGCTTAACTTCTCTTTTGTGTATTGCCAATACTTTCAAGCTCATTTTCACCGAACTAAAAAATAGGTGACAGCTGTCGGAATAAATCTGTCACCTGAACATAGTTTACATGTCACCTAAAATTTTGGGGTTGTAGGTGAAAATGGGCGTTTTATTCATGTCGTGATGTGTCATATTAATAAGTTGTTTTTGAGCACTGCAATCATGATTCGTTTATGTTTTAGATAACAACCTTAGAAATTATGTTAAAAATACAGCAACAAAAGCAGTCTCTAACCAGCATAACATAAATTAGTAACCTATGTCGGTTATATTTTATAATATCAACGTTGATAAAGTTCTTTTAATGAAGGGCGTTTTTTGTAAGAACTTTTGCCTAAATTGTATTTCTAAACAAATCCGAATCAATTATACTAAAATTGAGACGTACTGACAAGTATTTTATTAAATAGCTTGCTTGTTTGTGTTATTGTAACCTTTTTTATTAACAGGTAACATGCGTGATATACGCGTTTTGAAATACTTTTTGTAGTAAAATTAATGTCACGCTGAGTTAGCCCCTAACGCAATTTATTTTGATACCTCATCCTATTTCACGTGTTTTATTAATTTTGTTTTTAATTTATTTCTGTTAATCCTATCAAGCTGTATTTATTTGTTGAATTATAACAATTTTGTTTGTATGTATCCTTTTAGTTTAGATTCTATATATTTCAGGAGTCCTTTTCTGAGAAAATGTAGAGACTTTTCATGGTTCTAAATAAGTTAAATTAAGTTAAGTTTATCCATATTCGAATCGATGCAGCTTGCTACGATATTTTTAGTAGTTTTGTATTCTAACTTTACCGCTTCTTCACAATGAAAGCTAGGCCGCGACACGCAAACCAAACCAAACACAAATTTTGGTAGCCACTTTTATGCAACACATTTTTCTTATAGTAAATATTATAATCATGAAATGTAACTTCGGAATTCTCAATTCCTAAAATGGAACTATTTCCGTGACAGATGGACTTACCCCAAACATCTCATCATAACATCATAACAAGTCATAATAACTTTTTAGATTCGGCTAAGAAAGTTAGAATTGAACAAAATATTTATATTGCCTAACAGTGCTTAATGTTATTTGTTGCACCTAATTAATACATTGAGCTTTACGTGCAATTTATAAGAGTAAGCGCATTGTCTTTAACGCGAACTCTTGCGTTTCTTGTTTTGTCCGCACCGTCGCCCTCAACTTTCATTGTGTTAAGGCCCTTAGTGTTGTGTTTTAGTTTGCCAAACTAATTTGTTTTGTTTGTTCATTTTCCCGGATGCTGCCTTAACATTACACTCGCTGACTAACAAATACACAAACAGACAATAGCCCTGTGGAACTCGAGGAGAGGGAGAAGTAAGTTTTTCTTTTTTTTCTTTCTTTTGTTTTATTATTTTTATAAAATCAAAATCTGCAGTTTCTCATTGGTTGATGGTTCCGTGTGAAACGTGCTTTCACTGTGTAATGATCTAAATAATCTTTGTTCAAATGTTTGTAACAAAAACCCAAATGTTGAATGAGAATGTCTAGTCGTATTTCAAATTTATTTTTCTATTATTTTTAGATTTACATTACATTTAACTAGCGCTGTTTATTTACTAAAATTATAGTTGTAGTCTTTAGTATTTTTTCAACATTTATTTTGAGTATATATAAATTCGTTTACTAGACTTAAATCTAGGACGTTTATTTTGAATTGAAGCAATCAATACTTCTATTACTTGAAATTATTAGTAGAATAAAAAATATAGTCCAGTTTCTGGCTTTTGCTATTTTTTAAGAAAAAGAAATCACACTTGACGTGACAACAGCTATTTAGAACCAAACTTTAGTTGTTCAGCAGTATTGAAGTTAATATCCAGAATTGCCAAATTTTAATAAAGTACCGTATGCTACATTTTTTGAAAAAAAAAATGGAAATTTTCAGCCGCGCCATTGGTCCGAGCAGATTCTTGGCACACATTGTCAATGCCACCATCAAGGTCACCTCTGGTAGTGCCACTACAGAGATCCTAGTTCCCAGAAGGTCAATAGAGTTTGCGTTTTCGCCTGTAATTTTGCTGAATGCTTGGACCAACGGCTGTTTAGTTTTTTTCTTTTTTTGGTTTTCCTTTTCTTAGTTTTAATGTAGGCGATGACTAATTTTTAAAATGACATTTAGTCTAAATACTACAAATTTCGATCAGTTTAGTAGCATGTTTTCATTAATATAACTCCTAACATACTAACACGGGAATTTACGGTTCCATAACAGGATTTTATTATTTTAATATTATGATATACTTATGGTATTATATTTGTCTATTCTTGTAGGTTCCTAACCGCACTAACCCCAGATGTTCTAAGACTGACTACAATAAATAGTTCAGGTACAAATCGCTAACAGAATATTTCGTATCTTCTGTAATATCTAACTTCTTATAGATGGAGAATGCTTTCTTATTATTTCACGCTGTTTGGCTAGTTTGAAATGAAATGCTGTATTCAATTTGAATCAACTTTTGTGTGGTTTTCTAGTAGATTTTTGAGTAGTATTTGATTAAATTTAATTAATTACAGATTGTTTGCATGTAACTGCTATCGGAAAGCATTCTTCTAGTCTGATATAAATATAATTTATCTAAATATGTTATCATAGTTATTGTTTTGGACATATATTTTTATACAGTACCTACAGTGTTATTATATTATTTTATTTATATCGTTTATGTTTTATTGGTCGTATTTTATTCTATGTGTGTTAAATGTGATCTTTACTAACGTAATTATCAAAATTGATCAACTTTTCTTATTCAATTTTATCAATGTTGGTCAATTCATAGCAGTCATCGTTTTAATGTCATCTATGTAGTTTATTAATATCTGGTTTTTTTTATCATTACACCCTAACATATTTTTATTTGTTTTCATGTTTTAATTCATTCAGTCCGGATGGTAGCTGTTTAAACGAAGTGTCGATCGCTCAGTCAATCATATCCCAAGCTTTACCCACTTTATCACCGCGCATAAACTTATCGTTCAGTCCGAAATCCTCTGATCGGACTAGACTAGTAGACTCACAGAGTTACCCACACAATCTAGAAATGAATAAGTTCAAAGAACAACCAGTAACTAGTAGCTTGCAAGCTAATTTGTCACAATTAGAAGCGACTATAAATAGCAAATCTAAAGAAGAAGAGGCTACTGAAAATTTGAATGTGCAGACGCCTAAACCGGAGCCCAGAACTGAAAGTAATAAGGCTCAGACTGTAGTTACACCGAGCAAGTGGCCTTTGAAGCCGGGAGTTTTGGTGCATGTTAATTCTAATCATACTTTGAGCCCCAAAAATCAAGCAAGACTTCAAAATGTAAGCGTTCAGAAAGCAACAGAATCTGAAGATGCCAATTTAGGGTTGCTTGAAAGAAACCGAAATAAAACTGATAATTACAATGTATCTCCTACGACGTCTGAGTACTCGAAAAAGAGTGGGAAGCCAAGAAGACATACGCAAGGCGTTGTTTCGGGGCTTTTGAAGAATTTGAGAAGGAAAAGTGATGACTCTGACGACAGCAGCGGTAAATACAAAAAGATCAACAAATCTAATAAAAGAGCCGTGTCCCTAATGAGCTTAAACAAAACGGGATATAACATACCCAGAGGTAGAATAAGGTCGTTCTTTCAGAGCGAAACGCCAAATGTCATAGTTACTGAAGGAGGTAGTTATTTTAGTATGTATAATACAAAAACTCACAGCTTCACGATCACGACACTTATTCAATATGATGTATTAAATAATTGCTTGTACCTAACAAGAAAATCGATTCCTATTCAACGATCTGCGAAAGAAAAACTAACTTGATAATTTTTGCGCATAACTGTTTCTAGACCTCTACCAATTGACTAAATCCTAACAATCACAGCTCTTTTGGTATTTGATACATCATCACAGAAAACTGTACACGATCATTTTCAAATTCTCGCCTAATATTATGATTTTGCTTTGACCTTTTCATTTTGCTGACATGTGCACGTTTTGTTGTTTTGTTTAATTTTGCATTTTGATTTTACCGTGTGCATGTTTTAGTTGTGTCGTTTAAAAGGCCTGACCGTATTGCGACCACCGTTAAAATCAATCCTTACACTGATCAAACTCCGAGTAAAACGACGAGAAAAAGGAAAAAGCCTGGAGATGACAGTGAGTAGCGCATGGTGTGCCTGAAGACCATGTCTTTGTTATGCAACAATTGACACGCAACACCCTCAAAATGTTAGTATATTTGGCAATGTTGCGCTAAAATGCGCGATATCCGCTTACCACCTAGCATCTGGCGGACCGAAGACAGCTTTAGCGTTGTAGATTAATGGACGGCATGAAATTTCGCCAAATGTGTTCATTAAGCAGACATCACTTACTCTTTCGGGGTAGTGTACCCATGTTATATCAATACATTCTCCAAGATGTTTACCGTCGGAAAATCGAGACCGTCCGAAGGTCTCTAAGGGCGCCTAAAGGATTTGACTTGGCTTCGGCAGTCATAGGAGAGAGTACTCCTAAGACTCCAGAAGCCAAGTCCTAAGCTAAAGTGAGATTATGTTGTGTGTGACATCGCACAATGCAGCGCAACGTTGCCTGACATGTTGACTATTGCGTACAGTACGTCAATTGTTGCTCCAAGCTTGCTTCTTAACCGAACTATTATTTTTTTTCCTCTAAACTATAAAAAGCACTGAATTTTCATTTCAGTTTTGGTACTAAACAATCATTTTAAAAATTTACTTTTAACAACAATAATCACTTTCTTAATCTAACAATATTTTCACTTGAGGGAATTTGTACTCTTTTTCTTTTTTCAGAGACAGATAATTTTTGTTATTCGCATTACTTACATATGCCTTAATTCCGCTATTTTAAAACGTGTCCAATCGTGAGTCGGTGGTCTGATTTTGACAACTTTGCCATTAGTCCTAATGTCAAAATGAGGCTATCGACACACTATTGCGAGTATTGGGTTATAATTGAATTAGAAACTTAGGGCCTTGTATAATATGTATTTATCTTTTTTTTTATCTAACTAAATAATATTATTTGTGTCCACAGGCCCGCCTACGAATGGCGTAGATAATACAGCGAACGGCAACTTAGGAGCGGACAACCCGGGACTCTACGAGAACCTTCCGTTCCATGGCTTGCAACAACCTCCAAACAAGGTAAATTCACAAACATTATGATTTCACTCTATTCTGAAATACCCTACTTGTTCCTTGAATTGCAAGTCATATTTCATAGTTAATGTTTCTGAAACTAAAAAGAACATGTGCCTACTTGGCAGAGTTTTTTTTTTGTGGAATTATATTTATTTTTTGTTTAAAGTGTGTTCTTTTTTCACTACTCATTTTTTTTTGTAAGTTAAGTGTCCAAATGATCCACTTTGCCAAGAATAGGGTTAAGTTAAATATTCAGGAATATCTTATATGAATATGAACTTGTTTTCATTTGCCTGTAATTATCTAAAATTATTAGCATGACAGTTATTATTAACACACTTAGTAGCTCAAAGTCTATAATGAGTGACTAATAATTTGAAGCTAAATTAACTTCTGTATCGTCTTTTTTAAGTTGCACTTAGAGCTTGTCTTAGAAGCGTTGTTTGTTTTATCTTTTGTTTCATTTCATTTTACACATTGTGTTTCTTATTTATTTAGCATGTTTAATCATTTTTTGTTTCGTTCGTTTCATGTTTTATTTTGGCATGCTTAACAAAGCCCGTGCAAGCGATCCAACCGAGAGTGGTCGACACAAATCAGAAAACTGCGAAAGGAATCGAGACATTACAGAAACAACTGACAACCAATCCGTCTTTCACACCAAGGATAGTATGTCCACCGTTTATGCAGAACACGATAAGCTATCCCATAGCTTCTGCTTCCAATTCACAGTATCAAACGTTTGGTATACCCGTCCTGTCGCCTATACAACAAATGTACCCCCTTCATCAAACGGTCTTACTAAATCCATATCTACCACAAATGCAGACCTCTTATTTAAAACAATTCCCCACAATCGATGAAGAAATTAGCGAATCTGACACTAGAAAATTCTCTTCGTTAAATACAAGAAATATAAATAGAAGGCTGCCTCAATTTCAGTCGATGAGAGTAGTGAGAAAGAGAAACATCGAAAGATTTTACCCAAACACAGAGTACGGAGAAAATTTTAACGAAATAAACAATAACAAGGATAACCATGAATCGGATAACGATAAAAATATGGCCTTCAGTCAAGACATAATCTATGCTAATTTTCCTTCACTTTTAAAAGTCAAGTCTAATATCAGTGGCGTCGAGCAATTTGAAAATCTCACAGATTCTATACAGATATGTGAAGAAAGTCTCGAACTTATAAATGCATCAACAACATCTCTTAACAGACCAGTACCAGCTCCTCGGACGAAATTAACGCCATTAAGTTCACCTCCTAAAAGTGATCATGTATATGTAAACTTATCAATGCCATTAATAAGTACTAAACTTTCTAAATCATTTGATACTGTTGATGCACCCGTAAGACCTACAAAGTCTACAGAAAATGTTTCTAGAAGTAAATCGTTTCGATCGAATGATAAAATAATTGTAAAATCAAAAGTAACTAAAGGTAACAATGGGGATGAAAGTGGAGATGAGAATCAAGATGAAGATAACAAGGTGGAAATAACAAAACCAAACATAATTGGTGCAACTCCGAAAAGGAATTTGTCCATAACATTACCATCGACTTCTTTAGTGAAATCAGTGGTAAGCCAATTGAATGACCAGGGTATGAATAGTATTGGTTTGCCAAAAAAACAAGTGATTGCACCAAATAAGACATTACAAATACCAAAGTTAGCTGAAAAGCCTATACCAAAGAAATCAGTTGTAAGACGCAGTAATTCTGTCCAGAGTACACTCAATGTGGATTTTGAAAACGGTCAGGTATAAACGCTTATTATGTTTTATGTTACTTTAGTTAATAAGTGATTCACCTTGCTTTAGCATCTAAACTGCCCTTACTAACAAATTAATATTTTCATTTTCAGAATACTAACATACTACAACAACAATACATGCAAAAGCGCAATCATTTTACTAATCTAAGTGCGAAAGGGAAAAACAAGAAAAATTTCCAAATACCTTTGCAGAAACATCACAGTTTTTGTTACTTTCAACCGATTAGAGTAGATAAGAGAATACCCGTAGACCAAGAGAGATCATATAACAATACGATAGGACCGATGATCTACCAGCCAACTGAGGCTCAATACTACACAAAGACATTAAACCGAACTAGAGAAAAGAACAATCAGAAATTGAATAGACTTAAAAAGTCGGAGAGTCTCAGAGAGAAGTTGTCCTGCGTCGGAGTTTACGATAACTACGAGAAACCCGACTACCCGGAGCCAGAGTACAATGATTCAGAAAGAAGATCATACCTCCAACTCCTTAAAGGGAACTACATATCAAACTCCACAAGAAATTTAGGTCCAGAGCACAACCATAGTTCGCATTGCAACACAGTTGGTCCTAAAGAGGATAAACCTAATAAACATAAGAAGTTAGTGTACGCAGATTTAGCATTAGGGAATCATAATTTGAAATTTAAGAATACAGTCAATTCTAATAGACATTTGTATGATACGTACACTATAGGTAGTGATGGTGTTAACAAAGATACTAACAGTAGCTATAAGAGTAATGTGTCAAGTAGTCAAAGAAAGGGCAATCATAGCCAGCAAAGAAGTGACTACGCCACACTTAAGTTTAACGAGATCGATGTCTGAGTGGTAAGTTTTAATCATTTTAACAAAATAGTGTAATCATCATTTGGAGTTAGGTGATGCAGCACTTAGCGCGTTTCATTCTTGCAGATTTTTGGCAATGCAGCAGTGCAAATTAAAATGCTTCGAGCTCCTCCGTAATTCGAAAGGCTAACTATTCTATCCAGAATTTGAAAACTCGACGGACAAGCTAATCGCAGTGTCATCTAGCTCCTCTCACTTCACTAAGAATTGAAATTGAATTACTTTAGGATTAGGTTCTGAACAAATTATTACAAAAATAATGGGCATTATGAAAGTCTCTTTATTACTTGATGTATGTCATTATAAATTGAGATTTAATGGTAATATGTGCTTAATTGGAAGTTCAATCTGCTTAAGCATGACCCAAAAATAAAATCGCCCTAAATAAATAAAAATAAAGCATGTCACCGCAGTGTTGTGACATTTTTCTTATTTTCTATTTCTAGGAGCGCTTTACCAAGAGTGACACGTACATTTTTTAAATTAAGGTAATTTTCCAAATTCATACAAAACGCTTCCACGCCTTTTAAATATTAATGACTGATTAAAATTCTAATTTAATAACAACAGCTAACTTAAGCACTAAATATTGTTCGGAATATATAGCAATTATAAAAAATTAAAACTTAATTATAACTATTAATAAGACTCACATAACATTTAACCCGTTTTACTAACACATATTACCATTAGATTTTTTAATTTAATGTTGTATTTTTTCTTACCAATGTTTTTAGTTTAAAGTAAATAATACTTTAAAAGTATTAAAGAAGAGATAGTTTTCATTAAAAAAATATGATCCCAAAATTTAAGTAAAAAAATTTAACCCAAAATTACAATTAACTTTTTTAAAAACTAATTTCAGCCATTCAAACCGGACGACCATTTGATTTACGCGGACGCCGACCCCAAAGATTACGGGCCCATCAATTACAAGGCAGCATCGATCTACGCCCAAATGAAGAAGGTCAAAGAACAGCAACGACTCCAAGAAATATACGACAAGCAGAACCCCGACAATGATTTACTTTGATTTTTATTACTTACTTACTCCATTGGCGCAGGGACTCAAAGTGAGTCTTGGCCTCCAAAACGAGAACTCGCCACTTTCCCCTGTCCATTGCAGTCTCTTGCCAGTTGACGGCTCCAAGGTCGCGCAGGGGCTCTATTTTTGATTCCTTCGCCTCGAGTCGAGCGCTTGGTTTCTACTGATTTTCGTTCGACATTTGACTTTCCATATTTTTGAATCGCTCGACCGCAACGAGTGCCCTCACCCACTCGTTGCAGTCGAGCGAGCGACACAAAGCGATTGATAAAATAACCGTCAAAATCATGAGTTGTGTCAATGTCATGCCACTACTCGTTTGTCTGTGACATTGATAGTATTTTCTAATAAAAAGCAAATTATTTTTTTAACAGCCAATAGAAACATGGATATTACGTTCCGTTTTCATTGCGGTTGTTACCGGTTTTCTTTAAATTCTGCGTGAAACGTCCAACATTTCGTATTATGTTGGCAGCACCGGAAACGAACGATTCAAAAATACGGAAAATCGGCGTCATGCGACTTGGAAGACGAGTGTGTCTTAAGTCGCATGCGACAACACAGTGTCGTCATACGTGCGATTCAAAAATAGATCCCCAGGTCAGCTTCACCCTATGCCTATCGCTCCAGCGGTACCTGGGGCGACCAATCGGTCGCCGGCCGATCGGTCGACCCAAGTTTGTTCTCTTGGCGCTACGATCTTTATTTATAGTTCCATTTATAAAAAAGTTAAAATAAAAATTTTGTAAAAAGCGACTGCCTCAGATTTGTATCTATTTAGATTGCAACTTTTTGCAATATGGGTGACAGCTCTTACAACAGTCCAATTCTTAGTCAGTACCACAGGTCAGTACAATGACAACTATGACGTCACTATTATATACCATCAACTGACTGAAAATGAAGGAGATGTAACGTTAAGACGTTACTTTTAATGTTTTGAGAGAGAACTGATTTTTGTCTCTATTGAATGTTACTTTCGTATGTCATAACGCTCGCTGCCATGATAGCTCGTTAAGTTCTAGACACATTCTACGATTATCTCTGTAACTCAATTGAAAGAGCATTCGCCCACTTTGATAAAGACCGTAGGCTCCAATCTTACCTGAGACAGTCGCTTTAAAATGGCTTTCTATATAAAATACAGGTACATTTGAAAAATACTACTTTTTCTTAAGTTTGTTCAAACCTGAGTGCGAATTCATTAAGGCGACGCATCGCTAAACAATTAATCTAATATGGAGCGTTTGCGCCCCGTACCATAAGAAAAACTGTTTTTTTTTCTTTCCAATTAAAACTACAAATAAGTTTAAAAAAATGAACTAGCATATTGAAGTGTGTGTTAAGACTACTCTACTAAGAAAATTTAGATGCTTATATCTAGACAGAAAGCAGACGGTTTGCCTGTAAAATGCAAATCTATGTATGTATTTGTGTTTTTGTAATTTGTTCGCAACAAAATTTGCGTTAAAAATTATATAAACATTTGCAAATCTATGTTTTAAAAGAGGTTATTTTGATATTTTTTTCTCTGTTATAAAAGTTAACAAATCGTGTATCTGCAACTAGCAAAATGAAGTCAATTAAATAAAATATCATGTCATCAAATATCACTTTCATATGTTTTGTAATTGTTGGGAAAAATCAAGATCCCCGCCATGTAAATTTCCAATGCGTCGCCTTAATTCATTCATTCATTACAAGAATTTGTATGGCATTAATGCAACTCACTCTCGTTTGTCACCAAAGTGCGCTACTTCAATGCTATAAAAAATCTTGTTTTAGTTTTCAACACTCTGCACTCTCGTAATACTAAATAACTTTTGCCAAGACACAATGTCAAAAGATTTCAACAAAACCATGTACTACCTACCTTCATTTAGAATTTGTTATTTCTTTAACACAAAATTACATAAATATCTTGATAAAGTTGTTCATAGTATTATGAATCCAACAAAACCTTAAGATAATAGTATTTTTAAAAACACTGTAGTTAAAGTCATTAATACAAAATAACAATTGAAAATGTAAAATTGTTACATGTTAACAAATGAGTTTCAATTTAAAAAATATGTGTTAACAATTGAATGTATTAAGCATGAAGATCAATTTAACAATAAACTTAACATGTTAACAAATGAAGACCTATTAGTTGTTTATTTTATTATTTGTCCTAGGGTGTTTGTTTATTGATATCTTTCTCTGGGTGGTAAAGTCAACAATTTAAAATTATGTCGAAAACTAAGAATTGTGTACTCGTAATCCGAAACCCCAATCTCGTTAGCCTGACTGTGCAGCTTAGCGAATAATTACAATAATCAAAGTGTTGTAAATAAAAAATAGTTTTCTTATTGTATTATTAAATTGTTCTTAACATGTAGTAAGAAACATGATCAAAATGAATTTAATTTTAAAAATGAGTCTTAATTATATATTTGTCGAACTGCTTGCCGATTTTAAATTTTCTATTATATCTACGTGTCTCAGAATTAATAAAAGTTCTGTTTTTTTTAATAATTTAAAAATATAATGTTTTTTATGTAGAAAAATAATAGGCGAATTGTCTGAGTAACTGAGATCCCGTTTCTATCAACAGGGTATTCAACTGAAACACGCGTAGTTTTAGAAAGCGAAGCATTTTTGAAACAATCGGTTTTGCTATTTTTAAAAACAATATTAATAATTTTTCTACTTACCTTTTTTTCTTTCTTTTGAGTTCAAGAGAACATATAAATCATAATAGAAATTATGTTTTTTTTTTTAAACAGGGCTAAAAAGAAATTTTGTGTCATTCTTTTGCAGGGGTTTTCAAAATAATAAAATACATAAAAAAATACGGATACTAATATCCCTGTTTTTTATATTTTTATTATTATACATACACGTCTCTATCTAGCAAATCCCTTAGGGGTTTCGTTACATACATGCATTAAAAATAAAATATTTTTTAAATAGCAAAACTGATACTCCTCGGCTACTCAATACAAAAGCTTAACAGACACGGCGAGACGATGCAATATCCGTCCAAACGGGATAGTCAAATAGTCGATTTTAGAATGAAACCACTGTCTCTGTAAAATATTGTATAGTAATGTAATGTAATTAAATATATAGAAAGATCAAAGACTATCCAAAGATAGGGGGTTAACGTAGCCAAATGAGATTGTACGCGTGCGAAATCATTTTTTTTTGTATTTGCACCAAAAATAGTTTTTAATTTTTAATACAGCCCATAGAATAATCGGCATTTATTTTTACACATTTTTTTTTTCTTACGCTATTTTTTTATTTTTAAGTAATTTTTACTTTTATGGCAACGAAATACGAATTTTACAATTTGATATTTACCTATGAAATGTATTTTGAAGCAATATTTTATTAGGAACGCTATTGTAATTAATTACATTATTGAATAATTGTGATAAATATTCTGTGAACCACATGTGGGCGATGCAGTACCACATCAACAAAACTGGGTCTTAATTGTTTTTTTTAATAAGATTAATTTACGCTAATGCTAATGGTGCCACTGATTCCGCAGTAAGTTGAATGTCGTGTTTTATTAAATATAATAAACGTCACAGTCCAAACTCCTTGATATTTGATTGTTATAATAATTATTCACACACTAATGTACATAAGGACTGAAACTCCTAAAATATAGGCTTTTAAGCAATAAATATACATTTAATTTAACGCAAATATTGTTGGAAACAAAAATTTTCCAAGACTTTTTCCGATTTAAATTAAATATATATTTTTAAAAATCTTCTGATAATTATCTAGATATAGTTTGGCAATTTTTATGAGTATTTCCACCTTCGATGCAAATGCTATGCAATATATATTTTATAAACCACTTCTACTTAATGAAAAAGTTCTGAAAGTAGATACCTAATTGGAAAACCAGCAAATTAACTTTGGTATTTAAAAAAATATTTGCTGCGGGTTTTTGAAAAAGCTTATATTTTACGATGTTTCAGCGTGTAAAGCACAGGCTAAAATGTGCTCAATTTGGTGACTGTATATTTAGTTTAAGCGCAGAATGAGGTGGTCGATTTGTAATAAGATTTAATCTTGGAAATCTAAAAGTTTTATAATTATTGCTAGTTCAACTTGTACATAGGTAATTATATTTTTCTTAAAAAAATCTTGGTATTTGAATATTTATTTAGGGATATGTTTTGTTTTTCAATAAAAAATAATTAATATGAATTTCAGCTATTCTATATAGAAATTAAACTAATATATTGTGGTTTAAAAATACAATTTCAATAATTATAACTTTAGATTTTTTTCAAACGACCAATTCATTACGCCCTGACTGTACTAAAATTAGACAAAAAAAAATACGTTAAAATTTAGAGAAAGTTTTGTACATACAACTTGTTATAATATTGTCAAATAGTGTTAATAAATTAATTTATGGATTTTTATATTGCGTTTTATTGACTGTTACCTGAAATATTTACTTCCTGATGTTAGTCGGAATTTGATGGCTTTTAAGAGACACTAGCAGAGAGAGAAGCTGCAGGACATGCCGACCGAGAATAGATAGATAAGAATAAGAATAAGAATAAGAAACATTTATTGACCTGCACAAAAACAAATACAAACAGATGAGAAAAATAAAAATAAAATAAAACAGAAGAACATCTTAAAACAATTAACACAATCACAAAAAAAAAAAAAAATAGAAATAAAATAAAAGAGAAAGAACACTATAAATAACTATGATATGTGCAAGGCCAACGGGTAGCTGTAGATAGATAAAACATTTATTTCAATAACAGGCAAACACATAAAACAATACAATGGATAAAAGCTTCGATCAGTAATATACTAGACAAAGGATCTGGGACAAAAATGCATGTCGAAAGTGGACCTGTTTGCTCATACCTATAGATACATTTAAAGGAGATGTTTCAAGTTTGTATGGACACTGGGTTAAGTTTTTGTACAGGCAAAATAAATCAAAGAAATAAAATAAATAATCAATTACAAACATATTTTTTTCATAATATAGCTTTATTTTGTGGTTTAAAGCATTTTAAAATATTAGGTGACATTTCAAATTCAACAATGGCGAACGTCAATCAATGTCATTTTGACCATATGACGGCTAGCGGGAACCTAAAAGGTTAATTTTTATTTCTGTTTTTGAACGTGTTATGTTTTAAATATGGTCTATATTCGTCACAACAATATTTATGAACCACAAACTTACTAAATAAATAATTTTATTTCTATTTTTCTGAGAATCCTTGTATTTTTTCCTATTTTTTGAGATACTGTAGGCCCAAATGAAACATCTCCTTTCGAATACCAAAATCTCAAAAAACATTCGATGTCATCAACAACTTCAGCCTACTATGAACCTTAAAAATTATATTATTAAGGTTGCAAAATGTTTGAACTTAATATATTGTCATCGCCACAAGGGTCATTGTGATCGGGCACGCGTGAGGGTTTGCAGACGAAGTCATGATGACGAAGAATTACCGGAAATATATCCTGAGGGACGGTACGGTCGACATCTGTCGGGCATGCCGCCGTCCCGGTGAGCCACTCAGGCATATTATTTCCGGTTGTTCTCATCTGGCTAACGGCGAGTACTTGCACAGACAACCTTGTAGCCAGGATTATCCATCAGCAACTTGCTCTTCGATATGGTCTTGTAGAATCTGAGGTGCCGTACTACAAGGACACGTCGGTGCCAGTTCTCGAAAATGGTTATGCAACGCTCTACTGGGATCGATCTGTTATCACGGACAAGACTATTAATTTATTTTTAATTTTTTGTTTATTTTTATTTCGTGGAATACAAACGGCTATTTTACATAAAAACCAATAAAGCCATATCAACCCCAAAAGTCAAAGTATTATTGTTTGAAAAATTTTGCATTCATAATTTTCACAAAATAGTTTTTACTCGCCGCAAATACCTATTTGCTTATTTGCTATTTGTGACAGTGACCTCACTGTCACGAGAAAAGTTATTATTAAAACTTACTAGTTTTCAATCGTGTAACTACTGTCACACGATTGAAATAAGAATTATGTATAACTGTCCTCGCACACTCCCAAAACGGCAGTCATTAACCGAGAGTCGAATTCATTACTATCACACTGGCGACTATATCGAATTACTTACGCGCAGAATAATAACGGTTAAAGTTAGTTGAACTATAGTCAGTATGGAATCTGAGATAGTTACGCCTTAAAACCGTACGAGATGGCACTTGTAATTTAACCTTAGACAGGAGATGACTACCGTCCGTTCTGCCGACTACCAAATTATGAAAAAACGTAAGATCAGCGACATCTCTCCGCCTCATCAGCGGGAGCAGATGGTGGCGTTTGCAGGTACCATCATAAGCGAGATTATTGTTGCAGTAAATCTTGTACTTATAATTAATAAATCTCAGAAACTTTTTTGACTTCTTTCGATCTTATCTTCGTAAACATTATAATGTGGGTTTCACACTTGGCTTGCATACTCTAATTGGCTTCTCACTAAGGAGCAATTTAATAATTTTAAGGATTTTACTGACTTGAAGTCTTTAGTTGTTCTGAGAACAAATCCAAGTGTTTTAGAAGATTAAGATGTGATTAAGTCAATATGTTTATGAAAGACGAGCTTATAATCAAGAACCAAACCAAGATCTCTCACGCAATCAACAAGATGCAATGATTGGTTATTAATTGTGTAGGCATTGTGGACCGCGTTATGGGATCTACTGAACGTGATACCGTTGCACTTTTATATGTTAAGTTCAAGTTTGTTATTTACGCAATAGTTATTGAGCCTATCAAAATCCTGGTGGAAAAGAAGACAGTCAATTGGTGTTGTAATTGTATTGTAAATTTTCACAGCAAACAACAAGAATTGAGAGTGAACAAAGCACTTGTCAATATCATTAGTGAAAAGTACAAAAAGTAAGGGTCCGAGAATAGATCCTTGCGGGACGCCAGAAGGAATAGTGGAAAAACGTGAGTGTGAAGAGAAACCATTGAGAACCACAGTTTGACACTGATATGCTACGTACGAGCAGAACCATCGATAAAGATCGCCTCGTATACCAGCTAATTGCAGTTTTTGGAGCAATGTAACGTGATCTATGGGATCAAATGCCTTACTGTAATCAGTGTATACTGTGTCTAGTTGGCACCCATGCTGCATGCTATCAGTCACGTCAAATCTTAGATTTAAAATAAATAAAGAGTATAATAATAAATAATTCAACAAAATAATTTTTGACAATATTTATTTTCCATCATTTCTACACATCAACACAAATCCTAAGATAATCACAGCCAATGTTCGTATTCGATGACGGAAATTCACTTTTACAATCCAAGCTTCGTCCAACCACAATCAGTCACAAATACAAAGAAACTAAAAATAGTATCACATTTACTCTATAATTGTAGTTTTTCAACACCATACTGTCATATTATCTCACTAAATATCACAAATTGCAATTTGCATTGCTTGCTAACACACAAAAACACTGGGTTACATTAACTCTACAAGTATGTAATATACTTGTCTTGGTAGCATTGCTATTAATCTTCACACTTCTATGAGACATAACAATATTCCAAGATCATACATTAGATACCTAGGTACATCGAAAATAATCAATTATTTAAAAATACACTTATTATAATACAACTCAAGTGACATGGAATGCAAAATGTAGGTGATATAAGGTAACGGTGTCTGTTCGGAGGGAACCAAAGATCGCCATTTTGATTTCTTTAGTAATTAAAAAGTAGGGGTCAACAATTATGTTTGACTTTAGTAACAATTGACCTCCCGATCCGATCCGAACCCCTCGAATCTAGTAGGACACGGGGACACTAGTGCGTGATGCCGTTCCCTCTAGAACACCTCCGAAGGTGCTTCGTTTCACACGGCTTGATGTGCCCTTTAAGTTGGTCGCCGCCCTCAAAAAAGCCCGGTGAAGCTGAAAATGCTGTCTGAAGCATTCAGCAACCTCTCTCAAAAAAAAAAAACAATTGACTGCCTAGTTTCTACGATTAGCTGTTAATTAGTTTCAATTGAAATTGAAATTTTATGTTATGTTTTGGCGACGAAGACTACTGTATCGAATACTGGTGCGTGTAACTACAACACAATTTTATTTCCTTTTTTATCATCATAAAAGTCCTACTTATAAGGAAACATCAGTCAGAACCCGCCACGTTGGTAGGTTCCAACGTCTTCCTGGACCAACGGTTGAACGTGCCTTCAAAAGCGCAGAGAGGTAGACACAGACACAAATTAATAATGACAAGAAAATACACTAATCAAATATAACAATTTCAACATTATTGTATTCTTAAGTCAACATAGTTATGTTTTGAATTTGTTTGAGACTATTTGGTGTCAAAATAAGCAACGGAGACTTCTTTTATATAAGCGAAAATCTTGTAATTGTTAAGTCCCTGGATTTAAAATCGCGCCTCAGAACTGTTATGTTACACTTCAGCTACTCGACAGTTTTACAAGACCGGTATTTTTAAACATTACAAAGATTATAACTTAACTGAGCACATATTATTATTCGCCTCGGTAATTGCTATAAAATTTCAATCATGCATGTTTCTACAGACTGCGCACTTCTCACGTACCTACTTATTCTAAGTAAGGCAAATCAAGCAAATTTTTTAAAGTAGATTTCTTCACCCAATTCTGAGAAAAGCATTTTTGTAATCTCATAAAAAAAATCTTTCTACCGATTCGGAGACGCAGCCGGTCTCGAATTACCGAATGGAGCCTCATTTTATCAAATTTGTACATAGGAGTATTGTAAATTGAGCCACCCTCAGTCCGCGTAGAAGTCATATTCGCCTCTCCCGAAGTAAACGTAGTCTGAACACCACTTCCTCGCTTGAAGGTCGGTTGAGCAGCAGGCAGGTAACGCTAGCTTGGACTTGGTCAGCTTGGCGCATCTCTGGCATAGATCAAGGAGTTCATCCTGGGGAAAAAGAAATATGACTTATTAATATCTGTATCAATATCATCACCAGGTCAACTGATGTCCCACTGCAGGGACAAGAGCCTTCACTATGGATGGATAGGGAGAACGGGTAAGAAACTACCACGCGGGTCCAGTGCAGATTGGTGGTTATGCAGCCGGGACCAACAGCACAGAGGAGCTCAAGATGATAAATTTTTGGTCACCCATCCGATGGGCAGCTATTGCTGCTTAAAGTTGCTTATCTTTAGCAAACGCAGGCCGGGCGCGTTAACCACTGTGACTTCTAACTCCTCATATGCATCATAACTTGAGCGTCTTCAAAATTTTTGTATTCGGTTCATATTCGGCTTGCGCAAATATGACCATGTTTCTGAGTACCGCTTAAAACTCAAGTGGCTTCCTATTCGTCTTCGCCGGAATACTCATATACTCTCCCTTCTTTATAACATATTGTTTAATCCCACCTATCCTTCTTATCTTAAGGAACGTTTCAGTTTTCTTTATTGTTCAGATTCGCGCTCGTTACGGTCATCAGAAAACTTAAGTCTTAAAACCCACAGCACCACCTTTTATAATTGTTCTTTTACCGTCCAAGCTGTTCGTCTCTGGAATTCGCTTCCAGTTGCGATCAGGCGTGCAAAATCCATTCACACATTTAAAGAGCTTGTGAAAAAATTCTACCTTTCCGATTAACCCTGTCCTGCTGCAATACTGCCATATCCGCTACTTTCCTACCTGAGACTACTATTATGTATAAGTAGGTTTATTTTTATATTTATTATGGTATTTATATACATATTTATTATTATCATCATTATTATTATTATTATTTTGCTTCATTTATAAAATACACATTATTCTAGTATGTTTTAATAGTTTCACCTCTGATCTTACAGTTTATTAGCTCTCTCCATCCGACTGGTTGTCTGGAAGAAATCGCTTAAAAGCGATAAGACCGCCAAATTGTAACTTTGTAATTATTATTATTTTTTTTCTGTTCATGATTATGTTTTATAGTGTTGCAATAAAAGTATTATCTATCTATCTATCTATCTATCTATCTATGCACTTTCCAATATTTTTGACGCTGTAAGGGAGAAAAGAGCTGGACACTTGCTGAGTATCTTGCCGGTTCTTCTCAGTACAAGATCCCGCCCAAAGTAGACTTACGAACCGATGGCATAATGACGTTCATAAGAGCTATTTGTAGCCTAAACTGAATAAATGATTTTGAATTTTAAATTTAGATTTTTTTTTAATTTATCGTATATTTTAATACGTAAATAAACTTTTATACCCCTTTTTAAGCACATAACGCGCAAGGAGGTATGTGGAATTTGGCATAGTTAAAGTTCATATGGAAAAGGAGAAGAAAAAGATAAAATGTATGTATATTGACCACATAAGTCTATTTGAAACTTTATGAATTTTACTTCATTTATATCATTTCATTTCTAGTTACTACGTCGACCTACTCTCATCAGTAACAGATTCTTCCTGGAGAAGTCAACGAGCGCGACAGTGCGCCGTGTTCGCGGTAACAATTAAAAATCTTTACGCCACCGCGCAATAAAAAATAACTACTTAATTATAATTGGTTACATTTTCAGTAGTTTTAATTGTGACACGTATCAAACGCGTGAGTGGCGGCGATCTTGGCCTTTGAACCTTTGAATTGATTAATGGCAAAATATTTAATTTATCATCCTTTTTAAACTTATATACATGCACACATCAAATGTATTTGTAAACATCTTCTGTGGATACATTGGCAACAGTGGATATGTACGTGTGTTACGATTTAATAACCAAATGTTTAGGGGGTTACTTGTACTAAGGCATGTAATATCCCATAAATGAAAGTTGCTTTTAGGTTGGTAAGTGTGATTTTTGTAATCTACCGCTCAATCTCATTATCCCATTATCATCTAAATATGGACATAACGATTTTAACTTACTAGTTTTAGATTTTAAATAGGGTTTAACTTTTAATTGTACATATTCTTCATTAAACTCTTCTATTTGTACTTTTCTAATGCAACTTTTTAGTGCTTCATCTATCTCTGTTCGGGTGGATATGTACGTGTGTTACGATTTAATAACCCCGGTAAGCTAGGCCACAATAGTGTGGAGACTACAACAGAATGTAAGCTGCAGCAACCTCCCACGGACATGGCATCTCGGAAAAGCTGCGCTTAGACTGTTCTGAGATCAGTGTCTTTTTTTTATATTAGAAGGAGGCAAACGAGCAGGCGGGTCACCTGATGGAAAGCAATCACCGCCGCCCATGGACACCCGCAAAACCAGAGGAATCACAGATGCGTTGCCGGCCTTTAGAAACCTTTCTTTTAAGAAACTTATAGGGTTCCTCAAGCCGTGTGAAACGAATCACCCTTCGGAGGTTCTCTAGAGGAGGAGACTTACGAGCCGATGGCATAGTGACATTCACAAAACCTACATGTAGCCTAAACTGAATAAATTATTTTGAATTTTGAATTTTTGGAACGGCATCACGCACTAGTGCGTGTCCCCGTGCCCTACTAGATTCTCCGAGGGGTTCGGATCGGATCGGGAGCGGAACAACCCGAGGGCGCCTCTAAAGGCTCGGACCTCGGCTCGGGTTGACCGGGCCGTGGTGGTGGAGAGAAGCGCCCAGGTACATGTCTGTACCTGGTATAGAGCGCGTGTGAACCGGTTCGTCGTACCCTTGTTCTACGAGTACGGTGTCCTGGGCCTAAACTAGTGTGCATGTTAATTGTAATCTGTAAATGTGTAGTGGCATTTAGAGGATCGGGCAGAAGAGAGGGACTACGTGTTCGTTGCTCAAGCGCGGTGTGTATTAGGTACCTTCTGTAGTCTCTTTAATTTGTGGCTGTGTGCGCATGCGCGTCGTATAACATAGGTACAACAAGGTAATATAATAAACTAAATTAATTTCAGCCAATTTATCGAGACATGCGGACAAAACTCCTTTAATGTTCAAATTTGACAATGCCAAATACCGCCTCTGTGGTCTAGTAGGTCTACGGCTTAGAACCAAAGGTCCCGGTCTCGATTCCCAGCAGGGGGTAAATGTTTGTGTACTCGATTTGGTTGGTGGTAGGGCTTGTTTGTCCGCCTGGCTTACTACCACCTTCACGTCAATGTTTGTAGCATTGTTGTGTTCCGGCAGCTCAGATAAGATAAGATAAGTAGCCAGCGCCTCCAGGGTAAAGTGCGCTTCATTGGCCTTATCATCACTTAACATCAGGTGAGATCAAGGCACTGTGTTTACCCGTAAAATATAAAAAAAGAGAAAAAATACCATTAAATTTATTCCGCAATAGTTAAAAATACTTACGTCACTGTGGCACTCCGCTGACTCTGTGAATACGCCGCTGCCTTGGCTCAGCCAGGGGGGCCGCGCGTTCGATTCCCGGATGAGCGCCGCCATACATAACAGCAATAATATGCTGGGTATCGTGTGCTTCTGTTGGCAAAGGAAAGGGACAAAGTTATTTTTATTATTTACTACATACATACATCTATACATACATACAAACATACATACATACATATACTGTGCAGCTTGAAACATCTAATCCTACCTCTATGCAGGCCAAACGATGACCTGAAATATTTGAGTCAGATAAACATAACCTATGCAGGAAACCCGGCTCGAAATAGCGCGAGATACTCGAACTTATCTCTTAACCACTGTTTCCAAGCAATAATTGAACAATAAATCAAAATACTCATGTTTGTAAACAACACGGCGTTCGATTTAAGTTATCATATTTTCGTGTATCTAATTTATTTTGTGGCTTATATTTAGTTGGCATGCAGCGTATCTCCAATAATCCTGAAGTACCAAACCAACCAAAAATTAAAGTTTCCATTGCTATTTGTTTATTAAATAAATATGTTTGTTAAAAGACAAGGGTTCCAAGAGAGTCGCACATCTGGCGATCGGCTGTACAGTCGGCAGCAGATCAACCTACCCAAATCTGTCAAATTTCTCCAATGAATATTGATCCTTCAAAATTGATTGTAGAAATTTGACAGTTTTGGGTAGGTTGATCTGCCGCCGTGTGTACTATTATTTATTCTGTGGATCGGCTAGCAACCTATTAGCTACTGATGTTATTTATTCCACTTTGAATATGCTAAATGTAGCGTCGGTCACTAATGGCGAGTATGCTCAAATATGATCATTTCGATTCTTGGTCTACACCTTCTTGTAAGAAGGACGTAGAGTATGTATGTATGTAAGTATTATGTATGTATGTTTGGGTGTTTGTATGTATTATAAAAATATCAGCGACAGATTAAATAAACAAGTAGGCCGCAATACAGACTGTATACAAATAATGTATTGCGACCTACACATTTCCAACCTACGTTTCCGATGTTTATGTTATTTTATATGTTTTGACTATCCAGGCAAGTCGTTGAACGTGAGGTAATTTTATTTTGATTATTTTGATCAACAACTTTGATGAACTGTCTAGCCGTTCAATAAAAGGGCTGATTTAGTAATAGGGTTCGACAAATCGATTTTCTTTTCTTTTAATTATACAAATTGAAGATTGTTATAAGTATATTAATTATAATGCAAAGTTTTGAAATATCATTGCATAATCAAAGTATTGCTCCGTGGTGGAATATACCTACTATACAGGGTGTTTGGTGCATCGTGTGCCAAATCGAATGGGGTGATTGGAGGGGTCTTTGGCTACCTCTTCAGCCCCCATAAAAAAATCTTGGTCCAACTTAATTTTTTTACACTGATTTTAATTTTTTTTTGGGTGAATATTTATAAAAGTCTACATTAAAATTTTAATACAAAAAAAATTGTTAGGTCTAGTCTAACCTACGAAATGCCTGATGCGTGAGCATCTTGGAACCTTAGTCCTTGTCCCGTAGGCCCCTCGCCCACGGCGACTTTATGTAGCGATGCAGTAGCGCTGCTGCGCGTTCGCATCGATACACTCGTGATGCGGTCGCTAGCTGCTTGCCCTCGTCCACATAACCGCGATTCAGTCGCGATGCAAACGCGATGCAGTCGCGATGCAAACGCGATGCAAACGTGATGCAGTCGCGATGCAAACGCTCGGTTCTCCACTCACGGGCCACCCTCCCTCCGTTCTCTCCCTGATGTCGTCCGACACGGTCGCGCGTTTGATACAGTCGCGATGCTGTAGCGCGTAGTAGTGCGTTGGCATCGCTTCTGTAGCGCGTTGCAAATGCGACTAACGCGCGTTAAAAAAGTCGCCGTGGGCGAGGGCCCTTAGTCGACATGCACGAGAAGGTAAGCAGCTGGTGATACATTACTTTCACGTCCCTTACCAGAATGGTGAACTGATTATTTAAAAATACTAAATAATAAAGTATGAAATGGAAACGTGTATGTACTAAGCAGAAATATAATCGGCCTAGTTTCATAAGCGATCACGGTTATCTCCGAGTTAATCCTACCGAATTACATATAGATATGGCGATAACTATTCATCTTTTGCGATAGTGGTTTTTAACATTAGGTACCTATTTGGTTATCGTGACAATTAAAAATCGGTAATTGGTTTTAATGTGAATTACAGCTGAATTCTCGGAACGATACTTACTCATTCACTTGCAGTTTCATGTCGATTCAAAGTCTCTCTACATAATTAAAAGACTAGATCACATATTGTTTTCTAAAGTTTACGCGAACACTACACATTGAAATGAAACAACTTTTACGGATCTACTCGCGTTTATTTTACACATTACTTATTTAATGTTTATCCTGACGTTTCACCACCCACCAGCCTGTTCTACCTCCAGCCTGGGATCCTACAAAATATTAAATCCCAGCCCCAACACCATACTGCCAGACCAAAAGATACTGTAAGCTCTTTCTTGCGTAAAACGGAACGCACCTGATTAAATTTAAATGAGGGTATACAAGCTACCAACTAATTATTGACGACCTCCTTGGTCGAGTGGTTTGTACACCGGTTTTCATGGTGTCGCCATCTCTGAGGTCCCGGGTTCGATCCCCGGTCGGATCAATTTAGAAATACCTGTTTTTCTAAATTGTTTCGGGTCTGGGTGTTTCCTATGTATAATAAGTATGTATTTAAGTATATTAAGTAGGTTTATCCGTTGTCTAGTTAACCATTTTAACAAGTTTCTTAAGGAATCTTTTCTTGGGGCTAGATAATTGGTGTGACTGTGGGAAACATTTTAATTATGAGACGACCAACACCTCAGTCTCCCTGTGACCACGGACCCTGCAAAGGGTTCGAAACGTCAGGATAAACATTAAATAAGTAATGTGTAAAATAAACGCGAGTAGATCCGTAAAAGTTGTTTCATTTTAAAAGACTAGTTTTTATTTAAGATAAACTTTAATTAATAAACAGTGTTATGTTTATAAATACTACGATTTAAAAAGATTATTATGTATAATATGCTATTACTAATTAATTATAATCCTGTCTTGTCAACCCATCCAGCAAAGTAATACGCTGTGTTAGCAATGGGTTCACGTCAGTTTAATGTAATGGAGCTATAGGAATTGAACCACGACTTCTCGCATTTAACTCGAGCAGAAGCGCTTTCATATAATTATTTTTATTTACATTGTTTTCTAAAGTTAGAGCGAACACTACACATTGTTAAGAAACACTATTTTCTTATTAACCGCTCATATGCGGCAAGCACTGATCAGTGCCCCAAACAGTTAAAATTCTATTGTGTATGTATTCACAGCAAACGACGAAAGTAAGTTTAAAAAGTTTTGTAAAATTTAAAGTAAAGTTTATATATAAGCAGATATTTTTGATAAGTTTTTATTTTTGATTTTGACCATACAAAAAATTTCAAGATGTCAGTCATTTTTGTTGACCTCTATGGATGCCAGTTATTACATATATTTTGTATTGCTTATAGTTAAAAAAATGCTATGGAATGATGTGTTTTTTTAAGTAAGATAAAAAGTTGTTTGTTGAATTTTAAAGAAAACAGAATTTATGTTAATACCTTGTTTAATTTCATTTATCTTGGGGATTATGTACAAAAAACCATTAGGCCTTTCTTGAAAGTCAAGTAGAAAGTTTTGGATAAGTGTAATTACATTTATTGTCAATTAATCAGTTAGCGCATTTTATAATCTTTTCAAAAACATACGACAGTTCCTACTTACCTTCCATACAACAAAACTCAGAGAACGTTGTTTATATTATAGGTGGTGATTTCCGGCGGCCACTACGAAGGTACTCAGCTCATCCGCCATTTTTTTTAAATAATCACGCCATAATACGGGTTATGGGTACACTGTTGTAACACAAATGTACTGCATCCTCAACCTCAAATTGTACACAGTTTAAGCAATAAAATATATTCTGTTCTATTCTATATTGCCCCATTGCTTTGCAAAGGCTTCTATCACAGTAATCATGTTATCACCACACTTGCCAAATGCGGGTTGGTGATCACTAACTCGGGCTATGCAACGAGACGTTTTTTTTTATTTAAGGCAACGCACCGCTAAACAATAAATCTCATACGTTTTGATACGAGCGTTTGCGCCCCGTACCATAAGAAAAACTGGTTTTTTGCCCTTCAAATTAAAACTACAAATTATTTAAAAAAAAATGAACTACAATTTTGAAGTGTGTGTTAAGACTAATCTACTAAGAAAATTTAGATGCTTAAATCGGTCTGGTTAGCCTGTAAAATGCGAATCTATGTTTTAAAAGAGGTTACTTTGATATTTTTTTTCTGTTATAAAAGTAAAAAAATCGTGTTTCTGCAACTAACAAAATGAAGTCAATTAAATGAAAAATCATGTCATCAAATATCACTTTCATATGTTTTGTAATTGTTGGGAAAAATCAAGATCCCCGCCACGTAAATTACCAATGCGTCGTCTTAAGCATGTAATTAGGAATTGCTAATAAAGAAAATAAAAAATAAATTAAAGCACTAATAAGTCCTTGAAGATACACAGATAAATGAAAAGTAGGAAATTAGGTTCGTGTTATCCATTTACTTATTGATAATTAAATATATAATAATTTTAAGTATTAATCATCACGATTTTCAAAGCTAAATGCATGTGATTATTAAATAATTAGGCATGTGTCATAGTTTAACATTTTTATCATGATAAATGGTCAATGGATTAAAAGTAACGATTCGTTGCTTCATTTATCTCTGGTTTTTAATAATCTTGATAAAATTTAACAAAAATAAACAAACCGAAGCGAATTTGCAGATATGACACAAGTAAAGGAAAAATTGGAATGATTTTTATATGCATATTTATAATACTTACATAATTTTTTGTATATCTTAGTACTAAGTATTTTTTTTAGGCAGAACAAAATAATTGAAATGAAACAACTCAACAGGGAGACTCAAAGGTACTCCCTGTGACCACGGACCCTGCAGAGGGTTCGAAACGTCAGGATAAACATTAAATAAGTAATGTGCAAAATAAAAGCGAGTAGATCCGTAAAAGTTGTTTCATTTCAATGTGTAGTGTTCGCGTAAACTTTAGAAAACAATACAGAACAAAATAACTTTGTTGGCAGGTAGTTTTAAAACTTAATGTTATTGTATCAAAGTAAATTAATTAGCCTCTACATTTATTTGCTTTGCCCTAGCAGGGCGTCACATGTATACCTTTGCTAATGTTTTAACACCTCGTCTAATGTAATGTGATATGTAATAGATAAATAAATAAATAACTATTATCAAATCAAATTATCACTACAGTTTGCCTTGCCAAATGCGGGTTGGTAATCACAATCTCGGGTTATGCATCGCAAAATCATGTGAATACTTAATCCAATTATATTAATTAATTAGGTCCTAAGGTTAGTTCCAATGAGCTTATATAATCAAATGATCATATCTGTATAACACAGTATGTAATCTATACTAATATTATAAAGAGGAAAGCTTTGTATTTATGTAATTTTGTTTGTAACGAATAAACTCAAAAACTACTGGACCGATTTAAAAAATTCTTTCACCATTAGAATGCTACATTAGCGCTGAGTAACATAGGCTATATTTATTACTAAAATAATTTGCTTAATGATAAATAAATAGAAACACGATTTGTTTGTTTTGTTGTCATAGAAACTTTCAAAGCGGTACGAAGTCCGCCGGGTCAGCTAGCTAACGAATAAATAAACTGATTAGACGATATAAATAAAGCTCATCAGTGTCTAATATGTTTTTCTTTATAAAATAAGATTTGCCTTGGCGTTTGGCCATTTGGGCGAATGGCAAAGCGATCTCGGTATCAGGAAGTTGCTGTTTCAATTCTCAGGACGGTTATGGTGTTTCGGATTTTTCGATTCATAGCCCGAGTTTTTGTGATCATCACTATCCCGCATTTGGCAAGCTGTGGTTGAGCTAATACCTATCAATTGTAGCGATGAATTGATTTTAATGAGAGGCCTTTCCCCATATTAATTAGTCAGTATTAATTTGTAATTATTAAGTATTTTCATTAAACTTGAACTACAAACACTTAACACAAATAATAACATAGACATGTCAAATTCACACGATTAGCGCGTTGTGGTTGCAAATTGCGACCTTTTGTTTTATTTTTATTTTTATCAAGCTACTTTCGCAACGCCAAGTCACGATGGGTAATCGAATAATAATATTTTGAGCTTTTGCTTGCTTTGGGTACCCAAAAACCTGCGTGAGATGGTAATTTGGTACCGGTAATGCCGGTAACGTTATCTAGAAACGTATCTAAATAAAATATTGCGCTTTAGCCAATCCGCGTAGAGCGATTAGTTAATTTACCGGTAAAAACGGTTTTGACTTTTGCTAGTACTGTATGACATTGTTAAAAATTAAACTGGTAAACTTAATACTTAATATAAAAACTTAATTTCTTTCTTTTTTTTGTTTTTACATGTTGTGATTGTCCTATAAATTTTGTGTTTTTATTTGTGATGGAAAGTGTCCTTAAAGGATAGGGCATTTTCCAATATTTATGACGCTGTAAGGGAGAAAAGAGCTGGACACTTGCTGAGTTTCTTGCCGGTTCTTCTTAGTACAAGATCTCCCGCCCAGAGTAGATAGACTTACAAACCGATGGCATAATGACGTTCATAAGAGCTATTTGTAGCCTAAACTGAATAAATGATTTAAAATTTGAATTTGAAAATGTCACCCAGGTAAGATACCAAGCTTACCGTTACTTTTTTTACCGGTATCTTCGTTTGACAGAAGTATCGATATTAATTTTTTAAAGGTATTCAAATCCCCGGTTCAATCTCCACAACTCCATAAGGCTACTGAGGTGAACCAATACCTATTATCAAGTGTATTAGCTTTTCTGGGTGTATTAATAGGACTAATTGTCGATGTGTTGATAGCGCATTATTGATAATATTTTAATAAAAAAACCCGAGTACCGTTTTTGTTAAGCGATCGAGTAGCAACCGAACGACCAATTAGTCGTTTAATTTTAGCGCTTTTTATCGCGCATTGTAGCAACAATACCTTTAGTAACTAGATCCGGTTCAAAGTTTAAAGTGAACGGCTCTTACTGACAGAAAATAAGCAAATATTTACAAAAGCAAAATTAAAGAATGTTCTGGAGGCTTGCGAGATGCTTGCTAAAGTTAATATAATATAACTTTTAGAATAATTTCTTAGTGTTAATAAAGTTAAGTTTATCTTTCTATAATTCAAAATAAGATCTTTTTTTACAATCATCTGAATATATTTTTTCCTTAAAAAATGTTAAATATCGAACTAATATTAATGTTAACTAAATACTCGGTGCAGACGTTAATGTCAGATATAGGCAATATATAATTAATAAAACATAACACATTACTACAGAAAGCTACTTTTTGCATTTCCTTAGTTTCTATATAAGAAATAAAGTTGATAAAAATAAATAGATCTATAAATTCTACAATATAACGTATAAATATTGCAAATATAAAAATGCATTTATAACAAACTGGCCATTGCCATAGCCATTTATTTGTTTATTTATTTATATTTATTATTTTATTCATAAATTATTAAACTTACTGTATTACCAAAGCAATACACATGAGTACCATAAACCAACCTCAATAAAACTTAAACTTACGATCCGAATACAGTTTTAAAATTAACAAAACACAGTCATAACTATTCCATATTTCAAAATAAAGAACGTACCAAAACTAACATGGCCGTCGTTGGCATCACAGAACACAAACAATAGCACAGTTTGAATAAGAAGAAACAAAAAACTGTTTAAAACAAATGATATTAATACAATTAACTGGACCGCACAGTCCAAACGGCAAGCAGTTGTGATGTGCCACACTAACTAATGAACGGTTATAAGAATGTCTTATCTGGAAGCACCTTCGTCTTGCGTGGTTGTCTGCTGATTGCGATAGCTATTGAGGTTCCGCCAGACGATATAAATCATCACGGATTTGTATGTGCTACGTCATGGTGTAGTAAATAGTCACGCATTTGTAGTATGCCGTGCACTGAAGGCGTGCGCGCGTGCTGAAAACCAGAAATACGAAATACGAGAAGCTTTAGCGGACTTTGATTTGGTAGATTTTTTTTGATAAGTTTAAATATAAAGGTGGGCTAGGGTCAAAAATCAAGTCATCGATACCATTTATGGGTAAGGTTACCGATAATGTTGGTTAAGTGAAATAAAAAAATATATGTAGGTATATATATATATATATAATTTATTATTTTATTTATTTATTTATTAAACATAGTTAAACGGGTAAAAACCCAATTACATAATTATCTTAAACCTAGGTACATAAATTGCACTTATAAAAACTAAAATGAGATACAATTTGGTAGCTAAATTCGACTAGTTATCCTTTAATATAATATATTTAATATAATATAATATCCTACTTATATTATAAAAGTGTAAGTTTGTGTGTATGTTCGTATATTTGTTGCTTCTTCACGCTGCAACGGATCGATGGATTTGGATGAAATTCGGCATACATATAGTTTATAACCTGGATTAAAACATAGGATATTTTTTATCCCGATATTCCCACGGGAACGGGAAGCACGCGGGTGAAACCGCGAGCGGCCGCTAGTTTAATATAAATATGGTTATCAATAATGTTGGTTAATAGAAATAAAAAAATATATATTTATTAATTTATTTATTTTTTTATTTATTTGGTTCAACACCGGTATACCGAGCATAATAAAGTTGGGAGATATTGAACATATAAAAAACTGTGCAACCGAAACTTCCGAAATCAATCCCAACTTGTTTGGATTTCTATGCGTTTGTTAGATTAAAAATAAAGAGAATAAAGATTATAGCAAGAATTGTTATTACAATTAACTGAAAGAATCAAAAACAAATCCTTTACTTAGCGTAAACACTACCACGTGTTTGCCATGCCACATTGTTTGTCATGCCCCTGTTCTCTGGTCGGTAAACACCAGGTGTTGTTTGTCTGGGCGAACCTAAGTGGCGGGGACGCCTTATAAAAGCGGGACGATCGGTCGCACGGGCAGTACCCGTTAAATATGGCGATAGTCCTATGAAGATACAAAGAAGTTACTTGTAGTATTAAGATAAGGTTTCTAATTTATAATCTATTTTTTATATGTTGGGCTAGAATTAAGTACTATTATAGTTATATGTATCTCTTGTAATTCCATTCAAATTGTAAAAACTTTAGGTATACATATACTATGTGGATTTAATTGTACCTAAGTGATGAATTGTGTTTTTATTTTATTTAATTTCTTTTTCTTTTTCTTTCAATACCTAGCACTATGGTCGCCTGTATCACAGGATTTTCCTAGTTCGGGCAAAAAATTCAATATTTTTTATCTATAAGAATTTATCTTTTCTGTTTAATTGTGTGATTTTATATGAAAAAATAAACTATTATTACTGTTATTATTGTATTCATAAACCCGGTAAACCGCGCACCGCTCCCTCTAGTTATCGCCCCATCAGTCTTCTCAAATCGTTGGGAAAACTGTACGAACGCGTTCTAGTATCCCGTTTAAGGGAATACGTTTCCTCTAACAATATCCTTATAAACGAGCACCCCGCTACACACGACTTTATAGTTAATACTGACACCCCCCACCAACCTTACGGTTATAAAGTTAGGTGTCAGACATCCTTGCGCAAGCACAAGGGATCATCTACGTCAGGTCATAACGCCAGATCAGAACACGCCGGTACGCATCCTTCATCCGGTACTTTTAAGACTAGTGTCTCGAGCGAGTTGCCCCGTGGACACGTATAGTCCACTACCTAATACCCAGACAGGTTACCAGAGCTGTAGGCTCGCTCACTTCTCGTTGCACTATCATAATTATGATATATTCTGATGCTGATGGTCCCTTGTGCTTGCGCAAGGATGTCTGGACACCTGACTTTATCACCTAACGGTTGATTGGGGCGTCAGTATAAACTTTAAAGTCGTGTGTAGTATACATTCACATGTATGTATTACGTAAGGTGTTCGTGGCTGGTTGCAGCTACAAACAAAGCGGCCGTTCTGCTTCAATGTGAACTGTATTAAAACTCGTTTCTTGATTATTTCTTCTTTATTCTTCATAGCTGGGGTCCAGAGAGCTTAAATATATTAACCGTATTACATTTATAAAGTTATATTCGCAAATTAATCATATAAAATACAAAATTAGACTTCTGTCCGTAACAGTAGGCTTTAGTAATAACAATTATTTTTAATTTTGTATTTTTATGGGCTAATATTTTTATTAAATTGATCTCTTTTTTTTGGTAGCTGAATTGATCTTTTGTTTTATCGTAGCTTTGAAGTTACTTGTTAAATGCTAAAAAAAAATGGAAAAACGTTAGTAATCAATAAAAAACAAATAATTATTTTTTATGCCAAACGGCAATTGCAAACCTTATTATTAAGTTTTATTTTATTTTTATTTTTTATTGTAAAAGAATAACAACCAGCCAACTTATTACTATTACAAATGATTTAAATGATATAATTATGATATAAATTACATTTTACTCATTTCTTTATAAGCGATTGCATTATGCCAGAAAGAAAGTACATCAGACAGAAATACTTACATTATTTAAAATACTTTATTACTTTTTATGAAACGTATTAATATGTGTTAAAGCTTTTCTTGTACCTATTTGGCATACGGTTCGTGTAGATGTTAACAACGCACATAACACTGTTGAAAGGCAATTAGACAAGACAGGATTACCTAGTTTGGGCGCTATTGTTTTACTATGTTATGATTGTATTATTTTCTGGTAATAAACGTTTTTATTATTTTTATTTTATTTATTATGCTATCTCACTCTGGATCGTCCCTTGTAAGACATCGCGGCATAAGCAATTTTGACCGAAATTAGTACGTGTCCTGAAAGCTTTTAATTGTGACTAGCACTTTTCCAGCGACTTCGTCCAAGTAGACGTATTATACATACATAATTCAATATTTGACGAGCTTGGCCATCACGGCCTCTCTTGCGCTCGTAGTGCTGGCCGTATCATGCGTCACTCGACGCATCATCCGCAGTGCTTTTGCCACCATTGGTTTACCGGCTGTCTTAGAGCCAGCTGGTATCTCTCGCAGTGATGGCAAGAGACCTGACGGAATGACCATTGGGCCCTGGAAGCTTGGCAGGCCGTTGGTGTGGAATGCAACCTGTACTGTCATCGTGGCTCCCTCGCATGTTCGCGCCACTTCACTTCTTGTGGGGGCTGCTGCGGTGAGCGCTGAAAATCGCAAACGGCACAAATACGCAAACCTAAGTCGAAATTATTTATTTGTTCCGTTTGTGGTGGAAACAATGGGTCCATGGGTGCCGGAGGCAAAGAAGCTTGTTAAAGAGTTTAGTGCTCGCCTTATCGAGTCTTCCGGTGACAAGAAGGCTGGCAGCTACCTCTGCCAGCGTATTAGTTTGGCAATCCAAAAGCAAAGGCAATGTTGCCAGCATTCTTGGGACCGTTCCCATGAGCCCACAGTTGGACGACATCTTTTATTTGTAGGTCTTTAGTTTTAAATTTTTTGTAATATATTTGTATTATTTGTATAATTTTTCTGTTTTTTTTTTAAGTTAAGTGAAGTAAGTAATGTTTCTTTTTGTTGTGTACATAAAACTTCAAGATTTTTATTAAATAATAATATGATGAAAAGTATTAGTATTCAATATTTTGATTCTCAAATTAAAGAAAAGACAAATTAAATGTCTTTTTTTTTTTAAACATTTTTTTTTTTTTTTAAATAAATACAGCCTATGTTACCCAAAAGGTATAAAGCATTCTATCAGTGAAAGAACTTTTTGAATTGAACCAGTAGTTTAGAGATTAGCCCCGACATACAAACAAAGTCACTCACAAACGTTACTTTTTTAAGATTAGTAGTATACCTAGATGAAACCAATTGTCTCATTTAAAACAAAACAAAAATGAACGCCTCGGTAGCCAAGTGGCTAAGTGCTCGGCCTGATACCCGAAAATCCCCCTCAGGCTCCCCCAGGGAGAATAGTGTTTCGGATTTTTCCATGCCCGTGTTTGTTCACCAACCTGTATTTGGCAAGCGTGGTAATTAAGCCATTCAATCAATTTTAGCCATGACTTGATTTCAATGATGGAGGCCTTTGCCCAGCAGTGGGACAGTTAAAGGCTATTTACTACTACATAAAACCAAATAGTCTCTTTCAATCACGTGATCACATGATATTAATTAAGCTGACGATCGTTTATCATTAATTCTTAATTAAGTTTTATAGCGTAAAACAGTGATACGATACAGTATGTATTTAATTGAGATACATGTTATAGGTAGTGTAGTGAAATTAAAATAAAAGTTAAACAAAAAAAAACTTCATTTCACTGATACACTTTGAATTTATTAATGTAAATAAAAAGAAAATAAAAATTTTTCGACCGCACAAAACACCATTAACGTAAAAACACCGCACAATATAAAAATATTTAAGAATAAGACAAATACACTTTGTAAAACTGATTGCGCAAAATAAATAAAATGCACGGTTAAGGCACGCGGCTAGGATGGGTGGAGCAGATGGGTATGAATAAAATTGATGTGGGATGAATGCCGGAAGTGAATAAACGTGCAAAAAATCTCGCTGAGCCCGACAAAGGGGTTTTTAGAATTTAGAAAGTGATAAAAATAAAAAAAGTATTAAAAATTACAGTCAAACGAAAATACAATAAAGTAAAACAGTTAATTTAAATTTTAAAAAAACAATATTACAAAAAGCCGACCGCGAACCGCCGCCGCCGCGACCGCGTAACTCCGATATTAGACCAGTTAAAAGATAAAAGTTGCCTGGGTCCGATGGATAGGCCTTGCTGGCCCACTGCGCGCCGCAAAGACAAACAGGTGAACAGCCGAGATTGCCCGGTTATATCGGTCAGGCCTTGCGAACTTTCTGCACGCCGTACGTACAGCCGACTCGATAGCTTACAACCGGTGCCCTTGTAGCCCGTACCGAGGAGCTATAACCAAACACACCAAATCAGTACAATGAAAACTCCAAAAGAAAACAAAACTAAACCGCCCCTTGCACGTACACGTACAGATAAAAAAAGGAACTTCTCCAGCAGCCGAATCAAGAATGCCATAAAATTCTAAAAAATCTGGCCCGATCTATAGCTCAAGAAAAAGGCAGGGTTTCGACAGGGGGTGGGTCGAAGTTCCATGTATTTTTACATACGGCATAGCAGTTGCCCGTCACAACGAAAGAACGATCTATTTTCGTTTTTGTTTTCGAAACTTTCACCATAATTGTACTGTCGTCTATGTTAGAGACTTCATCGAACTGGATGTTGTATAGCTCTTGCCTTCGACATGCCCCCATTATGCCGAAGATTAGTGCAACCTGTAACAATAAACGATATAATAAGCTTGAGGTACATAGCCAAGGCAAAAACTATGATTTATGAAGTAGTAAAGTGTAGGTACCTACTACCTAATTTATACACAAAGCGCTTAAACGGAGTGTCTAGATAACTTACGTGTGTAGTACGTAAGTACTAGGTAGATTAAATAACAGAACTAAAATACACTTACCTTTTCAAAAAGATACAAAATATCTGGTGAATCTTTCAGGAACATCTTTATTTGACCTGATGTAAACGTCAAGGACTTTTTTTCCTTGTGTCCTTCTGAACTGCGTTTCAGGAACGCTATGACTTTTGAATACTTCGTGATATCAATATTGTTGTAGATACTCAGTGTGGACTTGAGCATAGAATATTTAGCCCACATAGAAGATGGCTTGAATTTGTCGGAGAGGTCTTTGAGATACACAAGAATGACATTTTCAGAAAATGATGTAGTTTTCTTTTCGATCTTCCATGCCATATCCGGAGGCGTACAAATATCATCGTCGCTGTCCATTTTTAACTTTTAATTTGTATTTTAAAAACAAAACACATTGCGAAACATTAAATTCACGCGTACGTGTATTGTCACAGTGAACTTGCCGCCATTAAAATCTAACCAATGAGAGCGCAGCTGCGCGCGCATGGCCAATCAGGAGCGAGCGCGTGCTGTTCTTTTTTTATTTAATTGGCACAAGATTTTACCAAAGAGTTTTGTGTATGTAAGTTTAGTAGTTTCGACGAAGTTTTCACGTATAACCCAACTGTTTTCAAAAGCCAGCCTAATATCAAAATTTTATACAACTTGTATGAGGATTTTGACATAAGGCTCGCCAGGTTAGTTGGTCGCGTTTTATTGATGTTATAATGAGATTTTACGATATCGATGTGGATATTATACCATCATGTGAAATTGCTTAAATTGAGTGTTTTGTTGTCTGCGCTATAACAGTAGTAATTATAAGTCAAGTATTGGAAACATAAGTAGAATGTTACAACATTAGTGTAGATAAACGTAATATTCAAATTCAAAATTGACGCTACAGAAATAATTATTAACTGCCAGCAAACAACTACAGAGGTTCGAATACACAAAAGAAACAATCGCGACACCTGGTACTATTTTTTTTGCACAATATCAAATAAAAGGAATCGAATCGCGTCGCAATACGACAAGCTAGTAGCGGACTAAATATTTAACGCTACAAGGTATATTTAACAAGGGCTACGACCCCCGCTCCGGAGCGTACCTGGTCCAAAGAGTTTCCTTAGCCATACAGCGGGGTAACGCTGCAAGCGTGATGGGAACTTTTGGGCCGAGTACGGTTCGAGGGGGCTAATAGTACAATAAATAAATTGTTGGCTTTAGGTACTTGTTTTTTATACTGTTATTATACTCATTTTTAAATAATATAAAATATTAATCTTCTAATATATAAAATTCTAGTATTTTGTTAAAAACTTGTTAAATATTAAAATTATGTCACATTAAATAAAATAGCTTTTACGGATCTACTCGCATTTCTTTTCACATTAATTAAGAATACTTTATGATTTAAATAATTTTTTACAAAAAAAAATTAACCGTTGTAGCAACAACATCTGCAAGAACCATTATTAGTTCATCGGCCGCATACTAGATGGCGCTGCGCTACGGATTCTTGCATCGCGCTATGGTTTCGTTTGCCGGCTCCCATATATAGTCGCCGTGACTTTTGTATTGTATCCTTTCTTAGGTAGGAATATTCGCAGTTGTACGGTTGTATCCGTTTATACGGACCTTCTGGACGCTTCGGATATCGCATACAGTGCCTTATAAAGGGGAACGACTGCTTCCATCTCCCTGGAACTCTCGGACCACGATATCCGGTATTGTATTATATCACTCGCAACATTGTTCCTTTTCTTATTTCAATCGCGTACTTAACTTACGTATTCTAATATACGCCATTCGGCTTTAAACTACGCCACTCTTCTTCTTTCTCCCAACTACCTTATACCACCCCCTACAATCTGGCGCCCAACGACAATAACCCGCACTTGAGGAAGACGATACCGAAGTTTATTGTGACGCGTTCGGGTCGACAAACAACTACAAGGCGACGTAGTTTCGAAGAAGTAAAAGAGCGAAATATGAATTTTACCGACGAACAATTTAAAAAGCTGTTAGCAGCTGTAACGACTACCCAAAAAAAGTCATTCACTACTTGCAACTCGATCTATGATGGAAAGAAACAGACTGAATCTGTCGAGTCATTTCTCGCGGCTGTAGGTATATTTAAGAAAATGGAAGGAATTTCCGATTTGGATGCACTAGCTAGTCTGCCGCTAATTTTAAAGGAAGACGCAGGGGTCTGGTGGCAAGGCGTTAAAGAAAAAGTCACCACCTGGTCTGACTTCGAAGATAGACTAAGATATGCTTTCGCTCCTAAAAAGCCAGCATTTAGTATATATCAAGAGATCATTGGCGTTAAACAAAAACCTAACGAAAGTGCCGAAAACTTTATTGCTCAAAAAAGGATGCTGCTATCTCAATTACCTAAACCGGAGCACACAGAGCAACAGCAGTTAGACATGATGTTTGGCCAATTAAGTCTTAATATAAGAAAACATGTTACCAGGGATTCCGTCAAGACTTTTGATGATCTTTTAAATAAATGTCGTGCCACAGAGGATTTTTATAAAGACATGCTAACAAGTAGAGAAAAACCCTATGATGAAAAGCGTGACTTCTCATTAAAGAAAAAACTGAGATGCAGTTTCTGTCGTTTGCCTGGACATTCCATTGAACAATGCAGGAAAAAAGCAAAAGTTGAAATTCATAGTAACCCACAAGATACACAGCCATTAGGCATACTCCAAAAGGCAATAGTACACAACAAAAAATCATTTGACATAAATCAGTCAACAAGCGCACCACCCAAATATTCTTGTTATGGTTGTGGAGAACCAGGAGTAGTACGTAGTCACTGTAAGAAATGCAATACTGTAGATAAAACAGTAGAGGGTTTGGAATTTTGTGCAATCCAATCGAACATGGATATTCGTCAGCGCCCCACTGTACCAGTATCAATAGATGGCCATCAGGGAATGGCCTACATAGATACTTGCGCGAAAACTAGCGTAGCATCGTATAAGTTGTACAAAGCTCTGGAAGGAAAGGGATACATTTTTAAGGAAGAAACAATGTGGATTACTCTAGCTGATGGAATAACAAAAAAACAAGTAACTTTGAACTTTAAGGCACCAGTTACGATGTATGGCAGAACAGTAGTTACCTCGTTCATTATCTTGCCTGAAGCCAAAGACAATAAAACTTTGTTGGGTGTTGGTTTTATTGAAGACGCATTATTGTCAATTACTTTACCTCAAAAGACATGTCATTTTTTGGACAATCCGTCAAAGCTGTTCGAACTCATAGAAGAAAAGAAAGTCACAAACAACAAGATTACACCAACTGTGTCACCTAAATTTGTTCCAATTATTGCAAGTTTCAATGAGCAATCACAACCAAATTACCCAACCGCTAGTATCACAGAATATGCCGTAAATCCAATGAAAGTACCCGTATGCAACCAGAGAACGGAGGCTAATTACTCAATGGAGGCATGTGTACCAAACACGCATTTCGAAAAAGCGTCGAGCTATGGACCGTTACTGCCAATACAATTATCACCTCCAAACAAAAGAAAACGTCAGGTTCTCTTTGACGGCTACTCTCCAGTAATGGATGCTTTATATCGAGATGCAGAAGAGAACTTAATTGACTATCCCGGTGAACTATCACCAGAATCAGCTTCTTTGTTTCCCAATACAGACATATTTTCAACCGATGTAGAATTAGAAGAATTGAATCAACTTCTTTATAAAAATCGATCGGTGTTTGTACCTAATAGCCAGCCAGCCTCCCATGTCGAACACGCTATAGATACTGGAAATAACGCACCAATATCAGTGGCAGCATATCGCATACCTGCACCAAAACTTGAAATCCTAAAGAACGAGATAAAAAAATTGATTAAAGAAAATGTTATTATCCCTTGCAATTCGCCTTGGTCGGCGCCTGTCGTCATGGTAACTAAAAAGGACGGCGGTGTACGCCTATGCATTGATTACCGTCAACTAAACAAGATTACTGTTCCAGATGTTTATCCTATGCCACGAATTGATGACTTGCTCCATGATGCCAAAGTAACTCCATGCATGACAACAATAGACTTACGTGCTGGATACTATCAAATTAAAGTCAAGGAAGATGATCAGATCAAAACAGCATTTATAACACCTTTTGGTGTTTACAAATTTCTAAGAATGCCATTCGGTTTACGAAACGCGCCCTCAACATTTCAACGAATGATGGACCGATTTTGTATTTCGTTAAGTCATATTAAGCTGTTGTCATATTTAGATGACTTAATTATTCTCTCTCCTTCGTATAAGCAGCATCTACGAGACCTGCAAGATGTTTTTCTTCGTCTAGTAGAGTTTAATCTTACAATTAACAAGGAGAAATGTAAGTGGTGTTGCTCTAAGGTAAAATATTTGGGGCATTACATTACGCCCAATGGGTTAGAAATAGACCCTGATAAAGTCAGCTGTATACTTAAAATGCCAGCACCCACTAACATAAAACATTTAATGTCGTTCCTACAAATGTGCTCATGGTACCGAAGATTCGTGCACAATTTTGCTAAAATATCTGAACCTTTATCTCGCCTCTCTAGAAAAAACGTTGCCTGGACGTGGGGAGATGACCAAAGAAAAGCCTTTCAAATTCTTTGTCGAGCCTTATCAACCGCACCAGTTTTAGCTCAAGCCGATGCAACTAAACCGTTTAGTCTGAAGACTGACGCTAGCAGTTACGCCATTGGTGCTGTATTAGTGCAGGGGGAGGGAGATCAGGAACATCCTGTAGAGTACGCCAGTCGTTTACTAACTCCAGCTGAGAGAAATTATTCAACGACTGAACGGGAAGCGTTGGCAGTAGTTTGGGCCTGTAACAAATTTAGAGGGTATATAGAAGGAGCAACAGTAACTGTCCTAACAGACCATCAAGCCCTTAAATGGCTCATGTCACTTAAATCACCAATGGGTCGTTTAGCAAGATGGGCCTTACAATTGCAGTCCTATGATTTAACAATCAAATACATAACTGGTAAAACTAATGTAGTCGCAGACGCCTTATCTCGCCCTTGTTGTGAACATGAAAGTAAAGAAAATTGCGCAATATGTACAGTTATAGTTGATATGCCTAGAAGAAGCGCTAAGGAAATTAGAGAAGAACAGTTAAAAGACGAAAACATTGTAAAAGTAGTGCAAGCGTTTGAAGGTAATCACGACGAAAACGCGAGATATTGGAGTCAAAAGGGTTATTTAATGAATAACGGAATACTATATAGATATAGCCCAGAGAATAACAGTGATGACTGTCAATTAGTAGTTCCAAAACACGAACAAAATAACGTGATATCTGTCTATCATGATGATCCTACAGCTGGTCACTTCGGCGTAGATAAAACAATAGAACGCATTTCAAGACGATATAGTTGGAAAGGTTTGAGAACTCAAGTGGAAACCTACATAAAAAAATGTATTGAGTGCCAAAGATACAAACCAAATAACCTAAAGCCAGCAGGCCTACTCCAAACAACAGCCGTGAATCAGCGTTTCGAAGTGATAGCTTTCGACTTGTTTGGACCTCTTCCCAGGTCTCTAGACAACAAAAATTGGATTTTTATAGTAGAAGATGTCGCTACAAGATGGCTGGAGCTGTTTGCTTTGGAAAAAGCAACCGCTGAAGATTGCGCTAAAGTTTTGCTTAATGAAATAATACTGCGTTATGGCACTCCACGCCGTTTCATAAGTGATAACGGCACACAGTTCGTTAGCAGCGTTATGCAACAACTTGCCTTCTGTCTTAATATTAGCCATGGGTTTACCCCAGTTTACCACCCAGAAACTAACCCCGTAGAGAGGCGCAACAGGGACATGAAGACCCAATTGGCAATATTTGTGGGAGACTGCCATTCATCTTGGCCAGAGAAACTTGCAAGCATTCGCTTTGCTATGAATACTGCGGTTATGTCATCAACCGGATACTCTCCTGCTTATTTAACTTTTGGGCGTCACCTACGATGTCCTGATGATTGTAGGAATGACTTGAAACAAATAATAACTAATGAAAATTTTATTCCTGAAATTACTCCAAAGCTGCACCTGTTAGTTGATACTCTGAAAAAAGCAAAAGAGATACAGGAGATGAACGAAGAAAAAAGAAAAGAGTACGTGGATAAAAGTCGTCGAGAGAGACCATCTTACAAACCAGGAGACTACGTTTTAGTTACTTCTCATCCGTTAAGTAAATCTGCTCAAGGGTTCTGCGCTAAATTTGCTCCCCGACGTGATGGACCTTACATAATTCTGCGCATACATGGACCGAGCTCCTACCAAGTAGCATCCCTAACTGAACCTCACAAACCAGTAGGTTTATACCATTCATCATCTCTATCCCCGTACGAAGCTCCAAACGACGCTTCTCTACCTCAACCGTCCTTGCAAATCAGAAAGCGAGGCCGCCCAAAGAAGATCCAACTTCAAGATAAAACAACGCATTCAACCAGGCGACCACGAGGACGACCACCAAAAACGAAGTAACTTACACATTATCCTGTCTACCTCGCCGGGACGTCTTCGCAGCCAGAGGGGGAGCCTGTAGCAACAACATCTGCAAGAACCATTATTAGTTCATCGGCCGCATACTAGATGGCGCTGCGCTACGGATTCTTGCATCGCGCTATGGTTTCGTTTGCCGGCTCCCATATATAGTCGCCGTGACTTTTGTATTGTATCCTTTCTTAGGTAGGAATATTCGCAGTTGTACGGTTGTATCCGTTTATACGGACCTTCTGGACGCTTCGGATATCGCATACAGTGCCTTATAAAGGGGAACGACTGCTTCCATCTCCCTGGAACTCTCGGACCACGATATCCGGTATTGTATTATATCACTCGCAACATTGTTCCTTTTCTTATTTCAATCGCGTACTTAACTTACGTATTCTAATATACGCCATTCGGCTTTAAACTACGCCACTCTTCTTCTTTCTCCCAACTACCTTATACCACCCCCTACACCGTCTTAAATAAACAAAAAGTAAGTATTTTTTTTATAATAATTGCTCTTAAATTTTAAATTTAAATTATTATTTAACTACATATATTTTGAAATGAAACAACTTTTACGGATCTACTCGCGTTTATTTTACACATTACTTATTTAATGTTTATCCTGACGTTTCGAACCCTTTGCAGGGTCCGCGGTCACAGGGAGGGAGAGGTGTTGGTCATCTCATAATTAGTTGGTAGCTTTGATACCCTCATTTAAATTTAATCAGGTGCGTTCCGTTTTACGCAGAAAAAGCTTACAGTATCTTTTGGTCTGGCAGTATGGTGTCGGGGCTGGGATTTAATATTTTGTATGATGGGATCCCAGGCTGGTGGTAGATTCCAACCATCTTCTCTATTAAAATTAGGATGTTTTTTAATTTCAATAGCCTCGCGTATCATCCTAGGGATGAATTGTTGTTCTCTAACGAGTATTTGTGGTTTATCAAATCTGATGTAATGGTTGGGCCCCTCTAGGGAATGTTCGCATACTGCAGACTTATTTTCGCGCCTATGCTTGACGTCGGCTATATGTTCTTTGCAAATTTTCTATGCAAAGGGTTCGAAACGTCAGGATAAACATTAAATAAGTAATGTGTAAAATAAACGCGAGTAGATCCGTAAAAGTTGTTTCATTTCAATGTGTAGTGTTCGCGTAAACTTTAGAAAACAATATACATATATTTAATCAAATTTAATACTCTTGAGTAAGTCGCAGTAACGCAGCATCAATGTTGCATACCTATGGTTCAAAGACATTCTCGATCTAATTATTATAATTATGTTCAACGATCATTATTTACTGCACTACAGACAGATACATATATATCGTCGTATATACAGAGCATAGATCAATAAAGACACGCCTTCGCTGACCCTCAATTAAGCAGATTGTTAAGTTTTATCTGCATTAACTTATTAGTTTATAATTGTTGATTATTTATATTGCGTCACAATTTTTGTGCGGCTTGTAATTTGTGAAAATGCTGAATTTACACTTTTACAGACAACACGGGCTACATAGAATAGAAACTATATTTTAAACAAAAGTAGAAAACAGTGTAACAAAAAGATTCAAACTACATAAATAAATATTCTATAAATTACAATTACATAAAATACTTAAATAAAATATATATATATAAATAAATAATTTATAAATAATTTAAAATCGGTCGTTATTGAGATGATTCTGCCAAGGTTTCATTAAGAAAAAGCATACGGACTTTCTTTTTAAAGACATCGCGACTTGTAGCCATCCTGATTTCGAGAGGCAGCGGTTTACAATCGCATGCCAAATTAAAGTTAATAATTATGTCTCAGTAACAACATACAAGATTTAGATCGGATACACTTTGGATCTTTTTATTTGGACCACACCTCTCTGTTACACGATGTAAAGTTAGTCGACGTTCTCGATAAGCCCGAACAGTCACACGTGACATGTCTCGTGAAACAATACACGCTTCAGCACCCGTCTTCGTACGCGTGATAGAGATAGAGCGAACACTAATAAGCGTGTCGTGTTAGATAAAACTTATTTCAATATGATTAAATTTTGTGAAATGTACACACGCCATCGCACAGTTCTCTCAATAGATTTTAAACTTTGTGTATATGACAATAAGGTTGAACATTTCGTCTGCTTATACTAGTAGTATAATAAGTGTACATTTTGTTGTATTGAGATAATAAAGTTTGAAAGTTCAAGTCGATCTTTGACTATCGCTAAATTGAATTGTTTAGATATTTTACATGCCTATTAATAGATTTAATATTCTACTTTATCTGTGTTAACTACATGCAACATCACTTGCGGAGAATTTATCAATCATCATTATCAGCTCATTTTTATGTCCCCACTGCTGGCACTGGGGCACGAGCCTTCCCTATGGATGGATAGGGAGAACGGGCCAAAAACCACCACGCGAGCCCAGTGCGGATTGGTTAATTTATCAATAAATTAATATTATTGACCGAGCACATACACTTATCTGGTTTCAGCTGTAATTGAAAAAAATAGAAATTTAACATTAGCCACAAGGTGTTAGTAGTTTGAATAAAAATTACAAGCTTATGATAAAGGTTATTAAATGAGTTTAAATTATTGTATCTTACCATAAACTTCATAGTTAAGTAAATACCAAAGCTACAAAGAAAAAACTTAAAGTGAGACATCTCTCACTTGTGTCTGCATATGCTCGAATTCAGTGATCAGTCGATTTACTTCGTTCAACAGAATGATTATTGGTATTTCTTACCATTTACCATATTTTTAACATGCGTAAGTACCTACATATCTTTTCGTTGAACGGTCTTAGCGTTTATTCCATTTTACCAGCAGATAGAGCGTCGAAAATTACATATATCAAACATAATTCAAGCAAATGTCAATCAATGTTTAAAATACAAATATTAAAATTAATTATAATCACCAATACAATAATAATAGTTAATGAATAATACAATAATGGTGTGGTGACCTGACAATGATCTGTAATTTAGTTTGCTTGAGCAGTGTCTTACTAATTTTGAATAACCTCGACGGTGGTTGTGGGACCCGCCCGATCCTCAAAGCGCCGCTACATATTCGCATGATACGCAAAATACAGCGTTGCCAAATTTGGGGGTTTTCCCCCATTTTGGGGAAAAAATTGGCATTTGGAGAAGTTTTGGGGAAATGATATTCTTGGGGAAATTTTAGGGGAAGTAATTTCAACTTTGAAATTAACTATTTCCGAACGAATAACTCAACGAAGTCAAGTCTAAACAAAGTGGAAATTGTTTGTTGATTGATAGTTGAAAGCGTCGTTCGTTTCGTTAGTCATTAAATTTGTTTGATCCGGTTTGACTGAAAAGTTTTGTATATAAATAATATATTAATGCTATTTTTATTTGTAAATTGCATCAAATCAGGTTTGGGGAATTTTTCTAAAAAAAGTATCATTTTGGGGAAAAATCATTTTGAATCAGGGGAAATTCGAGAAATCTCATCTGGCAACCCTGGCAAAATATCACACTCGCATAAGCTCAAGACACCGTACTCGTAGAACAAGAAGAAACCTCGGTTCACGCGCGCTCTATACTGGGTGCTCCTCCCCACTTTGTCAACCCGAGCTAGGGTCGCCAACTATTTTTCAGGAAATTAAAGTAAATCTATCACTAACTAATATAAAAAAAATGATTTGAAGAAAAATTTAAGTATTTTCCAAATTTATTTATTTAAACGTTTAAAAACATATTTCTTTGTACTCTTGGCACTACCTAATATTTATTTATTGTTTTATAGCGCGGTCAGAAATTAGCGTTGCGTTTCGTTTCACTTCACCTGAGTCTGAGTATCGTTCAGTAGTTCAGAAATTAAGTCAACAGGAATATTCCGTTCAAACGCACGCATTAGTCGGAAATAAAGTATTTTCCATACTTTATTTCTATTAAAAATAATAAAGTATGGAAATGGCAACCCTAACCCGAGCCGAGGTTTTAGAGGTTTTAGAGTTTTTAGAGGCGCCCTCGGGTTGTTTTGCTGCCAATCCGATCTAGGCCCCTCGGAGAATCTAGTAGTGTCAGGGTAGACGCTTTGGGTGATACCATCCCCTTTAGAAATCCTCTAATGATGTTACGAACACGCGTGTTGAGGAACCGTTTAAGTTTCTCGCTGCCATTAAAAAACTGTTTTTTTATATTAGAAGGAGGCAAACGAGCAGGCGGGTCACCTGATGGGAAGCAATCACCGCCGCCCATGGACACCCGCAAAACCAGAGGATTGTTGCCTTGCATTGCGTCGCGTTGTTTATTTATTTATTTACTTGATTAGCACGGTTACATACACCAATTACACTTATCAAGAAACAATTATTAATACAATAAATTAATTAAAAGAGAATAATCACAAAATAATTAAAAATTAAAAATATGAAAAAACAATTAAAAAATAACAATAGTAATAATAATAAAAAATAATTATTAACAAAATTGTAAATAATAAAAATAATAACAGGCAAATTAATCAACTACTTTCACAAAAGGCAAGACATAATCTAGATGTGACCACCTTCCATGTTCCTTTTTGGTGATGATGAAAGGCCGTATGAGGTCAGCAAACTCTCTTTTAAAAAAAGGTGGTAGCATAGTGGCACCAGACTTCGACAATTTAACCCCAGTCTTCGACAAAAGTTGCGTCGCCAAAAAACAACATAGATTTTCATAAAATTAAACAAATTACAAAAACATAAATGTTGAAAAAAATTCCACGAGCAGGATTTGAACTTGCACCCTTCTGACATACCGGGGCAGGTGCTTTCCCAATTGAGCTATCGTGGTTCTAACCACGAGCCACGTGGAAATTTTTTATTTTTTTCAACATTTGTGTTTTTGTAATAGATTTTCATTTCAATTTTAGGGGTGACAGCAAGGAAACAGGTTCAGCTGTTGGTAAAGACTAAAATAAACTTCTATGTTCATATTCAAAAAGAAATTTAAAGCCTATCTTTTAGAGAAGCAATGCGTGGGTATACCCAACGGGTACTCGGTGGCGGATTTCGTTGTTTAGGTCATGGTCAATTCTTTCCCAATCCCCGCTCCTTTTAGTTGTATTATTATTATTTTTTTATCCTTCAATCCGATTACTCCAATGCTTTGTTATGTTTTTTTTTATTATCTTTTTGTAATAGCTATGGAGCTATGACCACAACACCTCAAATACATATCTATACTAATATTATAAAGCTGAAGAGTTTGTTTGTTTGTTTGTTTGTTTGAACGCGCTAATCTCAGGAACTACTGGTTCGAATTGAATAATTCTTTTTGTGTTGGATAGTCCATTTATCGAGGAAGGCTTTAGGCTATATAACATCACGCTGCGACCAATAGGAGCGAAGCATCAGTGAAAAATGTTGCAAAAACGGGAAAAGAGCCTAAAAAATTAAAAATGCTGCCGAAAGTCACTATTCCACGCGGACGAAGTCGCGAGCACAGCTAGTTATATCTATAAAATTTTATTTTTAATTTTTATCTATTTTCACTATTTGTTTTTAATATTGTGTCATTCAGTTACATTATTGTTTTTGTTTTGTTTGTCTACCCTCTTCTGGGTAATAGCAGAATACCAGTGCTTTGCTTAAACACTTATGTATTTTTGTGTATAAGCAAAATCAGCCAATGAGCTATAGCGCTTTTGTGGTTCTGCAGCACACATATATAAAATTTATATTGTTATTGTTATTTTTAATTGGTTTTTTATAGTTTTTTTTTATGTGTGTGATGTATTAGTTACAAATAAAGTCTTTTCTATTCTATTCTAAAATCAGTTGCTGGCCCCTGTTAGGACAGTGTCGATCACTGGTTCTTGTCGAACGCTGGTGCCTACACTACCCTAGTGGGTGTCAATACAAATGGAACTAAATGAAATAAGGAGGGATTAACAAACAAACGAAACGTTTAACCAAAGTGTAGAGGTTTTTGGCGGGAAAGTGAAGCATGTCTGCGGTTTTGTTTTATTTTCTAAAATTTGTGTTATGTCGAATATTAATGTGAAATAATGGTGGATTATCAACTCTTAAGTGTTCGTGAGTGTGCATTAGTGTTGGCAAATGAAACAAAACAGTGCAATGTTACTTTTCAAATTCTCTCAAGAAGCTCGCGTGAGTACTTAGTAAAGCCCCACATCTTTACTGAGATACTCGAGGGGTTGGGGGGTATATCATTTCTCACTTCCCATTTCTAATATCATTTATCATCATCATATAAGCAAATATTGTTTATTTATGTATTACTTGTAAGAAAAATTACTTTGACACTGGCTAAATGTGCTAATCGCACGAAGCCATTAACTAAAAATAAAAAAAACCAAAGTGTATCTGCTATCTTCAGCTATTAAAAGCTAAATGTATGAAAATTATCTCTGTTGTAATTCTTACAGCACACTGTCTTATCTTTTCTAATAATTCACAATATTTTTAGCTACACGCAATAGTTTTGCATAATATAATGCAAAGAGATAATGACGAAAACTCCATGATTGTCGTACAATCCTTCGCCTGACTTCTTCATCAGAATCATTATACAATGTTACATTTTAATATACATGTTAAACCTTTTTTTAATGTCACTAACATTAGATTAATTATTAAAGACACTAATTTATAATATTTCTTTATGCTTTTAAGTGTCATAACTCATTTATCTTATTGCTCGCAGGACTAATGGCCGCTGGGGCGGAACAGTCCTTGAGTGGCGACCGCGTACCGAAAAGCGCAGTGTGGGCAGGCCTCCAACAAGGTGGACCGACGATCTGGTGTGAAGGTCGCGGGAAGCCGCTGGATGCGAGCAGCACAAAACCGGTCGTTGTGGAGATTGTCCTGTGTGAGATGTCTTTTGGCTGAGATGGTGAATTATCTTATTATTTCGGATGAAAAACAACAATAAACTTAGAATCCCGTTAATACCAGTTACTTTATTTACTTATAGCAGGTATACCTAGAATAGGATATTTAGAAATATTTGGTTAGTGACACAAACTACAAAGTATCTTTAACATAACCGCCTATGTGGTCTAGTGGCTAAGACCACCGGTTTAGACCCAGAGGTCCCAGGTTCGATTCCCGGGGGTACATATGTTTGTGCTACTCGGTTTGGTTGGTAGGACTTGTTTGTCCGCCTAATTAGCTACAAAGTCAAAATTTTCTATTCAAATAAACTTACGAAAAGTGCTTTTGAATCGTCCATATATTTTTTACCTACTACCTGTTCAGGACGTCTATTTTTTAGCTGTGGAGAAGGATGGGCGCAAGAACCTCCACAGCTTTAATAGAGTAACGACATTTACAAAAAAAAAATATAGCGTTACCAAATCATACAATATTTAAAAATAAAAACTTTCAAGAGCCCGCTTATACAATAAATGCTTACCCCTATACATTTACTTAACATTACACTTTATTCCAAAAATTGTACTTGGTCACTATGTATGTACTAATTTAAAACTATAGAATGACGCTTTAACCTATGCAGTGTGCGAGAATTGGAGGAATGTCAGTTCCATGCATTCTTATCATGAACATAATCATTTATATTGTAATAACCCTTTTTTTAAAGTGACGTGTGTCTTAAATTTCTCAAAGTGCAAAATTAAAACATCATTCGGGATTTTAAAATAATAAGTGACACCTTGTGGAAATTCTAATTAATAAAATAAACTTAACTAAAACTATTACTAAACTAAAATATGGCGTCAAAAAATTCCTCCTCGTCGCTGTCGACTGGTAATGTATCCAAGAGACTGGCGGCATTGCCTCGTTGTATGGCAATGCTTAGCCTCTGGCCAAGGTAAAAGCCAGTCTTTGGGTCATGGGAAGAGTCAACCAGCCGTTTGGAGATGTCATTATACAAAGCATGAGCACTCGGACACCACGGCCTGAGGGTTTCAACCCCAAACGGCTCGAAAATATAAAATACAGTCAAGTCAAATCAAACAATTCATTTCTTTTGTAGAGTTTGTTCCTAAAACTAAAACATAAGTCCAAACAGGAACCCTACTATAGTAAATATCACATACCTACTCATTATTTCTTATACTAGAAGTAGGTACAGTTGTATTTAAGCGCATAGCAACTATATTGGACCAACATGACTTATTTAATTAAAACGGTAACAAAAACAAATTACATTAATTAACAAAAAAAGACATTAATAATAAACAATACAATTCATAAAAACAATAATAAAAAAAACAATAAAAAAAAAACAAATTAATTCAAATAAACAAAAAAATATTACAATCCATTCATTCACATTTAATTACAAGAAAACAAATTATTAAATATAATTTGAATATTTTCTTTTAATAATTTTTTATAATTTGGTCACCCATTGGAAATTTACGTGGCGGGGATCTTGATTTTTTGTCCCAACAATTACAAAACATATGAAAGTGATATTTGAAGACATAATTTTTCATTTAATTGACTTCATTTTGCTAGTTGCAGAAACACGAATTATCAACTTTTGTAACAGAGAAAAAAATATCAAAGTAACCTCTCTTAAAACGGATTTGCATTTTACAGGCAAACGAGACCGATTTAAGCATCTAAATTTTCTTAATAGATTAGTCTTAACACACACTTCTATATGCTAGTTAATTTTTTTAAATAATTTGTAGTTTTAATTTGAAGGAAAAAAAACAGTTTTTCTTATGGTTCGGGGCGCAAACGCTCCGTATTAGATTAATTGTTTAGCGGTGCGTCGCCTTAGTCACTCCATCACTCCTTGCTGCTCCATCAGCTTTCCATAATAATTCTTGTAAATCCTTCCTTTCTTTCAGCATAGTGATGTCCACTGTTAGACATGACTCTCCAATTTTCTTCAACATTATGCGGTCTGTGGCCTTTTTGATCCAGGTCGGGTCAGCTGCTATTTTGATATCTTTTTTTGATAGCCTTCAAAGTCGACTGGCTCGCACGCCGGTTTCTGGTGTTGCTATCTCCGAGGTCCCGGGTTCGATTCCCGGTCGGGTCAATGTAGAAAAACGAACTATTTTCTAAATTTTATCGGGTCTGAGTGTGTTACCGTCGTTGTTCCTGATTTCCATGACACAAGTGCTTAAGCTACTGTCTTTGGAGTCGAGCAATGTATGAATGTGTGTGAATGGATGACAAAATTATGTCCTATCTGCGAGAGACTTGCTTGAAGTAGGTGTCAAAGAAAGAAGAAGAACTTATTTACAAGTCAGCAGGTAGGTCCTCAAAGAATTATCCACAAATATTATTTTTCTAGCATGATGTTGGCTAATATTAATTTATTATTATTTATTGAGACCGTCTGGCCAGTGATCTGCCAACACTTCTTCATCCTGTTTAGGGTGTCCACGCCAGAATTCTCTCGCTCCACTCGTAGGTATATACAATTCAATTCTAATTGCTTTACACTGTCAATGAAAGACTTGTTTTGTCGGTGAAATGACCATAATGGTAGAGTTGTTATCAAATTAATCATTGTTACATTAGTGATGATAAGTATGATAGTATTTAAGCAAAACAAAGCTTACTGCAATGCAATTCAAGCATGTTTTTGAGAAACACGGTCATCATCTTTGATTTAAACAAAAAAATACTTATCTTAAATGTTTTAAATGAAAATTTATTCTTCAAAGTCTATCTTCAAAATACCTATATATTTTTTTCGGTTACCCTTTAAGGAGTGTTTGCCGATTAGGTACCTCATATGGTATTTTAAGACGACGCATTGGTAATTTACGTGGCGGGGATCTTGATTTTTCTCAACAATTACAAAACATATGAAAGTGATATTTGATGACATGATTTTTCATATAATTGACTTCATTTTGTTAGTTGCAGAAACACGATTTTTCAACTTTTATAACAGAGAAAAAAGTATCAAAGTAACCTCTTTTAAAACATTCACATTTTACAGGCTAACCAGACCGATTTAAGCATCAAAATGTTCTTAGTAGATTAGTCATCGTTACATTAGTGATGATAAGTATGATGGTATTTAAGCAAAATAAAGCTTACTGCAGTGTAATTCAAGCATGTTTTTGAGAAACACGCTCATCATCTTTGATTTAAACAAAAATTTACTTATCTTCACACACTTCAAAATTGTAGTTCATTTTTTTTAAATAATTTGTAGTTTTAATTTGAATGAAAAAAGAAACAGTTTTTCTTATGGTACGGGGCGCAAACGCTTGTATCAAAACGTATGAGATTTATTGTTTAGCGTTGCGTCGCCTTAAGCGTCACCTTTTGAGGATGGCAAGAAAATTAAAGGATTCCTAAAGTCGTGTGATCGAATCACCTTGAGAGGTTTTCTGATTTTCTAAATAGAATGACATCTGTCTCCGTTCCCTACTAGATTTTCCGAGGGGTTCGTATCAGACCGTTATCTACTTAAGCGATGTCTATGTCCAACCGATAAAAATCAAGAATACTCTACAATCTATCAAACACCAGACATAACTAATATCATTAAAGATTACCTACACCCCAACGAGGAACGCAACATGTATACCAGACGTGAGAAGCGTGTTACCGGCCTGTGTTATTGTAAACACGACGGTTAATCTACATTCCCGGACGCTGAGTCACTTAAACTAGTAATTTCATAATTATTATAATTAGTACGGTCAACATCGAGTTGAACAAGACATGAGAAGCGGTAAAAAGATATGGGTATGTGATCTGATCACTGACTCGCAGTTGCCAAGCGCGGTGATTAAAATTAAGCCAATACCTATGTAGGGTTATGTCCTGTCTAAAGGTTCAATTCCCAGTTCAGGCCAAGTGTACCTACTTCGGATATTTTCGATGTTTTCACCGAGTTTGTGATCACTCACCCACATTTGGGAAGCGTAGTAATTAAGCCAATATCCATCGAATGTAGCGATGACTTCATTTCAATGATGGACGCCTTTATCTAGCAGTGGGACAGTATACTGTCCTGTACAGCTAATATCAATTTCGGTATTCAATACAAACTCCAAAGTGCAAAACAATACAGAGATCGCTTACTCAAAAGTACCTACCTAAATAGAAAACTATTCAAAAATAAGTTTATGAACAAAGAAAACACTTACGCGAACACTACACGTTAAAATAAAAAAACTTTTAAGGATCTATTCGCGTTTATTTTACATTATTATTGTATCCTTCGTTTCGTACCATTTGCAGGATCCGTGGTCACAGGGTTACAAAGAGTTCAAACGTAACAACATAATAAATAAATAAATATAATAAAATAAACTTTCCTACACTCCCACCAATTATCTAGCCCAAGAGAAGCTTCGTTATGAAACTCGTTAAATGGTTACTAGACAACGGATAAACATATTTAAAATACTTAAATACATACTTTTTAAACATAGAAAACACCCAGACCCGAGACAATTTCGAAAAACAATAATTTCTAAATTGACCGAACGGGGATCGAACGCGGGACCTCAGAGATGGCGATACCATGAAAACCGGTGTACAAACCACTCGACCAAGGAGGTCGTCAAATAATATAAAACCATGTTTAAAATAAACGCGTGTAAATCCGAAAAGCTGTATTATTTAAAGTAAAAACTGTTCCATTTAATGTGCTCGCGTAGGTAAATACAATACACTTCGGTAATCAATAAAAAGGTAAATAGTTAAACAGTTAATGACACATAACAGGATTTAGCGATGTAACGTCTCGTTGCGTCTTATGACTACCTTATCGAAAAGTATCGAAGTCCACAATACAAACCTTCCTAAACAGAAATCAGCTAGATACCTAATCTATTGTACTTTTCGAGATATTATCCGATAAAACCGTTACATCCGCCTCAGCAGTTTAGTTAGACTGGTTTCAGACACTAGGTACAGCCGCGTCCAGCCACGAGGTCGCGCTCGAGTGGCTCGTCGCCATCAAGGAGGCCGCCCAGAGCGCCTCCGCGCGCTCCCTCCACCACCGCAAGAGAGAGCGCACCCTCTAGGTACGCCTGCACATCACTTATCTAAATAAAATTGACAAATTTCTTCAATTAATGATCAACCAAATGTCATAATATGGTTGAAGATTAATTGAAGAAATTCTTCTAACTTTCTTCGGGCACTTGGCACGCTGCGGACCTGATAGCTTAGAAAAGCAAATATAGACGGGAAAAGTGGAGGGCAAGAGAGCTCGAGGAAGGCCTCCTGCTGAATGGGCTGACGTCCTCATCAAGCCCATACGAAAGCAGCTACACGCGTCCATCCACATCGCTGGTGACAAGGCCAGACGGAGTGCGCTGGTCTCCACCAACAGACGTGATGGTCATGAACACGATCCTCAGTATTAAGGGAACGACTGATTGGATTAGATATACAGGTCTAAGGGTGGATTTTACCAAAATCCAATTTATACGAGAATAGCTATCCCAGTATAACTTTACTCTTATGATTTAATCTACGGGTAACTTAGGTTTCATTTTACCAGATTAATCTATGGGTAAGTTACTCTCGCTTATTTACTCCATGATGATGAACGAATGAAACAAACGAAAATGTTAACCACCAAGCATAAAAGTACATTCATACCATGCCTGAGCAATGGCGCTGCGTATTTTTAATTAACCAGGGTAATTGTTAACGTTGAAACTCTTTACACGAATTTTGTATTGTCTTTTTTTGTGTTTGTGTCAATTATATATATATGTCTTGTCATGTGGTAAAAATTAGTATTATATCATTGAGTTATAATGTACTAGTACATTATAACTCAATGTATTATATTTCGTTTTTTTGTACTTATTGCATCTTTTTTTATTTTTACGTATTTAATCATGGTCTATCGACGTCGGATATTAAGGACTTAGTGAATGACGACGAGGCACAACTGCGGACACCAGTACCGATGTGAGGGTGCTGCTCCCAAAGTTATGTCATAGCTGTGCTGATACAGGAAAGCCGGAGTCATCGGCAGGTAATAAGTGTGGTGTGATAAAACTGTGAGTACTTTTGACTTAGAAAATTCTCGCTTGAATTTGTATGGGAAAAAGACTTACTAATATTTTTCAAAATTGATCTTCATCTTTAAACATGGAAGCGTACGGCAGATGTCAACTAGACTTACAGTCGAAAATAAGCAAGGCTAAAGTTAACTTCAAAAGTCGCATAAAGATCGAATAACTCAATCATATGTTGAAACGAGATTGGAAACACTTGAAGAGAATTGGACATTGTTCAGACGTTTGTCTGCGTTTGCACAGGAGCATTATGTCAGAAATAGACTGGAAAGACATAGAGTCTTCTTCATAACACTGATCTGAAGCGTATATTGTCAGAATTGCAAGACGACTTCGTGTCTGCCAAGTCATCAACTCAAGATCCTATGTCTCATAATGCCCAAACGGGAGATGCATACTGCGGGGTCAGATTGAATGACATATCGATTCCCAATTTCTCTGGAAAGTATACAGAGTGGACAAGCTTTCGTGATTTATTTGTCTCGCTTGTCCATGATAATAAGCGATTTGATGGAGTTACCAAGTTGCGTCATTTGAAGAGTCATGTTGTAGGGGAGGCCGAACAACTTCTTAGGCACCTTCCCATTACTAACGACAACTACCAAATTTGTTGGGACAAACTTGAGAGTAGGTATAATAACAAAAAGTATTTAGCCAATTGTATTCTTAAAAGATTGTATAATCAAAAGTCAATGTCTGTTGAATCTCCGAACGCAATTAAAGATTTGTTGGATACAACTAGTGAATGTTTATCAGCGTTTAAGAACTTAGGAATAGATACTAGTACGTGGGATGTTATTATCATTTACATGATTTCATCTAATCTTGATTCTGAATCTAGGAAGCAGTGGGAGTTGAAGGCGTATGGCAGTAGTGAACTTTCTAAGTTTAAACAGTTCCAAACCTTTTTGGATAATAGATTCAGAGCTCTCGAGTTTATCGATCCTAAATTAGTACGCACTAATTCTGTCCAACATAGCAACCCTGTCAAGTCGCTTCACATCACCACCCCTTCAACTTGTCCCTGTTGTAATGAACATCACAAATTGAGCAATTGTAAAAAGTTTTCTGTTTAAAATGTAGACTCTCGGTGTAACTTTGTTCAAACCAGTAGACTGTGTTTCAATTGTTTGTGTTCAAACCATGCAGCCTTTTCTTGACGTCAGCCATCTAGATGCAACGTATGTAAGAAAAAGCATCACACTTTACTACACCTCGAAATTGCCTCACCCTCAGCCGACACCAATAAGAATTCGCTTAGGAAATGTTGTTGCTTACGCTTCAACATCTCAGGCACTTGACGTGAGTACTAATAGTAGAAAGGTAGTTGGCTGTTTGTCTAATACCAGCAGTCAAGTACTTTTGGCCACAGCATTAGTAGAGGCTGTGTCGCCGACTGGGAATTCTGTAGTGCTACGGTGTTTGCTCGATCAGGGATCACAAGCCTGTTTAATCACTGAGTTAGCTGTTCAGTTATTGGGTCTTAAAAAAAGACCTAATAAGAGTTTTATTTCAGGGTTAGGAAGTGACGGGAGCGCTAATATAGCCTCTCAATCGTTGGTGTCTGTCAGTTTGCATTCACTTCATGATCCTAAATTTAAAGTAGAAGTAAGGGCTCATGTGTTGAACAAGCTTACTACTTTTCTCCCGGAAAGAAAAGTGGTAATTCAGATGTGGTCAGAATTGGCTAACTTAAAGTTAGCAGATCCCGAATTCGATACACCGAACAAAGTTGATATGCTTTTAGGAGCAGATGTGTACGCTCAAATTTTGTGCGAAGGTTTTATTCAGGGATCACCAGGTTCTCCGATAGCACAAAAAACCCCACCACGCGGTTGTTCGCGAAAAAAGGACAACAACCAAAGTACGAGTCGTTTTCGATGCTTCTTGCCATGGAACAAATGGAGTTTCCTTGAATAATGATATGCTGATCGGACCAAGATTACAACTTGACTTAAGACATATCATTTTGCGGTGGCGTGTACACAAAATAAGTATCGTAGCGGATATAGTCAAGATGTGCCGTCAGGTTAAAGTAACCAATACAGACGCAGACTTTCAACGTTTATTCAAGACGAAAAATCAAAATCAGTGTTGGTGTCACGGAGTGCATTGAGGTGCCGCAGAGGTCGAACCAAGGGTGACATCGCGCGTGCCACGGTACGGCCTCGCTCATCAAAAAAGAGTTTATGTTGCCGATTAGGACCGCGTCTACTTGTAGGAGGTTCTAGTTCGCGCGGGACAAATAGCACACACAATAAATTATGTAGGAGAAGGCAGTCAATGGATCCTCTAAGGGTTTTGAGGCATATGGTGAGCTGGTCAATCATCCTTCTCACTTTTAGAGAGTTAAAGCCAAGATGTCCAAGCAAAAATTTTGTTGGATACATAAATGGATAATAACCATGGGCTTTCTTGTATAGAAACCTCAAAAAAGCTTTTTGAACTTTTCCGAGCATACGCACATAGGTGACATGATGTGGATTCCATACACACGCACAGAATTCAAGTTTGCTTCTAACTAAAGAATTATACAAGGTCTTGATAACTTTGGGATTTTGAAAATGATTGGCATTTCGCAATACAAAGCCCAAACGTCGATAGGACTCCTTGGCAAGGCAGGCTATATTTCATCCATCCATCCATCCATTCCGTCCATTTATCGAGAAAGGCTTTAGGCTATTTAACATCACGCTGCGACAAATAGGAGCGAAGTATCAGTGAAAAATGTTGCAAAAACGGGAACAAGAGCCTAAAAAATTAAAAATGCTGCGAAAGTCACTATTCCACGCGGACGAAGTCGCAAGCACAGCTAGTTTAGCAATAAAATTCTAAAATACTGGTTCATCAAATAGGCTTTAACACTTATAATCAGTGATCGGAATGAAAGGTAACTTGCTTGAAATTTACTTGCAAAATTCTAAGTCAAATAATGGAAATTAGAACCAAAATAAAAGTATATTACACGTCATTATCATCATCATCATCATCAGCTCATTTTAGTCCCCACTGCTGGGGCACAAGCCTTCCCTATGGATGGATAGGGAGAACGGGCACAACGCGGACCCAGTGCGGGGTGGTTGTTAACGACTGCTAATGCAGCCGGGACCAACGGTTTTACGTGCCTTTCAAGCACAGAGGAACTCAAGATGACCACCAATTTTGGTCACCCATCCGATGACCGGCCTCAGCACTCGCAGACCGGTTGCGTTAACCACTGCGCCATCGAGCTCATCTATATGTTATATCTTAACCATATTTTTGGATTTTTGTGCTGTCGCTACTCGTTTATGTGTATACAGGCTGAGCATTTAAAAACGTCCTGAATATAGTTCTCGTTTATAGATCTTATCTTGTACCTACTAAGATAATGATTATGCTACCTATTACTCAGTATAAGTCAATGATTAGATCCGCTTCTGTAATATTATATCGTGCTAAATTCAGACGTGATTGATTACAATCAAAGTTATCAGTGTATCAAAGTACCAGCTGATTGATTTTACTTACTTTAGACAGGCTTCAACGCAACTACGAGTACTAATGCCTTAGTGTACTAATTTTAAAATTGTATGTAGCTACAATTACTTTCTTATTTTTATTTTTTTAATATGTTAAGGGTAAGCACTTGGCTTTCGTTTCACCTGATGTTGTGATGATAAGACTGAAGGTGGAAGCGCACTTCACCCGGGATCCTCAACTACTGAGGCATTGGCTATCTTATCTCTAGCTGCCGGAACACAACAATGCTACAAACATTGTTGTTATGGCGACATATTTAGATAAGGTGGTGGTAGCTAGCCAGGCGGACAATAGGGGGGGTGAGGCACCTGTGTCCAAGGGGACCAGAGTGGCGGGTCGTAGGGGTTCCTCTCAGGGTTATTGGGATCCTGCCTAAGCGGAGAACGGGTGGCCTAAGTTTTAAGTGGGTCGGCCGTAACATAAGGTTAAGGCGACGCACCGCTAAACAATAAATCTCATACGTTTTGATACGAGCGTTTGCGCCCCGTACCATAAGAATAACTGTTTTTTTTTTTCCTAAATTTACATAAACAATTTAAAGTGTGTGTTAAGACTAATCTACTAAGAAAATTTAGATGCTTAAATCGTTCTGGTTAGCCTGTAAAATGTAAATCTATGTTTTAAAAGAGGTTACTTTGATACTTTTTTCTCTGTTATAAAAGTTGAAAAATCGTGTTTCTGCAACTAACAAAATGAAGTCAATTAAATGAAAAATCATGTCATCAAATATCACTTTCATATGTTTTGTAATTGTTGAGAAAAATCAAGATCGGGATCTTGATTTCCACCAATGCGTCGTCTTAACCTTAAATACCCCGCGGAGTTGAAGCACCGCGGAATGGTTCGGGTGAGAGTTTTCTTAGGCAAAAGGGGATTCCAGTGTATAAACAAGACCGACCTCAATGCCGTCCACCACCATCTTGAGACGGCACGGCCAGCAATGTTGTTTTTGACGGAGACGCAAATAATCTGTCCGGCCGACACCAGCTACCTGCACTATCCGGGCTTTGTGCTTGAAGAATCCTTCAAAGCCAAAGCCGGAGTTTGCTTGTTCGTTCGGACGGATGTTTGCTGTCGCCGTCTGCGCTGTCTGGAGGACCCTTTCTTTTCCCTCCTTGTGGTACACGTCGACTTGGACTCACATAGCCGTGTCTACGTCTGCGTCTACCGATCCCATAATGGCGACATGGAGACAACTCGACTTTTGGACCATCTTAGTCGGGCAGCAGATGATGCGCAGGAGCGGTTTCCATCGGCGGAATTGGTGTTTTTGGGGGACTTCAATGCTCACCACGAGTTGTGATTAAGTTCCTCCAAAACTGACCATGCTGGTAGAACTGCCCATGCTTTCGCTCACACGCACGACCTGACTCAACTGGTGAACCAGCCCACCAGGATCCCAGACGTAGTCGGTCACGCGCCCTCTTTGTTGGACCTTCTGCTGACGAGTCGCCCAGCTGGCTACCGAGTGGAGGTTCGAGCTCCTTTGGGATCTTCGGATCACTGCTTGGTATCCAGTAAAGTGCCTCTGGCTCCGCTACCGCCTTCAGCGGTATCGAAACGCCAGATTTGGCACTACTCGTCGGCAGACTGGGATGGTATGCGGGACTATTTCGCATCCGTTCCTTGGGGGCAGCGCTGCTTCAGTGGGAAGGACCCGACAGCTAGTGCGATTGCAGTTGCTGATGAGATAGTTTTAGGGATGGAATACTATATTCCGCACTCCTATCTCATCAGCAAAGGCAGGCGCAACCGTTGGTTCAACCGCGAGTGTGCCAACGCTGCTGATAACAAGCAGGCGGCATACCGCGCTTGGATCAGGGGTAAAGCTCTTGGGGATCCCGAAACCCGCTCGCTGAAAGCAGCCTATAATAATGCCACCAAGTCCTGCAAAAGAGCTTACATTAGAGCGGATGCCCAGCGCGTTGCACGAGTCGGCCAAGAACTACTAGCATCCTACGGGCAGCCGTAGCTACTGGCGTCTGGCCAAAGCCGTGCAATCGAACTTCTGCCAACCCTCGCTGCCACCATTGAGATGTCCTGATGGAACTTTAGCTCACAAGCCGCAGGAGAAAGTCGATCTCCTGGCCAAACTCTTTGCGGCTAACTCCCGAGTCGATGACTGCAATGCACAGCCACCTACAATTTCTCACTGTGGCCACACAATGCCCGATTTTAAAATCAGGCAGCGTGACGTCCGTGCGGAGCTGCAGTCAATCGATGTCCGGAAAGCTAATGGTCCTGATGGCATCCCTCCAATAGTCCTAAAAATGTGTGCAGCGGAGTTGTCCCCCGTGTTAACGCGCCTTTACCGTCTCTCGCTCTCTTCAGGTTGTGTGCCGGAATCTTGGAGAGAAGCTAATGTGCAACCGGTCCCCAAAAAAGGAGATCGGTCAGATCCATCGAATTACCGCCCCATAGCCGTAACTTCAGTTTTGTGCAAAGTAATGGAGCGCATTTTAAATAAACAACTTGTCCACTACCTAGAAGAACACTCCATAATTCACGATCGCCAATACGGGTATCGGCCGAAACGGTCAACGGGTGATCTTCTAGCGTACGTTGCACATCTTTAGGGTGAGGCTATTGACAAGCGTGGTGAGTCAGTGGCTGTTAGCCTTGACATAGCCAAGGCGTTTGATCGGGTCTGGCACAAAGCTCTTCTCTCCAAGCTCCCGGCATACGGTCTGCCTGCTCAGTTCTGCAACTGGGTCGCTGGCTTCCTGCATGAGCGCAAAATTCGTGTTATATCTGATGGATGCGCTTCGCGGCTCATGTCAGTGAACGCTGGTGTCCCTCAGGGGTCCGTTCTATCCCCCACGCTGTTCCTTCTGCATATCAATGATATGCTTCCACTTGGAAATATTCATTGCTATGCAGATGATAGTACGGTCCATGGAGGATATAACGGTCACCCAGCAGCTGGGCGGGTCGAAACCGAAGTGAATCGAGTTAATCTTGTCATTGAGCTCAATCGGGTATTGGACCTCATATCTAATTGGGGCACCAATAATCTGGTTGAGTTCAATGCCAAGAAAACACAGGTGTGCGCGTTCACGGCAAAAAAGTCACCATTCCTTCCCCTTCCATCTCTTCAGGGTACATCTCTACGCCTGCAGAGCAGTATCAACATGCTCGGTATGACGATACGCTGCGATCTGAACCAAAGGGACTACATCGAAGCCGTGATCAAAACAGCCTCACGAAAACTCGGAATTCTGAACAGAGTGCGGCGATTCTTTACGCCGGACCAGTTGTGCCTTTTGTACAAGACACAGGTACGGTCTTGCGTGGAGTATTGCTCGCACATCTGGGACGGTTCCGCTAAGTACCTTCTCGATGCCTTGGACAGATTGCAGCGTCGCGCTGAACGCATTATCGGCAATGCAGAAGTGGTAAATACTCTCGAATCTCTGCAATTGCGTAGAGACGTTGCGTCACTCAGCGTGTTTTACCGCTTATACCATGGCGAGTGCTCTGAAGAGCTCTTTGACCTCATCCCACCTTCTCTCTTTCTTCATAGGAGTACACGTGTTGCTCTTCGGAGTCACCGATTCACTGTCTCAAGTATCCCATCACGCACAAAGAAATTTAGTGACTCGTTTCTTTGTCGCACCTCCAAAAGATGGAATAGTCTACCAGCACACGTTTTCCCTCCTTCCTATGATATGGGGTCCTTCAAGAGAGGCGTGAAGAAGCACCTTGTGGGCCGGCAGAGAGAAGTTAACTGATGCTACGTTTGTTTCCACGCTGCACCAGTTGTCTTCGCGTCTGGACTTCATTTCCACTTAACATCAGGTGGGACGGAGTCATTTGCCGAGCTAAGTATATAAAAAAAAAAAAAAAAAAAAAACAAGAAGAAGAAAGAAAGAAATACATTTATTGGCTCTCACTAAGTAGGTACAACAAAAATTAATTACATTTAAAAAATATTGAAAAACAAAACATCCTACTAATATTATAAACGCGAAAGTTTGTAAGTATGGATGTTCGTTACTCTTTCACGTAAAAACTACTGAATGGATTTGGATGAAATTCAGCATACAGTTAGCTTATAACCGGGAAGAACCGGGGTGAAACCGGAAACCACGCGGGTGAAACCGCGAGCGGCCACTAGTTCACAATCAAAAAAGAAAAAAAAAGACAAAGCTTCATCACGTGCTACAGCGACATGAGGCCGCTGCTACGCTGGTATTCTGGAAACTAAACAACTGAGTTAAAGTTATGAGAAGGGTTCTGCCTTGTCGTCTTGTGAGACGTGGGAGATTGACGCCCAACAGTGAACGTTGAAAGCCGACAAAGATAATCACCACTCTCTACCGTGCTAAACCTTAAAGGTGTCACACGAAAAAGTCCACCCGACAAATTAACAAGCTCTCAATTAGGAAAAAGTAAACATCTACGATAAAAGCGTTCGATCTAATTAAGTCCGGGTGCAAATTGTTAACCCCACGAGATAAACGCGGTGCGTAGAATGTCAACCGGATTTTTTTTGGTAAGAGCCATTGCACACTTCGGCGGCTCATGCAAACTTTACTGCTTTACCACAAAACGATGGCTAAAGTAAGACAATGCTTATAACAGATGCTGTTGCTAATACAGGTTTGATTCACAGATATATTATACACATATAACAGAAAGAAAGAAAGAAAGAAAACATTTGTTGACACACATACAGGCACACAAAATACAATACAGTCAAAACAAAGCAAGAACTAATAAGAATAGAAGTAAAAAAAAAACAATTAAAAGAAAAAATAAACAAAAAGCAGTGTGTGAGGCCAACAAGGACCCTGTCTCAGCATAATACCCCCACTACACTACGAAAATGGGCCGAGTACCTTTATGAGCGCTGTTATTCTGACAGGGCCGCCGGAGGGAGACGAGTGACGACGCACCGCGACGCCGACAAACAAACAATAAATAAATAAAATAAAACAAAAATAAAAAAACCAAAGTAGGTAATTGAATTACTACATTAAATTTGAAAATGAATAAATCTATTTTAGGATATAAATAAATATATTTTAGAATATAATATAAAATTAAAAATCTAGGCTGTATCACGACCATACCACACCGTTCGTCGCGACAAAATGTGGTCAAGCTGTGGTTACGTGTGAATAGTGTCACTGCAGCTTCTTGCGGTTGCGTTGTAGTTGCGTTGCGTCGCTTGTGGTCAATGGCAGGGTGGCAGTGTCGTCGCGTAAACGCAACGTTGTGTTTCCGATTTGGCCGGCCGCTAGTTCGCGGTGTCGCTGGTAGTTACGTTGTGGTTGCGACGTGGCTGCGATGTAGTTGGTATCACAAGCGGTCAATAATAACGGCAAAATGTGACCCGTGTGAATTCAACTATTAATTTGCTTACAAATTAACGCCCGCCCACGTGTTGTGGTTGTGGTATATGAAACAAGCCTTAGTCAGAGACGCAACATTTAAACACGTAGTTGGCTATTATATTTCGCTATAAACACTGTTTTGTAGTACCTACAAGGGTAATCTTTTTAAACATAGAAAGTATCATTAAAATCTGCTTATTGGTTTGAAAGAATTAGAGCTTTAAAGTTTGTATGGTATACTTCAATGTGAAATGGCTTTTATAACGTAAATGTGTTTGCCTCCACTCATTTGGATTTGTGGTTTGTTTACGAGGTGACACGTTGATTCGTGCATGTTGAAATAGAATAATTAGAGATATTTTTTTTCGTGTTTATGTTTGTCAGACGACTGTGGGGCAACTAATGTGGGCACATCCCGTTTGGACCACTTTCCATTTCGTAACCTTAATGAAATACCTATATAAATGTACTTAGCGTTTCGTAAACTTTTATATTTTATACATTTAGTCGCGTTTTGATATAACTCGTCCGATCCGATCCGAACCCTTCGGAGAATCTAGTAGGGCACGTGGACGCGCACTTTTAAGTGTGCGATGCCGTTCCCTCTAGAAAACCTCCGAAGGTGATTCGTTTCAACACGGTTTGAGGTACCCTTTACGTACCTCGCCGCCCCCAAAAAAGCCCGGTGACGCTGAAAATGCCGTTTGAGGCAATCAGCAATCTCTCTCAAAATAAAATGGTATAATTCGTGTAGTACAGTCGGGGAGAAAAAGGAAATCTAACACATCCATCAAAGTATGGAATATTTTAAATAAAAGCTGTATTGGCATCAGGTTAGATTAACTACAAGATGTTATTTTTCTGATTAAAAAAAAATAGGCGATTGACTTCAAACATTTATAGTGGAACCACACAGTTCGAGTGTATCTTTCTTAATCAAAAACCTTAAGTTATGGTTAGTCATAAATTTACTGCCATTGTTTATAATTATAATTTCAAAAGAACATAGTTATATTGCTTTGTATTAAAACAACACTTAGGAATCTACTGGCGTTTGATTAAAAAATTATTCCAAAAACAGAAAATAATGATTTAATTGTAATGAAATGTTTCAAAATATGAAATCATTATGAAAATCAAAACTTTTTAAACGCATATCGAAAACCTTCGAGTGTCTACTAGTACCTGCAGACTTTGACTGTAGTTATATAGAAAATACCGACTTACACTATCGAAACTTAATTTTGAAATCTAGAAAACATCATCTACTTTTGCTGTTGACTGTACATACTTAAATTTAATTTTGCCACACAATGATGCTATTTTTTTAATTATCTATCTATATTACTATAATAAATCTGTAGGCTCTGTGTGTACATGCAATTTTTCTGACAAATTTTGGGATAAATATTCGTTTTGACTCACTGACACCAATTCTACGATTTTTGAAATTTTTGTCTGTCTGTCTATATGTCCTCTTATAACTCAAGAACGGCTTGACCGATCTTGATGAAAATTTGTATGTAGTAAGAAAAAGAGATTGTGCAAATGACAGGCTATAAAACAAAATTTTAATTTTATTTACAAATTTTCGCACAGCGAAGCGGGCCGGTGACGGCTAGTAATTACTAAATCGTAATACTTAGATAATGATCAGATGCTTAGCAGTTGCACAAGCTGCTACGCTTTTATAATTAAATCACAGTTTACTGATTTTGCTGATCCAAAAATACAGATTTTTTTAAATCTTGAAATTTTAATAAATTCTGATTTATGATGATATTTACTATAACTACAAGCTATACTGATTACAACATTGTATAGCAAAAACAGGAAGCGAACTAAATTGTAGCACTTGTAGCTGCTTACTCTATATGTATGAGCTAACATCCTAACAGGCTATAAAATATTAATTGAAAATTGAAACTATCGTATTCACAGCTTCTGTTTTGAGTTCGACGAGACGCTTGCGCATAGGCGCATGCAATCATTTGCTGAATACCTAAAAGTCTGTTCCCTATTATAATGATTTTCATAGCACTGCACTCATTTAGCTATTTGATTTTTTATATAATATTTACTAACTTGTTTGGATAAATAATGTTTTTGGTAACTTTTGGGAGCTGAGTGTACTATACACAGTTATTATTAAAATGGTGGTCCAAACGCGACTAAATCTATGGAATATAAAAAGTTTACGAAACGCTACTTTTGTATAAGTATTTTATTAGGGTTACGAAACGAGAAGTTGTCCAAACGGGACGTACCCACTAATGTTTACTCCACGCAGACTGCGCCAGCTATCTAACAACTAACTAAAAAAAACCGACTTCAAAAAACAGGAAACTTAAAAAGTAAAAACAGCTCTAAAAAGCAAGAAATAATATTGAAATCATATTATTAATTACCTAGATACGCATGTCAGTTTTAAAAAATGTCTATTGAAGTCGGATGGTTGGTGGCCGGCTGGGGGACAATTTTGTTTCATTTAAACTTTTATAGTTGTTTCAATATCTCCACTTTTTTATTGTAAAAGCCCCACCCGACTTCAGTAGACATTTTTTTTAAACTGACATGCGTATCTAGGTAATTAATAATATGATTTTAATATTATTTCTTGCCTTTTAGAGCTATTTTTACTTTACGTGTCCTGTTTTTTGAATTCGGTTTTTTTTTGTTAGAAAATATTTTATTTTACGATTTTTAGTGATGGGTAGACGTAGACCTAACAAGGATGGTTCTCGGATGAGGAAACGACGGCCTAGTAGGTAGTGGTATTCCTATGTAAAACTTCAATCTTAATCAGGTGTTATTTTTGTACGAACTAAACATTTTGGCATATTGAACCGTATGAAGTAAGCCCAACAAAAGGTAACTGCTGTATATCGTTAAGGAATTCCCTCGACTGTCTATGGTCTCCATCATCAGACCTGTAATGGCACTTATAACTCATATGGGTGCAAAGTTCTTATCAATAGAAATTAAATAAGACCAAACACAAGGTACCTACTGTAAAACGTTGAGGAGTTCCCTTGACTGTCCTTCGTCTACATCATCAGACCCCTAATGACAGTTACAACTCATCTAGGTATAAATTTCTCATCAATACAAATTAATCAAGCCCAAATACCATGTAATTGCTGTAAATCGTTGAGGAGTTCCCTTGACTGTCTTTCGGCTCCATCATCAGATCAACTCCAGACTTTCATAAAATAGTAGTGCTTTAAAATACTTAATGAAAACATTAACAAACGCACTAGTCGCCCCTACGATTTTAGAAGGTTTCCCTCGATTTCTCTGGGATGCCATCGTCAGATCCTGGTTTCCTTATCATGGTACCACCATGGGATATGTTCTTTCCAACAAAAAAATAATCATCAAAATCGGTTCATAAAAAACGAAGTTATCCGCGAACACACATGAAAAAAATTTATATATATACGAGTCGAATTAAGTATCCTCGTCCTTTTTTGAAGTCGGTTAAAAAGAAAGGAAATCAACTGGGCCTGGTAATGTCCACAATACTGCTTCACTTGCCTCATTTTGAAAGAAATCTAGAAATATCTAGAAAAATAGAAATCTAAATAGATGGACTATGGGGAAACGGCAGACTGTTTTACGGAAGATTTACCTACGTTTACGAGAGTTTACAATAACAGAAATTTAATGTGACCCAGACTTCTATATTAAGAGCGTTTGCGCCGCACACTAGCGCCACTAATAAAAAAAAAACATATCTAGTAATTAGAGATAGAAAATCAAATTATGCTCAACAAACTATTTGAATGAAGTAATTTAGCATTTTTACGTCCCTGAACACCTCACATGTTACGGTTTAGTTAAATAAGACGTTACGGCCACTTTTAACTATAACGCCATATTTAACTAAACCATAACATGTCAGGTGTTCATTAGGTGACGTAAAAATGCTAAATTACTTCATTCAGATAGTTTGTTGAGCATAATTTGATTTTCTATCTCTAATTACTAGATATGTTTTTTTTTTCATTGGCGGCGCTAGTGTGCGGCGTAAATGCTCTTAAGCCTTTTTAAAGTCTTATCACAATCCAAAGGCTTGATTTGATTTCATATTCGCGCTGGCAGTAGCATCGTTACTCATGCGAGTTTTAAGAGGGTGTGCTGGCATTCAACAGCCTTCATAGCTTCACCGGACTTTTTGGTGGCGGCGAGAAACTTAAAGGGTTCCTCAAGCCGTGTGAAATGAAACACCAGCCGAGGTTTTTTAGAGGGAATGTCCCTGTTCCCTACTAGATACTCCGAGGGGTTCGGATTGGGTCAGAATCCTTGGCTCGGGTAGATAATAACGTTTAAAGCAAAGTTGAGGTCGTTAAATTAAGAGGAATAATAATTATCCTGGCTAATAATAATTATATTGTTCTAAAGTTAAGTTCTAAAGTTTACGCGAACACTAGACATTGAAGTGAATGCTGCCAGACTGCTAAGCTCTTTCTGCGTAATACGGAATGCACGTGATTAAATTTAAATGAGGGTATACCTACAAGCTACTAACTAATTATGAGACGACCAACACCTCAGTCTCCCTGTGACCACGGACCCTGCAAAGGGTTCGAATCGTCAGGAATAACAGCATAAACATTATAAAATGTTTATATAATTTTTAACGCAAATTTTGTTGCGAACAAATTACAAAAACACAAATGTTAAAAAAATTTCCACGAGCAAGATTTGAACCCGCACCCTTCTGACATACCAGATGTTAATGACGGTAGTTGTTGATATTGAATGCCCATTCAAAGGCATTGACAGATTTCGGCCGCTCCTTTTCCATTTTTGAATTTTTTTGAAAATGTATGAAACAATGTTTATTTAATTTAATGTATTTTTTACGCATAATTATAAAAAAAAAATATTAGCATTCTGCACTCCTCTATATAAACTATAAGTGTGCCCGCCTTTGGCTTTCAAAGTAAAAAGTAGTGTTGAATAATTTCGGCGGGCTGGTTAGAACCACGATAGCTCAATTGGAAGAGCACCTGACCCGGTATGTCAGACGGGTGCGGGTTCAAATCTTGCTCGTGGAAATTTTTTCAACATTTGTGTTTTTTTAAAACTAATGTATACCTAAAATAAACGCGAGTAGATCCGTAAAAGTTGTTTCTATATTATTTTAGAGTCTTATCTCACTCAAAAGGCTTACTTTTATGTTATATTTGTTAGCAGTAGCTACTTGCAACATGCGAGGTGCTATCTACTGTACACGGCAACCTGACGTGTAAGATTACTGCCCTCTATCGGTTACGTTGGGAACTTTCCAGCCATTTGGCGCGCGCTGTGTGTCATGACCGATAGAGGTCGCTGTCTTGATAACATCTTGATAACGGTTTTTTTAAATACTGATAGATAGATAGTTAATACTTTTATTACAATACTATGAAACCTAAACATAAACAAATAATATCAATAATTTACAAAGTTACAATTTGGCGGTCTTATCGCTTTAAAGCGATTTCTTCTAGACAACCAGTCGGATGGAGAGAGCTAATATACAATACTATGCGAATATATACTTTTACATGATTTAGTACCTAGGTATTTAGCTCAGTACAGGGTGCCTAGTGCGACTATTATGCATCATTCGATCACGTTAACAAAAAAATAATTTGTATGACAAAATTTAAACCCTCTATTTTATTGATTGGTAGAGAAAAAATAACTACCTGCGTTAATATTGTTAATATTTATAAGTAGCATAGTGTGTTTCATTAATTGGCTTATGTTAGGTAAGATTTAATTCTGTATTTCTGTACCATTAAAGCTGTTGAAACGTTGTTCAAATATAAATAAATAAATCTTCTTGTTTATCATTAGGCGACGGTCTTTCAATACCATACAAACTCTCATTTTTGTTATCACGATTGAAAGGCAAATAAAACTTGCAATTGGCACTCTCAAGTCTAATACTTAAACGGAGATATGCTTTGTACAGTAGTAAATAATTAGCCTTTATAAGCGCTTAAAGCACTATTATAGTTGTATTGTAAACGCGTGTAGCGCTGTAAACGTCTCCTTATCACAAAAGTACCTAATGACATCGCAGTACCTACCATTTTATAAGCAAAAAAGATAGCGTGCCACTAATTCTACATGGTGTTTAGTAATACCTGTATAATCCTGAATATGGCAATAGGTCACACAGCTTAGATCTTCGGAAAATTATAAGTCATACCTGAAAAGCACCTTAAGGCAGAGATATATTAAGGTTGTTTTTTAATAAGTAAAATTGCAAAGTGACAACCCTAGGTTTAGTTAGTACATTGTTCTTGGTCGACAACCTCATTGTCGATACGAAACATAAGTCAAAACATGTAAACAAAAATAATATAATAAAATAAATTTGAGTTTTTGTATGGAAAAGTAAATCTTCATAAATATGAAGAATATAACTTTCCTACACTCACGTCAATCATCTAGCCCAAGAGAAGCTTCGTTATAAAACTCGTTAAATGGCTACTAGACAACGGATAAACATACTTAAAATACTGAAATACATACTTATTATACATAGAAAACACCCAGACCCGAGACAATAAATAAAACAATAATTTCTAAATTGACCCGACCGGGGATCGAACCCGGGACCTCAGAGATGGCGACACCATGAAAACCGGTGTACAAACCACTCGACCAAGGAATTCGTATGTTACCATGGTGTTATTTATACTTTGCTGCATGACTATGTTTCGGGATTATACACCTATTACCAAACATCCTGTATATTGGGTATTTTATCCTTATCTCCTTATCTAAAGCCTTATCTCAATCCAAAGGCTTACGTTTATCTAATATCAGCAGCACCACCGTTGCTACATGCGAGGTGCTATCTACTGTACACGACGGCTCGACGTGCACCATTAAGATTACTGCCCTCTATCGGTAACGTTGGGAACTTTCCAGCCATTTGGCGCGCGCTTTTGTGTCACGACCGGTTGAGGTCGCTGTATCTTGATAACAGCTAGGTTAAAAATATACCTACATACGTGGCTTTTGTTGCTTACCTTACTGGTAATTTACCTAATACAATAGAGTTCATACATTTATTCAATCATTCATTCATTCATCACAATAAAATTTTTTTATATTTTTTTATTTAATTTGGGTATAACTTATTAGTTCTCCAACAAGGTGGTGAAGGTCGCGGGTAGCCACTGGATGCGAGCAGCACCAAACCGGACGTTGTGGATATCATTAACCACCTCGTGGGCCCAGTGCGGATAGGTGGATGTTAACGACTGGTAATGCAGCCGGGTCCAACAGCTTTACCTGCGTTCCGAAGCACGGAGGAGCTCAAAATTATAAATTTTCGTCACCTATCCGATGACAGGCTTTTGTGAAAGTTGCTTAACCTTAGCAATCGCAGACCGGGCGCGTCAACTATAGTCAGACACATAATGAGTATAAGGATTACTTACATTAAGTACCTAATGATTATGTAGAGATTATAACAATGATTACATACAGTTTCCGCTGTGTTGAGTTGTGGTTATTAAATTATGCAATATCAAAACTGAACATTATGTCATAGACGCAGACCATTGGTCTGTGGTCATAGACTAATACCTAATACTTGTACTTGTAGTTACTCCGTGGTTTGTCTCTTTTACTCTTAAACTAAATGAAGTCATGAGACGGGAACAAAACACGGAGTAACTACTCCAAGGTCACACTTCGTTTATTAATACGGGGGGAAGTGCCTTAGACATAAACAAAAATAAGCTCCGCATAGTTATTCCGTGTTTTGTCTCTTTTACTCTAATTTGAAATGACGTTTACATGACAGGAACAAAACACGGAATAACTATTCGGACTTTATTCTTTTTATCCTATTTTAAAATATCGCTTTCTACCTATCACTACAAGTCGCGGCACGTAAGTCTAGCGCTGACCGTTTTTGCGGAGAAGTCAAAATTAAGGTATCACAGGGGGCTGGGGAAGGGCGGGCGTGCGTGCGTAGCGCCCATTGGCTCTTTAGTCGCACTCCGTGCTCCACATTGGTCGCGCGACAATACTCATGCGCAGCTATCCCCTCGACGTTTCGTTCAGCGCTAGACTTACGTGCCGCCACTTATACTAAGTAATGTCTCATGTCAAATTTTGGACGACCTCCATAGTTGAGTGGTTTGCACGCCGGTTTCTGGTGTTGCCATCTCCGAGTTCCCGGGTTCGATTCTCAATCGGGTCAATGTAGAAAACGTACTTTTTCCATAATATTTTCTCGGGTCTCGGTGGTTATGGTACCGTCGTTGTTCCTGATTTCCATAACACATAATAAAGCTTTGGAGTCGAGAGTAATAATAATGTATGCGATGTTATAAAAAAATGCAAATGAATGAATCATAAAGATAATTACAGATTGTCATCCCTAACGTTAGTCACGTTCGAAACTTATTCTAGGTCAATACAAAAATAAACAATCCATCTAATCTTACAGACAAACAGTTATTTTATAACACGGGGTCAACGAGCGCCAATCAACGACCGCGTTCTGTATTTACTTTTGTAAAAATTATACACTTTCATTATGGCTGAGTTCTTAGCTATCATCTCACCTGGCTTATTCTGAAAATTTATATTATGCTAGCTGACCGGCGGACTTCGTACCACTTTGACAGTTTCCATGACAACAAACAAATAAAACGTTGACAGTTTCCATGACAACAATACAAAAAAATCATTCATCCGCTTATGTACACCCGTATCCCATGATGGACCCCTATAGCAGCGCCACCTACCGGGTCTAATTGTAAATCTAAACCATTCTCGAATCCACTTGAACACACACAGAAAGTTTCATCCAAATCGGCCCAGCCGTTTAGAAGGAGTTTTATATACAGAAGATTTATATACATCCTTATTTTTAGTTTATGCGAAAATCAAAACACGAGTCAAATATTTTCATTTTAAGAATCAGTACCTACAAAAAAAAATTAAATGATATCTTGAAAACTCACGAAGTTACAAGCTTTTTGTGATGTCGTGTTGTGTTTTTAGTAGGGTATACTTTATTTAAGATTATTAAAAAAATATTTGGTCAAAATGTCTGTAACATGGTATAAAAAATATTGAAATCGATTCTAGTACTGATTCTGAACAAAGAGTTTCCAGGTTTTTTTTTTTTTTTTTATTGTGACACGCCATAATGGCTTCACCCTGTCTGATGAAAAGCAGCCAGTGAAGCCCAAGAAGTGAAAGCGTTCATCACAGCGCTACCACGCTATGCCGAACGCTCACACTATGGCGGCCTGCATAAATGCTTTTTCACGCCCCGCTTAAATAACCCGGGAGAGAAAGAGGAGGGAAACACGTGTGCGGGAAGCGCATTCCACATACGGGCAGTTCGGCAAAGGAACGATTGTCCAAACTTTTTGGTACGTGTCTTGATGGTCAGCACGGTATGAGGGTGGCTTCTCAGACCTGCACGCGTCGATCTGGAAAGGAATGGAGAGGGAGGAATGAGGTTAAAGAGCTCCTCAGAGCATTCACCGTGGTAAAGGCGGTAGAAAGCACTAAGGGAAGCAATGTCCCTACGTAGCTGTAACGGCTCCAGACTGGTTGTAACGTCATCGTTACCGATAATACGGACAGCACGTCTCTGCAACCTGTCAAGAGCTTCGAGCAAGTACTTGGCGGATCCGTCCCAAAGATATGAGAGCAATACTCCACGCAGGAGCGCACTTGAGTCTTATACAAAAGACAACGTTGCTCAGGCGTGAAGAACCGCTTCACTTTGTTCAGGATTCCGAGTTTACGTGAGGCTGTGGTTATGATGCTCTCAATATAGCTCTTCGGGTTGAGGTCGCTGTGTATGTCCATACCTAAGAGACTGAGACCAGTCTGGATGGGTAATAGGTTGCTCTGGAAGGAGGGCTGGGGGAGAAATGCGGACTTTTTGGCAGTGACAGCGCAGACCTGTGTCTTTTTGGCATTGAACTGGACGAGGTTATCAGAGCCCCATTTACAAATGCGGTCTAATTCCTCGTCCAGCTTTCGTCCAGGTTTCGTATAAACTAAAAATAACATTGTATATAACTAGCGGCCCGCTCGCAACTTCGTCCGATTGAGTCCGCGCCACCTACCGGGTCCAATTATATGCATGTTTTATACATATAAACCTTCCTCTTGAATCACTCTATCTATTCAAAAAAACCGCATCAAAATCCGTTGCGTAGTTTTAAAGATCTAAGCATACATACAAACATAGGTACAGACAGACAGCGGGAAGCGACTTTGTTTTATACTAGGTATGTAGCGAAGATATATCCTACGAATATTATAAACGCGAAAGTTTGTAAGTATGGATGGATGTTTGTTACTATTTCACGTAAAAACTACTGAATGGATTTGAATGAAATTCGGGAAACAGATAGTTTATAATCTGGATTAACACATAGGATACTTTTTATCCCGATATTCCCACTGGTACGAGAACCACGCGGGTGAAACCGCGAGCGGCCGCTAGTAAGCTCTTGGCCTTCACCTCACTGATGTTATGTGATGATCAGGCCGAAGGTGGAAGCACACTTCACCCGGAATCCTCAACTACTGAGGCACTGGCTATATATCTTAAATCTATAAAACGTTTCCTCATAATACAAAATCAAAATCTATCATTCTAAGTGTAGATGTGGTCTACGATAGAACATGCTTACCTTATCTCAGTGGAACCTGCTGAGGTTCCCGCTCCCAGTAGCATTTCGACCTTTCGGGATTTTTTGTGCAACCCCATCATTTCACTCTTCCTCCTAGGAGTGAGGCGTATATATCGAAACAGATTAAAATAACAGGTTTCATTAAATAACAATATGGAACTGTTGTCTAAACCTATCCGAAACTGTTCCAGTTCCACAACAGCCCCAATCTAGGCCGAAACATGTTTTTCTCTATTCTTGCTTAAGAAGGTTACCTTTGTTAGAAAGAGACAACGCTTCGGAACATGCTCTTCTCTATTCTAGCTTATGAAGCATACCTTTGTTGGAAAGAGATAGGTAGCTGTTAGGCCTGATCCAAGCACAGAACAGACAGGTGTTGTATTCGTTCGTTCCGATACGCACAAATTACGTTGCGCTCATTTTTTGACAGATAAAAGTAATTTATTACTAAAATATATAATTAATTTAAATTAATTAATGGATTTTGGTAAATTTCCTAAAATCAAATTTTAAAGTCAAGCTGTCAGTCCTAAGCCTGTTAAGCATGAAGAATGGTTTTCATTCCAGGAACATACACTGAAACCGTTTGAGTTCCTATGTTATAATGATGAATCCTATGTAAAGGTACTTATACTATGTTACAACACAACAGGCTGTTATTTTGGAACAGGTTTCCAGAACTGTTATTTTACTGGAACTGAATCAGGCGGAACAGGTTTCTTATTTTCCCTGTTACAGCCCACTCCTACTTCCTCCTCTGTAAAGGTAGATGTCACAACTTTGACAACGTCTTTGAGATCGAAGAGCCTAAAGTTTCTGATTTTAGAAAGTTTCTAGTCCTACCCCAGGAGTCCTAGCCAGAGTCACGCACAGTAGGTGCTGCATTGACTCCGTTTCATCTTCACATGGTCTACACAAGCTGTTGGTTTCAGTTTAGGCTTACCGTACAGGTTAGTTTTAGTTAAATGGAAGCTGCATTTTGATAACAGATCTCGTGAGAAAGGTATTTGGTACAAAACCAATCGGTCAGAACCTCCTCGAATGCCATGGTTTGCCAACACAACATAAATAGACAGCAGATTGTGACACCACATGAATTGATACGTTCCGGACACATTCCACTGAATTAATTTAAGCAATTATTAAAGTTAACAGAAACCCCTAATTGTGCGGTATGTGGAGTTTTAGACGATGTTCAGCATTTGTTAGTGGAATGTGATCGAAATCGTCACCTCAGAGATATAGTGTGTATAGCCTTAAATGTAAATAGGAAAGATGTGGGTTTATTTAATAAGTTTTTAGCTGATTCAACATCGACATCAGCGAAACTCATTTATAATTTTGTTATTTTTAGTTTAAAGTTGTACTAGCATTTAGGATTAGGATAAGATGGAGCTGACATGGTCAATTTGTTCTACCAAAGCTCCTAAACAAAAAAAGAGAAAATAAAATTAATGTCACTATAAGACATCGGTTCGTAAGTAGTACTGAGACGTACCGGCCACCTGCTTTCTCTTGCCTCCGCATAAGAACTTACTCCGTCCCAGGGGATTTTCGCCTAGGAAGCATTTATTTGGAGTGTTTCACACCTGACTGGCTCTTTCCATTCAATGCTTTGCCTGATGTCGAAGTAATCTTTTTTTGTTTACCAATAGCCTTTTAAATTTGGGTAATGAGCTATTCTAGAAGCCCAATATCGTTCGGGTGGGCTCTTGATCAGCAGAAGGCTTAAGTTCTACATCATCATCATCAGCCCGCCGGATTGCACGCCGGACTTTTGGCGGCGCTAACTCTGAGGTCCCGGGTTCGATTCCCGGTCGGGTTAATGTCGAAAACGAACTTTACGATATTGTGTAGGGTCTGGGTGGTTGTGCTACGTCGTTGTTTCTGATTTCCATAAAACGAGTGGTTTAACTACATACCTTGGGATTAAAACAATGTATGTGATGTTATTTAATATATTTTTATATATTTTGTATATCTCGAGCTCCTCCAAGGCACGTAAACCCGTCGGTCATATATAGGTATACATCTCCGTGACATTTAAACATAGGGTCTATATATATATGTCGGCAGATGGTCAGAGCTATATACGCTCCTTGTCGTTCGACTCAGACATGATAGGCTACGAGATTGAAATAACTTACTACAATCAATAAGAAACAATTTAATTAAATCACAAAATATTACAAAGTATAAGATTCAAATGATAAATAATTTTAAGGCACAACGGTCCGTCAGACAAGGCGATGTTCGCGCGGTGCGTGTCGGAAGCAAAAGTGCCGCTCCGACCACGCGGCAGCCCGCATGCCCCACTCCAACGTTCCGAAAGCGCGCCAAACAGAAGCGCCATCTAGTGACGCTCTCAAGCGGTCGCGCGCTTGTGCCTCGAACTAGTCAATTGAGCGCTTTATTTTTCTTGGCGCCGACATATTTATAGCATACTTATATAAGTGTAAGCTAGCGATCTCTTTGATCCCTATAAATATTGCGTCAGTGAACAGACAAACAGTAGAATTTTAGAAATTCAAAACTATACTAGTGGTCGCCAGCAATGAAAAATTAAAAAATATAGAATGTGAGTTTTGATCATTAAGTTTTTGCTTCTTAGACTTTATACAACTTAGACATTGCTTTTAGACATTTTGCTTTAAAGACGTTCTGCAAGTTAGGCTTTCTGATCATAACTCGTTTGGATTGGCATTGACAAATTTCGTCCGCTCCTCTTCCATTTTTGAATTTTTTGAAAAGGGTATAGGTAGGCGTGTGTGTCAGATACATGGTAGTGTGTGTAATGTTTGTTTTTATAATTTAATACATTTTTTATGCATAATTTAAAAAATATATTAACATTCTGTACTCCTTCTCTATATAAACTATAAGTATGCGATATTTCATTCTCCTCCGTCCGCGCAATTTTCGTAAAAAGGAGTACAAAGTTTTTGCTTTACGTATTAATATAGATTTCACTAACGGCTAACGACTTTTCATAAGAAACGAATATATGTACCTATTGGAAAGATCGTAAAATGAACCCGAGACACGGTCAGCTGCTATTTATAAACGGTATCACCGCGGCACCCACTAATAAATTTAATTAATTAACCTCTGTCTACAAAGGTGCATGACCAGACATAATAATACATTAAAATAATCCTATTCAATTGCGCAGTACTTTTCACATTAGTACACTAATTAGATGTAATAGGATTTTTAACTCGATGGAGATCGACCCGGTCTGACTGCTGAGGTTAAGCAACTTTCGCAAAGGTCGGTTATCGGATTCTTCATCTTAGTCGGTCACTCTTGACAGTGGTCGTGGTCAATGAAGGGTCGCCCTTCGTGCTCGCAGCATTTGCTGCCCTTGCCAGCTCTCCACCGGTCTCTGTTGGCCGCATGGCGAACGCACTCCGTCACAGGAGTCCCAGTGACGGATTTCATGGTGTCAGTCCAACTCGATAACGATCGGCCGCGGGATCTTTTGCCCTCGACTCTGCCCTGAATTACAAGCCGCTCCATTGAGTTGGTTTTACGTGGTGCGATGCGATGGGGGGTACGCGTATAAGCCGACCAAATTAAGTTGGTTCCTTAAAAGGCCAAGATGGCGGCCAATTTTTTTGTTTAAGGGCCGATTCCGATGAAACTAAAATTGCAATTGCACAAGCGATGACAGTCTCTGCTTTATTTTGATTTCTTTCAATATGGACACGTTGGTGCGATACGATGGGCGGTCCAACGAATAGGTGACCAACAATTTTCCATCTCGAGCTCCGTGCTTCGGCGGGCTCGTCTTGCCGTTTGTCCCGGCTGTATTAACAGTCGTTAACAATCACTGCCCCGCCTGGGCCCGCGTGGTGGTTTATTGCCCGTTCTCCCTATCCATTCATAGAGAAGGCTCGTGCCCCAACAGTGGGGACGTAAAATGAGCTGATGGTGAGAATTTTTACTGTTTTTGTTTGCACAGAAAAAATTAAGTTTATGTTCGGTTTATTCCGTTTGAGCCGTTCTCTATATCCAACGAATTCTGTAGGTACATACTAGCTATTGCCCGCGACTTTGCTCACAAAGACTACCTCTGATCAGGGGCCCGACCGCCTAACCGATCGCTTTGACTTCGTGTGTGGTTTATGACGTCATCTTGTCGTTTCTTGCCGTCTATGAAAGCAATATCGAAAGCTATAAACCTTTAGCTTTTGATATTGCTTTCATAGGCGGTGCGAGGTGGCAAGATGACGTCATAAACTATACGCGTAGTCAAAGCGATCGGTTAGGCGGTCGGGGGGCAGGGCCGGATTAAGCTATGTATAGGCCCCTAGGCAGTGCATGTTTCGTGGCCCCTATCTGCTAGGCTTAGCAAAAAAATGTTTATATTGTATGATTTATTATTACGAAAATAAATTTTTTCTTTGTCCGAAGGGCCCTAAGCCACACGGGGCCTATAAACAGTTTATAGGCCCCGGATTAGGTACTCTACTAGCTAACCGGATTATTATACTAGTAGCATAATCCGGTTCTGGCTATCTCAGATAAGCTAATTAAGACTTCTCAGATAGGATCTCTGAGACTTATCAGATAGGCTTTCTGAGACTCGTCAGATTAGCTATCTAAGACTTACCAGATCAGATATTTAAGACTAATTCATTTATTTATTATTTGGGAAACAAAACAATTACAATACCAGATACAATTAATAAAATATACATAGAACACAAATCATCAGTTTCCACAAAAAAAACGTAGCACTCATCTTATCTCATAAACTCAGATTATTAAACTTTCAGAGTATCTTATCTCATATACACTCATCTAATTTTATCTCATAAACTCTCATCTTCTCATAAACACTCAGATCATCACTCACTGTATTCTCTTCTGAAATACTTAATATTTTGCATCCAAATTTCTCTTTTAAAAATATTCCTTTTTTATTCCGTTTTTTTCAGAACTGCCGCTGCTACTACACAAATGCTATTTATTATAATTACTTTTATGTTAGCTATTCCTAGCACTCAGATCCACACTCTAGGTAGAAATTACCACTGGTTGGTCGCTCAGCGGCAAACTAGTAAAGCGAGTAGGTACTCGCCGGCAGTGTGAACAGTCATTAATAATAAATACTTATAAAACATAGTGAAAAAATTAAACGCCTACCCGACCCTGCCAGGAATCGAACCTGGGTCTTCCGCAATCCGGGTGGCTGCACTAACCGCCATGCTACCGGGAATGCGTCCCCGTCGGCTGAGGCGAACTGAGTTAGCATTTCCAAACAATAAACACGCGCAAATCCTGCTCCAATACGTCTCAGACGGTGACGTACTGCAGTAGAATTACGAGCTTTAAAACGCGCCGCAAAGTAAGGGTTATCCTTATTTTGTTTGTCAACGTGAAACTGATACTAAAGGCAGGCTAAGAACTAATATAGGTTTCGGTTCAAAGATAGAGTAGGTATGTAGCATGACAAATGTGCCGGTTCGTCACGTACTCACTTAGTAAAGTAAAAAAGTAAAAGTAAACAGCCTATATAATTGTCCCACTGCTGGGCAAAGGCCTCCACATCATTGAAATCAAGTCATCGCTACAATGGATGGGTAATGGCTTAAAATCACCACGCTTGCCAAATGCGGGTTGGTGATTACAAACCCGGGCTATGCATCGGAAACAATCCGAAAATACATATTTTTTGCCCGCCCTGGGAATTGAACCCGGGACCTTCGGGTATCGGGCCGAGCGCTCTGCCATTCGGCCACGCGACTCACTTAGTCTCACGTAGTAAATAAATCAAGATAATTAAAGTAAGATTAAACAGAGATAAGACATGTTGTATTCAGTATATAAGGATAGACGTACTAAAATAAATCAGTGTATTAACATCATATCTGCGATTCAATTACACTGCCTGTTCCCCGGTATAACAAATAAAGCATACTAGTGGTCGCCCAATGGTCGAAATTCGGCCGTAATTTTATAAAGGCTATACGAATTATATCATCATAATCATCATCATCTCAGCCAAAAGACGTCCACTGCTGGACAAAGGCCTCCCCCAAGGATCTCAACAACGACCGGTTTTGCGCTGCTTGCATCCAGCGGCTTCCTGCGACCTTCACCAGATCGTCGGTCCACCTTGTTGGAGGCCTGCCCACACTGCGCTTTCCGGTACGCGGTCGCCACCCAAGGACTATTCCGTCCCAGCGGCCATCAGTCCTGCGAGCAATGTGCCCTTCCCACTGCCACTTGAGCTTAGCAACTCTTCGGGCTATGTCGGTTACCTTAGTTCTTCTGCGGATTTCCTCATTTCTGATTCGATCACGCAGAGAAACCCCGAGCATAGCCTTCTCCATTGCTCTTTGAGTGACCTTGAGCCTTTTTATGAGGCCCATAGTGAGCGACCACGTCTTAGTCCCGTATTAATTATATCCTAATTATATCCTAAGCGAATACGAATACGAATTATATCCTAAGCAATTAAAAATTGAAAAAGATAGAATGTTAGTTTGGATTGGCATTGACAGATTTCGGCCGCAGCTATTCCATTTTTGAAATTTTTGTAAAGATATTATACAGATGTAATCGTTAAGTGTGACCAGGCGATTATTCCGTAAATATTACAGATATCAAAAAACTTTAAACTGATATCGACAGTACGTTACCTTATGAGTAAAATGACATCAATAACACTCGAAAATCAAACGAGAGGTATTCAAAATGTTGACATCAAACACTCCCATACATTTAGTATGGGATTAGTAGAAGGGTTTTAGTTTCCTTATATTAAAAGGTTATTTTAGCTTAGTACTGATATTAAAGGAAACTGTATAATAACCTAACAAAGTAATAAAACTATCTTTTAATTGAATAATTTTTCTTAGTATGTAGGTACAAGATTTTGTATTTAAAGCAGATGTTCGAAGTGACGTCCTTGTTGTGCGATACAATGACGAGCTCTATTTACAGTTTCTAAATGAACTTTCCTTTAACATTTGCGGAGTAATTATTATCATATCATACGTAATCATGAAATATGATTGAGGTAAAATGAGTACTAGACCACTTAAAATAAGGAAACTAAAACCTTTCTACTAATCTCATACTAAATGTATGGGAGTGTTTAATGTCAAAATTTTGAATACTTCTCGTTTGATTTAAAAAAAGTTATTGATGTCATTTTACTCATAAGAAAACTTACTGTCGATATCAGTTTAAAGTTTTTTGATATCTGTAATAGTTACGGAATAATCGCCTGGTCACACTTAACGATTACACCCTGTATCCCCTTTACAAAAATTTCAAAAATGGAAGAGGAGCGGCCGAAATCTGTCAATGCCAATCCAAACTATGTATATATACGTGTGTGTCAAATACATGGTAGTGTGTGTAATGTTAGTTTTATTGATTTAATGTATTTATAAGCATAATTTAAAAAAAAAATTACATTCGGATAACCTTCTCTATATAAACTGTAATTTCATACTCCTCCGTTTTCGCAATTTTCGTATAAAAGGGGTACAAAGTTTTTGCTTCACGTATTAATATATAGATAAAATACGACAATGATGGTTAGGTTATGTTAATTTTTTTTTCCATGAGCGAAGCGCAGCGTAGCGAGGGCCAGTCACGGAAGGGAGGAGCGCAGCCACGGAAGGGGGGAGCAAATTCTCCCCTTAAATGTATAATAATGTAATTTTTATAGATTCAAGTACTAGAAATCCTACCCCAAAACGTCACGCGAGCATGCGAAGAGGATGGGACTTTTTGGCGGGAAAGTGAAGAGTCATGTCTGCGGTTTTGTTTTATTTTCTAAAATTTATGTTATGTCGGATATTAATGTGAAATAATGGTGGATTATTAACCGTTAAGTGTTCGTGAGTGTGCATGAGTATTGGCAAATGAAACAAAACAGTGCAACGGCACTTTTCAAATTCTCTCAAGAAGTCCGCCCGAGGACTTAGTAAAGCACCATATCTCTACTGAGATATTGATATTGATATTCATTTATTCATCATAAATTTATAACAATAAGTACAATAAAAAACGGACGAATAGGCTTTATGGATTTCATCCGGAGCCGTAAAACAATACCTACACAAAAAAAAAACGAATAGGATGAGAGTTCCCAGTACATCTAAATGCGTATTAATTTAGAAATCCTACTGCAGTACGTCACCGTGTGAGACGTATTGGAGCAGGATTTGCGCGTGTTTATCGTTTGGAAACGCTAACGAGCGCACATGGCGGACTCAAGAGATGATTTTCGAACTGGAGGAAGAATCGAGCAAGATACGGTGGGACATAGTCGCATTATCTGAAGTCCGAACGGAGGGGGAGGACTCGATAACCGGTTTCTTCGTCTTATCTTTTCTTGCCTTACATCTTAAATGTTATCTTACCCTGTCACCGCGATTATGCCGATGCTAGCCATTACATAAAAGAAATATTCTAAAACACAAATGAAACAGCAACGATAAAATAAATAGTTTATTTTTATTCTTGGTCAATAAACAATACTATATATAACTAATATTATATTAAAATCAGGTTTCCTTATAGTAGTGGGGCGCTACTTCCAGCAACCAACTCTTGTCGATCGTCATCATGTCTCGCATGTAAGTCTTGTCGCCTGTAGCTTGGACACTCGCGAACACAACCCTATCGACAAATCACAATAACTTGATTATTTTTGATGTGTAACATCTTTCCGTTCGCTTTCTAGCAATTTGTGGGATTGTCTTGGGAATGGGACGGAAGTGTCCAACAGTGTAACAGGAAGTCGGGGAAGCGCGCTTTGTAAATTCAGTAATCGATATTATGAACATGATATAAAATTATTAATGTGACATATTGTGTCATTTGACTATCAAAGGTCGTTTTGATATGTCAAATGTCTTCTAATGAGTATTTACTGCATTCTCTTTATGATTTGTAAAAAAATAATATGTACGTCATTCTATATTCTGTTTTCTATTGTAATATTGATTTCAACCCTTTCGTGTGTAATAGACTTTATCATTATTTATTTTATAGTTATAAAATGGTGTAATACCTGACCCATTTTTTTCAGAATATAATGTTAAAATTGCTTATTACTAAGGTGAGATGTCAAATGTTACACATCATATGCGACTACTGTAAGGGTCGCTTGTTTTTTTTTTTATATGTGAGTGTGCAAAAGACTCCGCTTCATTCGATGGTAAATAGAAACGGAGTCCAGACGCTAAGACAATCAGTGGCGCAAGTTTTTTTAATCCTTAAGGGTAAGCAGTTGGCGTTTATCTCACCAGTGGCGGTAGCCAAAGTAACATTAAGAAAACGATAGCGAAGTTCGAAAAGAATAAAATGTATGGGATTGACATAAGATTGACCACGTGATTTAGCGCGGCTTATGTCAATCCCATACATTTTATTCTTTTCGAACTTCGCTATCGTTTTCTTAATGTTACTTTGGCTAAGCCTACTGGGCCGATCCGGACGGCTGCATTGACCATTATGTTACCGAAAAGGCTGATGTAAGAACTGAATTTTTTCACTAGGTACTTTGATTTATGTTGTCTAATATTTTTTTATTGTTAGTATTATAATTGAATGTTTTACCATTTCGGCTGCTGCATATGGAACAGGCAGCTGTCGGGGCTGATGTGTAGCGTGGCGCCCCGGATGCCCCTGTAGCTGGAGTCCGCACTTAAGTACGCGGCCTGGGGGAAGAAGCCGGAGAGAACGCACTTCATGACCCTTACGCACTTGCCTGGAAACAGTTAAGGGTTCATCAGGAGTTTATAAACTAAGATTTATTATTTATTTGTATCATTATTTTTTTGGATAGTGTGATTGCCTCAGACGACGTTTTCAGCGTCACTGGACTTAAAGGGGGCGGCGAGTAACTTAAAGGGTTCCTCAATTCGTGTGAAACGAAGCACCGTCAAAGGTTCTAGAGGGCACGGCATCACGCACTAGTGCGTGTTCCCGTGCCCTAATAGATTCTCCGAGAGGTCTAAACAATCATATTCCACATGATAACAGAAAACAATAGGTGTATAAAGCAAATCTTAATTTTTGGACGCTTCGAAAATTATTAAAAAAAAACCTGCTCTTGGATTTTTCTTTTTTTTAACATTTGTGTTTTTGTAACTTGTTCGCAACAAAATTTGCGTTAAAAATTATATAAACATTTTAATTATTTTTTATTTAATTATAAATAAAAACAAACAGTACCTGTCCCTAAATCTGGACCTTCAAATACTTTATCTTCCATTCCAAATTTGTCCTTTACAAGTTTCTCTAGACTGCTTCTAATTTCGAATGCCTAAAAAAATAAAGAAAACTTAACGGAAAGACATACATAAACTAATTCATTCATTGAAATTTAATAGAATAATAGAAAAGCCTCCGGGTCGAGTTTCTTTGCCAGCTGTTCTCGGTCGAACGCTCTCCTAACCAGAACTGGTGGTAGACTCAGTAGTTTAGTTAAAACAAAATGTTATTTTCTTATTATTACTTGGATTTTTTTTATAGTTTTGACGTCAATTAGTCTGTGAAGACTTAGGTATATAAGAATAAAAAATATTTTTTGACGGTCACACATATATACAGGATCTAACAAAATCAATAAGCGAACGTTTAAGGGTGCGCCGACCAAAAAATGCCAAAAATGCAGTTACGGTTAAGTAGATATAATTGAAAATACTATCGTATTAAATGAACAAATTATATATTTAGTATCATAGGGAACGTGTTTACAATTTGTCAGAACCATAAATTTATAACACGCTATAGTTTTTTCTACAATATCTCTTAAAGTTGGGCAAAGCTCATGAAAACGAGTGGCGGCGTTTAGTAGATGTCTTATAGTTTATCTAAATTATTGTACCTCTGTTTTTGTCTAAACAATCATCAATGGATAAACTACAAATTGCTAGACTACATTTTCAAATCATCAAGTGGTTATTTAAATAATTATTTTTTATTAAGCACCTTAAATTCCCCATACAAAATTAGTATGGCCGCGCGGCATCAAATAAATATGGACGACGACATTTCAAATAAAACATATGACACTTGTCACTTACGGACGGCGCACCCTTAAGGGCGGTATCTATACATCATTCTAAATACAATGACAAAAAATGGGCTCCAGTTTTATAGTGATTTTTCAAAGTTATGTTTTCTAACAAACTAAATCAATTAAAATAATGCACATCATGAAACATGTTGTATCTTTACTAACACGCACGCAAGCGTCAATAAAAAGATAGTGTACAGATACACGCACACAATTGAAAAACCATTTTACGACATTCATACACACACGACTATTTTTGTGTGCGTGCTGCAGCTTGTGCTGCAGCGTGTGCCTACAGCTGTACGGGTATGGAAAGGGTGTATTTTTTGGTGAATTATGATAATGTTTTGTTGATTATCTCGGTAACGAGCCTGTAGTTTTGGACCAAATTTGGTGAGCATGCTCGGTGTGATGTATAGATGCTCCCCTTAAACGTTCGCTGATTGATATTGTTAGACCCTATATATTATATTTAAAAAAATGGTGCGTCTTTTATTGTAACTGACCTTCTCCATAACCCGATAGTTGAGATACATCTTGTGACACCAGTCTTTGCACGCTTTGCTGCATCTCTTCTCATCCTTATAAGATTTTTTTATTTTCATATAGGAATCGAACACGTTCAAATACATTATTATGTCACCTTCTGCGACCTGTAAAGGGGTAATGAGACATTTTATTTCATCAATTGAGAAGGCATGGCAAGGCATTCTCTTGGTATACACGTTCGCACTGGTTTGTTTATACATAAAATATCAGATACCGATATCACATAGTAACTAATAAAGATAAATAACATACTAATAACTACACATATACATAATACTAATATAGATAAATATTATACAACTAGCGGCCGGTCGCGGTTTCACCCGCGTGATTCCCGTTCCCGTGGGAATATCGGGATAAAAAGAATCTCATGTTTTAATCCAGCTTATAAACTACCTGTATGCCGAATTTCATCCAAATCCATCCATCCGTTGCAGCGTGAAGAAGCAACAAATATACACACACACACACACAAACTTTCGCATTTATAATATTAGTGTGATATTATACAATGCGTGAAGGCCGAAGGTGGAAGGGCACTTCACCCGGAATCCCCTTAGTTATTTCCCCTATATTATTCCCACGAATTATTAAGGCTATCTTTTGCTATGCCCTTACAGGGTTCATGTATATACTATCACACTATGAAAGACTTCATTTATTGTGTACTGTAGTGATCGGGACTGCTTGGAGGCGCGAACCTACTGGCAGCCGTCGCGTTCTGAATACCTTTCAAATAAGACGTCACGAGAGAGAGAAACAATTGAGAAGGGGACTTCATCTTGATCCGCCGAAGCGACATCATTCTATTAAATTGTTATATTCATGAGTTATTTAAAATATCAATATAATATTAACTTATCCAGTTGTCGTTATTACGCCTTACGCCCCCAAAATATAAATAACGGCCAAGCTGGTCATAACACGGAGCGGCGGCAGATCAACCTACCCAAATCTGTCAAACTTCTACAATCAATTTTGAACTTTATTGTTTGGCTATAAGGATCAATATTCATTGGAGAAATTTGACAGGTTTGGGTAGGTTGATCTGCCGCCCTGTGTACATGACAACTTCTTTACAGTACATAGTATAAAACAAAGTAGCTCCCGTTGTCTGTACGCTTAGATCTTTTAAACTACTCAACGGATTATGATGCAGTTTTCAGCAATAGAAAGGGTGACTTATAAGGAAGGTTTAACGTTTATAATACACTAGCGACCCGTCCCGGCTTCGCAAGGGTGGACATTTTTTTTAATATAGCCTGTTACTCAGCGCTAATGTACCATTCTAATGGTGAAAGATTTTTTTTAAATCGGTCCAGTAGTTTTTGAGTTTATTCGTTACAAACATACAAAAACACAAAGCTTTCCTCTTTATAATATTAGTATGATGTATACAATGTTATTTTTAGTTTATACGAAACCTGAAAACTGTTTGTTCAGAATCAGTAATAGAATCGATTTCAATGTTTTTTATACCATGTTACATTTTGACCAAATAATATTTACAAAATCTCAAATAAATTATTCCCTACTAAAAACACACAACGGGGCAGCACAAAAAGCTTGTAACTTCGTGAGTTTTCAAGACATTATTTGAAATTTTTTTGTACGGATTCTTTAAATGAAAATATTTGACCCGTGTTTCGGTTTTCGTATAAACTAAAAATAAGGTTGTATAATTGACCCGTAGGTGGCTGCTATAGGGTTCTATAGGACACGGGTGTTCACTAAAGAGGACGAAGTCACGAGCGGGCTACTCATATAGTGCAGCAATTAGCACTTGAAAGTAAAAAGTAAAAATTTACTATAGCGTTGTGTTATCAAATTTGTGGTATTTCATCTGCAAAGATGAATCTGCATAGCCAACGGTTGCAATTACCGTTGGATAGATGGCGCGCTGTGCCGCTATTAGCACTCAAAAAGCATTAAGCAGTGACAAAATTCAGCGCTTACGTCAGCATTCCCGGTAGCATAGCGATCAGTGCAGCCGCCCGGATTGCGGAAGACCCAGGTTCGATTCCTGACTGGGTCGGGTAGGCGTTTAATTTTTTCACTGTATTTTATAAATTTTATAAATACTCGTATAATTAATAAATAAACTATCTCTTACTGTTGGAACACAACAATCAATGGTACTAACATAGTTGACGTTTTGAACATTGGCCTCCATCATCAAAATCAAATCATCGCTACAATTGATAGATAATGGCTTAATCACCACGCATATACAACGTGTTACAGAAAGGTGTGGCCAAAATGAAAAGGTCCAAATTGCATCCGATCTAGATCTTGTATGTAGAATTACTTAGACATAGTTATTAAATTTAATTTGTTATGCAATTTTTTTAATTTTTTTTCCCTGATTGGTGCCGGGGATAACGAATTGTACCACCCCATCTCTTCCCGTGGGTGTCGTAAAAGCCGACTAAGGGACCATTCCAGAGGATGGGCAGCAGCATCTCTCTGAGGTTACCCTCAACCTACTGCGATCGCCAACCCACCAGCCAAGCGTGGCGATTACGGCAAATACCCCTCATATCCTTGGGGGAAGCCTTTATCCAGCAGTGGACGTCGTTGGCTGAGATGATGATGCAATTTTTAATTAAATATTGGAATTGTGACGTCACAATCAAAATAAGCAAGTCTCAGCCCTAGTGGTTTAGTAACCTGTGTACTTACATTTATAATCACTGCTGCTTGCTTATGCGAGTCTGACGCGTATGACTTCACTAATATAAGTATTTAAATAACAATTACTTGACACACCTACAAGATCTATATCGGATAAACTTTGAATCTTTTGATTTTTGACCACACCTTTATGTTACATGTTGTATATTCAAATATTTATGTGAATAGCTCACCTCAAAGTTGTTTCTCCTGGCAACGCGAGCCGCGATATTTCCTTTGCCCGTGCCGGATTTTATAAAAACACTGTCAACCTGAAGCATGGCTGCTATTGACAACGCCTCCTCGATGCAACCGAACTCACCTGGAACAATCAATATAGTATTTTTGTGGTGTTCTCCGCATTAACTTGGTTGTCTTTAACCTTTAGGACCGCCACAGTCGGCTATAATCGACAAGCGATAACGTGTCTTGTAACGACGGCAATTACCGACAACACTTCTAAGATAAGATAAGATAACTTTTATTGCCATAAAAATGTGTAAATACATAGCAGGTGTTAACGGTTATATGTTATATGTTGTTATTATTTATGTTATTTATTGTTATTGTTTTATGTTTTATTTTATGGTTTATTTTTTGGTGTTTGTTCCCAATTATAATATGCTTAAGCATATTATAATTGGGAACAAACAATTTACCCTAGTCGGGCATGCAATTTTTAGTAGGTAGGTACGTGTTACATAGAAACAGCCACTATGCTGTTTTTGTACCGAAATATTCAGTCAAACTGTAGAACGCCTTATCTATAAGCCATCTCTTTAATTTAATTTTAAAACAGCTTAAATTTACTGAGGCTTTTTGATCAGTGGGCAGATGATTAAATATTTGGATACCAGTTACATAGGCACTCTTGTGATAAAGGGCATTATTAATATTTGGTAAATATAAGTCATATGCATATCTCTTCCGCAAATTACAATTTTTTGTGCTTTTACTTTTAAAATACTGAATATTGCTTTTTATAAAAACAGCCATCTCCAACACATAAATACCCGTCAGTGTCAAATAACCCTTTTCTCTGAAAACATTTCTCAGAGTCTCATCAGAGTACATACTGTAAATAGTTAGTTTTATGGTTAAGAAAAACAATAAGTAAGGATACTTAGTTATTATTATTCCAATCTATTCTTACGAGATAAAATTTTACTGGAAAAATCAACCAGCCTCAGTAAGCTTGAGTGGGAATCGAACCCACGACCTTTGGATAGCCGGTACAATGCTCTGACCGCTTAGTTACCAAGACCCCAGCTTTCAGTAATTTTTTTCTAGAAAAATTTTATCTTGTAACTTCATAATAGAATTACTAAGGCCGGCAAACTAAAGCACATATGTCAAAAATGGCAACTTTACAGGAATCAAAAAATAAGTCCTTAAGAGCGTTTACGCCGCACACTAGCGCCGCCAATGAAAAAAAAACATATCTAGTAATTAGAGATAGAAAATCAAATTATGCTCAACAAACTATCTGAATGAAGTAATTTAGCATTTTTACGTCACCTAATGAACACCTGACATGTTATGGTTTAGTTAAATATGGTGTTATAGTTAAAAGTGGCCGTAACGTCTTATTTATCTAAACCATAACATGTGAGGTGTTCATTAGGTGACGTAAAAATGCTAAATTACTTCATTCAAATAGTTTGTTGAACATAATTTGATTTACTATTTTTAATTACTAGATATGATTTTTTTTTCATTAGTGGCGCTAGTGTGCGGCGTAAACGCTCTTAAAATAAGAAGGTGAAAAAAAAAGTTAAACAAAAAGGTTAACCATTTTTTAAGCGATACGCTTCTGTTTGACATAAGTTATATTCTTGTTGTAAATGTTAATTGATCCACGATTTCTCGAAATCAACCAGAGATCTGTCGATCATTTTAAAAAAATGTAATAATATATATTTTTTATGCCGCTTCGCCCTTCTTACTAAAACATGCCACACCAAACTCACCACTATTGCAAAGCATCTTGGCGCACATTGGCTTGAGAGGCATCTCCGCCATACTGCGGCCGGCGTCTTCCGTCAGGTCTCCATGTTTGTCGATAGCTTTTAACGCGAATAATGTTTCTAAACCCGCTAGTAAGCTCTTTGCAGGCGGTGGAGTGGGGAATGTGAACCTTGAAAGTATAGGAATAAGTTTTAAAATGTGTCGTTTTCTAAAGTTTACGCGGATACTACACATTTTACGGACCTACTCGCCTAATTGTACACATTGATTTTACGTTATTAAAATAAATACATACATACATACATACATATAATCACGCCTCTTTCCCGTAGGGGTAGGCAGAGACCACTTTTTTCCACTTGCTACGATCCATACATTCTTGTTTCGCTTCGTCCACTTTCATTATTTCCTTCATACATGCTCTTCGGTTTAGGGTACTCTTGACCTGGCCTTTTTCCAAGACGTCCCCGATTTGGTCTAGAAACGTTCGCCTACCCCTTCCAACACTTCCATTCACACTCCCCTTATAAAATACTATAATAAATATAATAAAATTAATAAATAACTAATAAAATAAATGAAATATATAAATTTTTTCCCCAATAAGATACATAATTTGTAGTGAGACAATCCCTGAGAGTAATGCAAATACTTGTATTCCTGTGACCACGAACCCTGCAAAGGGTTCGAAACATCAGTATAAAATAAAATAAAATAAATGTGTAAAATAACGCGAGTAGATCCGTAAATCCCTGTGTGGTGCCGGGGATAAAGAATTGCACCACCCCATCTCTTCCCTTGGGTGTCGTAAAAGCCGACTAAGGGACCATTCCAGAGGATGGGCAGCAGCATCTCTCTGAGGTTACCCTCAACCTACTGCGATCGCCAACCCGCCTGCCAAGCGTGGCGATTACGGCAAATACCCCTCATATCCTTGGGGGAGGCCTTTGTCCAGCAGTGGAGTTCTTTGGCTGAGATGATGATGAGATCCGTAAAAGTCGTTTTATTTAAATTATGCCATGATAATATTACAATAGTTAGCATTAGCATAAAGTAATTAGTTAGCGGTTGTAATGGAAGTCAAAATTTATACATTTATGTTATTGTATTGTTGAATTTTTTTGTATTATGATTTGTGTCTTAAACTGTGCCAAAACATTTTATTTATTCAAAAAACTTTGAATAAATAAAATGTCATCTTTCATAGATTGTAGCAGTGAGACCCTTATAGGCGTTCAGATAATGACGATGATTATATTACTTACTTTAACAAGTTGTGGATGCCCAACGCTTTAAGCGATAATAGTACTGACGATAGATCACTTCGACACATTTCTGGAGGGACACTCGCCGCTAGATTCTCATACTCCGCTTCTGTGTATAATCTGCGAATGGTAAAATATATCGTCGCTTGAAAGGAAATATTGATTATGCGACAATAAAGTAAAATAGAGAAAAAATTACAAAGATAACTTCATGAGAATAGATAAGAATAGAATAGTTCTTTATTGTTTTAAATATGGTAGGTAAAAGTCTTTACATTATTTTGGCATCTCACATTTAACCAAACAATTGGTATGCATAAGAGAGAGGGCTGTAGTTTATTCCAATAAATAAAAATTAACAAATCAATAAAATAAAAACAATAAACAATAATTTCCAAAATAAACAACATCATTAAATTAAAATTTCAAATATGTCATAATTAATGATCAAAAATAGTATTTAATTTTTGCAGACAATAAATTAATTGAATTTACTTTTTTATTTTTAAGCGCTAATTGCTGCACTGAAGCAGAATTAAATATTTATAAAGTACAGTGAAAAAATTAAATGCCTACTCGACCCAGCCAGGAATCGAACCTGGGTCTTCCGCAATCCGGGCGGCTGCACTGACCATTATGCTACCGGGAAGGCTGACGTCACTGAATTTTTACACAGCTTTTTATTTTTTTGAGTGCTTTTAGCGGTACAGTGTCATCTATCCAACGGTTATTGCAACCGATGATTATGCAGATTCCTTAAAAATTAAAAAGCTGTGTAAAAATTCAGTGCTTACATCAGCCTTCCCGTTAACATATTGGTCAGTGCAGCCGCCCGGATTGCGGAAGACCCAGGTTCGATTCCTGGCTGGGTCGGGTAGGCATTTAATTTTTTCACAGTACTTTATAAATATTTAAAAATTAATTGATGCTATAAAAACCATTTCTCCCTCAGTAACATTTCAATTATTTGTATGGTGATAAAGACGATGGTAACGGTGATGAGTGTCATATATAGCACAGATATTGCTAGAATTATTATTGACATGATTGTGGGTACTTATTTGCCTTCTTGATAAAAAGGCGAATGAAGTAGCACAATAATAATATGTGTCAGTTGTCATATTACTATATGTATATATCATGTAGCACATAGCATCAATACACATGTTGTTAATCAAGTAATAAATAATTACGAATCAAACTGCGTTTTATATATATAACTAGCGACCCGCCCCGGCTTCGCACGGGCACTATGCTGATACACGCTGCCGCTATCTATGTCCCTGCATTTTAATTCTGTAACATCTTCGAAAATATTCATTTAAATTACATGCTGTAAAGGGTCATATTGATTTATATTAAATGCACAATGTATTTAAGGTACTTAATTGGATAAGGATTAATGCTGTATTGCTTAAAATCGCTTCGTAAATAAGCCATCATTTCTCGTAAAAAGTAAAGGATAAAAATGATTATTGTGGGTTATCCCTAAGAGATAGACATATACCATCGCGGACTTTTTTGTAGACCTTTTTAAGGAGTACAATACTGTAGTACATTATTTTGATCTATCTCGTAGGGTTCAGCCAGCGTTTGCAATGTAAGCGCAAAAAAATGTGAAACCTCTAAAATTATCAGTGTTTCTCTACTATATTATGCATCATGCATATATTTATACATGATATAAACCTTTCTCTTGAATCACTCTATCTATTTAAAAAAGCCGCATCAAAATCCGTTGCGTAGTTTTAAAGATCTAAGCATACATACATACATAGGGACAGCGGGAAGCGACTTTGTTTTATACTATGTTTTGATAGTGATAATGAGGACGAGTGTGTCACCTGTAGCATTTCCCCGCTCGCGTCCTGCCCGCGCGGCCGGCGCGTTGCGTCGCGTTGTTCTTAGATATGGCCGTCACACACAAGCTCTCGACACCTAACCGCGGGTCGAAATATGGCAGCTTGTGGAACCCACTGTCTATCACTGTAACAATGGTATCCACTTTATATATCTAAACTAACTGTGGTCAGTTTCAAGCCAAACCATTTACGTCATTAATTAAACAAATTTAAACGGGGATTATCATATAATAAGAAACACGCCCGTGACCACGGCCGTTGTAACTCGGTCGAAACGTCGGGTATAAAGAAGGTATGATACCTTTTTACTAATTAGTTTGCGTTAATCCCTGTTTTTTGTTTAATTATGGAACGCGAAAGTTTAAAAGTATAAGATAAGATAAGATAAGATAACTTTTATTGCCATAAAATTGTGTAAATACATAGCAGGTGTTAAGCATATTATAATTGGGAACAAACAATTTACCCTAGTCGGGCATGCAATTTTTAGTAAGTAGGTACATGTTACATAGAAACAGCCACTATGCTGTTTTTGTACCGAAATATTCAGTCAAACTGTAGAACGCCTTATCTAGGGTGCGTTCCGAGTCACGATTATAGCGATTACAGCGCTACGAACGCTCACAGCCGTTCCGAGTCGGATATCGCGCTTAAACCGACAAATGACAGATGTTGATTCGGAACGCTCGTTACCGAGCTCACGTTATCCCTAACCTCGAACTTTGTTTGTTTTTTTTTCTTTTTCTTCGTCACTCACAAGAAGGCTGACAAAATCCATGTTTAATAATTTAAAAGGTAAAACACACGGCTCACGCGTCCAGACGGCGCGCGGCGCCGGTGCCGGCGGCGGCTACTTTTGACATTGACAGCTAACTGACAGGACGCTCACAGTGATTTCGCTCCGAGGCATGATCGCTGTGAGCGCAAGATGGCGCAGACAATGACGTCATGAGTGACGTCACGATAGATTTCGTGAACGCGCTCACGGCAATTCGGAACGACTGTTATCGCGCTAATATCGATATAATCGTGACTCGGAACGCACCCCTATAAGCCATCTCTTTAATTTAATTTTAAAACAGCTTAAATTTACTGAGGCTTTTTGATCAGTGGGCAGATGATTAAATATTTGGATACCAGTTACATAGGCACTCTTGTGATAAAGGGCATTATTAATATTTGGTAAATATAAGTCATATGCATATCTCTTCCGCAAATTACAATTTTTTGTGCTTTTACTTTTAAAATACTGAATATTGCTTTTTATAAAAACAGCCATCTCCAACACATAAATACCCGTCAGTGTCAAATAACCCTTTTCTCTGAAAACATTTCTCAGAGTCTCATCAGAGTACATACTGTAAATAGTTCTCAAGCATTTCTTTTGTAGTATAAAGGTAGATTTTACATTAACAGAGTTTCCCCAGAAAATAACTCCATAAGTAAGAAGAGGATAAACTTGGCCAAAATAGGCGGCTCTGGCTACTTCTACAGATGATGTTTCCGCTAGTATAGATAGGGCATAGCAGTAGCTCGATATTTTATTATTAATTTTAGTTATGTGTGACTTCCAATTTAGATGTGAGTCAATATTTACACCTAAATAATTTATTTCATCCACAATTTCGATGATTGACTTGCATTCAGACGTTATATTTAATTTAATTTAATTTAATTTGTTTTATAGTTTCTAAATTGTATTACTTTTGTTTTGGAAAGATTTACTGTCAGATTTAATGATTTTAGAAAACGTATGGTTTCATTTAAGGTTTTAATTATTTCTCTTTCAAATTTAATGTTATCATTTTGATTATTAGGTATGAAAATTGTAGCATCATCAGCAAACATGACACATAAGTTGTTTGTGATATTCGGGAGTTCGTTCACATATACTAAAAAAAGAAGAGGGCCAAGAATACTTCCCTGTGGTAGACCTAGGAGCATCTCTCTAGGATCAGAATTTACCTGTTTAAATGTTTTTGTTATTTTATCAAAAGTATCTATTTCTGTGTATTGGTATCTATTTTTAAGGTAGCTTTCCAGTAGTTTTAGTGTTATTCCCCGAACACCTAATTTATCAAGCTGATATAGAAGGGTTTCATGGATTACGCAATCAAATGCCTTAGACATGTCTAGAAACAATCCAACACATGATTTCTTTTTATTTAAAGCTTCCCATATATCTTTTAGTGTTGTAAACATTGCCAATGTAGTTGATTTTTGTTTCTGAAAACCGAATTGATTTGTGTTTATTAAGTTATTTTTATTGAAAAAGTCTAAAAGTCTGTTATAAATAATTTTCTCAAAGATCTTTGAAAAACTAGATAGTAGTGCTATAGGCCTGTAGTCCGTTACGTTACATTTGCTTCCTTTCTTAAACAATGGTTTTACCTTAGCTCTTTTTAATTCATTGGGAAATACACCCGTTTCAATCATTAGATTTAGAATATATAGAAGAGGTTTACTGATGTATTCTAGAGAACGTTTTATAACTTCTATTGGAATACTGTCATAGCCGCAGCTCTTTTTATTCTTAAAATTCATGACAATCTTCTTTAATTCAGTTTCATCAACAGGGGTAAGAAACATGCTATTTAAGACTAAAGTAGAAGTCTGGTAGTTATTATTCAAAAGAGGGGACAAATTTGCGGTAGTAAAATGGCTATTGAAGATCTCGGCAATATCCTCTACGTCGGTTACTGTACGGTCGCCTATAGTGATCTTATTTATAGTGGGTTTAAAATTGTTTACTGGATAGTTTGATTTTTTATTGTACATTTACGTCATGTCGTAACGCCAGATTTGAGCTCGCCGAATCGTATCGTCGCTCGTATTTGTATTCTGTATTACTCAACACGCACACAACATTTTGTAAACTCATTATTAATATCTCGGTCTGCGTCACCACTAAATAATTAGCTACTTCCTATTTTTTGAACTACTGCTTATATGTTCAATAGAAGTAGTTTGCCCTGATTTTTGTTAATTGTTAACATGTTAAATCGAATAAATCATTATTCATTTTTTTTTCATTTTCATTTTTTTATGTGCCACCATTACTACCAGATGCACGCAGCATTGTTTGGTCCTTCGAACCGGATTATCCATAAAACCAGCCGACTCGAAGGAACCACTACCGATTTTCTGTTTTTTTTTTCATTGCTTCTATAGTGTTTTACTATAAGCATTATGCGGCAGATTCTTGGTTATATTAGTAGCAATTACCACTTGCCTTCGTACTGCAGCAACGCCGCTCGGCACAGTGGTACCAATAACAAAGTGGGATTGCCGATTGGGTATTGTGAGCTAAAGATACGATTTCGTAAGTTAGGTAGAATATAAGCTAGAGGCATTAATTATGTGTTTCATTGGTAATCTAGCGAGTGTGTATGTGTTCAACTCACAATAAGCAGTGTGTGGTAAAGTCACTGCCGTGTCAGCCAAATTAGTAGCTAATACTACTCGCCGCACATTCGTCATTGTTGGCGTCTGATGTACGCAATATACTTTGGTCCTTCGAGCCGAATGGAGCATGATCCACGAAACCAGCTCATACATTCCTTATTTTCTAGATAGATGGGTAATTTTACTTACCATAACAAAAAACGCATCCAAAGTGCGACTGGCCTGCTAAACTATCTAGAAGCATTTATTTTGTGTTTAGCTGATACAATCGACAACAAATGTCGCTGGACACTAGTAATGAATCGAACAGGCGCTTGGAAACCTGGCCAGCAGATGCTACGATTATGTCAATTCAGTTTTATTTCTATCGTTTATTCGCTCAATATTAAAGCTACGACAACCAAACAAGGTACTTTTAAACTTAGTTATCGTTTGGGTGTTGCAAAGAGAACAGCTTATCTTACTTTAGGTAGGCTATTTTGGTCCTTCGAGCTGGATTATTCATGAAAATAGCCCGTATGAAGAATCCACTCCTTATTTTTTATTTATTTTTTCAAGATGGGTACTTAAACTTACCATACGCAGTGTAAGGTAAAGTCACCACCGTTTCGGCCACATTAGTAGCTAATACTACTCGTCTTGTCTATGGTGCGGCAGGTTTCCATACAACGGGTTTATCTCTAAGTCTTAGCGTGTACCTATTTAATCTTTATTGATACTGTGATTTACCAATAGCAAATAGAGTAACTAGGTATAGTGACTGATGCTACGATTTTGACGATACAGCTTTGTTGCTGTCTCTCTCGCTCAACATTACGGCTCAAGCTACGTCACGGGAGTTGACGTGTGAGAACGTTGGAAGGCTTCTATTGAAAATCGTAGGCTATTTCGGTCCTTCGAGTTGAATTATTCATCAAACCAGCTCATTCCAAAGAACAAGTACATATTTTCTAGTTTTATAAGGCATTTATTTTGTGTTTCATCTCTACTTTAAAGACACTTACCATAAGCAGTGTGTGGTAAAGTGACCGCCGTCTCGGCCACGTTGGTAGCGATCACCACCCGCCGTACATTCGGCATGGAGGGTGCCCTACACGCAGCCGCTTGTCGATGGTGCGGCAGGGTGCCATACAACGGGACTATCTCTAAGTCGCAAGCGGCTATACCGCTCGGGAAGTGTGTACGGTGTTTGGTGCGCTCGTTGTTTTCCGTACTATATGGGGTTAGGAGCTCTACGGCTGTTAAGATTTCTTCCTGAAAGAAAGTATGAAATTTCCCGAAGTGAAGTATATTGCATAATTTGATAAGTAAGTATTTAAGTAAATTATTCATTATTTTTTATCCTTGATCTTGAACATTAACAGGGCAGTGCGATGCGCGCTCGGAAACGGACGTGCAACACTGTGCAGTAAGAAATTTGATTCGCGATACGCGCGGCCATAGCCGCTGCACGTGTTTTAGACTATGGGTTCCCAACAACTCATAGTCAACGAGCTGTTGGCGTTCATACAAAACGCCATTGACACTATGGACGAGGTCAGCATCTTGCAGATCTGCAAGTCAACCTTCAAGGAAGACAAGATTTGCAGTGGCAAGGCGTTGCTTTTCCAGGCCGTCGGCAAAGCCAACCAGATGCCATCTCGCCGGAGGGATGGAACTAAAAGAAGTCTTCAGGACATCATCACCCTGTTCAAGGAGACCGACCCGGATGACGTGCCCTCATTCGTGGCGAAGGAGCTACACAAGCTACCTCCCGTCACATTCGACCACGTCGATGTCACCAGGCTGTTGAAGGACATCAACTTCCTGAAAACGTGCTTGGCAGAAGTAGTGGAGAAATTAGAGGCCTCGAATAACACCATTGGTGAGTTGCGTGCCCAGGTATTGTTATTAAGCAACACTGCCTCAGTAAGTAGGTCACCCGAGGCCGCTAATGTGAACACTCGTCGCGGAGCGCAAAATGCATCTATCGGCAGTTTCGAGTCGGCGCATATGGATGCGTCACCGTCACCGGCACGCCACCCGCATGCACGTCTACCCTCAACGTGCCTACGCTGCAAGCCGACCGCAACCTGAGCGGCGACCGATTCAACAGAGGAAGATAAGCGGCACAGGTCCATCACCGCGGCGAGGAGGGTTTCATCACAGTGGAAAGGAAGAAGAGGAAGCCCGTCTGTCGCAACCTGTGCGGTGTCGCGCCGACCGGACCGAACCACCTGCTGCGTCCAGCTACACCTACGACGCTGCACTACTCTACGAAGGCAGAGGAGATCGCAGAGTATGTGCGGATCAAAACCAAATTCACTCTGAGGGTCGAACGGTTGGAGTCCCGCCACAATGTGAATTTTAATTCATTTGTGGTGAGAGCACCGACCGAACATCTGTCGACGTTCATAAAAGAAGGGTTTTGGCCGAAGGGTGTCATGTTCCGGCGGTTCCGAGGCCGGCTACCGGACACCACGCTGCGTCGCACGTCGCCGTCCTTACGAATAGCATAGTTTTAGTTTTATATATAAATTGTATGTATGTTAGTCTGTAAGGTATTTATAATATGGGCCTCTATGTAACTTACCATCTGTACATAATTTGTTGCCTGAATTAAATGATTCTATTCTATTCTATTCTATTAACTGTAAGAAAAAACAAAGGTTGTCACTGATAAACATTATGAGAGACAGGTGCCTGGTAATGTATTTACTTCTACAACGTTAGTCGGAACGGGGGTACTAAGCCGAAAGGAGGATAAAGTATACATGATAGTGAATAACTTTTGTCTAAGAACTTTTCCTTAAAAATTGATAATTTTAGATTAACAGCTTTTTTAAGATTTCAACAGAAATTACGCTGCGGTAGCCCTGGCGGTCACAAAAAAAACAAATTAAAAGTTAATATTATTGGATACATTAGTCCAATTATGGAGAGAAAACTCGACTCTTTACCATGCCCGTATATTGACATTAGAGGTAAACCTATTTGCTGAGAACCTACGTCAAAACCGTAACTTACTAGATTTTGTAGACCAATCAAATGTAACAAATAACTTTGTATATAAAGCTGTGCAATATCTTGCATCCATTTTTCTCCACGTCTAAAATACTTACGTCTTGAAACGTCTACTCGAGTAGGTAAGATATTTTTATGACGATTCAAAGGCGCTTAGAAGTTAAGTTAAATAACGCCTGTTCCAATTTATTTCAATATTTACTTCTTTTACCCTTTCTTTTAAGATGGATGGAGAAGGAAATAAATGGAAAAACTTATGGGCGCAGTTTTTACCCAGCAGTGGGACAGCATAGGCTAAAAAAAACGTTTGTCGACGAAATAGTATATGATGATGCTAAAGAATGTATAGACGTTCTTAAAAGGTTAATAAGTACTCAGCTAGCACAAGAGTTCTATAACAGCGCCACCGAAGGCGGATATAAGTTCTTTAAAACGGCTTTAGATCTATAGACATTGACTTGGACACTATCTGTACAGATTTCTACTAGGCTAATATGTTTAAATTTTTTGCTGCTATACTTTTTTTTAACGGGTAAACACAGTCCCTTGATCTCACCTGATGTTAAGTGATGATAAGAAGAAGAAGCGCACTTCACCCGGAATCCTCAACTAGTGAGGCAGTGGCTATCTTATCTCTAGCTGCCGGAACACAACAATGCTAAAAACATTGATGTTACGGCGACATATTTAGATAAGATGGCGGTAACTACCCAGGCGGACATCAACAAACATGTACACCCCGCTGGGAATCGAACCCGGGACCTCTTGGTCTAAACCGATGGTCTTAGCCGCTAGAGTTATACTTTATGTATATTACTTCTCTGAGCTTAATGTTGTCACTTAGAAAATAGTTAAATATCAATAACGCATGATTGTAGTGTTTCATCATCATCATCGCATTTAACAGCTCATTTTTTTGACCCCACGGTTGGGGCACATGCCTTCCACGGATGGATAGGGAGAACGGGTCATAAACCACCACGCGGGCTCAGTGCGGGTTGGTGGTTGTTAACGACTGCTAATGCAGCCGGGACCAACGACAAGACGTGCCTTCCGAAGCACGGAAGACGATAAATGTTTGGTCACCCATCCGAAGACCCCTATAGCAGCACTATCAACCGGGTCCAACTGTAAATCTAAACCATTCTCGAATCCACTTGAACACACACAAAAAAAACATCTAAACCGGTCCAGCCGTTTAGAAGGAGTTCAATAACTCACACACGCACAGAAATTTATACTATATATAAAGATAAAGATACAAAATATATATAATCCTCAAAAGAGAATCATATCATAAAAATCATACCTGCGAAGTGAGGAACGCGAGTACATTTCCCAAGGGCTCATTCTCATGTATCTTTATAACTGTATCTACTGTGGCTTTCACATAATCAGCTACTGGTTCTGAAATTCAAAACAGTTATTGAGTTAACAAGGGATTGGGGTTGGGCACTGATGAGTCAGTTAGAAGCAAAATAATTGAGTGTAACAAAAAAAAATCATTGCTAAAAACACATACATAACTAAAAAATAATAAATGGAAAGTTTTAGCAACCTACCAAAACGTTTCGATTCCCAAACAAAACTAATGAAAACACCCGCGCCGATGACGTTATTCGCAAAATAGCAAAAAAAAATTAAAAATGGAAAACGCACAGAGAATAAAGTTGTTGGGTGTTCAGAGTGTAGCAAATTTATTCTAGTTTGTTTATAGCCAAACTTCTTCATACAAAAGTAGGCTCTAAATAGACGCATTTAAGCTTTAAGTCGCGTGGTGGAGTCTGGGCGAATTCGCTCGGTTGGGGTTTGACGGATTTTTTTTTAATTTTGCTCCGGTGCGATCGCACCGGTTGGGGAATGACAGGTGTTGGTATTTATTTTTATAAGTTGGTATGTATAATAAATAATCAATGTGGACAAAGAAATAACAGCAAAACTTACTACTATTACATACTTATACGTCTACAAAGTCACATTTATTCCACTAAAAGTAACAAAAGGCATTTCATAAACAACTAAAGTGCGCGCAAAGCAATACACTGACGACTAAAAGGTTGTACAATTTATCTGTTATACAACTAAAGATCGAATAATTGGAAATAATTTTACCTTCAACATAAAACACTTCTATAGGATGCGTCCGTCCCTGCATGGACAATATGACGGATGTTGCTTTCTCCCTCTCTCTCTCGTCTGTCAAATTGAAGAAGTCCCTCAGAAACTCCGCGTCCAGAGTCGCTGAAGAGACTACAATTTTTAAGTTTCTCCGTTTCTGGAAAAGCAATAGATTGCATTTGATAAAAAATATGGATAAAATATAATATTACGATATGTTTATGCAAAATTTTGTTGCAAACAAATTACAATTTGTAAAAATTGCTAAATAAAAAGTAATGTAATGTTTAATGTAAATGTCGCACCTCCTATAAAGTAGGGTTACAACTCAAAAAATTCGAATTTTGTGTTAATTACACAGAAATACTTCAAATGTTATTATTTACCTTCTCGAAAATAGTTACATCTGTAACTCTAAAACTCACTCCTAGGTGGCGTTGTAACGGTACACCATTAAAGCATTGTTGCATCATAGTGATTTCGGTTAGTGCTACATTTCGTGTTGTGAAAGGTGGACGTGCGTTTGTTGTTACAAATAGTGTTACAAACTAAAATATTACTGTGTTCTTGACAGGTAAATTTTATTTTGGTAAGTATATTTTTCTAATAAAAGGTCACAAGTCGTATTGTTACAGTTTAATGTAAAATGATGGATAAAAATTTTTGAAAGGTGATATTAATACAGTGATACATTTTTATTGTATCGGTGTTTTAGATACGGTTAATTGTAATATCCCTGAGTAGACTAATAATGTGAGTGCTGTGTTATTTTCTCCATATAACACTATTTGACGAAAAATTTATACATATTAGCGTAATATTTCGACTTGTTACCATATTTTATAGCAAAGTATCATATAAAAGTATTTGGTTTATTTTGTGCTTTTAGGGTCAAAATGATACGAAACGACGCAATTCTGCGCTTAGCACTAAAGGGAAATAAAAATCTTCCCGCAAATGATCATCCAAAGATTTTGGGATCACACTTGCAAGTTAAGATACGTACCTAAGTATTCTTATTGCCATCATTTTCAAAATGTAGGTAGCTTAAACATGTGGTAAACTTAGCTTTATTTTGTGCAATGATCTAATATTATTGAAAATGAATTGTTGTATTTTAATTTTATTATTTAAGTTAATGTTTTGTTATTGTTTCAGAATCTAGAGAAAAATCGGACTTTGATGTTGTTGTAAATCAATCAGGAATCGAGAAGAGAGTTCTTGGCTCCTGGCTGAAAATGACAAAGGTTTTATTCAATTTTAACGTGCAACTAAGGCAATTTTCTATCATTATGTGCGTTTGTGCCAATTTCATATTTTGTATTACAGAAAATAAGACTCTCGACTCTAGCGAAAACACTTTGGAAGTCCAAGTAATGCCATCTTCAAATGAGCACATCAAAAGCCTTCCAATCGAGAAAGCTAATTCCGATATCCCAGGTGATCATCAGACTCAATCTGAAAAAGTCGAAGGTTATTATTTTTATTTACGTTACGTTAAACTTTTCATTAGGTTTTTATTTAGAGTAGCTTGAGTGTGGCATGCTCTCTTTACTGTCTCTGCGGTGGTGGCATGTGCGTCGGGTCGTTACATTCCCTAAGATATGGTTGAGTGAAGCGATGGCTGATTCATATGTCATACTCGTGAACGGGTGCCGCCTGTGGAGGCTGGTCTGCTCTTGCATACTATTATTTTTATTATTATTAACTATAGTTTAATTTTGTTTTTTTTCTTTCTTAGACAATTTTTGACCTTTATTAGTGCTGTATGACATTGTGAAAATTTTTAACTGGTAACTGATGTTTTGCAAATGTAGATATTATTATATTTTCTCTTTTGTTTTTTTTAATATGTGTGATTGTCCTTTATATTTTGTGTTTTTATTTGTGATGGAAAGTGTCCTTTTATGATAGGGCATTTTCCAATATTTTTGACGCTGTAAGGGAGAAAAGAGCTGGACACTTGCTGAGTTTCTTGCCGGTTCTTCTCAGTACAAGATCTCCCGCCCAGAGTAGACTTACGAACCGATGGCATAATGACGTTCATAAGAGCTATTTGTAGCCTAAACTGAATAAATGATTTTGAATTTTGAATTTTGAATTTTGAATTTTTATCAATGGAGCCTGGAGTATATCTAATGGTCTTTGTAAGTGTTAAAAACTGGACCCCCATACAGTGTAAATGAGCTTTCATTTAATGACTTTATATCCTTAAAGAAGTTACATGCAGAACTACGATTCGGCGCGGGTAACCTAAAAATAAAAGACGTCAAAGTCATCAAATTTATGAAAGAAACTTACTATAAAAATTCATACGAACAACAAAATTTTTCGGAAGCTAAAATCTGGCGTACACACCGTAAAGTTTTACCCGGACTAAAACTAAGAGGAAGAAAGCTGATTTAATGAGTTTGGTATAGTAATCATGTACCACGATTTTATGCGTCTTTTTACAACCAATTGTGATTGAAAATTTGCTATGTGACTCTAATTACGTGACTACAGAAACTTAGATTACTGATCACTGATCATCAAAATGAAATCACTGATATAGATCACTGATCTAAGATCAGTGATTTCATTTTTATAGTGATGATTATGGTTCCTATTTAATGATTAAACATTATGAATTAAGAGAATATTAAAACAAATATTATTTAAGTGTTACGTAATTTGAGAATATCTAAACTTGAACTGATTATTAAAAAATACTCTGACTAGAGAGATAATTATGTTTTTAGGTTTGATTTAATTGAAGTTTTTGTTAAAGTTGATTTTATTTTGGAGTCTACAACGATACAAAAAATATTTAGCTAAGAAAAGCGTAAGTAACTGCCTGTTTTTAATTTAAATAAACATTGTTACATTATTCATATTGTATTTTTATTTATAAAAGTTCAAATAGCTATCTAAAATACCGTTACAATTAGAAATTTTCATGCAATTTTCCAGGAAAATTGAAAAACAGCATAATGCCATTCGAAAGTATATTTTTCAATCTTTTTAAATATATATACACTTTGTAGCATATTTATACAATATTAAAGGAATAAAAACTACATAACAAATCCGTGTGTTTGTTATCGCACTCCTGAAAATCAAGGTTCTTCCAGTTGTAACCCTACTTTATCGGAGGTGCGATGTCAAGTAAATGTAATATAAAAAAAAAAAAATATATATATATTATACTTATAAATTATGCTATGGTCTAATATGGGTCTGTACGACCCGTGCAAAGTTAAAACTATTTACTGTCACTTTGTAAGCTTAAAGAACCTAATTTTAACAACTATATGTTCGTCATCATACACGCATACATACATACATACATACATACATACATACATACATACATACATACATACATACATACATACATACATACATACATACATACATGCATACATACATACATACATACATACATACATACATACATACATACATGCATACATACATGCATATACATACATACATACATACATACATACATACATACACACATACATACATACATACATACATACATACATACAATATACACAAAGTCTATTGAGGTAGTCTAGATAGACAATTTGTGGTAGTCTGATGTAATGTGCAGGTGTGTGCGCCTTTACAACATTAGCCGATTGCGGGAATCGGACATAAGTGGAAATCTACATAAATGGTTCGGTCAAACGTTGTGTACCGTAAGGATAAATAAATATAGATGGTGTTTGCTTACCTTTGCTACCTTCTTAAGTAGACCCATCAGGACATCCGTCAGTTGAGTTCTTTCATGAACCTAACGATAAATAGAAAAAAAATTATAAACCATAATCTTTGTAGAAAAACTACAATGCCAGATATCCCTATTTCTAAGTGTTTTTGTATCTGATAATAAAAAAGTAAAGAATAATCTTTTAGCCCACTGCTGGGCAAAGGCTTCCATCAATGAAATCAAGTAATTAATAATACGACAGTAACGATTGCTTTTATTAAATATTAATTAAATAATAAAGAGCGCCTCGGTGTCCTAGTGGCAAAGCGCTCGGCCCGATACCCGAGGGTCCCGGGTTCGATTCCCAGGTCGGGCAAAGTGTGATTCGGATGTTCGATGCATAGCCTGGTTTTGTGATCACCAACCCACGTTGGCACGCGTGGTGATAGCGTAATTGCGTAGCGTATTGACATGACTTCAATGATGGGGCCTTTGCCCAGCAGTGGGACAGTTTATAAGCTATTTACTTTACTACTACTACTCATTTATTTTATTGTAGTGGTGACTTGATTTCAATGATGGAGGTCTTTGCCCAGCTGTGGGACAGTCAGGCTATTTACTTCTCGACGGCCTCCGTAGTCGAGTGGCTCGCCCGCCGATTTCTGGTGTTGCCATCTTCGAGGTCCCGGGTTCAACTCCCGGTCGGGTCAATGTAGAAAAACGAACATTTTCTTGGGTCTGGGTTTTGGTACTGTGTCGTCGTTGTTTCTGATTTCCATAACACAAGTGCTTAAGCTACTGTATTTGGAGTCAGAGCAATATATGTGATACTGTCTAATATATATTTATTTATTTTATTTTTTAATTTACTTTAAGGAACAAGTAGATGCTGATCTGTACACTTACCTCATCGAAAACGATGCAGGAATACTGCATGAGGAGAGGGTTTGCGAACATCTCGCGCAGCAACACGCCTTCAGTCATAAACTGTGAAGAGATAGACATAGACTTAAGACTTTTTACTGTATAGGGTCTAACAATATCAATAAGCGAACGTTTAAGGGGAGCATTTATATATCCACACTGAGCATGTTCACCAAATTTGGTCCAAAACTACAGGCCGAGATAATTCACCAAAAAATACACCCTTTCCAAACCCGTACAGCTGTACTACACGCACACAAAGATAGCTGTGTGTGTATGAATGTCATACAATGGTTTTTCAATTGTGTGCGTGTATCTGTACACTATCCTTTTATTGACGCTTACATGCGTGTTAGTAAAGATACAGCATGTTTCATGATGTGCGTTATTTTAATTGATTTTATTCCTTCTTGCGCACAAAAACGCATACCGAAAACAATGTTTAAACAATAGTGAGCAACGGTGAAATTCTCTTTTTAAAATTCTTGCAGCAAACGGTAGAAATAGAAATAAAAATAGCAAACTATCATATTTTTTATATAATAATATCAAGTTTCTTCTGTGTTGTTCTAACCATAATGTGTTTTTAATTTCTGAAAAATCTATTGGTTTTTTTTATATCTTACGGGTAAGCGAAGTGTCTTCACCTCCCCTGATGTTAAGTGATGATGAGGCCGGTGGAAGCGCACTTCACCCGGAATCTTCAACTACTGAGGCACTGGCTATTTATGTCCAGCTGTCGGAACACAACAATGCTACAAACATTGATGTTATGGAGACATATTTAGATAAGATGGTGGTGGCTAGCCAGGCGGACAAATAAGCTCCTAAACCGAGTACAAGAAAATGTATCCCCCGCTGGGAGTCGAACGCAAGACCGGTGGACTAGACCACAGAGGCGGTTAAAAATGATTCATACCTATTTAGACAAGATGGTAGAGGCTAGCCTACCACCAACCAAACCGAGTACACAGACATGTGTGGGAATCAAACCCTCTATGTCTGAGACCGGTAGTCTTAACCGCTAAACCACAGATGCAGTTGCTCCTATTAACGGGAATCTGCAAATGGCTGAACTATCGAGCTAACTAGTACACAACAAAACATACCACAATCCCGGTGTCGGGAGTCCGTGACGCGGTCATGCCGGCCGCGTAGCCAACACTCTCTCCGAGGGTCTGCCCCTTCTCATCAGCGACGCGGCAGGCCAGCGATATGGCGGCGGCGACTCTTGGCTGCGTCACGCAGACCCTGTGGCCGACCTCGTGGAGGTACTGGAAACAGCAACGACATAATTGTTATGGCTATGATAAGGTGGTAGCTAACAAGGCGGATTGAGGAGCTCGATGGCGCAGTGGGTTAACACGCCTGGTCTGCGATTGCTTTTTTAAAAATTATCATCTCGAGGCACGTAAAGCCGTTGGTCCCGGCTTCATTAGCAGTCGTTAACAACCACCAATCCGCACTGGGCCCGCGTGGTGGTTTATGGCCCGTTCTCCCTATCCATCCATAGGGAAGGCTCGTGCCCCAGCAGTGGGGACTTTATGAGCTGATGATGCTGATGATGAACCAGGCGGACTAAAACAGTCAAATTTAGTAAAGTGCACCGACCAAATATCAATCGGCCAAAAGTGTGACTGAAGTTCGTCGGAAACAATGACCCGTGTACAACAATTTTATTAGCACCCATAGGCTGTCTGGCACACTTTCCGTTGCGATATTGTAGAAAAAATCGATTGATTGGAGTGTTAGGCGGGCGTAAGATATGATATTTCTCAACAATTGTTACGTATTCCTTGCGAATGACGAAGTTGCGGTCTCTTTGTGTCTTTGTATTAGGTAAATTAATTAATAGTAAGTCATCTGAATGTTTCTCAATGTTTTTGACATTAAGTTGTGTTAGTTCATTAGTTCGACACGCTTCGTTTATACCAATAATAAAAACAACCTGTAACGTAAAGAATATTGTAGTAGATAAATTAAAGAAATTGATATGCATGCATAATTATGAAATGAAATGAAATGAAATGAAATGAAATGAAATGAAATGAAATGAAATAAATGAAATATATTTAATTTGCGCTTGAGAAAGGTACATTTTTGGTCTTATTCTAGTTTTCTTCTCTTTCTCAGCTGACAATGTAGCATGCAAATAATTTTAAATAACAATTACTAAATATTCTAATTAATTACATACATATAAAAATACAAAATTAACACTTCAAATTGTCAAAAACCAATTAAATAACATTTTAATAAAAATACAAAATTAATTACTAGAAATTGTCCCTATTCAAAAATATGTCAAAAATATGTCAAATCAATATTATAATGTCAAAAATATGTCAAATCAATATTAATACATTAAATCTATGTATTATAACCACAGCGCAGCGGCCTAACTTATAATCTGTGGAGCTTATAAACTTCACTTCTCTATGGTAGTCCATGCCATAGAGGAAAAAAGAAAAGTTTGTGAAAAGTTATGTCAAAAAGTTACTAAAATATTTGCAATTCAATTAAAATAATATACAGAAATAAAATAATAATAAAAGTCAAATGATTTATCAAGTTTGGTCAAGGTGAATAGTATTTTACAGACATCAAAAGAAAATAATATGTCGTTAACTTATAAAAAAAAAAAAAAAACTAAAATATTAGCTTGCACACATCTAGGTCCTAGGTACACATCTTACATTTATTAAGTGTATGTGTAAGAAAATCTTTCACTGAATAAAATAGGTGTGCCATAAGCCATTTATGTAACTCTGCTAGAAATTGTTTTACAATAAGTTTTCTAATTGTTTCAGGCAATTTATTAAAAATACTTATGCACATCCAGAAACAATTCTTTTGCATACGAGTGCTTTTTGGAACAAAGGCCGACATCAACCTTTTTCCATTTCTAGTGTTTCGGGGATACATATCTTGTGCTGTTTCAAAATAATGATGGTTAAGTTTGACAAATTTGGCTATTTCAAAAATGTATAGACATGGCAGGGGTAAGACTTTTAACCTTTTGAATAAGGGTGCACATGGCTCATCTGGTGCAGTGCCACAGATTGCCCTAATACATTTTTTTTGAGCGATAAATGCTTTATTTGTGTCTGTGCTGTTTCCCCATATGATTAAACCATAACGGAGGATGGACTCAATATATGCAAAGTATGCTGTGAGTGCTGCACTTTGAGAGGCTACTTTAGTGAGTTTATATAGTGCAAAAGTAAATCTATTTATTTTACAACATATGTTTGTGATCTGTTGCTTCCAGTCCAACTTATGATCAATTTGTATACCCAGAAACTTAGTTATATTTGTGCCATGTAGTCCTAGTCCTTGATAGTGTACATTTAACGTTTGATAAGGTGTATTATTAAAATTCATGAAATAAGTTTTGTCAATATTAATGAAAAGGTTATTATCTTTAAGCCAATTTATTATTAAGTTGATTGTATTGTTAATTTCATTACTATGGTCATTTAATGTCAATTTCTTACTTGTAGTCACTATGATTGAGACATCATCCGCAAATAAGATGCAGCGGTGCTTTGTCAGTTTTGGTAAGTTATTTATATAAGTGAGGAACAAAAATGCCTATCCTATATTATGCCTATCCACATCTACTAAGTACGTATTAGATTATGTTAAGTAGTTGATTAATATACTGAATGTGCAACTGACTTACCTTTGCCGCCAAATACTTATACGGAATCAGGTGCTTCGCTAAGAAACTTTTCAATTTCAGATGCTGTGAAAACCTTCGATTTTTTTGGTTGATGAGCAGATGAGGTTCTTTTTAAGACGACGCACCGCTAAACAATAAATCTCATACGTTTTGATACCAGCGTTTGCGCCCCCGTACCATAAGAAAAACTGTTATTTTTTCCTTCAAATTAAAACTACAAATTGTTTAAAAAAAATTAACTAAAATTTTCAATCTACTAAGAAAATTTAGATGCTTAAATCGGTCTGGTTAGCCTGTAAAATGCAAATCTATGTTTTAAAAGAGGTTACTTTGATATTTTTTTCTGTTATAAAAGTTGACAAATCGTGTTTCTGCAACTAGCAAAATGAAGTCAATTAAATGAAAAATCAGGTCATCAAATATCACTTTTATATATTTTGTAATTGTTGGGAAAAATCAAGATCCCGCCTTTTTACGATCTTGTTTGATTTGTACGATGTCTGACACCTAACTTTATAACCGTGAGGTTGGTGGGGGGTGTCAGTATAAACTTTAAAGTAGTGTATAGCAGGGTGTCCTTTTTTGGTGCTATGGCCCCCATATATTTATTGGCCGCTCTTGAGCAGCCCGTCTGATTGATCCGCCAACTTAGGACCAGCTTGGCGAAACTGGGTACCCTCGAGGCTGCTGACTCCTTGGTTCCTCCTTGTTGGCTTTTTGGTCGTGTTCTGATCTGGCGTTATGACCTGACGTAGATGGTCATTTGTGCTTGCATAAGGATGTCCGACACCTAACTTTATAACCGTTAGGTTGGTGGGGGGTGTCAGTATCAACTTTAAAGTAGTGTATAGCGGGGTGTCCTTTTTTAGTGCAAGTTGTTTGCTCCAGGCAGTCATTGTAGAGCCCGTCACTACCGTTTGTTGGCAATCGACAACGCGCGTACCGTAGAGCATCGTAACTCGCCTCTGGTTCCTGCAATGGTGCATCTGAATGCGTTTCTGGCAGTGGCACCACAAAGTGATGTTTGCTGGAAGATTGACTGATGTACTTAAGGATTGCTTGGAGGTCTGTGAGCGAGATAATTGAATGGTCTGTCCTTTGTTATATGTTTTTCATTGTTGATTGGTGTATGTTACATATTGTTCAGTGCATTGGTGTATACTGTAATGCTGGCAATGTTTGTTGAATAAATATATAAATATATATATAAATAAATGACTTCGTTGTGTTTAATTATACAAAAGATGTTTCACGAATTTAATTAATTCATAATCCAGACTCGTAACAATATCAAACTCGCAGTTTTACACTAATTAAAATTGAACATGACGTAATGCCAATTAAAATAATCTTTAGAAGCTTATTAATCGCCTACAACGAGTTTATTACAAGCCCCGTGAAAACCTGTAAATATATTTGATTATAGGCACCACAGGTTATACTAATGAGTAGTATACTAAGTAAATATATAGCCTATAACTGTCCCACTGCTGGGCAAAGGCCTTCATCATTGAACCAAGTCATCACTACAATTGATGGGTAATGGCTTAATCACCACGCTTGCCAAATGCGGGTTGATGCACAAACCGCCTCTGTGGTCTAGTGGCTAAGACCACCGGTTTAGACCCAGAGATCCCGGGTTCGATTCCCAGCGGGGGTACATGTTTGTGTACTCGGTTTGGTTGGTGACAGGGCAGTCCGCCTGGTTAGCTTCCACCATCTTATCTAAATATGTGGCCAAAACATTAATGTTTGTAGCATTGTTGTGTTTCCGGCAACTAGAGATAAGATAGCCAGTGCCTCACTAGTCGGGGATCCCGGGTGAAGTGCGTTTCCATCATTGGCTTTATCATCACTTAACATCAGGTGAGATCAAGGCACTGCCACAGATTAAAGTAGGCACTGTGCTTACCCGTTAATTAATATATAAAAAAACCCGGGCTATGCATCGAACATCCGAACATACTTTGCCCGACCTGGTAATTGTTAAATTAAAAAGAAATAGCATTTACACGATCAGTTAACTACGGCACAAGACCAGACTGACCCCAACCCACACGCAATGAATTCAATCAGGGTGCCCAGAGCAAGTTTTATTTGCAATTTAATCGCGGTAACAGCGTGAACACTCGCATATTATCGACATCTTACTGCAAGCTCTTAAGTCCCTATTAAAAAAAAACTGTTCAGTCAACTGAAACTTTACTTAGTGGACTTTAAAAAGCATTAATTCAGTTGCATAAACGTTATTATTTCAATGTTTTCTTCTAACTATTGAGATCTCTGTAATTTCCTTTACTATTAAAATGTTATGATTGTTTAAATATAATTGAGCCACGATAGCATAGTTGGAAGTGCACCTGGCCCGGCATGTCATGGGGTGTGGGTTCGAATCCCGCTCGTGGATTTTTTTCAACACTTTGTTTTTTAAGAAATTTTCATTAAAGTTTTATCAAAATTGGCTTATTGGTTTGAAAAAATTGAAACTTCGTAGTTTGTTTCATATATCAAAATACATAAACACTCTTACGACGCTCTTAATGAGAATGTAATAAGATGCAGTCCGTGCTTCGGAAGGCACGGCTTCGTAAAGCCGTTAGTCCCGGCTGCACTAGCAGACGTTAACAACCCCCCATCCGCAATGAGCCCGCGTGGTGGTTTACGGCCCGTTGTCCCAGCAGTGGTGTTAGATGTAACACGGAATATGGATGCATAGGAAAGGCTCGTGCCCTAGCATTGAGGACATAAAAGCTGGTGATGAAGTAAACGGGTCCTTACGCAAGATATTAAAATGGCATTTGTCTCGCATGTCGTTTGTTCAAAATCTCATGTTTGTGTTTGAATGGATATGAATACAGAGTGACGCAAATAAGAGGCATTCTGTATACAACAATGGAGTGGCGTTGACCTCTGCCCCCGCCCTCTTGTAACGCATACAGTCACAATAAGGGAGTCAGAAGGTAAAGCTTAATACATACCGCTTTCGTACCTTAAGAGGAAATACTATGGTCGACTGAATTGAAAAATATGTATGAAAAGTAGACAAAATCAACGTTTCGTAGTCCCCCGATTTCTCCTCCAAAACTAGCCCGATATAATTACTTTTTTCATTAAAAATTAAAGAAAGTCTTTGGCTGTGTGACCTATGTTCTCCTTTTTTTCATAATTGAATCCTACTAATACTATAAATGCGAAAGTTTGTATGTATGTATGTTCGTATATTTCATACTTTTTCACTCTGCAACGGATCGATGGATTTGGATGAAATTCGGCATACAGATAGTTTATAACCTGGAATAACACATGGGATACTTTTTATCTAGATATTCTCACGGGAACGGAAACCACGCGGGTGAAACCGCGAGCGGCCGCTAGTTATTTAAAAAGTTATGAACCTTTATAAAAACACTAGCGACTTCGTCCGCGTGGAATAGTGACTTTCGGCAGCATTTTTAATTTTTTAGGCTCTTTTCCCGTTTTTGCAACATTTTTCACTGATGCTTCGCTCCTATTGGTCGCAGCGTGATGTTATATAGCCTAAAGCCTTCCTCGATAAATGGACTATCCAACACAAAAAGAATTATTCAATTCGAACCAGTAGTTCCTGAGATTAGCGCGTTCAAACAAACAAACAAACAAACAAACTCTTCAGCTTTATATATTAGTATAGATTAAAAATTGGCCAGATTTTCCGCTGTGTTCAGACATCCAGCAAACAAAAAAGCAAAACACAGGGACACAGCCAAAGCCTTTCTTTAATTTTTATTGAAAAAAGTAATTAAATCGGTCCATTTTAGGACGAGGAATCCGGGGACTACGAAACGTTGATATTGTTTATTTCGGACTGGTCTGAATTACAATTTATTTTATTTATTTTGAGTTTGCTGATTGCCTCAGACGGCATTTTTAGCTTCACCGGGCTTTTTTGGGGGCGGCAAGAAACTTAAAGGGTTCCTCAAGCCGTGTGAAACGAATCACCTTCGGAGGTTTTCTAGAGGCAACGGCATCACGCACTAGTGAGTGTCCCTGTGCCCGCAGTGTACCACTGCCGTTCCCTCTTGTTGTGCTCTTAGTGCAACGAGAAGTGAGCGAGCTTACAGCTCCGGTGACCTATCTGGATATTAGGTAGTGGACTATACGTGTCCACAGGGCAAATAGCTTGAGACACTAGTCTTAAAAGTACCGGATGAAAGATGCGGGACCGGCGTGTTCTGATCTGGCGTTATGAGCTGACGTAGATGGTTCCTTGTGCTTGCATAAGGATGTCTGACACCTAACTTTATAACCGTGAGGTTGGAGGGGGGTGTCAGTATAAACTTTATAGTAGGGTATAGCAGGGTGTCCTTGTGCCCTACTACATTCTCCGGGGGGTTCGGATCGGATCGGGATACATACCGCGCTCGAACAACACCCACATAAGCTAACACGGAGTCGAGTCGGAGGCGAGATCCCGTGTCCGTGTGAGGTTGTCTATGTGTGCGTCGCTCGAGCGCGTTTGTATGAAGCTTTCTTTCTGCAGTCTCCATATGTAGTGGCTCTGAGTGGTTTGAAATGGTCCGAGATCCGTGTCCGTGTGAGGTTGTCTATGTGTGCGTCGCTCGAGCGCGTTTGTTTAAAGCTTTCCTTCTGCAGTCTCCATATGTAGTGACTCTGAGTGGTTTGAGATGGTCCGAGATCCGTGTCCGTGTGAGGTTGTCTATGTGTGCGTCGGTCGAGGGCGTTTGTTTGACGCGAACCTTCTGCAGTATCGTTATTTTGTGTAACAGTGTTCTACGCTTAATAACAAGTTAGGTATTTCACGATATGCAGAGTTATTTATGTGACAACAAACGAGGGAAGTAAAGATATTGCGGACTTTGTATATGACCCTATTTTTAGTAAGAATCTAATACCTTTAAACGAGCAATTCTTGTAGGTATATAGGTATGTTTATATTATATAATCTGAATCTCGGAAACGGAACGATTTGCATAAAATTTAGTAGGCATGGGGTTTCGGGAGCGATAAATAAGAATAAGAATAAGAATAAGAAACATTTATTGACCTGCACAAAAACAAATACAAACAGATGAGAAAAAATAAAAATAAAATAAAAAAGAAGAACATCTTAAAACAATTAACACAATCAAAAAAAATAGAAATAAAAATAAAAGAGAAAGAACACTATAAATAAAAGTGAAAGTGAAGTGGCGACGACTTGTGGTGTGACAAAAATAATATACTACATAAATACTAATAGGAAAATTATATACTTAAAAACACTTACACATACATTAAGAAAAAATATATATATATATATATATATATATATAGAATGGCTGCATGTTCACTATGCCCTTGCCTTTGCCTTCACCGAACAAAAAAAACAAGAAAAGAGAAAGAAAAAATATATAAACCTACTTTAAAATCAACCAACAAAGAGAAGAAGAATATAACTCTACTCTTTGAAGAAGAAAAATTAAAATTAATAATTTAACCATGCATGTCAAAGTCAAATCAAAAAGAAAGTTATCTATTGGTTTAATTAACCCTATGTCATTGCCACGTGTGTTGGTCGTCGACGAAATCGATATAACTAGGTTTATTTTTTAGAAAACGTCGTTTAATCCGTGCTTTTAGGCAATGAAAAACTGCTACAATATCATTAGAATACGAAGGTAAATTTGGCCACCATCTACAAGGTTATAATAGCTCAGGGCCTCAATCGCGCTATTTGCCAACATCTCAAACTGACTCAAACGTTCAAACGTTAACGATAAAGTTTTGGTTCGGTTTTGGTTTAGCCGATGTCAAAAATGGTATCGCGCAAAATTTTCCTAACGATTAAACCAATGTCGTAGTGTTAGCGTTAGTGAATTTTCCTCAAAGTTGAATCGTTTAGTGCTTGCCACGAGTATTAAAAATACTAGGTGTGATATTTGTAATCGATACTCGATTAAGAATGTTGAAAATACCGCCACATTGTTTTAAACACGCAAAATTATGGTCTTATGCAAAATTACCAGTAGAAACTATGAAAATACTCGACAGATATTGTAAAGAGCTAGAACTTAAAATTTATTTTCATTTTAACGTTTAAGTGTCTTTAAAAAAATATTTTTTTTACTATAACTTAAGGATTAAGGGGGAAATTACAATTTTTTATTAATTGTCTATAATTTTTCATGAAATTAATTAATTACCACTATATAAATCACCATTTACCACAAAAAAACTAAACAATTGCCTGTTTGAACAAGATCCCTTTGGTCTGATCAATAAATGAGAACCAGTGACATTATATTTTGTAGGTACATACCTACCTACTTAAGTAAAACAAAACTATAGTGAAAATAGTGAAATAAATTACACGGTTCGCATTGCTTGGCTCTCAAATACTCACTAAATCATAGCAATGTAAACTGAACAAAAAAAATTAAATTGAAAATAAACCCAAACAAAATCCTTAGACTGAAAACATCACAGCCACAGAAAGTAATGGAAGATGTAAAAGAGCAAGGACTAAGCCACCCAGTGTTTGAATCAAAGGTGTGGAATGCGAAAATGCAGTGATGAAAACAGTCTCACCCCCTTACCCCATAAGTTTGATGATGAATAAAATATTCTGATTGAACAAAGAAATGGATTATCAAAGTCGACGTGGTACCTTACTGTTGCAGGCAGAGATATTATCGTATATTTATCTACTCTCATAGTACACCACCGGAAACAGCTAAAGTTAAGTTGGTGAAATAAACATCTATTGAAGACAAGCTAGTATAATGCATAATAATTATTGATCTTACATTGGATACTCCCTGATTTCTGCGGTGCCGAAGTTTATATTGTGCATGCTGAGTTAAAGCTGGTAGGACAAGGAAGCATAAAGTGTTCTTAAATAGAAGCAGAAGGCTCAATCAGATATCAATTTAGTTTTGAATGTAAATTGTATGCTCGGCAAATTAAATAAATATTACCTGTCATTATTTTATTTCCATTTGCTTTAGAATGTCAAATAAAAAAATTGTATTTATTAAATGTAAATGTGACTAAATTAATAATCATTCATTCACCTTATTTGTCTCTAGCTACTTCAACACCACAGTTAATTTCTGATATTTCCCAACTTAGTTGTGTGTTGTAACTAGTCGTAAGTGACCATAATATGAGATGTCATCTGACAAATATATTAAATACATAGTCTGCTGCAGAATATTAGATTCGTTGTGCCTCATAAGACAATTTAAACAATTCATTCCTTACCTTATGCTAAGTTATTATTATAGACTGTTGTGCCCACAGTCAAACTGAGAATATACCTATTGGTTTTATGGGACTTTACTTTACTTTATGGGTACAACAAACAAACATGCTTTACAAATATTATATTTCACAAATTAATAATTCTATTATATTAAATTAGTTAATTAATTATTAATTAATATTCTATTCTATGGCTTTGTAGACAGTTTGGGAAAATAGTCTGAGAAAGTGGAACATTCAGGCAAGTGGACCATTTAGGAATGTGGACCTGACTGAGGTACCTGAAGGCTGTAATAATTAATTTTAATATTGAGGCTATAAAATAATAAAACACTTTACACTTTACACTTCACAATAATATGGTATTTTTAATCCAAAAAATAATAATTTTAAAACATTGTTAAGTTTCTGACAATAGTAATGAAGCTTTTAGTATCAGAAACATAAGTAGGTGAATCTTATAAAATATTTTAATTTTTATATACCTAATTCTTTATGTTATTCAAATGAGAAAGCGCTTTGCTTTTCTCTCACTTATTGGTAAGTGATGATAATAATATGAAGTGATGGATGGTTTAAGCGCACTGCACATTGAAAGAACTAGCAGCTCTTCTTTTGTTTGGAAACGATAATGCTACCAATGTTGTTGTTATGGTGACAGACAGATAAGTTGGTGGTAGTTAGCCAAGCAGACTTAAGATAGCCCTATTTCCAACCAAACTCAGCACATTAATATGTACATCTATTGGGAATCAAAATTGGGGCATATATCTTTGTCTGGCCTGTGGGATGATGCTAAAAGTTCATCCTAACACTCCTAAGGACAAACAGATGTACCTGGATATAAAAAGCAACTAGGCATTTTGCGAATTAGGGATTATGCGACTAAACAACTCCAAGCAACAAAACGAAAATTATATTCAGTAATTTGCCGACTAGTCATTAATATTGGCATAATTATCAGCTGGGGCACGAGCCTTTCCTATGAACGGATAGGGAGAACAGGGTCATAAACCACCCCGCGGGCACTAATGCGGATTGGTTGTTGTTAACGACTGCTAAAGCAGCCGGGACCTACGGCTTTACGTGCCTTCTGAAGCATGGAAGAGCTTGAGATGATAAACTGTGGGTCACCCATCCGATGACCAGCCTTTGCGAGAGTCGCTTAAATGTTTTGTTATCAAATCCATTCGTGTAGCTATTTATAACAGATTTGCTTAGTCGTAAATAACTGATTTGGTTAATAGTAGCAAAACTGATAAACCTTGGCCCTCGCAGAACGGGCGCGATAACCACTGCGCCATCGAGCTCCTGATTAATATGTACCTGCACCTTGGAATCAAATCTGGGGCATATAGGCATATAGATCTTTGGCCGACTGGTGGGTACACCCACCACAGAGGTCGTGTATAGTGGTACCATCGGGTGCTAAAAGTTCATTCTAAGTCCGTACACAATATGTACCTAGATATGAAAAGCATGTGTAAACAACATATAAGTAAACATCAATTTAAAATGTGCGACACTCTGACCGTAATTGGCTTGCTAAAATTTCTAATGTTACTATAGTCCTAATATGCACACTTCAAACAAATTATCTTTAGCAATTTGCCGACTCCAGTCATTGATATGGGCATAGCAGACTACAATTTATTTATTTACCTAATAAACAACTAAAAACATCTTCACTCTGGTACCTACAATAGTTAAAAACCTCAGAACAAATTTTAAGTTTTAATAAAAACCATTCCAAGTGTCATTCGACCAAAGAGTTAGTAATAATATTTATCAATAGTGTTGAAAAGAAGACGCAACTTAGAGCATCTTTCTTTACTTTAGCCTTACGCAACGATAATGCCAATGGAAAAGTACCTCTGGAGGAACTTTTTCAAAAACGTTCATTTGACAGCGTTAGATAGGTTCCCAGCGTCACACCTATGTCACACCTTTGGTCGATACCGCTGTCAAAAACCTACCGCGATACGGATTTAAAAGGAAAACTTCGATCGCTCGTTAGCTCCAAAGATCGATCGTTGCGCCAACGTATTTACCAAATCATTGTCGTTAAAATATTTAGCGCGATACGAAATGTGTTGAACGTGACGTTTTTGGTCGAGGTTTGGTTTTGGTAATGTCGTTCCCAGCTTTTGTAATTTACCGCGATCGAGGCCCAGGTGGGAAATCGGGCGGTCCCGAAACCAGAAGACCCCGGTTCTAGTCCAGATGATTATTTTATTATTATGTTATTGTTTTATTTTTTAATATTATTTTTTTTATTTTATGTCGGTAAGATCGAAAAATATTATTCATATTTCATCAGTAAGTATATGTAAAATCGTATCTAAATATAATTTCCAAAAAACACAATTTACAAAAAAAAAACACCGAGCAAAGCTCGGTCATCCAGGTAGGTACTTATTATTATTATCGGACTTTTTATATGACCCTATTATTAGTAAGAATAATTATTTTAAACGGACTTATTGTCAACAATTATCGCAAAGCAAACTGTGTCGAAATATCGGATACTCACACAGAACAAAAATTACTCAAAATTGGTAAATTTGATGCCCCGTCTCAATGACATTTTATATCAATGCTCTGTCTACCTATTTTTGGGAACAAGATGTGAGAGTAGGCATGCATTTATGTTTGTGAATAGAGTTAATACTGGTGTAACTTACATGACTAAATTTGTACAAAGATGCAGATAATAGGTACAATACATAGCCCAGACAACTGCAAACGATAATTGGGTATAACTCGATGGAGTCAATTAGGTTAATGTGTACATCATTGGTTGCGCCGATAAAAAAAACTGTAATAGACAATAACGACATTAATGACCCGTGGACATCTAATAATGATCTAAGTTTTATCAGCTCATTTTATTATTTTTATACTCTATATTTATTTTCTTTCTTAAAACTAGATTTTTACAATATTTTAATTAAAAAAACAATAAAACATTATAAAAACCTAATCCTAGAGTATCGCCAGCAGCGAGGCAGGGCCCAAGCTACCGGTGGTCAGGGGGTCAGGCGTACTGCCTTTTGCATCTGACCCTTGACCCCAACCTTTCAGCGAGAGCCTCTCTAGGTGTTGATCGAGGCTCTTAGCTAAAAGACCGTTTGCCGAAACGTCTATCGGTACAATAATGGTTGAATCCACATCCCACATGGCGGTAACCTCGTGAGCCAAGTCAAGGTACTTACTGAGCTTGTCCTTCTCGGCTTTCACGAGGTTCTCATCATGAGGTATGGTGATATCAACCAGTATTGCCTGGTGCTGGGATCGGTCGACCACCACGATATCAGGCTTATTGGCGACAATAGTCCTGTCCGTAATGATAGAGCGATTATTATTACTATTATTAGTACAAATTATCAGTATTATTATTACCCCGTGTGGTGCCGGGGATAAAGAATTGCACCACCCCATCTCTTCCCGTAAGTGTCGTAAAAGCCGACTAAGGGACCATTCCAGAGGATGGGCAGCAGCATCTCTCTGAGGTAACCCTCAACCTACTGCGATCGCCAACCCGCCTGCCAAGCGTGGCGGTTACGGCAAATATCCTTGGGGGAGGCCTTTGTCCAGCAGTGGACGTCTTTTGGCTGAGATGATGATGATGATGAAATTATCAGGCAGGCAGTTGAAACAACTGATAAGTGCCTGTATTCGGCTATATACCACTAGTTATCATTTATTTTTATACTAATTACTACTGTCACGAGCCTTACCTATAGATGAATAGGGAGAACGGGCCATAAACCACCACGCGGACCCAGTGCGGTGCGGTGGTTGTTAACGACTGCTAATGCAGCGGGACCAACGGCTTTACGTGTCTTCCGATGCACGGAGGAGCGAGATATGTAAAATTTTTGGTCACCCATCCGATGACCGGCCTTTGTGAAAGTCGCTTAACCTTAGCAATCGCAAACCGGGTGCGTTAACCACTGTGTTATCGAGCTCCTATCCTCCTCCTATCAACTCAGCATAAGTTTTGTGTGTTTCATGTTGCTTCAAACGGAGATTTTCATCGTCACCGGACTTATTGAATGTTTAGTTTTATTATATTTTTATCACAGCGTTACGGAAATACGAAAGCGGTAGGTGGGTAGCGTGCTCAAAATAAACTGGCCCCTACTTAATCATCATAAACTTGTCGCCGGTTAATCGTCTGTATACAATATACAGAATGATTTTTCCAAAATGGCGGATTTATCATTCAACATTTATTTTTTATTATTTATTATGTGGTTTTACATGTCTTAGAACGTGGTCTGTGACTAGAACATAGCAATTGCTTTGGCAAATAATGAAGTTGTTTTCTGTAATAGTAGCTACGTTAATCATAGTGTATGTTAAGACCACAGAAATAGATCTATTTCTGTGGTTATGACACTTTTCCTGTTTTGAATTTTTCATCTTTAAAGAATATTGCGCGATATTCACCAATGAGTTTAAGTAAGCAGCTTTCGCAAATGCCGGTCATCGGATGGGTGACTAAAAATTCATCATCTCTTCCTTGCTTCGGAAATTCGGGAGGCATGTAAAGACGTTGGACCCGGCTGCATTAGCAGTCATTAACAACCACCAATCCGCACTAGGCCCGCGTATAATTATAGTGGTTTACGGCCCGTTCTATCTAAGTATCCATCTATAGGAATAGGAAAGGCTCGGGCCCAGCAGTGGGGAAATAAACTGAGCTGAGATGATGATTTTGAGCTGCAATCAATTTGGTCGGCAATCAACTATATCAATTTTAATTAATGAGTATTAGTTTTAAAAACGCTTGACCAAATATTTTTCTTTTAATCGTCTTCTCTTTCTATCATCATCATCTCAGCCAAAAGACGTCCACTGCTGTACAAAGGCCTCCCCCAAGGATTTCCACAACGACCGGTTTTGTGCTGTTCGCATCCAGCGGTTTCCCGCGACCTTCACTAGATCGTCGGTTCACCTTGTTGGAGGCCCACACTGCGCTTTCCGGTACGCGGTCGCCACTCCAGGACTATCCCATCAGTCCTGCGAGCAATGTGCTCTTTGTGCCTCTTTCTATTACCTACCTATTTTGCTTAGTACACAATACCAAGGAGCTACATTACGCAGCGTTTTCCACGTTTAGCTTTCGATGTTGCAAGTTGCAACTTTATGGATAGGTTAATATTTTGAGCTCCTCAGTGCCACAATATAAGAAGGCTGCGGATGGTACTTAAGTGGAAATACTAAGGTCGACTGATTATATGAAAAGTAGACAAAATCAACGTTCGTACCCCTGATTCCTTCTGCAAAACTAGACCGATTTTATTACTATTTCATTAAAAATTAAAGAAAGGCTTTTGCTGTGTCCCTATGTTTTGCTTTTTTTATATAATCTCGTCAAATTTGTATGCTGGATGTCTGAACACATCGCAAATCTAGCCAATTTTTAAGGTTTTTAAAGGTTCATATCTTTTTTTATAATAATTAATTTGTGAAAAAAAGCAAAACATATTAGGGACGTAGCCAAAGCTTTTCTTTAATTTTTAATAAAAAAAGTAATTCAATTCAGTTCTGGAGGAGGAATCAGGGTACTACGAAACGTTGATTTTGTCTACTTTCATATAATCAGTCGACTTGGAAATTTACGTGATTATATATATATATTTTATATTGATTTTTCCCAACAATTACAAAACATATGAAAGTGATATTTGATGACATGAGTTTTCATTTAATTGACTTCATTTTGCTAGTTGCAGAAACACGATTTGTCAACTTTTATAACAAAGAAAAAAAAGTAACCTCTTCTAAAACATAGATTTGCATTTTACAGGAAAACCAGACCGATTTAAGCATCTAAATTTTCTTAGTAGATTAGTCTTAACACACATTTCAATATGCTAGTTAATTTTTTTAAACTTATTTGTAGTTTTAATTGGAAATAAAAAAACTGTTTTTCTTATGGTACGGGGCGCAAACGCTCCGTATTAGATTAATTGTTTAGCGGTGCGTCGCCTTAAGAGTCATACAATCGCCCTCGAGGGACGCACAAATGGACAACCTCTCCCGGACACGAGAATCTCGCAACAACCGCGCTCGGACTGTTCCGAGCTGTTCCGAGATCACGTCTATGTGTGCGTTGCTCGAACGTGATATGTATTTCCCCGATCTGATCCGAACCCCTCGGAGAATCAAGTAGGGCACGGGGACACGGACTAGTGCGTGATGCCGTTCCCTCTAGAAAACCTGACGGTGCTTCGTTTCACACGGCTTGAGGAACCCTTTAGGTTTCTCGTCATCAATCGGCAATCAGCAAACACTCTCAAAACCTGGGTCCTCCTTACATGGTCAGTGCTTTTTAAGGCACGTAAAAAAACGTGCGTAACGACAATAACCGTACCATACAAATTCGTATACTTACAAATTACAATGTGTAGCCGTCCTAATAAGTTTTGAAACATCGGCCATTATTAAAATAGGGCTTCGTTTTAAAAAAGTATTCCACATCAATGGCGGGTATAAGTCGGCGAATTTAAAAATAACCATCCACCGACGACGCACTTGATTGGCGCGTGTATAAGTAGTTTTGTATGGCTTCAGGCTGGTACCTGTTGTATCTTACTTTAGAATCTACGTCGTACGATTTTGATTAAACCACACCGTCGTTGAAGCGTTTCAAACCCAAGTTTTAGTACGTAGAATGGGACTTATACTTTTGAAGCAAGTGTAACATTGATCGTAACTATAGATCCGCGGATCGTGCTCGGTGGCGTGCAAGTGGAGAGGCCTAGTCCAGCAGTGGACTAGTATAGGCTGATGCACTGAAAAAAAGAATCAACCAAACTAGTTTTGTTGCTTAAATTTTAAGCAAACTTTAGTCGTTAATAAATAAACTTTGACTAAATATACTTATACTATATAAACTTTGACTAAATATATTTGACTATGACCCTGTTTCTAAGTCAGTCATTAGTAAGCTTACGTCTGACCATTGCGGTTTAAAGGTGACCTATGATTTTAATGTTAAGGATGAGCCAAAAATAGTGAACTGTAAACCAGTTACAAAGGAGCGAGTAGAGCGTTTTAAAAATAATATATCGAGTAAAATTAATGCATTGCCATTTGGACAAGATGATCCAGATGTATTATATACTAATCTTTTTAACTTCATAAAGACTGAATATGACCAAGTGTTTACACAAAGAACAATCAAAATAACTCATAAACTTAAGTTCTGTGACTGGGCCACGACTGGTATATATAAAAGTAGAAATAAATTGTATGATTTATATAGTCTAAAACAATATAACCAAAATTCTAATTTTACGGAATATGTAAAGAATTATTCGAAAATATTTAAGAAAATATGTATAGTAGCAAAATCTAATTATATTAAAGAAAAGATTAAAAAGTCCAACAATAAAATTAAAGCCACTTGGGACATTATAAACCGTGAAACAGGTAAATTTAAACCACGGGATAATACTTTCACTTTAAAAGTAAACGACAACTTAGTCAATTCAGATTCACATATTGCTAATATTTTTGATGATTTTTTTGTAAATATACCTGTGCTGACAACCTCAAATTTAGATTCATCACCAGAAGCTGCACAAGCATTACTCCAAAAATATGTACCAAAATGTACATCCATACATATCCATACATATCCATACATCCATACATACTGTCGATATTAATGGAACTAAATCATCTGGTTCTCATGTAAAAATGGGAGTTCCACAAGGGTCCATTCTTGGTCCTTTTCTGTTTTTGATTTATATTAATGACTTGCCATTCTTTGTAGAGAACTTCTGTGAAATCGTATTATTTGCAGATGATACTTCACTCATTTTTAATGTAAGTAGGTGTAAGAAAAATTACGACGATGTAAACAAAGCACTCTCTGATGTACTCAGTTGGTTTACTATTAATAATTTGCAGCTTAATGCTAAAAAAACAAAATGTATTAATTTTAAATTACCAAATGTCAAAAATGAACCAACTGATATAAGAATAAACGGTGATCGATTAGATTTGGTAGACTCAACAGTTTTCTTAGGTATAACCCTTGACTCAAAACTTCAATGGAATCCTCACATTTCGAAATTGGCCGGCAAACTCAGTTCTGCTGCTTATGCCATTAGAAAAATAAGGCAGTTAACAGACGTTGAAACTGCTAGAACAGTTTACTTTAGTTATTTTCATAGTGTCATGTCGTATGGCCTCTTACTGTGGGGAACAGCGGCTGATATTGAAACTATATTCATTTTACAGAAACGAGCAGTAAGAGCAATCTATAGACTAGGTTCACGAACATCTTTAAGAAATCTTTTTAAAGAAATTGATGTCTTGACAGTGGCGTCTCAATTTATTTATAATTGTATAGTTCTTGTACGTTGTAATATCAATTCATTTGCTAAACACAGTGATGTACACAATTTTAATACTAGAAATAAGTCAAAACTTGCAATGCCACTGTTCAGGTTACAGAAGGTGCTTGGTTCTTTCTTGGGGCAAGGTATACACTATTACAATAAAATACCAAATACTGTACTAGATTTACCTTTAGATAAGTTTAAAAAACATGTAAAGTCTTCTTTATTAAAAAAAGGTTATTATACAGTCAAAGAATATTTAGAAGAAAAAACAGCCTGGCTATAATAAAAAACATATACATAATACTACTTATAAATAGTGTTCTGCAGATAACAAAATAGCGTTGCATTGAACATTACAATTAGTTTTATTTTTATTATTATTAACTATAGTTTTTTTTTACTTTTACTAGTACTGTATGATATTGTAAAAAATTAAACTGGTAAATTATGTTTTTGCTGACTTAAATATTTTATTTAGTTATTTTTTATTTTTTGTGTTTTTTTACATGTTGTGATTGTCCTTTACATTTTGTGTTTTTATTTGTGATGGAAAGTGTCCTTTATGATAGGGCTTTTTCCAATATTTATGACGCTGTAAGGGAGAAAAGAGCTGGACACTTGCTGAGTTTCTTGCCGGTTCTTCTCAGTACAAGATCTCCCGCCCAGAGTAGATAGACTTACGAACCGATGGCTTAAAATGACGTTCATAAGAGCTATTTGTAGCCTAAACTGAATAAATGATTTTGAATTTTGAATTTTTGAATTTTATACAAAACTAGTTTTGTGATTGTTCCCAAAGGCAGTTGGGTTAATTTATTATGTTAATAAGTTACAAAACGTTTGGTTACTAGTAACTGAAACAACGTAGACCAATTAGTTTTTCTATAGCAACAAAACCGATTTCTAATACTTAACATAACTAGTTGTTTACTATTTACTTAAAGCCTTATCATACATTACAAAACGTGCACATTCAATGAATTACCAAACCTTTGTAGACATTAAAATTCGTTAGTAACATATTACTTTATTTATTATCTGCAAAGGTTTTACAGATGATACCCTATTTATTTGACTAATAACAACCGTACTAATTGCTGCATCAATATAGTCAAACTTAAATTACAAATAATCTAACAATTTCAAAAATATCAATCAATCTTTGATTGATATTAATTAGCCTGTGCGTGATTGTCTATGTGTAACAAAACGCGCGGAGCGGGGTGGTAGGGGGGAACGTTCAAGTTGATTCCTGTTCATTGAGCGACGAGCGGCGTCACGGGTGGAAATGTTCCATAAAAAAAATTGCCATAGAGAACCCAGTGTAGTTGCGTTGATTTATTTCCGTACATAGGTATTTCTCCATAAAACTTCCAAGTGCTACCTGATCTGACAGTTAGTCAGATTATTTCGTGTTTAGTTACGTTTAGGTACTTTTCACGATCTTTAATCATCGCAGTGTTCCCAACTGTAACAGTTTACGACAGGACGTTAAATTTCATGTTTCCTTGTGTAAATTTGAATAGACTTAATAAGTGGTTGGACTGCATTAACAGTGAGATTCTGCGGGCATTGAATGTTGATGAACTCAGCAAACGCTTTGTTTGTCATAAACATTCTGAAAAGAGATTTGTGACCTCCTCCAAATCTCGCTTCTGGATGATGCATCTTTATTCACCGACGATGAAATTTCAAGTGGGATACCGTCTTTACACCTCAAAGATACCTACTGGTGAGTATTCATATTATCTTTTTTTCCCTGTCTGTCACAAAGTGGTCTGTACTGTACACTACATACATACTGACTACCGTTCTCAAGAAACAATTTAAGTATTGACAAATCTATATAATAGGTACCTATTTTAATTATACTCCTTGACCTGCTGTTGTTTGGTTGGTCAGTAGCTATACTTATAATGTGCATTTTTTGTTTTAGAAAATACAGTGCCTGATCATTACATACAGTTATTCTCGCAAAAGACCATGATCATTGATCACACTTATGCAAAAGCCACAAGACCTTTGGGAATTTGTCAACAGTCTGCAAATCTACCAGGTTTGAATCATAACATTTAAGAGTGTCAATGAAGTGATAATGCGAATAAAATCTACTTAAAGACATTGCAATACTTTTAATAAACTACTTTGTTTTAGATCCAACATTGCTAAAAACACAAAAAATATTTGCTGATGTACCTGCTGCAGATCTGGTTTTGTCAGAGTCTGACAGTTCTTTTATTAGGAATATCGTTCCTGTACTCAATGAGCCAAGAATGTCTGTTGTCACAGGTAAGCAAATCTGGTTAGCTTTGCTAATTACACTATATTTTTCTTGTTTTAATTTATATTATATACCTAATCCAAGTGTTTTTTCTTCAGATTCTCGTCACAAGTCTCTGATAAAATAAAGAAGACGCAGATTAGTACATAAAATAAGTGAATTGTCACCAAAATGCAAACCTGAAGAATACAAAAAATCAAAGAAGCAGCTCAATTTCACTACTACTTAGAGCTAAAAGAGCATTGAAAAAGAGCGTATTTTTAACTGAGATGTAGATTATCAATGATGATTTATTAAGGTATATTTTGACACCATAATATTGTTAATTGGAAAACGTATGAAACAGCCCTTTTTTATTCTGGAAAATGGTCTCATAGTAAAAGCTTTGTTTATGAGTAGATAGTTTCATCCACGGTATAGATAAATTAACTGTTCTGTGGTTTCATCTTTGTAAGTTTCATAGGTTTGTAATTTTAATTTTGGTATTTTGAGATATAATAAATGCCTTGTCAAATAGGTACTATACCTATGTGAGAGAAAAAAATAAATAAGTACAAAAGTAATGTATAATTTTATTTTAAATCAGTGACATTAGCCAAAATTATTAACAAAGTAATAAGTAACAAACCTAGTTGAATAATGGTATGGTTCATGAAATCTAGCTTGTAGCATCTATACCTAGGTACTTATTTTTTGTAACTGATGTAGTTTGTTGCTAAAATGTAAATGTACCTACTGATGTATTGGTTTTTGAACAAACAGAAGCAATACTGGTATATTTACATTTTAGCTTGCAAATGATATCTACTACAAAAAATAAGTATTTAAATACTATAAGCTAGATTTCATGAACCATACCATTACTCAACTAGGTTTTTTATTTATTACTGAACAGTTCTCTACCATTACTAAACTAATTTTGTTAATTATTACTAAACAGTTTGGTAACTACTAACACACCAAGATATCTTATTAACAACTACACTGTTCACATATCAGTAACAAAAAAAAAAGAAATCCGTTGACAAAGTACTTTGTAACCAATAAGGCACCATTAGGCTACCAGTAGGTAAACAGTTTGTTAATTTGATGCAAAATATTTAACCTTTTAACAACATATCGACTTGTTAATAACAACCGCACAGTAAAGGTACCAGTAGAGCGAAGGTTGCTTAATAGATACAAAATCTAAAAGTACTTAACAAGAAAATGGAGTGTTATACGTTCATAAACTGGTTGCTTAATAGTAGTTTATGCAACTGTCATATAATGAAGGGTATTAAAACACGAGTGTGAGTTTATGAAACGAGCGCAGCGAGTTTCATAATAGTAACGAGTGTTTTAATACCCGTATTATATGCAGTTGCATACACTACTTTATCTTCACTAATGCAATTAGTCAAACAACAAGAGTAAAAGCTGACAATAGTTTATTTATAATAATTGTTCAAATTTTGGATGATACAATTTTGAAAGTTAATGTTAATTATTGATCCAACAGCTGTAGCGGTCGCGGGGCAAGCAGTAGAGCTCGTAGACGGAGTTGGAATATTTATAATTACTTCATTCGTCTTGTTTTCTATACTGTTCAAGATCGTATTTGAGACTTGAATTTTATTCATTAAAGACTCATCAATGTAGCTTTCAGCCACAGTAGAAGACTTCCACCCCCTGTGTCGTTTCAGTGCGGTCAAATCACCAGCGCTATCTATGAGAAGGGTCACCGAGGTGCGCCGGAAGCAATGCCCCGTGTACAACGCTGGGTTAGGCAGATTCAGAAAACTTGCGATAGTTTTTCCCAGAGCACCAAATTTATTAATACCAGTTCTTTGATCGACGCACTTCCCCGATCTATAGCTCAAGAAAAAGGCAGGGTTTCGACAGGGGGTGGGTCGAAGTTCCATGTATTTTTTACATACGGCATAGCAGTTGCCCGTCACAACGAAAGAACGATCTATTTTCGTTTTTGTTTTCGACACTTTTACCATGATTGTACTGTCGTCTATGTTAGAGACTTCATCGAACTGGATGTTGTATAGCTCTTGCCTTCGGCATGCCCCCATTATGCCGAAGATTAGTGCAACCTGTAACAATAAACGATATAATAAGCTTGAGGTACATAGCCAAGGCAAAAACTATGATTTATGAAGTAGTAAAGTGTAGGTACCTACTACCTAATTTATACACAAAGCGCTTAAACGGAGTGTCTAGATAACTTGCGTGTGTAGTACGTAAGTACTAGGTAGATTAAATAACAGAACTAAAATACACTTACCTTTTCAAAAAGATACAAAATATCTGGTGAATCTTTCAGGAACATCTTTATTTGACCTGATGTAAACGTCAAGGACTTTTTTTCCTTGTGTCCTTCTGAACTGCGTTTCAGGAACGCTATGACTTTTGAATACTTCGTGATATCAATATTGTTGTAGATACTCAGTGTGGATTTGAGCATAGAATATTTAGCCCACATAGAAGATGGCTTGAATTTGTCGGAGAGGTCTTTGAGATACACAAGAATGACATTTTCAGAAAATGATGTAGATTTCGATCTTCCATGCCAAAAAGTTATTATATTCTTTTTCATATAATTTTCTAGATTTTTCTGGCAAAAGATTGTGAGTTACTTTTGTTGCCAATTCTAGAATATCCGGAGGCGTACAAATATCATCGTCGCTGTCCATTTTTAACTTTTAATTTGTATTTTAAAAACAAAACACATTGCGAAACATTAAATTCACGCGTACGTGTATTGTCACAGTGAACTTGCCGCCATTAAAATCTAACCAATGAGAGCGCAGCTGCGCGCGCAGGGCCAATCAGGAGCGAGCGCGCGCTGTTCTTTTTTTATTTAATTGGCACAAGATCTCACCAAAGAGTTTTGTGTATGTAAGTTTAGTAGTTTCGACGAAGTTTTCACGTATAACCCAACTGTTTTCAAAAGCCAGCCTAATATCAAAATTTTATACAACTTGTATGAGGATTTTGACATAAGGCTCGCCAGGTTAATTGGTCGCGTTTTATTGATGTTATAATGAGATTTTACGATATCGATGTGGATATTATACCATCATGTGAAATTGCTTAAATTGAGTGTTTTGTTGTCTGCGCTATAACAGTAGTAATTATAAGTCAAGTATTGGAAACATAAGTAGAATGTTACAACATTAGTGTAGATAAAAACAGTAAAACAGTTGAATTAATTGCAACAAAATAACTTTAGCAACTAGTACCTCAACTCAAATAGCAAAACTCTGTTTTGTAGCTAGTAAAACATAGTTTGCAAGTCACTTTTTTTGTGTAAACAGTAACCAAAATTTTGGTAACTGGATACAAAACATTTCTTTCAGTGTGATGATGATAGATCCTAAAGTAACTGCTAAAATGGGTACCTGTAGACGTCTCTACTGTGATTACCTCCAGAATCATACCGTAGAACTACATGTGTGGAGTGAAACACCACAACATCTTTGACGACCTCATTGGTCGAGTGGTTTGTACACCGGTTTTCATGGAGTCGCCATCTCTGAGGTCCCGGGTTCGATCCCCGGTCGGGTCAATTTAGAAATTATTGTTTTTCTAAATTGTCTCGGGTCTGGGTGTTTTCTATGTATAATAAGTATGTATTTAAGTTTTCTAAGTATGTTTATCCGTTGTCTAGTAACCTTATAACGAGTTTCATAACGAAGCTTCTCTTGGGCTAGATAATTGGTGTGAGTGTAGGAAAGTTTAATATATTTAATATATTTAATAACCACAACAGAACAGGTATTCTACCGTAGTAGTTTGTTTAGTCTTCAGCGTAATCAAATCAATTAGACTCATTATAATACCTAAGCTTTTTTATAATCATTTCAGCTTATTCTTGGAGAACTGCTGTTAGCCGTTTGTTGTCTTTACGACATCACCTAACGATTTGTGGACGACGAGTAACTTTAAGGGTTCCTTAGGCCGTGTGATCAAAACATATTGAAAGGGTGTCAAAATCAGGGATGGCATCACGTAAGCGTGTCGTATTATACTCGAATACTTTAACTTTGTTTTTCTTAGACAATTTTCGATTTATATTAGTAGGTACTGTTTGACATTGTGAAAATTGAAATTAGTACCTGATGTAATTTTTGCAAACTTAGATATTTTTTTTTTTGTCGTTTTTTTTATGTGTTGTGATTGTCTTTTATTTGTTTTGTATGTTTTTTTGTGATGGAAAGTGTCCTTTTATGATAGGGCATTTTCCAATATGTTCTGTAAGGGAGAAAAGAGCTTGACACTTGCTGAGTTTCTTGCCGGCTCTCCTCAGTACAAGATCTCCCGCCCAGAGTAGACTTACGAACCGATGCATGATTTTAAACTTTCCTCTATTGTTCAAGCTCGTATACCTACTCACATTCTTTGGTATTCTTGTGATGATGCGTCAATTGAACGTCTTATAATCCAGGGCAAAGTTGAGGCACCCGAGCGCGCGGTAGATCGCTGATCAGATGAACGGCCCGCAAATAGAGGAAGCAGTAGAGAACCCCTTATACGCGTGCACAAAGATGGCATCGGTCAGAAAAGAATGACGTCGGCTGGTCACTGCGACCGAAGTAACGACCACGACCACGCTGCCAAGAGTGTAACGTCTATAAAGAAAAGAGGCACTCAGCAGAATTTTTTTTAGACGTAGGTGTAGTAAGTAGTGTGTCTGCCAATGAGAATTTGAGTTACAAAAAGTTTGGCCCCACCACAGAATAAATAAATAATAGTACCAGAAGGTGCACTCCGCAAAGTCATTTAAATAAATAGCGACTCTTGCTAAGACACAATAAAGTGCAATTCAGGTCGCACACTGCGCCCTTACCTACAGTTATATTCACCTAGAAATTGCCTCTCTTTCTATCGCGTAGCTCTTATCTTTTCTAACGACTTCAAGGTTGTCTTCTTTTAAATAATAATTAATCTGAATACTTAATTTATTACAAGTTATTGTATTTATAATGTGTACTGTATTTAAATGTGAACAAATTACGTTTCAAATAAACCTAGGCTAGGTACCAATGTAAGTACAGTCAACGCCACATTAGACTACCTTTATGTTGACTTTGAGGCTGTTTTTATGCCGCCTTACTGTTGCGTTGCCGTTAAAAAAGATATTTTCGTAGGTAGTTCAACTGATAACATAATATGTATTTACCTTGACAACAACAGTTGAACTACCTACGAAAATATCTTTGTACTGAAATGTACAACTACCAAAACAGAAATAGGTACACCAACCAACCTGCCTATAAGTACTTATCAAAGCTAAACTTGATCTTGTAAACAGAACTTGTAAGTAAGTAGGTACCTACATATCAAACTAGCTATAATAAGTAGGTACTATAATATTTAATTATCTAGCTAGGTACCCTAGGTACGTAAATATGCGGGTGGCATTAAAATAACAAAAGTCAACTTTTGGTTTGGTAGTTACGTAGGAACTAGCAGGAAGGTACCTATAAAGATACTAGATAGGTAGGTACCTACTTAGTTGTTTATCCTTAGGTACCTACTTGTTCTATTTAGTAATTTAGTGAACAGTTTCGTACGTAGGTAAGTAAGTAGGTACCTACCAAATTATTATTTCAATAAGTAAATAGTTGGGTGAAGATTGTTTAGCAAATAAGACAAGTACCTAAGAATAAACAGACCACTAAATACATACCTACCTATAAGCACAGAATAAATAACTTCGAATCTTTCTGTTTCATTAGACAGCCTTCCACACAACAATTACTGTTGCGTTTCACCATTATTACGGAGCTTGTAGATTTACTGATATCAAAGAAGTAGTTTTTTTTAAACAAATCGAAATAGCGATCCACTTCAATCAAACTATGCCTGTGCGTGTGCTCGGCAGCGCGCTGGGGCCCTGACTGATTTACAACTTCAAGTTGTCGCGCGCTGTAGGTGCTTATCGTGGTAGGTATGACGGAGTGCAAGATGCCTGCCCCCACGACCTAGTCAACACGAGCGGTCTCGTTTTTTATAAAGATTTTCATTAAGTAATTTTGTTAATAAATTGGAATCCATTTTAATTCGGTCACTGATTCGCTGACCCAGCATTAGCCAATGCCGACCGCGATCGAGCCCAATTGATCAAAACATTGCATAGATTTCCAATTTTCATTCTCTCTCCGTAAGCGTTCGACTTGAGAGCGGAATCACTCCAATCGATTTGAATCGCTGCCAAATCGCGACCGTTGTTGTTATGTGATAGAGGGTGATTCTCCGCAGTCGCCACACTTGAAGTTCCGCAGCGTTGTGACCTTACATAAGTACATTTGCCACAAAGTAAATTCGTCAAAGAAAAAAGTATGTGTAGCCAGCACACTTATATGAAGTAAATCTGACATATTTTAATTTGGCCCTGTGACGAACTTACAAATATTTTAAATGCATGTAACAAATTTACTTTCAATGTAGGTATAGAGTGTACAAATATTATGTAACTAACGTACTTTGTGGCAAATGTACAATCACCCCATAAATTGTAGCGATGACTGATGACCTAATTTTAATGATGGAGGTATTTGCGCCGCCCGTGGTGGAACACTATAAATAATACATTCCTATTATATTGTTTATACTCCTATTACTATACTTTCATCGTTCTTTTAGGCTAACAAGTTATAAAAATCTAGTATAAAAAAAGGATTTCAAGAAAAAATAAAGAATTTTCCAAATTTATTTAAGCGTTGCGTTTCGTTTCACTTCACCTGAGTCTGAGTATCATTCAGTAGTTCAGAAATTAAGTTAACAGGAATATTCCGTTCAAACGCACGCATTAGTCGGAAATAAAGTATTTTCCATACTTTATTTTTATTAAAAAGAATAAAGTATGGGGATGGAAAATAACGTAGGTTACGTTATTTTAAAGTATGGTTGGCAACCCTGTTACACACGTTCTTATAAGAACTTAAGTCTAGTGCTCCATTCTGTCAATAGAAATTAAGATGCAAAAGAGTCTTCAACACGAACCAGACAGATTTGTTGTCTCTAGACTAGACGTCAATATTGTCTAGTCTTAGTAAGAGCCAACATTCTTTTTTGCAACCGTCTCGTAACGCGAACATCAACAATCCACTTCTTTGTTCTTGAACGCAATAAATTCAACTTTACAGTCGTTAAATGTTACCTTTGGTAAACCAATCTCGTTTGGTCTGAAGAGGTCGGGGTGCTTGCTTTTAGCGACACATTACTAAATAAAGGCGGTCGGTGTGCCGTGATAGGTTCTACGAGTAATAAATCGAAAAACGGGCATACATAATCAAAAAACCGGTAATCGAAAAACTAGGAAATCGGCAAATAAGTATTTATGTATTTCTAAAAATCGGTTTTCAATGTCAAATCCGGTATTTTAAATTTTAAAAATGTAGTATGATTTATGTTCTGAATTCTGGCAATACCGATTTCATGTTTACAACACTCATTAAAAAAATTTGGGGATTCCCTGGCCGAAATACTAACATAGCAAAGCTATATCTAATTTAAAACAGTATCTTTTTCACTAGGTAAAACCATAAAAACCGTAAAACTGGAAAACACCGAAAACCGGTTTTAAAAAGTCATACATCGCAGTAAAACCAGCTGTTGCATGCCTTTACATGTGCAACCAATTTAATAAACAAGCTATGCTTCTACCTTCTTAAACTGTTAACAGTAATAGTAAATAAATAAAAAACCGACACCATATTGTAATACTTGCAGATAGACTATCAGCGATACCGCCCTGTCAGAATATTTAGGCGGTAGGGTTTATCTGTGAAATCCATACGTTTTCATTCGTTCTATCGCCATCGCTGGATAGAGCTAATATTTTCGCTATCGGCTTCTTAGGCGGTACGAAATGACAAGTTGTCGTCATAAACGAGAGCGAGAACGAGAGCGATCGAGTTAGGCGGTAGAGCCAGAGTGAACGAGAGTGCGGCAACAGTGCCGTGATCTTGAATTGACGTACGAGCTGTAGCTACCGGCTAGGGTTGAGTGAGCCACACATAGTTAATTTATTATTGTGTGAATTTGGGTGTCTTATATATTATTTATTTTATTTATTTTTATTTTATTTAATAGGACAACCAACAAAATTAACACTAATTTAAATTAAAGTTGTGTTTGTACAAAAAAGGACTTAAGCTAAGTGTCATCTTACTTATAGGCTGCCACGGCATGCAATGTGGACTAAAATATACATAATAAAAATAAATATATATAAATGAAACACACAATTTAGGTGTACACTATAAAATACTTATACAATCGTAATCAAATATTAATTTACAAATTCGACACAGCAAAATATTTACGCCTCGCTCGGCCAGTTTTGAAAGCTGCGATATTAAATTTAATAACGTAATATATCCGCATGCGAATGTATAATTTTTTTAAATATATTATTGGAAAGCATTTACATGGAGGTACATATTTAAAGTCGGACATATTAACAAAAATAGTTTTGGCTAGTTTTGAATATGTAATAAATTTTTCTATTTCCAATAAAGAAACAAGGTTTAAATAAGATCGGCAGCGCTCAGTGACATACTTGTTATTCTTCGTTACTACAGCAACATACGATGCCCGATCCGCGTTTGTGATGACAGCCGCGTCATCGGGTTCTCCTTTCCCATGCTTTTTTCCGTGTGCTAATGTAGGTGAACTACGAGCTTGTGTGTGTGCGTTTCGGAGCGCTTGTGTGAAGTTGCCGCACTCTCGTTCACTCTGGTAGAGCCCCTGCTTACATAACATTAAAAAAGCCAAATAAGGTCAACGGACACCAATAAGGTCGTATCAATCGGTTTCTCTAAAATACAATATCGTCACGCTTGATCCGCTAACGAGAAAGGAAACGGAGCTTATGCAGTCAATCGTCACAAGCCCTCTGCCGCAAAATAAAGAGACTGCAGATAGTAAACTTCGGCCACACGTCTGCACATCAATCTACCACAAACTAATAAAATTTATAAAATACAGTGAAAAAATTACACGCCTACCCGACCCAGCCAGGAATACCTATGTGTCTATGTGTGAGTCGCTCGAGCGCGTTTGTTTGAAGCTTTCCTTCTGCAGTCTCCATATTATGTAGTGGCTCTGAGTGGTTTGAGATGGTCCGAGATCCGTGTCCGTGAGAGGTTGTCTATGCGTGCGTCGCTCGAGCGCGTTTGTTTGAAGCTTTCCTTCTGCAGTCTCCATATGTAGTGGCTCTGAGTGATTTGAGATGGTCCGAGATCCGTGTCTGTGAGAGGTTGCCTATGTGTGCGTCGCTCGAGCGCGTTTGTTTGAAGCTTTCCTTCTGCAGTCTCCATATGTAGTGGCTCTGAGTGGTTTGAGATGGTCCGAGATCCGTGTCTGTGAGAGGTTGTCTATGTGTGCGTCGCTCGACCGCGGTATGTGTGAAGCTTTCCTTCTGCAGTCTACTAATTTCGTACTGCTGCTATGACGGCGGCGGCGGCCTTACAATATTTTTTGTCCAGTCGCATTGTTGTCTGGTTGAATGCGTCTGTGCCACTTCGGGGTCAATGCAAATAGTGCTGATTAGAGTTAAAAAGTTGTGGATGTAAACAAACGACTGTCGCTTTTAGTTTTAAATAATGCAAATTAGGGTTTAAAAAGTCATGGCTATGGACCAAGACTGTCGCCTTTAGTTGTCAATAGTGCAAGTTAGGGTTAAAAAGTTGAGGCTACGAACCAAGTACTGTCGCTTTTAGTTGTCAACAGTGCAAATTGGTGTTTAAAAGTTGTGGATGTAAACACACGACTGTCGCTTTTAGTTGTCAATGGTGCAGAATAGGGTTAAAAGTAGTGGGAGCAAAACAAACGACTGTCACTTTTAGCTTTTAATGGTGCAAAATTAGGATTAAAAAGTTGGAGTTCTGAACAAATTACTGTCTCTCTTGGATGAACACTATTACTACTTCATTTGATAGCAGTTTTGAATATAATACATAAATGACTGTCGCTTTTAGTTGAAGACTGTTTACTACTTTACTCATCTTTAATAGCCAGATTTAAATAATATGAACAAATGACTGTTGCTATTATTAGCCGCCAAAATTTGGTGACGCTGAAAATGCCGGTTGAATCAGCAAACCCTTTAAAAAAACATTTGTAGTCATCACAAGCGGGCTCTGGAGGTCAATTCTATTAAAAAACTGCAACTGCACGTTTACGCCTGTCATTTGTCACGTGTAGGAGCAGTGCCGTGAAAATAGACGTATTCTATTAAAATCCTCTGCACCACAACTACACTACAGCTGCGCGACTACTACACTACAGCTGCACGAATCCTGCAATAAAACTAAAAGAACTAATGTTACAATACGCTAAAAAAGTAAAATGCTTATAATACGCTGTGCAAAAGTTGCTTACGATCTACTTCAATAAACCTGCACAAAAACTGCACCAACACTGCTGTCATTACTACACAAATGTCAAAATATTTTAATGGAATACGATTATTTTGCAGTAAACGTGCAGGTGTAGTGCAGTTTTGTTAGTGGAATACCTATTTGCGTTACTTCTCCGCCCCTGCAACACTACGGCAGTAGCGCTGCATAACAGAATACCGAAACGTCAAAATTTGCTCATTTTGACACACGCGACGCTGCAGTGTAGTTGCAGTTATTTTATCTACACTAATGTTGTAACATTCTACTTATGTTTCCAATACTTGACTTATAATTACTACTGTTATAGCACAGACAACAAAACACTCAATTTAAGCAATTTCACATGATGGTATAATATCCACATCGATATCGTAAAATCTCATTATAACATCAATAAAACGCGACCAATTAACCTGGCGAGCCTTATGTCAAAATCCTCATACAAGTTGTATAAAATTTTGATATTAGGCTGGCTTTTGAAAACAGTTGGGTTATACGTGAAAACTTCGTCGAAACTACTAAACTTACATACACAAAACTCTTTGGTAAGATCTTGTGCCAATTAAATAAAAAAAGAACTGCGCGCGCTCGCTCCTGATTGGCCCTGCGCGCGCAGCTGCGCTCTCATTGGTAAGATTTTAATGGCGGCAAGTTCACTGTGACAATACACGTAGGTACGCGTGAATTTAATGTTTCGCAATGTGTTTTGTTTTTAAAATACAAATTAAAAGTTAAAAATGGACAGCGACGATGATATTTGTACGCCTCCGGATATTCTAGAATTGGCAACAAAAGTAACTCACAATCTTTTGCCAGAAAAATCTAGAAAATTATATGAAAAAGAATATAATAACTTTTTGGCATGGAAGATCGAAAAGAAAACTACATCATTTTCTGAAAATGTCATTCTTGTGTATCTCAAAGACCTCTCCGACAAATTCAAGCCATCTTCTATGTGGGCTAAATATTCTATGCTCAAGTCCACACTGAGTATCTACAACAATATTGATATCACGAAGTATTCAAAAGTCATAGCGTTCCTGAAACGCAGTTCAGAAGGACACAAGGAAAACAAGTCCTTGACGTTTACATCAGGTCAAGATGTTCCTGAAAGATTCACCAGATATTTTGTATCTTTTTGAAAAGGTAAGTGTATTTTAGTTCTGTTATTTAATCTACCTAGTACTTACGTACTACACACGCAAGTTATCTAGACACTCCGTTTAAGCGCTTTGTGTATAAATTAGGTAGTAGGTACCTACACTTTACTACTTCATAAATCATAGTTTTTGCCTTGGCTATGTACCTCAAGCTTATTATATCGTTTATTGTTACAGGTTGCACTAATCTTCGGCATAATGGGAGCATACCGAAGGCAAGAGCTATACAACATCCAGTTCGATGAAGTCTCTAACATAGACGACAATACAATCATGGTGAAAGTTTCGAAAACAAAAACGAAAATAGATCGTTCTTTCGTTGTGACGGGCAACTGCTATGCCGTATGTAAAAAATACATGGAACTTCGACCCACCCCCTGTCGAAACCCTGCCTTTTTCTTGAGCTATAGATCGGGGAAGTGCGTCGATCAAAGAACTGGTATTAATAAATTTGGTGCTCTGGGAAAAACTATCGCAAGTTTTTTGAATCTGCCTAACCCAGCGTTGTACACGGGGCATTGCTTCCGGCGCACCTCGGCGACCCTTCTCATAGATAGCGGTGGTGATTTGACCACACTGAAACGACACGGGGGGTGGAAGTCTTCTACTGTGGCTGAAAACTACATTGATGAGTCTTTAATGAATAAAATTCAAGTCTCAAATACGATCTTGAACAGTATAGAAAACAAGACGAATGAAGTAATTATAAATATTCCAACTCCGTCTACGAGCTCTACTGCTTGCCCCGCGACCGCTACAGCTGCTTGATCAATAATTAACATTAACTTTCAAAATTGTACCATCCAAAATTTGAACAATTATTATAAATAAACTATTGTCAGCTTTTACTCTTGTTGTTTGACTAATTGCATTAGTGAAGATAAAGTAGTGTATGCAACTGCATATAACACGGGTATTAAAACACTCGTTACTATTATGAAACTCGCTGCGCTCGTTTCATAAACTCACACTCGTGTTTTAATACCCTTCATTATATGACAGTTGCATAAACTACTATAATAGAATCGGCCTACCACTCTGCCATGACGACGGCGCGCCGCGCCGTACCGGCGGGCGCGGCGGCCTTCTTAATTTTTGCCCTGCCGTATTTTTGTCTGGTTTAATGCGATTACGGTATTTCGGGGTCAAGCTCTTGTCAATGATGCAAGCAAATTACGGTTAATAAGTTTTGGATGTAAAAAAAGACTGTCACTTTTAAAAGTCTAGTTCAAAGTAGGGTTAAAAGCTGAGGTTTGCCAATATTTTTGACGCTGTAAGGGAGAAAAGAGCTTGACACTTGCTGAGTTTCTTGCCGGTTCTTCTCAGTACAAGGTCTCCCGCCCAGAGTAGACTTACGAACCGATGGCATAATGACGTTCATAAGAGCTATTTGTAGCCTAAACTGAATAAATGATTTTGAATTTTGAGGCTAAGACGAAAGTACTTTCGCTTATGGCTCAAATTAGGGTTAAAAGTAGTGGCTGCAAAAACAAAAAACAAACGACTGCCGCTTTTAGCTGTCAATCATTGGTGCAAATTACGGTAAAAAAATGTGGATATGAACAAATTACTATCGGTTTTGATTAAAGAGTAACTACTCCATTTGAAAGCAAACAGTTTTGAATAATATAAAAAAATGACTATTGCTATTGGTAGTCGTCACAAGCGCGCCCTCTACTATGACGACGGCTGACTTCCTACTTTTTTGCTCTGTCGTACGTATTGTTGTCTGGTTGAATGCGACTACGCCACTTCGGGGTCAAGCTCTCGTCAATGGTACATGCAAATCAAAATTCAAAAGTTGTGGATGTAAACAAACGACTGTCGCTTTTAGTTTTGCAAATTAGGGTTAAAGTTGAGGCTACGAACCAAGTACTGTCGCTTTTAGTTTTCAATAGTGCAAATTAATGTTAAAAAGGTGGGGTTCTAAACAAAAACTACTATGACTCTTTATTACCTACTCTGTTTCACAGTAAATAGTTTTAGCTATAAGCATATGACCTTAAAGCAAAGATTTGGATGTGAACAAATGACTGTCACTTTTGAAAACAATAAAAAAATATTTATTAACAAACAGGTCAAATTACCAAACACGAAAATATAAAAGTAGTGAAACATCTCAAAATACAAAGCAGATTTTAAAATTCTACACATGTCGTGTCTCGGAGTCGCTTACTTTCACCGAAGACGCACTCGCAAGAACGGATTTCAAGCATTGACTTATAGGCGATTATATATTCAATTATTCGATGATTTCAAGTATAAAATTGAAGAATATTAATTGTAAGTACATTTGGTCACTTCTAACCGCCTATGTGGTCTCTTGGCTAAGACCACCGGTTTAGATCCAGAGGTCCTGGGTTCGATTCTCAGCGGGGGGTATATGTTTGTATACTGGTATAGGTTTGGTAGGGCTTGTTGTACCCCGTGTGGTGCCGGCGATAAAGAATTGTACCACCCCATCTCAACTCGTGGGTGTCGTAAAAGCCGACTAAGGGACCATTCCAGAGGATGGGCAGCAGCATCTCTCTGAGGTTATCCTCAACCTACTGCGATCGCCAACCCGCCTGCCAAGCGTGGCGATTACGGCAAATACCCCTCATATCCTTGGGGGAGGCCTTTGTCCAGCAGTGGACGTCTTTTGGCTGAGATGATGATGAGGGCTTGTTTGTTCGCCTGGCTAGCTAGCTGCCACCATAATCTCTAAATATGAAGCACTCAACATCAATGTCTGAAGCATTGTTGTGTTCCGGCAGCTAAAGATAAGTCAGCCGCTCCTCAGTAGTTGAGGATTCCGAGTGAATTGTGTCCACCTTCGGCCTTGTTACACGTAAAAAATAAAAAATGAAAAAATACATTTTAAATTTCTTTTTACATCAGAAAGCCTAAATGATCAACATCCATTAACGCCGAATTATATACCAAGTTGGAGACCTCTATATGTCTACCAATTATGCTGTCACAGCACGTCATCAAACAAATCAGTTGTGACCTTCACGAAGGTTTGAAGGGCCATACTACACGCCGCGTTTTTACAGCGACACAAGCCCGCGTTTGTTAGATGCCTCAACAACGATTACGAGGGTCTTACGACACGGCCAGCGAATTTCTAGTTCATAGCGCGTTATACAGTGGAAGGTTTTTTTAGTCAACGGTGACAGAAATAACGCAATGAATGGAGAAATAGCGTGCGGCACTGCAAATCGCCTGAGTCCCTCACACGGGAAAATGTCGAATGTAATGTTAGAAATCGTGGTTCAATCGGGTTACACGCATAACGACTGATTTCTTTCACGCATATTGACTTACACGCACATTGACTTACACGCATATTGACTTAGACGCAAATTGACTTACACGCATATTGACTTACACGCATATTGACCTACACGCATATTCAAACTTTGCACCACTGCGCCAGCTGCGCTGCTGTCGCATTCTTTTACTTTTGGACGTGTATCAGCTTTTCTAAAAGGTTAACAAGCCTATTTTAAAGGATACTTCCCATTTCGTAACCCTAATAAAATACCTAAACAAAAGTAGCCTTTCGTAAACTTTTTGTATTTCATACAAATTAGTCGCATTTCGTGAACTTTTCATACTTCATTTTGTGTAACATCGTCTTTCACAAAACTGACTTTTATTTTACACACTAGATTTACCACTTACTAAACCGAGTACAATATGTACCTTCGATTGGTTCAAAGAGCTATCATCCATCAGACATTCAGACCACTGGGGCGGGCCCGCCCCAGTGGTTTGAATGTCGGGCGGTTCAAACGCGCCGTGTGAAACTGCCCTAAACTTAAAGCATAGCCCTAAACCGGTCTGCCGAGACTGACAAAGGTCGTACAACCTACGAACGGCCGTGGTTCTGCCAAATAATGCAGCCATGTGTCCAATTATAATAACTAATAAGCTTAAACAACATGTAACATAGTAAATGCACACCCTGAAAGTGTTTTTATATAAAATTTGTGGGAGTGATTTCGTAGAAAAGGAACGGATGTAGGGTTGTAACAGTGTGATCCTGTAACTGTTACATGTTAGTCGGGAAAGCCGACAGTGATCGACACTTTAGGCCCAATGTCCGTTGTAGGTCGTAAAATATTACGACCTACAACGGACATTGGGAGTGATTTCGTAGAAACGTGATCGTACCTAACAGTGTTACAGGATAACAGTGTGACATATCTTCTAATAGTATTTACTGCATTCACTTTATGACTTGTAAATCTATATTCTATTGCAATATTGATTTCAACCATTTCGTGTGTAATAGACTTTCAAACAATATTTAAACAAAAAGGAAAAAAAATACGTCGCTGTTAATTCTATATTCTATTTTCTATTGTAATATTGATTTCCAAAAGGTGAGATGTCAAATGTTACACATCATATGCGACTACTGTAAGGTTCTTTCGTTTTTTAATATATGTTAAGGGTCAGCACTTGACATTCATTTTACCTGATGTTAAATGACGATAAGAACGAAGGTGGAAGCGCAATTCACCCGGGATCCTCAACTACTGAGGCACTGGCTATCTTATCTCTAGCTGACGGAACACAACAATGCTACAAACATTGATGTTATGGCGGCATGTTTAGATAAAATGGTGGTAGCTAGCCAGGCGAGCAAACAAGTCCTACCACTAACCAAACCGAGTAGGTATACAAAATACCGCTGGGAATCAAACCCGGGACTTTTGGGTCCAAACCGGTGGTCTTACCTAACCACTAGACCATAGAGGCGATTTTAAATCATAACTAATATCATAAAGACTTTTTTTATTATAGTAGAGCGGCAAGCGACTCCGCTCTACCTGATGTTGAGCCGGAGCAGGGTCCAGTAAAGTCCAGTTGCTCCACAGCAGCTGTAGTGGAGCAGCATTGTGCCTCATAGCTAGGGTTGGCAAAAAATTTAAGTAAATCGATCACTACTTAACTAGTATAAAAAAAGGATTTGAAAAAAAATAAAGTATTTTCCAAATTCATTTATTTAAATGTGTAAGAATATATTTCTTTGTACTCTTGGCACTATCTAATACTTTTTTATTGTTTTATAGCGCGTTCAGAAGTTAGCGTTGCATTTCGTTTCACTTCTGAGTATCATTCAGTAGTTCAGAAATTAAGTCAACAGGAATATTCCGTTCAAACGCATGCATTAGTCGGAAATAAACTATTTTCCTTACTTTATTTTTATCAACCTTTTCACCGCCCAACTATCCTGCACGCGATGTCCCGCCACAAAGTAAAGAAACGGAACAGAGACAAAGCTTCATACAACCGCGCCGTCGTAGGTAAAATACTACAAGCATACGGCGCATGTGTGCGTGTCAACTAGCCGCTGCGTCGCGTACGCGCCGCCACTGGATAAAACCGGTTTACGCTCGCTCGGCCAGTGGACAAACGGAGGGCCTGCACAAAGCACATCTTATTTGTTGTGTGCTTCTGTATATTTCTTACGAAATTGTTTTAAGTGGAATAAACTGTAAAAAGTTATAAAAGTGTAAATAATTAGTTCTGGACTTGTAAAATGGTTGTTTACCGTACCGTTTGTATGAATAATACTAGAAAAAAAAAGATATTTCATATTTAAATTATCCCAAGGAGTCTATTATGTAAGTAAATGAAAATCAGATTATACCTATTTAAAATCAGATATGTTTAAGTAGGTCGCACAAACCTTTATGTCATGTAGGTATGTATGTTACGTAGGTAATTGTTATTTTTATTACATAACTAATTGGGTGAATCTACAAATATTTTGCTATTTTGATTCCGAATCGTCATTACCTTACCCCTTATCACCGACTGTCGTTAAAATAGTTTGCATTTACAAGCTTGAAATTGTTATGTGAAATAATGAAGTAGGTATTATAGTCAAGTGTTTCTCAATGTAGTTTAATATTCGATTGCATACGTACGGCTGGTAATGATCTAATGATACAATTCGTGTAAGCAAGCGGACAGCGTCGAAAAAGCAACCGCATAAATTTTGGAGATTCACCCATTTTCACACTATTATCGATGTTATTAATTATGCAGTAATAATTGTAAATATTTTTATTTCAAAAAGAAGTTATCTCATTTCAAAATCCGCGCGTCAGCATAAATTAACAGTCAAGTGCACACAATCTTTACACTTTTGTTAAAATATCACCTAAATATCGCCAATGGTAACCTAATAAAAAGCTTATAAAAGTTTGTTTATTTTATTATATTCTCTTTTGCCAACCCTACTTAAATAGGTAAGAATTTTGTATGCTCCTTAGAAGCTTTGTCTCTGTTCCGTTTCTTTACTTTGTGGTCCCGCTGTACGCCAACGTATAAATGTATTTTAATAAAGTAGGTACAAAGAAGAACTTCTATAGAAGTGCTGGCGTGGGCGGCACGAAAATCTCGAACTTCTATAGAAGTTGTTGGCGGTAAAAAGGTTAAAAGAAAAAAGTATGGGGATGGGAAATAACGTAGGATACGTTATTTTGAAGTATGGTTGCCAACCCTACTCATAGCCGTCCTCACGTTGCCGACCCGAAGTTGCTTCTTCACACCTCGTTAAAGGACCCCATGTTGTAGGAAGGAGAAAAAACGTTTGGTAGGTACCTAACAGTTCTTGGTAAACACTCCTTCGCGAAACTAATAAAAATAAACTTAAGGGTGCGCCGACGAAAAAATGCCAAAAAAGCAGTCACGGTTAAGTTGATATAATTGAAAATACTATCGTATCAAATAAACAAAATATATATTTTGTATCAAATGGAACGTGTTCACAATTAGTCCGATCCATAAATTCATAGCACACTAAATTCAAAAAAAATTCAAAATCATTTATTCAGTTTAGGCTATAAATAGCTTTTATGAACGTCATTTATGCCATCGGTTCGTAAGTCTATCTACTCTGGGCGGGAGATCTTGTACTGAGAAGAACCGGCAAGAAACTCAGCAAGTGTCCAGCTCTTTTCTCCCTTACAGCGTCATAAATATTGGAAAATGCCCGATAGGGCATAATAAAATCCTTTTATGATAATAAAAGGACACTTTCCATCACAAATAAAAACACAAAATGTAAAGGACAATCACAACACGTAAAAAAACACAAAAAATAAAAAATAACTAAATAAAATATTTAAGTCTGCAAAAACATAATTTACCAGTTTAATTTTTTACAATATCATACAGTATAGTAAAAGTCAAAAAAACTATAGCTAATAATAATAAAAATAAAACTAATTGTAATGTTCAATGCAACGCTATTTTGTTATCTGCAGGACACTGTTTATAAGTAGTATTATGTATATGTTTTTTATTAAAGCCAGGCTGTTTTATCTTCTAAATATTCTTTGACTGTATAATAACCTTTTTTAAGTAAAGAAGACTTTACATGTTTTTTAAACTTATCTAAAGGTAAATCTAGTACAGTATTTGGTATTTTATTGTAATAGTGTATACCTTGCCCCAAGAAAGAACCAAGCACCTTCTGTAACCTGAACAGTGGCATTACAAGTTTTGACTTACTTTTAGTATTAAAATTGTGTACATCACTGTGTTTAGTAAATGAATTGATATTACAACGTACAAGAACTATACAATTATAAATAAATTGAGACGCCACTGTCAAGACACCAATTTCTTTAAAAAGATTTCTTAAAGAAGTTCGTGAACCTAGTCTATAGATTGTTCTTACTGCTCGTTTCTGTAAAATGAATATAGTTTCAATATCAGCCGCTGTTCCCCACAGTAAGAGGCCATACGACATGACACTATGAAAATAACTAAAGTAAACTGTTCTAGCAGTTTCTACGTCTGTTAACTGCCTTATTTTTCTAATGGCATAAGCAGCAGAACTGAGTTTGCCAGCCAATTTCGAAATGTGAGGATTCCATTGAAGTTTTGAGTCAAGGGTTATACCTAAGAAAACTGTTGAGTCTACCAAATCTAATCGATCACCGTTTATTCTTATATCGGTTGGTTCATTTTTGACATTTGGTAATTTAAAATTAATACATATTGTTTTTTAGCATTAAGCTGCAAATTATTAATAGTAAACCAACTGAGTACATCAGAGAGTGCTTTGTTTACATCGTCGTAATTATTCTTACACCTACTTACATTAAAAATGAGTGAAGTATCATCTGCAAATAATACGATTTCACAGAAGTTTTCTACAAAGAATGGCAAGTCATTAATATAAATAAAAACAGAAAAGGACCAAGAATGGACCCTTGTGGAACTCCCATTTTTACATGAGAACCAGATGATTTAGTTCCATTAATATCTACAGTTTGTGTTCTAAAGCTAAGATACAACTGAATTAAATTTAGTGCGAAATCTTTGAGACCGTAGTAATTTAGCTTCATCACCAGAGTTTTGTGCTCAACGCAATCGAAAGCCTTGGACAAGTCGCAAAACACTCCAAGGGCGTTCTGAGACTTCTCCCAGGCATCAAATATATGTTTTAATAGAGCAACACCTGCATCAGTAGTAGAACGACCCTTTGTAAATCCATATTGTTTATTATGTAAAAGGTTGTTTATGTTAAAATACGACATCAACTGTTCCAATATAACTTTTTCATAAATTTTGCTTAGAGTTGGTAGTATTGAAATGGGTCGATAGTTACTGGGGTCTTCTTTGTTTCCCGATTTGAACAAAGGTATGACCTTACTAAACTTCATAAGATCGGGAAAGATACCTTTATTCACACAGTTATTAAAAATTTCAGCAAGATATGGTGCAATAGAATGTATAATATTCTTAATTACTTTTATAGAGATGCCCCACAAATCACTTGTGTTTTTCATTTTCAGTGATTTAATAGTAGTTTATGCAACTGTCATATAATGAAGGATATTAAAACACGAGTGTGAGTTTATGAAACGAGCGCAGTGAGTTTCATAATAGTAACGTGTGTTTTAATACCCGTGTTATATGCAGTTGCATACACTACTTTATCTTCACTAATGCAATTAGTCAAACAACAAGAGTAAAAGCTGACAATAGTTTATTTATAATAATTGTTCAAATTTCCGCCATTAAAATCTAACCAATGAGAGCGCAGCTGCGCGCGCAGTGCCAATCAGGAGCGAGCGCGCGCTGTTCTTTTTTTATTTAATTGGCACAAGATCTTACCAAAGAGTTTTGTGTATGTAAGTTTAGTAGTTTCGACGAAGTTTTCACGTATAACCCAACTGTTTTCAAAAGCCAGCCTAATGTCAAAATTTTATACAACTTGTATGAGGATTTTGACATAAGGCTCGCCAGGTTAATTGGTCGCGTTTTATTGATGTTATAATGAGATTTTACGATATCGATGTGGATATTATACCATCATGTGAAATTGCTTAAATTGAGTGTTTTGTTGTCTACGCTATAACAGTAGTAATTATAAGTTAAGTATTGGAAACATAAGTAGAATTTTACAACATTAGTGTAGATAAATGTTTTTATAATATCCATTGAATCAATATATTTAAATTGAAAAGAAACATTACATTTTGGTACATATTTTTGGAGTAATGCTTGTGCAGCTTCTGGTGATGAATCCAAATTTGAGGTTGTCAGCACAGGTATATTTACAAAAAAATCATCAAAAATATTAGCAATATGTGAATCTGAATTGACTAAGTTGTCGTTTACTTTTAAAGTGAAAGTATTATCCCGTGGTTTAAAGGAGATGTTTAATTTTTTGCCAAGACCATGTACACCTACTCAAAAAATAGTATTAAATACATGTATTTAGTTGATATATTTAATATTCCGATATGCTTTACCATTTTTGCGTAAGAATAAAAAAATGAAACATAATTTTTAATAACCTGGCAACTTGAGATGTCTTTCTGAGATTAAACACAAGTGTCCAAAGCTGTAAAGAACGTAATTAAAAGTGCAACTGTCACCATGATTTAAAAAAAAAACCGGTGTTTTGTTATCATTCCGTTTTTACATGGATTCTGAGTCGTTGTGGTTTTGTGCTGTGCTGTTTTTAAATTCTGATTTGGACCGATTACCTGCTAACCGTTTACTGCCTCACTTGTTGACTTCTGCCTGCTATCCTGGACTTCCGTTTGCTGCCTCACTTGTTGACTTCTGCCTGCTATCCCGGACTTCGATTTGCATTTGACCCTGCTACTGTTGATACCATTGCATTGTTGCTACTACATTCGTTGTTTTTAGGTGAGTTTTTCGTATTTTAATTAGGCACTTAACAGCTTAAGTTTAACTCTACTCTAACTACATGTTATGAAAGTAATAGCCAGAAGTAAGTTAATTTATTAACATTAACAATTTTCATGCATACGGTAAGTACTTTTGTTATGACAGCTACTTGACATGACATGACATTGACAGAATACCACCATTACCCCCTGCGATCACGAAACTTGCCATTATTGGTTATCTATAATACTTCTTACGTAAAAACTATTCATTTATTTGAAGAAAATCATTTTGAATAAGCTTATTTCATGCATTAGCTACATTTTGGTATTATGTACAAGGTGTTGGCATTTTCTCCATACAAAATTAAACATCTCCTTTACCTGTTTCACGGTTTATAATGTCCCAAGTGGCTTTAATTTTATTGTTAGACTTTTTAATTTTTTCTTTAATATACTTTCTTAAATATTTTCGAATAATTCTTTACATATTCCGTAAAATTAGAATTTTGGTTATATTGTTTTAGACTATATAAATCATACAATTTATTTCTACTTTTATATATACCAGTCGTGGTCCAGTCACAGAACTTAAGTTTATGAGTAATTTTGATTGTTCTTTGTGTAAACACTTGGTCATATTCAGTCTTTATGAAGTTAAAAAGATTAGTATATAATACATCTGGATCATCTTGTCCAAATGGCAATGCATTAATTTTACACGATATATTATTTTTAAAACGCTCTACTCGCTCCTTTGTAACTGGTTTACAGTTCACTATTTTTGGCTCATCCTTAATATTAAAATCATAGGTCACCTTTAAACCGCAATGGTCAGACGTAAGCTTACTAATGACTGACTTAGAAACAGGGTCATAGTCTGTAAAAACATTATCAAGACAAGTGGCTGAATTGAAGTTATTCTAGTGGGTTCGAGAAATAGATTAATAAGATTAAAACATTTAAACAAGGCAACAAGACGAACACTCATTGAAGTGCTTTCTAGAATATTTATATTAAAATCGCCACATACAAAAGCAAATTTATTTTTTAATTTTAATTTTCTTAGTACGTCTTCCATTACAGATTCGAAAATACCGAAATTGCCCGAGGGGGGTCGGTATACACACACTATTACAAAGCTATTAAACTCCACATATGATAGCTCAATATTACGCTCCACTGATAAGCCTACAATATCGTTGCGATCTTTATATTTTATATTACTTCTTACTAGTATTAAAGAACCACCGTGAATAGCTGAGCTTCGCACGTACGCGCTTGCTAATTGGAAATTATTTACAAAGAATGATGTGTCATGACTTCTTAGCCAATGCTCAGTTAAACAAAATATATGAATTGCCTGACTTTTTGCAAATAATTCTAACTCTAAGTCTTTGCCAGCCAAACCTTGAATATTTTGATGTATAATAGTAATTAATGAGGACTTGGCTTTTGTCTTAGACCTCAGTTTAAACATGAGGTTGTTGTTACCTTATTACTAGTTGTAGATGTTGCATTAGTAGAACTACTAATGGTTACGTTGTTATGACGTAAAGACTTAGTTATACCATTTATAACTGTATCCTGTATATTATAAGCTAACAATTTAGCTATTTGGGTCCTACATTTCGTAGAAAGATACATAGTATCTGACGTCAAACTAAAGCTATTAATAAATTTATTTATATCAAAATATAAAATAGTGTCACTATGACGACAAATCAAATTAAACAATAATAAATTTAATTCATAAATGCGCTTATTTTGTTCCCAGGTCAAATTGGTACAATAGGGTACTACTACTAGGGTATACTAGGATAGTGTTTTCTACAATATCATTTAAAGTTGGGCAAAAATCATGAAAAGGAGTGGCGGCGTTTAGTTGATATCTTATAGTTTATCTAAATTATTGTACCTCTGATTTTGTCTAAACAATCTCCAATGGTCTAAACTACAAATCGTCCGTCTTAAATTTTCGATTTACCAAGCTGTTTTTTAAATTATTATTTTTCAAATTAACACGTTAAATTTCCCATACTTACAAAATTAGTATGGCCGCGCGGCATCAAATAAATATGGACGAAGACATTTCAAATAAAATTATGACACGTCACTTACGGACGGCGCACCCACTCGCAAGAAAGATTTAACAAACATTATGATATCGTCATGTTTGAGACGATTCCAATATTGCTATGTTAATTAATTAATTGATTAAACTGAAAAAAATACGAGGTAAAACAAAAAAAAACGTTTTCAATTATCCATAAATTTATTTCAGTAATACCTATAACTTTAACAAAGTTAAACAATAAAATTATAATTATTTTTTACTAATAAAACAATCTGATTCAATCATTCATTAATAAATATTTCTAATTCACTATATATATTTACTTAACGTAAGTAAATAAAAAATATAATTTACATCACAGTTCTTTATAAAAATATAATTCAGTGGACACCAAACGAAATTAACTTAAAAACTACATAGAATGACTTGAAAATACTTAACTTTTTGTGGCAAATGCAACAATAATAAATATACTTACTAGCTCTGTATACATTCATCAAAACATTATATTTCTCTCTTACATTTCATTATATTACATAGCTCAAACGATCATAGAAACATCATTACGTATATAAGGTAATCTGCCCATCATTTTGAGTTTTAATTTCATTCATCTTGACATATTGTAATTATTTTCATTTTTAATTTAATAATTGTTAATCTTTTTAGCGCTAAATAAATAAATAAATATCAGACCGTATCATACCATGACCGCGCTAGGAACGTATCAGACACGGAAAGTAACGAATCAAATTTTTTTTTGTGGAGATACTTTGATTATTTCCTCAGACGGCATTTTCAGCTTTAGCGGGCTTTTTTGGGGGCGGCGAGAAACTTAGAGGGAACGGCGAAAGTTTGTATGAAAGTCCGTCAGGTTTGAAGTTAAGTACATACATGATAATTGGTATTTGGGTTCTTGAAAAGAATTAAAGAATGAGTTGTCTCAAGAATTTTGTTTTTTTTTTTCTTGAAATAAGTAAAAAAGGGAAAAAGGGTTTTTTGGGGAAATCATTACTTTTAAAATAATAACTATCAAAATTAATATTTTAATGGAACTTTAGATTTTTCAACAAAAATAAAGAATGACGTGTTTTAGCCTTTTTCGAAAAACCTTCCCTAGAGAGGTGAAACAGGGGTGGAAAGTTTGTATGGAAATCTGTCATTCCTTAAATTTCGGTATTTGGCCTGGTTAGAAATTACGAAGAGTTTCAGGATTTTGGGAAAACGATCCCTTAAGTAGGGGATGACAATTTGTACAGGAGCTTTCAGAACGGACCAAAATTAGTTATACAAAGTGATCTTTATTACGCGGTTTTGTGTTACACTTTTTACTAATTCTAGCTCGCATGGATGGGCTTTTTAATGATACAAAATGAAAAGCTTAATGTTGAAATGACGTGACATGTTTAGAAAAAATGTTAAATGTCTAACCCTTATTAATTATACCTTTATGATTTTACTTTTAACCTTTTCACCGCCCAACTATCATGCACGCGATGTCCCGCTGTACGCCAACGTACAAATGTATTTTAATAAAGTAGGTACAAAGAATACCTTCTATAGAAGTGCTGGCGTGGACGGCACGAAAATCTCGAACTTCTATAGAAGTTGTTGGCGGTAAAAAGGTTAATAAGTTTGGCTTTTATTACGAACAAACACAAGTCATGTAGCCCACGTGAGCAAAGCCGCGAACCTAAAGCTAGTTAGGCATATAGGTACTCATACTTCTCAATACAAAGAATATTTTTTTGCCTGACACGGTCAAGGTATTTTATCTTAAATATCGCTTGCACAAAATATGACAATTTTCTTGTAACCAGGTAACGACACAGGGCTCCCATTCTGCTGTCAAAACGTTCTTAAGCGTGTCTCAGTCGCCTGATTCCGACAATTTTCCTACAGACCCAATATGGCCGTGAAAACAAAACGCGTAGACGCGTCTCGTTTTCATTGCTAAAGCTATCTGGAAAGGGAGACACTATTCTAGACGTTTAAAAATAGCAGTCCAGAAGCCTGTTTTATAAAAACTTTTTAGAACATAATGACAATGAGGTAAAACAACAAATCATTAGAATTATGTCAACAAAAATTCCACAATTTTATTAAATATGGAAGCAACAACAAAACAAATATACATAGCAATAAAGACAAAATGTTGGGAATAAACCGGTTTTAATACATCCCTATGTATAATGTTGTCAATTATCATGTATAGTCAATAATTAAATTGCTTTACCAGCTTAGAGGTGAATTTTGTTTGCATTTATTAAAACAGCAAGTTCTATTTTTGTTTAAAAGACCAAGTGACAGATACGTTGTCATTACTGACAATGAGCCTTAGCGAAATTTTATTGTAATGGAAGTTTTTGTCAAAAGTGATAAAGCAATTTCATGGTCGAATACTTGATAACACTGACCAACAATGCAACAGGTTCAAATTGATCGATGCAATATTATCATCTCGAGTTTCACCCGAGTTCTTTGTGTAATGACACGTGTTGTGAAGCTCCATTTTAAACTCAATGTATCGTACAATTATTTTTTTAAATAATATAATACACTTGAAATTGGCTAAATACTAAACGCGAAGCCATTAATTAAGATATAATAATATTATCATCTCAGCCAAAAGACGTCCAATGCTGGACACAGGCCTCCCCCAAGGATCTCCACAACGAGCGGTTTTGTGCTGCTCGCATCCAGCGGCTTCCCGCGACCTTCACCAGATCGTCGGTTCACCTTGTTGGAGGCCTGCCCACACTGCGTTTACCGGATGCAATATTATCGATCAAAAATATGTTCTAGTTCAGGAAACATAATCTTACTGCAATGTGATTAGAGTATGACATCAACTAAATCCATTATCAGTTTTGATTCGACTAAAAATATAATTTAAAACTTACGCAATAAAACTTATTTTAAGTTTCGTTCAAAGGCATATCTTGCTTTGCAAAGGCACCAGTCTCCTGCAGAGTTGTTAACATGAATCTCTACTTCGAATCAGCTGTAACTAGCTATAGCTATATGCTTGGTGGACAGTAATAAACTTTATTGTATTAACAATTATAGTTGAAACTTGATCGCATATCACTTGATTCGTATCAAAAGGAAATTGTTTCATACATTGTATATTAACGGAAAAACTATAACATAAATTATCAATAATATACGTTAACAATTCACTAGCACCTATAAAACTTAACAATTCTATCATACTTTTAAGTATCTGCCGTACGTATATATTTTACAATACACTTTTTTCTTAAAAAAAACAAATAAATATTAAATTTATTCTATTATACAAAGACCCAATATATCCCCATTCTAATCACCATTCTATAAAAAAATCAGTCGAGAAATTAGCATCCGATGTATAAAACTAATTTTCACAATCACCTTCTAAATATTAAATATTGGCACGAATCCAGTTTAAATACACATACGTCTTCTAAACTTCCAACTTTTTAGAATAGAGTGATTCAACGCTACACTCGTCTAAAAGAGTAACAAATCACGCAACAATTGTTCTTCTAATACAAACTTTAAAGGCATTTTATCAGAATAGAAATTTGTACGTTCAAATTTTTCTAGGGCATTGGAACTATGACATTCGTAAATTACAAAGCATTACATCCCACATCTGGAGCTGGAGTTAAGCCTTCCCACATGGATATAGAGATTAGGAGGTGAGTTGGTGGTCGTCTTACGATATCATTAGGAATCAGGAGATCAACGTGCCTTTTGAGACAACAATCTGGGCGTGGCTTAGGAAATGAAATTCAATAAGTTTAGTATCACTGAAGATCTAAATACAAATCAAAAGATTGTTGAAACAATTTTTAAGGAGTGGAATTTTAACCCGCAACTAATGACACACATGGGTCAGGTCATCATCATCATCATCATCGGCTTATCTTAGTAAAAGGTCCGACCCGTACAAATCGACACTATCCACTCGTACTTTGTAAGCCAAAGAAGCCTTGACATTGATCAAACTACGTCATCAACATCCGATCTTAATATATTTATAAATATCAAGGATCAGTTAACAATAGGCAAGCTGAAACAAAACAAGCTTCTAACATGGCGACCAAGATCTGGACATAGAGGTGTAGGAAGACAACCAGTTCGATGGAGATATGACATCGATAGTGTCGCTGTAAAGGACGGGTTAGATATAGGAATGGCTACCAAGACTACCAACAGAAGGAACAAGGCCACAAACAAACCTACTTTATTCAGCTTTGGTAAAGACAAGCTGAAGAAGAAGGCCACTTAAAATCAGATTGGCATGAACTGAAACCTTGCACAAAGAGGTAAGGAGTAAGGACAAATAAAATCAAATAAAACTTTTATCTTTAGATGGTCCAAAACGTACTTTTGGAACATCAGGAGAATTTGTAGTCGTCTTTAATACTCAAACAATGATAAGACCAAAATTGTTTTCCAAGTGAATGCTTGCCTAGTTGCGTGCGTAATGCGTGCCAAAAACTGTTGTACTTTGTATGTTGTCTGAAGTTTGAGGTAAGATACAAGAATACGTTCTAAGCACGATTTAATTAAATGCAGGTTTTTGATTAAAAAAAGGTAACAATAAATTACAAGGATGTTGACGACGGTTGTCTACATTGAATAGGGCTCCTTTGGCCTAAAAAGTTAAAGTAGATAGTGTTGATTAATTTAGTCGAGTTGGATTGAGCCACGATAGCATAGTTGGCAGTGCACCTGACCCCGAGTTCGAATCCCGCTCATGGAATTTTTTCAACACTGTCTTTTTTCAAATATTGTAATTTGTTCGCAACAATACTTGCGTAAAATTATATGTAAACAATAATAAAATGATAATAATGCTTATCTCCGGAAAATGATATCAGTAATGACAAATGAGGAAACCCTATTATCATATCGACGCCTGACATCCCAGAAATTATAACAGGATGAATAGTTTTGTGATAACGATACTGCAACATTATTGACATGTTTTGCAGGTGTTTTGTAGTATTATGATATTTATAGCTTAGGTTAGGGGATTGTTTATTCTTTATTTTATTTTTAGATTTATTTTTATGCAGAATTACCGAAAATATTTCAATGAATTTGTCAAAAATCGAGTTAAATTCAACATGCATTTAAGAACATGAAAAACAAAGGAACAACTACACAAAATAATAAATCAAAACCCGTGGACGACTAACTCGCATTAGACAACCGTGGTGATAAGTAGTGTTGACTTGATTTTAATGTTGGAGGGGTTTGCCCAGCACAGCAGTGCGGCAATATATAGTTGACTATTTGGTTATTACTACTACATTGATTGCTATCAATCAAATCAAAAGAAACGTAAATAAATAATCGATTTACTGTTTTACCACATAACTTTGGCTAAAGTCTGCTAAAGACTGCTTAAAAAAGATGCTATCGCTTTTTAGCTAATATTTTGAGACAGAGACACAATATTTTAAACACGTACTAGCCATTGTTTACCTTTAAACACTGTTTTGCAGTACAAGAGTTAGTGTTTGTAACAAAAACCTAACCAAATAAACGAAAACGGTAGACTAATAACCATTAAACAGACTCAATCCATAAAGAAAACAGGCGAAGCTAATTTGGTGGTTATGTGACGTAATGCCCAATACTGACTTCTTATAGAGGCAACAGCCAAAGTTGATTATCAACACAGAGTTATACAATAAATAGAGGAGAAATATAACTGTATACCGGTGAATATCCCCTTACTTTTGATGAAAAAATTTTTGTCGAACATCTCAAAGGTATAACACATCTAGTAATTAATCTTTGGTTTCATTTGCATCTATTGATGTTCAGATTTCGATAATCCAATTTTCCTGTTGGTACTGCAAGGAACAGGATGTAATAGCTAGGCCTGAAAAGACAACAAAATGCTTAACGTTGACATTCTATTAAAGCTGAGCTGAGTTGAGCTGAGCTGTGTGGAAATCAACCAATAGAGTCCCTTTATTTTAACGGCTCTTCTTAGCTCTGATTGTTTCATTTCCACACAGTTCGGCTCCGCTCATTTTAGCCCAGCTTCAATGGAGTTTCACCCTAATACGTCTCCATAGCAGTTCGGCCGATCGGATTGTCCAATTCTTAAATACTGGGTCGTACTAATATGAGTGTGCAAAGTATATTTTTTACGGATGCATTCACTAACCAACAATGAAACATACTTTGTGTTGGTAAATTCCTATTATTCATGTTTAATCTTGGAAAGTGTTTTTGTCATGTATGGTTTCAATAATATATACATGATACACTGTACTGTTTGTACGACGACGGTAAAATATCACATCCCTTTATCGCATACTAATTTTTCGGTTAAATGTTAGATGCCAAATTTACATCATTAGAGGTATAATTTTCTATTCATCAGTATATTTCGAGGAAGTCTTAAAGTCGGTTGTCTTAGAAGGAATTTGAGAAAGCCTGTTGGACTTGAGATCTATTTTTAGATAGTAAAAGACGGCGTACAATATAATGGCGCATAAGCCTATTAAAATCACTATATGAATGAAGTTGGATAGCTATTTTAATAAATTGTGCCTGCAATTTGTGCAACAATATCAGCTTGATCATGACTTGCGACTGCGGTTATCCCACACAGTGCTATTGTAAGCGATCTAGACAATAGGGTAACTGTTTTAAAAGTTAAAGAAAACGCTAACACTATTGTAATATTTGTAATGGAACGCAGTGCTCAGTACAAGTTTCATTGCCAATCGATCATGATAAAGTTAACGACATTATGTATGATGTTAAAGTAGCAATTCTTGGGTGCCTTGTTCGAATCTTATTTTGCAATTCGGCGGTTAACGAATGCAAGAATGTGTATGGCATTTGCTTGCCCAATTCATTGGACTAGTGGTCGAAACTCGACCGTAATTCACAAAATATACAATGTTTTACTTCATCATCATTACCAGCTCATATACTTCCCCACTGCTGGGGCACGAATGGACAGGGCAAACGGGCCATAAACCACAACGCCGGCTCAGTGCGGGTTGGCGGTTGTTAACGACTGCTAATGCAACCGGGACGGGACAATCGCATCGGCTTCACGTGCCTTCCGGAGAAGCACAAGATGATAAATGTTTGGTCATACATCCGATGACCGGCCTTGTCGAAAATCGCTTAACCTTAGCAATCGTAGATCGGGCGCGTTAACCACTGGGCCATCGATGTTTATACAATGTAGTGTAACACATATGTTACATAAATTTTATCTTTCGGTAAGTAGTCATTCTTCATATGAACTTTAACTATGCCAAATCTCATATGTGCTTAAAAGGAGGCATGAAGTTTTCTCTTAGATACATCATCATCATCATCATCATCATCATCATCATCATCATCATCATCATCATCACCATCATCATCATCATCATCATCATCATCATCATCATCATCATCATCATCATCATCATCATCATCATCATCATCATCATCATCATCATCATCATCATCATCATCATCATCATCATCATCATCAGCCTATACTAGTCCACACTGCTGGACATATGACATATCCCTCTCCAAGTGTACACTAAACTAAATTGGTCACAGAAAAAAGTAATTTTACGCTTTTCTCCAACACGTGTCGCTTATTTGCGCCGCGACCGCATGAGTGATTCATTCTTAGCGTCATGATTGTGCTATATGTGTGTATATGAATTATGATGATTGATTATTAATATATGTCAGGAACAAACACTCCAAGTGTACACTTAATAGGTACTAATTTCATTATTATTCAGGGTTATAAATATAAATAATCTTTATAATAATAATCTTTAACATATTATAACGTTTAACAAAATACACAAAAACTATGTCCGGACCTCCTCAAGCCGGGTGAAACAAAGCAGTGTCAATCAAAGGTTTTCTAGAGGCAACGGCGGCGTCACGCACTAGTGTGTGTCCCTATTCTCTACTAGATTCTCTAAGAGGTTCGGATCGGATCGGACACGCTTAAAAAGGATACAATCTATTCACGTGTTTTAATATAGATTAGAATAAGTTATAAGTTTTTTTTTATCAGTGTAGCATCCATTGCTAAGCTAGATTTTCTAGGAAATCTGTAAATTCAGCAATGATGACATACCTATGGTAATCATATCACACTAATATTATAAATGCGAAAGTTTGTATGGATGGATGGATTTGGATGAAATTCGGCATACAGATAGTTTATAACCTGGATTAAAACATAGAATACTTATTATCCCGATATTCCCACGGGAACGGCATCTCGCATCAAGCCCATCACACACGTAGCTATAATATATATATTAATATACCGTACTATAACATATATTATAGCAAGCTACCACACACGAAGTCTATGCTATAATATATATTTTGTCTTCATTTCATTGATGGTCGGCCTAATATGTCTTGCTATACCATAATAATAAGTAATAATATATATTAATATGTTATAATATAAATTACGGTATACGTTGGTGACGTCATAGAAATATATAATATAGGTGCATGTGCGGTCACTCGAAAATTTGTATAGAAAATATACCGTAATATGCCTTGCTATAATTTATAATAATATATATTATAGCTACGTGTGTGATGGGCTTTAAGCCCGTCACAGACGCAGCTATAATATATATTATAGCGAGACATATTACGATTTATTATCCATAGCAATCTTCGAGCAACCACAGACGGAGCTATAATATATTACGTCACCAAAATATGTGGACAGATATAGCAAGAAATATTATATTATGGTATACAACCGCGGACTTATTGAGTGCAAAAATATATTTTAAAGTGGCTTTAGTGCTTGTCCCCATTCCCTACTAGATTCTCGGAGGGGTTCAGATCGGATCGGACGCGCTTAAAAAAGGGTACCTACAATATATTCACGTGTAATCAATATAGATTAAAAAAAGTTATAAGATTTTTATGATACAAATTGGGGCTCTCTACAATATTGCTGAGTCTAAAAAGGGCGAGTATTTAAATTCCGTTTGAAATCTTAACAACTTTGTTTATAAACTTGGTTAGCAACGAAGATTTTGTATTTGTATTATGTACTTGACACTAATATTATCACGCGCACGCACCGCACTTAAGACTTCAGTTCTTATGATTCTATGAAGAAGAGTTATTTACAAAAAGAAGTATTACGTTTTATGGACATAAAAATTTTTTTTACGAACACTGAGTGTGCAGTCGCTAGTGTTATCGTTAAAATGGTTCCAGCTTTTTACAACACACGAGTAGACATGATAAAAAAAAACTTAAATAAATAAACAAACACTGTTGTTTACTATCAACGATAAATTGTCAAGGAAAATGGCAGGTCAAACCTTTCATGTAAGTAGTCAGTAGTCACATCTATATTGAAACTTTGGTTTTCCAACAGGAAATTCCATTCGTTCATTTGATATAACCATATTTAATATACCTTTTATACAATACTAGCTGTGCTCGCGACTTCGTCCGCGTGGAATAGTGACTTTCGGCAGCATTTTTAATTTTTTAGGCTCTTGTTCCCGTTTTTGCAACATTTTTTACTTATGCTTCGCTTCTATTGGTCGCAGCGTAATGTTATATAGCCTAAAGCCTTCCTCGATAAATGGACTATCCAACACAAAAAGAATTTTTCAATTCGAACCAGTAGTTCCTGAGATTAGCGCGTTCAAACAAACAAACAAACAAACAAACAAACAAACAAACAAACTCTTCAGCTTTATATATTAGTATAGATACAAAAGCAACGAAAACGAGAACACAAAATTCTTGGTTTTTTTTTATTGAATTGAAGGCCTTTAGGGTAGTGTTGCAAAATAATCGGCTATCGATTAATCGATTGTGTTCACCCAGAATCACTTGTACTATCGATTAGACTATCGATAGTATCGATTTTCTCGATATAATCGATACTGTCGATGTCAATTATACAGCAATACTATCGATTATAATCGATTAATCGACTATGATTGTCTTAATGCCCAATATAATCGATTATAATCGACTTAATCGATGGTATTGATTTAATCGATTTAATCTAAGATTGGTTTAGATTATATTGCTCCTTTTACTGATGTGCAATATATCCATAGCCCTTCGTGAAACGTTACAATGAAAAACTTGAACATTATAAAATAACTTTTATTATGTTTGCTCATACTTACTCATATAACTAATAGTTGCAAAGGCATGCGATACTATCTAAACCAATGTTAGATTAAATCGATTAAATCGATACTATCGATTAAGTCGATCATATTGCTGTAATAATTGTTATCAATACTATCGATATAATCGATTATATTGGGCATTTAGAGAATTATAATCGATTAATCGATTATAATGATAGTATTGTTGTATAACTGTCATCGATTGTATGGGTGACTTTGGGGCCCATCTAATAATCGATTATAATCGATGTTCGATCGATTATGCGGCAACGCTACTTTAGGGGCGACACACTAAAAAAGTGCACTAACTTTTGTCGAGACTATAATATGACTAACGAATCTGAAATGTTAATATAGGTAAATTCATGTCTTTATCTTCTTGCTAGCTCAAAAACACGATTGTATCTAGATTCTAGACACGCGGCAACGTGTCAAGCAAGCCAAGTTTAAGCTAACAGAACTGGCGAGCAGCACCATGTGTAGTGTAACATTACACGAACCATTTTGAGTAATTTTGACTCGATCATAATTATTTTCGAAAACACCACAAAAAATCACTATTGTTAAAGTTACAACAAAATAACTTAATTTATATGCTTGGAAACCACTCAAATACATTGATCACATCAATATTTCCTATTTAGTAGCTGCATATTTTAATAACTAAAACCCAAAGCGCCTGATAAATAAACAAAGAATAAGGTCCTAATAGTTATTCCGCGTTTTGTCTTTTTTACTCTAAGTATTTTGAAATTACGTTTACATGACGGGAGCAAAACACGGAATAACTATTCGGACCTTATTCTTTGTTTATTTGTAAGGGGGAAAATGTTATTAAAAAAAATTATAGATTTTGCTAATTTGCGGTTTCAATTTATTCTAGCAGGCGCTCCTAGGGTTGCCAACATTTTTTACAAAAAATTAAGTATATTTAGGTCCGAGAAGAATATTAAACAGTATTTTAGAAAAATGAACAACCCGCTATACACTACTTTAAAGTTTATACTGACACCCCCTACCAACCTTCCGGTTACAAAGTAGGTGTCAGAATAACCTTGCGCAAGCACAAGGGACCATCTACGTCAGGTCATAACACCGGATCAGAACACGCCGGTACGCATCCTTCATCCAGTACTTTTAAGACTAGTGTCTTAAGCTAGTCGCCCCGTGGACACGTATAGTCCACTACCTAATATCCTGATAGGTCACCGGAGCTGTAAGCTCGCTCACTTCTCGTTGCACTAAGAGCACAACTCGCAGTGTACCACTGCTTGGGCAAAGAAAAATGAACAGTATTTTATTTATTTAATGTTTACATATAATTTAGAGCTTCTCGTAAAACTTATTAATTTACAGTATTTCTTAAAAACTTCATACGCCTCACCACAATTATAAATGAAATTGGAATAAATGAGGGGCTTATTTTTTATTAAATTAATAGTTGCTCTATTTCTATCTTCCTACCACTTAGCATTCATTACTGAAAAAACTCTTACAGTAAAATGCTGAGGTGGCCGGGAACTGAAAGTAGATTTATGAGACAATTTAAGTAATTTTTTTTTAATTTTTCTGAGGTGTTTACTAATAAATGACTCCACTTTTAGCCAGTACTCATTTCAAGGAAATATTTGTCATCTGATACTTTAACATAAATTACTTTGAAATTTGTTAATTCTGCATATAAATCATACTTCTAATGATTCCATACAAAAGACTATCTATAATTTTATGTGATTTGTTTGTGGCTGCGCTGCACTGAGCGCCCTCTGACTAAATAAAAAAAAATGTGTGAGCGTCTTAGTCTAACACTAGTGTTAAGCATTTTTATGCTGAAAACAGTATTTTGTATACTTTTTTTTACAGTTAGCTCGGCAAATGACTCCATTCCACCTGATGTTAAGTGGAAATGGAGTCCAGACGCGAAGATAACTGGTGCAGCGTGGAAACAAACGTAGCATCAGTTAACTTCACTCTACCGGCCCACAAGGTGCTTCTTCACGTCTCTCTTGAAGGACCCCATATCATAGGAAGGAGGAAGGATTATTTTTGTTAAACAGTAAAAAGTATAATGTAGCGAAAAACAGAAATAATACTGTTTTTAACAGTATAGTTGGCAACCCGAGGCGCTACGTATTTTTGACCTCATGACAGCGCCAGTAAGGATTAGCCTTTTTGAATGTTCACAATTCGAGGTGTCTTAAGCAGAAAGCGAAGTCCAGATGCTCCACAGTTAGTGGATCAGGAATGTGAATCAGCAGCCGTTGTCTGTCACCATACCGACCCGCGAGTTGCTTCTACCACCTCGTTTAAAGAACCTCATGTTGTAATAAGAAACGTGTGCTAGGAATGTTTGAAGAGCTGGATGAGAGTAGCTCAGTGGCGTGCACAAGGAGAGGCCTATGTCCAGCAGTGGACTAGTGTAAACTGATTATGATGATGTAAATAATAAATTAAGCTCCATAAGAAGTTTGCTCGATTTGTGTAAGAGAGAAAATTAGGCTATTACCCGTATTTTATCTATCTTTCACTGTTTGTTACTGGCATGGTGGGCTTGGACCCACTGCAGCTTAGACGGAAGTTGCAACTGTTAATTCACTATTGTCTACTTCTACAAATGAAGTGAATAATCCGATGCTGCTGAGCGTATAGGACTGTACGTTCCGCAAAATTTTATGCGAGGTGATAGTCAGCGACGAGACTGTTGTTCGCTTCTCTGAAGCGTGTTGGCTGAATAGGCTGTAAGTTTATTTGGTAAATTTTAAATAAATAAATGTCTAGAAGCATGGAGAAGACCGTTATACTTTAATTGGTTAACCAATTTGAAAACCTTGCATTGTGAAACCCCTAATGCCCGGTTCCTATAAACAAGAAACGATTCGTTTTGCCTACGAGCCGTTGTATTAGCTACGAGGCGTAAGCTAAATGCGTTCCTATAAAAACGACTCGTCAGGTATCTAACCGATAGTATATTACCAACGGATGGGAGGGTTACCAGTAACGCTTCGTAACCATAGAATACGGAAGTGACACTAGCCTGCGTTCCTATAAAAAATAAGAAGCGTCAGTTAACTGTCAAATCTACCGTTCGTTGTTGGTTATCCTACCGGTACTTGCCTTACCGGCCTGGATAAACCATCAGTACAAGAATTACTGACGGAAATATATCTTTATTTGAGAGTTACAGAAGCAAGGTTAGTTTGAATACAATAATAACCATCTTAAATAATGAACTAGCGTTCTTTCGATATTAAAGATAATGGCCTTTTTTAAACCAATTATTGCTGGCTTTTAGATTTTATGCTTTGGGTACAATGCACGGTCGCCGGTCGGTAGTCTACGTATAAAATATTTCAAATGTCAAATAATAATGTTGGTTTTATTTCAGGTACGATATTATTTCATCTGCATATGGGGTTGTCCGGTATTTTTTCGCGACTCACCTGGCAACCCTATTTGGGCTCCATACATTTTTGGGCCTTTTCTGAAAGTGCCGGCCAACAAAAAAAAATAGTACGTATTGTTAAACTAGCCATTTGGAGTAATAGTAAACTATGTTATAGTTCGATGATTCATATTTTCATACATTTATTATTTTTTTCATTTTTTTTTTCGTTTCAACTTCAAAGCGGTCGCTTGACGCTTCACAATGACAATTGCTTCGGATCATTAGTTCTAACAATATCTATCATTATTTTATGATTTTCAGCACTTTCAAGAATCAATAAGTATAAGAAAATGATAAATCTTCGAACTTGTATAACTTGGCTCAGAGCAATCCTACAACTTTTGTGCTATATTAACTATTACTCCAAATGGCTAGTTCTGATAATACGTACCATTTTTTTTGTTGACCAGCACTTTCAGATAAGGCCCAAAAAAAATGAAGTCCTTTACTTTTTTATTTTTAAGTGCTAATTGCTACATTGAAGCTGAATTAAATATTTGTAAAATACAGTTAAAAAATTAAATGTTTACACGACCCAGCCAGGAATAGAACCTGGGTCTTCCGCAATCCGGGCGGCTTCACTGACCATTATGCTACCGGGAAGGCTGACGTAAGCACTGAATTTTTTCACTGCTTTTTGATTTTTGACAACGGTTATTCCACAATCGATACTACCGAGTAGGTACCTACTTATATGGTATCGATACTTCTCATTCGATACTACTACTAGAAGTACATAACATCAACATTCGATACAGAGTACTGACATCGAATGAAAACAATGGTATCGTTGTCTCCGCCCGGGCCGGTGCTATTGGTCAATCGGTAGCATAATGGTCAGTGCCGCCGTCGCACTATGGGGACGCAAACGGTATTTTCCGTCTCAAAAATGGTTTTGACAAATATCGTAACTCCAAAGCTTTTTTCATGGTGTCATATTTTCTGGTAAAAGAAGAATTAATTGGCGGGCTGGTTAGAACCACGATAGCTCAATTAGAAGAGCACCTGACCCGGTATGTCAGAAGGGTGCAGGTTCAAATCCTGCTCGTGGAAATTTTTTCAACATTTGTTTTTATTTTTTTAATATTTTTGATTTCACTGGCCTTCGCACAGTGGGACAATATAAAGCTATTACTGCACAAATATGCATCTGTGAAATGTCTGTCTTAATAACTGCGACACAGTGTCTGACAAAAGTTGAGAATATGAAAAAAATATTTTTCGATTATAGGTAAGGTATCCGTATCTTTGCACATTGTGTCAATGGAGGAAAATATTATACAATGAAAAAGATTATTTTTCCAACAATTTGTGATAAGCATAATATACCTATCTTAATTATGTTGGTTGTGTTTGTTCATTATTATTGCTTTAATAATGATTCCTGTTTCTATATTTATGTTATCGCTATATAAACATACGTTGTGAATAATCGTATCAATAGAGAATAAACCCAAATTGTAGCATTACCTTACCTTTACATGGTAATTTTAAAGGACAATTTTTAATATTGTAAGATCTATGTAGTTATCATACCAAACCAACATGATGCAATAAATATATATGACTATAACTATGACCCTATATGTTAAGGATTTTTTTTTAATTTATGAAATTTTCTGAAAAAGCTTTTTTACTACTTTTTTCTTTTTGTTTACCAAGTGTGCAAGTGATTCTAGTTACGCAAAGCTCTGAAAATTAACATTAACGAAAGAAGTTGAAACTCCGAGGAAATAATGTGTTAGGTATCACGGAATGAAATATGTTACGATTATTTAGATTGATTTTCCAGTGGGTTTACGAGTAAGTTGGTGGTAGAGCTTGTTTAAAGTCTGCCTGGTTTTAAAACCGCCGTCTTATCTACATCTGTAGATCTAAAAAATTTAGTAGCATTGTTGTGATTTGACAGTTAGAGATAATATAGCTAGTTTCTCAATATTTAATTGGATGGATTCCTGGCAAACTTTCACCTCGACCTAATCATCACTTAGTATCAGGTGATATAATAGCCAAGCGTGTCCCCGGAGTTAAGTAAATTAAGTTTTTTTAGCTGGTCAGTTAAAAAAGGTTATTCAACCTGCAAGTACCTCATTTCTTTAATTCCGTTCACCCGTTTCAGCGTGATTACAGAACAAACAAAAGTTCTCATCTTCGCAATTATAATGTATCAATATTGTACTATAAATAATTTATGTAATATATTGACTGATTCATAATTTTATCAGTTGGACATGAAGTGTTTAATGGAATTTACAACACTCTGGTTACATTAAAAGTGGTTCAAGCGTGACGTGTTGTGTGATATCACTAAACGTTGTTATACGTTTACATTTTCTTTGAAAGCTTTTCCCTCGCTATTTTTAAATGTAAGCTAAGTTAAACTTGGTTAAAACATCTATTCTCGATGTTTTAGTATGAAGGATAGTAATATTTTTGGTCTCCGGAAATTAGAAAAGACTTTCTTTAGATTTTTCAGAAAGGAAAAATTTAAAAACGAATATAGAATCGATGATATAAAGATAAGTTCAAAAAAACTACGACTATTAAGTGCTTGCTTTTACAACACTTATCTGAATGTTCACATGTTAAAAAGTATGATTTCATTAAGGAATAAACTTTGTCCCCCAAAGAAAAGACAACAAACCAGTAGATTGCCACAATTATGGCAAAGTAACGAATATATTCGTCGTGCAAGGCAAAGTATACTTTATGCGGCATTCCTTAATGTAACAACAGTGTTGTTAAATCGTGGGTGGGTTTCTCCAGCTCCCAAACGTACCAACCACAAGGCGACACACTACACCAACGACACCACCTGTCCCAAGAACAGTGATCAACACTAAACATCCTCTCATGATCTCTCAACATTTCCCAAAATATAAGTCCTGATGCATTCCACGTAATACTCCGACACCCCGACTGCAACCACCAAAAACAAATAGCCGAAATAGTGGACAGTCTTCAAGAAACCCCACGTTTTATCACAGAAAACGGCTAGCGAGAGCAGGTGCAAATAACTATGCGGATTGACAATCCGCCACATGAGAGTCGCGGAGAAAAACGTCCCAGACTTGAATGTGGTAACCCGTCTTACCACGTCATAATTAGTGCAATTCTGAAGAAGCTCTTGGTACACATCTATGAACCTGTTCCAAGCTAACGACGACAACACCATCTGACCAGAAAACAATCCTATAACTTGTATTATCCTTTGAAACGTAACTTTGGTTTTATAGGAGATCCCAATCTCTGCAGTGTTATCTTTCTCTATATCCTCCGTTGAGTTAATTTCTTTCAATTGATGGTACGGCAGCGTACTGACCGGCGTGCCCTTATAACCCCTTCGCGGCGGATTGTTTCTTAAGTACAAACCGATTCCTACCATCATCGAAACTACACCTATTAAATCACAGAAGCCATCGACGTAATACCCCAACGAACCCACTTCTGACCTTTCGCCTTTAATATGCTTTCTCTCTCGAGCTACATGGCCGTCAAGGTCGTCTAGAAACATTCTAATCTGGAACAATATTACAGCTATACGGCGTGCCGCTAAGTTTTGGCATGTCAACAATTTCGCACCCAAAAACGCTACGAAAACATGAAATACAGATAGCATGTTTGGTGTTATTAATAACCATTTCTCAGATATTTGAAGGCTTATATCGACTATGGCACTTAGTGGTGCGTAAATGTAATGGTTAATGTGGTCCACCATCAAACTCTTCACGGTTGGATGACAAAGGGGATTAATACTACATGGAACCCAAGTTGCGTCTTCGTAATTTGGCAGAATATTTGTTTTGTGCGTGGGCGACTCCTGTAGCGTTGAATTCTGTTGCACTTGCACCTCAAACATTTCTAAATTATAATTCTGGATTCGTAAGAACAGGAAGGTGTCCATGTTTATACAATATATCACTATAATAAATAGTAGGAGAGTCAGGAGTTTACTGGCTTGAGACGAAGGCCACATCATTTTGAATTACTGACTAAAATTAAACAATGTGCACCAACTTATGTGTACGGTTTCGTTGTGTATCGTAGTGTTTTGACAACTATTATAAACACTTATATAACGTAGCAGATGGCTTGCGCGCGTTAGCAAATCCAATCAACAGCACGTTGTTCTATTTCAAAAATACTTCGGTTGTAACTGGAAAATGGCACGTTTCAACACTCCACATGAACAACCCTCTTAAAGATAAAACAGCTATTCAAGGCAAACAACAATTTGTACATTAACTTTTTCTTTGTAGATCACAGCGTACGCTTCATAAAAAGTGGGTTGTCGAGAAGAATAAATGCATGTTAGTCCTGGCTGGCTCCCGGTGCTCACATGTTTCTCTCTGGGTTTCTGTTCCCTCGCGTCATCACTCCGGCTGGCCCTGCATCGAGGCTTTGTCGATCGTACGGTAACGGTACCGTTTCTAGCTCGTCAAAACAAATGAAACAATAGCTAGTTCGGAATGGTACGTCACACGAAAACATCCCGTGTTAAACGGTTACACACTTTGACACAACAACACTGTTTTGTTTTCTCTCGCTGGTGCGTGTTTAGCGGGAGGTCGAATGCGGCACGCGTGCGCATCGATCGGACACGCCGAACGGAATGAAGCCAGAAGAGGAATGAGGGACTGACTGCCTGCCTGTAGTACTGAGTAGCGCGCGCCATGGGGAGTGTCTTTCGAACTAACGACCGGTGACCTTAACGCGTTGGATCAAGGTGCATTTTGAGTTACGCTCGGTTTCCCGCCTTCGCCGCGAACAGTACCACAATATTTCAGAAAAATAAGTTTTGTTGTTTTTTAATCACATTACGTGGTGCGATTGGGTCAGATTGTAGGTTACGTAGTTTCTTTGAAGACCTGTGGTGTTAATCTAGTTACTAAGTAGTTTATAAGCAATTTGCTTACCTATAAAGTTTATAATTGCATGTATTGCAATATTGCATTATTCGGTAACGACACACCTTTCTTTATTGTGGATGTCGTAACTTTTATAAAGGCTTATCATATACAATTTACCACATCTAAAAGATAGACGTCTTTAATCGAACCCTGGACTTCTGAGTCTGAGACCGGTGGGTTAACCACTAGACCACAGAGGCGGTTTATAATTTTATTTATTCACGATTTAAAAAAAAATGTACTTATTTTTATCCACTGGGCTAAGCTTGGCAAGGGTTCCCAGAGTCCAAGTCCCTACAGAGTTCTCGATCGCTCACCAAGTCCTACAAGCGAACCAAATATACATTGACTATGTATAGTCAATTGATTATGAACTGCTTTCGTATATCATTATACAAAGTTTGTAATCTGTATAAATAGGAAGAATTGTTGAAACATTTATTAAGTATATAAAGACAAAATCAAAATCAAAAGTATTTATTGCCAACTAAGTAATATTGATAAATATTTGTACTTTGCCATTATTCGTTTATACTAATAAAAATATTTAGCTTTGGTATTTTAAAAAAATCACAAATTACTCACTGTGCACTGTGCACTGTTTCAAATTTTAATAAGAAAAAATCTCGGTCCAATTTTAGTAGAACGCGCGCAGTAAATGTTTCCATAGTGTAAAGTAATTCTTATACAATTATTATTGTAAGGTAGATTAAGTGAACCGATGGCTTAATGACGTTCATAAGAGCTATTTGTAGCCTAAACTGAATAAATAATTTTGAATTTTGAATTGACTAATACGTACTTAATGTTATGGAAATAACGCAAAACCTTAAAATCACTTCTTCAGTACCGAGAGTAGAATTGCTGGCGAAATTTAGCTTTTTAGCACTGATCTGCTAACAACGTGTAAAATGGTTGTTGTGACATGTCCGCCAGATAGACAAACAGACAGACTAACTATGTTTAAATATAATTAATGAAATAAAAAGAATTACCAAAAATATTTCCATTTTGACAAAGATTTACTTGCATTTTGCATTGCCATAACTAATAAAATATATTATATTAATCTTCCTGGAATCTTGATACAAAATCTTATAGGTTTAAGTGCAGTCTCTTTACAGACCTTGTAAAATTGATTGCCCCATAAATATCTACATATATAGAAATAGAATAGAAATTCTTTACTGTATAATTGTGTACAATATAGTTCTAAATATTAAATAGTATCAACAGTTTGTCCATTCCATACCGATAAAATAAATACTGATAAATATAAAGAATCAGCATAGTATCTATATATATAAAAATCAATTGCTGTCCGTTTGTCGGGCTAAAACCCGAGAGTGGCTGGACCGATTTGGCTAATTTTGATTTTGAAATATTTGTGGAAGTTCAGGGAAGGTTTAAGCGGCAAGAAACATAAATAATAAGTTACGGAAAATACTAAAAGCGACAATTTAATTTTCCAATACAAAATTATTTGTTTGTTTCGTTGTCATGGAAACTGTCAAAGCGGTATGTACAACAAAATGTTCGTAGCTGTGAAACATTTGATGAAAAGACGTCACTTGGTTGTCAAATATTTATAAGTGTGTATGTTTCATACTCAGAACAATAACTAAAGATATAGAAGGAAGGTTAAAATAAAAAACGTGCAACTATGTTTAGTTCCGTTCTATCTTATGGCTAGAAAAGGAGGTTGGAGTGCGACAAATGGTTGACACTTAGTTTTTATTTTTTGTTTTGTTATGTCATTCGGTCATCAGAAAAATAAAATCTAGAGTCCTTTTGCCCGGCCAAGCCCCGGCCAAAATCAGAAGTACATGGATTTAAAAGCTGACAGTTCGTTTTAGATTTAACTTGTTCGCATATTAGTAGTATCGACTGTCAATAACTTCGGACGATAACATTGTCTTAGTATCTCATAAATATTTCAGATTTTAATAGTATTTCTGTCTAGATTGCACGAATGCTACTAGATGGACGGATGGATTACTAGAAATAGTGAATGTGTGGTCTATGTGGCACTATTTCTTTTGTAGTTGTGGGCTGCAATTTCTAATAATCTCGAAAAGAAAATAGTCATGGACTATTAACTTTCAATCGGTATGTTTTTGCTATATTATTAATTTGTCGAATGTGAACTGATAAGCGAATAAAAATACAAATAAAATTTGGTAGAACCATTTTGTAGCAAAAACCAGCCGTTAAATTTTTATAGCAGATTTCGCAATAATTCAGAAATGCCATCGGAATATATAAATCATTTATAGTGTGAGTGACGTAAACAATGTGCATACTTTTCTAAATCGATATATCGATACTTTTATTTTACAGATTCCTTAAAAACCATGCACTAATAAAGTCCATGCCAAAAACGAATGGAAAAATAATAGTGGATAAATCGTATTAGACTTCAAAAATGCATTTAATCACAATTTTGTTCTAAGCATTTTACTATGGATTCATTTGTATGTAAGGGAAATGTAAAATGAACGCCACTTAGAGAAAATGCGGTTCCTACATTATTTATTGTGGATGGATCTGATCAAATACATGTAGGTGATACGAAGTTCACCGGGTCATCTAGTTAAATTATAAAAGGCTTGATGTTTAAGCCATACTTTTAAACATTTTTTTAAAGATATTACCTTTCAAATTTTTAACTCTACCGGCAACTTATATGTAAGTATATATTGTAATAGCACTATTATAGGCTCGCCTGTGGAAAATTACATTATTACTTTGTCAAGCTGATATTTTGTGCGAATATTGTTACGAGTGAATGCTTTTGGTGTCAAAAATTCTTTATGGGCTTCAAAAGATTTCTAAAATATAATTACACAAGTAGGTAACAGTTAAAAAAATCGATTCTAAAACTATCACGTAAGGATTCAGTAAGTATTTCACATTTTGAATATTATTCTTAAGCATCTCTTTTGCATTATGTAGTAGAAACTACATTAACTTGAAGATACTGACAAAAAAAATCAAAATCATCTTCTGACCTCATACATAACTATCTACCTACATCTATACTACTATATAAATCTGTAGACTCTGTATGTACATGCAATTTTTCTGACAAATTTTGAGATAAATTCGTTTTATGAGTCACTGACACCAATTCTAGGATTTTTGAAATTTTTGTCTGTCTGTCTGTCCGTCTGTATGTCCTCTGATAACTCAAGAACGGCTTGACCGATCTTGATGAAAATTTATATGTAGTAAGAACATGAGATTGTGCAAATGATAGGCTATAAAAAAATATTCATAAATGTTCACACAGCGAAACGGGCGGGTGACGGCTAGTACTACAATATAAATCTGTAGGCTCTGTCTGTACATGCAAGTTTTCTCCCCCGCCCGATCCTATAAATGACAGCACACATTTACAGAACACACTAAACATGCACACTAATTTAGGCCCAAGACACCGTACTCGTAGAACAAGGGTACGAAGAACCGGTTCACACGCGGTCTACACCAGGTACAGACATGTACCTGGGCGCTTCTCTCCTCCTCCACGGCCCGGTCCACCCGAGCCGAGGTCCGTGCCTTTAGAGGCGCCCTCGGGTAGTTCCGCCCCCCGATCCGATCCGAACCCTTCGGAGACTCTGGGAGGGCACGGGGACGCGCACTTTTATGTGTACGATGCCGTACCCTCTAGAAATCCTCCGAAGGTGATTCGTTTCAACACGGCTTGAGGTACCCTTTACGTACCTCGCCGCCCCCAAAAACCCCGGTGAAGCTAAAAATGCCGTCTGAGGCAATCAGCAGTCTCCCTTAAAAAAAAGCTATTTTTCTGACAAATTTTGGGATAAATATTCGTTTTATGAGTACCTATGAGACTCACTGACACGAATTCTACGATTTTTAAATTTTTTGTCTGTCTGTCTGTCTGTCTGTCTGCATGTCCTCTTATAACTCAAGAACGGCTTGACCGATCTTGATGAAAATTTGTATGTAGTAAGAATATGAGATTGTGCAAATGATAGGCTATAAAAAACAATTCACAAATTTTCGCACAGCGAAGCGGGCCAGAGACGGCTAGTTGCATAATATATTTCTATCTTTTCCTCACATTCTGATCACTTGCTTTCCCCTTATAAGTTGTAAGCCCCTGTACAGTCTACGACACCACAAAGCTAACAGCCATAACTTTAAGTAGCCCTTAATTCGTTGTAATAAGTGATATAATTGATTAACAACTGTCTACAGAGAGCCTGCTCTCAACGACAAAGCTACAGCCAAAACTTTAAGTAGCCCTTAATCCGTTGTAATAAGTGATATAGGTGATTGATTAACAACTGCTACCTACAGAGAACTTGCTCTCAACGACAAAGCTAACAGCCAAAACTTTAAATAGCCCTTAATCCGTTGCAATAAGTGCTATAACTGATTCACAACTGTCTACACAGAGCCTGCTCTCTTAAACTAATACACCATCGCTTGGGTTCGCATGATAATCGCGCCACACTTGTGGCGTCACCTCACGCCACCAAAGAGTCTTTATATACCTACCTACTATCTACCAAGATATATACAGTTATGTGGACGCACTATGCACCTTATACGCTTATAGATAAGACTCTAATTAAGGTTATGTGGACGATATGAGACGATTTATAATTGACCTTTTTTTGCTGATTGCCATGGGCTATTTCTGCTTCACAGGGCTTTTTTGGGGGCGGGCGACGAGAAACCTAAAGCGTCCCTCAAGCCGTGTCAAACGAATCACCGTCAGAGGTTTTCTAATGGGGACGGCATCACGCACTAGATTCTCCGAGGGGTCCGCATCGGATTGACCGTCAAGTACTCCAGTCAAAGGAATCGGGTAAATTAAAATCATTTATTGGCATAGTTCTCGACCGGATATCTGAAGGATCTGCGTTTTATTCCCAGGCCGGGCAAACTGTGTTTCGTATTTTTCAATGCATAGGTCAGTAGGCTTAGCCAAAGTAATTTCGAACTTCGCTATCGTTTTCTTAATGTTACTTTGCTAAACCTACAGGTTCGTGATCACAAGCATTCGGTAAGGCTAAGGGTAGTGTTGATAGGACCAATACCTATCAGTTATAGCGATGACGAGTTAATGATGATGAGGAGCTCGATGGCGCAGTGGTTAACGCACCCGGTCTGCGAGTGGTGAGGTTAAGCAATTTTCGCAAAGGCCGGTCATCGGATGGGTGACCAAAAATTTATCATCTTGAGCTCCTCCGTGCTTCGGAAGGCACGTAAAGCCGTTGGTCAAGGCTGCATTAGCAGTCAAATTCAGTGACGAAGAAACGTATTAAGTTATGTACATACAACCTTCATGGCCCTCCCTAACATAAAAGGATCCATCACAAATCAACATTCAAATAGATTTAAGGGTAAGGTAAACCTTGTTTTTACAAATCTACGTGCTTAAAAAATAAAACAATGTCAGTACGTCAGTGGTGTTGAAAAACAAAAATCATCAGAAACAAAGAAACAACATAGAGGTAGTCAATTGTCTGAACATTGCATAATTTTTAAGCCCCGAGCACAGAATAAATAATATTACCAGAAGGTGCACTCCGCAAAGTCATTTAAATAAATAGCGACTCTTGCTAAGACACAATAAAGTGCAATTCAGGTCGCACACTGCTCCCTTACTTACAGTTATATTCACCTAGAAGTTGCCTCTCTTTCTATCGCGTAGCTCTTATCTTTTCTAACGACTTCAGGGATGTCTTCTTTTAGATAATAATTAATCTGAATACTTAATTTATTACAAGTTATTGTGTTTATAATGTGTACTGTACTTAAATGTGAACAAATTACGTTTCAAATAAACCTAGACTAGGTACCTATGAAAGTACAGTCTACGCCACATCAGTTTACCTATATGTTGACTTTGAGGCTGTCTTTATGCCGCCTTACCGTTGCGTTGCCGTTAAAAAAGATATTTTCGTAGGTAGTTCTAACTACCAAAAACAGAAATAGGTACACCAACCAACCTGCCTATAAGTACTTATCAAAGCTAAACTTGATCTTGTAAACAGAACTTGTAAGTAAGTAGGTACCTACATATCAAACTAGCTATAAGTACTATAATATTAATTTTATCTAACTAGGTACCTAGGTACGTAAATATGCGGGAGGCATAAAGATAACAAAAGTCAACTTTTGGTTTTGGTAGTTACGTAGGAACTAGCCTAGCATGAAGGTACCTATCCTAAAGTAAAGATACTATAATAGATAGGTAGGTACCTACTTAGTTGTTTATCCTTAGGTACCTACTTGTCCTATTTAGTAATTTAGTAAAGTAAGTAAAGTAAGTAAACAGCCTATAACTGTCCCACTGCTGGGCAAAGGTCTCATCATTGAACTCAAGTCATCGCTACAATTGATGGGTAATGGCTTAATCACCACGCTTGCCAAATGCGGGTTGGTGATCGATCACAAACCCGGGCATGCATCGAAAAATCCGAAATACATTTTGCCCGACCTGGGAATTGAACCCGGGACCTTCGGGTATCGGACCGAGCACTCTGCCACTCGGTCACCGAGGCGTTACCTACCTACCTACCTACCTACTAAATTATTATTTAAATAAGTAAATAGTTGGGTGAAGATTGTTTAGCAAATAAGACAAGTACCTAAGAATAAACGGACCACTAAATACATACTAAATACTACACTACTACATACTGCACAGAATAAATAACTTCGAATCTTTCTGTTTATTTCGACAGCCTTCCACACAACAATTATTACTGTTGCGTTTCACCATTATTATATTACAGAGCTTGTAGATTTACTGATATCAAAGAGGTAGTTATTTTTAAACAAATTGAAATTGCGTTCCACTTCAAAACTATGCCTGTGCGTGTGCTCGAAAGCGCGCTGGGGCCCTGACTGATTTACAACTTCAAGTTGTCGCGCGCTGTAGGTGCTTATCGCGGTAGGTATGACGGAGTGCAAGATGCCTGCCCCGAACCCCCGACGCAAAAACGACGGGGTGTCATAAGTTTGACGTGTCTGTGTGTGTGTGTATGTGTCTTTTTTTTTCTTTTAGTTGATGGCTTCGTGCGATTAGCACATTTAGCCAGTGTCAAAGTAATTTTTCTTTCAAGTAATACATAAAACAATATTTTCTTCTTCCTCCAGTAGGTAATGATGATGAATGATAATAGAAATGAGAAGTGAGAAATTATATACCCCCCAAACCCTAGAGCATCTCAGTAAAGATGTGGGGCTTTACTAAGTCCTCAGGCAGACTTCTTGAGAGAATTTAAAAAGTGACGTTGCACTGTTTTGTTTCATTTGCTAACACTCATGCACACTCACGAACACTAAACGGTTAATAATCCACCATTATTTCACATTAATATTAGTTAAAACACAAATTTTAGAAAATAAAACAAAATCGCAGACATGACTCTTCACTTTCCCGCCAAGAACCCGTGTGTGTGTCTGTCTGCGGCATCGTAGCTCCCGAATAGATGAACCGATTTTGATTTTGTTTTTTTTTTGTTTGAAAAGTGAATTAGTCGGGAGTGTTCTTAGCTATGTTTGATGAAAATCGGTCCAAGATGGCTGCCACCACAAAATGGCGAATTATTATTTTTATACAACTCCTTCAATATGAGTATCAAATGAAAGAGCTTGACTAGTAGAATACTACACACTTTAACAAATTTCAAATCCAAAATGGCCGCCACCACAAAATGGCGAATTATAATTTTTTTACAACTCCCTCAATATGAGTATCAAATGAAAGAGCTTGTAAAAATGTAATTTAAATAATATGTAGTGTTAATTCCGCTAACTCACTCGTTTATACAGATGGATGCAGTACGCATGCACCGCCCTCCCGCCCGCAAAAAGTATGCACATGCAGGAGATACAATGCGTGCAAGCGAAAATGCACACCAACACCGATACCCGACACGTGTTTCGCCCCTCCACGGGGCATCCTCAGGAGCTGTTGACTGGTCGAGAGCTGCTACCCGCGACAATACGTAATAATGGGGATGGAACTAAATTTGTTTGGTCATTCAACAGCGCATGACTGTCATTATTATGTTTCATTATTTCTAATTGCTTTTGAATGCCTTAACTCTGACCCAACAAAAAATTATACGGGTGAAGGACGCGATTAAAAATACAACATATATTTCTCCAGAACAATTAAAGTACAAGATCCCTATGAATCCACGTTCACCTTTTTTATACGGTTTACCTAAAACTTATAAAGACAACATTCCTATACGCCCTGTTGTCTCTTATATTGGTGCCCCAACATACGAATTAGCTAAATACCTTAACAACTTTTTACGAAGTTAAATAATTCAAATGTAGGGAAAATTATACTGTTTACTTTACCCTATTGTAATAGCTTGCCACAGGAGGAAAATACTACTAGATATAAGCTTAATTTGACATTACATACATTTTGTAACAATGAAAATTTGCATTTAATTGACACTAACAATTATGTTAGTAATTTTTATTTGACAAAAGATAGTTATTATCTGCCAATTTATTTCAAGCGACAAATAGCTTCATCGCTATCATATTTTTTACACATCTCAGCCAAAAACTTGGCTAAACAAGTTGCTCCTATTGAGCAATGTTTAATAGACATAAATGTCAGTAGTGTTTCTACTGACATTCCAATCAATAATTTAAATTAAATCATAAGACAAAAGAGGAATTCTCTTGCAAAATGTTTGGTAATATTTTAAATAAATGTAAAATTAATTCTAAGAAAAGCCCGTCCCAACCTACAATTATTAAAAATGTTCACTCGATTAATATAGTTCACCAGAACATTCAAGGGATGACAGGCAAAGATCTGGAGATTGAATTGTTCATGAACGATAATAAAGTTGATATTTTATGTATTACTGAACACTGGCTTAAAGATCATCAGTTCATGTTCAATTTTAATAATCATTTGGTAGGTAGTTCGTTCAGTCGAGTAAATTCAATTCATGGTGGCTCCTTAATTATAGTTAATAAGAAATTAAAATTAAAGGAACGAAAAGACATAGTGAGCCTCTCGGTTGAGCGAACAATAGAAATAGCTTGTGTGGAGCTGGAGCGACTTGTTGTATTAAGTGTATACAGGCCTCCGTCAGCATTGTATGATTATTTTGAAAAAGTAATGGATGAAGCATTTTATAAAATCCGCAATGTAGGTAAAAAGATAGTAATTTGCGGTGATTTTAATATTAATTTGTTAGAAAAGTCTACAGGTTCTATCAACATTAAAAATTTATTTCAATCGTATAATTAAAATAATTTATTTATGGAGCCAACTAGAATAACTGCCACTTCGGCCACTTGTATTGATAACATATATACCGATCTAGTACCACTGTCTAAACTCATTATTAATAAACTGGACTCTGATCATTGTGGCCAAATGGTCAGCCTTCCACATCAGTGTAAGCAAGTGAAGAAACAGAATATTACTGTTGTACCAAAAACTGCAGGCCGTCTGGAACGGTTTAAAAACAATCTTTATGATAATATATGTTTTTTAAAGTATAATGATAACCCAAATGAATTTTATAATAATTTCTTTCATAAATATTGTACAGAATTTAATAAAACTTTTATTCCAAAAAGGATCTCGGTTAGTGGTACTGTTACTTTTAGTGAATGGGCTACAATTGGTATCCACAAAAGTAGAAAGCGACTTTATGAGCTATATGATGAACGCAACTATAACACTAGTGAAGATTTTAAATTGTATGTCAAAAATTATTCTAAGTTATTTAAAATAGTATGTCGATTAGCAAAGGCAAAGTTCCTGAGTTCAAAGATTAAGCTAAGTGATAACAAAATAAAAATGACATGGAATATTATAAATAGTGAAACTGGAAATGTCAAAAGTCGTAACAATGAGTACAAATTGAGCTACAAAAATCAAACCTTAACTTCCGATGCTGATGTTGCTGCGGCATTTGAGAAGTTTTTTACTGATATTCCAGTTTCAACTACAAAGGCTTTAGACTCCTCCCCCACTGTAGCTGAAGCGGTTCTAAAGGAAAATGTCAAACCTAGTGAAAACTATTTTAGTTTTCAAAAAATTGATTTTAGAGATATAATTAAAACTTTTAATACTCTTAATAAAAAGAAGACTGCTGATCTGTGGGGTAATTCCGTCGACGTCACTAAATCCGTTATTGAGACAATAGCTCCAGTTTTAGCTTGCATATTTAATGAATGCATTGACTGTGGTGTTTTTCCTGACCTAATGAAGCACAGTAAAGTAATCCCATTATTCAAATCAGGTAGCACATGTGACCCCTCTAACTTTAGACCAATTTCTGTGTTACCCACATTTAGTAAAATATTTGAAAAGATAATTCTAGACCAAATTCAAGTTCATTTTTATAGAAATAAACTTTTACATTCTAGACAATATGGTTTCACTAGGGGTCGCTCGACTACTGACGCTGGTGTTGAGCTTATTCTTCAAATATTTAATGCCTGGGAGGATTCTCACGATGCCGTAGGGGTTTTTTGTGATTTATCCAAGGCCTTTGATTGTGTTTTACATGAAACCCTGGTCAGGAAGCTCTACCACTACGGAATTAGAGATGCATCACTGAATCTTCTTATCTCATATTTGAGTGATAGGGTTCAGAGGGTTGATGTTAACGGTAAAAGATCTCCGGGATCGGTGGTTACAATGGGTGTTCCACAGGGTTCAATTCTTGGTCCTTTCTTATTTTTAATTTATATTAACGAGTTGCCTTACTTTGTAAAAGACAAACATGAAATAGTATTGTTTGCAGATGATACCTCACTTTTATTCAAAGTGAAACGACGACAGCCGATTGATGACGATGTGAACAATGCTGTCACAAAGATAGTTCATTGGTTTAGTGTTAACAATTTGCTATTAAATGAACAAAAAACCAAATGTATAAGATTTGTATTACCCAACGTTAAGGAGGTAAAAACCAGTGTAAAAATTAAAGATAAGAATGTGGACCTTGTGGACACCACAGTGTTTCTAGGCATTACGTTGGATGCAAAGCTACAGTGGGGCCCACATATAGATAAATTGTCGAGTAGACTGAGCTCTGCGGCTTATGCAGTAATGAAAATTCGTCAGATAACTGACATTGAAACAGCTAGACTTGTTTACTTTAGTTATTTTCATAGCGTAATGTCGTACGGCATTTTACTGTGGGGCAATGCTGCCGATATTCAAACTATCTTTGTGCTGCAGAAGCGGGCTATTCGAGCAATTTATAATCTAAAAGCTGGTAATTCTCTTAGGGAGAGATTTAAAGATATTAATATAATGACAGTTGCATCACAATATATTTACGAGAACCTAATGTATGTATATAAAAATATTGAAACTTTTTCTAAAAACAGTGATACTCACAATGTAAACACTAGAAATAAAAACAAACTAGCAGTACCTAATACTAGGCTCCACAAAGTAAATAATTCATTTAGAGGCCTGTGTGTACGTTTTTACAATAAAGTTCCAAGTAATATCCAAAAACTAGATATTAATAAATTTAAAATCGCTATTAAAGAAAAGCTTTATAAAAAAGCTTATTATAAAGTGTCTGATTACATTGAAGACAAAACAGCATGGGTTTAAAATGCTCCAATCTATTTCTAATCCAATATATTGTTAAGGTTTTTTAAACTTGTATAACTTGGTAACGTAACGGCATATAATTTTGTAAATGTCGTTACATAATGAATTAAAGCTGTGGAGTTTCTTGCGCCCATTCTTCTCCACAGCTAAAAAATAGACGTCCTGAATGGGTAGTAGGTAAAAAAATTATGGACGATTCAAAAGCACTTTTCTAAAGTTTATTTGAATAAAGAATATTTGACTTTGACTTTGACTTTGAACAAAGTCCTCTTTTAAACCTCAGTATAGTTTAAAAAATAGTTTACATTTAATTGAGAAAGTTAAAGACATCAACATCTCCCCTTATTCCAAATTATTTTCTCTGGATGTTGATAGTTTATTTACCAACGTTCCCTATGAAGAGTGTTTAAGTATGTTGGGTATCCATTTTGAGAGACAAAGGTTACATCCTGGAGAAGTATATGATTTACTTAACCTTACTAGAATATGCATGGAACAAAATTATTTTAGGTTTAATAACCAATACTATCGTCAAAAGGAAGGTCTGGCAATGGGTTCACCTTTAAGTCCACTAATGGCGGATATTTTTATGGATTATTTTGAACGTAAACATATAGTGAACGAACCCAATATTCAGTTCTATTATCGTTATGTTGATGACGTAATTATTTGCTGGACCGGTACTAGACGTCAAATTGATACCTTTGTCAAAAAAGTTAATACGATCCACCCAAAAATTAAATTTAAATTAGAACTAGAGTCCAACAAATCACTTAACTTTTTAGATTTAACCATTACCAGAGTTAATAATAAACTAGATTTCCAAATCTATCGCAAACCCACACATACCGATACAACTATCCCCGTTACTTCTTGTCACCCATTACAACAGAAACTAGCTGCCTTCCGCAGCTATGTCCATAGATTAATGTCGGTACCTCTGTCCGCAGATAATTACGTCAAAGAACTTAATATTATCTATCAAATCGCGATTTCTAACGGTTATTCAAAACAAATTATTGTCAGTTTAATTAAAAATAAGCAGAATAAAAGGGTTCGTTCACTACTTTATGCATGTCCCCCAGAACACATCCACAAATATGTAGGTAGTCTGACTTATGTAGGCCCTATTTCAAATAAAATCGCTAATATCCTTAGGAAAAACAAGATCTACGTTACTTTTAGAACAGACCAAAATGTACGTCACCTTTGTAACGGTAAAGATCGTTTAGAAAACTCAAAAAAATCCGGTGTTTATAAATTAATTTGTAACGACTGTGATGGGGTCTATGTAGGTCAGACAGGCCGAAATTTTGACATTAGATATAAGGAACATATTGCCGCGTATAGGAATGGCCATCCAGATAAATCACATTTCGCAAAACATCTAATTGATACCGGCCATTCTTTGTGCGACAATAACAGCTATAATATTTTGCATGTTTGTAATAAAAGTTTTCGGTTGTGTGTGTTGTAGCAATTAGAAATAATGAAACATAATAATGACAGTCATGCGCTGTTGAATGACCAAACAAATTTAGTTCCATCCCCATTATTACGTATTGTCGCGGGTAGTACGTCACAAATGTCAAACGATGGCGCTTTATAAAAGGGGCCGGGAGCTGCGTAGCCGTAACAGTCGGTGCGCAGCTCTCGACCAGTCAACAGCTCCTGAGGATGCCCCGTGGAGGGGCGAAACACGTGTCGGGTATCGGTGTTGGTGTGCATTTTCGCTTGCACGCATTGTATCTCCTGCATGTGCATACTTTTTGCGGGCGGGAGGGCGGTGCATGCGTACTGCATCCAAGCTGTATAAACGAGTGAGTTAGCGGAATTAACACTACATATTATTTAAATTACATTTTTATGTACTATGGATTTCCGCAAAATAACGCCTGATTCCATTAATTATTGAAAGAGCTTGACTAGTAGAATAATGTACGTACATATTAAAAGGGAATGAGGAAAATTAACTAACGAAATGAAAACTAAAAACTTGAAAATGATTTTTTTGTTCGTCGTATATTAATACGGTCAGTTTGATTTAAATCGGTTTAGCTGTTTAAAATCATGGGCGCAAAAGTGGAGATGACCAATTTTTAATCTTTACTGCTTTTCAGTCTGTGCAATTCTGCCAAAGCCAAGTCCCTACAAAAAGCATGAAATTTTTTTTTTTTTAAATATTTAAAAACCCCTGACACAAAATAAACGTGAAACCATATAAAAAGAAAGTACGTATGAAATTTTTTGACCTTCCGTTTACCTACGAAAACCTACCTAAATAAAATTATATTAAAACTACAACATGGATTGTTGACTAAGAATAAAACTTCATATGTTACGTATGAAAGTACTTTAAAAAAAGTTTAACCTTTTCACCGCCAACAACTTCTATAGAAGTTCGAGATTTTCGTGCCGTCCACGCCAGCACTTCTATAGATGTTCTTCTTTGTACCTACTTTATTAAAATACATTTATACGTTGGCGTACAGCGGGATATCGCGTGCAGGATAGTTAAGCGGTGAAAAGGTTAAAAAATTAGAGCAATCCCCCGACGCGACAACATTTAATCAAAAAATTTCATACGTACTTACGTAGGGTCATATTTTCAAGGTTTTTTTCCTTTTATAGGGTTTCTCTCACATTTTATTATTTGTATCGGGGGTTTTTAATTTTGTTTTTAGTACGCGATATGTTTAAAAGTGACGTGGAGTGGGCCGGCCATATTAGCCGTAGAACCGATAACCGTTGTGGTAAACGAGTTCTTGAGTGGAGACCGTGTATCAGCAAACGTTAAACGTTACGTACTCGCGTCCGTAAGTTTACCCTTGAGACCCTATACGTGACCCCTGGGTGGTGCTAAATGAGTAACACTGTCTGAGTGGTAGAGCCACGCTGCATTGCAGCACGAAATGGGCCGGCTCGTCCGGCGTAACACCACCCTCTCACAGAATATCGGCGTGAAACAACGGCACTCGTTGCTGTTGTGTTTCGTCCGGTGAGTGAAAGTACCGGAGGCTCATCTCTCACCCCTCCCCTCTCCCAATTCCTACTCCCTCCTCCAGATCCAACTCCTTCCTCAAGGTTGGCAGCGCACCTGCGATAACTTTGGTTTTGCGGGTGTCCATGGGCGGCGGTGATTACTTTCCATCAGGTGACCCGCCTGCTCGTTTACCTCCTTTTAACATTAAAAAAAAAAAAACTTAGTGTAGGACGCTCTCAGACTAGGTGGAACGACGATCTTCGCAAGGTGGCTGGTAAGAGCTGGATGAGAGTAGCCGCGGATCGTGCTCGGTGGCGTGCAGAAGGAGAGGCATATGTCCAGCAGTGCACTAGTATAGACTGATGATGATGATGATGTTTAAAAAAATTGGCAGGTACATCGAAATCACAGCGATTCTGCTATTTACATAATAGCGTCTCGGTGGCCTGATTCTGTTTTTTACGTCTTACGGGCAAGCACAGGTGCCTTGATGATAAGGCTAATGGTGAAACGCACGCGCACTTCACCCGGAATCCTCAAGTACTGAATCTTTAGCTGCCGGAACACAACAATGTTAACACATTGAAGTTATGCCGACATATTTAGATAAGATGGTGGTAGCTAGCCAGGTGACAAACAAGCTCTACCACCAACCAAACCGAGTGCACAAAAATGTACCCCCCGCTGGGAATCAAACCCGGGGCCAGGACCTCTGGGTAGTCTTAATTACTAGACCACAGAGGCGGTTAAATAATTAAATAGAGTTATGGAAATACCCTATATATTTTCCCACTGCTGGGCAAAGCCCTCCAAGAAATCAAGTCGTCGCTACAAATGAAAGGTAAGTATTGACTTTTAATCGCTATACGCTACGCCGCGCCGCCGGCCAAATACGGGTTGGGCTGTATACGTCAAAAAATACAAAACACTGGCCGACCTGTACGCTTTGCCAAACTAACATTAAGAAAACGACAGCGAAGTTCGAAAAGAATAAAATGTATGGGATTGACATAAGATTGACCACGTGATTTCTCTCAAGCTAAGCCTACTGTACGCTTTGCCAAACTAACATTAAGAAAACGACAGCGAAGTTCGAAAAGAATAAAATGTATGGGATTGATATAAGCCGCGCTAAATCACGTGGTCATATCTTATGTCAATCCTACACATTTTATTATTTTCGAACTTCGCTGTCGTTTTGTTAATGTTACTTTGGCTAAGCCTACTGGGGTCAAACCCAGGACCTTTGGCTACCGAACCGAGCGTTTGAACACTCGGCCATCACCGAGGCGTTACTTAATATGCTATAAATAAGCACGGTGGCGTTAAATATATACCAAGAAACCAAAAGCGAACAAAAACCGACGATATCGTGGCCAAACTATCTACTCGTGCGCATAAAAAGCTTCGAAATGTTTACATACACCGGAATTCATGCCAACCAAACCAATGCCACCAATGCACGGCGCAGGCGCAGATTAAAAATATCCTCTCGCACTAAAATTAGTTCCGATTCACTGGAAACGATCAGCGTCTCCGGAAGAATCGGATATATTTACAACCAACTCCTCACTCGAATACAACAATGCGAAATCTATATCTAGGTATATTAATATTATAAAGCTGAAGAGTTTGTTTGTTTCAACGCGCTAATCTCAGGAACTACTGGTTCAAATTGAAAAATTATTTTTGTGTTGGATAGTCCATTTATCGAGGAAGGCTTTAGGCTATATAACATCACGCTGCGACCAATAGGAGCGAAGCATCAGTGAAAAATGTTGCAAAAACGGGAACAAGAGCCTAAAAAATTAAAAATGCTGCCGAAAGTCACTATTCCACGCGGACGAAGTCGCGAGCACAGCTAGTACTTAATATTTATTGGAATGCAACCATACAAACGTAATGTTTAATCAAAATAATAAGTATCTCACCGCCCCCAAAAAAGCCCGATGTAGCTGAAAATGCCATCTGAGGCAATCAACACTTTCTCAAAAAAAAAGTCGATCATCATCATATTGAGTGAGGGACCTAATGAGGTTTGCCAACTGGTCGGTGAGCAATCACGGGCTCTCTTACTCCTCATTCTGCCCTGAACTACAAGACGCTTCATTGAGCTTGATTGACGCTTCATGGTTATGTCTCATCAGTCCTCAGCTATGGGCTTATTATTTGGGGAAACTCCGTCGAATCCGATCGTGTATTTAAACTGCAGAAAAGATGTTTTACAGCGATAAACAAGGCCTGGTATTTAGACTCATGTAAGCCACTATTTAAAAAATGTTATATTCTGCCTCTGCCATGTCTGTACGTAAGGGATATTTGTCTTTTTGTGGCAAATAATTCATAGTATTTTAAGAAACGATGCGACGTTATCACAAGGCAGAAGAGAGCTAAGTTTAAAAATTTATTGTTTCAACCACTTTGTCATAAAGACATTTATAAGAAAAATATTGTTAATATGTGCATAATCATTTATAATAAGATTCCAAATGAAATAAATTAGCTGCGGAATAATAGTTTTAAAAGAAAATTTACTGAATGGCTCATCTCAAATTGTTTTTATAGTGTTAAGGAATTTCTGGATTTTAAAATTGGACATATTTAGCTTTATCTTATTTGATTGTAAATTTTATTGTGAATTTTAATAATTAATTTCATTCTTACTATTACTTTTTTTTAATAATTTTAATCACTTAAGTATATTAACATTTTGCACGTCTGCACGCAGGCTGACTACAGTGAAACAAATGTTAATCTTAAGATCACAATTATATTGTACCTTACCTATAATCTGGCAAATAAATGATTTGATTTGATGATTTGATTTGATTTGAGTCTTATTTGCAAGCTATATGCCCAACCTTCAAAATTCGTATTTGAACAATCAACAACAACTTTCTTTGATGTAAATTTTTTGATGGAATGTTCTTGGATCGATACGTTTGGTACGGTGAGCAGTCCACGGATTTCTCAGTAGACTATTAGTCCACTGCTGGACATAGGCCTATCTGCGTGCACGCCTCTGAGCACGATCCGCGGCTACTCTCATCCAGCTCTTGCCAGCCACCTTGCGAAGAACGTCGCTCCACCTAGTCTGAGGGCGTCCTACACTACGTTTGCCGGATACGCGGTCTTCACTCAAGAACTCGTTTACTCCAATCGGCTATCGGTTCTGCGACATATATGGCCGGCCCAATACCACGGTCTGTGCACTACAGCTTGCTGGTTAAATATAATTATAGTAAGTATAAATTGTGGACCTTGTCCGACATTGAAAGAGGAGAGGAGGACGTCCTGTTTTCTCAATAAAAATGTTTCTATAAAACAAAATACGCAAATCGGTGCATAGACTTGACGCGGTTTTCGCACAGAGAAAGATGAACGACCAGAGATGGCTATAGGCACTTTGTGTAAATTCATTTGCAAGCGAAAGCCCGTGTATAAAGAATTGATTGAATGATGAACGTCATTTAAAAAATTTAACAGTATAGATATTCAGGTAATTTAGTATGAACAATGTCAAAGAGCAGAGTGGCAAAATGCAGCATTCTACGAGAGCGCATTTTCAAGAGATTCCTGCTATTTAAAAATGGAGTAACGTGTGCTCTAGGTGGGATTGAGAAACAGAAACGTGCACACGCATTCTGTATCCGCTGCAACTGATGCTCAGTTCTTGCGAGAAGACAGGGGCCAAAGACAGTATCAGCATAATTCAATTTTAAAAGAAGTAATGATTTGCACAATCTAACTCTCAGATTTTCTCCAAGGAAAGGGCGGAGTTTGTATAAAACCTTAAGACGATAAAAGCAGTTCCGAACAGCTTCTAAGGTGTACTTTCAAAGCGCAAATTGGACTCGAAGATCACTCCCAGATTTCTCGCTTATGTAACCATCTCAACAGGCTGGCTAGCAATCGAAATTTGAGGATGACACTCCGAGACACTGGAAACCTGTTTACCTGACCCAAGAATCATATACTTGGTCTAATTTGGATTCAATACTACGAATACTAAGAATTAATGATGCGTTCTCACACATTATGGTACAAATAATAAAGATGCTAACAGACTTCAATACGTTACAGTAGCCCCCCCCCCCCCCCCCCCAACCCCCCACCATTAAATTCGCGCATAAATACAATAAATTTTTACCCAGATATCTTACCTACACTAACCAACCCTTTTTATTTTTTCCCGTCATTTTATTATTATTTTTAATCAAGTAGTTACTTTTGTCGACCAAACTGACCTCAGGACTCCTGGTATTCTTATTGTTTTTGCAATTTTTTTTTTCAAGATGCTAACTCATTAACCTTGTAAATCTAACTTTGTATTGGTTAAGTTAATTAAACTTTAATAAAATACCTTTTATTGTAAACTTAGAGCATTTTTTTTTTTTTTAGCCTCCTCACAGTAGGAGTCGAAGATCCATATTACAGGATGCGTTAAGTGACGTAAAAGTTTTCAACAGTTTCAACCACACAAGTTGTATTTACAGAAAACGCTTACACTAATTCTTACAGCAATGATTTTTCGTTACAACATTGCATTTAAAATATATAAATATTGAAATGAAACCAACCTTTGTGAAAGCTAAACTTCAGCCTGAGCGCGTTAACCACAGCACAATTGAGCTATAATTAGTAATTAAATATAAATTAAAAGAATCACTTACTTGTGGCACTTGCGTTGACTTTCCACATCCAGTTTCACCAATAAGCACCAACGTCTGGTACTTCTCCAACAGATATAATATGTGGTTCCTGTACTGGAATACGGGCAGCTTCTGTCGTTGGGCCTCAAGCGGTAAGTGGTGGTAACGGTTGTATACAAAGCTTGTTCGAGCATCACTGTCTATAGTCAATGCAGTGTCGATATTCGGATTGACTAATGTCTCTATTGCACCATCTTTATTACGTTTCGGGTACAAAACATCATCGTCACCTGGAAAAATTGGTGTAATTAATAAATAATAATTATTATTTTCTTTTTTTTATATTAGAAGGAGGCAAACGAGCAGGCGGGTCACCTGATGGGAAGCGATCACCGCCGCCCATGAACACCCGCAAAACCAAAGGAATCAAAGATGCGTTGCCGGCCTTTTAGGAAGGAATAGGCTCGTTTCTTGAAGCTCCCTAAGTCGTATTGGTCCGGAAATACCGCCGCTGAGATCTGGTGGAATATTAAATAACTTATTTGCCTCTAATAACAAAACACAGTATACAGAAAGTGTGTATACAGTATATAGGAGAGAAAGTAGTATATCTATACTAAAGGATTCTTTAGTTAAATATCCTGTAGGTCCTGAGTTTAACCCTTTTACAGTCAGAGGGATGTATATTCCCACCAAATTTTGAACTTTATTTCATTGTGATAAGATTGAAAACCAATGAAATAGGTATTCAACAAACATGTTATGCTTGTTAAAAGGTAAATTCCTAGATAAGGTTTTCGTGTTCATTGGGATGTCTGTGTAATCTTCATTTTTTATCATCACCAGTTCTTTATATGTCCCCACTGCTGGGGCACAAGCCTTCCCTGTGGATGGATAGGGAGAACAAGCCATAAACTGTAATGCGGACCCAGTGTGAATTGGTGGTTGTTAATGACTGCAAATTTTTAATAGTTTCTCGAAACACAGGTTAAATTCCAGCTAGGTAGTACATAATATTGCACTCAGGTTGGTAGGTACTAGGGCTTGTAAGTAGTCGGCTAGCTACTGTTAGCTAGCAATGTTGGTTAATGCTACTAACATTGTTGGTGCAGGATTTTGATAAGTTATATTCCGACGGTTAAAGAAAAAAGATAGCCAGATCCTTAGCAGTTGAGTATTCAGAGTAAAATGTATTTTTACCTTCTAGTGCCTAGTGTTTTGTTTACTATTCGGATTCATTTGATAACGTTTACGAAAACAATAATTTGTATGGCTATATTTTAACCTCTCTTAAGTCGCCGATAGGCGCTGCTTCAATGCAATACTAATTTTCGTTTCCATTAAAGTGATTGAATGTCAAAGGAAACTTACACTAGTATAATAGGAACCCTGCTTATTGCTTATCAGTATGGTGGTTATTTAGCATTTGCAGGTTTTGTCAAAACTTTTAACTAGTTTCTTGGTAACCATTATATGTGTACTATTTGTCATTATCAGTCTCCCACTATTCTTATGATAACATAATAGATACCATGATACCATATGAGGAGCTCGATGGCACAGTGGTGAACGCAACCGGCGAATGCCGAGGTTAGGCAACTTTCGCAAAGGGGTCATCGGACCAACAAATTATCATCTCGAGCTCCACCGTGCTTCGGAAGGCACGTAACGCCGTTGGTCCCGGCTGCATTAGCAGTCGTTAACAACCACCAATTCGCACTGGGCCTGCGTGGTTTACGACCCGTGCTCCATAGGGCTCGTGTCCCAGCAGTGTGGACATAAAATGAGCTGATGATGACGATGATTTACTATAATTATTTCGTGTAAACTTTGAATAAAGCATAGCTTAGAAGTAAGTAAACAGAATAGCCGGTTGATGTTTTTCGTAAATAGGTACTTATTACAAATTTACAACCTACCTATTGTGGTACATACTTACGGTATCATACTTATTGCAAATACTATGATTAGGTAGCGGAACTATTATTTAATTAATAAAATAAAGCTTAATAAATAGTTTTAGATATCAATAGAACTGTTTTACTTACCAGGCTTTATAAACTTTGGACGACTTTGCATCTTGAGTTTGAGAAGGTCCGTACTAAGTATGATAAATGTTTTTAAACAATTATTTATTTATTAATGTTCCCTATCTTTACTCTAAATTAGGCACTCATTTATGCAATTTATTCTAATTTAGTGTAGGCCGCGCCGCGCGATGCGATGTAGACTGACAGATTATATTATTATTGTTTACATTTTTGTTGTTTACCTAGTTCAGGTAAGGCAATGGGACTTAGCCCAAACAACCTAACTTTAGTTAGGTAGCGTTTTTTTCTAAACTAATTGACAAAATTTTGGTTTTTCCTCAAAGCTACAAAAAATATAAATGGCTAAGCATAGAAAAGCGTTAACATGGTTTCATAACGTTTTTTTATTCAATGAAAGTGGTTGGTTTTTATTAATAGATATGGCAAACTTTTTTCAGTAGAATTTAGAATGGGTATCTCACGGAACAGGGGGTATCATAAATATACTATAGGCTTGTTACCCAAAAGTTAATTGTACAATTGCAACGCGCCTGCCCTAGTTGCGGTTGGTAAATTGGTATTACGGACACAAACCGCTTGTTGCTTTTTAGGGTTACGGCCACTTTTAACTATAACGCCATATTTAACTAAACCATAACATGTCAGGTGTTCATTATGTGACGTAAAAATGCTAAATTACTTCATTCAGATAGTTTGTTGAGCATAATTTGATTCTCTATCTCTAATTACCAGATATGTTTTTTTTTCATTGGCGGCGCTAGTGTGCGGCGTAAACGCTCTTAAATACTTATTTTAATTTCAATCTTTAATTAAAATCCCTGATTTTATTACATACCTACAAACTTCCATACTTTAATAGTACCTACCTAACTACCTACTTACATTTTGCCACATAGTTAAGTTTTTTGTTTTACTCTAATAATCTAGGGACATACCTATAACACCTACAAGCTTCTCTATTAACAATGTTAATTGTTTTTTTTTATGGTAGCAAATCAAATTCAATCATAGTTAGCTTCTCAATTTGTTACCAACAAGTGCGAATATTACGTCCTCTTAAAAAGAATAGCAAATGATTTACCGGAACTTATAAAAAGTATGAAAAGCCCGTCACGTATTAAGAATACGCAGAATATGCGTTGTTCAGTTTCTGATCAGTTTAAAGTAATCTCTACGATAAAATATTAATCTCGCAAAGCTTTTTCAATAGTTTTGTGTCATTCATCATTACCTATTGTTAGAGTTCGTCATTTTTGTTCAGATTTATTGCCATATTAATAAGTTATTATTTAACTTGTTTTATTTTAGGAATGGCAACATTGCATTTATGGCGGGTCGATTTCCAGCGCTCTGATTGGTTGCAGCAATAAGCTCATTGGGTTGCAGGGTCGACCAATCGGAGTTTGGTATTTTCCCGCGCTCAGACAGTCAACGACGACGGTGGATTTTCGGTCGGTTGCGCCAGCAGTGTTGCAAAAGTTCCCAATTTATCGGGAGATCTACTGATTTCAGCTCTTCTTTCCCGATATCCCGATTTCACGACCTAATCTCCCGAATTTCTATTTTGTTTTTTTTACTACTAAGGTGGCAAACAATTCTTAAGGCGACAACACTAAAATTAACCTGGTAACACTAAAACAATGCAATGGGATATCGAAATAACTTTAAAATAAGGTTCATAAGGTTCATTATTGTTTGGTGAGTGTATGGCGGAAATTCCCTAAAAAATAGATGTTCAAGTACAAGTTGTTTGGCAAATGTACTGGGATGTTTTATATTTTATTATCGTTTTGTTCGTTCGCAAGTGCACTAGTTTTGTTGTGAATTGTTGTGCTGTACCTAGGTACTTTATATCTGTAGTCAAATGCCTGCCTATAACCAATAAAAAAAAAAAAAAAATTTACTAACAATGTCCGATTCCGATGATTCGGATGGGAACACCCCAAGTACTAGTACTGGAGCTAAACGAAAAAAATACTCCCAAAATTATAAAGAGGAATGGGAATCACGACCAGAATGCTCTAATTGGCTTAAAAAAAGTCTGAAAGGAAGAAACTACGCAAATTGCAAAAGTTGTAATAAAGATATTAATATTTCTTCTGGTTTCAACGCTGTTAAAAGACAGTAATTAGCGTAAAATATTTTTTTTTTAATCTCCCGATTTCTCCCGATTTTTGCCTAGAAAATTTACCGATTTTTAATTTTTGACTTTTGTAACACTGCGCCAGTAGTCTAGATTGGAGCGTTTAAGCGAAGTGTATTTCCTGAGAGAAAAATATAGTCTATTCAAAAAGTGATTTTGCTCTAATTCGACATCCTATCCTGCTAGTAGAAATCCGCTCCAGAGACTATTTCACACTATCTACCTAACCTACACATAATAGGCGAGCTTTTAGCAGCATGCTGGGGACATTCAAGTAATTAGCTCTATACGCTCCACTGCTTGGCGAAGGCCTCCATCATTGGAATCAAGGCATTGTTATAATTGATAGATATTGGCTTAATCACCAAGCTTCCGAAGTGCTGGTTGGTCAGAAACCAAACAAAGCTTCGGAAAATTAGAAACACTCATTTGCCCGACCTGGGAACGTACTCTAAGACCTTTGGATGTCGGGCCGTTCGTCTTGGTACTTAGCACCCGAGGATATACTCGTAGGTATTGGGATATGTTGCGTAGATAAGATGTTACATAGTACTATGCACTGTGCGAACCTATCTATTGTCCAATTTGATTTCAGCAGCAGATTGAAATTCGTTTGCAAATTATGAGCGAGTTCAACGTCGAGTTCGACGCTATTTTGCTTAGAGAATAGCGCTGCTGGCCTACATCAAAGAAATATTTCTTTGTAGGTATGAAACTTGATCTTGGCACCCGAGGATATACTCGTTGGTATTGGGATATGTTGCGTAGATAATAAGATATTATCTACATAGTACTATGTAATGTGCGAACCTATCTATTGTTCAATTTGATTTCAGCGTCACTGCCATTAGGTATTGTTGGAGAAGAGATATTTCTTTCTTCAAGTAAGAACAGCAACCGCCTCTTTGGTCTACTTGTTAGACACCGTTACTGGTCCCAAACCTAGAGGTTTGGGGTTCGATTTGAGGTAGGGTTTTTTAGGTCTGTATGGCTAGTTACAATCATCATCATTTTATGTCCTCACTGCTGGGGGCATGCCCTCATATCATATCCATAGGGTTGGTTCTGGATAGGGAGAACGGACCCTAAACCACCGCACGAGCCCAGTGCGGATTGGTGGTTGTTAATAACTGCTAATGCAGCCGGGACCAATGGCTTAACGTGCCTTCCGAAGCATGTAGGAACTCGAGATAATAAATGTTTGGTCACCCACATCCAATGACCGGCCTTTGTAATGAAACCTTAACCTCAGCAATCGCAGACCGGGAACGTTAACCACTGCGCCATCGAGCTCCTAGTTAGTATATTAGTAGTATAGTTACAATAATCCTATATAAATATGTCGCCATAGCATCAATAAAAATGGCATTGCAACAGCACAGATAGTCAACCAGTTCGTCAGTTTAAAAGAGCGTTTACGCCGCACACTAGCGCCACTAAAGAAAAAAAAGACATATCTAGTAATTAGAGATAGAAAATCAAATTATGCTCAACAAACTATTTGAATGAAGTAATTTAGCATTTTTACGTCACCTAATGAACACCTCACATGTTATGGTTTAGTTAAATAAGACGTTACGGACACTTTTAACTTTAACGCCATATTTAACTAAACTAAAACATGTCAGATGTTCATTAGGTGACGTAAAAATGCTAAATTACTTCATTCAGATAGTTTGTTGAGCATAATTTGATTTTCTATATCTAATTACTAGATATGTTTTTTTTTCATTGGCGGCGCTAGTGAACGGCGTAAACGCTCTTAAGGATGCCTGATGAATTACAATTAAACCAGCTTTATTATGAACTTACACAAAGGCCAAGTGTCCAGTGTCCGCTGGAGAAAAAAAAAGTTGTGAAGGGTAGGTAAGTAATCGTCATGGTAATTTTTACTTAAATTGGTTTTAATGCGCAAATTGTGAGTTTGAATTTTACTTCATACAGTAGATACGTATTTTTTTTAGAATGTTATGGCAAAAAATATCTTATCAAAACAGTAGACGGTAAAAAAAAATAATCTATACATATAATAAGAACGTAGGGATAAAAAAAATTCTGTAAATGCAAGATATAAAAAAGAAAATTACACAGGATGCCTTAATAGTAGTTTATGCAACTGTCATATAATGAAGGGTATTAAAACACGAGTGTGAGTTTATGAAACGAGCGCAGCGAGTTTCATAATAGTAACGAGTGTTTTAATACCCGTGTTATATGCAGTTGCATACACTACTTTATTTTCACTAATGCAATTAGTCAAACAACAAGAGTAAAAGCTGACAATAGTTTATTTATAATAATTGTTCAAATTTCCGCCATTAAAATCTAACCAATGAGAGCGCAGCTGCGCGCGAAGGGCCAATCAGGAGCAAGCGCGCGCCGTTCTTTTTTTATTTAATTGGCACAAGATCTTACCAAAGAGTTTTGTGTATGTAAGTTTAGTAGTTTCGACGAAGTTTTCACGTATAACCCAACTGTTTTCAAAAGCCAGCCTAATGTCAAAATTTTATACAACTTGTATGAGGATTTTGACATAAGGCTCGCCAGGTTAATTGGTCGCGTTTTATTGATGTTATAATGAGATTTTACGATATCGATGTGGATATTATACCATCATGTGAAATTGCTTAAATTGAGTGTTTTGTTGTCTGCGCTATAACAGTAGTAATTATAAGTCAAGTATTGGAAACATAAGTAGAATGTTACAACATTAGTGTAGATAAAATCACTTACGGAACACGATAGAATAGTTTAAAAAAATGTTTGTTTGTTTGAACACGATAAACAGATTTTGATCCGGTTTTTACCAAAATGCTAAGAAAATTCCGGAGAATAAGATAGGTACATAAATACTCGAAAAATACAGGGTGTCTCATTTAAATCGGTCAGTATGCGAAAGTCTGAAACTATAAGACATTCAAAGATCTGTTCTTAGGAACCATGTCATCGATTTTAATAAGAAGAAAAACTGCATTCATACATTTAAAAAAAAACTTGTAATCAGCTCGGGAATCGAACCCGGTTGTTTTGAAAAAAATAAGCTTAAGTACACTATTTCTATTTAGATATCGATTGTGTAGGTCTTAAGCAGTAAATGGCTCTTTGAAACATGATGTCTAAAATGAATAAAATGCATTGTTTTCATGTACTTTAATTTATATTGTAATTTATATTGTACCGCATAAGACGGCAAAAATGTTTTAATTTGCAGGGTACGACTGTATTAGAGGCACGGACTTCAGATTTTTTTTTTTATTAGAGGTCACTTTTCGTGTCCTGTGATCTACCTCTAAAAAGCTACCTACCTACCTAATACGATGCTACGAAGAAGATCAAATTTATCGCAAGTATGTAACATAAAATATTTTATCTACACTAATGTTGTAACATTCTACTTGTTTCCAATACTTGACTTATAATTACTACTGTTATAGCGCAGACAACAAAACACTCAATTTAAGCAATTTCACATGATGGTATAATATCCACATCGATATCGTAAAATCTCATTATAACATCAATAAAACGCGACCAATTAACCTGGCGAGCCTTATATCAAAATCCTCATACAAGTTTTTTAAAATTTTGATATTAGGCTGGCTTTTGAAAACAGTTGGGTTATACGTGAAAACTTCGTCGAAACTACTAAACTTACATACACAAAACTCTTTGGTAAGATCTTGTGCCAATTAAATAAAAAAAGAACAGCGCGGGCTCGCTCCTGATTGGCCCTGCGCGCGCAGCTGCGCTCTCATTGGTTAGATTTTAATGGCGGCAAGTTCACTGTGACAATACACGTACGCGTGAATTTAATATTTCGCAATGTGTTTTGTTTTTAAAATACAAATTAAAAGTTAAAAATGGACAGCGACGATGATATTTGTACGCCTCCGGATATTCTAGAATTGGCAACAAAAGTAACTCACAATGTTTTGCCAGAAAAATCTAGAAAATTATATGAAAAAGAATATAATAACTTTTTGGCATGGAAGATCGAAAAGAAAACTACATCATTTTCTGAAAATGTCATTCTTGTGTATCTCAAAGACCTCTCCGACAAATTCAAGCTATCTTCTATGTGGGCTAAATATTCTATGCTCAAGTCCACACTAAGTATCTACAACAATATTGATATCACGAAGTATTCAAAAGTCATAGCGTTCCTGAAACGCAGTTCAGAAGGACACAAGGAAAAAAAGTCCTTGACGTTTACATCAGGTCAAATAAAGATGTTCCTGAAAGATTCACCAGATATTTTGTATCTTTTTGAAAAGGTAAGTGTATTTTAGTTCTGTTATTTAATCTACCTAGTACTTACGTACTACACACGCAAGTCATCTAGACACTCCCTTTAAGCGCTTTGTGTATAAATTAGGTAGTAGGTACCTACACTTTACTACTTCATAAAACATAGTTTTTGCCTTGGCTATGTACCTCAAGCTTATTATATCGTTTATTGTTACAGGTTGCACTAATCTTCGGCATAATGGGGGCATGCCGAAGGCAAGAGCTATACAACATCCAGTTCGATGAAGTCTCTAACATAGACGACAGTACAATCATGGTGAAAGTTTCGAAAACAAAAACGAAAATAGATCGTTCTTTCGTTGTGACGGGCAACTACCATGCCGTATGTAAAAAATACATGGAACTTCGACCCACCCCCTGTCGAAACCCTGTCTTTTTCTTGAGCTATAGATCGGGGAAGTGCGTCGATCAAAGAACTGGTATTAATAAATTTGGTGCTCTGGGAAAAACTATCGCAAGTTTTTTGAATCTGCCTAACCCAGCGTTGTACACGGGGCATTGCTTCCGGCGCACCTCGGCGACCCTTCTCATAGATAGCGGTGGTGATTTGACCGCACTGAAACGACACGGGGGGTGGAAGTCTTCTACTGTGGCTGAAAGCTACATTGATGAGTCTTTAATGAATAAAATTCAAGTCTCAAATACGATCTTGAACAGTATAGAAAACAAGACGAATGAAGTAATTATAAATATTCCAACTCCGTCTACGAGCTCTACTGCTTGCCCCGCGACCGCTACAGCTGCTGGATCAATAATTAACATTAACTTTCAAAATTGTACCATCCAAAATTTGAACAATTATTAAAAATTAACTATTGTCAGCTTTTACTCTTGTTGTTTGACTAATTGCATTAGTGAAGATAAAGTATTGTATGCAACTGCATATAACACGGGTATTAAAACACTCGTTACTATTATGAAACTCGCTGCGCTCGTTTCATAAACTCACACTCGTGTTTTAATACCCTTCATTATATGACAGTTGCATAAACTACTTATAATGTATTAACTAATAGACAATAATATAATTTATAACAGTTCTCAAACTGATATTTTGTATCTACGAATAAGAACATAGTAGGTAAATAGTTTTTTGTGCCTTCTGGCCGACAACCAATAATCCTGGACCGCTACCTATGCTAATCGATTTCCAGCTTCGGTAGACAAGGCAAAAACATTTTTGAAGTCCGTGGTTGGACAGTAAAACAGTAGACACATCTTAGCTAAGATACATCTGTACAGCACAGGTACTCGTCCGGAGAGGCCTCGGACGACTCCGGACGAGTACCTGTGCTGTAAAATACTAATTTTATTACATATAATTGAGCGTCAGTAAACCCATTTCAGGTTTGTATGACGTAGCAAATACGCGCAACCCACCGAGAAACGGTGTTGTATACTGAATGTATGTGGAGGAATAATTGAAACGGGAAACTGAGTGAGAATCTGTATGAACGATTCTGTGCTTCAAACTGAATATATGTATGGCATGGCATGGCATGGCAGAGATGATAGTCGAAAGAATAAGAGACAATGTATGAAAATAATGATGGACGTAAAGGAGGCACAGGAAGTATGCCAGAATCACACTAAATGGAGATCGATTGTCTTTGTCTATCTCAGCATTCCCAGCTGAAAGGATATTAAGAGTGAGTAGATGTACGTATGTCGGTAAATACAATGTCAATTTTCTAAATTTCCGATGAATATAATTTTATTATACCCTAATAAGCTTAAATAGATACTACATCAAAATTAAACTGTACAGACTACAGCCTTTAGCTCACGCGGACGAAGTCGCGGGCAAAAGCTAGTTAATAATATTTCCACGAATTTATCTGTGAATTATTTTCGTTTTTGCAATATTTCCAAAACTAAGCGACTATATTAGATGCTGTAGAAACCAAACCGTCATCGTCATCATCATCATCATCATCATCATCATCATCATCTCAGCCAAAAGACGTCCACTGCTGGACAAAGGCCTCCCCCAAGAATCTCCACAACGACCGGTTTTGTGCTGCTCGCATCCAGCGGCTTCTTGCGACCTTCACCAGATCGTCGGTCCACCTTGTTGGAGGCCTGCCAACACTGCGCTTTCCGGTACGCGGTCGCCACTCCAGGACTATCCCGCCCCAGCGGCCATCAGTCCTGCGAGCAATGTGCCCTGCCCACTGCCACTTGAGCTTAAGCAACTCTTCGGGCTATGTCGGTTACCTTTGTTCTTCTGCGGATCTCCTCATTTCTGATTCGATCACGCAGAGAAACCCCGAGCATAGCCCTCTCCATTGCTCTTTGAGTGACCTTGAGCCTTTTTATGAGGCCCATAGCGAGCGACCACGTCTCAGTCCCGTATGTCATCACTGGCAACACACACTGATCAAAGACTTTCGTCTTGAGACACTGCGGTATATCGGACGAGAAGATATTTCGTAGCTTACCGAACGTTGCCCAGCCTAATTGGATTCGACGATTGACCTCTTTGCTGAAGTTGGACCTACCTAGCTGGACAGTTTGTCCCAGGTAAACATAATCGGGGGCACAACTTCAAGGGCAGAGTCCCCAGAGAACCTTCAGAGAAGTGGGTATAACACGTGAGTTCGACATAACTTTCGTCTTCTCTCCGCCGGATAACTAACTTTGATTCTGATTCTGACAGTTAATGTAGGTACTTATATTTCAATGTTTTGTGTTCGCGTAAACTTTAGAAAAAATATAATGACGGCGATAGGTAGCTATACGAAACTTATAAATGTTTTTTCGACGACCTCTGTAGCCGAGTGGTTGCACGCCGGACTTTGGGCGGCGCTAACTCAGGTCCCGGGTTCGATTCCCGGTCGGGTCAATGTCGAAAACGAACTTTTCGATATTGTGTCGGGTCTGGGTGGTTGTGGTACCGTCGTTGTTTCTGATTTCCATGAAACGAGTGCATTAGCTACTTACCATCAGAACAATGTACCTATGTGATGTTGTCTAAATATTTTTTTTTATCAATAACGGTGCATAAGGTAGGGTAACCTAGATCCTTAGTTGGAGCTCGCTTGGAGCTGCTTTGCTAATGAATAACTTAAACAAATATAATAAGAAAGGATTAATAATAAAAAGAAACATTTTTAATACAATTTATTATAGGCACTTACCTAATGAAAAAATATTTTATAAATACTTTTGTACTATTATGAAAATAAAATACACTTTTAAACTCTCACGTTTCAGTATAAACGAAGTAATTTTGCGGGGATTAACACAAAAGCAAGAAAATGTTTGATACCTATGATTCCTTTACTAATTAGACGTTTCGAAAGAGTTGCACCGTTCCATCTTTACAAATTAGTTTGCGTTAATCCCTGTTCAATTTCCTTGTTTATGAAAATAATATTTGAAATGATGAACATAAATATGGCTACATACACAATTTCAATTTGTTGTTAGGTACCTACCTACCATTGCCATGTTGATTTCTTCCGTTTCTTATTATATCTAATGTAAATAATTGTCAGTTAATTTACAATGTGATCGGTACAAATGTCATCAAATACAATAAAAACCTAGCAATGAGACCTTACAATTTTTATTACTCTTATTTGCCGTTCACTTGTTGATTTGGAAATACGAGTTTTGGTCGATTTAATGCATTGTAATTATAATTTGTTGGTTGTGCAACAGTTTTACTATTCGAATTAATGGATGGCGCATATGGACTGTTATATGGATTTATTGATGGTGAATACGGATTGTTATTTGGATTCATTGATGGTGCATACGGACTGATATTTGGATTCATGGATGGTGCATACGGACTGTTATTCGTATTCATGGTAGGTGCATATGGACTGTTATTCATATTCATGGATGGTGAATATGGATTGTTATTCAAATATGAGGGCGGCACAAGTGAACCGTCTATCCACGTTATACGTGGTTTATAGTCATTTTTATTCGGATGCTGGGGTGGTACAAAAGCATTGTTATTCGGATGCTGGGGTGGTACAAATGCATTGTTATTCGGATACTGGGGTGGTACAAATGCATTGTTATTCGGATGCTGGGGTGGTACAAATGCATTGTTATTCAAATTCACAGGCCGTATATAAGGGTTCATTTGAGTTGTTAATGTCTTGTCAGGTAGTGGAATTGGCTCATTAACTAAATTTAACATAGGTCCAGATGGGTCGTTACCTAAACTTAAAAATGGCCACGACTTATTGTCTGAGCTCACATTAGCATCAACATTTGCCGTAGGTCTCGGTGCCGTTGGAAATGGCTCTGAATATAACTGTTTTCGATCAGTATCTGAATCGGTTCTATTTAGTGTCGCATTCAAAAGTAGGCTGATATCTTCTGTAGTAGAGTTAGAGTTCAAACTTTGTATAATTTGCAATTGCTCATTCAAATATTTATCATCACTGTTGACCAATTTCGCTTTGACTAAAGCACCGTTATCGTACACCAGCTTGAAAATATCTTCTTTGCCATAACCCTCTAAGTCTGGCGAAACCTCGGTGACATTTGACAATCTCAATAACTCCTGGTAAAATTTAATTTGATCAGACTCACTTCTTAGCATTGGCTTATTTGCAAAGAGGGTTTTGTAATTCTGTACAAAGGTTGAATAAGGGAGTCTATATTTCACGTAATATACTGGATTGTAAACTACCGGCTTAGGTCTTTTTAGTACATAAGTTAGCTCAATAAGACCAGCCTTATTAGGTAATTTACCAAGATTCGCCATGCCGTTATACAACCGTTGCAAATCCGCCGAAATTGGTTTTTGAAACCCATTATTGTTGACAAGTGGTCCATTATAATCAAATTGGTTGCCTTTAAAAAAGCCATCATTGATATTATTGTTTTGATAAGGTAGCTTTTTTGATGACGCGATGTATTCTAAAATGTACGGTATCGTATCATGATTCACAGTAACTTTGTCATATTGAAATGGAATGCTCATCTTGTCTATAATTGTTTCTTTACTGTTATCGTTTTCATTAAGTAGTTCATTTAAATCTGATAGTCTTGGGTTATATCCCTCTTGTACTAAAAATGGATTTTTATTATTAATTAATTCGCTGCCTGGGAAATGATTACTTTCTGGTGGTCCTGTAAACATACTATAATCTTGCGTTGGTCCCGATTCAGGAATGTTTGGGTGTGTATGCTCTGGTTGGTAGGTGATTTTATTTGGAGGAAGAGGTATACCCAATTGGCTTAATAGCACGCTATAGTCGACATCATTACTATTTTGTAGTTTTTCAAGATTCGAGTACAGATTATTGGGAGACGATAATAATTTTAGAATTGCCTCTAAACTTGGTGGTACTTTATCAACACCAACTTCAGGCCCAGGAAGATTTAATTCGTCTTTGGGCTCCTTTATGTTTGTATAAAATGTATTATCCACATAAGGTTTCTTAATATTGTCATATCCGGGCGTTGGCTCCACTTCTTTTGGTAGAATGGTAGTCCTTCCCGGTATAGTATAAGGGTAATAAGGATTCGGAAGAAAATTTTGAGTACTACTGTCATAATATGGTAAATTATAGTTTGGATTTAGATTATTATTTGGTTTTTCTGGTAGATAATTAATTAAATCTGTATTTTGCAGCGGATTATTTTCAAGCGTGTTCCAAGCATCTATTAGATTGTTATTTAATTGTGGTGATTTGTCAAAATTAAAGGGATTATTTTCCGGTTGATTAGGCAACTTTAAGTTGTTACCTGGTAAATTAGACCAAAAAGAGTACAAGTTTAAGTAAGGATTTGGCGATAGAGGTAAGTTTGGATATTGCATATTAAACCCATCATTATTTACCTGTTGATCATCAGTTTTAGGAGGTGGTGAATTATGATAATTTATATCAAACTGATATGGTTTTTTTGGATTAATACTGTAAACGTTATTGAAGAAAAGCCCGTCATTGGATGGATAGCCATTGTTTTGACAATTTGGAAACTTAGCAACTTCGTTGTAAGCATTATAAGCTGTTTGAAGTAATCTTGCGAACTCATCCTTACAATTTGGCTGGCTTATATTAGGAATATCATTTTTAAACACGATCGTTGTTTTAGATTCTATGTGAGTAAGTGTATCAGGCGTAAAAAAGTCATGCGACCGTTCATTATGTAAGAGTTGGTGTTCAATGAGTTTTAGTTTCAAAAATAGTGCATCTCTTTCATGGCTTGCTGGTATGCCTTCTAAATATGTCTTCATGAATGTCAGTACTTTGTTCACTTTGTCCAATTCAGAAGAGTCATTCAGAAACTCTAGTAGTATATTCAGAAGTTGTAAGAGAGTACTTGCATAGGGACATTTTGTTTCCAATAGTACTTCTGCTCTTATACGTGGAATAGCCTGTCAAATATAAATTGTGTTAGCCTACGAATTCACTATTGAAGTATAGTATGCTGCTGTTACTTACTGCTAATTAAAAATGTCTAACCTTGTCAACAACTGGATTATCTGTTGAGGTACTTTCAGGTCCCGAATAAACATGTTCAGTTGATCCACCGTAAGTCGCGACACTCTGTCAACATTAAATGTTAAAAAATATTTATAATTTGATTAATTATTAAAGGGGGTGTTTATGTGGTTGTGATATTGTTATATTTTGATAAAATAATTTCTTTAAAAAAGCGTTACACTTTATCCTTTGGTTTATATTTATTTTGAATTGCCTTTATATAACAACGCCTTCTGGTAAAAGTTAGACGATACATAGTACTTCTATGAAAACAAGATCTTCTTATTTTAGAAGAACACTAAATATGAAATTACACGTCTAGCTAGAACACGACAATCAGGGTTTTTATTTTTAACTATGGACATGGACACTGGACAGTTTCGCATTTTATTTCAAACGTAAGTACAATTTAAACGAAATGACAGACTGTATATTTCAATATCTCAATTATTGGCAAAATCAGCTAGGCATAAAAATGTTTTTGTTTTCCGACTCTTTTAGATTCTTAGGTAAGTTAACTATATGCTTATCTCAAGTCAATTTAATGATTGAATATTTACCGTATTTACTGAAAGCGCGCTAGCGAAAAATAAAAAATAAAATACCAAACTAAACACCATCACGGAGCTGCCAATGTTACAAGTACGTTTGGCTGAGACCAACCATATTATATTTCAGTGTTGTTAAATTATGAACTGTGAAATTATACAAACCATTTATGAAATTATACAAGAACTCTAGCTACGAAAGTGTAGAAATAATCATAATCGTATAACAAACTATTCCTTTAGGTACTTAATAATGTGTGTTACCATGATGTTTTTAAATAATTAGTTCTTCATTCTCCGATTATTTCAAACTTTAGCGTTAAACTGAGATATGTCACTAAGATAATGGTGTGGTTGTAATTGAGAATTCTGATTAAAATTTGACGTAGGCAATTCTGTCAGTCAGTTGTGAGGTAAAGCGAATAAGGCTATGAACACACTTAAATAATACATTTAAATGTTTTTTAATATACATTTTAATACGAAGAACATTATTACATACAGTTTTACATGCAAATCAGCCGCTTAGCGCAAGGTATTTGTGTATCTTATCTTAATGAGGTCTGCAAAAGTTTCTCTTCTCTTAGTAGTCGACTCATTGAGATCTTGTGTGCAAAGAATAATTTGTGTAAATCTTCTATCAGTTTCTGTTACTTTTCTTTAGTATAAAAACTGTAAAACCTTTGCTACTTTCAAATCCCATTCTATTACATGTTTTGGATGTATTATGCAACTGGAGTATCAATGGCAGATATTATTTTTATTTAGAGCTAGTTGTTTACCTATTATTTTAGCATTTTTATATTGTGGTTAAAAACCGAATATATGTTTCTTATTTTTATTCAGAATTTTAGTTTACGTAGTTTCCATTATATGACGACAAATTGTTTTACGTTGTCGCCATTTTGCGTGCGGTCGTCGTAATACCGTCAGATTTATCGGTTGTAGTACGAGAGCATCCTGATGCTACCACGACTTTCAGGCGTTGATGACACAGAATATTTTAGTTTACGGGCCACAATGTTGCCATTTTGTGGCATCATGGCTCAAGACGCAGTTACAAAATAATTATTTGTGTCAATTTACTTAGTTGACCAAGTTTTTTTTTACTTTTATTAATAGCTCTAACTTTACCGCATTATTGTATTGTATCTGTAATGTGGTAAAAGACTATGTCAGAATAGCAGAGGTCATAGAATTTTCTGTAAACTTTGAGACATAGGTAGTCCTTTTTGTTTTTGTTTAGTGCTGGTTTTTTATTTTTTTTCTTTAAGTGTATGTGTAATGTATGTGACTATTAAGAAGTACCAAATGTTTTATTGTACATAATTTTGATGTGCCCTCATACACTTTTGAAATAAGATCAACTAAAATAAATGTGGGATTTGTGGACTTCATATTGTAAATAAATAAAAGGTTAAAAAATGCTAATAATTAAAAAGTTTTTGGTCAACAATAATACAGGAGTTATAAGTACGTATGTACGTTTAGTTTAGGAGTTCATTATTCCCCGATTATACGCATATTAAACTATTTCGAGATAACTACTTCTATCATTTGGATATTCTTGGTTTCATTTGACTGATTATTTGGATGTTTCCTTAATAAGCATATTCACTTGAATCCTCCATTGACGTAAGTTGTAAACTGTTTTCAATAGAGTGATAATGCTTTTCTATTAAATACTGCTTTTTGTATTTATCTAATATTTTATCGTTAATATCTGATTTGTCAATATTGCTAGCACAGCGTTCTTTGAAATCGGACAGTAAAACGTAGTAGCAATTGACTTGATCTAGTACTGTTTCAAGACTAAGACAGTATTGATAGGTGCAGCAAGGCAAGGTTTTAGTATAGTCAATATGTTCTGGAGTCTTTATATTATCTGTTGGAGTATAGTCAGGAAGTGGCAACTTTTCATTGAAATTATTTATAGAGTTTATATATACATCTATCTTATAATGTATTAATTTTGGAATCTTATCAGCCGTATCTTCTCGAGGAGAATAAACTAATGAACGTAATTCATTATTTTGTTTTTTTAATCTTACATCGTCAGTAATTGTATTTTCATTGGAATTTGATTGAGATTCGATTGAAATAGCTGATTTATTATAGACGTGTTTCATATGTTTTTCTGATAGATCACTGGTATCCGATTTGAGGTACATATTATTTCTTCTTTTTGTTTTTGAATTGTACTTGTTTTTTTTGATTAATTTATCAGAAGTGTAAACACTTTTTGGGGTAGTAGATACAAGCTGCGAATTATGCTTTATAGTTCTTAAGTAATTTTCTTCTTCTTCGATTGTAGAATTAATCTCGTAATCTTCGTCAGAAGTCACCTCATTGGAATAACTTGCTTGTTCATTACTTTTGCTTTTATCAAACTTTGGTACAATACTGTTAGCGACAATTTTATTACAATGCTTAAAGTTGTTAGACTTTCTATTTTCTGGAGAAATATTGTCAGAGTCATTTTTTTCTAACATAGTACTATCTGTTTTGATATTTCTAGCATTTTTGATAAAGTAAGCATATTTATTTAACGGCTGAGAATATTCGGAATTATCTTCAGAAGACTCATTTTCCGTAGGAATGTTAGACTTTTGAACATTTTTAAGATTCTTCGATTGGCCCTTGTTTCTATTTAATATTCTTGACATACGATGTGCTTTTCTTGTTCTGTTAGAATCTTTAACAGAATTATTTGTGCTGGTATTAATTTCTTTAAGCTTTACATCTCCCAAAAGAGCATTTTCAGTACTAACATATTTAAAAACATTAATAATAACGTTTGTGGTATTACTTGTATTTAAAACCTCTGATTTTACTTTAGGTTTAGTCATCATTGTAAATGGATCATTCGATACACTATACGGTTCGTTCAGTTCATTCACTTCATAAGCTGTATTATTTTTTTCTGTTGGTGCAATTTTATCTTTTGTATGATGTATTTCTTTATCATTATGCTCACATTTACTAAAATTCGTTTTGCATGGTTTGCTACGTAAAATATATATAGTTTTACTTTTAGGCTGATCTTGATACAGACTGGTTTCAGTCGGTATAACATTTACTTGTATATTTTCAAAAGCGCTCATATTACTGGAAGGCTCTTTCGAGGGCTGAAATTGTATAATATACCAAAAGTAACACTTATTAAATAATCACTGTACATAAGATCATTAAGCTCGGTAAACAAGAATAACATTATTTTTGATATAAAGGATAAAGCACTAAATCTCACTCAAACTTTCATATACTTTACTGATATTTTTTTTGGTATAATGGTAACCAAATTATTAATAATTAAAATTTACCTCTTTCTTTTCCTCGAGATTTTCTTGAAAGTAGTCATTATTGAAGGCAACGTTCGGTTCTTCTGTTGATTTAGTATGACTGTTGAAATCTCTTGTAAAACTATAACTATTGTCTTTCCTACTTGAATTATTGAATTCAGCAAAATTGTTGTTATTCCTCTCATTATCGTTTTTGGGAATCTCTATTGGAACATTGTTTAACAAATCGTTTGGTGCCATACTTTCATGTTGATACTCCGTGGATTCCAAGCTCGCTCCAATTCTGTTTTCATATGTTGATGGTACTTCTGTGGATGCGTCCTCATATTTTAAAGGGTGCTTATACAATCCACTGCCGTTTCCATGACTACTCCAATAAATGTGGGTACATATTTTTATTATTCATCGTTTTATTAAGGAGCTTAAAATGTAACTTACCGGTATTAGTTTTTATTTGCCTTGGCTTCGATCTTTTTTTGTAGGTAATTTTAACTGTCCTTTTTCCTGATTTATCATTGTTTAGGAATTCTTGAAAATCTTTACTGGTTTGGTTATTTAAAAGCAGATTTTTATAAAATAGGGGTATATTTGATGCTGCTATAGCCTTATATGTTGAAGATGACTTTTCAAGAGTGTTTTGTTGAGGACTTTTTATAACGTGCCTATCTGTTATATCATAGGTTTCTCTAACCTGCTCTGATGGTACTTGCAACGCTGTTGTGATCTGAAACAGGAAATTGCTTTAAATTTTTCAATACTGAAATTATTTACAAGTTATAGGAATTCAATAAACTGAATTATCAAAACGGCTACCAACCTTTAAATTTGAATCGGAAACTGTTACAACATAACAGTTAACTTTATACACATTCACATACTTATCTCCTCTTCCACACACAAACACACACATTATTCTCTTTCTCTCTCTCTCTCTCTCCCACACACACACGCTTAAAGAAAACAACAATTTATACGGTATTGGAGCAGCGCAGCGCCTTAATTTAATTAGTTATTTGGTAATGGCCAACAGTACATATACACAACATTGAGAAGCAGTTACAATACAAGTTCTTATTCTAATATATGTATCAATTAGCGTACGCATTTAGCGTACACAGCATTGATGTTGTACGTTGTACATTGATGTTGCGAGTACTTTGGTTTTGAGGGTGTCCATGAGCGGCGGTAATTACTTTCCATCAGGTGACCCGCCTGCTCGTTTGCCGTCCTTTTTTAACATTAAAAAACAAAGACCAACAAGACTTACAAAACTTATTGACTGTATAGATTTTATAACTAGTCCGGTGACGCTGAAAATGCCGTCCGAGGCAATCAGCAATCTCTCTCAAAAAAAAAGATTTTATACGATATACTTCATCTTCAACTTTTTTGTTTATGGCAACTGGGTCACTTTTAGGTTAGCGACCATTACTGCCAATGACTCCTGAAAACAGCACAGTGTATGGCGTGGTTTTCCGGTTATAAAAATGGGTCCAAAACAGGGTCTGGCATACTGTGTGGTTTTGATGTGCACGCTGTTTTGTTTTATTTTCTAAAATTTGTGTCGAATATTAATGTGAAATTGTATGTAATGGTGGATTATTAACCGTTAAGTGTTCATAAGTGCGCATGAGTGTTGGCAAATGAAACAAAACAGTGCAACGTCACTTTTCAAATTCTCTTAAGAAGTCCGCCCGAGAACTTAGTAAAGCCCCAGATCTTTACTGAGATACTCGAGGGGCTGGAGGGTATATCATTTCTCACTTCTCATTTCTATTATTCATCCATCATCTATACAAGAAGGAAATATTGTTTATTTATATATTACTTGTAAGAAAAAATACTTTGACACTGGCTAAATGTGCTAATCGCACGAAGCCATCAATTAAAGGGAAAAAAAGATGATACACATCACTGGCTAAGTTCGCACTTGGCACCCTGCCTGGTAACAAACAAGTTAAGTTTTTGCTATTAAAGAGTTTGCTGATGGCTTTAGGTGGCGTTTTAGCTTACCTGGACTTTTTGGCGGCGGTTTTTTACGCCGTAAATTTTCGGTATTAATAATAAAATTGTAAATGATGCAAAAAAAAAATTGTAAATACAATTTTTTTTTATGCTGCTTCTAATTTTGAGATTACCGCTGATATTTAAAAAATGCCCCCCTAAATTTCAGAGTAAGTCGCATTTTCCAAGTGTACAATTTTCGATTATAAAAAAAACATGTCAAATGCATATATTCATTTGAATATATTCATTTTAAATAATGTATACCTGTTGTTTCCTAATCGATTAGGTAATCAATATTGGTAAATCATTTTCTTTCGAATGTTCAATTGTTGCACACACATTTATTTGCATACATACTTACCTACATAGAGATCATAATTTACTAATGCATGTCACGCACACAAAGTTCGTAAACCTTGATTTAGGTGGATGTTTCCAGTGACACTGATTTTATTAGTTTACTTCTAGTGGTCGCTTATTGTTCAAAAATCAACCGTAATTCACTAAATATACAACATAATGTGACACATATACATAAACATATAATTTATCTTTTAATACTCCTTCTCCAATTAAAAACTTTGACAATACCAAATCTCACACTCCTGCGTACGCGCAATGTGCTAAAAAAGAGGAAACGAAAGATTTTCTTCACGTATTAATACCACCAGAAATGTAAGCAAACCTTCATTATAAAGACATATATTTCTATTATTGCTTCACCATAGATAATACCACTGTCTTTAATGTCGTAAAAATTATTTAGAATATCAAAGAGCAGTCGGAAGGACGCAGCGTGGAGTCAGCGTTTTAAAATAGAAATAAAATAAACTAATGATGTAATAAAAACTTACCACATCCATAAATATAAGTAGAAGAGGCAAAGCAAGGCTCTTCAAAGCAGCCATCTTACTGAGCCCAAGTCCACTGACAATATATTTATTATTTATATAAAACCTTTAAATACATACACAGGTATATTTAAATTAGATGCGTGTACTGCTATGAGCGTGTAATAGTTAACTCAGTGTTATCGATGCTGTATAATGAAATTTTATACACATTATAAATATAAAGACTGCTATAAATTGAATATTATCGTTGCGTGAAATGGAACGATACACATATTCATAGTAGGTAGATTACGCCCTTCATTTTTTTTTTACTATTAAATAATAATAAAAAAACTAAAAAAAAGACTAGTAAACTATTCAATCATGACAACAATCGTATGGGAAGCCTAACGGATAGATACACGGGTTGAATGCGAGAAGTCGTGGTTTCATCCCCATAGCTACGTTTGACTACTGACGATGACGTGAAACCATACCTATCACAAGCATTAAGTGGAAATACTAAGGTCGACTGAATTGAAAAATATGTATGAAAAGTAGACAAAATCAACGTTTCGTTGTCCCCTGATGCCTCCTCCAAAACTGGACCGATTTAATTACTTTTATCATTAAAAATTAAAGAAGGGCTGTCCCTGTTTTCCGTTGTTCCATAAATTAATTATTAAAAAAGATATGAACGTTGAGAGAACCCGGCTATTCTATAAAATAAATAAAAAGAAGGACTGGGATAACAGTGAGTATTGCTTTTATGTCAAGTTTTTATTTAGTGTTTAATAAGGGCTTAGAGCATTAAACCAACCGGAGAGGCCATGCGCACTAATTTCTATGAAAAAAGTCTGTAATTTTCTGCGGGGGACGAGGTAAACGCACACAAATACAGTTCACACTGATGCATATTTCAATGACGTCGCTACGCACGCAAACTACAAAATTATTAAACACTAGCATAAACTAGACGCACACTAATATCACAGTTTACTAAGCATACAGTTGCGCATCGAAGGTACTTTCGCAGAGCAAGGGAGAAGAACCCGCGGGGAAGCGGGCGCTGTGGCAAGTGTCCCACAAACAAACGCAGTTTGTGGGAGCTACCGTGAAGGGCAGCCACGTGCGCGTACTGCGTGTTTTAAACTTTTTTTTGAATTTACGTTCAGTGATTCCTATTATGGCCTATATTATATTATCAATATTGGCCGTGCGGTGTCGGCCTAGAATTGCACCACCCCAACTCTTCCCGTGGGTGTCGTAAGAGGCGACAAAAGGACAAAATTGGGGGGCGGGCAGCAGCGTCCCCTGTAGAACCACCACACACTGAACTGCGATCCCCAACCCGCATGCCCAGCGTGGGGATTATGGGCACTACCCCCCTTCTGATAAAACAAAGAAGGAAATGGCCCCTAGTTCCCGGCCGCCTCGCTATTCCTGGCCATGGCAGCGGCCATGGTAACGGCGGGGCAGGGGGTGCTAACAATCACCGGGCTACCTCAGGCTGCCACAAACAACTGACCCTGGCTACGTTCAACGGACGCACTCTGAGGCTTGAGCACCATCTAGCGCAGTTGGAAGTGGAGTAAGAGAACATAAAATGGCATGTTCTGGGGTTATGTGAAGTCCGTAGAGAGGGGGAGGACACCGTAACCCTAGACTCGGGCCATCTTCTCTACTTTCGCGAGGGTGATAAAATATCCCAGGGTGGCGTAGGCTTCCTCGTCAATAAGGTCCTCTCTAACAACGTCGAAGAAATCTCCAGTGTGTCGACCAGGGTAGCGTACCTGATCATTTGGCAGTCCAAGCGTTACAGCATGAAAGTCATTCAAGTTTACGCACCGACCTCGACACACTCAGATGATGAAATGGAGGATATGTACGAAAACATATCCAAAGCCTAAAATAACACCACTAAGGCTCATTTCAACGTTGTTATGGAGGACTTTAACGGCAAGATGGGAACCTAGACTGGCAACGAATCCCGGATAGGACCGCATGGTTATGGAGTTGGGAATCACAGGGGGCAAATGCTTGTCAACTTCCTCGAGAAAGAGGGGCTGTTCCTAATGAACTCCTTCTTTAAGAAACAGCCTCAAAGGAAGTGGACATGGCAAAGTCCCGACACTGTGACCAAAAATGAGATCGACTTCATCATGACGAATAGCAAGCACATATTCAGAGATATCTTAGTGATCAACAGGTTCAATACCGGATCTGATCACCGACTCCTCCGAGGCTCTTAATATCAACTTGAAGCTTGAAGGAAACCATCTGATGAAGTCCACGATCCGTCCTTACCCAATCCAAATCATGGCGGGCACCGAGAACTTCCACCTGCTTCTCGGGGACAGATTTAATTCCTTGGAACCCACTGATGACGCTAACGAGACCCTACACAATCTGGTCGAAACGTTGAGGGACGAAGGCATTATGTTCTGCAAAAAACAGCGTACTGGCAAGAAATCCAAACTCTCGGCTGAGACTCTCGGGCTGATGACAAGAAGACGGGAAACCACCCAAGCGACTTCGTCGGAGAGGTCAGACCTGAACAAGCAAATTGCGAAGATGGTACGGCGCGACCTTCGGAGCTCCAACACACGCCTCATTGAAGATGCGATAGAGCGAAACCGAGGGTCCAAAGTATTCACTCAGCAGTTCGGCAGGAGCCACCTGACGAAGCTTAAAACGCATGACGGGAGGACCGTATTGTCGAAGCCGGAGATCACCGCCGAGATAGAGGATTTCTATGGCCGATTATACGCTGCACATGCCCCTCGTTCCCGACGAGACGACCACGATTCCAGAGCCACCCTGACACGCCACTACACCGACGAACTGCCAGACATCAGTCAAGACGAGATCGTGTTTGCTCTGAGACAGCTTAGAAATGGAAAAGCCCCTGGCGAGGACGGAATTACACATCTGAGCTTCTGAAAGCTGGAGGAGCCCCTGTTATACAGGAATTGCAGAAGCTCTTCAACGCCGTCCTTCACAGTGGGAGAACTCCAAAGGCGTGGAGCGGGAGCTTGGTGGTGCTCTTTTTTAAGAAGGGAGATAAAACTCTCCTTAAAAATTACAGACCCATCTCGCTCCTGAGCCATGTCTATAAGCTTTTCTCATGAGTGGTCACGATCACGAATCGTCTTGCCAGGAGACTCGACGAGTTCCAGCCACCGGAACAGGCCGGGTTTCGCGGAGGATATGGTATCATAGACCACATTCACACAGTGAAGCAGATTATACAGAAGTCTGAAGAATATAATCAGCCCCTGTGTCTGGCTTTTGTGGACTATGAGAAGGCCTTTGACTCTGTCGAAACCTGGACTGTTCTGGAATCCTTACAGCGATGCCAAGTGGTCTGTCGTTATATCGAAGTGTTGAGATGTCTTTACGAATCCGCCACCATGAGTGTCCAAGTACAGGGCCAGCAGTCCAAACCCATCCAATTGCGCAGAGGAGTGAGACAGGGGGATGTCATACCCCCAAAACTGTTCACAAGCGCGTTGGAAGATATGTTTAAGACGCTGGACTGGAAAGGAAAGGGCATTAACATACACGGTGACTACATCTCACACCTGCGATTCGCTGATGACATAGTTCTAATAGCGGAGTCGCTAGAGGAGCTGAACCAGATGCTGGACAGCCTAGCTTCAACCTCGCGACGCATCGTTCTTGGCATGAATTTGGATAAAACAAAATTCATGATCAATGGCCACATTGATCCGATACCGGTCGTCGTACATGGTCACCTTCTTGAAATTGTTTCCGAATACACTTACCTCGGGCAGATTCTGTAATTAGGTAAAAACAATTTTGAGAAGGAGGCCAAGAGGAAGATCCAGCTGGGCTGGGCAGCGTTTGGGAAACTACGTCGAGTCTTCTCGTCATCCATACCGCAATGCTTAAAAACGAAAGTTTTTAATCAGTGCGTCCTACCCGCCATGACCTACGGAGCTGAGATGTGGACACTCACGGTAGGGCTGGTCTACCAGTTTAAAGTCGCTCAGCGAGCTATGGAAAGAGCTATGCTCGGAGTTTCTCTGAAGGATAGGATTCGTAACGAATACATTCGACAGAGAACCAAAGTCATCGACATAGCTCTAAGAATTAGCAAGTTGAAGTGGCAGTGGGCCGGCCATATCTGGCGAAGAACCGACAACCGCTGGGGTAAACGTGTTCTTGAGGGGAAACCACGACTCGGTAAACGTAGTGTAGGACGCCCTCCGGCCAAGGTGGGATGATGACCTGCGAAAGACTGCAGGCAGATGCTAGATGTGTCAAGCCGAGGACAGGGCGCTATGGCGCTCATTAGGGGAGGCCTATGTCCAGCAGTGGACTAATATAGGCCGATCATGGTTCCTATTGAATATAATGGTGCATACACATTGTTCTGTATACGGTTGTAAGTCGACGTCGAAACACGACAAGAATTTAAAGTTTCATAGATTTAAATGACTAAATAATAGTTTGTTTTTTCTTTTTATTTTATTTATTTTGCCAACTTCTCATTAATTAATAATGAACGATTTTACAACACATAACTATTAATTAATACAATTACAAATATCAAATTCTATTTCATCACAAACACTACAATTTTCACTTGTTTTTATTTCGTATATCTACAACAGCCTCCATAAATTTTATTAGGCTATTTCTGTGTTTTTTATTCTCAATTATCAATTGAATCGAATTTTTGTTAACGAGACCATCTATCTTTTGCTCTAGTTCTTGTTTCGCCTTGGCGTTTATTGGGCATTCTGTTATTAGATGTAAGATGTTATCGTTAGCATCTGTATCACAGTTGCACAACGGGCTCTCCTTACTAAATAGTTACTTCGTAACTCTAACTCCTCGTATTCTTTACGGCGCAAGCTTTTGCGCAAAGTGTAATCATTATGTTTACAACTTCAACTTATTGGCGTAGTTGGGACGTCGGACACAGAAGGAGTAGGTATTTGTCTAATATCCAACTGTTATGATTTATTTAAACCAACAGAAAAAAAGGAGGTTCTATATTCACCTATTTTTTAGGGTTTATATTTAAGATTTCTGAGCTTGTTTCTTTTTTTTTCATTTTTAAGCAATCCGAATGCGAATTCAATATATTGTTTTAATTATAGAAAATTGAAATCTAAAAATAAACCTTCACGTTAATTTAGCAGTGCAACATTTGTAAATATATATATAGTAGAAACGACAAGTATAGTCTATACTTGAGTGTGGTCTGCGCAGCCTATGCTCTATGGTATGCGAATCGTCAATGTCAGTTGGCGCAACAACGGACTGGACACATTTGAATTGAACGGTAGCGGCCGGAGAGTACGCACGCGCAGAACTCACTTCGTTTCTAAAATCCATTTGCATCGGGCAACTATTTCTAAATAATTTAATTGTGATGTTAAAATAACATTAAAGTGACTGTAAGGAATACGACTGCGTCTTTATTTTGAAGATCCAAGATTAACTGTGTTATCGACGAATCCGAGTTTGCTCGACTGTTCTACCTACAAACAACCTCGCCGCCGACATATAGTTTATTCTTGATAATAAATGATTATTTTATAAAAATATTAACGGTTTTTTGATTTCGAATTTTGTGATAACCCTTGCATATCGGCGAACGATCGCGTAGATACCTACGCGGGCGACGGCATCGCCCCACATCAAAGGCGATGCCCTACTGTATGAAATAGTAATACTGTGCTAATATATTCACGCACAGGGATAGCCTGTTCGTGCACAAGTCTGACGGTAACTTCATATAAACGTCGATAGTGCTTGACACTATCGATTAAATTTGTCGATTAAAATTGCTCGAAAATTTTAATAGTTAAAATCAATCACATCAAGTTATTTAATTTACTTGTTTATCTACACAAGTAAATCTCGCGACAAGCTTTTATATTATATAATTGTGTAATGACGTTATAAGTTCAGAGTAGGTACTTTCAGTTGGTTTATGAACTAAAGTATCCGCAAGTGGCTAAAATTTCTCAGAACGACTTAACTGCTCGAGATTGCACGTCTTCTCTGTGTTCATTGAATTTATCAGTACCGGAGATCGAGGAGGTTTTAATAATAAGCGTGCTGGTTTAGATGGTATACCAATTACTAAAAATGTATGCCGAGAATCTTGCGGAAACAAATATTATTATAACAAATCGCTTCAAATGGTATATTTCCATCACAGTGGAAATCGGCACGCCTGACTCCCATTCATAAAGGTGGTGATACAAATGTTGTTTCCAACTATAGGCATGTTAAATTATAGCAAAAAATGTATTGGCATGTCAAACAAAAACTTCATCATGAAATTACAGCTCAATCGGTTGAAGATATCTGCTTCAAAATTGAGTTGCAAGATTCCACCTGAACAAACATACAAACATACATAATATATACACACATACATTTCAAGTCAAATAAAAGCTTGTAAAAATAGTTGGCTATCAAACCGATACTCTCAAACAGGAGGAACCGAAAAACTGAACAACATGTATTTTCATGGTCCCATAACGCAAATCAATCTTTTATGTGGGTAACGTAGGATCTTAAAGGAAGACTATGAACATAGAATAACAAGATGAAAAAGGAACATTCCACATTTGGCTGGTCCGAATTTTGACAATTTTAGAACATTTCCTGCCTCGATTCAGGCAGGAGATTTTCCAAGTATTTGGATAAAGGTTTTTCATGTCTGAAAAAACATTTCTTCAACCAAGATTTCGATCAACCGATACCAGCAGCTGGAGCGCATGAGACAGTACTTCTGGGCGCAGTGGTCGCGAGTTTTCCTTTGTGTACGCGTCTGTCAACGCGTTTAATGGCAAAAAGATTGTAAGCGAAACATACCTAAAGGTTGGAGACATGCTAAATTTATTTATTTATTTATTTATGCTTGTCATTAAAGAGGAGCACCTTTCACCGATGAAATGGATCCTAGGACGTACCAACAAACTATACTATGGAACTGACGGTGTTTGCAGAGTTGTGGACATTACTACGTCCAAGGGCATCTTAAAAAGAGCATTTACTAAAGTTTGCGCTCTGCCCATAAGAGATTCTCATGAACTCCTTGGAACCTCAGCTTCCAAAAGGGAGGAGGATGTAAAGCATACTGACGGCAATGGGGGAGGGAGCAAGGACGACGCAATGACACCAGCGACACCAGCGACGGCCGGACAATAACATCGATCTATCAACGAGATTTCAGCTCGTACATGCATCCCTATTTTATTCCGAATAAATTAATTTTACTGTTTCTTCGGTGTATTACTTAAACTAGGTATCGTCTTAAACAAATAGTAATCAATAATATTTACCTCATTATTTTCTAAACGAAAAGAAATTAACAACAATTCAATAATCTTTATTTTTATTGTAAATATTTCAAAGAAGTTATGATTTTTTTAATAATTTTACAGACAGACACATTTTTTAATAATTTCAAAGTTGCCACAGGCTGTTGGGCTGCAGTATAAAACAAAAAGTTTGAAAATGCTGGGAGCAAATTGTGTGCGTTTAGGAGGTCACGAAACATAATTTTCACAAGCTGGGATCCAAAAATCTCCAATAAATGCATCTTTTGGAAATCTGAAAAATAAATAGCCAGAATAAACATTATGATGAAGTCGATATCGATGTTTTGTTTTTGTACTGTCGCAGCAACTTTGTTGCAGTGTAGCTAATGTAAATAAATTAAAATGTCCTATTTTCGGGATAAGTGACGGGACGTCAATCTTTTATATTAATGAAGTAGACCGATCCTAAACATACAGTTTCATAGTATTGATATTTTTTAAAGCAATTTAGTTGCAAAAAACGTTGGAAAATTAAAATAAGTAATAATTTATAAATAGTGATTTATTATTTATTTAAATAAGCATTTATATTTTAAAAAACAGTTTTAACTATAAAGAACGTGAAATATAAATTGTAATTCAATGTTGGCTCATTCAACTTTAAAAGTTAGGTACGCAAAGTTGCAACTTGACGTTTTAGTGGCAACACTTTTTGATTGACAATATTTTTTCAGTTTTTTGCAAATTTAGTGCTTTATTCAACAATAATAAGACAAAATAATACTTACAGATGGAAAGTAATGTTATCCTTTTGTACACTCGACTTTTATGATTGCTCTTTACACGAAAACACGCTGCAATTCGACATGTTTTGCTCACGTCCTAACGCGTGCACCGTGATTTGCAAATGACGCCGGAACACGCGAGAACTAGTTTTATAATCGGGAAAAAGTTTAGGGTCGCTATTTTATGAATTTTTATTATCTGACCTTTTTTATTAAATAATACAATGTTTGGGTATGTTTAAAATATATATTAATACATGGAAAAATTCATTATTTTTTGCTCTTTTCATAAAATATAATTTCCTCACCGTAAGAATTAGGGGGCCCAGCCTCCATACAAAAATGGAACATCTCATTTATATTGTCATTTTTAAGAACGATGTGGAAAGTAGAGCCCATTTCATCTCATAGTTCCATTCCCTTTCTGTTGGCAGCACATTTCAGTGGATCTTTATTTTTGTGAGGCTAAGGTTGCTTTTGCAACTAATTTAATTTTACTGATAACGTTCAATATATTTTTTTACAATAACGTGCGTGCGAGTAGCCGAAGCGCAATATTTTATTTTTGTATTTTATTCTGTTTCTAAAGAATAAATATCTACCTATCGATTTTTTTGTCTAGATTGTAAGATCCTCCCACTTTAGGGAACAGGTCTCTTCTTCCCTCTAGTCTAGTGTTACTAAAATATTTTAAGAAATTACAAACTAGGTGTTTTGTCTCAGGTATCAACCTCAACGATACGTCGAAGGCTGAAGGACGGCGAAGGATGGCGGGCTGGTGACGAGAGTTCCAGCTAAAAAAAATTGTATTTCCCCTGCCCCCATGCCGAAGCCAGGGTGGAATTAGGTGTATGTGATTATAAAGACTGATTACCTATATTGTTTATTGTTTTTGTTTTGATTTATACGTAGTAGTAGGTAATGTAATTTAATGTAATTTAATTTGATTGTATTGGATTATTGTATGTGTTAATTATGGATATTGATATCTGAAATAAAATGATTTATTATTATATTTTTACTTTGATGATGATAATATACTAAATTCTAAATACTCGTAAATCAACATCTCATCCCTAGTGTTATTATAAAAAATATACCTAGGTACTTATTTTATTTTTTAAATGTTATTTTACATTTATGCATTTGTGCAAATTACAAATATTTTTATTGTAGCTTCCTAACTACTTGATGTGTTTACTATCTATACTAATATTATAAAGCTGAAGAGTTTGTTTGTTTGTTTGTTTGTTTGTTTGTTTGTTTGAACGCGCTAATCTCAGGAACTACTGGTTCGAATTGAATAATTCTTTTTGTGTTGGATAGTCCATTTATCGAGGAAGGCTTTAGGCTATATAACATCACGCTGCGACCAATAGGAGCGAAGCATCAGTGAAAAATGTTGCAAAAACGGGAAAAGAGCCTAAAAAATTAAAAATGCTGCCGAAAGTCACTATTCCACGCGGACGAAGTCGCGAGCACAGCTAGTTTTTTAATATTGAGATAAGGTAATTTCTACGAAATGCTTTTACATTTTATTTCATTTATTGTTGTTGATTAGTTTATAATATTTATTAACACTCTTCAGATTTTTATTTTAATCTGATAAAATGAGAAACTGTGATTAAAAAATAAAGATACATTTTTTTAAGTGCTGATTTGAAATTGTATTCTTATAAAAATATTACCTTGTCTAATTTTTACACACCAATATTTGCTATAGCATCATTGTATTACTCGTGCATACTAGTAAACTATTTGATTTAAGTATTGTAAGTTTATTTAGATTATTTTTAGTAAGTCAATTCTATTTATGTTGTTGTTAAGTTATTAATGTTAACTTGTTGCTATTAAGCCGTCTTTATGTCATGTTTATTGTAAATAAAAACATTTTCATACCTTGAATTTACTCGCGAGCATGAGATTTCTTTGAAATACCTACTCAAATGTTCCGCCGTCCACTGAAATCAGTAGAATTCTATTTATATAGCAATAAGGTTGTGATTGCAACTTTTTTTTATCAAAATTGTTGCAATAATAACCTTAACGTCATAAAAATAGACTTCCAGGGAAATATGCTGGTAATTTAACGATACTTATTTATACGTATTCGATGAAAGAAATAGTAAAATTCTTGCCAAATTTCTAGTTAAAAAACCTACCCCATAAGTTGCGAGTATTCTTAGTATTTATTTAGCGCGTTATTATTAGAAGTTATTCAGCGCGTGTGTAAGTATTGTTATTTTACGCAGTCCGATCTCTTTTTTTATTAATTAATTTTACGTTAAAGTGGTTTGTTCTAATTTTTTTTCCATACAAGAAAAATGTTGCATAAACATCATTAGTACAGTCGGCGGCAGATCAACCTACCCAAATCTGTCAAATTTCTCCAACGAATATTGATCCTTATAACCAAACCATAAAGTTCAAAATTGATTGTAGAAATTTGACAGTTTTGGGAAGGTTGATCTGCCGCCGTGTGTACTATTGAAAAAAAAATTACAAGTGCTGCTAACCTAGCGGCAAAGTAGAAATAAATTCTTAAACAAAACATGTCGACTGTGTTTTTTTTTGTATTTAGAGAACCCGTTTAATTCTATTTGTTGTTGCGCCAACGCTAAACTTCAAACGGTTCAAAATTCATAAAGGGTAGCTTGACGTGACGCCGAGTGTACCTCTTTCCGATCGGACAGGGACAAATTGTATATAATGTGTAAATAGCGCATTAAAATAATATTTTTTTATTAAAACTAACTGGGCATTGATGCAAAATTTGATACTTACTGATAAGTTGGTATGACTGAGTTCGTGCTAGGTACCGCTGCTTTAATGTTATAAACTGTGTGGTTGATTATAACTTGATTGAATAGTACACACGGCGGCAGATCAACCTACCCAAAACTGTCAAATTTCTACAATCAATTTTGAACTTTATAGTTTAGATATAAGGATCAATACTCATTGGAGAAATTTGACAGATTTGGGTAGGTTGATCTGCCGCCGACTGTACAAAAAATAGATATAAAAGAAGCAATTAAATATTTTGTTAGTGAACTGATAAAACTAAACTAACTTTTTTCTTAAAGTATTATATTTGTTAAATTATATTGCAATATTATAAACAATCATTGTTATGGCGAACGATATCGATAAGATGCTGGTAGCTACAATTGCTAGTAAGCTAGTCAGGCTGACTCACAACAAGATTTACCTCCAAACAAACAGTGCTGCTTTTACCTTTATTATAGCTGCACTATTGTATAAGGTAAAAAAAGAAACCTGTAAAGATAGTTGTAATTGTAAGTAATTATAAAATAAATAAATAAAAAATGTTGACTGCCACATCATAAATGCGTCGCCGTGTCCTGTACGCCGAGCATTCAATTCAGAGTAAAAACTTTCAACAGGAATAGGGATTCCAATCCAAATATCATTTTGTTTTCCTTTAGATGATGGCTTTGTGCGATTATCACATTTAGCCAGTGTCAAAGTAATTTTTCTTACAAGTAATACATAAATAAACAATATTTAAAATTCTACCTTATCTTATCCTTCCTCTCCACATGCCCTACACAAACTATTTGTTGAAAGGTGCATTCTGTGAAGCATTTGCTTGGTGGCATAGTGCCCTGTCAAGGCCCCGATGGTTAATCGGGCCGGCCTTCTGCTGCCTCCGCATATGAACTTACTCCGTCCTAAGGCGTTTTCGCCTAGGAAGGATTTGGAGTGTTTCATATCGGGCTGCTCTTTCCATTCGATTCGTGCTTCACACCTTTCCGGTTAACCCTGTCCTGCAGCAAAACTGCCATATCCGCTACTTTCCTACCTGAGACTACTATTATGTATAAGTAGGTTTATTTTATATTTATTATGGTATTTATATACATATTTATTATTATCATCATTATAATTACCTATAGATTTATCATCATTATTATTATTATTATTTTGCTTTATTTATAAAATACACATTATTCTAGTATGTTAAATAATAGTTTCACCTCTGATCTTACAGTTTATTAGCTCTCTCCATCCGACTGGTTGTCTGGAAGAAATCGCTTAAAAGCGATAAGACCGCTAAATTGTAACTTTGTAATTTATTATTTTTTATTATTTATTTTTGTTTATGTTTTGTTTTATAGTGTTGCAATAAAAGTATTATCTATCTATCTATTTCCTTCCTGTCCTGTATGATGATGATAAATGATAGAAGAAATGAGAAGTGAGAAATGATATACCTCCAACCCCTCGAGTATCTCAGTAAAGAAGTGGGGCTTTACTAAGTCCTCACGCGGACTTCTTGCAAGAATTTGAAAAGTGACGTTGCACTGTTTTGTTTGATTTGCCAACACTCATGCACACTCACGATTCACGAACACATAACGGTTAATAATCAACCATTAATTCACGTTAACATTGGACTTATCACAAATTTTAGAAAATAAAACAAAACCGCAGACATGACTCTTTACTTTCCCGCCAAGAAGACCCCAAATATCTTTATTTTGTGTCTTTGTAAACTATAAGGCTTATTGTGGTACGTGTGAACAAGCCTAAGTGTTGTCGATCATTGCCGTCGTCGGCGTTCAAAGCACGCTATCATTTGTCGTTTATAGACGACTGTGGCAGTCAAAAGATAAAAATGTCAGACCGGTGGTGGCTTTTAAACTAAACTGAAGAATGAGCGTATCACCAAAATTCGATTTGGAACTCTATATAGCATAACATTAGGTAAAAAGTTCTAAAAAACAATTAAGAATATAAAAAGCAAAAATAAATAGCGTTGTGTTATCTGTGGTATTTCATCTGCATAGTCATCGGTTGCAATGGCCGTTGGATAGATGGCGCGCTGTGCCGCTGTTAGCACTCAAAAATTACAAAAGCAGTGACAAAATTCAGCGCTTACGTCAGCCTTCCCCGTAAGCATAGCGGTCAGTGCAGCCGCCCGGATTGCGGAAGACTCAGGTTCGATTCCTGGCTGGGTCGGGTAGGCGTTTAATTTTTTCACTGTATTTTATAAATTTTATAAATATTTAATTAAAATTTTTAATTATCGTGTTTTGTTTAAATTATTCTAAACGGTCTATTGTGATTATATTCTGTTGTAAGGTTCCTTAAATTGATTCTAAAATATTCCCCGAAAGGTCATCAAATGAAAATTAAAACTACATAAATATATAAATTTAACATTTTGTGTCAATATATTTCTGTATTACTTAAAGACTAATTTAAATATACCTTAATTATGATTGCATATAACATAATTATGATTGCACTCGTTACGTATACTATATAAAATATATTAACATGTTTATTGTTATACATAAAAAAATACAACTTGAAAACAAGATAATAAAAATAAGAGTAACAAATATACACACATGTGCTTAATCTATAACTATTAAGGATATAACCAAAGCAAATTTATTATAAACTATTAATTGATATGGAACATGGTATAACATTGAAATAGAGCGACAGCCTCAGCTGAGACTCAAAGCTAAGACCTTTCGATTGCTTCAGGCCATTAAGTTAGAATATCATCTAAGGAAGTCTCATTTATCAAATCTTATATTATTTTCAAACTATTTCCGTTACTTAAATATCGATTATGGTAGTTAAAATGTCCCTCAAAATAGATGTTTAAAAAGAAGGTACCGCTTTTAAACCGATACTTTTATTTTAAATTAGGAATTATACCAGTATCAACAGGTTATAAAACAACTAGTTACAGTAATTCCGGTATCCAATATAAACCGGTAAAAATCAAGCAACAGAAAAACCGGTTTAAATATACCGGTTTTTCAAACCGGTATTTTTCGAAGTGGTTAAAGAAATCCGTTTTTTTCGAAACTTTAAATAAACGAGGCCCTGATTGGGACTAGATTTGTTAATAAACGACCACGTTTCCAAACGATGCACGATAGGCACTATAAGTTATCGCCTATATATCTAAATCTAAACTTAATTGACACAGCGTTATGAGCAGTTACACAGCATTCTATGGCATTTTTTATTTACTTTACGTATATAAAAAAGGGTTACGTAAAGGTTAGGTAACATTTAAAGTTATAGCGTACGCTATAAAATTAAATTTGATTACAATCATGTGGAAAATGTCATTTCAATTGCACAAAGTTTGTATTTTACTTACTTTTCTGTGTTTTTCAATTTATTTTTCTATTTGCTTCTATTTTCATTTCTCATAATAATTATGACTTCTTAACTACGTCTTATTCATATCAATGAAGCATATTTGTCTAACAAAAAACTACTATTAAGTACACTATAAATTTAAACAAATGGTTTAACTTCGACATTTTAGTACGGTCGACGACACACACATACAAGGTAACAACTTGATGACACCATTAAATTGCTTTACCACTTCTAACAAAAAACTTCCATCACAACAAAATTTCGTTAAGGCAATGAGCCTTAGTCAATGTTGACAACGTGTCTGTCACTTGGTGTTGCAAGCAAAATCAGACCTTGTTGTTTTATAATAACATTAGCTTTTAAAGCGGTAAAGCCAATTTCATGGTTTATAGTTCCTATATGGTCGAATATACCTGTAGAAACATGGGTTTATTAAGTACCACATTAATTAGCAGTGTCACTGCTGTTACATTTGATATGCGGTCGACTGTACAAGTAAAAAAATCTACAAACGAATCTTTTTCGTTCCTTTCTCCTTGTTAAGAATTGGATACTTCATTATCACATTTGAGCAGTTGACGTAGAAGCGAGGTGCAACAAACCTTAGACCGGCGGCCACACATTGAAGACTATTCAACACTGTCAAATTTTTTCAATAAATGTTCAATCACATGCCGTACACATAACGTTCAAAGTGTATTGAGGAACTTTGACAGTTTATGGTCGATGTGCGGGCGTGTGTACGTAAACATACGTTATTGGACGTAGAATGGGTTTGCGCGCATAATGTCAGATACGCGAAATGTCAGATACGCAGAATGCCAGAAATCTGGGAACACACGCAAAATGTCAGATACGCCGAATGCCAGATACGTAAAATGTCAGATACGCAGAATGCCAGATACGCAAAATGTCAGATACGCAGAATGCCAAACATGCGAGCTCATACTACAAATGCCAAAAAGTGGAAAACTAGCTGCCCTACTCCTGTAAGTCACGTGATAGGTTAGAAATTTCGAGGTTATTTTTTTATTAGACAACAGAAAGGTATGTTTTGTATTTCTGGCATTCTGCGTATCTGACATTTTGCGTATGGCGTTTTGCGTTTCTGATATTTTGCGTATTTGACATTCTGCGTTTCTGACATTTTGCGTATCTGACATTCTGCGTTTCTGTCATTTTGCGTATCTGGCATTCTGCGAATTCTGGCATTTTGCGTATCTGACATTTCGCGTATCTGACATTATGCGTGCAAATCAATTGAATGCGTAAACAGTAAAAATACCAGTAGCGACTGTGACGCGTTACTGATGTAATTTTTTTCTATATCCATAGGTACTTATCGTTTTTCCGTACAAATTCCGAACAAGTTGGAATTGATTTCGGACGTCTCGGGACTATACTAGTCATTATTTTTCTATATCCATATTGGTTGCGCAAGTTGGTGTTTTAAATTTGCTTTGCGCGGCAAGTTAAAGGTAAGGTAGTTTGGCGCTATACTAGCTTCCTTTACCCATCCCCTCCAATACCTTTCTCGCGTACAAGATACCGCACCACATATTGTATTTACATACGAACGCATAAAAAAATCTAACTAGTTGGAATCGATTTCGGATGTCGAAACTATACGCACATACACGCTCGACTAGTTCGCACCTAGTGTGCGACGTTACCAAATTCACACTATATCGTTATTTCTATGCAGTCAAACTGGTAGAAGATAAATTTCTATTTAAGTAATCAAACATCAGTAATGCAGGCAACCCTGTATAGATAGCGGTTAGTTAGTTTACCGGTACAGTAAAAAGAAATTATCCAGTAACGTTACCACACACAACGTTACCTTCGCTTGATGGAACGTTACCTAATTTTCAACGTTGTTCAAAGACCTAGTGTGTGAGGCTCAGAACAATAACTAAAGCTATAGAAGGATGGCTAAAATAAAAATCGTGCAACTATGTTTAGATCCGTTCTATCTTATGGCTAGAAAAGGAGGTTGGAGTGCGACAAATGGTTGACACTTAGTTTTTATTTTTTGTATTGTTATGTCAAACCGTCATCAGATAATCGGTGATCAAAAAAAATCTTGAGTCCTTTATAAAGTCACTCACTACATTACCTCAAATATGACGTCACAAATCTGGTGACACCTAAGAAATAACGAAAGAAAAGGGGCAATCGATCTCTTTCCAATACATCACTTAGGTTCATTAGTTAAAATAGTACGAACTGATGAATGAGTGTTGCTATTTTAGTCCGATTTCTAGTGTGAGGTGTCATAAGTCAAAGTCAAATAATCGGCATGCATATCGTGCAAATCGTGCATATTACGAATAACGTGTTCGTACAACACAAGTTCCGACGTCCGAAATCAATCTAGCCTTGTTTGAATTTTTTCATGCATTTGTACGAATAAACGTCACGTGACTGTCACTCTGGCATTTCAACTGAGAAAAACGCAACGTGCGCGCGTTCAATTCGTACTTCAATATCTTATGTTTACGTACAATCGTATCGTACAATTATTACGAGAAAGCATACAAAGTGCGGCAAGTCTTACTCTCCTCTTAAACCACATCAGTGGTGAAAATCTCAATCCAGTACCCGTCGGGGTCCTGTATGAAGGCCAAACCCTTCATCTTACCGTCCTGCGGCTTTTTAATGAACTTCACATCTTGCTGTTCGAACCTGGAAAGAGAAAAGTTGTGGTGAAAAATTACTGTTATATTTTTTTTCATTCCGACAGAAGAGATTGGCTTTTATTTCACATGTATTTTGCCTCTTTAATCAGGCAAAATACAATTATTATAAAATAAAACAAAATTTAAAACTTTTTAGTATTCCAATGAGTAAAGTTAACTATTCGTTACACAAACAATTTCCTTCAATTTATTCAGATGTTAAACCATTCTCTCTTCTTGAGATCGATGGCGCAGTGGTTAACGCGCCCGGTCTACAATTGCTAAGGTTAAGCAACAGTCGCATAGGCCGGTCATCGGATGGGTGACCAAAAATGTATCAGCTCGAGCTCCTCCGTGCTTCGGAAGGCACGTAAATCCGTTGGTCCCGGCTGCATTAGTAGTCGTTAACAACCACCAATCCGCACTGGGCCCGCGTGGCGGTTTATGGCCTGTTCTCTCTATCCATCCGCAGGGAAGGCTCGTGCCCCAGCAGGAGCTGGTGATGATGATGAACCATTATCCTTGTTTTCTGTGTGCCCTCTGGCATAGGCCTCCTCCAACTCTTTCCATATCACTGGCCAGTCTTGTCTTGTCTCCCAACCAACCCCACTACATCATCCGCCCATCTCTTTACTGGTTTCCCTCTTTTAAGCCATCAAATAAGGAATTTAGACAAATCAGTTACCTAGCGCAGGCCGCTTCGACGTCGGGCACCCACACGCCGATGTGTCCGAACCCGCGCGGGTCCGAGTTGCCGCTATGGTAGCAAGAGTCGTCCGCCTCCGTGCCCCAGTTGCTGCACACAAGCGGATAACGACACGTCTCAGTCCGATCCGACCCGTACACCTCGGAGAATCTAGCACGGAACAGCCCCGATCCGATCCGAACCCTTCGGAGAATCTAGTAGGGCATGGGTACACGCACTAGTGCGTGATGCCGTTCCCTCTAGAAAGCCTCCGAAGGTGATTCGCTTCACACGGCTTGAGGAACCCTGTTTCTCGCCGTACGAAGCAAACCGCAAAATATCTCCAAAAAAATATTTAAAACGGACTCACTTGCGTGATGCCGTTACCCCTAGAAGCCCTCTGACGGTATTTCGGTCACACGATTTGGAAACCCTTTAAAAATAGACTTCACCCGGATCGTCAACTACCGAGGCACTGGCTGTCTTATCTCCAGCTGCCGGAACACAACAATGCTACAAACATTGATGTTACACTAAACTGAGAACACAAACATGTACCCCCCGTACCCCCCGCTGGGAATCGAACCCGGGACCTCTGGGTCTAAACCAGTGGTCTTAACCAGTAGATCACTACCTGTATATTTTATTTTTATACTAAATCACACCTAACTTGGAATGGTTACAATAAAGAGCTAAATTAAGAGTCAATTAATATCAATTATAAAATTCAAAAAATTTTAAATTCAAAATCATTTATTCAGTTTAGGCTACAAATAGCTCTTATGAACATCATTATGCCATCGGTTCGTAAGTCTATCTACTCTGGGTGGGAGATCTTGTTGAGAAGAACTGGCAAGAAACTCAGAAAGTGTCCAGCTCTCTATAATTAATACAATATATTAATGATAAGGAAGGCTTCTACACATATAAAAGTCCTAATCGGGCACATATGTTTTAAAAAAAGCATTTTAAGGGCCCATTGTCCTTTGCATTGGTCGGACAGACATAACAATAATAATATGTTCGGAGGAATCAGTAAGAGTCTGAGGAGCTCGGTGGCGCAGTGGTTAACACGCCCGGTCTACAATTGCTAAGGTTAAGCAATTTTCGCAAAGGCCGGTCATCGGATGGGTGACCAAAAATGTATCATCTCGAGCTCCTCCGTGCTTCGGAAGGCAGGTAAAGCCGTCGGTTCCAGCCGGAACGCAGCCGCATTAGCAGTCGTTTACAACCACCAATCCGCACTGGGCCCGCGTGGTGGTGTTTGGCCCGTTCTCCCTATCCTATTCTATCATATCCTGTTCCTCACTAGCAGTGGGTACATAAAACGAGCTGAGTATTATGATGAAAATGGATCAGTACGAAAAGGCATGCTGTATTACATAACTTACTAAGTCAACTCCAGTGTAGCCTTCCTTGTCAACGCCCAAGCCGACCTGGCCTGCTCGTCCTGAGGCACCTCCGCAGGATTCTCATACCCCATAAAGAAGAGCGAGAACTTCATCTCGGGGAAGTGCAGCTGTTTAAGCAGGGTCATCCCTAGGACCCCCGTGTAGAATGGGATGGATTTTCGAGGGTCCTTTATACGGTACATCGTCTGTTGGAACATGAAGTCCTGGAACGGAATAGTGGGAGACACTGTTATAAAGATCTTAAACTTAAATAAAACCTATTTTGTTTATATGAAATATAGTGTTTATGTTATTGTCATTAGGCTTTAATATTATTGCCACGCCTGTCTCACTCCGCAAGACACAGATAACTTTAAGCCACTTTCGAATGGGAATTTATCATCTTGAGCTTTTTGTGCTTCGGAAGGCACGTATAGCAATTCGCACTGAGCCCGCATGGTGGTTTATGTCCCGTTCTGCATGCGGTGTTTCCATCTAAACAGGGAAGGCTTTTGTGTTCAGCGGAGACATAAAAATTTGCTGGTAATAATATTTTTTGGACAGTGAGTCTGTTAAAAATATGCTTTATATAAAAGTATATGTTTTGGCCACAATAATGTTTCAATCATTTAGATATTGACTGTACTGATAAGTGAAACATACTAAAACTTACGCCCGTTCCCTATATGCTATCTGTCTGTTGTTTTGCTTACTGGAGTAAGAAATTTGACATAATTTGTATGGAGCTTATGTCAAATTTGTATCTTTATTAGACAAAACAACAGATAGATAGGTTATTGGGAACGGGCGTTAGATGACATACAACATTAAAAAATCAAGATGCTATCTATATACATATAATGACTTGTCCTGACTGACTGACTCATCATCGCCGAGCCTAAACCGCTGAAGCTAATTAGATAAAATTTGGACTGTAGGTTAATTGAGTGACGTAACCAGACACTAAGAAAGGATTTTACGGAAATCACACCTTAAGGGGGTCAAATAGGGGGTGAAAGTTTGCATGAAAGTCTGTCAGTTTTGAAGTTAAATACATGAGAATTGGTATTTGGATTCTTGAAAAGAATTAAAGAATGACATGTCTCAGGAATTTTGTTTATTTTTCTTTTAATGAGTAAAAAAGGGAATAAGGTTTTTTTTGGAGAAATCGTTATTTTTAAAGTAATAATTAGCTATCAAAATTAATATTTTAATCAATCTTTAGATTTTCAACAAAAATAAAGAATGACGTTTTAGCATTTATTTAGAACCTCCCCTAGTGATATAGGGGTGGAAAGTTTGTATGGAAATCGCGCGCAAGACATCACGCGTTTACTGATTCCTACGTGTGAAGAAACAGAACAAACATAATTTGCCCACGTGAGTAAAGCTGCAAACAAAAGCTAGTTATCAATATAATTAAAGAAAACATTTGATTATAATACATAACAACTCGGCAATCAAAATTATCGGCTCAATAGAAATTGAACAATAAAGTTATAAGCATAGAAGTGTTTATGTAATGGCACTGTTTAAATATTGTTGATTATAAAAGTTATTAATACGTTGACATAGGTACATTGTCTGATTACATTGAAGATAGAGAGCTGGACACTTGCTGAGTTTCTTGCCAGTTCTTCTCAGTACAAGATCTCCCACCCAGAGTAGATAGACTTACGAACCGATGGCATAAAATGACGTTCATAAGAGCTATTTGTAGCCTAAACTGAATAAATGATTTTGAATTTTGAATTTTGAATTTTGATAAAACAGCATGGGTTTAAAATGCCAATCACTCCAACAGGTATTTCTAATTTAAAATATTGTTAAGGTTTTTTAAACTTGTATAACTTGGTAACGACACATAATTTTGTAAATGTTGTTACATAGGTATTAAATTAAAGCTGTGGAGTTTCTTGCGCCTATTCTTCTCCACAGCTAAAAAATAGACGTCCTGAATGGATAGTAGGTAAAAGAAGTTTTTTTTGGCCTTTCAAAAGCACTTTTCTAAAGTTTATTTGAATAAAAAATATTTGACTTTGACTTTGATGTAAAAATGGTACATCTATTTTGAAGGGAAATAGGTATAGCCATTAAGTTTGGTATTAATTAGGTTTTTTATTTGACCGAGATTGCAAACACCATCTCTATACACTAGTAGTTAGGGCTCCATTTCACACACATAGTACATTTAATTGGTGGTAGGTACCTCGAAGTCACAGCTCAAGACCACTATGCATGGAAGTCCCTACTGCGAGCCCTATGTAGGGACATAGGGCTTAGCATATCCCTCATTAGGGGATGAGTGATCACAGGAATTCATCAATCAATCACAGCTTGTTATAAGTCTGCCTGGCTATCTAGCACCACTAATATATAAGATATAATAAGTTAAGCTTTGTAAAACCATTACCTTACTTATTGATTTTTTTCTTATACTTATTAGCTAATTCATAAAGGGCAGGTTAGGGTTGCCAACCATACTTTAAAAAAACGTATCCTACGTTATTTTCCATCCCCATACTTTATTCTTTTAAATAAAAATAAAGTATGGAAAATACTCTATTTCTGACTAATGATGAACGGAATATTCCTGTTGACTTATTTTCCGAACTACTGAATGATACTTAAGACTCAGGTAAAGTGAAAAGAAACGCAATGCTAATTTCTGAACCTACTATAAAACAATAAAAAACTATTAGATAGTGCCAAGAGTACAAAAAAATATGTTTTTAAACATTTAAATGAATAAATTTGGAAAATACTTTACTTTTTCTTCAAATTCTTTTTTTATGCCAGTTAGTGATATATATATATAGTAGGCAACCCTAGGCAGGGTAGGGTATATAATAGTTTTTTTCCATGTTGTTAGAATCATCAGTGAAAAGAAAGAATTGGAAAGATTTTATTGCTTGTTAGAACTTCAATGAAGTTGTGTAGTGTTCATTTAGGAAATACATAATATTTTGTATTGTTCCTTCTCTCTTTATAAAGCTCTATTTGCTGTATTGCTATTTGCTCTATGTAATACCAGTATTGTATGATTCAATAAATATAAATTATTTCCTCCATGCTCTACCTATTCCGATCCCTGGACATCACATGCATACATATACTTTATTGTACTTACCCATATAAAGTAATAAGTAGGTACATAATATAGGTACTATGTCAATGTTATTTTTGTACTAGTTACTAAGTAAACTAAATAATTGGTTAATGCTTACCCTTGTAGAAGAGTCTGGTGTCTGGCATAGCGACACCACTTCTTCGGGAGATATACCTTGCCCAGACATGATTCTAAAACAAATTATGAACCATTTTGAGTTTAAATAATTTTCTAACCTTCAATTAATATTTAATTTGGTGGCTAAAGTCGCGACAGAAATCAGATACGATTAACTGATTTGATGTAGTACACAGATTATTGTTCTTGCGGATACTCGCCTGATAGGAGTGCAAAAAAAATGCAAAATTAAAATAAAAAGTTCAACACAGCTTTTTTTTTTTTTTTTTAGTGTAGTTTGTTCCTTGAGGAACCGGCTAAGGTCATAGACCATGCTGCCATGTCATTAGTTTAAGTAATACATAAATAAACAATATTTTCATAAATGATGATGATGATGAATAATATTAGAATTGGGAAGTGAGAAATGATATACCCCCCAACCCCTCGAGTATCTCAGTAAAGATGTGGGGCTTTACTAAGTCCTCACGCGAGCTTCTTGAGAGAATTTGAAAAGTGACGTTGCACTGTTTTGTTTCATTTGCCAACACTTATGCACACTCACGAACACTTAACGGTTAATAATCCACCATTATTTCACATTAATATTCGACATAACACAAATTTTGGAAAATAAAGCAAAACCGCAAACATGACGCTTCACTTTCCCGCCAAGAAGTCCGTTCAACACAGCACAGCTAACGAAACGTCAGTTTTCTCTGACATTGACATGACAAAGCATAAATAGATAATAATATTTATTTTTTAGTTGATGGCTTCGTGCGATAAGAACATTTAAACCAGTGTCAAAGTAATTTTTCTTACAAGTAATAAACAATATTTCCTTCCTGTATGATGAGAAAGGTACATGAAGCAACCTGTAGTCTCCTGTAGTAGACTATGCAAATACGTTTTAAAAAAGTTTTTATTTCTGTCATAAATTATTTAAGTTTTAAATTGCGTGTGTCATCTTATTTTTATTTATTTAAGCACAAAATAAACATACCCGTACGTGTTGATAATCGAGCCGTTAGCGGCGCACAATTCATAGTTTTATTTGTGACGATGCTCGCTCGGCGACTTATGATTTGGGGAAAACACAATTATTAGTGGTAACTTTATTTTAGTTTAACCATTTATCGGCAGATTTGATTTATTGACAACTACGAATACCTCCCACCACCAAACAAATGAGGACAAGAAAGGACTAGAAATAGAAATATAAATATAAATTAATTATTGTATTACTGTGTACAATATAAACATGCCTCTCCAGTTATATCTACAGCTTCATGGTTAAATAGCGTAATAAGAGTTTAGGAAGGAAGGACAGTACGTTTAGTGTTACCAGGTGCCAGCCTGGTGGCAGGAGCTTTCATCATAAACTAGCTGTGCCCCGCGGTTTCACCAGCGTTTTATTAGGCATAGTGTGATGTAATACGTCTGCCCCATTTCAAAACCTAGTAATGAACATTTTTTGTAAAAATAGGTTTTTGCATTAATCTTCCAAATATAGTAAGTCCCTACACAATACAAAAACACCAGCATTGAAATCTTAGATACAAACAGAGATATTGAAGCATCAATACCTAGTAAGTGCACCATTCACCATCTCATAACCATTTTTAAACCTAACAAAGCACTTTAACCATTTCAAAACCTAGTAAATCTCTGAAACTTGCTAGGTTTTCATGTGGTTTGTGCTCCTTACTAAGGCTGACCTATTTTACGTTTAAACGCTCTCCTGTAAAATTTGCTTTTAGGTCCTTGCTAGGTTTTGAAATGGGGCAGCCGAATATCCTGGCCTATCTATAGCCTTCCTCAATAAATGGACTATTCGACACAAAAATATTTTTTTCGAACCAGTAGCTCCTGAGATTAACGCGTTCAACCCAACCAAACAAACAAATTCTTCAGCTTTGTCTGTTTCATTAATTTCAAACAAATCTCACAAGAACAATAATTCTAGTTATTTAAAGTCTTAGTAAAGCCCCACATCTTTACTGAGATATTCTTATTCATTTATTCACCATAAATTCCATAAAGCAATTATACCAAATAAATTCATAACAATAAGTACAATAAAAAATGGACGAATAGGCTTGATGGATTTCATCCGGAGCCGTAAAACAATACACAAAAAAAAGCCGTTAGACTGACAGACTCAGTCAGTCAGCTGATTGATATTTATTTCAATACAATGCTAATTAATCATTAAATACATTAAATTAAATATTCATTGAAGTTCTTTCTAAACAATCTATTGTTTTACCTACAAAAGTTTATAATGGAAAATTTCCAAAGGAACCCGTTAAAATTGTACATTCAAGACATATTTCGCGCCAAACGTAGTGACCACAACAAGTATATTTACGAGCTCTTCGGGATGACTTTCAAGAATGTTATGATCCACGGCGTCGTTACGGCAGTCTACAACCCTCTCAAAACATCTCTTAACTTCGAACTGAGCGATGCTACAGGATCGGTGCACGTTTATTGTGATTACTCAAAAAATAACCTCAACATTACAGATACAAATATAAAGGGCTTGTATCGTGACTTTGTTGATGCTTCAAGGTTTGGCGACAGCAACATACAAATAATGAACCAATTGATGGACCGAATAACTAGTAAAAAGAAGCATGAAATTGTTGAGGGTGCATATTTAGTAGTGATAGGAGACATATTTGTTGATGAAACCAGAAATGTTAGAATGGTGTCAGGTTATGAATGTAGTGAAACCTCTGTAGATCGTGATATTGTTTGGATGGAGGAGCTTAGGTATCTCTATGATAAATATTATATTAATTAAGTTAAGAATTCATGAACACTTTAAGCTTTCGCAACTGATTACACAATCTGACTCTAGGCTTCATTATTATCAGGATATGATAATCCATTAACAAGTTCATCTTGTTCATGTATGTGTTAACTGTTAATGTTACCGCCTCTGTGGTCTAGTGGCTAAGTTCACTGGTTTAGACTCAGAGGTCCCGGGTTTGATTCCCAGCGGGGGGTACATGTTTGTGTACTCAGTTTGGTTGGTGGTAGGGCTTGTTTGTCCACCTGGCTAGCTACTACCATCTTATCTAAATCTGTCGCCATAACAATGTTTGTAGCGTTGTTGTGTTCCGGCAGCTACAGATAAGATAGCCAGTGCCTCACTAGTTGAGATTCCCGGGTGAAGTGTGCTTCCATCATTGGCCTTATCATCACTTAACATTTGGTGAGATCAAGGCACTGTGCTTACCCGTTAATAAATAAAAAAAAATAAAAAATTACTATTTCGAATTCAAATTCTAAATCATTTATTCAGTTTAGGCTACAAATAGCTCTTATGAATGTCACTATGCCATCGGTTCGTAAGTCTACTCTGTATATTTAAATATGCTAGCTGCCTGTGCCACAGGTCCCCACTTGCAGCTGAAGTAGCTAATAAACATCCTTGTGTCTTTATCCTCAACTTAAAAACAAAATTCGGGGGGGGGGGGGGACTTTTTAAAACAAAGATGTATCATATAATAAATTTTCATTTCATGATAATTATAAAATAGATATTTAAAAAAAAAAGAATTAAAAATTAAAAATAATTTAATTAAACCTGATAATAAGAAAAAAAATTTGCGGTTTTGTCACAGACCCAATTTTTTATGATGGAACATTTAAGAACATTTAGCGGATCCATAGCCAAATGTGCAAGTCGCAAAATGTGCACTAATGCAATTCGTAGAAAGTGCAGGTCGCAATAAAAAAATAAAAAAATAAAAATAAAAATAAAAAATAAAACACTTAATGCATATTACACCTTCATTATTTTTCTTTTGCAATCACAATATATGTATTAAAAAAATGGGGTCTGTGATAAAAACGAATTTTTGTTCTTATTATCAGGTTTACATTTTACTTTTTATTTTACAGTTTATTTTTTACTTTTTAATTCTTTTTTTTATTAACAAGTTAATAAAAGTTTTTTTTTTAAGATTTATTTTCTTTTAATTTTATTTTTAACTTTTTAGTATTTTTGTAGAGGGATAAGGGCTTCAGTACCTACAACAGGGTTCGCCCTGGTACCCTAAAGCACAACGTTAGCGATATGACATGTTTATGCCCAAACTCGATGGGGTTGTGTCGTTTATTTACCGAGTTCCTATGGCCATCTTCCAGCTCCATCACCGGACCCTGGTTACCATCTAGCACCAAAGTACTCGTCGTCAATACGAATTAAACGAGTTCAAACTTGATGGGGTTGTGTCGTTAAACTACAGAGTTCCTATGGCCACCTTCCGGTTCCATCATCAGACCCTGGTTACCATATAGCACTAAAGTACTCGTCAAGACGAATCATACGAGCCCAAACTCGATGGGGTTGTGTCGTTTAATTACCGAGTTCCCATGGCCATCTTCCAGCTCCATCATCAGACCCTGGTTACCATCTAGCACCAAAGTACTCGTCAAGACGAATCATACGAGCCCAAACTCGATGGGGTTGTGTCGTTTAATTACCGAGTTCCTATGGTCATCTTCCAGCTCCATCATCAGACCCTGGTTACCATCTAGCATCAAAGTACTCGTCAAGACGGATCAAACGAGTCCAAACTCGATGGGGTTGTGTCGTTAAACTACAGAGTTCCTATGGCCACATTCTGGTTCCATCATCAGATCAGCGCCAAGTCATAATAATTTTGCATTGTCAACCGATTTATACATGCATGCAAAATTTCAGCTCAATCGGTAATCGGAAAGTGGAAAGTGGTACCCTGTACAGGGTACATTATTGTGGATAATGAACACAATACCTAATGAAGTTCTTATCGAATCTAATAGCAGGCAAATAGGTTCGGTTTAAATTAATAAATCACCTCGCTATATTAGCACATCCAGCAGACAGGTTGAGTTCTGAACTAGCCAATTATGCAAACTGCGAGGCGCCTGACTCTGCTTATTTGTCGAGTGTTTTCTGAATCAGATAATGCCGTACGAAACGCCTGCATCGATTTTCACGGCAATATAACTTTTAGACAGATTTGCTGATAGCTTAAAGGTTTTTAAACACTTTAGTAACTTAGTAAGAATACATAGGATATTTCTTGAAAAAAAGAAGTTTCACATGTTACCGTTAAGTGGATGACTTCTCACAAAAAGTGATATTTTCCAGAAAAATAAAAATCATTAAAAATTCATGTAACCGTTATTAGTACACATAGTTCATCACCACATCACATCACAAGCTCATTTTATGTCCTCACTGCAGAGGCACGAGCCTTTCCTGTGGATGGATAAGAAGAACGGGCCATAAACCACCACCAACTCGAGATGATAAATTAATGGCCACCTATCTGATGACCGGCCTTTGCAATTGCTGCTTGCTTAACCTTAGCAACCAAGTTCGAGCTCTTCAAGTTTTGAAGACAAGCACAATATTCAAGCGATATCGATATAATAATATCGACAGAGCCCCTCACTAAAGCACCTTATCAACGATGCGCTCGCTCTAAGCACTCGCATCGGAATCGACTACTTTACCGATGTTTCTCGAATAGAGTTATCTAGTACAATACCTACTATAGTATGTAGGTGTACTCGTATAATATTATATCGATTGGGTTGATTTGAACCTTTTATTACTTACTTCTCCGGTTACTAAAACAATACTAATACATAAAAGTAAATAGTACACGTTCATATTATTTATGCATTTTGAAGACTTAAGATATAGGTAAGTAGGTACTTAATATTTTGGTGATTATAGAAATATTCGGAATGTTTTTTTTATTTAAACAGGGAAACCTATTATTTTATTTAATATTTATTGTACAACATAAATTATTAAAACAAATGGCGGACTTAATGCCAAATGGCATTTTCTACCAGTCAACGAACGGGCTAGGTAGAAAGAATTGCGGTGCGATAAACCTATAAAATTGGCCTGAAATTAATATTTCAGGTTAATAAAGGGTAAGCTTAGCGGAACAAACAACGTCTGCTCGCCTTTTGCTGGTTTGTAGTGCAGGACTTTATGGCGTTAGTGAATGTTTCATTGTTACAGTTAGTAGTATAAACAACTGACGAACAGAAAGGACATCACATTCAGCTAGGAGTTCTGCTGTAGGGAAACGGAAAGGACGAAATGTGCTAACTTTCAAAATGGCTCTCTGTGCTATTTCTAAGTTTAGCATGATGGTATTATGAGCGCCTACCTCCCCAAGATGAAATGCAGTACGTTAGCAAAAATTGGCAAAGGGCTAGATAAACCTCTTTTAGAAGTTGTCCTTTCGCGGCATATCATAAATTTTTAAAGACAAATTAATTTTCGAACTCTAGTAGTAAGAGCTTCTATATGTACTTACTATACCGTCTATCTTAACTCGCTGGGTCCTATTTGTTAAATAATCTCTTAAAAGACTATGCGGTATACCTCTTATACCTAGTCTGTGTAACTTTTCAAGGAGGGTTGGGATTGAAACTGAGTTAAATGCCTTGGCAAGGTCTAGGAATATAACTAAGCAGTTGTTTTTGTTTGTTAGGCCTAAAACCGTATTGAGTCGTGGCCAAGAGTTATTTTCCTTCTATGTATTTAATAAGTCGGTTAATATTAATCTTTCTAAGATTTTGGAAATGGAAGGTAATTATTAATAAAACTTTTATCTCCATTTTTGTGAATCGGATGAACAACGGCCTTTTTCAAAGCCTGGGGGAAAATACCTTTTGAGATGCATTGGTTGAATAGATAAGTAAGTGGCGGAATTAAGTGCTGTTTGTTTTTCTTAATAAACGTACATGGGATTTTATCAATGCCAGTGGCGCAGTCATTTCTAAGAGTCAAGAGATTTTTTTCTACTTCATTTTCATCAGTAGTGTTAAATAAAGCAAATGAGTGCAATGTAGGCAATGGCGATGGGGGCAAAGTGTAGGAGACACACCCTGCTACACACTACTTTAAAGTTTATACTGACACTCCCCACCAACCTTACGGTTATAAAGTTAGGTGTCAGACATCCTTACGCAAGCATAAGGGACCATCTACGTAAGGTCATAACGCCAGAGAAGAACACGCCGGTACGCATCCTTCATCCGGTACTTTCAAGACTAGTGTCTCGAGCTAGTTGCCCCGTGGACACGTATAGTCCACTACTTATTATCTAGATAGTTTACTCGCTCGCTTCTCGTTGCACTAAGAGCACAACTCGCAGTTTCCACTGCTCGGGTCGTCAACTCTAAAGTCGACTACCAAAGTGTAGGAGAGTGAGTTATTGTTTTGGTATTTTGCTTTATCAGTCAAACTTTTTCCAACAGAAATAAAGAAACTATTTGATTACTGATTGCGCCGCAGTAACTGAGTTTGCGATGAGTTGATGTGCGGATAATTTAATAATAGGGGTGGTTAGTTAAAGTTTTGATAATTTTCCATAATTTTTTCTTGTTTTGACCTGCGTCTTTTAGTTCTAACTTTCATACGTTTGAGTTTCTTCAATAATTTATTACAAAAATTACGGTATCTTAAATAAGTAACCTTGAGTATCTCATTTTCAGGTGCTTTAGTAGCGTTTTGATGCAGCTTATCAAGATGTCTGATGCAGCGTAAAAGCCCAGCAGTTATAATTTTTTTACGTCGTGATAACATAATAGTTCAATAATGTTTGTTAATGATGAAATGAGATACTCTGTTGACTCATTGACGTCATCCGTATTGTAAAAGGCCACTAAGTCTAGGTTGTCTAGGTCATGTTTAATTCCCACGTTTTGCAGCTTGTGGTGTTTTGTAATTCCGTAAGATTTACAGTAGATAAGTATTGCTTTTGTAAGCACAACAACATTGAAATAAGGTCTGTCACAGAAGAGGTTAATACTATAGTTTTTACGGGAATGTTAGTTCTAGCGAAAATATGGTCCAAGCAATTTCCCATTCTAGTTGGAAGCAAATGTGTGGGTAGGTAGTTAGTTAACAAGCAACATGGGTTAGATACTCTGGTGAGTTGCGGTCTATGTTTCCCGATTTATTGTCAATGTTTAGGTCACTAACTAAAAACACATTCTTAAATGTAGAAACCTTTTTTCTCAATAATTCATTAAGAGCGTTTACGCCGCTCACTAGCGCCGCCAATGAAAAAAAAAACATATCTAGTAATTAGAGATAGTAAATCAAATTATGCTCAACAAACTATTTGAATGAAGTAATTTAGCATTTTTACATCACCTAATGAACACCTGACATGTTATGGTTTAGTTAAATATGGCATTATAGTTAAAAGTGGCCGTAACGTCTTATTTAACTAAACCATAACATTTGAGGTGTTCATTAGGTGACGTAAAAATGCTAAATTACTTCATTCAAATAGTTTGTTGAGCATAATTTGATTTTCTATCTCCAATTACTAGATATGTTTATTTTTTTAATAGTGGCGCTAGTGTGCGGCGTAAACGCTCTTAAGTGATTGTAGAAAATTAGTGATATTATGATATGATGGAGATCGATATATAGCCACAATTGCTGTATTGGTAGTAACGCTACTGATCTTTGCGATAACACAATTTGCATCTATAATGTTAGGTTCGTTTTAATATAATTATTTCACGTAGGTTTTGAAATGCTTGGTTATTTACTTTACAAAACTAAAAAGTTTGAAATAAACCAAATTATTAAAATAAAATAAAAACCCGACTGCTAAAACAACTATATAAAAAATAACTGCAAAGAGAAAAAACTGAAAAGAAAAAAACAAGCTCTACGATCTCACAATTCAATTTGAGCAATGTTGAATGCAACGTGAAATATTTCTAAATACAGGGTGGGCCAATAATTTTTGCAAATAGCAACACTAAATTTCTCGAATACCGTTGGAGGGAGGGGCGCGCGGGTGGCGGGAAACTATGCGTCGCTTCATGCAATTTTAGTCACGATGGAGGCTTCACGGGACAACAGCGTGCTTTTTGTGTTAAACAATTTTACAAAAACAACGATTCCTACGTTACTGTACAACGCCTGTTTCGAATTGAATATGGATTACGCCGTGTAAGCGAGTGTCCAAGTGTTAATTTAATCAAAGCTTGGGTCGTGAAGTTCGAGCAAACGGGATCGACAACGAATATTAAACAAACAGGCCGGCCACGTTCAAGAAGAAGCGATGAGAACATTCGAGAGGTTGAAATTTCCGTACGGAACGATCCAGAATTATCTACGCGTAAGCGTTCGGCGGTTCTGGCATTACCGAGAAGCAGTCTACGGCGGATTTTGCATCTAGACCTCAAACTGCACCCGTATAAGCTTCAAATTGTGCAGGAGATGAAACCAAACGATTACATTCAACGTAAATTATTGGCTGACACAATGCTGGAGCAATTCTCTAGCCTGGAGAATTTATTGTTTACGGACGAGGCCCACTTTCACATCAACGGGCACGTGAATAAGCACAATTGTCGATATTGGAGTAGGGAAAACCCTCGCCTTAAACACCAAAAGCCACTTCATTCACCTAAAACGACAGTATGGGCTGCCATATCAGCAAAGGGCATAATTGGTCCGTATTTCTTTGAAAATAATCAAGGAAATAATGTAACTGTGAATTCAGCGGAATACGTCAAGATGTTGCGAGAGTTTTTGACGCCGCAGTTGCATGAATTTCAAGGATACAACAGCAGGACCTGGATGCAACAAGATGGAGCAACATGCCACACGTCAAATGTGACTTTACCGGTAGTCAAAGAAATGTTTCCGAATAAATTGATTTCTCGCAGAGGTGATATCCCATGGCCTCCGAGAAGCCCGGTTCTTACACCATGCGATTTTTTCTTATGGGGATACCTGAAAAGTCGAGTCTACCTTAATAAACCGACGAATATATCCCAATTAAAACGAAACATCCACGACGAGATAGCCGCGATCCCTCGCAGCATGTGTCAGCGAGTTTTCCAAAGTTTGCGTAGTCGATTGCTAGAGTGCCAACGACGAGACGGTGCACATCTCGACGATGTCATTTTTAAAAAATAAATTTCATTAAATTGTCAAAACGTTAAAAATATAATCAACAAAATAACAGTTGTAGTTTTATTTCTATTCATGTTTTAAAAGTGCAAAAATTATTGGCCCACCCTGTACATTGAATAAGTATTGATAGTTGTCGCAGACGGGGACAATCATCAACCAAGCGGCCGTAGGTGGCTAGCTCAATTAAATCCGCACTCTCTTTGATTGGTGATTGTCCCCGCCTGCGACAACTATCAATATTCAATGTAGGTATTTAGAAATATTTCACGTCGCATTCAACATTGCTCAAATTGAATTCTGGGATCGTAGAGCTTGTTTTTGTTTCAGTTTTTTCTCTTTGTAGTTATTTTATATATAGGTAAGTAGTTGTTTTAGCAGTCGGGTTTTTGTTTTATTTTAATAATTTTTAATACTAGTGGTACCCCGTGTGGTGCCGGGGATAAAGAATTGCACCACCCCATCTCTTCCCGTGGGTGTCGTAAAAGCCGACTAAGGGATCATTGCAGAGGATAGGCAGCAGCATCTCTCTGAGGTTACCCTCAACCTACTGCGATCGCCAACCCGCCTGCCAAGCGTGGCGATTACGGCAAATACCCCTCATATCCTTGGGGGAGGCCTTTGTCCAGCAGTGAACGTCTTTTGGCTGAGATGATGATGATGACTAGTGGTCGCCCAGTGGTCGAAATTCAACTGTAATTTTATTAAGGCTGCACGGATTGTAATTGTAATAAGCAATGAAAAATTTAAAAAGATAGAATGTGAGTTTGAATTGGATTGGTATTGGCATTGACAGATTTCGGCCGCTCCTCTTCTATTTTTGAAATTTTTGAAAAGAGTTTATATGCGTGTGTGTCAAATACATATGCGTGTGTGTCAAATACATGGTAGTGTTTGTACTTAATGCTTGTTATATGATCTAGATACGCGGAGCGTGGCAAGCCAAGTTCAAGCTATAACAGAACTGGCGATACACCGTGTGTATTATTACACGAACCATTTGGAGCCACTTTTGACCCCTATATATATTACACTAGAAAGCGTTGCCACAGCACATATGGCCACATTCATACCTAGCTAACGTCAGTTCAGTGCTCTAAATGTGACTTAAACAAAATCAATGTCGTGCTGCTTGCATTGTTTTGTTCTGACAGTTAGAGCTAGTAATACCTAGATCCGGGTGAAGTGCGTTTCCACCTTCGGATTTATCATCACTGAGCATCAGATGAGATGAAACCCCAGTGATTAGGTATAATCACTTACCGTAGGAATTTACTCACCTACAACGTCTACTCACCCGTAGGAGTATAAAATACCTAGTTACATAATTATAAAATATAGTGGAAACATGAAATCCCTACCCAACCCAGCCAGGAATCGAACCTGGGTCTGCCGCAATCCGGGCGGCTGCACTGACCATTTGCTACTGGGAAGGCTGAGGTAAGCGTGACGTAAAAGAAAAAAATAAATATAAAATACATTATTGAGGTTCGAGGTTATCATTGCTCTTTCTATTTTTCAGGCGTTACGTTTCCAACGTTATTTACTTATATCTTAATTTTCTATTCAGACGTTTCATTGCGAACTGCGCACTTCCCTTTTTGTAGGTACCTACCTAAAGAAAAAAAGAAGAAATCTCTTCGATTACAATGTGACTTTAAATTTTATGAAATCAACACGTTTCCCCGCTAAAACGAGGATAAAGGGCGCCATTTTGCTCATTTTCAAAATGGCGTCGGCCCATAACCGTATCTTCTTGTTGCTCGCGCGGTCATTACTAGAATTAGCTGAGGGTATCTGATGCTTTTGTTTTATTAAATCATTAATTGTAAGGCGTGAACGTATCAGGTAATTTTTTAGATTGCTCTTATTTGTTTTCTGTAAATGAAGTAGGTCTGCCTACCTACTTGTGTTACTAAACAGTGTATTATAATCACAATACGATGGGATTAATAGCAGCTCGTTGGCGCAGTGGTTTCATTCGCCAAGGCCGGTCATTGGATGGGTGACCCAAATATATCATATCGAGTTCCTCCGTGAATTGAAAGGCATGTAAAGCAGTTGGTCCCGGCTGCATTAGCAGTCGTTAACAACCACCGCACTGCAATGGGCCTGCGTGGTGGTTTATGGCCCGTTCTACCTGCGGTATTTACATCCATAGAGTTCGCTTGCCCCAGCAGTGGAGACATAAAAATGAGCAGGTGATGACGATAATAATTTAGAATAATAGGTATAGACATACTACCTACAAAATATTGTTGGGTTGTCTGAAAACCTTTTTTAGATTGGTACCTAACCTAGAGCGCTATCGAAGCATGGAGGGTCTCGAGTCACATTTATCCGGTCACCCATCCATTAACACGGCACTGAGAAAGTAGCTTAACTTTCACGATAGCAACTAGAACACGCAAGTTCAGAGTTCCGAAACTCAACTCAGCAGTATCGAAACTCAACGAGAAGTTAGAGTTTCTCAGCCGTATTGGCGCTAAATCTAAATTAGAAATGTCACTACAAGTGGCGGCTAAGTATGAATTTTAAGCGCGTTAAGCCCCGTTATTGTTTTTCACTTGGAGCTCGAGTTAAAGCCGAAAGCTTTTTGCTCCAATCTGAGACTTAAAACCTACTTGTTAATCTGCCACCACAGATCTAAAAGTATTTCAGTACCGTTTTCAGGGGTTATGCTTAATATTGAGCGATTTAAATATGGAAAGAAAATTGCGTTGCCATATCAACGGTTTCTGCTATGTAGCGTTTTTTAATTTTAAAAGTATGGCAGCCCCCCTAGACATGACTGTGGCAAAACGCTAATAGAATAGAAATGATTTTTTTTTTTTTTTGCTTACCTGAATCACAATCACACACAATCATATCACCTGAAGGACGTGCACTTGGACGCCCAAGAACCAGACACAATAGAAATTCAATTGTTCTATGGCACTGTGATTACCATGGGCGTCCAAGTACATGTGATAATAAGACCGAAGGTGTAAGCGCACTCCACCAGATCTTCAGCTACTGAGCCACTGGCTAGCTGCCGGAACACAACGACCATGCTAAAGTAACATTGATGTTATGGCGACATATTTACTTAAGATGGTTGTAGCTATATAGCTAGCCAGAGTCCTACCACCAACCAAACTGAGTACCTTATCATCATCATATTGTATGCCTTAACATCATTTAAGATCAGGATCAGGTGAGAATTGAAATGAATGTCAAGTGCTAAACTGTAACGAGTTAAATCGTATTTATATAATTGTTCCGTGCAGCGAGAGGCTACGACCCCAGACAGTCCAAAGACAACAGAGTTAAAACTGTTACGCTATGAAGTTAGCGGAGTCCATGTTTCATTTGTCTTTTGAAAGTTTCTTTCTCTGTCAATTTCACGTTACGGCACTTTCTTAACTCTCAAACAATTTCGTTGTCGTTCAGTGTTGTGAAGTTTAAGAAAATAGCTGGAAGCACTACGGCGAGAGCGCCACAATGGTAGGTTAGGCATGAGTTAGGCTTTATAAAATTTTTGTAGCGTACGATCTTTGTTTTGGATTTTTATTCTTATTGTGTTTTATACGTTAATGTTTGTAATGTTGTATATTTATAAAATTTTCAAAATACAGTGAAAAAATTAAACGCCTACCCGACCCAGCCAGGAATCGAACCTGGGTCTTCCGCAGTCCGGGCGGCTGCACTGACCGCTATGCTACCGGGAAGGCTGACGTAGACGCTGAATTTTGTCACTGCTTTTGTAATTTTTAGAGTGCTATAGCTATAGCGTTGTGTTATCAAATTTGTAGTATTTCATCTGCAAAGATGAATCTGCATAGCCAACGGTTGCAATGATCGTTGGATAGATGGCGCGCTGTGCCGCTATTAGCACTCTAAAAATTACAAAAGCAGTGACAAAATTCAGCGTCTACGTCAGCCTTCCCGGTAGCATAGCGGTCAGTGCAGCCGCCCGGATTGCGGAAGACCCAGGTTCGATTCCTGGCTGGGTCGGGTAGGCGTTTAATTTTTTCACTGTATTTTGAAAATTTTATAAATATTTAATTTAGCTTCAGTGCAGCAATTAGCACTTGAAAAGGTAAAAATTTGTAATGTTGTGTTTGAATAGTTTTTTATTTATGTTTATTGTTTTGTGTTTTTGTCCCGTGTCGTCTCGTCGACTCCGCCAGAAGACCAGCGCTGCAGCGGCTATTGTCGTTGTAGCTTATGCTGAGGCTGGGGCCTAGTAGGCCACACTAAATGTAATTTACCTACTTATTCTTAAACTTTTTTATTTTTATTTTTATTTTCTAATGTCATGTACAATCTGTTTGTGGTCAATAAAATGTTATTAAGTAAGTTAAGTGAGAGGTGAGTGTGAGTATTGAGAAATGTTTGGGATTGTATTAGAAATTATTTTACTGACCAGAATTGTTTTTTTTTTAAATATTTTTTTTTTTACAAAAATACTACACTAAAGCGCTTGATCTACATTTCACCTGATCTCAAGTGATGATAAGGATGATGGTAGAAACACCCTTCACCCGGAACCCTCAACTACTGAGGTGCACATATTAAGAGAAAGGGCCTTCTGTAATTCTGAGAATATTTAGCTAGACACTAATTACCTTCTATTATTAGGGTTCCGTAGTCAAATGGCAAAAAACGGAACCATAATGGATTCGTCATGTCTGTCTGTCTGTCACAGTCACTTTTTTCCGAAACTATAAGAACTATACTGTTGAAACTTGGTAGGTAGATGTATTCTGTGAACCGCAGTAAGATTTTCACACAAAAATATAAAAAAAACAATAAGTTTTGGGGGTTCCCCATACTTAGAACTGAAACTCAAAAATTTGTTTTCATCAAACCCATACGTGTGGGCTATCTATGGATAGGTCTTCAAAATGATATTGAGGTTTCTAATATAATTTTTTTCTAAACTGAATAATTTGCGCGAGAGACACTTCCAAAGTGAAGTGGTAAAATGTGTCCCCCCCCTGTAACTTCTAAAATAAGAGAATGATAAAACTAAAAAAAATATAATGATGGTACATTAACATACAAACTTCCACCGAAAATTGGTTTGAACGAGATCTAGTAAAGTAGTTTTTTTAATACGTTTGTGGAATGCGCTTCCCGCACACGTGTTTCCCTCCTCTTTCTCTCCCGGGTTATTTAAGCGGGGCGTGAAAAAGCATTTATGCAGGCCGCCATAGTGTGAGCGTTCGGCATAGCGTGGTAGCGCTGCTGTGATGAACGCTTTTACTTCTTGGGCTTCACTGGCTGCTTTTCATCAGGCAGGGCGAGGCCATTTTGGCGTGCCACAATAAAAAAGAAGTCATAAATCGTAAACCGCAATTTACCTTTCATTCAATCAACTCAAATTTAAAAAAAAAAACATTTAATATCATAAACATAAACTTTATGTTACTTGCTGCTACGGAACCCTTCATGGGCGACTCCGACTCGCACTTGGCCGCTGTCTGCGCCACGTAAAATGGAACGTCTCGGCGAGCGGTTGTGACGTCAAGAGAGCCGCTATCGCCGCCATCGAACGGACTTACACTTTGCATCCGACCACTTGCTATAGCCCTTGACTACTTGAATTTTATATAACGTCCTATATAATTTGTTAAAATATACATTGTCCAAATTTAAATACCATTTTGTTTTGCAATACTTGTAGCTTTAATAAAAGCAATAAAAAAAAAAAAAAAAAAGCAATAAAAAGCTATCGAGGTTTTACTTAAATAGAACTTCCAGTGGCCCACGTTTTTTTACTTTGTAATGGTTTAGGTCATGTTGGTGATCCTAAAAATAAATGAATAAGTAGCTAGCCAGACGAACGAATCGAATCCGGGAGCTCTGGCGTGCCTTTGAGCCCTATACCACAAAGGCGGCCAGAAAGCCTTAACAAATATTTTTTTCAATGTTTGCATTCATAATGCAGTTACAAGTTAATGTAGTTACAAGATAAAAAAATAGAAAAGTTTTAGTCTTGGAAAGCCCGAGTAGGAATCGTTTTTTTAAATCTTATATAAAATATTTTTAATTTTGCTGTCAAAATTTTTATTAACTTATCGAGATATAGTGTACGTACAGGCATAATGTTATGTCAAAACAACATATTTTTACCTTAAGAGCCCAAATCAAAAATTCCTGTTCCCATTGTGGAAGTGTTCGTGTGTGTTGCATGCAGTATGTGGGCCGGACGGAGGCGCTGGCACTGCTCCAGGTTCGACTCAGCGGAACACGTGAGTTGCATCAGCGTAGTGATGGGACACGTGTCGATAAACATCAAGCATATGTATCGATGTATTATGTTGCAGGTGGTGGTAGATTTATTTATTATTTTATTAAAATGTTTGCATTTTTGTTATTTTTTTTTTAATACCTAGCACGGCAAATGACTCCATACCACCTGATGTTAAGTGGAAATGGAGTCCAGACGCGAAGACAACTGGTGCAGCGTGAAAACAACGGAGCATCAGTCAACCTCACTCTGCCGGCCCACAAGGTGCCTCTTCACGCCTCGTTTGAAAGACCGTATGTCATAGGAAGGAGGGAAAACGTGTGCTAGTAGACTATTCGATCTTTTGGAAGTGCGACAAAGAAACGTGTCACCAAATTTCTTTGTGCGCGATGGAATAATCGAGACAGTATAGCGGTGACTCCGGAGAGCAGCACGCGTACTCCTATGGAGGAAGGGAGAAGGTGGGATAAGGCTATGGCCATGTCGAGGCTAACAGCCACCGACTCACCACGCTTATCAATAGCCTCACCCCAGAGATGTGCGACGTACGCTAGAAGATCAACCGTTGACCGCTTCGGCTTAAACCCGTATTTGCGATCGTGAATTATGGAGTGTTCCTCTAGGTAGTGGACAAGTTATTTATTTAAAATGCGCTCCATTACTTTGCACCAAACTGGAGTTACGGCTATGGGGAGGTAATTCGATGGATCTGACCGATCTCCTTTTTTGGGGACCGGTTGCACATTAGCCTCTCTCCAAGATTCTGGCACACAACCTGAAGAGAGAGCAAGAGACGGTAAAGGTAACCGTGTGTGTTGTGGGCCGGCAGGGTGAGGGTGACTGATGCTGCGTTGTTTTCACACTGCACCAGTTGTCCTTGCGACTGGACTGCGTTTCCATTTAACATCAGGTGGAGTGGAGTCATTTGCAAAAAAAAAATAAACATGTCGTTGACGAGCTCAGGTCTACCCACAAGATCAATTTAACATATTTGGAGGGCAAGCAATGGCTTCAATCAAGGCATAATCCTGCTCCATTAGTTGTCTTCGCATCTGAACTCCGCTTCTGTTACATCAGGTCAGAGGAATCATTTGCTTATTAAAAAAGAAGTTATTGATTATCTATCGATATCATCGATGTTATCGACTCCGCCCCACCCCTACAAGAATCGTCGGCAATAATCGACAGCCCATAGACCGCAGTGAGGCACCTTATCTTCGATGGATCCGCTCTATATACTTGCAATTTTCTGCGGGTTTACTCGCTTCTATGAGGCAATCATGACTAGCTTAATTTAATACATTTGTAGGCTGTAGTTTCAGTATGTTGTATAGTTGTATATATTAGACGATATTATACAACATCATTTAGGTACATTGTTCTGATCCCAAGGTAAGTAGCTATAAAAGAAATCAGAAACAACGACGGTATGTACCACAACCACCCAGACCCGACACAATATCGAATAGTTCGTTTTCAACATTGACCCGACCGGGAATCGAACCCGGGACCTTAGAGTTAGCGCCGCCCTAAGTCTGGCGTGCAAGCTACTCGGCTACGGAGGACGTCAAAATTGTATAATTCTTATATACTTATATTTCTTTCTTTCTTATATTCTTATATTTTTAGTTTAAAAGGGTATGAATTGTAAGTTCGTAAGAAAGCTGTAGAACTGCTAATACTTGAGATGTTTTGCCATAAGAGGAATACTTTTTAAGAGTGGTAGGCAAACTTCGGCAGCCCACCGGATAGATGATCGGGTTGAATGGTAAAAATCGTGGTTCAATACCCATCCATAGTTCAGTTAGACTGACGTGTGAACCCATACCTAACATACATAGCTTAATTAAGCAGTACCTGGATGACCAAGCTTCGCTGGGTATTTTTTTGTAATTTTTTAAATATGAAACCTAGCTAGATCGATTTATCGCCCCCAATACCCCTGCATACTAAATTTCATGAAAATCTTTGGAGCCGTTTCCGAAATTCAGATTATATTTATATACATACTAACGGCCGCTCGCGGTTTCACCTGCGTGGTTCCCGTTCCCGTGGGAATATCGAGATAAAAAATATCCTATGTCCAGGTTATAAAATATCTGTATGCCGAATTTCATCTAAATCCATTCACCCGTTGCAGCGCGAAGAAGCAATAAAATATACACACAAACTTTCGCATTTATAATATTAGTGTGATGTAATATTATTATACAAGAATTGCTCGTTTAAAGGTATTAGCGTATTAGCACATGAGTAGATATATGTATGTATTAGATAGATATATATATTAGTTTTCTAGGTGAGTCAACGGGACTGTTAATTAAAGTTTAAAAAAATTTTTGTTTCATCTAGACCTGCAATAATTTTTCGTTGCGATCGCCTTAGGGACCAAGGAACCTGCAATACCTCTATAGTCTAGCGGTTCAACCACCACAGATTTTAGACACAGAGGTCCCTAGTTCAACTCCCAAAAGGAGTACTTAATTGTACAAGGTTTGGTTGGAGGTAAGGCTTATTAGTCCCCCTGTTATTCTGTGTCCTGGCTAGCTACCACCATCTTATTTATGTCACCTAATGAACACCTGAAATGTTATGGTTTAGTTAAATATGGCGTTATAGTTAAAGGTGGCCGTAACGTCTTATTTAACTAAACCATAACATGTGAGGTGTTCATTAGGTGCCGTAAAAATGCTAAATTACTTCATTCAAATAGTTTGTTGAGCATAATTTGATTTTCTATTTCTAATTACTAGATATGTTTTTTTTTTCATTAGTGGCGCTAGTGTGCGGCGTAAACGCTCTTAAAATGGGTACAAAGTTTTGGCTTCTTACCATTAATAAAGAGGTACCGTTTGTGACTTTGTATGTCGGGGCTAATCTCTGGAACTACTGGTCGAATTCCAAAAAATCTTTCACTGATTGAAAGCTCAAATCTCAAATCCACGCGGACGAAGTCGCGAGTAATCCTTAACACATGGAACAGTAAAAATGTTAATCTGAAAATGTCGTTAGAATACAACTAAGTAGGTATTTATTTTATATTTTTTTATTTATAGTAAAAATTACAAATAAATTATTTACACATTAAACTTAGGGTACATAATTGAATGAATAGCGAATGGTAACTACGTATGTATAAGTGACTGTCTCATTTATAAACGTGTAGTAACAAAAATCTTCATATCTATCTGGAGTGCTTATAAATTAAAAACTTAAATTACTTATACATTACTAGGTAGGTACTTAATAAAAAATGGTTTTATAAATAATGTGTTATCTATGAGTCTTTTATAACACCAATCCGTTATGTATTTACGCTTGACTTACAATACTAGTTAATAACGTTACATTTTTTATTTCAATTTTTCTAATAAGTAGCGAAATTGCACTTTCCTGAATCAGTGGCTGTGTCAAGAATAAAGATATCAACGCAAGTATCAATAAATTCAAAAAACGAGACTTAACAAAAAATTGTACCAGACTTTTAAAAACCACAGATCAAAATCGAGAGATCAATACACCAAATTGTCAAACATCAATTGAAACGTAAATATTTATTGATCCTATCTATATAACTGCCTGATAACACTGGTTTTGGTCCCGTCAAATCAACTTGATTTCCCAAACTAGCTATAGTCGACACTAAATAGTTTCTAGGTGTTGATGAAACAAAACTATTAAAATTCAAAGGTGATGGCGTCGACACTGAAGGTAAACTGCTAACGCTTGTATAAAGGTTTGGTTTCTTACCACCAATGAAAACCACTCTTTCTGTTGTAAAATCATAACTGGGTGTAGTTGAAGGAACATTTAATTGAACTGGTATTTTATTAACGTAAGGTTGTACAGTGTTATAAGCTTTTTTGGTAACTAATAAATCTTTGAGTTCTTCGTAAGATGGCGTTACTGTAGATTCTAATGCTAAATTAGATTTCGGAGATGCATAATGGTTAAGATTATTCTTTTTGTTATCAACAAAAGTGGTGAATTTGCTTTTATGAGGTGCGTAATCATAACTTTTACTTTCAAATTCCGAAGATAAATCATCATTATAATATTCTTTGGACAAATCTGAATATTGATTGTAATAATCATTGTTGATAGGAGTTTTATATTTCTCTAAGTCATCAGGTTTGTATGCAGTGTGTTGTGTATCATGTTTATCATTATATTCGTTAAGTGTATAATCGTTGTAATGATGTTTATCGTTGACATAGACGCGATCGTTAATGTGGTCATTGTTGTCATTATAATTGTTGTTGTTATATTGATTTTGGTTATTGTTATATTTGTTAGCGTTATCATTATAATTGTTATCGATGCTGTTTCCAGATGTTTTGTCTTCTTCGTCGTATCTGACGTTAGCTTGGTAGCCGTTCTCGTCAGCTGTGTAGGATACTATCTGCATGCGTCCGTCGGGGAGTCGAACCCGGTACTCCCCGTTGGTGGCTGAGCCACTGCTGCGTTGGGAGTGGGAGAAGTCGTCGCCGGTCTTCTGGTCTTTTACTCTGTACGAGAACGCGTAGTTTTTGCTCTGAAATAATTAAAAATATGTTAGAAAGTAGCCGATTTATTAAAATTAAGTCATTACTGCAATTGATGGGTGATGCTTGCTAAATGCGAGCTGATGATGACAGGAGGGCACAAACACACTTTGCTTTACTTAGAAATTGATCCCATGGCTTCCGAGTGATGAACCTAGTGCTTTGCCACTCCACAAAATAATTATCAAACAAATCATGCAAGTGCGTATAGATGCAGTTGAGGAAATGACTTTACCTGATCATAGTCTTCACTGTCCACATGGCTTTTGATGGCATCATTTCTGTTGTGATGACTCTGGTGACGACTGTACTCCGGTTCTCTCACCTGTACACAGAAATAGTTTAGCGTAGTTATTAGCATGTATGTGTGTGTTTCGATTGTAAAAGAAGATACGATAATATTTAATCTTAAAATGTCTTCAGTATAATATACTATAGTATTTTAAGGTATAACACACGGGTAAGATACGTTATATGATATATAAAATCCTTTCATTCTCTAGAAAGTCCGTCTATGTGCCGCGTGTAATTTTTGTCCCAATTCTACATACAGGTTGGTCTAGTATTAGTATTAAGGTTTTACTATTAGATTTATTAAACAACTCAACTGACTATTTCTAATCTTCTGAGATTCTGGTCTTTCGCATCAGGTAATATCTTACGATACATTTCGTATCTTAAAGCAAAATTTCCATATCCCTGTCGTATCGTAAGATACTTTAAGATGAAAAGGTATTATATTCGCCGTATGTGATGGTCCATTGGTTTGTATGGCGAGCGATATTTATCTTAGGATAAAATGTTATCGTACCTTCGCCGTGTATGACACCCTTTAAAGAGTTCATAGTGACTAATATTTATATGGTGTTCGGCAAAATGTGTATAATCCCGAAACAAAGTATAAGGAACACCGTACCTATATGCAAAATCATATTTAAGTACGAAGATTTACAATTCCATACAAAAACTCGAATTTATTTTATTAGGTTAATGACCAAGAACAATGTATCAGTTGAACTTCGGGTTGCCAGTTTTCAATTTTTCTTTGTAACGAACAACCTCAATATCGGTCATGTAGGGTTTCACAGGCGTGTTTTCAGTTTTCCGGGTTCATACGCACATAGGAACGCTGCCGCACAATTTATGAACGCAGTAAGTACAACTCACTGTGTTTGTGTTTGTGATATTTGAGGTGCTGACATTACGATCTATTTTCTCGAAACTGTTCACATGTTCTTTACTGCGTTCATAAATTGCGCGGCAGAAGCCTACTTGACACATTTGGGATTATAAAATAATTCAAGGCTGAATTCGTAGGTAATCGTTCGTAGGTATTCGTAGGTATTCGTAGGTTCGTCGGTTTTGAATTAAGTTCTAGGTTAGGAAAATTTGTGAAAAGTTTATTTTGTTAAAAGTTAGTGTTCCGTTTATTTTTTTTTTCTCTCTATTTTGTGACCTATTTTGTGACCTCATTACAAAGGATTAAAAAAAATGTAAATGCAGAAACCTGTAATTGGCTTTACTTATTGTATTTATCAGTAGAATACGTATACATTGTAATAAGCTGTTGGTTTATATAAATATAAATTAATAAATAATCAAATAAATAAATACCTGTAGTATGCCAGAAGCATCCTGCATTACCAAATCAGAGACATATTACTTGGATCGCCTCTGCTGTGGTCTAGTGGTTAAGATCACCGATCTGACCCCAGAGATCCCAGGTTCGATTCCCAGTGGGGCGTACATGTTTGTGTACTCGATTTGGTTGGTGGTAGGGCTTGTTTGTCCACCTGGCTACTAGCTAGCTACCACCATCTTATCTAAATATGTCCCCATGACATGAATTTTTGTAGCATTGTTGTGTTCCGATCCGGCAGCAAGAGATAAGATAGCCAGAGCCTCAATAGTTGAGGATCCGGGTGTGGCTACGCTTCCACCAATTTGGCCTTGTCATCACTTAACATCAGGTGAGATCAAGGCACTGTGCTTACCCATAAGATATAATATTTAAAAAAAATTCCTATATCGTTCCTCACCTGATAGCCATAACGATCCTTAATATTCTGTCTTTGTACTTCTAGCAAGTTCTGGTTGGCATGGTTTGATAGAGCTTTGTAAATTGGAGGTAACGGGGTGTGATTCTGGAAAAAAATACATTATTAATTAATATGTTTACGACGATGCCTAATGAAGTAAGACACCGTAGAAACAGAAAAATTCCTTTATTCGGATTAAAATATAATATATAAAATAAGGACGCGCGTACGAGATAAAATCACGTTTTTACGGTGTCTTACTTCATTAGGCATCGTCGTAAACATTTGGTGACCCCGACGTGATCCCTTTCGGGAGACATCACTGTGATTGGCCCTTGCAGCCGTAATCAATCAAATATTTTTTTCAATTAATCAAAATTAAAAAAAGACATCAATTTGAAATTGTTTAACAGTTGTAAGTCAGCTAAGAAAATAATGCAAGAATTCAAAGTTTGAGACTGAGTAATTAATACACCTGTGTGGTGCCGGGGATAAAGAATTGCGCCACCCCCTCTCTTCCCGTGGGTGTCGTAAAAGCCGACTAAGGGACTATTCCAGAGGATGGGCAGCAGCATCTCTCTGAGGTTACCCTCAACCTACTGCGATCGCCAATCCGCCTGCCAAGCGTGGCGATTACGGCAAATACCCCTCATATCCTTGGGGGAGGCCTTTGTCCAGCAGTGGACGTCTTTTGGCTGAGATGATGATGATGAATTAATACACTATTAGATATTTATATTATTAATTATTTGAGTCGGGATTATAAAGTTCACAAATGTTTTCAATCTAAGATTCTTAACTTCTGGCTGGCTTAAACATTTTTGCTAATTAATTATAATTAACCTTTTTACCGCCAACAACTTCTATAGAAGTTCGAGATTTTCGTGCCGTCCACGCCAGCACTTGTATAGAAGTTCTTCTTTGTACCTACTTTATTAACCTTTTCACCGCCCAACTATCCTGCACGCGATGTCCCGCTGTACGCCAACGTATAAATGTATTTTAATAAAGTAGGTACAAAGAAGAACTTCTATACAAGTGCTGGCGTGGACGGTACGAAAATCTCGAACTTCAATAGAAGTAGTTGGCGGTAAAAAGGTTAAAATAGATTTATACGTTGGCGTACAGCGGGACATCGCGTGCAGGATAGTTGGGCGGTGAAAAGGTTAATAACATGCCAAGTAATAATCAAATTAATAATAAAGCGTTGTTGGTAGCCAAACGGATAGATTTGAAGCTCGGGTTGAGTGCGAGGAGTCGTGGATCAACCCCCAGCACTGCTAGACTATATACTGACGTCAACCCATACCTAATATAAAGCCAAAAACTGAAACTTCTATGTTAACAATTGTACTCTTATGTGGGGGCTGCTGCGGTAAGCGCTGAAAATCGCAAACGGCACAAATACGCAAACCTAGGTCGAAATTATTTATTTGTTCCGTTTGCGGTGGAAACAATGGGTCCATGGGGGCCAGAGGCAAAGCATCTAGTTAAAGAGTTAAGTGCACGCCTTATCGAGGCCTCCGGTGACAAGAAGGCTGGCAGCTACCTCTGCCAGCGTATTAGTTTGGCAATCCAAAGGGGCAATGTTGCCGGCATTCTTGGGACCGTTCCCTTGAGCCCACAGTTGGAGGACATCTTTTATTTATAGGTCTTTAGTTTTTAATTTTCTAATTATTTTTCTGTTTTATTTTTTTTTTTCAAGTTAAGTTATGTAATGTTTCTTTTTGTTAGAAAATAGATAGATGTCAAGTCGACAATAAAATTAATACTCTTATTATTAAGTTAATTTATAAAACTTTTTATAAAAAAAAATACACATTTTATAATTAAATTTATAGAGAAAGAGAACTTCTTAATTTTCACTAACTACTTTCAGAAAGACAATTCTTGAATCTAACTATCCCATCTCGCGCATCTGTGCAGATTATACAAATGTGCTTCTGCAGATTTACTGCGTGGTTATCGAAATGTGTTACAGACATTAGCAGAGACTTGCAGAGTTTTTTAAACAACAACTAAAGCATCAAGAATTTCTTTAATTCTTATTATTCTGGGAAAATGACGAAAGAGGCACAGTAAAAAACCCGACTGCTAAAACAACTATATAAAAAACAATTATATACTAGTAAAAACCGGACTAACATTAAAAATTACTGCAACGAGAAAAAACTGAAAAGATTATGCGACAAATATTGATAGTTGTCGCAGGCAGGCGTTAGGGGGGGACAATCCTCAGAATAATAACTAAAGCTATAGAAACCGGACTAAAATAGCAAAGGTGTCACCAGATTTGTGACGTCATATTTGAGGTAATGTAGTAAGTGACTTTATAAAGGACTCAAAGATTTTTTTGATCACCGATTATCTGATGACCGTTTGACATAACAATACAAAAAATAAAAACTAAGTGTCAACCATTTGTTGCACTTCAACCACTTTTTCTAGCTATAAGATAGAACGGAACTAAACATAGTTGCACGATTTTTATTTTAGCCATCCTTTTATAGCTTTAGTTATTGTTCTGAGGGATAATCACCAACCATAGAGAGTGCGGATTTAATTGAGCTAGCCACGGCCGCTTGGTTGATAATTGTCCCCGTCTGCGACAACTATCAATATTCAATGTATTTTTAAATACTCATTTATTATAGATTTTATTATTTAACAGGTATCGGACAAGGAAATATCACGTTGCACTCAACATTGCTCAAATTGAATTCTGGGATCGTAGAGCTTGTTTTTTCTCTTTTCAATTTTTTTTCTTTGCAGTTATTTTTTATGTTAGTCCGGTTTTTACGAGTATATAATTGTTTTTATATAGTGGTTTTAGCAGTCGGGTTTTTAGTTTTAATTTAATAATTTGTTTTATTTCAAACTTTTTTTATTTTTTATTAAGTATATTACGGATTTTTTATAGCCTATGTCACTCCCACAGTCAAAACAAATCTAACGACACCTCATACATACATACATACATACATACATACATACATACTTACATAAAGAATTTTGATCGTGTGCTCGATCTGGGGTCAAGACTACTAGAGCTAACCCGGCCAATGTTTTTACTTTTTTTTTATTTTTTATAGTCTTATGTCATATATATCTTAATGTCATATAGTGTGTGTACCGATCAGTCAAATTAAAGAAAAAAAACATAATTTTCTTCAATGTTGATACCTACTTAGTTATATCACAGTCTACTTATCTATTCATAAAATACACATGTACCTATGCACAGATTTATACCGTAAAGATCAGCAATTATTGATGTATGACCGTTATTAATTAACAAGGTTGTATACCACCTGTTCTGGAAGCCAATAACACTGCGCCAATCAATCATACAAGCTTGAATGAATACGAAAACTAATATCATAGAAAGTTCCTTTCACACGTAGGGTGGAGCCACGAAAAAACATATTTATATCAACAGAGAATTCTGAATTCTTCCTAGTGTTAGTATAATGGTAATATAATGGGTAATTTTTGGGTATTATATGGGTGTTATATGGGTTCGGATGGGTGACCAAAAATTTATCACCTCGAGCTCCTTCGTGCTTCGGAAGGAACGTAAATCCGTTGGTCCATGTTGAATTAGCAGTCGTTAATAACCACCAATAGGCACTGGGCCCACGTGGTGGTTTATGGCCCGTTCTTATCCTATCCATTCGTAGGGAAGGATCGTGCCCCAGCAGTGATGGGGACATATAATGGGGGACAGCTGGGGACAGCTAATGATGATGATGATGATGATATGGGTTTGTAACATGTTCTGTTCCAGCAGCTAGAGATAATATAGCCAGTGCCTCAGTAGTTGAGGATTCCAGGTGAATTGCTACGTGACCCCAACCAATCGAGTACATAAACAGTACCCCCCGCTGGGTAGGTATCGAACCAGGACCTCTGGGTCGGAGATCGCGGTGGTTTCAACCACTAGACCACAAAGACGGGTGGTTCCTAAGTGTTAGGCCTAATGTGGCCCCACACGGTAGATAAGATCGCAAGTCACATTGAATATAATAGGCGAGCGAGCCACAATGGCGATCGTCAGATAGGTAGCTTGTCGCAGGAAGCGCGCATAATGTGTAAATTAAACTAATTAATGTGGTAGACGTTTTGTTTGTCATATCTCGTTACTAAGATAGGGCATCTAGACAGTTCCTTGGTTCCTGCACTGGATATTGTCTGTACTTCGAAGCTTGAGGGGAATAAGAGTGCCAGTCCCAAAGTCAAATTCAGCTCTATGTATTTTTAATTACTCATAAGTAAGCACTATCACATCGTCGAAGAAAAAAGGTTGTACCTATAAATAAATCAATTTAAATTCATATTAGCACTTTTGTGTTGGTACGAATTAAAAATGAACATTAGGGCGTTAATACCGTGGTACGAGCCTAGCCTACGAGGCCTAACGACCTCTACTAACTTATCCAACCGAGCAATTAAAAAAATAATCACTTAATTAACTCAAAATAGATGAAGTTTTGAGTTAATTGATTATTATTGATATTAATTGATTTGTGATTATTTTCATAATAATACTTGTTTCCAATACTCATAATGGTAATCTTGTGTCACCGTAGTCTCAATAGCGATCGCGTACTGGTAAAGTCTGTATTCCTTAACCCTGGCCAGTACGGTCTGATGATGTAGCTGAGTTGGGTTTTGATTTGATGACCCATTCGATGACACTACGTTGCTAAAGTTGCTTAAAACTGTAACCCAATTGAGCTCGATGACTTTGAGTACGCTAAACCGTTTTGGTCCTGGCTGCATTCGTCGTTAACAACCGCAAATCCACACCGGGTCTGCGTCCCCGTTCTCTTTGTTCCATCCATAGAGAAGGTTCATACCCCAGCAGTGGGGACATTAAAATAAGCTGATAATGGTAAATAATGATCGAACTCTTGAAAACACTAACCTCGTAATAATACTTGTTTCCATTATTAACAGTGTAATCTTGCGTCTGCGGAGTCTCCGTAGCGATCGCGTACTGGTAAGGCCTGTACTCCTTGACCCTTGCCAGGTACGGTCTGATGATGTGGCTCAATTGGGTCTGCTGTGCGATGGTGTTGTTCAGCTCGCTCCGTGATACGGACTCGAGGAGAGGGCGTGACGTCACGATGAGAGGAGGGCGCGGCGGTGGGGGCGCGTCGTTCGGGAATAGGACGGGGCCTTGCCTGTTAGAAAATATAATAGAATAATACAGAACATAGAATAAAATAAAAGAATATAACAGAATAGAATAGAATCGAACAAAATAGAATAAATTGTATTTATTCGATAATTGTGTAACTTGTGCAAATGGTACTGATTATATACATGTTTTAGTAATGTAGGTTTAAAGAACTTTAATCCCATAAGAAATTTACATTTCACTTAAAATGAGATAACAATAAATAGATATACATGTTATGCATTCAATCGTCGGTGCTCACTGCTGTGTGTGACTTAAGCTTACACTTAAATGCTTCCACACTCTCAAAATTTTTAACGCTATTTGGTAATCGGTTATATAACTGTGCTCCTTCCAATAATATCGTCTTCTTACCGTAATTAGTTCTTGGAGTAATAAGTTTTACCTTGTTTTGATTTCGTAGATTATGTTTATTAGTTTTTATATTCAATTCCAGATTAGATTTTATTGTTTTAGTTAAAATCTTTTTTATCAAAATGCAAGTGTAATACGTGTAAGTTTGACTTAGATTAAATATTTTAGTTTTTTTATACAGTTGTTTGGTTGGAGTTCGAAATGGATAATGAAATAAGACTTTAATAATTTTGTTTCGAGTTCTCTGTAACGAGTTTAAGTTAGATGATGCGGCAGATCCCCAAATTTCAATCAAGTAATCTAAATGTGATTTAGCTAAGATGTTGTATATAATAGGTTTAACCCTTTTCGGAATGCAATGGGCTATCATACGAAGTGCACCTAGCAAAGATGTTAATTTGGATTGGACACGCTCAATGTGCGGTTTCCACGTTAATTTATCGTCAATGAGTAATCCTAGGTATTTTTCCTGGTGAGATCTAGTTATCAACTCATTATTTATTCTTAGAGGTTCAAATTCAGGAAACACTTTGTTTTAGCCATTAGTATCATGTAAGACGTTTTGAAATGAATGAAATGTTGGTACTAAAATAATATTTTGTTAACAAACACAGTTAAACCACCGGTAAGCTTCTTAAATTAGGAATTTGGTTGTGGTGGTTCTTTTTATCATAATCAGCCCATATCAGTCCACTGCTGGACATAGGCCTCCCCCAATGTATGCCTCTGAGCCCGATCTTCGGCTATTCTCATTTACCGCTGCCACTTGGCGTATATCGTCGCTCCACCGCGCCAGAGGGCGTCCTACTCTAGCTAGCCCTCGCTTTAACTGATGTTAAGCAAAAGCTAAGTGACTTTTCGTGGTTCTCTTAATGAGTAGCAATTAATAAAAAATATATAAAGTATAATGCTAATTCCTTCTTAAATCCCTTTGAAATGTACATACAAACGAAGCTTTGATTATAATTTTGTGTAATTTAGCATTCTTCCATATACTGCACAAATAGTTAAAACATACATCGGACAAAAACGCCAGTGGTTTATCCATTTAGCCAATATCCAGCAAACGTCTAAAACTTGCGTTCGCTTCTAAACGAAACGTTGCCGGCACGAAACTCGAGCTATTAGTTGTAAATTAGCGTTACTACCCGTAAATCCCATCAAACGTACTCAACTTGCGGAAGTTTCTGTTCAGAGGCAACCGTAGCCGTTCTACGATGCATCAGACAGCTCAAATACTCTCAAAGAGCTGGTATTTTCAAGATTAATTAATTAATTTTGAGACAGTTAAAAATTTCTACTTAATCTTTTTAGCGTATCGTTAAATCGGTAACTTATTCATTTGCAAAAATAGTAGTATATAGATCGATTCTAACGGCCTGTCGCCATAACCAGACAGTATTTAGCAATGTTTTGTTCCAACTGTTAATGCTGTTAGTGACAAGACAGCCAGTTCCAATAACTAATGAAGGATTTCGGGTGAAGTGCATTACCTTGCCTTGCCTTATAGTCGCATACCATCAGTTGAATAAAGGATGATAAGTAAAAGTTAAAGAATACAATCTTTACAACATGACTGTAACTGTAACATAAAAAAGCGTAAATGACTTTGTCCCTTTAAAAAGCCTTATTGCCTTTACTTACTTAAGTACGACTTCTTGACTTAAGTTACGTTTTAATTTCGTTCGGTTTAACTTAAGTACTGTTCCACAAAGGATCGGCTGTATTTACATAGTTTTTATTCGAAATAAAATACCTTTTATATTATTATTTAAAAGCTTAACTAATAACGTAATAACTCACGCACTGGCTGATTGAGATATTACGAAACTTAAGGAAACTAAAGCCGTCCACTAGACACTTATTAAGTCATGTTGCTGTAGTATTTTGCAGGAAAAGACTGACAAATTTTTACTTTTTATTTTCAAGTGCTAATTGCTGCACTGAAGCTAAATTAAATATTTATAAAAAAGGCGTTTAATTTTTTCACTGAATTTTTTGACCACCTTGGTTAGGAATAATCGAAATAGTTTGGTTGAAAGTGCCGTAGCCTTTGGTAGTTAACCTAAAACAGTCGCAAAACGAATAAATCCACAGAAATACAGTTTGGAGCGGTCCATTGCATGCGCTATCGATTTCTCATTTGTAGATGGCTTAGCGTCCGCTGACGGCGAATGGCCGATTGTCGGTTCACGATTTATTGCCCACTATCTTTTATGTAGTAATTCCTCATACCTAAGAATTTTTATGGGTTTAGAACGAACGATATTAATTCTCGACGCTTCAAAGTGTAAATCCTATTGTGCACTGGCAGTTTTTCTGATTTCTATAGAATTACCACCCTACGACCATGTCACCACACTACCCGGTCGATCTGAGTCCAGGTCCTAGCCCTTAGAGGTGCCCTTGGGTTGTTACGCTCTCATCCGATCCGAACGCCTCGCTGGCGTGAGCCTTCCCCATCTCCCATCCATGATTCCCAGTGAATTGAATTGTGATTGTTTCCTTGCCTTGCCATAAAGTCGTTTTCCGTCAGGTGATATTCAAATGCCTTCAGACATCATCAACATTACTTGCCTTAATCTTCCATTCTCCTAAATCAGCCGTCATCTTAACATTTACTCCTTCTAAATCTTTCCCAAAGTATATTCATATTTTCTTCTGTCTTCTTTTTCCTACATAGTTTGCAAGCGTTGCTCCATCGTGGAATTAAAACATACACACACATTATACCATCACTAGTTCATTTATTGTCTCCACTTTACGAGCCTTCCCTATGGATGTAATCGTCACAGGGAGTTTTTCTTCCCATTCCCATAGGGTGGGTGTATATGGAATCACCAGTGTCACCCTATGGTGACCACCATAGGGTGACACTGGTGATTCCATATATACGATTAAACCACATTGGTGAATGTATTTGTGATACAGACTAGTTAATCTATGTGCGAGATGAAACTGATTGCCGTTATCACACTCAAAGTACTATCATTACGGACGCTTTGTGCGGTTCCTCAAATTGAATATAATCGGCGGAGAGTGTCGACAGTAGTTCAGAGCTACAATCCTATCGGACATCTTGCGGTGTAAGCTCTTTACTAATGAGAAATCGATGTTGCAGCGAGTTATATGACGGCGTTAGCGCCATGACTAGTTAATTTTCATTATAGTTGAGCTCGTCTTGTTTAATGTGGAATAGAATGAAGCCCGTACATAATTGGGCAGTTGACAGGTTAGTAAATAGTCTACAACTGTCCCTCAGCTGGGCAAAGGCGTCCATCATTGAATGAAGTCATCGCTACAATTGATGGGTAATGGCTTAATCGCCACGCTTGCCAAATGACCCGCATTTGTTTATCACGAACTCGAGCTAAGCATCAATAAAGTAAAACACATTTTGGCCGACCTGGGAATTTTGCGCTTTGTCACTCACTGAAGCGTTTTTTGACTGGTTTGGAAAATAGAGAAGTTTTATTCAATAGAGAAGCTTGAACAACATGGTTCCTTAAAATAAATTGCCCTTTCATTTATTGTTCTCACGCCCACTGACTATTAATTTTTCCTACACTGAACCTTATAGAATGTTCAACCTGTATGGTACCTCAAACCAAGGCAACTTACATAGTGTATCCAAATTCAAATTCAAAAATCATTTATTCAGTTTAGGCTACAAGTAGCTCTTATGAATGTCGCTATGCCATCGGTTCGTAAGTCTACTCTGGGTGGGAGATCTTGCACTGAGAAGAACCGGCAAGAAACTCAGCAAGTGTCCAGCTCTTTTCTCCCTTACAGCGTCAAAAAAAATAAAAATTGAAAAATGCCCTATCATAGCAGGACACTTTCCATTACAAATAAACACAAAAAAATATAGAAGACAACCATAACATGTAAAAAGAAAAAAAAAAACAAAAAAATAAACAAATCTAATATATCAAATTTACATCTGGTATAAGTTTCAATTTCCACAATGTCATACAGTACCACTACAGTACTCTAATAAAAGTCAAAAATTGTTTAAGAAAAACAAAGTCAAACTATAGTAATTAATACTAACAATAAGATAAGTATGCAAGAGCAGACCAGCCTCCACAGGCGGCACAGGCGGTATAAGTAAAATCAGGGGGTTCTTGGCGGGAAAGTGAAGAGTCATGTCTGCGGTTTTGTTGTTACTTTCTGAAATTTGTGTTATGTCGAATATTAATGTGAAAAAATGGTGGATTATTAACCGTTAAGTGTTCGTGAGTGTGCATGACTGTTGGCAAATGAAACAAAACAGTGCAACGTCACTTTTCAAATTCTCTCAAGAAGTCCGCGTGAGGACTTAGTAAAGCCCCACATATTTTCTGAGATACTCGAGGGGTTGGGGGGTATATCATTTCTCACTTCCCATTTCTATTATCATTCATCATCATCATACAGGAAGGAAATATTGTTTATTTATGTATTACTTGTAAGAAAAATTTTCATCGGCTAAATGCTTGTGTAAAGTCATAAAAAAAAAGTAAAAAATTAATTAATTAATTATTATTCGTGTAATTTTGTAGTGTGTGCCAATAAATGTATTTCATTTCATTTTTCATTTCATTTCATTTTCATTTAAAATCAGCCACTAAGTTATCCAATTTACAGACGCCTGTAAACATATCAACCTATCTAAAACTGTCAAAGGAGATGTTCGTTTTGGGCCCTTATTTTATTTCAGTTTTGAAGTGATGCTTTTCTGATAGATCTGCCTTCTGAGATGATGTTTCCAAAAAGAAAAAAAAAGAAAAAAGGCCCCAACATAATTTAAAAAATATTTAAAAACTTGAAATCTTGTTTTCTTCATCAAGCTTTTCTTATTATTTTTGGGTTCTAATGAAAGTTTTAAGTGTTTATTATATATTGCTGAACTTTCTTATACATTCTAAAAGGTATTTTAAGGTTTCAATGCAATTTCCTGAAAATGAAACCATATATGCGATTGCTGGCTGTAATGGGTATACCATTGCACTACTAATTTAAAAATTAAGTTATATTTTTAAATACTTACAATCATTCATTAGAAAAGCGAAGTTGCCAAGGTAGAAAAAGTTTAGGGTTGCTATTTTATGAATTTTTATTATCTGACCTTTTTTATTATAATACAATGTTTGGGTATGTTTAAAAAATACATTAATAAATGGAAAGGTTCCTTATTTTGTGCTCTTTTCATAAAACATAATTTCATCACTGTAAGAATTAGCCCAGCCTCCATACAAAAATGGAACATCTCCTTTCTCCAATACATAATCAACCATATGCCGTATGCATAAAGATCAAAGTCGAATAAAAAAATCTGACAGTTTGTGGTATCCTATGTGCAGGCGTGAGTACCTTATTCCCTATTTGTTATCTTTTTATAATATTTTGTATTAGTTGTCGCACGCGACTTCGTTCGCAAAGACTACACTATCCCACAGGAACCTGTTACCGGGATAAAAAGTATTAACTACTAAAAAGTTTGTACTATATCCTAGTCCTGATCATGGTCTGTCTATGTGTAAAGTTTCATCCAAATCCGTTCAGCTATTTTCACGTGATGCGCGGTCAAATAAACAGACAAACAGATAAACAGGTAAACAGACAAACAGACGAAAAATCTGTTGGAACGTGTTCTGTTAGTATCTGCAGCCAACTTTTTTTTCGAATATCTTACATGTACAGACTTTCAACCCTTTTTAGCTTTAATATATGTATAGATAGATAAATAAATAAATAAACTTTCCTACACTCACACCAATTATCTAGCCCAAGAGAAGCTTCGGTATGAAACTCGTTAAAAATGGTTACTAGACAACGGATAAACATACTTAAAATACTTACTTATTATAATACATAATACACATTACACATAATATACATTTTAATTTATTTTAATTTAAATTTAATTTATCTTAATTATAATTTTACAAATTGTTATTGACATAGTCTACTAAGTAATAATTGTAATTTTTAATTTTAGTAAATTTAGAATTATAAATAAGTAATTAGTTAATTTCGAAAGCATGACGACAAAATATTTGTATATCGACAGATCGGTAAAACATGTATGTGCTATCCTTTAATAATTACATCATTGTTACCATGTTTTATGCAAATAAAGATTTTATGATTTATGATTTATGAAAGAACAATACGGTTTCCAGAAGAATAAATCAACATCGCTTGCGGTGTGTTCGCTTTTAAAGTCAATTTTAACGAACCTTAATATGAAAGATATGAAAGACCACTACACTATTCTTTGACTTAACGAGGGCTTTTGATTATGTCGCACATGATCTTTTGCTAAAAAAACTAGCAGCAATTGGTATCAGAGGTATAGCTCTTGATTGGATGACTAGTTACCTAGCCAACAGAAAGCAGTGTGTGGTAATTACACAAATAAGTGAAAAAAGTGAAATAAAGTCATCTCATCTGATTACAAAACGAATACATGCGGTGTTCCACAGGGAAGTGTGTTGGGCCCAATTCTCTTCCTTATATATATTAATGACATTACTAAGGTAACACCACATAAATGTGTTCTGTATGCGGATGATATATCTATTGTTGTGACATCATATAAGAAAAATAATACAATTAAACAGCATGAAAATGACGTTAACAGTACTGTAGAAAACGTAATAAAGTGGCTGGAGATAAACAATTTAAAAATTAATGTTTCTAAAACTAATTATATAAAATTTAATAACAATAATTTGGACATGAATATTCAGTACAATAATACAATCGTAGAAGAGTTGGAACAGACAAAATTCTTAGGATTAATAGTCGACCGAAGCATTAATTGGAAGCCACAGACTGAAAGTATTTGTAACAGGGTTAACAAATTTGTGTACGCTCTAAGGCAAGTTAAACAGTTAACTGATCTGAACACAACACTCAATGCTTATCATGCATATGTAGGATCTATATTACGATATGGCATTGTAATGTGGGGTAACAGTAGCAATGTCAATAGAACCTTTATTATTCAGAAGAAGTGCATTCGAGCATTGTACGGTATTCCACCATATTCATCTTGTCGGTCACTTTTTAAAAGGCTTGGATTGTTAACACTACCGTCGCTATGTATATATGAGATATGTGTGTATGTAAGGCAGTCGATTCAATCTTTTAAGAAAGCATGTGATATTTACCCACGAAATAGAAGAAATCCAAATAGATTGATAATAGAACAAACCAAAAGAATACAACAATATGACAAGAGTTTTTTGGTTATGTGCGTTGAAATATATAATAAGTTGCCCAATGACATGAAACAATGTAATATAACATTATTTAGAACTAAATTGCGTAAATGGTTAATTGAACACGAATTCTATAATCTCAAGGAGTTTTTTGACATGAAATAATTATTGTGTGTTAATTTAATTTAATTTATTATTGATTTGTTGTTGTTAAGGTTTGATAGATATATATATTTATTTATTTTTTTAATGTAATTACTAGGTATTTTCTATTTTTGTTTTGATGAAATTTGATTTGATTTGGTAATCATTATATTTGCATGCCAGTTGTAACTTGGTGAAACATGATTGTACTTTTATTAATATTATTGTCATCTTATATACCATGTTTGAGGCAAATAAAGAATTTATTTATTTATTTTTATTTATGATCATAGTAAACACCCAGACCCGAGACAATTTAGAAAAACAATAATTTTGAAATTGACCCGACCGGGGATCGAACCCGGGACCTCAGAGATGGCGACACCATGAAAACCGGTGTACAAACCACTCGAACAAGGAGGTCGTCAAAAAGATAAATTTTTGTTATGTTGTGTGTTGTTGTATGAAAAGATTCTAAATCGATGATGAAAAGGTACAAATAAAGTGCTTTCTATTTAATTCTACATACCTCGTCGTCTCCGGTATTTCCAGCTCCCGTAGGTACTGCTTCGCATCAAAAGCGTGGTGGTTGAAGTCTCTCGGCCTTAGCTGTGATGATGGAGTGGTCACCTCTTCTGCTGTCACTGTTGCTAGTAGAAGAAGCAAGTAGATGGGTGGCGTCATGATGAGCCTTTTCTATTCTGTAACAAAATTATTAATGTTCAAAATTGGATATTTTGGGACCCACAATTTGACTGAAAAACTAATGAACGCCCTTTTCATCGCTTGGTAGATTAGTGAATAATCAAATAATAGATCCATTATCATCATCATCATCATAATAAACTTAAACTAACAAAATCAAACTTAACAACAAAAACAAAACTATTCAAAACGTTTCTAATTTTGCTCAGGCTTTCCCGTAGGCTTTTCAGCAGTGGGAGATTTCTTTTTCTTTCTAACCACTTTGAAATCAAGGGTAAAATTGGTAAATAATAACGGATAATATTGATCATCATTCATCAAGACTGATATTGATATATCTGTCTCCAGAGATGTTGCAAATTCTTTAAAACTCACGACAGATACGGAAATTTCTTCCGTTCTAGAAAAAGCAGTTTTCTAGAAAACCATCGTTACAAAAAAGGAAGAAAAGAATAACATTTTCCGCTGTGTCCGTATTTTCTTGGTACTACCCAGGTCTGTGCCCTAATATCTAAATTATCACCAATGTATAGATGATATTTTTATTGATCAATAAATTACAATTGACTAATTTGATTTTTAGCTACTCCAATATGCATGGTTGCATAATCGTGATTGTAGTAGGTACATTTTGTTTCTCTTGTTTGTTGTTTTCTGGTGTCCTCTTTTCTAGGTTTCCATGGAAGATCAGCGTCGGGACACCTTTGGTGTTCTGTCAAATGCTGAGTGGATACCTTTTTTGTGTCACTGCATTTTTAATTCTATTAAATTTTTATTTTATTTCATGTATTATTGTGTGACACTCTTGTGACACTAAATTTTTTTTTTTATTTCCTTTATTTTTTTTCATTTATTAACAACACACACATAAAAAATAAAGGTGTCAGGCAGTATACACACAAGAGCAAAAATAAGAAACAAAAAGAGTAATAAAAAGAAAACAAAAAGTGTTAAGTTAATGAGTCCTGTCTCAGCATAAGCTTCTGTAACAGTCTGTACCACTGCAAAAGTTGCTTACCATAATGACTGTTAAAAAAGCAAGCCAATCAACCTATCGAAGAATTACATTTCAATGACTTACAGTGATTCATTATATTCAAAACCTATTGGTGGCGACTGACCGGAGCGTATCATCGTAACGTAACCGTAACGTAGGTACCATTCGCGGCGAGCTTGACACGTCATTGCATTGACCGAACAAGGCGAAGCTCGCGGCTAGCGGCTCGCCTTACTGTACTAACCATGCGAATGATCGCATCGAACATGTTACGTTACGGCAAAATGCTCCGGTCACTCTCTAACTTAACAATTTCTGCCCCATTGTACAACGTGTATCAGATAGTCATCTGATAGTCATCTGATACACTTGTGTGGTCATAATATTAAAAGACCCAAAGTGTATCCGATTTTGTAGTATGAAGAGTTCATCATCATCATCATCTCAGCCAAAAGACGTCCACTGCTGGACAAAGGCCTCCCCCAAGGATCTCCACAACGACCGGTTTTGTGCTGCTCGCATCCAGCGGCTTCCCGCGACCTTCACCAGATCGTCGGTCCACCTTGTTGGAGGCCTGCCCACACTGCGCTTTCCGGTACGCGGTCGCCACTCCAGGACTATCCCGCCCCAGCGGCCATCAGTCCTGCGAGCAATGTGCCCTGCCCACTGCCACTTAAGCTTTGCAACTCTTCGGGCTATGTCGGTTACCTTAGTTCTTCTGCGGATCTCCTCATTTCTGATTCGATCACGCAGAGAAACCCCGAGCATAGCCCTCTCCATTGCTCTTTGAGTGACTTTGAGCCTTTTTATGAGGCCCATAGTGAGCGACCACGTCTCAGTCCCGTATGTCATCACTGGCAACACACACTGGTCAAAGACTTTCGTCTTGAGACACTGCGGTACATTGGACGCAAAGATATTTCGTAGCTTACCGAACGCTGCCCAGCCTAATTGAATTCGACGATTGACCTCTTTGCTGAAGTTGGACCTACCTAGCTGGACCGTTTGTCCCAGGTAAACATAATCGTCCACAACTTCAAGGGCAGAGTCCCCAACTTTCAGAGGAGTGGGTACAACACGTGAGTTCGACATAACTTTCGTCTTCTCCATGTTCATTTTAAGACCCACTTGTTGAGAGACTCTGTTGAGGTCACCGAGCATTGTGCCGAGGTCTTCCAGGGTCTCAGCCATGACCACTATATCGTCAGCAAATCGAAGGTGAGTGATGTATACGCCGTTGACGTTGATGCCGAGTCCTTTCCAGTCCAAAAGCTTGAGAACATCTTCCAGTGCAGCAGTGAACAGTTTCGGAGATATTACATCTCCCTGTCTCACTCCTCGCTGCAACTGGATAGGTTTCGAGTTCTGGTCCTGAAGACGGACTGACATAGTGGCGCTTTCATACAAACACTTCAACACTTCGATGTACCGGTAGTAGATATGAGCGCCGATGGGTAAAAGGCCGGCGGCGGCGCGCCGACTTTTTTGGGTCGGCGGCGGCGGCGCCGTCGGCGGCGTGACCTTCAAATGTTTTTTTTAAATTTATTGTCAGGAAATAATAAAAATACATAGTTTATCGATCAGAAATACTTGCTTTTATTAGTATTTTAAAAACGAACATAAGAAAACAAATTTAAAACTAGAAAAATCACAGTTTTTATGATAATTGTGATTTTTCTAGTTTTAATTTTGTTTTCTTATGTGCGATCTTAACACCAAATTACCAATTAACACAAACTGTAGCCAAAAAAATATAATGTAACGTAGGCAGGTAATAACAAGATATATAAATATTTGATAAAAATATATAAAACACATATATATTTTTACCTTAAAAACATTAAAAATAGAAGTAGTCTTTAAAAGTATCGTTGAAACCATTAAATAATTCTTGGCTTCCTGAGATCATGCAAAATCAAATCATATCTGTAATCACACAGTCTCATCAGGTAGGTAGGTATTGTCTAAAATTACTAAATCACAGTACCTATTTAACAAAATAAAATCAAAATAGTTTTAATTGTTGATGCACCACTAGGCTCATCAGATCATCGCCTGATTCGGAGCACAGTGCCTCTCACGGAAACTTTAAAATCGCAACGTGCGGTCAGCCGTCGGGTCTGGTATTATAAGTCAGCAGACTGGGATAGGATGCGAAGTTTCTTTGCGTCGTACCCATGGTGGCGAGTTTGCTTCTCCCTGGATGATCCTGATGTCGCCGCCGATTCTGTCGTTGATGTGATACTGCAGGGAATGGAACTCTTCATTCCAAACTCTATGGTTCCCATTGGCGGCAGATCCCAACCATGGTTTGGTCGATGTTGCAAAATAGCGTCTCGCCAGAAGCGCGAGCATTACCAAGCCTGGGCTCATGCGGTGTCATCAAAGGATCCAAACACTAGTGTGCTCAAAAAGAAGTACAACTTTGCTGCCTTTAAGAAGGACATTGCCAAGGCGAAGTTATCGTTCTTAGGTAGAACTGGCGAGAGGCTAGTGCGTCTTCCTTCGGGTACGCGTGCATTCTGGTCTCTTGCCAAGGCTGTCTTGGAGAATTTCTGTCGGCCGTCACTTTCACCACTGCATAAGACCGATGATTGCCTTGCCCATACTGCAAAAGAGAAAGCCGATCTCTTGGGTACTCTTTTCGCATCAAACTCGACCTTGGACGATGGGGAAAACTCGCCACCAACCATACCGCATTGCGCTAGTTCTATGCCAAACGTTCGGTTCATGCAAAGGTCAGTTCGTAAGGCTCTTTTTTCCCTTGACATCCATAAGTCGAGTGGGCCTGATGCAGTCCCTCCCATTGTGCTTCGGACGTTTGCTCCTGAGTTGGTGCCGGTTCTAACGCGCCTCTTCCGGCTCTCTTACACTAATGGTGTTGCCCCGAGTTCTTGGAAGACAGCCCTTGACACCCGATTCCCAAAAAAGGCGATCGCTCTGATCCGTCCAATTACAAGCCTATAGCCATCACCTCTTTGCTCTCCAAAGTAATGGAGTCCATTACAAACTGCCAGCTCTTGAGGTACCTAGAAGAGAATCAGCTACTAAGCGATCGCCAGTACGGTTTTCGCCGCGGTTGTTCGGCTGGTGATCTTTTAGTGTACCTCGCTCACCGATGGGCGGAGACAGTCGAGAGGAAAGGGGAGGCGCTGGCAGTTAGCTTGGACATAGCGAAAGCCTTCGACAAGGTATGGCACAGGGCTCTTCTCTCTAAACTTCCATCATACGGGCTCCCTGAGAAATTGTGTGCGTGGGTCACCAGCTTTCTTTCTGGGCGTAGCATCAAAATCGTAGTTGACGGATTATGCTCTGACCTGAAGCCCGTGAATGCTGGAATCCCGCAGGGGTGTGTGCTGTCGCCTACTCTGTTTCTTCTGCATATCAATGACATGTTGTATAACAACAGCATTCATTGCAGACATCACATCACATCACATGCAGACGACAGTACTGGGGATACGCTTTACACCGGACTTACTAATATTTCTCTGGAAAGTGTCATCGAGAACCGGAATAAAATTGTGACTGACACTGAGAACAAGTTAAGTCATGTCTCGAATTGGGGCCGACTTAACCTAGTCCATTTTAACCCTTCCAAAGCACAAGTTTGCGTGTTTACCGCTAAAAAACATCCCTTCGTCGTATCTCTAAACTTTGAAGGAGCTCCCCTCGATACCAAACTGACCATTGGAATCCTTGGCGTCGATATTTCGAGTGACGTTCAGTTTCGCGTTCATTTGGAAGGTAAAGCTAAATTAGCTTCGAAAAAGCTGGGTGTGCTTAATAGAGCGGGACAGTATTTCACGCCGACCCATCGCTTACAGCTTTACAAAGCACAGATCAGGCCTCATGTGGAATACTGTTCCCATCTTTGGGCTGGAGCGCCCCCGTACCAACTCCTCCCATTTGACCGCATTCAACGCAGAGCTGCTCGAATTGTCGATGACGTGGTAACCTCTGGTCGGCTCGATCCACTGGCCTTTCGGAGAGACGTTGCGTCTCTTTGTATATTTTATCACCTTTATCATGGGGAGTGCTCTGAGGAATTGTTCAGTTTGATTCGTGCCGCTGATTTCCTTCACCGCAATACACGCAATCGACTGTCTTTCCATCCGCACCATCTTGATGGATGGCGATCTACTACTGTGCGTTTGTCACGTATTTTTTTACCACAAAATACAGTGCTGTGGAACCAGCTCTCAGCGGCGGTATTTCCGGACCATTATGACTTAGGGATCTTCAAGAAACGAGCCTATTCCTTCCTTAAAGGCCGGCAACGCATCTGCGGTACCTTTGATTTTTCGGGTGTCCATGGGCGGCGGTGATTGCTTCCCATCAGGTAACCAGCCTGCTCGTTTGCCTCTTTCTAATATTTAAAAAAAAACTACTTTTCTAGTGTTAGTTTTACCAGGAGATGCAAAAATCAGTAAGTATTAAATTCAGTGACGTCCAGATTTTGTTCTCCTTATGACGACGAACCTGGAAGAAGTACCGAATCTTCACACAAAATTAGTTTATAAAAACTCGATAAATGTTTTCTAAATGAAAAATATATCGATCAGATGCTTAACACGGTATTTTTCTGGCGTGCGTGGCCATTTTGACGCAAACGTGTAACGCGTCCTTTATCAACGAGCTCGTTCGCTGTTTCACACTGATTCAAAGTCGGCGCGCCGTTGCCTTTTCGCGGCGGCGGTGGCGCGGGGGAATTGGCGGCGGCGGCGGCGCGCCGGCGCGGCGCTCATATCTAACCGGTAGTCAATTTGGCACCGCTGGAGAGACTGTAGCACGGCCCATGTTTCAATCGAATCGAAGGCTTTTTCATAGTCCACAAACGCTAAGCAGAGAGGCTGGTTATACTTCTCGGTCTTCTGTATAACCTGCCGCAGCGTATGTATGTGGTCTATGGTGCTGAAGCCTTTTCGGAAACCGGCTTGTTCGATAGGCTGGAAGTCATCAAACCTACGTGCGAGACGATTCGTTATGACTCTCGAAAACAACTTGTAGACGTGGCTCAGAAGTGAGATGGGCCTGTAGTTCTTCAGCAGGGTTTTGTCGCCCTTTTTGAAGAACAGTACCACCATACCTTCGTGCCACGTCTCTGGCGTTCTGCCCCCTAGTACGACGGAATTAAATAGCTTCTGAAGAGCTACGAGTACCGGTCTTCCGCCTGCTTTCAGAAGCTCGGCCGTAATTCCGTCAGCACCTGGTGCCTTGCCGTTTTTGAGCTGTTTGAGAGCCATACTAATCTCGTAGAGGCTGATGTCCGGGATGTCTTCGGTATAGTGCCGGGTTAACTTAGCTCTAGGGTATTTAGCTAAGCTTTGTACAGGTGGCCGCGTGGATGTGTAAAGCTGCCCATAGAACTTCTCGACCTCTCCCATAACATCGGACCTGGTCGTGACAGTTCTGCCGTCATCGGTTTTCAGCGTCGTCAGTTGGCACTGCCCAATACCCAGATCTCTTGCGAACACTTTTGAGCCTTTGTTCCGCTCAATGGCCTCTTTAATACGGTCAGTATTAAATCGGCGCGTGTCGCGAGTCATAGACTTCGAGATCTGCCTATTTAGCCGCCGAAACTGAGACGCATCACCTGAGGAAAGCAGAACCATTGCGCACCGCTCTTCCATTAGTTTTAGGGTATGGTCTGAGAACTTTTTGGTTCCTTTTGTACGGTGGGTTTTAAAAAACTTGGACCCAACTGTTTGGACAGTTTCCACAAACCTGTTGCTGTATTCGTCCACATTTTCGCAATCGTTTAGGCACTCGAAGCGATTTTGCAATTCAAGTTGAAAGCTTTCGGGGTTTTGGATTTGGATGGGTGCAGGACGGAGCGTAGACCTTATCAATCGACGTCTTTCCAGCTTAACATTGATATTCAATGTGCCTCTTACCAACCGGTGATCGCTGCCAGTTTTAAACGCATTGATCACAGTGACATCATTGAATATTTGCTTCCTCGTCGACATAATAAAATCAATCTCGTTTTTTGTTGCACAATCGGGACTCATCCAGGTCCACTTGCGGTGTTCAGCCTTCCTGAAAAAGGAATTCATCATAAAGAGTCCCTCCCTTTCCAGAAAGTCCGCCAGCAGTTGGCCCCGTGAGTTCCGATTACCAACCCCAAATCGTCCCACTCTCATGTCATCGCCGCTTCGTTTGCCCAGTTTTGCGTTGAAATCTCCCATGACAACGGTGTAATGAGTTTTGGAGGCTTGTATGGCTCTAGAGATGTCCTCATACGTAGCCTCCACCTCATCGTCAGGGTGTGTCGTAGTAAGAGCATAAACCTGTATGACCTTCAACGAATACCGTTTGGTTATTCTGAGTATAAGGTACGCTACCCTAGGCGACACACTTCCGGTCTCGACAACGTTGTTCACGAGGGACTTGTGGACGATGAACCCGACACCTCCTTGGGACAGTTGTTCGCCCTCCCGGAAATAGAGTAAGTTACCAGACTTGAGGATTATCGAGTCCTGCCCCTCTCTTCGAACTTCAGATAATCCAACTATGTCCCACCGTATCTTGCTCAATTCTTCCTCTAGTTCCAAAATCTTTTCGTCAGTCCGCAATGTGCGCGTGTTATATGTTGCCAGGGCCAAAGTTCGTCGTTGGCGGTAGCCAGATCTCTGCCGGAGATTCTTAGCACCCCCTGCCCCGTCGCTGCCTTGGCCGCTGCCGTAGCTAGGGCGAGCGGGGCCGCCGGGGACTAGGGGCCGGTGTTTCGTGGTGTGCATTCATGAGGGGATTTGCCATAATCGCCACGCTTGGCAGGCGGGTTGGCGATCGCAGTAGCTGAGAGTTAACCTCAGAGAGATGCTGCTGCCCATCCTCTGGAATGGTCCCTTAGTCGGCTTTTACGACACCCACGGGAAGAATGGGGGTGGTGCAATTCTTTATCCCCGGCACCACACAGGGAAGTATGAAGAGTTACTTAGACATAATTATTAACTTTAACTTGTCATGTAACTGTTAATTAAATATTTATATTAGTGACGTCAAGCATGTCAGGCGTGCATCAGCAAGCAGCAGTGATCATTAATGTAAGTACATAGAGGTTACCGAACCACTAGTGCTGTGACATGTTTATATTGATTTTTTATTTTTTATTTTATTTATTTCGGGACAGCAAACCGTTACAATATATTATTTAAACATAAAATCTTACAAATCTGGTATAATCATACCACATCACCATATACGATATTGTAACACATATTAACAAAGGAAAAGTGTACAACTGTGGAGTGTGGATCTTAAACCACGAAAGCTAATACAATTTTGCATTACAACAATTCACATATACACTAAAAAAATTAACAAAATACAGAATATCATGAATATTGTTATTAATATGGCAATGTTTATACATGTTTAAGTTGGCTGCAATGCAAAAAGTGAATGTGTCATCCATATGTCAATGTTGGTGGTAAATTTTTTTATGCCTCCCTCACTTCCTGTCTATTCGCGTGTTCGGATGTGTGACTGATGAGAATTACCTATAATAAAATTATATCAGATGAGAATTACCTATAATAAAATAATAAGTGTCCATTACAAAAGATCTGCTTTTTATTTCAATAACATCAAATATAATGAATAATTAATTCTAGCCTTGTTTATTTTGAGTGACTAGATTATTTTTAATTATGTATTATTTCTAACATTTATCTATCAGTTTATTTTTTTTCTCCTGCCTTTGCATACAAAATCCTGAGTGTATCTGATTTAAATTTCCATTTTGAAGACAAAAAAATATCAACGGTTATAAAAGTAATACAGATATGACGTCACAGTAGAAATATTTAATTAAAAATTGCATGACGTATTTATTTATTTATTTATTTATTGGGAAACAAACAGCATTTTATAGTACAGAGGTAATAACTTAATCTATGTTTCACATTTGCCAAAGCAGTTTCCACTTATAATTAAAATAACTACGTTAAATACATACTTACTTTAGAAATACATATATTTCTTATATAAAAATATAACCTCAAATACAGAGTAATTGTTTTACAACATACAAGATACTACTATAAAACTATAAACCTAAGCTTTTTTTATATCTTTTTTAAATTTAGATGGTTTTAGATGGAAGATATCGATGTGACCATAACGCCCATTATAATTATTCAAAGTTCTGGCAATGAACCTATTTTTAGCAAAATTTGTGCGGCACCAAGGCACAGAAAAAGTGTTACTCGATCGCAGGGTCGATCTCGAGCATTTCAAAGAAACTTTACTTAATAGGTACGGGGAGTCCACATAATTGTTAATAATTTTATACAAAAAAAGTACGTCCCTGTGATCTCTTCGCAAACTTAAGGGGATAATATCATCTTTAATTAAATTATTATGTTTATATTCAAGACGCTTAATGAACTTGTTTTGAATTTTCTGAATAGAATCTGTATATACCGCATATTGAGGGTTCCACACAGTAGAAGCATACTCAACCTGGGACCTAACAAAACAATTATAAAGCAAAATCAGAGTTTTAGCATCTCGGAAATCAGTACTTTGACGGAAGATAAAGCCCAGCATTTTATACGCCTTACTTGTAATTTTGTTAATATGAGAAGAAAATGATAATTCGCAATCAAGTATCACTCCCAGGTCTCTAACCTCAGATACTCTTTTTAGTTTTTTATTGTTGAGTTGATAATCAAAAGTAATTGGCTTTCTTTTTCTGCTATAAGTTATGGTACAACATTTGTCTATATTTAGGAAAAGCCTGTTAATATTACAGAAATTACTGAGTCTAACTAAATCGTCTTGTAACCTAATGCAATCATCAACTGATTTTACAATTGTAAATATTTTGGTGTCATCAGCAAATAGTAAAAAATTAGAGTTTTTGAAGCAGTTAACAACATCATTTATAAAAATGTTGAAAAGCAGGGGTCCGAGATGAGAACCCTGGGGCACACCAGATGGAATTGGTATAAAATTTGAAATAAAGCCCTTAATGGTAACTGCTTGAGTTCTGTTACGAAGGTACGATTCCAACCACCTCAGAAGGTCACCATGTATACCGACATACTCCATTTTTTTAACTAAAATAGAATGTGAAATTTTATCAAAACATTTCGAGTAGTCAGTATACACAGCGTCCACCTGGAAACCCATGTCCATACCCACAAGTACCTGATCAACAAATTCGCACAGATTCGTTTCAGTTGACCGCTTGTCAATAAAACCATGTTGCTGTGTTATTAGTAATGGTCTCAAAACCAAAAATAACTCATCGTATATAATTTTTTCGAAAAGCTTGGAGATCACTGAAAGCTTTGAAATGCCTCGATAATTACGAACGTCGTGCCTGTCACCACTTTTAAAAATTGGTACCACCAAAGACTGTTTCCAAACAGTGGGCATAATTCCGCAAGCCAGGGAACAACGAAACAAAATGGATATCGGTTCCGCCAACTGTTTGCAACGTGTCTTCAATAAGAGGGGGTGACACCCATCGGGCCCAAAACCCTTGCTAGTGTCAATTCGTGAAAGGTATTTTTCTACTATTAGGGGCGTAATATTTATAGATTCGATAATACAAGAATTTGATTCACCGGGCGATTTGTAATCAGGGACCGGGTTTGGTTCATTTTGGAAAACTGATTGAAAAAAAGTATTGAAAAGATTAGCGATTGATGAGCCGTCAAATCCCGTGGAATTGTCTAGGTACAATGTGTTCGGGATAGAATTATATGTTTTTTTGGATTTAATAAATGTCCAAAAATGTTTGCTGTTTCTTTTAATATTAAATTCAGTTTTTGATATGAAAGAGTCGTAACATGATTTTTGTAGTAATTTTATTTCCTTACGCACTTCACTGAATTTATAATAATCACTTAACCTATTGTACGTTTTCCATTTTCTATTTTCATTTTCTTGTGATATAAATAAATTAAAGACCGTGAATACCATACCGGAAAAGGGCTGTGTTCTGACACGTTTTTCATTGGAACATAGGTTTCTATTAATTTGTTTAAAATTTTATAAAAGCATTCCACGGCGGAATCAATGTCGCGCTCCATCAGGCGATCAGCCCAGTCAATTGTAGCAAGTTCGCGATTAATGGCTTCGTAATCAGCGGCATGGAAACAACGAACTGCGCGCGGAGGTGGACGAAGGCACGCCACGTTACCGGCGACGCACTCAATGGCCAACGCTGGGTGGTGGCCGTCCTCGGGAAGCGATAATGGCCGGGTACGTGACACTAGACAGTTCAAGCTAGACATTACAATGTCTAGACAACGACTATTGTGGTTAACAACATTATTAAATTGAGACCAGCCCGTGAAACATAAAAAAGTATTTAATTGTGAAGTAAGTATACTATTAAAAGGGTTAGCTAATCTTATTCCCGATCTTTGGTTACCATCCCAAATAGCTTCAGGTATATTGAAGTCTCCAACAATAAAATATTGATTGTCAGGTTCTTCAATAACTATATTAGATAAATAATCATAGAACGTCTGCTGTGACATAGACTGGTGCGCACTTTGGAGAAAATAACAACAAAATATGCACAACTTCCTATAACTATGTGTTCGGCCAAGCGTAATGTTAATGCGGGTAATTTCAGTATCCCGTGGACTAGGTAGCAAAGACGGCGACCGCACGTCCGCTGGTATAGTTCGTCGTACCGCGATCAATGTACCCCCACCCCTGGTTGTCCCATTTTAAGTTAATAAATATACCTTAGCAACTATGATTACAAGATCTAGATTGGATACAATTTGGTTATTTTCATTATTACAATACCTATCTGATACACGTTGTATAGGTACTGTTGATGTTTGTTTCAATAAATAAAAACATTTTTTTTTTCATTTTGTTTTTTCATACTTTTTAAGTTGTATAGTTAATTTTCACAGATCCTATGATTTTCTTTGATCATGTTATTCTTCTTAAACTTCATCACGATTGTATAACAGCTATGGGCAATTATTTTTATTGTGCGACATGCGACAGAATCTGTGTCATCGCGCTTCATTGTACCATCAATTAACGTAAAACATGGCATTATGACCTAATGTACTGAATCCCATAGTAAAATTATATACACCGTGAGTTTTAAGTCGTTGTTTTGCGTTAAGCAGGTGACAGTACTCATAATTCGTCATCATCACCAGATCTTTTTATATCCCCACTGCTGGGGCACGAGCCTTTCTATATGGATGGATAGGGAGACATAAACCACCGCGCGGGCCCAGTACGGATTGGTGGTTGTTAACGACTGCGAATGCATCCGGGATCAACGTCTCTACGTGCCTTCAAATGTATTTATTTATTTTATTTTAAAACTTTTGCAACATATATAACATGGCGGACTTAATGCCTCAGGCATTCTCTACCAGTCAACCATAGGGTGGTGCAGAAATAACAAGGTAGGTGCAATTGGGTGAAGACAACAATTTAGAAATAAAAATAATATATTATAAAACGCACAGTATATACTTAATATACAATTTATATAAATACACTTATATACACTAATATAATGTATATTATTACATAAACTACTTTTACAAATATAGCATGTAAATGTATGTTACATACCGAAGCTCAGACTCAGCGAGAGTAGTAAATCCTTTATAGGTAACTCAATTCGATTTTATAATAAAATACCTGATCATAATAACTGCGTTGACAGATATCAAATTCAAAACGCACGTTAAACATGTTTTAATTAAGAAAGCTTATGTTATAAAAACACAAATGTTGAAAAAATTTCCACGAGCAGGGTTTGAACCTGCACCCTTCTGACATACCGGGTCAGGTGCTCTTCCAATTGAGCTATCGTGGTTCTAACCAGCCCGCCGAAATTATTCAACACTATTTACTTTTAACTTTGAAAGCCAAAGGCGCCCATTCAATATATTATTAAAAAAAAAATGTTAATGACGGTAGTTGTCAACATTGAATGGGCGCCTTTGGCTTTCAAAGTTAAAAGTAAATAGTGTTGAATAATTTCGGCGGGCTGGTTAGAACCACGATAGCTCAATTGGAAGAGCACCTGACCCGGTATGTCAGAAGGGTGCAGGTTCAAACCCTGCTCGTGGAAATTTTTTCAACATTTGTGTTTTTATAACATAAGCTTTCTTAATTAAAACATGTTTAACGTGCGTTTTGAATTTGATATCTGTCAACGCAGTTATTATGATCAGGTATTTTATTATAAAATCGAATTGAGTTACCTATAAAGGATTTACTACTCTCGCTGAGTCTGAGCTTCGGTATGTAACATACATTTACATGCTATATTTGTAAAAGTAGTTTATGTAATAATATACATTATATTAGTGTATATAAGTGTATTTATATAAATTGTATATTAAGTATATACTGTGCGTTTTATAATATATTATTTTTATTTCTAAATTGTTGTCTTCACCCAATTGCACCTACCTTGTTATTTCTGCACCACCCTATGGTTGACTGGTAGAGAATGCCTGAGGCATTAAGTCCGCCATGTTATATATGTTGCAAAAGTTTTAAAATAAAATAAATAAATACATTTGAAGGCACGTAGAGACGTTGATCCCGGATGCATTCGCAGTCGTTAACAACCACCAATCCGTACTGGGCCCGCGCGGTGGTTTATGTCTCCCTATCCATCCATATAGAAAGGCTCGTGCCCCAGCAGTGGGGATATAAAAAGATCTGGTGATGATGACGAATTATGAGTACTGTCACCTGCTTAACGCAAAACAACGACTTAAAACTCACGGTGTATATAATTTTACTGAGACTGAATATTTATAAAGTACAGTGAAAAAATTAAATGCCTACCCGACCCAGCCAGGAATCGAACCAGGCTCTTGGCTGCACTGACCATTATGCTTTCCCGGTTTTTCACTGTATTTTATAAATATTTAATTCAGCTTCAGTGCAGCAATTAGCTCTTCAAAATAAAAAAAGCAAAATTTTCTGAGACTTGTTAAGTTTTTGTAGTAAAATTTTACCTTGCCAATACTTTTTATTAAAATTAAATTGTACCCTATATTACTCGCACGGAATGTATCAATCTATCAGTGAAAGATTTTTTGGAATAGGACCTTTAGTTCCCGAGATTACCCACACCAAACAAACAAACAAAGTCACAATAGTTTTTTTTAAAATACCTTATGGGTAAGCACAGTGCCTTCTTCTCACCTGATGTTAAGTAATGATAAGGCCGAGGGTGGAAGCGCACTTCACCCGGGATCCTCAACTAGTGAAGCACTGGCTATCTTATATCTAGCTGCCGGAACACAACAATGCTGCAAACATTGATGTTATGGCGACATATTTAGATAAGATGGTGGTAGCCAGGCGGACAAACAAGTCCCACCACCAACCAAACCGAGTACACAAACATGTACCCCCCGCTGGGAATCTAACCCGGGACCTATAAAGTCAAAGTCATCAGACAACTTAAGAAAAGTGCTTTTGAATCGTCCATACATTTTTTACCTACTACCCACAGGATGTATATTTTTTAGCTGTGGAGAAGAATGGGCGCAAGAAACTCCACAACTTTAATATAAGGAACGACATTTACAAAGAAAATAAAGTGAAATACTCATTTAATTTAAAAAAAATACAATTAAAAATTTTGAAGGGCCCGGAATTACAAATAAAGCTTACTTCTACATTTACTTAACATTACACTTTTTTTTTAAATAACGTACTTGGGTCTACACTCTGGGTCCAAACCTGTCCATAGAAGCGGTTAAGGTGAGTAGGTATAGATTAATAATAAACGCTAGTCCAACACGTATAAATGGTACTTCGTTTTATTTTTCTGTACACATTAATTTCGCAGTTGCCACACCAAACAATAATTTATTATTCAAGCAAAAGCAATTATTACACCGTCAAATCAGAAACCGTGTTTTGAATATCATTCCCAATTAATCGAGGGGTACGAAACTTTTTTTGCGTCGAAAAAGGTACCACAGACAATGTATTATTATCGTGATTGCATCATTGTCTTGTGTGAACGCGCGTGTCACAGATACGAAATTACAGCTGGCTACACACGCGCGATTGTCTATCTGAAACTTAATTAAGGGTTTAAGGTTTTTTATATTTATTGATTAACATATTGAAGTGATGTCTCGATGGCCGCGTGGTAACGCACTTGAACGGATATCCGAAGGTCTTGGCTGCAATTCTCAGGACGGGCAAAGTGTGTGTTTCTTTTGTGTTTGTGATGTTATTACTAACCCGCATTTGAGTAGCGTGTTGACAGGCCATACCCAGTTTTGGTTATTTTACTATAAACTTAATATACTTTAAAAAAAAATATATCCGTCTATATTGAGGCGTAAATTGGAGTTCTAAGTGACAGAACGTTGTTGTGTGTTTTGTTTTTTACTGCTCAATCGAGCTTAAGTTAGCTTTTGTTGCTTTGCAAATTTACTAAATTTTTTGAAAGTGTAACAGTTTTTTAAATGTATTATTTTCTACTAATTTCAATCAACAAAAAAGCCTCTTTTTTCTTGTAATTTTTTTTAATTTGTTTTTTACAACCCCGTGGCACCAGTTTTTGACAAGAACCAGTCTCTAGCAATAATTGAATAACGACCACCTGGGGCCCGACCGCCTAACTCGCTTTGACTTCGTGTGTGGTTTATGACGTCATCTTGTCGTTTCGTGCCGCCTACGCCTATGAAAGCAATATCGAAAGCTATAGCTTTTAACTTTGATATTGCTTTCATAGGCGGTGCGAGGTGGCAAGATGACGTCATAAACTATACGCGTAGTCAAAGTGATCGGTTAGGCGGTCGGGGGGCTGCTTGCTGTCATCTAGATAATTGGTGTGAGTGTAGGAAAGGTTATTTATTTATTTTATTAATTTATCTCATAATATTCCAATTAAATACATAGGTATTAATTTTTAGTCAAGACAGCAGTCGAACGTTGGGCTTAAAGTGTCGAACAGTGTTCGCCCATTGCCCTACGTAAGTTTACTTTTCCATAAAAAGAACCTCAAATTTAATATATTATATTATTTTTGTTCAACTCGGACATGGTTTTGACTTTTGTTTCTCTAAGACCATGAGGTGTAGGACCAAGAACAATGTAGCAGCTGAACCTAGGGTTGTCCTGTTACTTTATAGTTGTCTTTTGTATAAAAACAACCTCAATATCACCGCTATGTCATGCTTTTCCGACATGTTCACATTTTTCCGGGGCTTTCATACACAAGTCTGTATCTGCCATATTTGGCATTAACACGTATTACCAAGCAACCTGTATAATAAACTACACCTTAGAAATGTCCCAGCAAGGCAAAACATCGATCGTGTGTCAGAAGCCTTACTGCGGCCATATTGCCGTTGCCATGGTGACGATTGTTTTCCCGCGCGTGAGAATTAGACTGTTTTACGTGTGTGCTATGTTGTATTTCGATACAGAAACAGAATGTCGTATTGAGTTATAAAATACTTAAATGTAATACTATTATTATTTGTTTATGCAAGCTTAGATTCAGATCTAATGTGAACTGTTTACAAAGCTATCTTTACGCAAAATAGTGTTGGGCCTATTATTTACCTAACGATCTTAACAAAGCCGGCCATATTACGCATTGCACTTTGTTATCAAGATAACGAGAATTACAAATCAACATTTAAACTATGATATGATATTGGAGAGGTCTATGTCCAACAGTGGACTTATATAGGCTGATAATGATGATGATGATTGAGAAACTGATATCATGACTAGCATGGTATTAAAATAGGTCACCAATCCGGTGACCCGACATTGCAAAAGTTCGACATTACAACATAATTAGAAAAGCATTTTAATAAATAAGTACCTAGGTACATCCAATTATGCTTTTAAAAGATATTGTTAATTTGATAAGAATTATAGTAAAAAAGAACTACTTAAAAAGAATATTAACATAACCATTATGCAAATAATGTGAATAATTTTTATTTTTTTATTTTTTTTAAATTAATGGTCTACAAAAGTCAAAACTGGTTACAAGCTTAACTTAAAAATATGATTAAATGTTAACAAATTATCGTGCAATAATTTTCAACCTATTACATGTAGACACAACAGGAGCTAACGAACACAGTTCCAGAAATACGCTTTACTGATTAAACATAAACTTGCTTTACTTATTTTTATAAATTGAATATGTAAGTAAACTATTCTATCTATTCTTAAAAAGTTATTGCATTTAAAGAAACTGGGAAGATAGGTAAGTTATCTTTGTGTGCAACTACCATCGTTTGTATAATGTAACAAAGTTTTAAAATGAGCTTTATAAAAAACTGAAAATGAAAAGCTAAATTCATAAAAAAAACATGTTTATATTTATTTATTTGTTAGTTTTTTACGCATTGCATTTGAATTTTTCGAGTTATGGAGTTGGTCCGATAGTAAGAGTTGTCCGTTTGTATCACGGTAGTCATCTCAGAAGGTTTGGACGGTGATAAAAAAGTCATCCTGTATACAGGGTGTCCCAGAACTCAACGTCAAGCCGAAACGGGATGACTCCCGTGATACAAACGTTGATTTCTGGGATACCCTGTATAAAGCCTTGTAATTATGCAAAATTCAAAATAATAAAAAAAGTATCTTAATTTTATTAATCAATCAATGAAATAATTTTATTAATGTCACACACAAAATGAAACAAGTATTTAAAAAACTAATGTTGTGTACCTAGATTACAAAAATGTAGCATACCATTTAGCAAACACATGATATTGTATTTCAAAATATTACTTAACAAAGGCTTAATAAATTAAAAACTTTCGGTATTTCTACTATCTATGGAATGACGCGTGAGAAAAACTATTTTAAATTATGTATTTTACCTAAGTACTGCTTTTGGATATATACCTACGTATGATTAGAATTATTACTATTAACGGCATTATTACCATGTTTTTTATTGTGTTATTATACCTACATATACCCAACTATGTTAGTATATACGAGTTGTATCTTAACAAGTTTGTAATTCAGAAAGTCAAAAAGAAAAAACAAGTTAGTTACTAATTACATTCATAAACAAAAAGTTTCTTGCGTATCTAAAGAACCTATTGAATACTAATGAACTGATGAAAGGTTGTTTACACTTACCAATTTTCAATTAACACAACAATCACGCACTGTTCACGAAAGTTTCTGTTTTCACACGAGTGATCTGCACGCTTGCCTAAAAAGCAAATAATAATTTCAATAGCTAAGTAAAAGCTAGCTAAGTTATCTTCGGAGAAAAAACGAAATAAGTGCGCCAAAAGAGAACCGTCAAAAAAAAACACTACCGCAAAATCGAACGAATGCCTTTTTCGCCAAAAACAATATAGACAATCGAGCGGGTGAAAAACTTTTTGGCCGGGGCGCGGGAAAAAAAAAGAAAACTGCTTTTACTGTCGCGTTCCAAAAACAAAGGTTTGTATCTGTTCGAGAGATTTTGACGTATCCCTGAAGAGAAAAAAAAAAGATTATTCTTTCTAGCCAGCACGAACTCAGAGGCGAGTCGCGAGGAAATGACAGTTCCTACGGCTGCGCCTAGTTATTTATTACAACAAACCACTTTTCATAGAAAGTGAGCACCGAGCACCCCATTATAAGTTTTGGGACCTTGTCGCATTGCTATTCCGCGCATTCCGTTGTAATTTCGTACGCTGTCGCGAGTTCAGTTTAGTTTGAGAGAGTGCAATATTAGTTTGCTCAATGCTGTACGATTATTTCATCTTTTACGACTTGCTTTATAACTTCTTGTGTTCGATGCTGCATTAGGTATTGTACAGTGTTACATAAAATTAATAAGTCGTACCATAATAGTCACCGACATATTTTTTTTAATGAACAGGTATAGCCTTAGAATAATAACTAAAGCTATAGAAACCGGACTAAAATAGCAACACTCATTCATCAGTTCGTACTATTTTAACTAATGAACCTAAGTGATGTATTGGAAAGAGGTTGATTGTCCCTTTTTCTTTCGTTATTTTGAAGGACGTCATTAGATTTGTGACGTCATATTTGAGGTAATGTAGTGAGTGACTATATAAAGGACTCAAAGATTTTTTTTGATCACCGAATATCTGATGACCGTTTGACATAACAATACAAAAAATAAAAACTAAGTGTCAACCATTTGTCGCACTCCAACCTCCTTTTCTAGCCATAAGATAGAACGGAACTAAACATAGTTGCACTTTTTTATTTTAGCCATCCTTCTATAGCTTTAGTTATTGTTCTGAGGGTATAGCTTAATAGCTTGTTTGTTTGTATGTAGTAATTGCCGATTTACTCAACCGATTCACTAATTCTTAAAGCTCAAAGTATGTATCCTAAAGTAGATAGGTCCTTTTTTTCTTTTAAGCATTGGGATTCAAGATGATTATAAAAAAAAATTGCTGTAATTAGAAATAATATTAAGATTTAAGAGGAGCTCGATGGCGCAGTGGTTAACGCGCCCGGTCTGCGAGTGCTGAGGTTAAGCAACTTTCGCAAAGGCCGGTCACCGGGTGGGTGACCAAAACTTTATCATCTCGAGCTCCTCCGTGCTTCGGAAGGCACGTAAAGCCGTTGGTCCCGGCTGCATTAGCAGTCGTTAACAACCACCTGTCTGCACTGGGCCCGCGTGGTGGTTTATGGCCCGTTCTCCCTATCCATCCATAGGGAAGGCTCGTGCCCCAGCAGTGGGGACATAAAATGAGCTGATGATGATTAAGATTTAGATTATAGCGATGTCTTCATTGCAATAATTAAAGCATTTGCCCATTTGTGCGACTGTATAGGCCAGGGATGAGCAAACTGTTTCATACGCGTGACAATATTTACTAACAAAATATATGGCGGGCCAGGCTATTGAATTTTTTGCTGTATTTTTTCATTAAATAAATATTTTTTTTGTGAAATAAAAATATTAATACAGAAAATGCATACCATTTTCTGAAACACACATCGCACTTGAAATTTTGTTTGATAGTCACGGGCCGGACTTCGATCATTCACGGGCCGGAGATGGCCCGCGGGCCGTAGTTTGCCCGACCCTGGTATAGGCTAAATACTTTTTATGATTTGGGGTCCGTCAAACGAGGCGTGAAGGGGCACCTTTTCGGCTGGCATAGTGAGGGTGACTGATTCTGCGTTGTTTTCACGCTGCACCAGTTGTCTCCGCGACTGGGTGCCTAATGTGAGTTTGGCTCACTATTCACACCTATTACGATTATGAAAACGAAAATTAGTATGGCATTGAAGCAGAGCCTCCTGGATACGAGAAGAGTTAAAATTCTGCCATACAATTAATTCTCGTTTTTGTTAATGTGATCAAATGGCGGATGAAACCCGCGCTAGACACCCTGGACTCCATTTCCACTTAAGGGTGCGCCGACCAAAAAATGCCAAAAATGCAGTTACGGTTAAGTAAATATAATTGAAAATACTATCGTATAAAATGAACAAAATATATATTTAGTATCATAGGAAACGTGTTTACAATTTGTCAGAACCATAATGTCATAACACGCTATAGTTTTTTCTACAATATCATTTAAAGTTGGGCAAAAATCATGAAAACGAGTGGCGGCGTTTAGTAGATTTCTTATAGTTTATCTGAATTATTGTACCTCTGATTTTGTCTAAACAATCATCAATGGATAAACTACAAATTGCTAGACTACATTTTCGATTTATCAAGTGGTTATTTAAATAATATTTTTTTATTAAGCACCTTAAATTCCCCATACAAAATTAGTATGGCCGCGCAAATAAATATGGACGACGACATTTCAAATAAAACATTATGACACTTGTCACTTACGGACGGCGCATCCTTAACTTCAGGTGGATTGGAGTAATTTGCAGCGCTAAATATAAACTCGTATAAAAATTGGGAGACTCTCCACACTACAACTCATCGGAAATGCAGTTTTGTCGATTTGCCGGGGAGAATTAGCTCTATCGTCTTGAGGATGCTGTTGAATCCATAATAGTCGTGTTCTAAAAATCCGAATAAAATAACTAGGTACTTTAAAAACTCTTAATAAATATAAAGAAGGGGTAACATAAGAATAGACTAGAATTTATTTAAAAATGGAAAGGAAGTGGTAACAGTAAAAATACACTAGGTAGAATGTATTTAAAAATGGAACGAGCTATAAATTTCAAAACATGTCAACCAAGGAGATAACTAATCTATAAGTACCTACGTCATCCAGACAGATTATGTGTGTACCCTTCCACTGGCCAATAAGATTCGTTAACTATTTGTCACAGTGTAGTTTTATTATTGCCAAATACTTACCTTTTGTTATTAACGCTCTATCTAAACATATAAAATGCGGACAGACAGATCACGAGTCGTGGTCAATCACGATCGCTTTGTCAGACTCTTTTGTTGAGGTGATCTGAGCAATAGGTACTCCTCTGGTATACTTTGTGAAGATAAATGTCTCAAAGAGGTTAGACGTTTTAGAGTTGCATAGACAAATAAAAAAACGACTTACACTTTTATGTTTGCAGAATTGTTCTATTTTCTGAAATAAAAATTTTGTGCAATACCTAAGAAAAATATGAAATATTGATGGATTATTGACTGATACTCAAGGAGTTTGGATGAATATTTATTATATACCATTTCTATCATTACTCATTATTGAGTCTTCTTTATATCAGTAAACTAGCTGTGCTCGCGATTTCGTCCGCGTGGAATAGTGACTTTCGTCAGCATTTTTAATTTTGAGGCTCTTGTTTCCGTTTTTGCAACATTTTTCACTGATGCTTTGCTCCTATTGGTCGCAGCGTGATGTTATGTTATGATATAACCTAAAGCCTTCCTCTTTAAATGGACCATCCAACACAAAATAATTTTTCAATTCGAACCAGCAGTTCCTGAGATTAGCGCGTTCAAACAAACAAACTCTTCAGCTTTATAATATTAATGTAGATATAGATTAATTCTACGGAGAATTTGAAAGTGACAACAACGAACGATCAACTTATACAAAGACAATATTTTACAATAATTCCCTTACTTTAAACTGGCTAAATATGCAAAGCACTCCAAGCTTTAATTAATTATGAAAAAAGATTGCTAACGACTTTTTTGGCGGAAAACACGTTTGTTAAGTTTCTTTTTTATTTCTGTTGTGCCAGATGTATTTCAAACATTTATTAGCAAACTGAAAACAAAGAGGCCTTGTTCATGGTGTATTATTCACTGTTATGTGTTCGTTAATTTTAATATGCATGAGTGTTGGTGTAACCAAACAATGCACGTCCGTCCGATCACAGTGAAATCTCACATTTTTATTAAAACTTTAAGTGACCACGTATGTAATATACACCATGTGGTTTTTATGAAACCTAAGCTTATCATAGTTTTTTTTTTTTTTTTATTTATTAACCTTATATGTAACTTAGGATGTTATACAAGGTAAGTAATACGAAATATTGTGTCTGCCCACTAGACCGTATTATACCATGACATGATAAAATTTGACTAGAAAAGTCAACCAGCCTCAGGAAGCTCCAGTGGGAGTCGAACCCACGACCTTTGGATAACCAGTCCAATGCTCTGACCGCTGAGCTACCGAGGCCCAAGTTGAATTTCTCTAGTAGTTTGTGATTTACGTTGCAAGCCAGCGGTATTACGTCACTGTGAAGTTACTACCCTCACAGTCGGAAGAAAACTTTTGCAAGTATCTAACAATCTATAAAGATAAGAGAGAGAGAAAGATAAGATTCCTTTTAATTTTTTTTTGTAATTTTATCTTTTAACTTTTTATGAATAGCTTTGTGAATGCAAAAATTCAAAATAATAAAAATATACCATGACATGGCATATTTCGACCTATGTTACTAGGAGAAAGTTGTTGACTTACCGATGCTAAGTCACTCCTGAAAATAAGGCTACCGTTTTATAAATCACTTTGCATACGGAACCTTCTACTAGCGTTGTAAAAGTAAGCGATTGTCTCAAATCTATTATCTACCAAAGACTGATCTCGAAACATCTTCCGCCTTCGTTACCGGATATTACAAAATACCTAAACAAAATAAACGATTACAAAGTTTCTTGAAAAATTAAATAATAGGTACCTAGGTTACGTTAGACTTTGTTTTGGCAAGAGGTTGATGTTGGCTGCCAACGGCATTTACAGTCCGATTTAAAGACAGTCAGATACTTATGAAATATCGTTTTTTTTATAAGAACAGTGATCTTCACAATGTAAACACTAGAAATAAAAACAAACTAGCAGTACCCTATACTAGGCTCTACAAAGTAAATAAATAATTAGATAAAAGGCCTGTGTGTACATTTTTACAATACCAAATCATATTCAAAATCTAGATTTTTATAAAGTTAAAACCACCATAAAATAAAAACTTTCAATAAAGCTTATTTAAAAGCGTCTGATTGTGATTACACAAAAGACAAAACAGCATGGGTTTGAAATGCTCCAATCACTCCAACAGGTATTTCTAAATATTTTATAGTAACTGTAAACTTGTATACCTACATAAAAACATAATTTGGTAACGACATATAATTTTGTAAATGTCGTTACTTCTATCTCTTCTTCTATTCTTCTTTCTTCTTTCTTCTTCGTTCTTCTTGTATAAAGCTGTGCAGTTTCTTGCGCCCCTTCTTCTGCACAGCTAAAGATGTCCTGAATGGGTGATAGGCAAAATATTTTAAGGCAATTCAAAAGAGCTTTAATAAGTTTAGGTGAATAAAGATTAATTTCATTTCGTTTCATATGGCTCCTCTTCAAGCCGTAGTAATAAATTAATTAGATCGTCTTAGTCGTCGGTGTCCGAGTGGCAAAGCGGTCGGCCACCCGAAGGTCCCGGGTTCAATTCCCAGGTCAAGCAAAGTGTGTTTCTGATTTTTCAAAGCATTCGCCTGTGTTTGTGATCACCAACCCGCATTTGGCAAGCGTGGTGATTAAGCCATTACCCATCAATTGTAGTGATGACTTGATTTCAATGGTGGAGGCCTTTGCCCAGTAGTGGTACAGTTATATTTCCTTTCTTGCTTTTCTTTCACACAATTAAGGTAATATATTATAATATAAAAAAAAATAAAGCCTGACAATATATCATTAGCAATATCATTACTTAGCGCTACTTTTTAAGTGTATCAGGCGTCAGTTTAGGGGCAGGCCGGCAACTGGCCATAAGAATCACAAGATGCATTTCAGATTTAAAAGGAATATAATAACACACCTATTTAGGTAACCCATATCCAGTGGACTAGTGTTTTTTTTTAATATTGGCACGTCATACCACATCCTGCCTGATGGTAAGCAGCCGATGCAGTCCAAAATAATGAGAGCGCTCCTCACCACCCTTACCTTTTGTTGTAGGCTGATGATGATGATGATGCACCATGTTAGGTGACAGTTTTACTCCAACAAATGTCACCTAAAATGGTTTGGCTATAAGGGGCCGAGTTTTAAGCCAGTGACTAATATTCACGCTATGATATCAATATTAAGAGTACTAATTTTTCTCTTATTCAAAGTCACAGGTAACTAACTTCTTTTTGTTGCCTAAAATTTTCGAGCAATAAATAAAACAGAAAATAATGCTAAAGTTATTTTATTTTATAGTGTACTAGCTGTGCCCCGCTGTTTCATCCGCGTTAATTGATTAGGTACCATAAAAAAGGTTATAGTGAGTCAACCTTAAAAGCTAGACATGTGCTGTCGCGGACTTTTTATTAGAGCTTTTAAAGGGGAACAATTTCGTAATACATGATTTTTGCGTAACTTTCACCGTTTACGCAGCGCACGCAAGGAAAGCTCTCAAAAAAATTATTTTCCCGTTTTTGCAACATTTTTCATTGTTGCTCAACTCCTATTGGTCATATCGTTATGTAATATAGCTTATAGCTTTCTGGACTATTCAACACAAAAATATTTTTTCAATTCGAACTAGTAGCTCCTGAGATTAGCGCGTTCAACCAAACAAACTCTTCAGCTTTATAATATTAAGGTTTCGTGGAACTTTCAATTTCGAGATCGCCGCCGGTGAGATTCAACAATCGGGTCAGTTTTAAGTTTCCCCTAAATTCTTTTTTTCATAAACATGATCCAATGGAAAATAAAACTTGCACTTACTAAAATGTTTTTGTTTTTGTTTATACAAACTTTTTCAAAAAAATTTTTTAGCGCAAATTTTGTTGCGAACAAATTACAAAAACACAAATGTTGAAAAAAAATCCACGAGCAGGATTTGAACCTGCACCGTTCTGACATACCGGGTCAGGTGCTCTCCCAATTGAACTATCGTGGTTCTAACCAGCCCGCCGAATATGTCTATATGGTACGTCAGAAGGGTGCAGGTTCAAATCCTGCTCGTGGATTTTTTTTTAACATTTATGTTTTTGCACCTACTAATCAAGTTGATCGTATTATGCAATTTATTCCATAACGTATACACATTAATGAAAAATAAAATTATATTTTGTCAATAATTTTGCCCTTTCCTTTCCATTTCACATGACGTCACAGAATTAGATCGTTTTTTTCCTTGGTTGATTGCTGCCTTCGTGCGGTTAGCACATTTGCCAGTGTCAAAGTGTTTTTCATTAAAGTTAAATATAAATAAACATTGCCCCCTTATTCATAAAAACTATTTGAGCATTAACTAGTTAAATATTGTTTTGTCAACGTCACACAAGCGTCATTTTGAATTTGAGAAAAAGAGACAAAACAATGATTAACTAAATAATGCATAAATAGTTTTTATGAATGAGGGGGTTACTTTGTAGTTAATAATCTACCATTATTTCAGATTAATATTCGAAATAACACAAATATTGGAAACTAAAACAAAACCGCAGACATGTCTCTTCACTTTCCCTCCAAAAACAACACAACTATTTTCAATTAGATCTTTTAAACAACATTAATGACTGGTGTATACAGGTGTGTTCTTTTACAAAACAACAGGTTCGATTCTCGGACAGTAACAATTAGGACATACCGACATCTAGGTACAGTCGGCAGCAGATCAACTTACCCAAACCTGTCAAATTTCTACAATGAATATTGATCCTTATAACCAAAAATTAAAGTTCAAAATTGATTGTAGAAATTTGACAGTTTTGGGTAGGTTGATCTGCCGTCGTGTGTACTTAAGCAAAGTAGGTCTCAAAATCTGCATGCATGGCTTATACCGGATGGCTTCAGAGTCGATGCGCAAATCCGATAGATCTCAATTACTAGTCTGGCAAGCAGCCAATCTTTTTAAACTTATAACCTACTTAGGTACTTAGAGATAATATCCGAGATCTTTTATCATACACCTAACTAAGTATTAACGATTAACGATTTTATATTCGAAATATTTTTTTATTGTTATTATACAGGTTGACTTTTTTATCACCTTCCAAAACTTCTGAGATGACTCCCGTGTTATAAACGAACAACTCTCGAAAATAAAATTCAGCTGTTCCATACATTTTGCTCGAATGAATATTCATGTTTTGTATGGAACAGCTGAATTTTATTTTCGAGTTGGTAAGTTGGTCCAATAGTAACAGTTGTTATTATACTTTTGATGATGATGATGATTATACTTTTACATAATTATCTGATGTAAATTTGTTAACTTACATTTTTTATTTTGTTTTTTTACATGTTGTGGTTGTCTTATATATATTTTTTGTGTTTATTTGTAATGGAAAGTGTCCTGCTATGATAGGGCATTTTCCAATATTTTTGACGCTGTAAGGGAGAAAAGAGCTGGACACTTGCTGAGTTTCTTGCCGGTTCTTCTCAGTACAAGATCTCCCGCCCAGAGTTGATTTACGAACCGATGGCATAATGACATTCACAAGAGCTACTTGTAGCCTAAACTGAATAAATGATTTCGAAATTTTGAATTTTAAAAAAATTGGAATTTTGAAAATTTTGAATTTTGAAAATTTTGAATTTTGAATTACGGGAGTCATCTCAGAAAGATTGGACGGTGATAAAAAACTGACCCAGTATAACTATGAATGCCACCAACCCCCGTATTTATAAACGAGTAAAATTTCATACTGAAGCAAAGTAATTGCTAAAGTAAAATTTTATATTCTTTAGTAAACCGATGAAGTTAGAAACTTCAAAAGACAAGAATTCTTAGCCAAGCACTAGTCACCAATATCTTTACTCAAGGAATCTAGTTAATTTCTCAAAGAATTCATAGTGACAAGCTAGTTTTGAGGTTATATTCCGTGTGAAAGTTTGTGTTTTGTCAAAAATAATATAAAATTTATGATTTTGATAATAACTATAATGTTTTTATTTAATTCATTAAGAAAACTTCTATTCTAATATAAACGTTACTTATTTATAAAATGAAATTAGATCTTAGTGACATTTCTAAAACAAAGTAATTGTTTAGTAATGGCTTGTCTATAAATACGGGTGTAAGACTGTTGTTAGTTTAGAAAGAAAGAAAAAAACATTTAACTAGAGCTAAATTTAAGTCTACCTGGCCGAACGAACAACAATAAATATTAATAATAAATAATAAATTTGTTTTTGTACCAATACTTATTATTACAAATATTTATCTATACTAATATTATAAAGCTGAAGAGTTTGTTTGTTTGTTTGTTTGTTTGTTTGAACGCGCTAATCTCAGGAACTACTGGTTCGAATTGAATAATTCTTTTTGTGTTGGATAGTCCATTTATCGAGGAAGGCTTTAGGCTATATAACATCACGCTGCGACCAATAGGAGCGAAGCATCAGTGAAAAATGTTGCAAAAACGGAAAAAGAGCCTAAAAAATTAAAAATGCTGCCGAAAGTCACTATTCCACGCGGACGAAGTCGCGAGCACAGCTAGTTTCACATAAACAACTTATGGAATCCTGGCTCCCAAGCTAATAAATACCGTAATATGGGAGCCAGAATGTAACAATGTAAGTTAGCACACCACCGCTTCTGCGGTCTTGTGGTTCACACCGGCCTCAGACCCAGACTTCCCAGGTACGATTCCCAGCGGAGGATACAATGTTATTGTGCTCGGTTTGGTCGGTAGTAGGGCTTGTTTGTCTGCCTGACTAGCTACCATCATTTTATATAAATATGCCGCCATAACAACATTTTGCAACCTGGACATTTGCGACCTGGACTTGAATTGTCTATCAACTCGCATTTGTTTTTCGTTCCAAGGCAGTGAATGTGTTAAAGAGATGTTTGTGCCTCTTCGGATGATAAATACATAATATTTAGTGGCTTAACATAGTTTTAAACTATAAGTACCATTACTTTGTTTCACACTGTTTTAAAAAGCAATTTCAATGTCCAATTTCAATTGTATTTTCTTTTTATTAAGCTTTTTTGATAACTTTTATCATCTCTCTTAATTATGAAAAGAACTGAATGATAAATTAATAATCTAAAGACAAAAATATCGGCTTACCTCAAATACGTTAAATAAATTTTGAGAATATTTTCATAAATGTCACAGTATTTAAGCGATATGATAAACAGATACGCTTTTGCTTCCAATATGTTAATAAGAAATAGCCACTAACATTACAGATAAGTAGTCTGTTAAATTTTAATCTCATGCTTTGTTTGTGAATACAGATGTTCAAATAGCTAGTTTAATTAAGAGCGTTTACGCCGCACACTAGCGCCGCCAATGATTGCCGTTATAGTTAAAAGTGGCCGTAACGTCTTATTTAACTAAACCATAACATGTGAGGTGTTCATTAGGTGACGTAAAAATGCTAAATTACTTCATTCAAATAGTTTGTTGAGCATAATTTGATTTTATATGCCTAATTACTAGATATGTTTTTTTTTCATTAGTGTTGCTAGTGTGTGGTGTAAACGCTCTTAATGCATTTGGTAAGAAGTTCGTTTTGTTCGATTGGTGGATTGTGGTGGAATAAAAAAAAGTAAAAACAATTGAGCTCGGGAGACCTTGGTCGGTTCTGAGAACCACAAAAAAATTCAGCAAAGGCATTTTAACAGAGTTGCTGATTGCTGACTAAATTGCAGTAAAGTATTAGATTTTCTAATTATATTTATGTAATTAATATCACTGTCGGGGCCAACGGCTTCACGTGCTTTCCGAAGCACGTAAAGCTCGAGATGATACATTTTTGATCACCCATCCGATGACCGGCCTTTGCGAAAGTTGCTTAACCTCAGCACTCGCAGACCGGGCGCGTTAACTACCGCGTCATCGAGCTTCTCTTTTTATTTTTGTTAATAATTCTTATTATATTATGATAGATGACAGTTTGGCTGCGTCCAGTGTGCAGTCCGCCTTGCCAATAAAAATTTGTATGTAGTAAGAACATGCGATTGTGTAAATGATAGTCTAATAAATGATGTTGGTAAATCTAATAATTATTTTGATTAGCATTCATTGAATCATTATATTCGCACAGCGAAGCGGGCGGGTGACGGCTAATCTATTATATAAAATTCTCGTGTCACAGTTTTCGTTGCCATACTCCTCCGAAACGGCTTGACCGATTTTGATGAAATTTTTTGTGCTTATCCGGTATCTATGAGAATCGGCCAACATCTATTTTTCATCCCCCTAAATGTTAGGGGTAGTCCACCCCTAAATTTTTTTAATTATTTATATGGCAAAACAACGTTTGCCGGGTCAGCTAGTATAATATATATATTCAAATTTATTTTAAAAAAACAATATATATTGGGTATTTTATTTTTAATTTCATCATACGCGTTTCATATTCTAGTAATTGGATAATGTAAGCATATTGGTTTTGTGCCTTGGTATAGTAAATTTTTATTTTCAAGTGCTAATTGCTGCACTGAAGCTAAATTAAATATTTATAAGATTTACAAAATACAGTGAAAAAATTAAACGCCTACCCGACCCAGCCAGGAATCGAACCTGGGTCTTCCGCAATCCGGGCGGCTGCACTGACCGCTATGCTACCGGTTGGTATAGTAATTTAAAACTTAATTTTTAAGGTGGGATTCCTTATCACAGAAAGAAAATCAGGCCACTTTTTGCGTGTTCGTTAGTTGCAATGCTCTATTAGTAGTTTATGCAACTGTCATATAATGGAGGGTATTAAAACACGAGTGTGAGTTTATGAAACGAGCGCAGCGAGTTTCATAATAGTAACGAGTGTTTTAATACCCGTGTTATATGCAGTTGCATACACTACTTTATCTTCACTAATGCAATTAGTCAAACAACAAGAGTAAAAGCTGACAATAGTTTATTTATAATAATTGTTCAAATTTTGGATGGTACAATTTTGAAAGTTAATGTTAATTATTGATCCAGCAGCTGTAGCGGTCGCGGGGCAAGCAGTAGAGCTCGTAGACGGAGTTGGAATATTTATAATTACTTCATTCGTCTTGTTTTCTATACTGTTCAAGATCGTATTTGAGACTTGAATTTTATTAATTAAAGACTCATCAATGTAGCTTTCAGCCACAGTAGAAGACTTCCACCCCCCGTGTCGTTTCAGTGCGGTCAAATCACCACCGCTATCTATGAGAAGGGTCGCCGAGGTGCGCCGGAAGCAATGCCCCGTGTACAACGCTGGGATAGGCAGATTCAAAAAACTTGCAATAGTTTTTCCCAGAGCACCAAATTTATTAATACCAGTTCTTTGATCGACGCACTTCCCCGATCTATAGCTCAAGTAAAAGGCAGGGTTTCGACAGGGGGTGGGTCGAGTTCCATGTAGTTTTTACATACGGCATAGCAGTTGCCCGTCACAACGAAAGAACGATCTATTTTCGTTTTTGTTTTCGATACTTTTACCATGATTGTACTGTCGTCTATGTTAGAGACTTCATCGAACTGGATGTTGTATAGCTCTTGCCTTCGGCATGCCCCCATTATGCCGAAGATTAGTGCAACCTGTAACAATAAACGATATAATAAGCTTGAGGTACATAGCCAAGGCAAAAACTATGATTTATGAAGTAGTAAAGTGTAGGTACCTACTACCTAATTTATACACAAAGCGCTTAAACGGAGTGTCTAGATAACTTGCGTGTGTAGTACGTAAGTACTAGGTAGATTAAATAACAGAACTAAAATACACTTACCTTTTCAAAAAGATACAAAATATCTGGTGAATCTTTCAGGAACATCTTTATTTGACCTGATGTAAACGTCAAGGACTTTTTTTCCTTGTGTCCTTCTGAACTGCGTTTCAGGAACGCTATGACTTTTGAATACTTCGTGATATCAATATTGTTGTAGATACTCAGTGTGGACTTGAGCATAGAATATTTAGCCCACATAGAAGATAGCTTGAATTTGTCGGAGAGGTCTTTGAGATACACAAGAATGACATTTTCAGAAAATGATGTAGTTTTCTTTTCGATCTTCCATGCCAAAAAGTTATTATATTCTTTTTCATATAATTTTCTAGATTTTTCTGGCAAAAGATTGTGAGTTACTTTTGTTGCCAATTCTAGAATATCCGGAGGCGTACAAATATCATCGTCGCTGTCCATTTTTAACTTTTAATTTGTATTTTAAAAACAAAACACATTGCGAAACATTAAATTCACGCGTACGTGTATTGTCACAGTGAACTTGCCGCCATTAAAATCTAACCAATGAGAGCGCAGCTGCGCGCGCGCGCTGTTCTTTTTTTATTTAATTGGCACAAGATCTTACCAAAGAGTTTTGTGTATGTAAGTTTAGTAGTTTCGACGAAGTTTTCACGTATAACCCAACTGTTTTCAAAAGCCAGCCTAATATCAAAATTTTATACAACTTGTATGAGGATTTTGACATAAGGCTCGCCAGGTTAATTGGTCGCGTTTTATTGATGTTATAATGAGATTTTACGATATCGATGTGGATATTATACCATCATGTGAAATTGCTTAAATGGAGTGTTTTGTTGTCTGCGCTATAACAGTAGTAATTATAAGTCAAGTATTGGAAACATAAGTAGAGTGTTACAACATTAGTGTAGATAAAAATATTTAAGTACCTAGTTTTTATTTGAGCATTAAGTACTGTTACATAAAAATGTTTGATTATTTTATTTATTGATTATTTTTATTTCAGTACTTACAACTATCATTACAGGAATAATGCCTAATGCGATAGCGAAGACAATTACGATAATAAAAACTAAAAAATAAAATTTAATCAACTAAGTTAGTACCTAGGTATATCAATCAAATTATACAAAATCAATGTTCCAATTTATAAAATCCTAACATAATTTTAAGTTTTTAATTTTTTATAATATATTATTCCAATTACCTATTTAAAATTCCAATTCAATTCAATATAATAATAAATTCAAATAAACTAAAAATGTCACATTCCGAATTATGTTACATAAACAATATAATTAAAGAAATACTATTACTACAGAATCAATTATAACATATTATAAATAAAGCTATTTTAGTGAATTCACACAGAGAACAAATGAACATGTCTGTTCTCTCGGCTATTCAGTTGAGTGTGCGTATGGCCCTCGTCAGTGGAGCCTTGTCAAGATGGTTAGTCCTTCCGTGAGGCACTACCAGTAGTTGCGGCTGGCGCCGCCGCTCCACATACCCATCGGGAACACAAAAACCGACTAAACCCAAAACTGCAGCGTTGTATATCTTGCCTCTCAGAAGTTTAAAGATATACAACACTAAAGTCAGGGATCTCCTTACCCGCAGTTCATTGTACCCGACCATACCTAAAATAAATAAGGTAGGGTACATCAATGGATAAAACGGATATACCCCATACAGCCTCAGATACAAATATCGAATAAACATGTTTTGTATCCGTTCTAGCATCAGACTGTACTTATTTTCACTAGGATTCCAAATGACTGCATTCCACTCGAGGTGACTTCTCACTAAAGCGTTGTACAATGCCACTACTGCCCTCATATTGGTGAAACCATGAACCCTACGAAGCAAAAATCCTAGATTTCTGTATGCCTTTTTACAAATGCTGACTTTGTGGTCTTGAAACTTTAAGTCTGCTTTAAAACCCACTCCCAAGTCTTTGACTCCATTTACTCTTTTTAATGTTGTTAAGTTAATCTTATAATCGTAGTAAATTGGACTATGCTTCCTAGTATAAGAAATTGTTAAGCATTTGGACGTATTAAACTGCAGCTTGTTCTTTTCACTCCATAACACCACACGGTTTATGTCATTTTGCAGAAGTAAACAGTCTGCGATGTCATTAATCGGGAGAAACAGTTTCAGATCGTCTGCAAAAAGCAAGCAGTGTGAATTCTCAATTACCTCTGGTAGGTCATTAATCATAATTAGAAATTCGAGGGGTCCAAGATTACTTCCCTGGCTTACTCCTGACCTAACAAAATATGTATCAAACCGGTAACCAGCATACTCAACATATTGCTTTCGATCCATCATATAACTGCAAAAAAAAATCAACAACTGCGGCGTGAAACCAATCCCAGCAAGCTTCCTAAGCAATATGTCATTATCGACCACATCGAACGCCTTTCGGAAGTCGAAATAAGCTGCGTCCACCTGCCCCCCGTCATCCATTACCGGTATTAGTTGGGATGTATAGGTCATGAGATTGCTCGTGGTGCTCCGCCCTGGTCGGAATCCATGCTGTGCGTCTGTTAAGTGTGCACTAACTTTCTGAAATATGCTGCTTTGTATGGCCGCTTCGAATGCTTTTGCTGGAGTTGATAATATTGCCACCGGCCTGTACCCGTCAACATTAGTACCTGTACCCCCTTTTGGAACTGGAACAACACGGGTAACTTTCCACACGTCCGGGTAAACTGCTGAGTCCAAACACAGGTTATAGATATAAGCCAGTGGCTCAGCCAGTGCAAATCTACAGTCCCTAACTATATAAGCAGGGATGCCATCAGGTCCGGCGGACCGCTTTGGCTTTAACCTAGTTAGCGCTCGCAGCACATCATCTCGTTGCAGCCTTTCCAGATGCACCCGCGCTGCCCCATTCATATTTCCTGCCACTGCCATAGCAGCACAAACATTCAGTTGAGCTGGCTCAGTGTTGTAAACTGAATGGAAATATGAGGCAAACTCATTGACGCTCTGTTCTCCTGTGAGTACAACCCCGTTTTTAACTATTTTCTGAAAACTTTTATTACTTCTTTTTGATTTTATATAGTTCCAAAATGATTTGGGATCCTCTGCTAAATGCTGTTGAACAATAGAAAGATAGAAAGATGCCGCTGTTAGGGTCCTAACTAAAGGACTTTAAATGAGAGAGAGAAATGGACTGTATAACTGGTATAATGTATTATTATAATGTCGCGCGCGCGTCTGGTGTCGTCCGTGATCCGTGGCGAAGTGTCTCTGCTGGTGTGAAGTGTGGCGCCCGGCGCCTCCGGCAATCGTCCGAAGTTCGCACGGGAACCCCCGGCGGCGGCGGCGCCCGAGCGGTCTCGATGATGCACGAACATCCTCCCGCCCCAGCTTGAAGGATTCAACTGAGAGGAAGAGGGCAAATATTATTAAAAGCCCGAAGCAGTGTCCCCCTCTTGGTCTTCAGCTCGGCCACGCGCGTAGTCCCGTCGCTGCCTGGGAAAACCTTGGTGACTCGCCCCAAAGGCCAGAGCAACGGCGGCTGCCCTTTCTCCTTGATTAGGACGAGTGTTCCGACTGCCAGTTGCTCTGCGGAAGTACTCCATTTCGTTTTTTGCTGGAGCAGAGAGACATACTCGATTTGGAAGCGTTGCCAAAAATGTTGCTTTATGTGTTGTACTCTCTGGTAGCGCTGGAGTCTGCTGATGTTGATGTCAAGTACCTGCGGATGCGGAACAGAGGTAAGCGAGCGTCCAATCAAAAAGTGAGAAGGAGTGAGGGCTGTCAAGTCTAGAGGATCAGAGGAAAGTGGGGTGATAGGACGTGAGTTTAATACAGCTTCTATTTGAGCCAAACATGTAATGAGTTCCTCATATGTAAAATTCGTTAACTGTAGTAACCGTTTCAAGTGATGCTTAGTTGAACGGACGGCGGCTTCAGCTATGCCGTTGAAGTGAGGAGAGTATGGAGGGGCGAAAGTAAACTTGATGCCTTGTTGAGCGACGTCGTATGAAATATTTGATTCCTGTAGGAATCGTTGCAACTCATTACAAGTACCGACGAAGTTGGTCCCGTTATCGGACAAAATACTTTGGGGCTTGCCACGACGAGCAACAAAGCGATTTAATGCGGCCATGTACGCCTGTTTACTCAGGTCTGTAACGAGCTCGATGTGAACAGCCTTAACTGCAAGGCAAACGAAAATGCACAGGTATGATTTTATAAGCCTACATCCTCGCCTTTTTCGGTCGGCTATCAAAACTGGCCCAGCGTAGTCGACACTACAGTTTAAAAACGGGAACTCTAGTTGAGTTCTTGAAATAGGTAGCTGACCCATTATGGGTTGTATATTTTGACACTTGTGCTTAAAACATTTGATACATCTTTTTACTATGCCTTTGGATAGATTTCTGCCACCTAATGGCCAAAAGCTTTGTCGTATGTTTGCTAAAAGTAGTTGTGGTCCAGCATGTAACAAATCTTTATGAAATTTTAGAAATATTAATTTTGTTATGAAATGCTTACTACATAGTAAAATAGGGTGTTTGACATTGTAGTCATAATGTGAGTTGTCTAATCTCCCGCCCACGCGAATTATGTTGTCATTGTCTAGGAAGGGACTTAACGATATGATTCTATTTTTACGAGGTAAGGATTTTCCAGACTTAAGTAATGAATATTCCTCAGGAAACATATTAGTTTGAGCATGATGTATAATAAAATTAAATGAATTACTAAGCTCTTCACTAGTTAAGGAACCATTCGTTTTATTTTGTTTATTTTTTAAGTTGTGTATTAATCTATGTATATAAGCTGTAACTCTTTGTAACTTATTAAAATTGGAAAATTTATTGATTAACTTATTTATAAATGAATGGCTATTATTTAAATTGTTTAAATGATATGAATGATGATCAATTAAATAACCTGATGAAAGTTCAGGTAGATCCTGTTTCACAGATCCATTTGGCATTTGTGGCCAACATTCTTTGTCTTTTAACAAAAATTGGGGTCCTGACCACCACAAAGAACTTTCGCTGATAAGGTCAGCCTTCAGCCCGCGCGAAACCAGATCTGCCGGGTTGTCCTTCGACGGCACGTAGCTCCACGTATATTGTGCTGTGCTCTCTTGGATTTCTTCGACACGATTTCTTACAAAAGGCTTTAAAGTGTTTGGTGCCATAGATAGCCAACCCAACACTATGGTCGAATCGCACCAAAAGTTACATTTACTTATCGACAGGGTAAGAGAATTCAGAACCTTAACACACAGTCTTGTTCCTAACAGAGCCCCGCACAGCTCTAACCTGGGTATAGTCGTTGGTTTAATCGGTGCTACGCGATTTTTTGATGTTAAAAGACGAACTGTTGCGGAAACCCACAACACACACTATACTATTGCTTAGAAATACACCTTACAAATAAGAAAAAATTTCACTTACAGTTCCAGACTGCTCCCGCCGTCCTGAACGGGATCCATATGATCCGATGGGGCCCGAATCCGGCTCCGGGTCTTCTGGGGTTCCCTAAACACACCCAAACTACCCCAAAGTGCACTTCCCCCTGAAAAATACCTTTTATTCCCGTAGCGGTGTGGCCGATATCCCGGCTAATTGTTTTCCCGAAACAATTAGTTTACGACGCACACACAATTTGCACTATCCACTTAAGTAGAATAATACGGCTCCAAATGCCCTTATTACTACATAAAACTATTTAATTATTCACACACGATAACCTATGATCCAGCCATATTTGCTTTCCAGAGACAAGTGTATAAAAAAAGAACAACTAGTGATGGGGCCATTATGCCACCAAACAAAATTGAATCTCGATAATCGATTCGTCCATAATATAAATCAAAGTTTTATTTCTAACAAAAATAAATGCCTGTTTATTTGCAACATCCCGCCACCCAAAGCGGACGTACCGCTTTCTAGCCTGAAATCTTAAACTAGTCAACCGGTAATCGAGCTAAGGTCGCGACCGCGCGATTTAGCACCGATCCATCAACCAACACTTGCGCCACACGCGGAGTCCCGTCCGCGCCCCAGATTAACTTTAAAATGCGACCTCGTCTCCAAAATAACGATGGCAAATTAGCCTCTTTTAATAAAACCAGATCCCCCTCCGAAGGGGGCGACGTCCGGTCTGTCCACTTTACACGCTGCTGCAATAAATGCAGATACTCCAGTGACCAACGACGCCACAAGTCCTGACTCATTTGTTGTATCATTTGAAAACGAGACATCCGGTGTCTGCGTTCATCCTTCCAGGGATACTCAGGCAGGGCAGTGAGTGGCTGACCGACCAAAAAATGACCAGGGGTCAGGACTTCCATGTCATTTGCGTCAGAGGAGAGTGGACAAAGCGGACGCGAGTTGAGAACCGCCTCAACCTTACAAAACACAGTTGTAAGTTCCTCATACGTGAGGGTAGTTTCCCCGACTACCCGGCGCAAGTGGGTTTTTGCCGATTTTACCGCGGCTTCAAATATCCCGCCCCAGTGGGGACAGGCTGGCACACTAAATCGCCATGTGATTCCCCGCTGTGCGAGAGCTTGACTTATGCTATTACAATTTTTATCCAGAAAATCGTTCACATCTTTTAAGTAGTTGGCAGTGCCTCTGTAGTTGGTACCGTTGTCGGACCGAATGAGAGAAGGTAAACCCCGTCGCGAAACAAAACGATCCAGCGTGGCGACAAAGGCTTCCGTAGACAGAGCCGAAACCACTTCCAGGTGGACGGCCTTAGTGGCCAGGCAGACAAAAACGCACAGGTATGCTTTCGTGACCCTAGTGTTACGATAGGCTGTGGTTTTCACCAGAAACGGTCCAGCAAAATCCGTACCGACCCCGTCGAACGGCCTAGTTGTCTGACAAACCCGGTCAGAAGGGAGATCCCCCATCTGTGGCTGCATAGTGGAGGCCTTCACCCGATAACAAGCCACACACTTAAATAACACGCTGCGAACCACTCTCCGAGAGGACAAAATCCAGAACTCCCTCTGTAATATCGCCAGTAACGCATTACACCCCGCGTGAGCGTTTTTCAGGTGTCTATCCGAGACCACCAGTTCTACCAAAGGTCCTCCTTTGGGAAGTAGCAGAGGATGACGGCTACCGAAGGGCAGGTCGGCAATTTTGAGGCGACCTCCAACGCGTAACAGTCCATCCGTCAAAAACAGTCCGTAGTTTTCCAGATGAGGCCTTCAACACCGCGTGGTGAGGCAAGAAAAAATGATCTGTCGTTGTCCAGTCGACAGTCGCCCGCGACATATGCCCCAAGGCCTCGTATTCTCGCATGAACTCGATATACTTTTCCCGAAGTACCGGATCGCGAGACATACGACGCTCCATGGACAAGAGTCGTTTCTCTGCCAACGCCCTCGATTTTCCCAAGAGAGGGGGACAGTCGATAAAGGGCAGTCGAGTTTCGATCCTACCCGACGCCATCCGGCGTGTGTGATCCTTATAAAAGGTTTCGCACTCCACATGCTCCGGATCCAGACGGGAGACCATGGGAGGCTCTTCCAGTTCCCAGAATTTTTGCATCGTCCTAGCGATGGAGGTAGTAGCGACGACAGGTGAGACATCCCGCGTCTCCTGGTCGAAAACCGGTCCCAATAAAACGTGTCCAAAGATGGTAGGTATAGCTACCAACGAAGAGCGGCCCAGAATCCGCTGAGGCCCTAAAAGGATCTAGCCCAGTACATCCGCTCCCAATATGAGGTCCACCGGAGCCGGCTCCTCGAAATGAGGGTCTGCCAGCATGAGACCTGATGTGTCAGACATTGCGTCCCGCGGAATGTCTGTCGGTGGATGCCAACCCAGCAGATTGTTGAGTACGATCACGACCGCCGCAATCCGTATCGAAGCGGAATGCACAGGAGAGAAGAAAATGTGGGTCTGACCGGACAGACCCCCCACTTCTGTATCTCCGACTCCCCGAATCGGAACTGAGGGAGGCGCGCACTCCAGACGTAGGCGCCTCGCTACCCTCGTAGTAATTAAGCAGCCCTGTGCCCCAGTGTCTAGGAGGGCTCGTATCCGGACGAAGTCCCCCCTAGGTCCCCAAACGCGTACCTGCGCGATGGGCAAAAGAACCGTCCTCGGTTCCGACGTAGCCCGACCACAGGCTAGTCACGCGTCAGAGCCAGCAGCCGACCCTGTCGAACCGTGATGACTCGGCCAGTAAGTCGGACGCGTGCAGGCCACCATCCGGGGTGGTGCGTATCCAGCTGCCCTACCATACCGGTGATAGGGTGGGTGGTATTCCAACCTCGGGTACTCGTGCAGTACCGGTGAGAACTGTTGACGGTTCTCATGTCGTTGTTGTTCCGGTAACGGCGGCGGAGGATACGCGTACGAGTATCCAGGTGTTGGGTCCGGAGGTGGGGCTCCCTGTACCCAGTGGCTCTTAGAGGCACCAACTCCTGGTGTTGGTCGCGCCGGGTGCCGGGTTGTAGCCAGAACCTGGCTCCGTTCCGGCGGTCCCCAACTCACCTGAGCCGGGGTGTACGAGGGGTTGTAGTGTGGCGGCCGTGGCGGACTCCGTCTTTCCGGAGGCGGAGTTGGCCCGGCCCCAAACCGCCACCCGTGGGAGATCCCCTCTCCCGAACCGGTGCTGAGCCCTCAGCACTACGGGTGCACAGTAAGCGATGGTGCGGTCCGCCGCACACATCGCAAGGCCTCGCCTGGGGACACTCATTATACCTATGTCCTCCCAGGCAGGCATAACACAATCCTCGTGTCCGAACGAGGTTTCGGCGCTCTTTTGTGGGCAGCCCGAGAATTGCTGGACATAGCTGTTCTAAGTGCTGCTGTCCGCAAATCCGGCATCCAGAGCCGGGGTTGATGGCGGCCGCAGCCACCAGCCTGCCGCGACCCTTCCCTGGGTTGCGTGGCGGCTGGGCGCCGTAGACTCCGGAAGTGCGGGCCGGCGCACTTGTCGGAGCCTCCTGGGAGGCTAGCTGGTTTTCCAGCAGGCCAGCCTCCTCTTCCAGGAACTCCAGAAGTTCCCCTATCGAGGGCAGAACGCTGCCGAGATCCTTGTGGACCAGTCGATTCCGCTCGAACTTGTCCCTCATCTCCTGCGACAACTTGGCCAGAACTATGTGCAGAAGAAGGAAGGACCACTGGTCGACGGGCAGTCCGAGCGTCCTTAACCCGTTTAAGGACACGGTGAGCGGGGTGATCAGCTGCGCCCTCAGCTGAGCCCTATGGTTGACCCTCGGCAATCCCAGCAGATGGGTCACGTGCGCGTCCGCCTGAAGACGCGGCTTTTCGTACCGCTTCTCCAGCAGCTGCATGGCGGTGTCGTAGCTCGCATCCTGCAGCTCCAGATGCTGTACGAGCTGTCTGGGTTCTCCGTCCAGGAAGGAACGGAGATATGCCAGCTTTTCGGCCTTGGTGAAATCCTTCCGAGTCCAAAAACATGTTCCGGAATCCAGCCCAGTCCCGCATACATCCGGTGAAATGCGGGACCTCCAGGGCACCCAATCTTCCCATGGCGCTGGGTCCAGGGGTGTGGAGCGAAGCGGGGCGCGCAACAGGCTTCCCCTCCCGCAGTCGCTCGATGTCCTTCACCCGCTGAAGGACCTCGTCGTAAATGTCTTGGATGTGCTCCAGATCCTTGACATATTGGGCGTGGAGGGCCAGCTCCTTCTCCCCGACCGGGTCGGTTGACAATAGGGCGGTTACCGACCGCTCGGCCAACAAGAAACGAGCCTGCATTTCCCTCGAACGCGTCTCCAAGGCGTCCTCCCGGTTAGGCCGATCTACTAATGCAAGCAGCCCGGTGAACCACCGGAGCTGCTGAGCCAACTCCTGCCGTGACGCTGTCATTATAAATAATTTAAACTAAATAAACCTAAACACAAAATTAAAACGAGTCAATGAAAACACGGAATCGATTATCCCGAATCAACTCGATGCTTTCAATTGAACGAAATTAAATTAAATTAACGTTCTGAGAAATGTCCCAGCCCAAATGAATGAACGAACAAAACAACGGTACTACCAACCTTACAATTTAACCGCACCTGTCCCGGAAGTGCGATTTTACACAAAATGAGCTTAACCTATTACGAACTAACAAAAAATACACAAAATTACACCGATTAACCTAGAGGTCCGGTATTAACCACGCTCTGCTACCAAAATGTTGCGGAAACCCACAACACACACTATACTATTGCTTAGAAATACACCTTACAAATAAGAAAAAATTTCACTTACAGTTCCAGACTGCTCCCGCCGTCCTGAACGGGATCCATATGATCCGATGGGGCCCGAATCCGGCTCCGGGTCTTCTGGGGTTCCCTAAACACACCCAAACTACCCCAAAGTGCACTTCCCCCTGAAAAATACCTTTTATTCCCGTAGCGGTGTGGCCGATATCCCGGCTAATTGTTTTCCCGAAACAATTAGTTTACGACGCACACACAATTTGCACTATCCACTTAAGTAGAATAATACGGCTCCAAATGCCCTTATTACTACATAAAACTATTTAATTATTCACACACGATAACCTATGATCCAGCCATATTTGCTTTCCAGAGACAAGTGTATAAAAAAAGAACAACTAGTGATGGGGCCATTATGCCACCAAACAAAATTGAATCTCGATAATCGATTCGTCCATAATATAAATCAAAGTTTTATTTCTAACAAAAATAAATGCCTGTTTATTTGCAACACGAACTGTAACCAAATCATCGGAACTTATCGTTCTTACGTACACACATGCACCGTAGGCTCGTTCAGATGCGTCTACGAAGACATGAAGTTCATGTGTGATCGCGTCATCGCTAAGAACCCACCTTGGTATTTTTATTGTGTTTATATGTGGCAGGGTATTTGCAAAGGAGCGCCAAGGAGTAAGGATGTCTTCTGGAACTTGCTCATCCCAATCACACTTTGCAATCCACAGCCTTTGCATGACGATTTTAGCCTCTACAATACAAGGTCCCACCAGACCAAGGGGATCAAAAATTTGGCTAATTACCGATAAAATGTGACGCTTTGTTATCGGGCCGCTGGTGTCTATATCGATAGAAAAACCTAGACTATCAGACTCACACTTCCAGTGTAACCCTAGCGTTTTGGATGAAATATTCCTGTCGAGGTTTAAATTAACTGAATCTATAGGCTCACCAGTAATTTGTGTCATCACCTGCGGACTGTTCGACTTCCATTTGCGAAGATTAAAGTGAGCTGAAGCCAAGATCGAGCTAACTTCTCTACCTAACTCTATCGTCTCTTGTATAGAGCTGCTACCGCTAATGTAATCGTCTACATAAAAATCTCTCTCGATCGAGTCTTTCACCCTTTTGGAAGTGGCAGCCGCTGAAAGACTGACCAAACACTTTGTTGCCAAATAAGGAGCAGATGCAGTACCATAGGTGACGGTATTTAAACTGTAGGTTTTCAACGGTAATTTAGGATCAGCCCGAAAGATAATTTGTTGTAAACAACGTTGAGGTGGTATAATTAAAATGGCTCTATACATTTTCTCAACATCAGCCGAAATGATGTACTTATGTTGTCGAAGACGGAGGAGTATTGAAAAGAGGTCATCCTGAACAGTAGGACCTACCATTTGGATATCGTTGAAGGATAATCCAGATGTTGTTACGGCTGAAGCGTCAAAGACAACACGAAGCTTAGTCGTAGAGCTCGACTCCCTAACGACACCATGGTGAGGTAAAAAATACTCCACCTGTCCCTCAGAGTGCAGGTTCCTAGTCGTGCTGTTTTCTGTCATGTGACCCAAACGCTCGTACTCTTCCATAAAGGTTAAGTACCGTTCTTTAAAAACGTTGTCACGCAGAAAACGACGTTCTAAAGACATGAAACGACGTTTAGCCATCTCAAAGGAATCGCCTAAGACACTCGGTTTGTCTTTCAGTGGGATAGTCACCACAAAACGACCACTATCGTCCCGAGTAGTATGAAGACGAAAGCTTTTTTCACAAGCTCTTTCCTCCTGAGACAAGGAATGTTTAGAAGAGACTGAGTCAAGTTCCCAGAACTTTTCTAAGTTGGTATGCAGATCAGTCATTATGGCCTTGTTACAGTAGTGTGATTGCTTAGACGTGGGAGGATGTGATGGAAGAGCCACAGGGCCTGACACAATCCACCCGAACTTGGTTTCGAATAGTTTAGGCTTATTCTTACCTAGGTTAATAGATGTAGCACCTAGGACATCCCAAAATACCTCAGCGCCAACTAAAATGTCAATTACTGACGGAACATGAAAAGAAGGGTCAGCTAGATGTATGTCTGTCGGTATGGGTATGCTATTTACATTTACTAAATTACACGGCAAGAATTTAGTAATCTCCCGCAAGATAAAACAATTAATTTGTGTTTTATAATCACCGGTGCGAGACTCAATACAAAGGTTACAAGACTGTGTACTAATTGAGGTTTGGTTGTTTATACCTGTGATAGTGGAGCTAGTGCTACGCCGAGGCAATCGCAGCTTATTGCAAAGCGTCTGAGTTATAAAATTGGCTGTGCTACCGTTATCCAGCAGTACTCGGGCGTCGAATCTCTCCCCGCTGCCGCTGACCACTGTCACCAGCGCTGTGGAAAGTAAAATGTGCGAAGCAGTATTTTGTTGTAAAGAAGTGTCACTTGATAAGACGACACTATCTGGAGTGCTAATAGGTAAAGGGGCAACTCCACATATGTCAACAGGTAGGGCAACACTATTAGAACTGCTAGGCATTGGGTCTTGAAAGTTGGCTGGCCTAGACTGCTCAACATGCAAAAGCGTATTGTGTTTGGCTTTACAATATTTACAATGCGACAATCTACATTGTTTTGTTAAATGACCAGGGCGTAAACAATTAAAACACACTTTATATTCTTTTGTTTTGTTAATGCGTGTTTCTATTGGCAAACTTCGAAAATTTTCACAAGTGTACAAAAAATGATTTTTAGAACATAAGGGACAAATAATTTTATTATTATAGGTTTGAATATTAGATTTTTGATTTTTATTATTATTTTGATTTTCACTACTATTACTTCTTGCTACAATAAAAGTTCTAGGTTTATTTTCTACTTTGTTTACTACTAATCTATCTAAGTTTTGATTTTCTATCGTTTCTAACAAATCAGCTTTATTACTAATAAACATGCAAAATTGAGATAATGTTGGTGATTTAGACAATGTATTGCGGTGTTCTTCCCAATTTCTACTAGTAACGGAATCTAATTTACTTGACATCATATATACTATAAGCGTGTCCCAATACTCTGTGGGCTCGTTCAATGTTTTTAGTGCTCGAATATTTTTATTTATTGTGTCAATAAGACAACGCAACGAAACACTGCATTCGTTAGTAACACGCTCAACATTGAACAACGCCTGCACATGATTGTTTACTAAAAGCCTACTGTTGTTATAGCGTTCACACAGCAAATTCCATGCCATTTCGTAGTTGTCACCTTTAAAATCAATGTTTTTTATAATTTCTTGTGCGTTGCCTTTTAGCGACGCACGAAGGTAATGGAATTTGCTGATGTTGTCTATGCAGCTGCTACTGTGGATTAGTGAGGAAAAGGTGTCTCTAAACTCAAGCCAGTACTGATAACCACCATCAAAATGAGGCAAATCTATTTTAGGTAAGCGTATAAAAGCATGTTGCGATGCACCTGTGTTTTTTCCTGCCGCCGAGCCCGCCACAGACCCGTAGTCGCTGCCGCTGGCAGACGCCAGCAAGCTGCGTGCCTGTGCTGCGAGCGCATGATAACGCTCTTCGAACTTGGCCCGCTCAGCGTACGCGTCCTCCGGCTTGCCCGATAGTATTTCGATCTCCAACTGTAAATTGTCAAATTCGTCGTATAAGGCGTCAAATTTACTTAAACGACCTTCCAATTCGATGCGTTGCAAATTGGAAAGTTCCTGGCGGCTATTGATGGTATCTAGGTGAGTGCTGAAGTTTGTAAGCTTTGCCTTCATGGCACTACGCTTGCGAATTAAAGTCTCCTCAACAGACATCGCTAATCGTTAATGAAAAGACAAAAAATAAAGAATTAATGTAGCAAAGGAACTATACTAAAAAGAAATGAAATATAGTATGCACAAAATTGCAATCGATTGCTGACGTGCGTTCGAGCGACCTTGACCTACTCAGTCAGCTGTCGTGTACCGGGCTAACGGTACCGGTAAACAAGTCAAGCGAAAAGCTAAGCGCAGGCAATCGTGTGGATGGTTCAAATGTGCAATACAAATTGTGAAAATGATGATGATGACCACTAAAATTCGACTCAAATATTAGCGAAGGTAGTGACACAAAAAAAAAAAGTTTTGGAAAAAAAAACGTACTTTAAAAAGGGTTGAAAATAGGAAATGATTGGAACAAACTCACAAAACCTCTGTCGTTATCCACAAGGTAACCTGATTTCTCCCGCGAAGCGATGACTCAGATAAAATAAGCAGCTAAGTTCTTGAAGACTTCGGGAATCCTTCTAGCGTTCGTTCCGTGATCAGCTTTCCTTATTTTCCAACTTGTAAGGCGACTTCCCGCGATAGTAGAAGAGATGACACGCAGTGACACGGCGATTTTGAACCGACGAATTCGAAGTCAAACGTTCGTTAAAAAATAAAACGGATTTTCGTAGACTTCGTTAAAACGGCGAGTTAAAAGACCATTTGAAGGACCATTTGTTAGGGTCCTAACTAAAGGACTTTAAATGAGAGAGAGAAGTGGACTGTATAACTGGTATATTGTATTATTATAATGTCGCGCGCGCGTCTGGTGTCGTCCGTGATCCGTGGCGAAGTGTCTCTGCTGGTGTGAAGTGTGGCGCCCGGCGCCTCCGGCAATCGTCCGAAGTTCGCACGGGAACCCCCGGCGGCGGCGGCGCCCGAGCGGTCTCGATGATGCACGAACAGCCGCTCATGAGTTAGCTTATTCAAGGTTTAAAAAAAGTTATTATTATACACTCAATTGACGAAACAAGATAGTGACGTCATAGTTTCCATTACCATACGATTTCTTCCGACACGACCCGGTCAACCTGAGCCGAGGTCCTACATTTTAGAGGTGTCCTCGGGCTGTTCCGCTCCCCGATCCGACCCGAACCCCTCGGAGAATCTAGTATCATATCTAGGGACACGCACTAGTGCGTAATGCCGTTCCCTCTAGAAAACAGAGATTTTCCTCAAGCCGTGTGAAACGAAGCACCGTCCTCCGACGGTTTCCATATAAACTCGCCTCCCCTAAAAAAGCCCGGTGAAGATGAAAATTACCAGTGCAAACAGCAAACTCGCTTAAAAAAAGAAAAAATACGATTTTTATTATAAAAATGGTTTTGAAAGCTGCTAAAATGTTTCTCAATTGAGTAACCAGCCAATAGAGAAACGCAATTATTAATATATTTTTGATTAAATGAGTAAAACACGTGTAATTAATCAATTAACTCATGTCCTTTATGTATTACATAATTTCAAACATACGATTGGTGTTTATCATCTGTTTTATAATTTTACCGATAAAAATGTTATCTTAATGAGGCAAACGGAAAATAATCATGAGCATTTAATAATAATATAAGATATAGGTTTTTTTTCTATATACGAGACGAGATTAACAATTAGCCATTACGAATATTTGAACCTTGTGTATTGAGTATAGTATAACTAAGAAAGCGTATAGGATGCTCGGTTTTATTTGTATACAGGTAATAATAATAAATAAATTTTTCTACACTCACACCAATTATCGAGCCCAAGAGAAGTTTCGTTATGAAACTCGTTATATGGTTACTAGACAACGGATAAACATAAGTAAAATACTTAAATACATACTTATTATACATAGAAAACACCCAGAACCGAGACAATTTAGAAAAACAATAATTTCTAAATTGACCCAACCGGGGATCGAACCCGGGACCTCAGAGATGGCGACACCATGAAAACCGGTGTACAAACCACTCGGGTAATGTTTAGGAGGGATGAACATACTGCCATATTCTTTTTACTTTTTGGTACTTTGCTTGAAAGTGCTTTGGTGCAAAGTGCTTGGCAAGCAATTTTAAGTTTCGGTATCCGATTTGAATGACACTTCCTATGTTTAAGATGTCGAAGTCAGCTTTTCTTTATAATAAGTAACTAAGTAATCCTGAAAAATATTTGAATGCTTCAAAAAAAAATCAGATCTATTTTAATTACATAACTTTAGAAAACAATATTTATTTTGTTTTTTAATTTTCTAATTTAATATGTTAAAAAAAGCATAATAAAAAAATGAAACGAGAAAACAGCATGGCAATGCCACATGATGCACAAAATTATGCGATTTATCAACTACAAATAATTATAACAGTTTTATCAATTGATTGTAACATAACTATTATCACGCGATTGGATGGTTATTACATATAAATATGTGTCAACATAAATATTTGCTTGTTTGAAAAGTGTGAACAGAAGGTAGGTACGTCAAATTTCACTATAATAAAAATTAAACAATTTTAAATATTTAATATTAAATAAAATAAATAAATAATGTTATTTTGAATTTTGCATTCTCAATGCTACTATATATGTGACATAATACAGTTTTACTAGAAAGAAAGGTCCGAGTGTCGCAATAGGGGTGCACCAAAAATACACTCTAACTTTTTTCACAAAATTACGAAAATCATAGCTTTCAAAAAGAGAAAAAAATAAATTAAAAAAAGACAAAACTCCTATGATTTCGTATAAAGCTGACAAAATTTTCTCTTTTTTGAATTTGAATGAAAAAAAAAACACATCTAGTAAAGATAGAAAATCAAATTATGCTCAACAAACTATTTGTATGAAGTAATTTAGCATTTTTAAGTCACCTAATGAACACCTCACATGTTATGGTTTAGTTAAATAAGACGTTACGGCCACTTTTAACTATAACACCATATTAAACTAAACCATAACATGTCAGGAGTTCATTAGGTGACGTAAAAATGCTAAATTACTTCATTCAGATAGTTTGTTGAGCATAATTTGATTTTCTATCTCTAATTACTAGATATGTTTTTTTTTCATTAGTGGCGCTAGTGTGCGGCGTAAACGCTCTTAAATAAATAATAAATCATATTAATAAACGTCAGTAGCGAAGATCAAATGCTCGGCTTCAATGCGAAAGATCGTGGCACAATCCCATAAATCCGTTAGACTTCTGAAGTGGTCATCGTAAATTCCAACTCAAGCTTATTTTTTATATTCTTAAACCACCACGCGGGCCCAGTGCGTTGCGGTGCTTGTTAACGACTGCTAAATGCAGCCGGGACGTGCCTTTACGTGCCTTCTGAAAGCACGGAGGATCTCGAAAAGATAACCTTGGGTCAACCATCAGATCAATGATTTGAAACTGAATAAATATTTTTTAAATAAAAAATTAGACCTCAGTATATTTATTAAACATATATGTTAATTAATTAATTATTTACAAACAAAGACAAAAACAAGATAATAATAAAACTACATAAAATTAAACTTACAAAAAACTATAAACTATATCTACTATTAACTATAAATAAAAAATTTGCCCCAAATCATCCCCATCAGGCAGAGTGCCTAGTAAGCTAGCAGCATTGCCACGTTGGATAGCTATGCTTATACGCTGGCCCAAGTTGCTGCTAGCTCTGGGGTCCCGGGTGGCTTCTACTAGTTTAATAGAAATATCTTTAAAGAGTTTGTGAGCACCCGGGCCCCATGGACCTAAAGTCTCTACCCCAAACGGCTCAAATATGAGATCCCCAGTCAGATTCTCATACTTTCGCCGTTTGAGGTTCTCTGCATGATTTGCAGCCGCGCCAGCGCTAACAGAAAAAAAATATATTTTGATTTGATTTGATTTGAATTTGATTTGTCAAAGATGCTTAACTCTATCAACCGCATAGCGAGCACGTTTAATTCAATAATCTAAAAATAAATTTAAATAAATCTAATTACATTCAATTTCATAAACCAAAACACACTAATTACAATTCTAATCTAAACATCACAAAAATTAAAGAAGTCACGCAAACTAAGTTTTTAGGTGTAACTATTGATGAAGACTTGAGTTGGAAAATGCACGTAGATAATTTATGTAGTAGGGTTAATATGTTTGTTTTTGCTATAAACCAAATAAAGAAAGTGACTAACAAAAAACAGGAATTTTATCTTACCATGCACATATAGAATCTATATTACGCTACGGGATCATAATGTGGGGAAACAGTTCAGACAAAAATAAAGCATTTATTGCGCAAAAAAAATGCATCAGAGCCATATGCGGAATCCCCCCTGACGAGTCCTGTAAACCGATGTTTCGAGATCTCGGTCTTGTATCACTGCCATCATTGTATACAGGGCGTCCCACGACCATGCCACATGGAGGGAAAGTACCTTAATTATTGTAGATGGAACACTTTACTGAAAGAAGACTTTATTTTAATTTTTAAAACAATTTTAACTGCAGTCATACATTTTTAAATAATTGCCTGGTTCAACCGGGAATCGAACCCGGTACACGAGAAAAAAATTATTTTTTAGTTTTATCATACCGATTGGAAGGCTTCATCATAAGGATTATTTTTGCTAATTAATATAGCATCAGAAATAAAAGGAAGGCCATGAATTTTGACATTTTTAATTCAAAATTAATCAATTTAATTTATCAAATACTCAAAATGATTCCCATTCTGTTGAATACAAAGTCGTACTATTTTGATTATTTCACTCCCTGACGCTTTTTTGATCATTTTATGGTGAATATTTAGAATAATACGTCTAAGTTCTGTTTGTAGCTCGTGGAGACTTTCATACCGGTTCTTATAAACGAAATTTTTTACATTTAAATTTTACATTTGAATTAAAAATGTCAAAATTCATGGTTTTAAAAATTAAAATAAAGTCTTCTTTCAGTAAAATGTTCCATCTACAATAATTAAGGTACTTTCCCTCCATGTGGCATGGCCGTGGGACGCCCTGTATATATGAAATTTGCAGTTTCGTTCAAAAACATAGGGAGTTGTTTAAAATGGCAGGTGACATAAACTTAAGGCTTAAGAGAGACCCATTTAAACTTGTCTTAGAAGATACACCAAAATCTGCCAGATACAATAAAAGCTGATGGGCAACGTGTGTGCGTATTTTTAATAAAATTCCTAAAGATCTCAAATTATTGAACAACAATAGTTTTCAAAGGAAATTGTATGATTGGTTAGTTGAGAATGCTTTTTATGACATAAATGAGTTTTTTAGTTTTAATTAATGGAATCAGGCGTTATTTTGCGGAAATCCATAGTACAAAAAAATGTAATTTAAATAATATGTAGTGTTAATTCCGCTAACTCACTCGTTTATACAGCTTGGATGCAGTACGCATGCACCGCCCTCCCGCCCGCAAAAAGTATGCACATGCAGGAGAAACAATGCGTGCAAGCGAAAATGCACACCAACAGCGAGAGCTGCGCACCGACTGCGCAGCTCTCGACCAGTCAACAGCTCCTGAGGATGCCCCGTGGAGGGGCGAAACACGTGTCGGGTATCGGTGTTGGTGTGCATTTTCGCTTGCACTCATTGTTTCTCCTGCATGTGCATACTTTTTGCGGGCGGGAGGGCGGTGCATGCGTACTGCATCAAAGCTGTATAAACGAGTGAGTTAGCGGAATTAACACTACATATTATTTAAATTACATTTTTTTTAGTTTTGTTAAATAATGGTACATTTTATAGATTTTATAGACATTCATATATATTATAGACATTTTATAGATTTAAATTGATTTATCTGACATAATATAGAATAAGAGATTTTAATTTAATGGATATTAATTATTGTAAGTAGGTATTAGTATACTGTGATTATATGTATGTTTGCATGCTATTATAAAATAAGCTTGATATGTGATCTATTTAATTATATTATAACATCTTTATACCATGTCGAAGTGCGAATAAATAATTATCTTATCTTATCTTATCTTCTATCACCACCGAGCTTCTCATCGTGTCTTACAACTCTCTTATGTCCTGTATTCAGCAGCAATGGAAGTGTCAGCAGTCACAGCAGCGGTCAGAGCGCTTCAGGGTGCTCTGACGGTGCTGACAGGTCTCCAGCTGACAGGATACCGGTGGCCGCTGGCTGCTCCAGTAGCAAGTGAGTGTTCTATGGTTTTGTGTGGAAGAAACAGTAGCCGAACGGATAGACGACTGCGAGAAACAGTGGCTTTTTTTCTTTTGGTTGATGGCTTCGTGCGATTAGCAAATTTAGCCAGTGTCAAAGTAATTTTTCTTACAAGTAATACATAATTAAACAATATTTCCTTCCTGTATGATGATGATGAATGATAAAAGAAATGAGAAGTGAGAAATGATATACCCCCCCAGCCCTCGAGTATCTCAGTAAAGATGTGGGGCTTTACTAAGTCCTCAGGCAGACTTCTTGAGAGAATTTGAAAAGTGACGTTGCACTGTTTTGTTTCGTTTGCCAACACTCATGCACGCTCACGAACACTTAACGGTTAATAATCCACCATTATTTCACATTAATATTCGACATAGGTAACACAAATTTTAGAAAATAAAGCAAAACCGCAGACATGACTCTTCACTTTCCCGCCAAGAAGTCGAAACAGTGGTTTGAACTCCATAGCTCCGTTAAGCTACTAACTAGCTATCGTGATGAGTGAACAGGATTACATTCACTCACTAAACCATCACTTTAATCACTCAACATCGGGTGAGATAATAAAAAAATCTAATATTTTTTTTTAATTTGTTGCCATCACATTCTTAATTAGATAGATATACACGAATAATTCTTATCGGTGATCAGGACAATAATAATAAAACTTACATGTCAGCGTTTTATTTTTTATTTTTTTTTTGTCTGGGAAGTAAAAGCGCTGCGCAAACGTAGACACTTTTTGTTACCGACACAGCACACCATCGAGTTGCTGTATCCGGTGGCGGCGATCGGACACTCTGTTGCCGACACGGCACACCATCACAGGAAACCGAGTTGCTGTGTCCGGTGGCGGCGATCGGACACAGTTGCCGGTTGCGGTAACAATTCGTGTTTCATCTCTTGAGAATCAGTTTCACAATGGACGTCGATGAAGAAACATTATCTTTGCTGGTTGTGTTGATTATACGTCGACGTAGACGCCGTCGCCGTAAATATTTACAGACAAGTCAACCACGTCAATTCCAACGGATTCGTCAGTTCTGGATACACCCTTTCTTAGAAATCGAAATCGAACTTAGAAAATATGAAGCAAAATTTAAACGCCAATTTAGATTATCTATGAAATGTTTTGATGAGTTACTGCTTCTATTACAAGATGATTTTAAAAAACAAAACACGGTGATGAGAGATAGCATTCCTCCATCAGAGCGACTTTATATCACCCTACGGTAGTAAGTAGTTAATTTTTAATTTTTCTAGTATATATTTTAGTTAAAACGGACTTAATGTTACATTAAGTTATTTAATTCTTGTATTGTTTGATAAATAAAATTCACTTCAACATTATGTTATACATGTTAATTTTACTATACATAGATATAAGTTTTTGAATTTAATAATTTAGATAAATTACATTTATAAATGTTTATATAATTTTCAACGCAAATTTTGTTGCGAACAAATTACAAAAACACAAATGCCGAAAAAATTTCCACGAGCAGGGTTTGAACCTGCACCCTTCTGACATACCGGGTCAGGTGCTCTTCCAATTGAGCTATCGTGGTTCTAACCAGCCCGCCGAAATTATTCAACACTATTTACTTTTTACTTTGAAAGCCAAAGGCGCCCATTCAATGTTAACAACTACCGTCATTAACATCCGATCATAATATTTTTACAAATACTAAAGATCAGTTAAGAAGTAGGCAAGCATCCGATCATAATATTTTTACAAATGTTTTTGTAAATTACATTTAAAAAAAAGTCGATTCAAAGAGAAAAATCATGCATCCCTAATTTCGGGCTTTCGGCTCGCCCCGCGCCTCGCCCGCGCCACCCGCTTGTCGTGCGTGTCGCACACAGGACACAGATACCGATTACATCGTCCGTTTGCGCAGATCAGTACAATTGTAAGAAAGTTTGTTAATGTTGCTTGTGTCTTCAACTGACGACTTTGTGTGTCCAGTTACCTACACCGAACACTTTTTGATTAGTGTCAGGTGGAAGCAACTGGACACAGAAAGTGTCTACGTCTGCGCAGGGAGGGCTGATTTCATATTCACTGGTAGCTTGTGTCCCACACAAGACACAAAAGTGTCTACGTTTGCGCAGCGGCAAAGTTAATAACTATGAATATTAAAATCATGGTCATCCTACTCCTCCTTGTTACAAATAAAACCTCTTCATAAGTACAGGTACAACGATGATAACAAACCTCATTGAAGCTTAGAATGCTCTAAGCATTGATGATTTAAAGTTTTTCATGTTATTAGTAGTAAACTGTCAAATGGCAGACAACGTAAAAATGGCGGCTTCATCAGCAGCCGTTAACAACCACCGCACCGCACTGGGCCCGCGTGGTGGTTTATGGCCCGTTCTCCCTATCCATCCATAGAAATGTGCGTCTCGGTGGCCGAGGGGCAGAGCGCTCGGCCCGAAACCCGAAGGTCCCGGGTTCAATTCCCAGGTCAGCAAAATGTATTTCGGATTTTTCGATGCAAAGCCCGGGTTTGTGATCACCAACCCGCATTTGGTAAGCGAGGTGAATAAGCCATTACCCATTAATTGTAGCGATGACTTGATTTCAATGATGGAGGCCTTTGCCCAGCAGTGGGACAGTTATAAGCTGTTTACACAAATAAAAACAAATAACAGTTATACATAATCTTAAAGCTAGTGTAGGTATGGGCGAAGACGGTCTTAAAATTAAGTTAATTTAATATTTATATTTTAAAAACCTTGTCCACTTATCTTGTAATGATAATAATTGTATTTTGTTTGCAAACGTGGATACATTTTATTGGTCATCTGTTTCTGTCTGTAACACAGCTATACTATGAGTTATGACCATTGTGCTGTTAATTTTTTTGTAAATACATTGCACAATTTTTATCATACGACTTGCCAAATGCCAAAAATATCGCGTGCAGTGATGGCAACAAGTGGCTGGATTCCCATTATCCCTTGAAAAGTGTTATTTAATATTATGATATTTTAAGCTTCATAACAGCTTTAAATTAAAAAAACATCGATAGCGCAGTTTCAATAATAAAGAGCAGGAATGTTTAAGTATATTTTTTTAATAAATTTTTAATGCATGATTTGGTAGCGACATATTTTTTGTAAATGTTGTTATAAGATGTGCACTTTCTTATCTGCGCCTATTATACAACACAGCTCGAAAACGTCTTAAAAGGGTTATAGCGTAAATATCAGCAAATGTAGTGTAGGATGCCCTCAGACTTGGTGGAGCGACGATCTTCGCAATGTGGCTGGCAAGAGCTGGATGAGAGGTAGCCGTGGACCATACTCAGTTGCGTTAACTTTAAGAGGCCTTGTCCAACAGTGGACTATAAGCTGAGGATGAGGAGGAGCTTGATGGCGCAGTGGTACGCTGGTCTGCGATTGCTGAGGTTAAGCAACTTTCGCAATGGCCGGTCATCGGATGGGTGAGTCTCGAGCTCCTCCGTGCTTTGGAAGGCACTTAAAGCCGTCGGTCCCGGCTGCATTAGCAGTCGTTAATAACCACCAATCTGCACTGGGCCCGCGTAGTGGTTTATGTCTCGTTCTCCCTGTCCATCCATGGGGAAGGCTCGTGCCCCAGCAGTGGGGACATAAAATGAGCTGCTGGTGGTGGTGGATGATGAGTAAATTTTTAGACTTTGACTTTGACGTTGCTACAGATGGCGCTAGCTACGACTTCATAGTAGTGGGTTCTGGAGCCGCGGGCAGTGTGATAGCCAACAGGCTGACGGAGGTGCCTAACTTCAATGTGCTGCTCATAGAAGCAGGTGGTGATCCTCCACTAGAAGCTGTGGTAAGATACCCAACGTATTTTCAGTAGGAAGTTGTAAATGAGTAAGTGGTAAGCGCGCTCAATCTCCGATTGCTGAAGTTTAGCTTCCAATTTTCTAGAATCTTCGCAATCATCATTCATTCATTGGATGTGTGACCAAAAAGTTTTCATCCTGAGCACCTCTGTGTTTCTATCTACTTAGTAGTATCAACTTTCTCTGTGGCTTCTTCGTATTCCACAAACAGTCAGCGTGGTGGATACTAGAACAATGTTTTCAATGTGCTAAGTACACAATATGGTAAGGTTTGAGCCCAGCAGTTGAACGTTTGAAGGTTCATCTGATGATGAACGTTTATTATGATGATGATCAATATCTAACTATATGATATCTTTTAGCTTCCAGGTACATTCGTGCTGCTTGCGAATTCGGCTCATGACTACAACTTCACTAGTGAAAATGACGGAGTCTCATCTCAGAATATAAAGAACGGAATAGCGCCGCTGACAGCAGGTAAATTGCTGGGAGGGAGCAGCAGTTTCCTTCATTTCGTTCATGCACGTGGAAACCCTCAAGATTTCGACGAATGGGTAACGGCATCTGGAGACGAATCGTGGTCCTACGATGGACTTCTAGAATACTTCATGAAGAGTGAAAAGCTTGAGGACATAGAAATTCTGAATTCTCCAGATGCTAAGTATCAGGGACTTGAAGGCAATTTGAGAATAGCAAGGCAGACGAGTGCGGATAACGATGCAATCTTCCAAGCATTCTCTGAGATAGGGTTTGAAAAAGCACTAGATGCTAACAACCCCTTTTTCGGGGTTGGCGTGATAGAGCCATTACTTTATATAGCCGATGGATACCGCCAGTGTTCTGCTGAAGGATATTTGAGGCCGCTCAGTGATCGCCCAAATTTCCAAATCCTTAAAAATACAAAGGTAACGAAAATTCTCTTTGAAGGTAATCGAGCTATTGGTGTCGAAGCCACGACAGCTACTGGAGAAACTTTATCGTTGTACGCAAACCTTGAAGTCATCGTGTCTGCAGGTGCTTTATTATCTCCTCAGCTACTAATGTTGTCAGGTATAGGCCCAGAAGAGCATTTAAATTCTTTCAACATTTCCGTAATCTCCGATTTACCTGTCGGTAAGAACCTAATTGACCAACCAGGAACGCTTGCAATATACAAACTGCAAGAAGCCGATCCCATTTTGGCACCAGCAAACCCCCATCTATACCCATCACCAGCGACTTTAACGTTCGGTGCTATAGACAGAACCAAGTCAGCTGCCGATTACCAGTCTACAAACCTTATTGTGCCAGCTGATAATCTAGCATTGTTACAGTTCTGCGGTATAGCGCTCTCTTACAAAGATGATATCTGTCAGAACATCTTCGACGCTGTACGTGGCAGAGTATCATTTTTCTCACTAATGAACATCATGCAGCCCGTATCGAGAGGAGAGGTTTTGCTGAAAAGCGCAGATTCAAATGACGATCCCATATTCCACCACGGCATGTTTAGCAACGATGAGGACGTTGAAAATATAGGATTGTATCTGCAGGACTTTGCTCAAATCGTGAATACCACGACCTTTAGAAGTGTCAATGCTGAAATGGTAGATTTAGACTTCGAAAACTGCAGGGGCTTGGATAGGAACAGTGTGGAATATTTTAAGTGCTATGCGCTGAATATGTCTACTACAGTCTGGAATTACAGTGGTACTTGTGCCTTGGGTGCTGTAGTGGATAGTCGGTTAAGAGTGAAAGGTGTGCAAGGCTTGAGGGTGGTAGATGCCAGTGTTATGCCGAATTCAGTACGAGGTAAAATCAATGCAGCCATAGTAGCAATGGCTGAGCAAGCGGCAGATTTAATCAAAGAAGACTATGGCTCGTCACCTAGACTTTAAAGGTTATGAAAGCATTAAGTCTACGTATTAAAAAAGAAGTGTATATAATTTTTGTTTTGTTTTAATAACCTATAAAGGCCCGCTGCTAGGGAAAGGTGTAACTCGTGTTCTTCCATCTTTTCTTTCTTAAACTATACTTTGCAAATGCATTACATTTCCACTTTAGAAGTATTGGAAAAAAAAACTGGTGTTTTCAAACATTTCTTCAAAATTTCAAAACTAACGATATTGTGCAATGTAAGTCCCAGTATGAGTAAGAGTTACGTGAAAAACATAGGTAAGTATGAGTAACGTGTTTATCTAGCACCAAAAACATTTATCTAGTGTGTATACGTCAGTTGCTTCTCTGTTGTCATATCACCACAAACATGGAATCGTTATAAACAGCAAGGTGTCAAGTTTATAAATTAATTTGCCTTTACAGCCACGTTTGTGTGAACGGCCTCGCTCGCGCCGCGCATATACTTACATAAAAATACTCGCAAATCTCGCGAGATACAGCAGTCATGTTTATACTGACCTTATAATGATTAAGCTTGTAAATTCAAGAAATAATGCTTAAAAACAAAAGAAAAACTTGTAATAAGTGCTATTTGAGAATAACAACTTCTAGCGCTCCTGTAAAAAAATAGATACGTTACTTTGCCATGGAGGTCACCTCAATGGTTAGGGTTGCCACCCGTACCTACATTATTATAAAGTATTGTTTGTTATTTCGGGTACTTGTACTCAATACTTTAGATAACAATAAAGTACGCAAAAATACTTTATTTCACTTATTTTATGTCTCTGAGGTTCTTTTTACATATACCTGCCACACAAAAAAGTTGCTGTCAGCTATTAAGCAGTGATAATTGACTCTAAGTATGTACTTTATTTTCTATCTTTTAATGCACTTTATTTGCACAAAAAAAACATTTTTTTGTGCAAATAAAGGATGGATAGATGGAGCCATGGATAGCATTGCCAGATGGCAACATTATGGCCAACATTATTTTTTTTCTACTCTAAGAAAGTGTTAAAATGCGTTTAAGTTCAAACGAATTACGGATCGTTTTGCGTAAGGCCAGCCACTCTTTGAATCCGTTTTCCTACAAATTGAACTAGTACGAACATGTACGAAGACACACATCCCGATCCTCCGTACTATGGTACTTCGCACATAGGCACACTCACGCCTTGTACGGCTGTCCTAAAGTCGTATCTATATTCTAGTGTGTATGTACCCTTACGCCATATCACCACAAACATGGTAGCCTTATAAACAGCAAGGTGTCAAGTTTAAAAATTAATTTGCCTTCACAGCCACGCCCGTGTGAGCGGAGGCGCCGCCCTCGCGTCGCGCATAAACTTACATAAAAATACCCGCGGAGCTCGCGAGATACAGCAGTTTAGAGGTTATACGTGCCCTTGCATAAGCGAGCACGCGGCGTTAGTAGAAACTGGAAGTGCTGTTAGATAATCCAGTTCACGTTGGTTAACACGGGCAAAGTCACAGTCAAAGTCGAGTCAAACATAGTCAAACAATTATTTGCACAATATTGTGTACAGTACAGAGGACTGCACCTCAACGTATCCAAAACTGACCAATTTCTTCAATAAATATTTAACCATATGCCATTGTCTATACTAATATCATAAAGACGAAGGCTTTGTATTTTTAACCGACTTCAAAAAAGGAGAAGGTTACTCAATTCGACTCGTATATACTACTATATATTTTTTTTAGGTGTGTTCGCGGATAACTTCGTCGTTTAAGAACCGATTTGGATGATTCTTTTTTTGTTGGAAAGGAGATATCCCAAGGGTGGTACCATGATAAGGAAACAAGGATCTGATGATGGCATCCCAGAGAAATCGAGGGGAACCTTCGAAAATCGTCGTGGCGACTAGTGAGTTTGTTAATGTTTTCATTAAGTATTTTAAAGCAATACTACTTGATAAAGGTCTGAAGTCATCTGATGATGGAGCCGAAAGACAGTTGAGGGAACTTCTCAACGATTTACAGCAATTACACGGTGTTTGGGCTTGATTAATTTGTATTGATGAGAACTTTACACCTAGATGGGTTGTGACTGTCATTAGGGGTCTGATGATGAAGACGAAGGAAAGTCAAGGGAACTCCTCAACGTTTTACAGTAGCTATCTTGTGTTTGGTCTTAATTCATTTCTATTGATAAGAACTTTGCACCTATATAGGTTATAAGTGCCATCACAGGTCTGATGACGGAGACCATAGACAGTCGAGGGAATTCCTCAACGATTTACCTTTTGTTGGGCTTACTTCATACGGTTCAATATGCCAAAATGTTTAGTTCGTAAAAAAATAATACCTAATTAAGATTGAAGTTTTACATAGGAATACCACTACCTACTAGGCCGTCGTTTCCTCATCCGAGAAGCATCCTTGTTAGGTCTATGTCTACCCATCACTAAAAATCGTAAAATAAAATAATTTTTAACAAAAAAGTCAGTCAGAAGTCAGTTTTTACTTCAAAAAACAGGATTTTTTTTTAAACTGTCATGCGTATCTAGGTAATTAATAATATGATTTCAATATTATTTCTTGCTTTTTAGAGCTGTTTTTACTTTTTAAGTTTCCTGTTTTTTGAAGTCGGTTTTTTTGTATGTATGTTGTTGTTGTAACGAATAAACTCAAAAACTACTAGACCGATTTAAAAAATTCTTTCACCATTAGGATGCTACTTTAGCGTTGAGTAACATAGGCTATATTTATAAAAATCAATTATAGTGGCTATAAACCAGCACGATGGAACTCGAGATGATAAATTTTTGGTCACCCATTCCAATGATCGGCCTTTGCGAAAGTTGCTTAACGTCAGCAATCATAGACCGGGTGCGTTAACAACTGGGCCATCGAGCTCCTCTGATATAGATGTGGCTAAAACACACACCAGAAAATGCACTTTTAGTTAGTTGTTTCTTTGAATCTATTATCAACGTCACTTAGTGAGTGCCAATAAATGTATTTCTTTCTTTCTTTCAAAATTTCCGAGTTGATGTTTAATTATAAAGCTCAATATCAATTAAATAACATTCTAACATTAGTAGAGTCGCCAATTTTGCTATTTTAAAACGTCCACAATCGTGTCTCAGTTTTGTGATCACCAACCCGCATTTGGCAAGCGTGGTGATTAAGCCATTACCCATCAGTTGTAGTGATGACTTGATTTCAATGATGGAGGCCTTTGCCCAGCAGTGGGACAGTTTTATGCTATTTACTTTACTTATTGTCAAAATTTGACTTTTGTAGGTACATTTTAAAAAGCTGAACAATTCTATTTAAGAGATGTCACATCTAGTGCACAAGTATTTCTGTGATCACGCTGTATCGAATAAACAATAATTCCCACATTATCTTTGTGTGTTCGGTATAAGCGGTTTGGGTACAGGGGTCGATCACGCATCAGCTCATGGTGATGCACCAGATACATCATCATGAAGCTGTAAACATCCCCCACCACTGGATTACTTTATGACGACCTCCGTAGCCGAGTGGCTTGCACGCCGGACTTTGGGCGGCGCTAACTTTGAGGTCCCGGGTTCGATACCCAGTCTTGCCAACCCGTCATGACTTACGCTAGCGTGGTTTTTGCGTGTACCGCTCCCTCCTATTTGTATCCCTTACAAACTCTCCAAAATCGTTTCTTGCGTGGTGCCACGGGTTGCCTGTGGTACTATCGCAATGTAAATCTCCACCGTGATCTTGATCTTCCCACTATCAAAGACTTTTCAAGGACGTCTCCAGACGTTACCAGCTTGTTGTGGCGGCCGCCAACTATAATGTTGGAGGCCTTCCACCAATAAGACAGTATTATGGTGTAAATGTAAATAAGAACACCACTTGCACTTAACTTTTTGTATTGTCATAAAGATGTTACATTAGATTAAAACTGATCTCCGGGCACCTCGGCTCTTAGCCGAGCTGTAGCTCTTGTCTACGACTGACCGTGACTGTGTCAAATCGTTGCAAACCTTTTTAATTACCTATTCGTTGATTCAAATACTCATCCAGACCAAAGAGGCTTACATACAAATAAATGAAACTAACTTTTACTATGAGCTGCATATTTTTATATAAATATTTTATTCAGCTTCAGTGCAGCAATTAGCACTTAAAAATAAAAAGTAAAATTTACTTACCTTAGAATTTGATGTTGCCTAATATTAAAATGTTTATATAATTTTTAACGCAAATTTTGTTGCGAACAAATTACAAAAACACAAATGTTGAAAAAATTTCCACGAGCAGGATTTGAACCCACACCCTTCTGACATACCGGGTCAGGTGCTCTCCCAATTAAGCTATCGTGGTTCTAACCAGCCCGCCGAAATTATTCAACACTATTTACTTTTTACTTTGAAAACCAAAGGCGCTCATTCAATGTCAACAACTACCGTCATTAACATCTGATCATAATATTTTTACAAATACTAAAGATCAGTTAAGAAGTAGGCAAGCTATTTATAAAATGTTTATATAATTTTTAACGCAAATTTTGTTGCGAACAAATTACAAAAACACAAATGTTGAAAAAATTTCTACGAGCAGGATTTCAGAAGGGTGCGTGTTCAAATCCTGCTCGTGGAAATTTTTTAAACATTTGTGTTTTTGTCTAATATTATTATAATATATTTATTATTACTCGTTTCAGACCCTACCTTATTACCATTTCCTGTATCGAATACCACATTATAAAAAAATATGAAGAAAATTGTTTCGCTATCTTCATCATCATCATCAGAAGTCAAATCTCATATTGAGGTGTTCCCACGTGGATGGTTGGTACAATTTAATTTTAGGCCATAGCTCACCGTACTGGCGCCATGAGACAAATAATTCGAAATCATATATTTTTTTTTATATTGCTTACCAACATTTGCTAACATAATTATTCTTAGAACAAATATTATTAACGGGATTATTACCATGTTTATTGTCGTGTGTAAGTGACCATGATAGTTTAAAAAGTTATATAATTATTCTTTTAATTATATTCTTACAAACTAAGTAACATAATGTTGCAAACACTTAAAGGTAAACACCTCATGCAAAGGAAACAAATTAGTTTATTTTAGTTACTTCCACAGTGTTAAGTCTTATGGAATCCTTCTGTGGGGTAAAGCTGCTGACATAGAAACCATTTTTATTTTACAGAAAAGAGCAGTAAGGTCTATATATAACCTAGGAGCACGTGTGTCTCTTATGGAGTTGTTTAAAGAAATTAATATTCTAACGGTTGCGTCACAGTTTATTTATAACTGTATTCTATATGTGCGCCAAAACATTTCTTTATACAGAAAACATTGCGATATACACAATCTTAATACTAGAAATAAAAATAAACTTGTAATACCTAAACTTCGAGTGCAGAAAGTTTATGGATCATTCATGGGACAAGGTGTCGCTTATAAAATAAAACCCTATTGAGAAATTAAAGACACACGTTAAGGAAACACTTCAAAAAAATGGCTTTTACAATGTAAATGATTATGTTCATGATAAGAATGCATGGAACCGACATTTCTCCAACTCTCCCACACTGTATAGGTAGTCTTTCTATAGTTTTGAATTAGTACATATATAATATATATATAGTGCCCAAGTCCGTTTTCTTTAGAATAAAGTGTAATGTTAAGTAAATGTATAGGGGCAAGCATTATTTGTATAAGCGGGCTCTTAAAAGTTTTTAATTGTAAATATATTGAATGACTTAGTAACGACATAGGTACTTATTTTTTGTAAGTGTCGTTACTTACTTCTTTTTAAGTTGTGGATCTACTCGCGTTTATTTTACACATTACTTATTTAACGTTTATCCTGACGTTTCGAACCCTTTACAGGGTCCGTCTCCCTGTGACCACGGACTCTGCAAAGGGTTCGAAACGTCAGGATAAACATTAAATAAAAGTAAAAGTTGTTTCATTTCATAGTATTATTAAATAAAAAATTAAACTGTTAGGGGGGTTAAATGAAACAATAATACACAAATAAATAATCACTAATAATTGTGCAGCCACTTCTGCGACAACAATGATTTGAGCTTGGCAAATGAATCCGAGTGACTATCTTTAACAATAATTCATGCTTCAAGATTTAGTATGACATGTAGACCAATGTACTTTTTTGAACATTGTTACTTATTCTATAGACAAAAGACAATATATCACCTGTTACTATAAGCCTATGCTAGCTAATAATTTTATTGGCCTTAAGAGCGTTTACGCCGCACACTAGCGCCACTAATGAAAAAAAAAACATATCTACTAATTAAGACGTTACGGCCACTTTTAACTATAACGCCATATTTAACTAAACCATAACATGTCAGGTGTTCATTAGGTGACGTAAAAATGCTAAATTATTTCGTTCAGATAGTTTGTTGAGCATAATTTGATTTTCTATCTCTAATTACTAGTTATGTTTTTTTTTTCATTGGCGGCGCTAGTGAGCGGCGTAAACGCTCTTAACGTCTTCCGGCGAAAACTACAGCTGGACCAACAAGATTACCAGACATATTTGAATATTATAGCAACACTGCAACAATATTTGATCTTGAATTGGAACTTCCATAAACTGTAGTAAAGATGAGGTGTTAAGAGCAGACGTGTTTAAAGTAATTATAGTTTAGTAGTATAATATTGGGCATTCTATCCCACCCCTCGTTCGTGTCGGCAAACGTTCGTTTGCCTCCACTCTCTTGCGGTGGGATAGAACACCCAATATTATAAATAGATTTGACATGAACAGATTTCGCGTTTATTCCATCCACTTCCACACACTAAAATATTTACAAAAAAGATCATTCTAGATTTGAAAGGCAAAAGACTCACCAAGCTCAATCGCTCTGCTCGGCTCGATAATTCATTACTACTATATATATTCACAGATTAATTATGGAACAATTTTTTACTATATTTCAGACACAATTTGTAATCAAAAGTTCTTAGATATTTGTATTTATAGGTCAGTTTGACGCATGCCCTTAAACAGTATTGGCACTATAGCAAACCTTAAATCTATGTGGATGAGTCGATTACCACGAGGAACACCCAGAATTTTAAAGTTTTTGTGGAACTTTACTAACAACGTCTTGACCAGAATGGCTCATGATCTCCCTGAATATCATTTAGGACATTTTGGTTTATAGACTTTGCGAAACTTCATGATATCTATGCCAGAATGGCTCATGGTCTCCCTGAATATTATTCAGAGCAGATTGCCTCGGAGTTGCCAACTAGAAATCAAGAGTTCACTTAACTTAGTTTCAAGGTTATTGTTAAACTTCATGGTCTCCCTGAATTTTATTCAGAGCTGATTGCCTCGGAGTTGCCAACTAGAAATCAAGAGTTCACTTAACTTAGTTTCAAGGTTATTGTTAAACTTCATGAAATCTACGCCAGAATGGCTCATGGTCTCCCTGAATATTATTCAGAGCTGATTGCCTCGGAGTTGCCAACTAGAAATCAAGAGTTCACTTAACTTAGTTTCAAGGTTATTGTTAAACTTCATGAAATCTACGCCAGAATGGCTCATGGTCTCCCTGAATATTATTCAGAGCTGATTGCCTCGGAGTTGCCAACTAGAAATCAAGAGTTCACTTAACTTAGTTTCAAGGTCATTGTTAAACTTCATAAAATCTACGCCCGAATGGCTCATGGTCTCCCTGAATTTTATTCAGAGCTGATTGCCTCGGAGTTACCAACTAGAAATCAAAAGTCCACTTAACTTAGTTTCAAGATTATTGTTAAACTTCATGAAATCTACGCCCGAATGGCTCATGGTCTCCCTGAATATTATTCAGAGCTGATTGCCTCGGAGTTGCCAACTAGAAATCATGAGTTTATTTATTCTTATGATTTAAAACTTTAATGTTTAGACCAGAATGACAATGATCTTCCTAAATGATATTCAGAGCAGCTTGCTTCGGAGTGATCATCACGACTTCAATAGTTCAAAGTTAAAAGCTTTATTTTCTAGTTCGGCTTGACTCGTGTCCCTCCACCCAACATAGATAAAAATGTTAAACAATAGGTACTTACTGTTAGGTTGCATCAATAAATACAAATACTAAAATTGGAAACATTATGAATTAACTGAGCTCTCCCTACACCACCCACTAATGTTCTGATCATCGCAAATCGCAGTAAGCGTCAGACGCTGGAAGACGCGGAAGTGTGGTTCAAATGCATAGACTGAAGCGGAGCGAGTACTGTGTCGCCAATGGCAATGCTATGAGATTTAATTACATAATCATAATATATTTTTATTTATATGAAAAATAATAAATACAATGGGTTTAATATATGTTTATAATAATTTTAAATGGTTTTTTAATTTTGCATTTAAACTATTCAATAAAGCGGCTGTGTGTGTTTGTGGTTGTATGAAAAATTTGAGGTAAATAAGAACGAAACAGACAAGCAACATTTTCTGTAGAATACATTAGGTACGAGCACATTAAAGATCTAGTCCTACTTTGATGGTATCTTCTAGAAGAAACAGCTTTCCAAACCAGAGGTAGAAATTATTAATACTACAGAAAAAAAGTCATATCTATCTGTATGTGTTCATTTGATTTTTTATTACATATCTTTTTAACAATATGTGTAACATTTTTTAACGTTTATATACGAAATCTATACTAATATTATAAAGCTGAAGAGTTTGTTTGTTTGTTTGTTTGTTTGTTTGTTTGAACGCGCTAATCTCCGAAACTACTGGTTCGAATTGAATAATTCTTTTTGTGTTGGATAGTCCAGTTATCGAGGAAGGCTATAGGCTATATAATATCACGCTACGACCAATAGAAGCAAAGATATAGTGGTAAATGTGTAAAAAACGGGAGAAATTATCTCATCTTTGAAGCCTTCCGTTGCGTGCGCCGTGAAAACGGTTCAAGATACACAAAAAATATGTATTAAAGAATAATAGCTCTTTTAATGATCTAAAAAACAGTCCGCGATAATTCTGCGGGAACTCGACCATTCCGAAAATCCCGCAAGAACGGGAACTATGTGGGAAGAACCAAAAATCTGCCGGAAGTCACTATTCCACGCGGACGAAGTCGCGGGCAAAAGCTAGTTAAATAATAAAATTTTCATTTCATTTAGTTATAGTTACCAATGCAAATAAACTCTTAGACTAATTTACTAAAAAACAACTGCATTGATGTATTGCATACATGTTCACCTTAATATTAAATTAGGTTGTTCGTATTTGTTCTGTTACTTAGACCACACCTCATTGCACAACACATACAATTTTACATGTTACAACTTTTTTGCAGCGTAGTATATAATGAAGAATCGGGTGTTATTGAATTGTATTGCTGACGACATATAATAATAATAAAGGCTGTGTTCTTTGATGAGCTATAATAAATTAAGATACATTTTTATGACATTAAGAATGTAGTGATATTTAAGTGTGCTCACACACACACATACACACATACATATGAAGAAACGAAGTCATCTGTCACAAGTATTTGTATGTACTCAAAAGATGACTTCAACAATGTTTTTATTACAAATATGTATGTTACCGAAATAATAATAAATGTTATGAATGTTTGCGAGAATTTGTTTTTTTTTTTTTTTTTTAAACACATATTGTGTACGTAAATTTTAAATATATTGATATTCAAACGTAAGTAAATGTGATTACGATGCTTTTTGATATATTATATCATAGCCTGTACTGGGTTACAAGATTATGTGTTGGTCTCTATTTTATGTAAGTTAAGCATTAAAGCGATGGAACTTCGCCGACATCCGTTAACTGAAAAATGATATTTTAGCAAGTTAATATTATGACCTGGCGTCACTTGTTTATTCCATATAATTGGGTACAATATTATTTTGATAATTTTACTATTGTTATTTACAAAAATACTTATAAAATTAAAATGTTATCAAAATAATGGAACTTAAATTAATATTATACTATCAACCACGTTACTAGTATTGTTATCATAATAACAACAGACTTAGATAAGATGGCGGTAGCTTGTTTGGCGTACTTACAATAAATAATACTGCTAACCAAATCGAGTACAATAATATGCTAGAAATTGAGTCCAACCTTTGCATCTAACCACTACACCACAGAGGCGGTTATAACAATGATAAATAGTGACCTAACCCCACAAATAAACACATAAATCTTACAACTACATTTGCGAAATAGACATGATGTTCGATTAATGGTCTAATGATGGCAGGGTTCGATTCCCGGTTAGTTAACTAAGAATTTTTCCTTTTCTAAATTAAATCTGGTAATTTTCTTTTCTCTTTAAAATGTGTATGTTTTCAGATGGTTTCAACACACATTATAAAAAATATAAAATAATCATACAAATTGATTTAACCCACCAACCCGCATTGGGTCAGCGTGGTGGGTTATGGCCCAATATCCCCACGTGCTATTTGTTCACGTGGGAGGCCTGTGCCCAGCAGTGGGACGTTTATAGGCTGATGATGATGATGATACAAATTGTTTCTATATTTTAAAATTGTGTTTTTTTGTTACTATTAGTTGAAAGGTGTTGAATGTGTTCCGTTTATGATATTTATAAATCGTAATGGATAAGCAAGTAGGATTATTTTGCAAACTATAATTAAAAAGTGGAGTTACGTCCTTTTAATAAATATGGAAAACTGATGGTGAAGCATTTTTTTCTAATAAAAACTCGGAATATTTGAACGTTATTCTTTTCATTCACCAACACTCTGTGCATCAAGTACCTACTCAAGACCGCTGCCACTCGCTGTTCGCTGCCTTTGAGCTCTGCTGTATAACCTTGAGGTTTGCTCTATTTTCGTTGGAAACTACAACTTTGAAGACTTATAAAAAATGTTAGTAAGTATTATTTTATAAACGTTTTTTACTGATCTAATTGTGTGGAAGATACCCAGCCAGTACCATACCTAGCCAGTGTGGTGGGTTATGGCCCAATATCCTCACGTGCTGTTGTTCCCGTGGGAGGTCTGTGCCCAGCAGTGGGACGTTTATAGGCTGATGATGATGATGATGATGATGATGATGATGATGATGTATGTATGTCATTTTTTGCAATGTAATTGTTGGTATTGTAATACAAGTGAGTTAAACTATCTGTTCAAACTGATACAAATTTCAAGATAAGGATTTATCTTAGATTTTGTGGATATTCTAATTGGATTCAAATATAAAGTTTACTTACAAATCAATGTTTTTACTTTCAGGTCTGACTCCGAGTGTGAATCCGTTGCTCTCCAGAAAGTAGTTGCTAATACCGCGAAGAAGACCGCGAAGAAGACCGCGGCTTCGTCCTCTGCTACTAAGCGTAAGACCAGCAGCACCAACAACTCCGAAAGGTAAATATTTCTGTTTCTTTTGTTTGAAATAATCATAATAAAATTAAACTCTTTGTAACTCTTGTAACTTTGTAACTCTTTATAAATTCATAACATTCAAAGGAACATGTGTTATTATGTGTCGAATAGTTTGTTCAATTAAATACTTTTAATTTTATCTAAAGATTTGAATATTATAGAAATGTAAGTTATGTGGGTTATTAGCTAAAAATGATAATTTTAAAGAAAAGTGATGGTATAAAATTTAAATAAAAGTATTTTACTTTTCAACCTGAGTAAAATAATTTATGTAAATGTTTGTTTCTATGTGATTGCTAGTACCTACGAGGTGGGTTCGAATCCTAGTAAGGTTTACTTATACCAATAATAGCAATTGTTATATAGTTTTATTTTGTTTTTTTCAGAAACTCTAACAAGAAATCTAAACCTGTAGACGTATTTGGTCTATGTGTCGAAGACGTACTAGTCGAGGAGACGAAGCCATCTACATTGCCATCGTACATCAGTAACAGAGTGGCAAACGGATCCCAACGCCGGCTCGCTTCCACCGTCGGCGACTTCTACGTGGAGTTGAAGGTATACCACCGCGAGGACGCCGAGGCCAGCCGTGCAGACGAGCGCTGGAAGAAAGCGTTGCTCCGACTCAACTGTCAGCTGGAGAGCGACTCGACGCAGTGGAAATACCTGCAGCGGTTCGTGAAAGAAGCTAATCTTTTATTTGATAATAGTATTCCTTCTTTTTTTAACGATAAATGACTAATTAAGGCTATAACTATTGAGTAATATTTAGTAAGATAATAAGATTTGTTTTGCTATCTTTTATAGTATTTACTTTTAGTTACTATACATGTTGGTTTAATAACGAGACGCTATTAAACCAAAAAACAAATTCATAATATCCTACATTAATTATAGACCATATAGATTAATAACAGAAATATTTTAACGTTTGTGAGTAAGTAAGCAATTATGCCTTTTTGCTCATCTTGTAGTGTAACAGTAGATAAAAGACGATGGATAGGACACTTACGAAGTAACAGTCACAAGAACAACAGCAGCACAGCGTATTGCGAAGGTGTGCAAATAGTGAGGTCAGCCTTTCGCGGCCGCATTGCTACTTACAGAATTGTAGCTCCCGAAGATAATGAATTCTATTGTTTAAATTCATTCTTCAATAGTATGCGCTCCAGGGTAAAATCTCTTATAGACCAATCATTGAAAATTCATACTAGTGTTAAAGTTAACTTTGAACTTTTTGCAATGTTTCTATTGTTTAAGGATGATAGGCAGGAAATGAAGTCGTTTGCAACAAAAAACTATCCAATCCATTTAAATTATAATTTTAATAAACTTTACTCTACTATTGTGATTTCTTTAAGAAAAAATATTGAAGAATTTCAAGAAAGAGACAGTGGCTGGTCTCTAATGCATAACTCACATTTTGAAATAAATATCAATAAGTTTCAACCACTTAGTGGATCTTCTTTTATAGACTTACCAAAGTTTATAAAAAATAAAAGAGCCTGCCTTAATATTCGCAATAAAGATAAAGATTGTTTCTTGTGGTGTGTTATCGCGGCCCTCTACCCGACCGACAAACACCCTGAGCGCGTATCGTCCTATCCGCATTATAAACATGTACTTAATACAAACGATATTTGTTTTCCAATGAGTTTTTCTGATATTAGTATATTTGAGAAAAATAATACTAAAATTAGTATATATGTTTATGGTTTGAAAGATAATAAGTTTATTACAGGTCCATTATATAAATCAGAAAATCATCATAAAAATAGTAAGCGCATTCATCTTTTACTTATAGATGAGGATGGCTTATCTCATTATTGTTTAATCAAAAATTTAGGTCGTCTCGTTAGAAGTCAAATAACTAAACATCATGGCTCTTTGTTTTTTTGTGATAGCTGTTTAATATTTTTTCCTTCTGAAGATGAGCTTAATAATCACGTGTGCGGAGGAGTTGTTACTGTTTTACCTAGAAAAGGTTCTGTTTTACAATTTAAAAACTTTGATCGCAAACAAAATATACCTTTTGTAATATACGCAGACTTTGAGACTATGTTACAACCAGTATCGGGTTGTGAACCCGATCCGAGCCTGGCGAGCACTACCGACCTACAGCGACACGTGCCAGTCGCTTTTGCATACAACGTTGTTTGTTCCTACGATGCAACGCAGAATAAATTCGTAACTTATCGCGGTAAAGATTGTGTTACCAAGTTTATAAAACTTATAAATAATCAGGCGAGAAATATTCATAAGATGTTAAGCAATGTTAAACCAATGATTTTTACTGATCTAGATGCGGAAAATTTTGATAAAGCCATAAAATGCCATATATGTAGTCATCTTCTTTGGCATGACAAAGTACGCGACCATTGTCATATATCAGGTCGTTATCGCGGCGCAGCTCATCAAATTTGTAATTTACGATACAAAACACCTCAATTTCTACCAATATTTTTTCATAATTTATCAGGTTATGATTGTCACCTTTTTATAAAAGAATTAGGGGAAATGCCTGGTAAAGTAAAAGTAATTCCGAAAACGAAGGAAAACTATATATCGTTTATAAAGTTTCTACCCGTGATCAATGATGAGTTTATACAACTACGTTTCACAGATTCATTTAAATTTTTAGGAACCAGTCTGGACAAACTAGCTAAAACTATGAAGAAGGATGATTTTCACTGCTTACGCTCTCATTTCTCTAATGACATTCAGTTTGATTTATTAACGAGAAAAGGAGTTTATCCTTACGATTACATGAATAATTGGAGCTCTTATTCGGAAAATGCATTGCCACCTAAATCAAGTTTCTTTAACTCACTTATAAATGAACATATTTCTGAAAACGACTATAAACATGCTCAAGCTGTTTGGTCAATGTTTAGAATAAAGGATTTAGGTGACTATACCGACTTGTATCTAAAAACAGATGTTCTTTTATTGTCTGATATATTTGAAAAATTCCGCAAAACATGTAAACGTCACTATCAACTTGATCCTGCATTTTATGTAACTGCACCGAGTCTATCATTCGACGCAATGCTTTTAAAAACGGGTGTTCAGCTTGAGCTGCTTGACGATTTGTCAATGATCCGTATGATTCAAAAGGGAATAAGAGGTGGAGTATGCATGTGTTCTCATAGATACGCCAAGGCGAACCACAAATATATGCCTGACTATGACTCCTCCAATGAAGACTCCTTTTTAGTTTACTTAGATTGTAATAATTTATATGGATACAGTATGAGTCAGTACCTACCCTATTCTAACTTTAGATTTTTAAATAACTGTGAAGTAATGGCGTTAAATATTTTAGAAGTGAACGACGATGCGGAGTATGGTTACATACTCGAAGTCGATTTGCATTATCCTATATCCTTGCATCGTACCCATAATGATTTGCCATTTTGTCCTGAAAAATGCGTTCCACCTGGCGGTAAAAACAGTAAACTGATACCTAATTTATATAACAAATATAATTATGTAGTTCACTACGTTCACTTAAAAAAATGTTTAGAGCATGGACTATTGCTGCGCAAAATTCATCGCGCAATTACATTTCGACAAAGTGCGTATCTTAAAAAATATATTGAGTTAAATACATCTTTGCGTCAAAAAGCTGAATCGGTCTTTGAGCAAGATTTTTTTAAACTTCTTAATAATTCTGTATTTGGTAAAACGCTAGAAAACAACGAGGCTAGAGTAAACGTACATTTGGTAAATAACTGGACTGATACTAGTAATAAAACTAAAAAAAGATTGAGTGCTAGCAAACTGATTGCTAATCCTCATTTTCATAGCGTATCTATATTTACCAACAATTTAGTGGCCGTTCAAATGAAGCCAGATCAAATTATTTTAGATAAACCAATCTATATCGGTTTTACCGTACTAGAATTATCTAAATCTCATATGTATCACTTTCATTATAATATAATTAAACCTTTTTATGATCAACGAGTACAACTATGTTACACAGATACCGATAGCTTCATATACATCATTAATACCTCAGATTTTTATAAAGATCTTAAAAATGTTTTTTTGAAATACTTTGATACAAGTAACTTTAGTAATAATAATCAATTCGATTTGCCACTAATAAATAAAAAGGTACCAGGGTTATTTAAAGATGAAATGAGTGGACAATTGATATCAGATTTCGTTGGTTTGCGATCCAAACTCTATTGTGTAAGAACATTAGACAAAGTTATAAAAAAAGCAAAAGGTGTCAAATCTTACGTTATTCGTGATTTAAACATGATGGATTATGAGTCAGTGCTCCTCAACAAAAATGTAATACGTAAAAAGAACAAACTATTTAAATCTATCAGACATAAAATATTTACCAGAGATGTAAATAAAATTGTGCTCTCTGGTAATGATGACAAAAGATTGATATCGTCTAACAAAATATCAACAATTGCTTGGGGAAGTTCTGACATACTGTAAATGTTTGGATATTATGTTTACTTGCGATTGGTTATAAAGCGTCTCTTAATTATAGGTTGTTTTAGTGTAAGTTTTAGATATATAATAGAAATATATAATATAGTTATTTTAATGGTATATAGTTATTTTAATGTTGTTTAGAATAAGTTTTATGTATAATGTTTAAAATAAAATTTACATACTTGCAGACTTACGTGTTTTATTTCATAACAACCTAATAAATTTGAGTAAATAGTTTTCAGAAATATTTACCTAAAGTACCTTAGTAAATATTTTATCATTAAAATATTAAATTCGCCTCGGTGACCGAGTGGCAGAGCCCTCGGCCCTATACCCGAAGGTCCCGGGTTCAATTCCCAAATCTGGCAAGATGTGTTATAGCCAGTGTTTGTGATCACCAACCCGCATTTGGCAAGCGTGGTGATTATGCCATTACCCATCACTTGTAGCGATGACTTGATTCCAATGATGGAAGCCGTTGCCCAGCAGTGGGACAAGTATAGGCTGTTTACTATTATTACTATAAAATATTAAATTATGTTATGCTCCATATTCATATATTACATTTAACATTCAGTACAGTCATGAGCATTGATATGTTAACACTTTGATATTTATTTCATTGTATTAAGAGTTAGAAATTGTTTACATATTTTTGCTAGTGACTATACGAACATGTTTTTTGTTAAATAAGCATTAGATCACGTAAATAACACGAAGTCAATGAAACAAGACTCTTCAATTTTGTAAATGCTTTCTATGCACTTACACAATCATGTATGAACATGAATAATTTTTACTAATGCACGTGTTTGCATTTAATACAAATTCAGCATGTTCTTTTGAAGTAATTAGATTTTAAATCATTTCTGTCATTCAATAGTCGACCATTGAGACTACAACACGATTTTACGCAAATAATACCATAATAAAACGAACCGACAGATATGGAGTCATCTTATAACTTGTTTGAACAACATGCTCAAGACCCTCTTGCTGACTTTGACGAAGTGTACCCGGAGCTAGCCAAACTACAACGGGAACCAAAGAAAAGGAGGACAAAACGCTGCAGTCAAGAAAGCCACGCACCGCCAAAGAAACCTTGCATGCAAAATGCATCCTCATATGTATACAGCAGTGAACCCAGACGAGGTATTCGACTCATCAGGGTGGAGATCGTGGACTTGGAGAACAACAGTGCTGTGCAAAGTGATGGTGTATATGAAAAAGTACTATGCAGTGTTCAGTATGTTGTTACAGACAATTTTAACCCTATAATGGAACATACGGAACAATTGATAACTAGTATAAGTAAAAAAATATGTGATACTAATTTATAAAAATATGTAAGTAAAGTTAATTTTTAAAGTTATAGTTATGCTAGTTTTGTATTTAAGTTAAGTCATTTTAAAATAAAAATATAAAATGTATGTCCTTTGTTTTATTGAATGATCTTACAACTTAGACGTTGAAATAAAAAAAATATTTATAATAAATTTATTTATTAATGATAACATTTAATTTTATAAACATAACATTACAATATATACACAACAAAAAGAAACATTCTTAACTAAACTTAACAAAGAACAGAAAAAAAAATAGCAAATTAAAATTATTATTATTATTTATTTATTTATTTTAAAAACAATATATTTACAATTTTAGCAACAATTATTTAAATACCATTTTTTAATACAGATAACGTTTTTAAGAGCACACTCTTTATTATGGCTTAAACAAGTAAATCTAGATTCACATTTACAAAATGACATGTACAATTTTGAAAAATTAGGGCTACCTTTATCTTCAATATCTACCAAAACACAGTTTTCACATAACTCCTTAATCCATTTCTGTTTCTCAAGACCTTTCATTATAATTGTTTTATTTTGTAAAATTGGAAATATTAATCTCTTGAACTCTCTATAGTCAATGTTACCTTGACTCCAAGTAATACCTCTATTACGCTCAATCCATCTTACACTCTTTTTTTCGTCCGTAGTTAATTTTGAGTACGGATATGGAGGTTTTATCAAGAAAACCTGGGTGAACTCCTTTGTAGATAATGCAAATTCCTTGATAATAAATTGATTTTGATAGTCTTTAAATCCTTGAATATCAACAAAAATAACTGAGTTCATGATATCTTCCGAACAATGTTGCTAAGAGGTTTGTATTCTACCATACAGTCATTTAAAATTAAACAATATGCAGCTGTGTGGTCTGGTATCTCTTTATGACTCTCCAATTCTAAGCGGATATTAATGACTGGTCCTGTTTTTATGTTGTCGTTTTGTCTTGAGCAGTCTATAACAAATAATGGAGCAATATCTCTAAATTCTTGAGCACTCAACAACGAACTAGATTGACGTCCATAGTAAGACTGTTGAAAGTTTGCAAATTGTTCATATATTAAGGAAGAATTATGGTTTGCAAAGTCGGTATTATAACTTTCGTATGGATAATATGTGGAGTTTAAATAAACTTTGACATCACGTACATCACAATGATCAAATTGCGACATATCTTTAGACGTATCATTTTTTCTATTAGTTTGCAACCCAAGAATTACGTATCTTGGCTTTTCAATTTGTGTCGAAGTTTTAATTGACCATGTATGTTTTGTGGTCTTTGGTAACAAAGGGTATTCGTATAGATCCCAGTTCCGGAACGCTAATTGAATAGCTCTGTCCTTTTCAAGCACTTTAAGTAAGTTAATTTTTTCTCTGTCGGATACTTTCACATGAGGTACGCGCCAAATTATTTTATGTATTTCTATGCTTTGCACTGTTTCGTTGGTATTGAGTTTCACTGCGTTGAGGTCCGTGTTACTTCGTAGTAGTACAAGCTCATGTTTACAATTCACAATAACTTTTCTATAGTCTTCTGCAAATCCCAATATTTTATTAAGTGGAATGGATGCAGAAAAATGTCCCATTATGTTGTTTTTGATACCATGTAAGTCCCAACCCCATGCTTTAGATACCTTGGCTTCGGAGTCATTCATGGACAATAATGATTTCATAGTGGTGGTTATTCCGGCATTCTTCACTTTGTCTATTTCTACACCGTTTAATTCATAACGAATATCTTGAAATAAATACATAAGAGGATTGTTGGTGAATTGAAAAAATTGTGCTCTCTCCTTGTTGTCGCTCTTCATAACATTTACCACACCTTCTATATACAAAGTACTTGCACTTGGAAGAATGTATAAGTCTTGCTGGTTTATAGGGATTCTTATTTCATCGTTCCTATTAAAGCTGGTTATGTAAGGCTTGTACGAATGAGTTTCTATACATTCTATTGAATTATCGTAAACAGGCGGATTAGTTATATTTAAAATACTCATTTTATCAGTCTAATTAATTTTAGGAATTTTTTATTTTCTGCTGTTAATTTTCTAATTTTAGCACGGGAATGTGTGGTATTTTGGACTGCTTTTTTACCACTGATATTTTGATAACGGGGTATGGCATATTTATTGTAGTCTATCATGTTGCTTTAAATGTAGGTACAGATTTACTTCCTCACCACGAAGATCAACGAGATTATTATTTACGTCTAATATTCTTATGCTGATACTAGTAATAGTGTCTCTATTAACTGGAAAATAGATGGTGTTCTTTGGAATTTCTATTATTCTATAACCAGGAGGCACATTTGGGGAAAATTCATGTATTGTGTGACTTGATTTTCCATTTATATATGAACCGTTAATAATGTCACATTCGATCCGCACCACGGTCGTTGATAAAATGTTGACTGGAAGTAATGATTCATGTAATTTATGGCTTTTTAAAGGTACTTTATCAAAACCCAATAAACCTCCAATGGATCCTTGCTTTTCAAAATGAATATCCTTGGTGCAAAATACAGTCGTTTTGAGTGTGTTGTTGTTGCAATATAATTTAAAAATACAATCTTTTACTTTCATTTTTAGAAAGTCATATATATCTTGGAGTTCATATGCTCCTTCAGGAATTTCAACAACTTCGTTAATACCATAATGAAATTTATTGTTATTTTTGGTGATATTTGGTATAGAATTAAAAGTAGAAAAGTGAAGCAAAGCGCATTCATATTCACCATCGAGTTCCAAAGTAGGAGTATAGTTTGTTGTTAAAATAGAACTTTTTCCAGATATGGACAGCGTGAAAGACATCTTGGAAATGATTGAATGAAACAATTAATTTATTAATATATATTATATTTGTTCCAAAAGTTCTGTAAATAATTTAAACATAAATGTCCGCAGATTAGACTATCATATTTTTGATATCGTACATAATTGTAATAAATATCACGGCAGCCGAAATATTTTACCAGTTCTGTAGGAGGTTTCAAATCACCAAAACTGTCAAAATATTCACAATAGTTATAAATTATTACGTAAGCTACCCAATGTGTGCCATTATTGTTCGAATCGTCTAAATTAACGATTCCACATTCTATAAGTTTTGATTTATTTGGCAAACTATCTCTCATATAAACTCCACGAAAGTATGGGATATTGACAGCATGCTTAATTATATCAATATTCGTAAGAGCACGACTGGGTAGCTTAAAAGTTAGTTTTTTGAACTTTTCAAAAATAATCCGCTGCCTTTTTTATATGGTTTGATGTAAAGTCCTCTACCTATTGCGATAGCCTCCATTGATTTGTTATGGCGTTCTGATTCTTTCAAATTTTGTTGAGCTGCTTTATATTCGTTTACGGTTTTTGCCACACCAGCCGCACCTCCAGCTAATGCACCCAAAGCAGACAGACCCGCAAATATAGGTATCAGTGGTAAAATTCCTCCTGTCTTGGGAATTGGTATTATTCGTGGTAAACGAAAGTGACAGTTTTTAGGAAAACACTTTTTCGCGGCTTCATATGCATATTTAATTGCTGTTGAATGATTTTTCGGTTTTAATTTTTTAATGTGTGAATGAATTTTAGATATAACGGTCTTAAACTTTTTGATCCCTGAACCCGTTTTCAGTTTAGCATTCATAACTTTACCAACTATCCATGAAGCTAACCTTTCGCGTTTGCCAGCGTCTTTTGAATGTAATCGTTTCTTAGCCATATCTAACAGTTGGGTATCTGCTTTATGTCTGCTAGCTAAGTCAGTGTTTAGGTACGCAATATCGTGATATTTGCAAGCTTCATCCAATTTATTGATTCCCTTGTCGCCTCTTAACAATCTTTGTTTCAACTTTGTACCTGGACCACAATAGTTATAACCTGGTAAATGAAGTTCAAATGGTAAACGGTCAATTATATTATTAACTAGTCCTCCTCCTTGCATATTCTTTTATGTAATGATTGCAAAATACAAACTAGGATATTTATATTATTTTATGATGGAGCTGCTGTTTACCCAACTGTTTTCTTGATCAGAAAGTCCCAACCATTTGACGAAATAATTGTTGTTTTTTTTCCTTAAAATCTTTTCGATTAAGTAAACATTAGGATGGTTTGTTTTTTGTAATTCCTCTTTGTAAAATGATCCTAATATTTGTTGTTTTCTTTGATCTTGTATTTGATAAGTAACTGGAGAAGTTTTATTAACTGTTTTAATTGTAAATAATTCTGCGGACCAATTTGGTGTATAACCTTTATCAAAACTGCTTTTATATTTACTAATTCGAACAAAGTCACCAATTTTCAATATACTTTTTTGTGTTTTAACGAACTTGTTATTGAACTTTTTAATATTGTTTCTAACACTAGCTTCATTTATAGTATTTACATCCGCTGGCTTGTATTTTGTGACACTATGTTTATTATTATTATAAGTATTCAAAACATCTTTTAAAGTATTTCCCAACCACTCGTAGCTGCCATTATAACTGAACGCTACATGCAATTTACTTTTTAAAGTTCTTATCAACCTTTCAACAATAGATGCTTTTTTTGTAGAGTACGATGAATAGTGATTTATGTTTAGTGACTGCATAAGCTCTTTAAACGATTTATTGTAAAATTCAGTTCCCATATCGGTTTGTAAGTTGACCGGATGTTTGCAACTTGTTTTTACAATATTATTAAATGCGGCAACAACCTCTTCTCTTGATTTTGACTTTAATGGAACAGCCCACGCATATTTGGTAAAGCAATCTATCACAACTAAAATAAACGTAAATCCTTTATTATACTTTTTTAACGACTTCATGTCAATCAGGTCAGCTTGCCATAAATCATTTATTCCTTTGAGCTTAACACATCGTCGATCAAAATTTTTGCGAGCTGATCTATGTATTTCTTTTACTATCTGTTGCTTTATCATTTTGTTTATTGCGAACTAAGAAGTCTTTACCACCGAATTTATTTTCCAACTGCCTAATTCTTTCTGAGATATCAGCTTTTATCGAATTCAACAATACTGTCACTTCGTCCTTTGAACATAAATTTAATAACTGTTCGTCGACATACTTTTTATTTACAACATCATCCGGTGAAATAGGTTCTCCAACACCAGTTAATCGCGATGATTGCAAGTCATAATTTCCATTTTCTGATTTCACTAAAGAGTTTTCCTTGTAATCAAATATTTCTGAGAAACGTAATCTTTTGTGAACATGTTGCCCGAATTTGTCAATATTCATTTTTAAGAGATCCTTTTCATTTAAAGAAAGGTTTATAAATAAAAAGAAAGAGTTGCGATTGTCAATTTATAATGCCCTTTTCTCGTAATTCCTCAATGATAGAAATAACTTCGTTATCTAATCCAGTGTTCCCAGCATCTCTAGAGGCTATTAACAGTTTTAATCTTTCAACTAACTCGTTAGGATCATCCCAATAAACAAAATCAGTATTCTTTTTAAATTTCTTCATAGGAATTAATCCTTCCCCTTCGCTTACGTGGTCTGCAGTACTTTTAGAAGATGAAACAGACGAAGTAGAAGGTTTGCGTAGTTTAAAAAGCGGTTTAATTATATGCAAATACTTCCGACCTCTATTTGTCTTAATCGGTTTATTCGGATCATAATCTCGTCGATGAGCATTGGTTTCTATCAAAATTTCTTTATATGCTTGTTCATCTTTTCCTGTTACTATATCTAAATCAGGTACTTTTTTAAATAAAAGTTCATTTAAGCCAGGTGTTTTTCTATACACATGACCCGCTATATAAATTTTATCGTCGTGAACGTTTACACGTGATGTTCCTATGAATAGCTTTCCACGTTCTTTTCTAACTCCAAAAGGAACATCTTCAAACATTTCAGATGACAACGACCAAGATGAGGTGTCTTGACTAGGACTTTGCAGCGACTCAACGGTTCTAAATGAACTATTGCTTGTAATACTTTTATTTAAGTCTTCATTAATATCTTCATCCGAACCGTCTCCTTGAAGGTGCAGTGTAGATTTTATGTTTTTGTAGTGTTGGTCCTGTGATTCATCATTTATGATATCATCTTTTATGACAAAGGAATTATCCTTAGATTCATTTGATAACTTTGATTGTTTATTATCATGGATCATTTGATGAAGAGGTTTTGTAATGGGTTGAAAAACTGTGTCCATCATTTTTTCATTATAAGATTCCATCGATCGCATTTCTTTTACTTTCTTTTTGACAGCTTCTGCAGCTTGAACAACCTTAGCTTTTAACTCTTTTTCCATTTTAATTCAAATTGATGTTTAGAATACGTGTTATGTTTCCTTGTTGTATCAATAAAATGAAAACGATCATCATTTTGATACCTTTTTATTAAATTCATTTTTCAAAATCAACAAAGGTATCAAAGTTCATTCTGTAACAACCTTTATTTATTGGACAATCTTTATTAATTACTAAGTAATTGTATGGATTATTCCAAATTTTTGAGCACATTTCTCGAAAATCTGTCCATGTCATATCAGTACCAACATGCTCATCATATACATGACGCAAGTTTACGTCATCTTGTTTGAATAATACTAAAAGGTTTGCGTTATCTCTTACTAGTTGTTTTGGAACTTTACTATACGTTTGATTCAAATAAAAACTATCTATAAATTTATGTCTACCCATGGCAAAATAATCACGCATGTTCGTTTGATTCTCACATGCAACATCATCGAAAATTATTACTGAATGTGGTTTAGCGTCATGTGGGCTGAGAATTAGTTCATTGTCTTGATATTTAGCAAACGAAATATTTGGAACTAAATGAAAAACCTTTTCTAAGAAAGTATACTTGGGTTGGTACAGTGTTTTACAGTACACATATACATTTTTAAAACGTAAACCATTTTCATGTAATAACAGTCCTATGATTAAGTTTGTTTTTCCACAGTTTGATGGACCACAAATAATACATCTAATAGAATTAGGAAGAAGGTTCCCATGTCGGTTAGCAACTACCTCGTTGTCCGGGCAAACAATATTTAACTGAAGCGTCTGAGATTGCTTAATAAATTTCATAGTTGTGCAGGATGTCGTCGTAGACAAAATGATTTTTTTTTTTATTAAATCGGCTTTTTATACCAACTGCAATGATAAGTATTGCCACGCAATTTGTTCTGTAAGCTAAGATTTTATGCACATTCATCACGGAAACGTAAAATTTGTTCATATCAAATCTATTTATAATATTGGGTGTTCTATCCCACCGCAAGAGAGTGGAGGCAAACGAACGTTTGCCGACACGAACGAGGGGTGGGATAGAATGCCCAATATTATACTACTTAGTTTTTGGCAAATTGAAAAAAAAATGGCTAAGTTGGTTGGCGTGTTATAGGCTTATACTCAGCAGTGGGTGCTCACGATGACGGTGATGAAGTAAAGATAAAGTTCTTTTGAATCGTCCTAAAAATATTTTACTTTCTACTCATTCAGGACGTCTATGACGGCTTTACGTGCTTTCCGAAGCACGTAAAGCCGTCATATACGTCCACGTCCACGTCCACGTCCACGTCCACGTCCACGTCCACGTCCACGTCCACGTCCACGTCTACGTCAGGACGTCTATGAAGGCTTTACGTGCTTTCCGGAGCACGTAAAGCCGTCATAGACGTCCTGAACGTTGTAACGTTGGCCCCGACAATAATAATAATTACATAAATATAATTAGATAATCTAATACTTAACTGCAATTTAATTAGCAATCAGCAACTCTGTTAAAACGCCTTTGCTGAGTTTGTTAGTGGTTCTATGCACCGACCAAGGTCTCCCGAGCTCAACTGTTTTAACTTTTTTTAATCCACCACAATCCACCAATCGAACAAAACGAACTTCTTACCAAATGCATTAATTAAACTAGCTATTTGAACATCTGTATTCACAAACAACATGATTAAAATGTAACAGACTACTTATTTTAATGCTATTATTAAATATTAGCATTCATCATCATCATCATCATCTCAGCCAAAAGACGTCCACTGCTGGACAAAGGCCTCCCCCAAGGATCTCCACAACGACCGGTTTTGTGCTGCTCGCATCCAGCGGCTTCCCGCGACCTTCACCAGATCGTCGGTCCACCTTGTTGGAGGCCTGCCCACACTGCGCTTTCCGGTACGCGATCGCCACTCCAGGACTATCCCGCCCCAGCGGCCATCAATAATATATATTACTTAAACTTTAATATTAGCATTAAAGTTTAAGTAATATATATTATTACTTATACTTTACTTTAATGCTAGTGGCTATTTATTATTAACATATTGGAAACAAAAGCGTATTTATTTAACATATCGCATAAATGCTGTGACATTTATGAAAATATTCTCAAAATTTATTGAACGTATTTGAGGTAAGCCGATATTTTTGTCTTTAGATTATTAATTTATGATTCAGTTCTTTTCATAAATAAGAGTGATAATAAAAGTTATCAAAAAAGCTTATTAAATAAAAAGAAAACACAATTGAAATTGGACATATTAAATTGCTTTTTAAAACCGTGTGAAACAAAGTAATTGTACTTATAGTTTAAAACTAAGCCACTTAATGTTATGTATTTATCATCCGTAGAAGCACAAAAATCTTTTTTATGCTTTACATTTTGTTTATCATCACGCTCGCCAAATGTGGGTTAAATAGACAAAAATTACAATCTAAAAATGAAACTGAATGAAAACTGAAATGAAACACTTCTTGCCCGACTTGGGAATTGAATCCGGGACTTTTGATGATCGGGGATCGGGATCCACCGAGGCGTTATTGTTATTATTTTGTTATTGTTTTGCATATTTTCAATAGAATGGCGGATGCTGCTACAACGGCTTTTGGGTTGACGAATACAGTGCAAGGGGTACTGAGTTCGTTGGCCCTTTTACAACTAACCTCCGTCGGGTATCCACCATCATACGAACCGAAAGGTACAGATGATTGAATAATAATTATAGAGTGTGTGAGTGTGTGAGGGAGGTTGCGTTTGTGTGAGTGTGTGAGTGTGTGTGTGTGTGTTGAGTCGTACAAAGGGCGACCTTATCACTAAAAGCGATATCTTCCAGGCAACCTAGGGATGGAGAGGATTGATAATAAATAAGATGGAGGCGTTGAATAAAAAAAAGTGTACAGTAATACTTTATTACTTAAACATAAATACTCATACATACATACAACCATATAAATATGTAGAACATATATACATACCATTTAGGAACAAAAAAAAAATAGTGGACTAACAGTAGAATTAAAATGACAGAGCTTTGATCTTGATCGTGATCTTTGATGAGTTTCTTAAAACTTTGCAGAGACTGCGCACGTCTACAGGCACAGGCAAAGCATTCCACAGGCGAGCAGCATGGACCGTAAAAGATTTGTCATAGAATCCTGTTGAATGCAGTGGAATCTGCAAACTCAAGTTCTCTGATGATCTCATGAAGCGGGAATGGGAGTCGTGCAAAAATCGGAAACGATCTTTAAGATAAAAAGGGGTGGTAGGGTTAAATAATATATTGTAAAGTAAGCAAAGATCAGATAAGAATTCGCGAGCTATTTAAATATTTGACGCAACGTTTGTAGACCTAAAATTCTATAAAAATATGTCTAAATCTGTAATATAAAACATCAATTAACTTACAGATGGAGCCAGCTTCGATTTCATCGTGGTCGGGGGTGGAACAGCAGGATGTGTCGTCGCGAATCGGCTCACTGAAAATCCAAACACAACAGTTCTCATTATAGAAGCCGGTAAAGATCCGCAGCTTGAGTCAGAAGTAAGTAAGTAATTATTTATTCAGTGCTTCCAATACATAAACATTATAATAGGTTTCCTATATAACATAACTATATAATATATAATAACTATATATTTAAGGTATAACGAGAAACAACTGAAAGGGCTGACCAACTCAGCTCATGCTGTAATTTGTAGCCACAACGCTGATTTTCAGCGGACCCAATAAAAAAAATTATATGTCAAGAGCCATAGTGTTGTAACGTTGTCGTTGCAATTTACTTAACGTTATATTTTTTATGCTATGCATCTTATAGCCTCCTTGGTAGTTTTAAAAACTATCTGTCAAATTTACATGCACGGTTCCGAAAAAGAATACTTTGAATGTCATCTCATTGTCATGGAATTTTATTATATTTTTGATAAAGATAAAGATAAAGATAAAGATATTTTTATTTGCAAATATGAGTACATGATTGGTGGTACAGAAAAAATAAATTAATTCAGCCATATTTTACCACTAGGCATGCAAAAATACGTGAAACAAAATTAAATTATTATAAATTCGAATTAATTATATTATTAAGATAACTAATCAATTATTAATTGTTTCTCATTCAGGAATTCACTTACACTATAATATGCTCTACCTACTAATAAAATTCGAAGTTTATTCTTAAATTTCAATAGAGGCAATTCCTTCCAGCACTTGGGTATTTTATTATAAATATCTGGAGCCATGCAATAGACACTTTTGCGCATAAGTGCTGTCTTAGCTTGAGGTCGACATAGCAGACTATTGTCGCGCCTATTCCGTGGGACTACGTCGGCTAGGCGTTCAAAACGACTTGGGTTAGACTTAACAAAGACAGCTACTTCTAGTATGTATAGACTTGGCAACGTTAATATTTTAAATTGTTTAAAGTATGGAACGCAGCTATCAGTAGTTTTAAGCCTAAACATCGCTCTTAAGCACCTTTTTTGTGCCTTGAATGCTGTTTCTTTTCCGGTCGAGTTACCCCAAAATATAATAGCGTATCGTAAGTGTGATTCTACTATGCCGTAGTAGGCAGTAAGAAGTGCATCCGTGTATATAGGCGATAATGTATGCAGAGCGTATGCGGACTTACTAACTGTCTTGCATAAAGTATCGATGTGTGATTCCCAATTTAGCTTTTGATCTATTTCGAGTCCTAAAAATTTTGTATTTTCTACTTCTTCTATATGATGAGTCTTTCAAAATTCTTCAGTATAATACCATTGTTATAAAGTAACATCGATTGTGTCGAAATGTAATATGTGAAAACCTGTATCTATAAACAGGTTTTTTTCTGCTTAATTATAAATTTTACCTAAATAAATATAGTGGATCTCCTGAGTTTTTAATGGCCTTCAGGCTATAGTGTATGTAAATACATAAATATATCCAACTGCGGTACCTTCCTTCAGTACATCCGTGACCATGGCTGTGCTGAAATATCTGATACTGAATAACAACAATAAACATGGTTAAAATCTCATTAATAATTATTACTCTAAAGATGTAGAATTCTCAATATAGATCATTGATCAGTAATTTTTAGATGTGAATTTTTAATTTTTGGATTTCATTTCCCTCAAGTTGTGTTTTGGCGCTTTGGCAGTTTTCCCTTTTAACGATATACTATATATATTAGATATATATTTATCCTTATAAAAAAACCTATAATATTAATTTGTATAATTTTAAAGAAAAAGAAATGTATAAAAATTCAGTGTTTTTTATGTGTTTTTTAGCAGATACTTTAAATATATAGGTCTGTTCACAGTTATTTGTTCGATTAATGTGCTTAAATGTATTATGACTGTTCCCAAAAAAATAACTCGTCGCTGGTCGTGTCGCGTAATAAGATAAGATAAGATAATGAGATAAGATAATTTATTGCTGTATAAAACTTAGCTTATATACAAAAACTTTAAATATGTAATTAATGTTAGGGTATACAATAAAATAAATTATGTAATACCTAAGCAATAGAATGACGCGGTCAGCCAGACGTAATGTTCAGGCATTAAATCTAAGCGTATGGCAGACATGTGTCTACCCTGCCCTGCGCCTCGTTGTAGTGCCGGCACAGATTTCTGCGCGACGCGTGCGTGTCGACACATGTTTTTTACCATTTTATTTAAATTTTTAATTTTGTAATAATGACAGAACAATTAACAGAACTCCCTCGATAGTACAAATTATCCAATAATAGAACGCCTGAAAAGTAGCAACAACTCACATCATCAGACTCTGACATTGACATTGACAACTCATGTGTCCGTACTGTGTCACTTACCTGCGTCGCAGCATGCGTCCGCGGCCTATGTCTGCCCCAACTGCCCTGCCCCGCAAAATCTGCACTGTGCTGTGCTGTGTCACCTGCGTCTCAGCATACGCTTTGTCGTAGCATCTGTGCTGCGCATAATATATGCGCATATGGAACTCCAATATATTTCCATTGTGCGATATTTTATATAGGAACCAAGTATTTTAATGTTTTCCGCAAATAAATATAATTATACTATGCTAAAGAAATTATATACAGACTAGAGGCCGGTCGCGGTTTCACCCGCGTGGTTCCCGTTCTAGTGGGAATATCGGGATAAAAATCATATTTGTTAATCCAGGTTATAAACTATCTGTATGCTGAATTTCATCCAAAATTCATTCAAACCCTGCCGTGGAAAGTTTTTCAACATTTGTGTTTTTTTTTTTCATCCAAATCAATTCAGTAGTTTTTACGTGAAAGAGTAACAAACATCCATCCATACTAACAAACTTTCGCGATTATAATATTAGTAGGATTTAAACCTGTTTATACGAGTATGTTACTGATAAAATCTTTAGCTTTAAAGTAACGTTCCATCGTCCACCTCTTCTTAGCCCTAGGATTAGAATAAGGCCAAGAGCAAGCCCATCTTAAAATAAACAATGTTTGGCACATGTTTGGCAATAAATTTTTGGCACATGTTTGGCACAATATTCGAAATTTTTATCTAGGAAAGGTTGGGCAAAGTTTGATTCGAATTTTTCAATGCATAGCTCGGGTTTGTGGTCACCAAACAGCATTTCGCGAGCGTGGTGTAGCCAATACCCCTCGATTCCTGCGATGACCTGATGGGATGTAGGGATGGATGGATGGATAGGTACATAGACGGTGTGTTAGGCTTTACTATACAATAGAACAATAAAACAATAACAAAAAAATTACTGATTGTTTCAGCTTGCAGGCTTATTCTCGTTCACACCAAGAATGAGCTACGACTACAATTACCAGTCAGTAAACGACGGATACACCGCACAGAATCTGCAAGAAAACATTGTAAGGTTGACAGCAGGCAAAGCGCTCGGGGGAAGCAGTATACTGGACCACACCATATTCTTTAGAGGAGACAAACGCGATTTGGACGACTGGGCCAAAGCAGCCAATACTTCAACTTGGGGATATGAGAGCATGTTGCCCTACTTTATCAAAAGTGAAAAGGTCACCGATGAAGAAATCCTCAACTCCTATACAGCAAGCTTTCATGGTACCAATGGTTACATGGGAATATCCAGGGAACCTAACAGTGCAAACGACAACATCATTAAAGCTTTTGAACAGTTAGGTTACAGCTATAACTTGGACATAAACAGTAACGTCACAGTAGGTATAACTCAACCTTTTGTACATATTTTTGACAATAGACGTTCAAGCTCTGCAAAATCTTACTTAGGCCCCATAAAGGATAGACATAATCTATTTGTGTGGAAGGAAGCTAAAGCCCTGAAAATATTATTCGACAGTAATAACAATGCCGTCGGTGTGCAAGTACAAAATTCAAACAAAAGATCCATAACTGTTAACGCCAACAAAGAAGTTATTCTTTCAGCCGGAGCTTTTGGTACTCCACAATTGCTCATGTTATCTGGCATCGGACCAGAGTCTCACCTCACAACATTTAACATCACCGTTAAATCTGATTTGCCAGTAGGTGAAAATTTTCAGGACCGTGTCAGTACAGTTGTAATGTATCATGGAAAATATGTGGGAGATGTCCAAGAGCAAAACTCAAGTTTTTCACAATTAAAATAATTTTATTAGCAAAACGCACAAAACGTAAGCACAGCGACATGGAGCAAGAGAGAGCGTCGGTAAAACAGCAAGCGTCTATACAAAGTAGCGCCATCTAGTTGATATTGGGTTACATACAATGTAGATAAAACAGTTTAACAAACTTCAATTAAATAGTTCTAAATAAATATGTTTCTTATTTACCATACACCCGCCCCATTGAAATTACATTTATTTCAATTTTCAAAAACAGAATTTACATTTTACAACATCTGAACAGATTGTTGATTAGTAATAACTTAATTAGTAGAAATTACAATCGGCTTGTACATAGGTCTGTGTGTTAAGCACATACATAATATGTAAAACATACAGTATTTTTTTTTAAAATAATTTGTTGTGATCACTAGACTTAGTTAAAGTAGGTTACAAATTAATTCTGTTCAAAAGGTAATGGAACAACTTTTGTAATAGGCCTAGAGTATAGACCTGTTTTAGTTTTTACAACAACCGCTCGAATATGATTATCTTTACCTTTATACAATTCAACTACACGACCTAATGGCCAAGACATTGGTGGCTGATTATCATCTTTCAACAATACAATAGTATTTAACATTAAATCTGGGTTTTCTTTGTACCATTTGTACCTCATCTGTAATGTATTTAAATAGTCCGCTTTCCATCTTTTCCAGAAAGTTTGTCGCAGTTTGCACACTTGGTGATAAATATCCAACCTGTTACCAGGAAATTTTGTGAAATCACCTTCTGGGAATGATGTTAGGCTACTGCCAATTAAAAAATGAGCTGGTGTGAGACACTGCTCATCACTATCCAAGTCTCTCAATGGAGTTATTGGTCGACTGTTTACAATAGCTTCGATTTGCGCTAGGAGGGTATACAAATGTTCATAAGAAAGTACAGTGTTTCCTAACACTCTTTTTAAATGATGTTTTACAAGTTTAACAGAACTTTCCCATATTCCCCCCCAATGAGCTGAATGAGGAACTATGAAACGCCATTCAATATTTTCTGAAACTATATAATTAGAGATTTGTTTAAAATCGTTTTTAAACATCTTATACAACTCATGAAGCTCATTTTTAGCCCCATGAAACGTAGTACCATTATCACTGAATATTTTAGCACATTTACCTCGTCTAGAAATAAATCTACGTAATGCATTTAGAAATTCCTTAGTAGTGAGATTCGACACTAGCTCTATATGAATTGCTTTAGTACTTAGGCAAACAAAAAGACATATGTAACCTTTAGTTATGATAGGTTTCCTTATGCGAGCAACCTTGACGGCCAGCGGTCCGGCGAAGTCAATGCCTGTAAACAGAAATGGTCTTGAAGGCGTTACGCGATACTTAGGCAAGTCAGCCATTATCTGCGAAGCAGCTTCAGCTCTAAATCTGCAACAGCGAACACATTTGTGTATTAAATGACGCACGCGATTTCTAGCATTCAGAGGCCATACAAATCCTCGTAAACTAGACAATGTCGTCTGCGTTCCAGCATGCAACAGTCTCTCATGCTCGTACCTAATTAACAAGTCAGTGACATGACAGCGAGCAGGCACTAGTAAAGGAAACTTCTGCGCAATAGGAATATCAGAATGACGTAAGCGACCACCCACGCGTAGCATTTTTTCGCTATCTGAAAATATATGTAAATACTTCAAAGACTTTGAACCGCCACCAAGCTTTGAGGAAACACAACCATCAGCATTTTTTTGAAAATGTGCATGCTGAACGCATTTGATTATAAAAATTGATGCTTGATTAAGCTCTTTACCTGTTAGAAAACCAGTGAATTTAGAATTTGCATTTTTAATATTGCTGATAAATCGGCGCACATAAGCCATGACCCTAACCAATCGACTCCAAGAAGAAAACTTCTCAAATACATTGAGAAATTTCTTCCTTTCATCCTCTTGGGTAAGCAGTAATATGCTTGGCACAGCATTATAAACATAAGTACCTACTGACTCATTGGCAGGAGCTGCTTGAGGAGAGTGAAGCCACGGCGAGTCAGGCTGCGAAAGCCAGTGGGGACCAGCAAACCATAATTTGCAATTGGGAAGGTTTTGTGGTTCTAATCCACGTGATGCCATATCAGCAGGGTTCTCTAAAGAACTTACATGAAACCAATTGTCTTTATGAGACAAGCTTTGTATTTGAGCAACCCTATTTGATACAAAAATATCGCGCTTGGCAGGATCATTTTTGATCCAACAAAGGGTGATCATGGAGTCAGTCCAATAAATTAAGCTCTCAGATCGAATATTTAAAGTTTTGGAAACCGTGCTCATAAGATTGGTAAGCAACAGTGCAGCACAAAGCTCTAACCTTGGAAGAGTGACAGGTTTGAGAGGAGCGACTCGTGTCTTCGCACAGACTAAGTGGACTGTAGTTTTTTCAGGACGACTGCAACGAATGAACACGACACAGCCATACGCCTTCGTGGAGCTGTCTGCGAAGCCATGAAGCTCAATTTCCCCTGCATTCGGATCAAGCATGAGGCGAGGCACTGAAATGACATTTAAGCATTCAAGATTGGCACAAAATGATTTCCATTTAAGCAAAATAGCATCAGGCACTTTAGAATCCCAGTCAATATTTGCCTTCCAGATATCTTGCATTATTAATTTTGCATAAACTGTAACTGGAGCAATAAACCCCAAAGGGTCATAGACCTTAGCAATATCTGACAAAATGCTTCGTTTGGTATAATTAGTTGAAGTTATATATGTAGGGACCTCGACCTGGAATTTGTCAGAGAGTGGTTCCCATTTCAAACCTAATGTTTTAATACAAGAATCTTCCTTATTATTAAAAGAGAATTGACATTTTTCATGTCTTTCAGGAGGAATATGAGACATTAATTCTGAGCTATTAGAGTACCACTTATGCAACTCAAATTTTCCTTTCCCTAATAACACTTGCAATTCATTAATAGTATTTAACGCAGAGGGAAGATCATTTTCACCATGCAAAATGTCATCAACAAAAGTACTGTTTAGTAATGCCTTTGAAGCAGAAGGAAATTTCTCACCTTCATCCTCAACCAATTTCACCAATGTCCTGGTAGCGAGGAAGCTAGCAGATGCTGTCCCATACGTGACAGTATTCAGCTGAAGACACTTTACATTATGCGATGGATCATCTCTCCACAAAATTCGCTGAAGTGTTTGATACTCGGGCTTAACTCGGATTTGTCGGTACATTTTAGTTATATCAGACACAAAAACATAAGTATAGGTACGAAAACTAAGTAGTATGGTAAACATGTCAGGTTGCACTACAGGACCAACAAGAAGTATGTCATTTAAACTCAGACCCGATGACGTAGGCTGTGAACCATTGAAAACAATCCTAAGTTTTGTAGTAGAGGAACTATCTTTTATTACAGCATGATGTGGCATGTAATATTCAATTTCCTTGGTTTTGTGAGGATTTATATCAACAAAATGAGCATGACCAAGCTTAATGAACTCATCTATAAATGCTTTATATTTTACAAAAAAGTCAGAGTTATTTTGGAATTTCTTTTCCAATGACATAAGGCAACGAAAAGCAACATTGTATGAGTTACCTAATTTTGGTAGAAGCTCGTTGTTAACTGGCAAATCGACATAATACCGTCCATCTTCATCCCTTGATACGGAGTTGAGATAGCTCTCCTCGCACATTCTCTCCTGAAATGACAAAATATTATCATTAGGCATTTCTTCTAATTGCCAAAATTTTTTTATGTCGTTATGTAGGACTGACAAACAACATGGGCTCTGTAACCTTGTAACATGTTGACCTACTACAGACAAATCACCACAACATATCCAACCAAATGCTGTGTTTATTAATGTAGGCATATTTGGGCCTAAATCCAGCTTGCCTGCTCTAAGACATTTTGCAAAACACGAAACACCAAGTAACATATCAATCTCCTTAGAGACATTGAAATTAGGGTCAGCTAAATGCAAATGCATAAGAGATGGTAGTGCCTCTCTGGACACATTCATTGCTGGTAAAGGGTCAGTAATAAAATCTAACACACCAAATTCTGAACAAAATTTAAAATCAGAACAGTTAGAATAAACTGAAAGCGCAACTTTGTGCTTTAATTTATATGTATGACCACCCACCCCCGCCACAGTCAAATCTGCATCTTCAAATTGAACACAACCCAATTTATTAGCAAATGCAGAACTAATATAATCCCTTTGGCTGCCTATGTCCAAAAGCACCCTGCAATCATACCGTTTACCTTCATTGTCACACACATACACCGATGCAGTAGGCAAAAGGGAGACCAGACATACAGAGGCATTACTGTCCTGTGCAATTATAGAAGATGTCATTACAATGTTCATGGGGGGATCACTTTGGGTCTCATTAATCATAGGGCTGTTCGCCTTAGTCAGATTGCATGCTTGCGATTCAAGGTGCAATAAATTATGATGTTTTTGAGAGCACCTTTTGCAAACAATATCTCTTGTGCAATTACTAGAGCAATGCTTATTTGATAAACATACAACACATAAATTTGCATTTTTCACAAATGTCTGTCTGTCATTAGGCGTCAATTTTATGAACTTAAAACACTTTAAGATTGAATGATTCTTGTTACAATATAAACAACAAATTGACTTACCATTTATTGCATTGTTGTTGCTGCTAACAGTCATATGAGCAGGGCTTTTCATAACAGGCATAACCTTTGAAGTGCCCGCTGCTTCTTCACGGCATAGCATATCCAATGCTTGACAGCGCTGCTGTATAAAGGTAAGAAACTGTTGCAAACTAGAAAACTCACTGGAATTTCTTTGCAATTCAAAATCACGTAAAGAACTATAATCAATTTTTGTGGACAAAATATGTATGAGCATAATATCCTGTAAATTTGAAATATTCAGTGATAATAGTGAATTATAATACTGCATGAAATCATTCAATAACTTTCTTAATGTATAAGATTTACCATTCACCTTATTTAAAGACAGAATATGTTGCAAGTAATAATTTGCTATAAGCACTTTATTGTCATATCTTGAAGTTATAGCCGTCCATGCCTTTATGTAGTTTTCGTTAGTACATTCCAATGTAGTTACTAACGACGCGGCCTCGCCGACTAAACACGACTTCAAGTAATAAAATTTTTGAACTGGACTCAGATCTTCATTTTCGTGAACCATCGTGACGTACAGATCTTTAAATGACAACCAATCTCCGTAACTTCCACTAAACTTGGGTAGTGATATTTTGGGAAGATTCGGCTTACGCTGTTGCTCAGGCATCGTTCCAGACTCATTTAGCACTGAAGTGGAACAAGGCTGCTTCAATGCCTCACGCCGCTCACGTATTTGAGTAAGGAGTCGCTGGTATTTGCGTTCAATTTTCAAACCCTCGTCGAGCTGGGCCGGATCCATAATTTCTAAGTTGAGGTTGACGTCCTCTAGTCTTGTGAACAAACCGCTTAATCGATCTGCAGCTACAGCCAACGCGGCAATTGAGGTCACAGTAGAAATGTCCCCCAGCTCATTCTCTACGAGAGAAATGCGTCCCTTAATGTATCTTCTTACATTAATTAGCTTTTGTTTGTCTTGAGTCTCGGTGCCGGCGACGGCGTCGGTAAACTTGTCGCCGGTTTGCGCCACATTTTGCTGCGCCATTTTGGTGACACGATGTTACTCCTACGCAGTTGCAGTTACAACCGGCCGGCAAAATTACAAACCCCTCAAAGAACGGAACCGCGATTTGCGCTAATATCACTTTTCGACGGCTCGTTGGACCATGGAAAATATGTGGGAGATGTCCAAGAGCAAAACTCAAGTTTTTCACAATTAAAATAATTTTATTAGCAAAACGCACAAAACGTAAGCACAGCGACATGGAGCAAGAGAGAGCGTCGGTAAAACAGCAAGCGTCTATACAAAGTAGCGCCATCTAGTTGATATTGGGTTACATACAATGTAGATAAAACAGTTTAACAAACTTCAATTAAATAGTTCTAAATAAATATGTTTCTTATTTACCATATCAACTAGACCCTTCTATAGCTCCCACACCTCCCATAGAGCCTACCAAAATTCCTGTAGCTTTCACAGCAGCATTAAAAGCTATGGACAACTCACAGAGCTACTCGGACTTTCAATTGGTCAACTTATTCATTCCCCACGATTTCGCAGCTTTAGTGCAACTATGTGTGAATGTATACCAATTCAACAATAACATTTGCAATAAGATGGCCGGGGCCATAGTAGGCAGAAATGCACAATACTCAGTTATGAGTAAGAATCGTCCAAAATCTAAGGGCACAGTTCTACTAGCCAGCACGGATCCTTTCGCTGCTCCAATAGTCAAGATGGGCTTATATTCAAACCCTGATGATTTAAATGAAATGGCGTCGTACCTTCTCGATTTTTCAAAGATTCTGGATACACCTTACTTCAAAAGTGTTAACGCGAAGTTCGTAGATTTGGCATTGGGTAAATGCAATGGGAAGGTTAAGAATAGTCTTGAGTTTTGGAAGTGTTACGCTCTTGAAATTTCGCTTACAATAAATCATTACTGTGGTACGGCTGCTCTTGGTACCGTTGTAGATTCCACATTAAAAGTCAATGGAGTTTCCAGACTACGCGTAGTGGATGCAAGCGCTATACCGAACATGGCCGGCAATCTCGTTGCTCCAGTTGTGGCCCTAGCGGAAAAGGCATCGGATTTGATCAAGGCTGATAATCAGTAAAAAACAACCGGATAAGCATATATTTATAGTTACGGCTTTACCTTTAGTCTCTGATCTGGATTCAGCAGCTATGTATCTACTACAGAAATATGTAGTTTTCATTACGATATTAAAGTAAGTTGTTACAACATGTCATGGATTTTTATTCATTTTAAATATTTTGTTTTGTTTTATTTGTCCCAGACAGAAAACATATAAAAAAACAGATTTTTTATAATTTAAATCTAACCAAACTACGCAGACATAGCAACTCTAGTTGCGAGCTTTGATGATCGACAACATACAGTCAGTTGCTGCAACTAGAAACTGTGAAAGTACTAGTTGTATCAAGTTGTTAGTTTTCGCAACTGGCAAATACTTACTGTTGCACTGTCTGTGGAACGCTTAATTTTCACGCTATGATATCACATCACCAGCTTATTATATGTCCCCACTGCTGGGGCAAGAGCCTTCCCTATGCATAAATAGGGAGAACGGCCCATAAACCACGGGCCCAGTGCGGATTGGTGGTTGTTAACGAATGCTAATGCAGCCGGGACCAACGGCTTTACGTGCCTTTTCGAAGCACGGGGGAACTCGAAATGATACATTTTTGGTCACCCATCCGATTACCGGCCTTTGCGAAAGTTGCTTAACTTTAGCAATCGTATACCGGGCGCGTTAACAACTGCGCCATGGAGCTCCTCTCTCTCACTCACTATGATATCGGTTATGATTATTTCTCTCACTCTTGAAAACAGACATGGGGTGCCGGTTTGAATACAGCTCGTGGAATTTTTTCTACACTTTGTCTATTTTCAAATTGTATTTTGTTCGCAACATTATCTGCGTAAAATTAATGTAAATAATCTTCTTACTATTTTTTAAAGCCACACTGATAACTAGTTCTTAAATTCTGCCTGTAAAAGATAGGAAACACACTTTTTTGCACACACACACAAAGAAAACAAATAACAAAAAGCCAATGGTGGGCAAAAAGCCGTCTTATGGCTTATAGGGATCTCTTCTAGACAAACTGAAGCATAAGACCACTGAGCGAAAATAAGAGGTAGTACAGTCACCAGCAAAAAATCACAAATTAAATTATCACATACTTATACCGAGTTAGATCGTCATATATGTATGTCTTTCACCAATGATCAGATGTTTTTGCAGGGCTGTCCATAGTCATATATTTATGCTGGTAACTGTACAGCAACAAGCAATTATAATTATTATTATATTAGGGTTTCTTGGCGGGAAAGTAAAGAGTCATGTCTGCGGTTTTGTTTTATTTTCTAAAATTTGTGTTATGTCGAATATTAATGTGAAATAATGGTGGATTATTAACCGTTAAGTGTTCGTGAGTAAGCATGAGTGTTGGCAAATGAAACAAAACAGTGCAACGGCACTTTTCAAATTCTCTCAAGAAGTCCGCCGCGTGAGGACTTAGTAAAGCCCCACATCTTTACTGAGCTACTCGAGGGGTTGGGGGGTATATCATTTCTCACTTTTCATTTCTAATATCATTCATCATCATCATAAATATTGTCTATTTATGAATTACTTGTAAGAAAAAATACTTGACACTGGCTAAATGTGTTAATCGCACGAAGCCATCAATCAACTAAAAATAATAATAATTATATTATATCATCCATAGCTGTCCCACTCCTGGGCAAGCCTTCCCTCACTTTTTCCACACCTTCCGGTCCCCTGCAACATCACGCCTTCATGAACCCATCAAGGTCGCCCCGCGATCTCCGTCTTGGTCTACCAGGTCGCCTTTTCGCATTATGTGGGGTCCACTCTATTGTCGTCCGCGCCCACATCTCGTTGGGCATGCGGTAGACATGTCCAGCCCAGTCCCACTTCAGCCCGGCGGCGGCCCTTCGAGTAACGTCAGCCAGCAAATTGCGTTTGAGAGCGCAGGCGCAGCTATATGTTTATATTAATTATATATATATTTAAAAGTAATGCAAAATTATTATAATTTATAGTGAATTTTCTGTCATTTTTAACAGACTTCAAATAAGGAAAAGGTTCTATCGTATGTTCGTACGTAAATGCCTACCCGACCCAGCCAGGAATCGAACTTGGGTCTTCCGCGATCCGGGCGGCTGCACTGACCATTATGCTACCGGGAAGGCTTCACATTTCTCAATTTTTTCACTAAATATTTTATTCGGCTTCAGTGCAGCAATTAGCACTTTTTTTATTATTTATTATTGCTCAATAACGTGATTAAACCTTAAAATTAGTACAGCATTAAAGCCACTGAGGTTTGTGTTAATGCCGTTTTATCTACATCGATAATAATAATAATAATAATAATAATAATCGATAATTGACATAGGTATAGTCGACCATGAAATTGCTTTATCACTTTTGACAAACACTTCCATTACAATAAAATTTCGCTAAGGCTTATTGTCAATAATGACAAAGTAGCTGTCACTTGGTCTTTTAAACAAAAATAGAACTTGTTGTTTTATTATATGCAAACAAAATTCACTTCTAAGGTTGAAAAGCAATTTTATTGTTGACTATACATTACATTGTAAAATATATATAAGTAAGTAATATAAAATCACAGTATAAGTAGGTACCTACCTAGTTATCCAACGTGGCAATGCTGCAAGCTTACTGGGCACTCTGCCTGATAGGGATGATTTGGGGCAAATTTTTTATTTATAGTTAATAGTAGATATAGTTTATAGTTTTTTGTAAGTTTAATTTTAAGTAGTTTTATTATTATCTTGTTTTTGTCTTTGTTTGTAAATAAATACTTATTGTTACATACACTTTTAAACTTTCGCGTTTTATTATAAATAAATAAACAAACACCTAGACGGGGATCAACGTTGGTCACCCATTAAAGGCATCCTTTTATATTAATAAGTAATTTGCGCCAAACCCCGCCCAGTGGCCTGTAAATGTACTTACTAAAGGTTTATCTCTAAGCTTCGACAACATTGACGTTATTTAGGAAATGATTTTTAAGTTTCGATTTGATAGTCCGCCGTAATGCTTTTTCGTAAATCAGAGGGTAAGTAATTCGTTAATAAACCGGGGCGTAAGGTATGCCGCGGTCCGCTCGCCGTACGTATTGTTGGCTCGAGTGGTGCGCAGCCGGCGCTCGGCGACTGCTCGGGTGTATACAGGGTGATGCCGCTCAGTTTGGATTTCATTATTAAAAAAATATTGTTTTAGAAAACAGTACCTAAATTGAGTCATTATGGGCAGGATTTTACAATGCTTAAAGAAATTACTCTCGTCATTACGGAATTGATTTTTAAGTTTAACTGGAACTACATTTTTAAGTATTCTAATTTGTAGCTTAAGTATTTGATTTAAATATGATTTGTAAGTGCGACCGTAGCTACTTAGACCATATTGGAAAAATGATTCAGCTAAAGCATTGTACAGCATTAGTTTGACCTTGAAAGGTATTCTATTTTTAAGAATTACAATATTTGCTAGGAATTGTCTTAACTTGTTACAAACGTGCTCGATGTGTTGCCCCCAGTCGAGTTTATTATCTACTATAAACCCGAGGTACCTACTTTAAGGAGCTAACTTCTTCTCTTTGATTATATACCTGTCTAGATAGAGCCTGGCCATCAGAAAACGTACAAAAATTAACGGGCCAGTATTGGCTTGACGCGCTCCTCCGGCGGTCAGTGTCATTTGTGCTGTCAAGCAGTGATAAAGTCTCGCTTTTTGGTGAATTTGTTTGCAAATTGACCGTTTTCTCAATGAAATTTTGTCGAAACTACAAAGAAAAGTTTTTTTCGAAAAGGAAAGTCACGTTCCATCTCTACTTAAAGATAAATTTTAATGATAATTATAATTTTAACAATAATTGATTTCATTCCGTAAGCAAAGCGGCCATGTTGCTAGTGTCGGAATGTAGAATTCTCAATCCCATTATTGGTGGCAGAATAAAAAAGAATATAAAAATAATAATACTGTTATATTTTATAATATTGTACTATTAATATTAACTGTTATTGTGGTATGGTATCGATATTCGAAATGAGTAAAATAATAATTTTGTTTGAATTTAATGTAGGTACGTAAGTATTTATGTAAGAAGGTATTATGTATGTGGGCTTGGATAAAGAGTATTTATGCGCGAATGTGTATAAAACGAGGTGGCTACGTTATTGTAAAAAAATCAGAGATTCTATTGCACATATTAATTTTATGAGGAAACATACAGTTTTCTAGTCTTGTAAAAAAAATCTTTTTGAATAATCAGATTACATATAATTTGGACGTATTGACATTTATAGATTACATAGATGAGACAATTCTTCGTTCAAAAACTTGTCAAAAATTTAAGACAGTTAAAATCATGTAGGAATAATTTTGATTTTTTGTGCATTTAAGCGGAAAAGTGCTTTTTGACTATTTTATGACGAATTTACTATTGTAATGTATTGCAATTTTGTTGGCTGTAGGGTGACCTACTTCCAATCCCAGTTACCAGCTGATCATGAATGCGGTCTTCTACATCAAGTGCACCTAATAAGGCTGGTGGTAGAAAAATATTTTTAAAATGTTATGAAATTAGAGAAAATGGAAAATGATGTAACGTCAAAACGAAAGTTATTTAAAAAACAAATACAAAGAGAAGGTAATTAATTGTTTTGCTTATAATTAAAAAAACTAATTTTAAAAAACGATTTTGATTATTGAATGTAAATCATCCTGCCTGTCGTTCCTCTTTCATCCCTATTATATATACTATACAAACATATCACAAGCACGCAGGCTTCTATTAACGCATAATTTTATTGTACTCGCTCTCGCTTTCAATCTTCCATCAATTCTAAACACACCAGCTACTTTGATGTGTTATACCTACAAATACGTGATTTAAAAGTTACCAACTCCAAACATCGTAAACACAAATAAAATCTATCAACGAAGCCATTTTAAAACTACTTTTTTCATTTTAAAATTGTATTGTGCCATTAGTTGTTCTGTGATTGTGCATTTATATTTTTTCCCTACTTTATCGGGAATTACGTATTCACTGGCAACCTTTCGCGCACACTCACGCCCATTCAGCGCTAATGTCATACGCGGCTGTCACGCACACTTCGATACAAAAACCGGCCGCTTTGAGCGAAGCGTTTGTACCGCGACGCGACGCTCCGTCTAGACATGTATATAGTCAAAGCTTCTTCTATTATCGGACAGGTACATGTCGTATTGTAAGAGTTATGCAGACAATTATGGTTATGAGCCACTATATTCTTGGTGGGACTGCGTTTCAAGTAGGGAGATTTAATTACTAGTAATTTTGTTTTTTCACTGTTCAATACTAGACCATTATCATGGCACCACCTTAATAATGAATTAAAATCTGTTTGTAAAAAAAGGTCACTCGCTGTTTGCGGGTCCTTGTGTGTAATTACCAGACATGTGTCATCCGCAAACTGATAACATGAGCTATGTTTGAGAGTGTTACTCATGTCATTGACATACGATAAAAAGTGCAGAAGACCTAATACAGAGCCTTGGGCCGTACCCACAGTCGACTCAACAGGTTCACTGAAAGAATGTCCAATCTTAACTCTGAATGTTCGATTCTGAAGATAACTTTCACACCATTTGAGTATCGGGCCACGAACACTACAACTGTCGAGCTTACTGATAAGTTGATTATGCCTTAAAGTGTCAAAAGCCCGTGAAAAGTCAATAAATAAAGCTAAGACTATATTTTTATTATTCAAATGCTCATTGACCTCGTCTGTAAATTTTGCTAACAGGTCAGCTGTTCCTTTGCCGATTTGGAATCCAAACTGATTATTGAATATCACTTTTTGTTTCTTATAGAATTTATGAATTTGCTCACAGATATATTTTTCTACAATTTTGTCTACTGAAGAAAGCAACGTAATCGGACGATAATTAAAGTATTCATCTTTTTTACCCTTTTTATGGTTGGTCTAACACATCCTAATTTTAATTCATCAGGATATGAACCAAGTTTCACACAGCAGTTAATGAAATTAGCAATTGCCTTGGATATGTCTTGACCTATAATTTTAATGTCAGCTACTTTAACTTTGTCTGCCCCAGGAGCCTTATGGGAGTTTAATTTGCTAATGATTTTATGTACTTTGTCTTCAGTCGCTTTTTGGAAATAAATACTGCAATTTAACGGCTTTGAATAAATACTTGGATCTAGTAGTTGGACGTTACGGTTAGGGACTATATTCCTTACTGCTTTGTCAAACTCAGTTGCAAAATTATCTGATATAAGTTTAGGGGTGAGCCCTTGCTTATCAAATGCTTTGATGATAGCGTCAATCGGTATTATTAAAGATGTTTTTAATTTGTTTAATAAAATATGAATTCTTTTTTTTTCTAAAATTTTGTTTACTTTATTACGGATTTTATTATATTCTAGTTTTAGTGAAAGATTGTTTGAGTTCTTCCTCCACGAATTTAATAATTGATTACGTATTTCACATAGGCGAGTAATATTTACATCGATCCATGGCATTTTACATCGGTTTTGAAGTTTCTTGCTATTTTTTTTTATTTTCACTAGAAGATGCAGCCTTAGTTGCGTTTTGAATGGATTTACTAATAAAATTATAAATATTATTCGGAGAATTCATAGTATTCGTAGAGAACCAATTTACTTTTTTAAGTTCTTGGTTTAGAATATCATAATTGATAAAAATTTTCGTAACACCCTGTAAACGCCCGGGGATCGCATCGCCAATGCATGCAAGGACAACAGCGCAGTGATCGGTCAGTACGATGTCGAGCACCACCGTGCACGGAATTAGTGTGGGGAATCGCGTAAAAATATGGTCTATGCAAGATCTAGTAAAGGCTTAAAAATAAAAAGTAAAATTTACTTACCTTGGAATCTGATGTTTTCTGATATTGAAATAAAACAACTTTTACGGATCTACTCGCGTTTATTTTACACATTACTTTATTTAATGTTTGTCCTGACGTGTAGTGTTCACGTAAACTTTAGAAAACAATATTGTCTATATTATTATTATATCTATATGTATATCAAAACGTGAAGCAAAAACTTTGTAATCATTTTTGAAGTTTGATATATGGACGAATCAAAAGCACTTTTCCTAAGTTTATTTGAATAAAAAAAAATTGACTTTGACTTTGAAACATTTACTTAAAGACTAGTATTATTTAATAAAAAAAAATAACTATTAGGGGAATTAAATGAAACAATAATACACAAATAAAAAATCACTAATAATTGTGCAGCCACTTCTGCGACAATAATGATTTGAGCTTGGCAAATGAATCCGAGTGACTATCTTTAATAATAATTCATGATTTAGTATGACATGTAGAACAATGTACTTTTTTGAACATTGTTACTTATTCTGTAGACAAAAGATAATATATCACCTGTTACTATAGCCCATGCTAGCTAATAATTTTATTGGCCTTAACGTCTTCCGGCGAAAACTACAGCTGAACCAACAAGAATACCAGACATATTTGAATATTATAGCAACACTGCAACAATATTTGATCTTGAATTGGAACTTCCATAAACTGTAGTAAAGATGAGGTGTTAAGAGCAGACCTGTTTAAAGTAATTATAGTTTTTGGTAAATTGATAAAAAAATGGCTAAGTTGGTTGGCGTGTTATAGGCTTATACTCAGCAGTGGGTGCTCACGATGACGATGATGAAGTAAAGATAAAGTTCTTTTGAATCGTCCTAAAAATATTTTACTTTCTACTCATTCAGGACGTCTATGACGCTTTACGTGCTTCGGAAATCACGTAAAGCCGTCATATACGTCCACGTCCACGTCCACGTCCACTTCCACGTCCACGTCCACGTCCACGTCCACGTCCACGTCTACGTCAGGACGTCTATGAAGGCTTTACGTGCTTTCCGAAGCACGTAAAGCCGTCATAGACGTCCTGAACGTTGTAACGTTGGCCCCGACAATAATAATAATTACATAAATATAATTAGAAAATCTAATACTTAACTGCAATTTAATGAGCAATCAGCAACTCTGTTAAAACACCTTTGCTGAGTTTGTTTGTGGTTCTATGAACCGGCCAAGGTCTCCCGAGCACAATTGTTTTTACTTTTTTTAATCCACCACAATCCACCAATCGAACAAAACGAACTTCTTACCAAATGCACAATGTAATGCTAGCTATTTGAACATCTGTATTCACAAACAGCATGATTAAAATGTAACAGACTACTTATCTTTAGTGCTAGTGGCTATTTATTATTAACATATTGGAAACAAAAGCGTATTTATTTAACATATCGCAATAAATGCTGTGACATTTATGAAAATATTCTCAAAATTTATTTAACGTATTTGAGGTAAGCCGATATTTTTGTCTTTAGATTATTAATTTATGATTCAGTTCTTTTCATAAATAAGAGTGATAATAAAAGTTATCAAAAAAGCTTATTAAATAAAAAGAAAACACAATTGAAATTGGACATATTAAATTGCTTTTTAAAACCGTGTGAAACAAAGTAATTGTACTTATAGTTTAAAACTAAGCCACTTAATGTTATGTATTTATCATCCGTAGAAGCACAAAAATCTTTTTTATGCTTTACATTTTGTTTATCATCACGCTCGCCAAATGTGGGTTAAATAGACAAAAATTACAATCTAAAAATGAAACTGAATGAAAACTGAAATGAAACACTTTTTGCCCGACTTGGGAATTGAATCCGGGACTTTCGATGATCGGGGATCGGGATCCACCGAGGCGTTATTGTTATTATTTTGTTATTGTTTTGCATATTTTCAATAGAATGGCGGATGCTGCTACAACGGCTTTTGGGTTGACGAATACAGTGCAAGGGGTACTGAGTTCGTTGGCCCTTTTACAACTAACCTCCGTCGGGTATCCACCATCATACGAACCGAAAGGTACAGATGATTGAATAATAATTATAGAGTGTGTGAGTGTGTGAGGGAGTGTGCGTTTGTGTGAGTGTTTGTGTGTGTGTGTGTGTGGAGTCGTACCAAGGGCGACCTTATCACTAAAAGCTATATCTTCCAGGCAACCTAGGGATGGAGAGGATTGATAATAAATAAGATGGAGGCGTTGAATAAAAAAAGGTGTACAGTAATACTTTATTACCTAAACATAAATACACATACATTCATACAACCATATAAATATGTAGAACATATATACATACCATTTAGGAACAAAAAAAAAATAGTGGATTAACAGTAGAATTAAAATGACAGAGCTTTGATCTTGATCGTGATCTTTGATGAGTTTCTTAAAACTTTGCAGAGACTGCGCACGTCTACAGGCACAGGCAAAGCATTCCACAGGCGAGCAGCATGGACCGTAAAAGATTTGTCATAGAATCCTGTTGAATGCAGTGGAATCTGCAAACTCAAGTTCTCCGATGATCTCATGAAGCGGGAATGGGAGTCGTGCAAAAATCGGAAACGATCTTTAAGATAAAAAGGGGTGGTAGGGTTAAATAATATATTGTAAAGTAAGCAAAGATCAGATAAGAATTCGCGAGCTATTTAAATATTTGACGCAACGTTTGTAGACCTAAAATTCTATAAAAATATGTCTAAATCTGTAATATAAAACATCAATTAACTTACAGATGGAGCCAGCTTCGATTTCATCGTGGTCGGGGGTGGAACAGCAGGATGTGTCGTCGCGAATCGGCTCACTGAAAATCCAAACACAACAGTCCTCATTATAGAAGCCGGTAAAGATCCGCAGCTTGAGTCAGAAGTAAGTAAGTAATTATTTATTCAGTGCTTCCAATACATAAACATTATAATAGGTTTCCTATATAACATAACTATATAATATATAATAACTATATATTTAAGGTATAACGAGAAACAACTGAAAGGGCTGACCAACTCAGCTCATGCTGTAATTTGTAGCCACAACGCTGATTTTCAGCGGACCCAATAAAAAAAATTATATGTCAAGAGCCATAGTGTTGTAACGTTGTCGTTGCAATTTACTTAACGTTATATTTTTTATGCTATGCATCTTATAGCCTCCTTGGTAGTTTTAAAAACTATCTGTCAAATTTACATGCACGGTTCCGAAAAAGAATACTTTGAATGTCATCTCATTGTCATGGAATTTTATTATATTTTTGATAAAGATAAAGATAAAGATAAAGATATTTTTATTTGCAAATATGAGTACATGATTGGTGGTACAGAAAAAATAAATTAATTCAGCCATATTTTACCACTAGGCATGCAAAAATACGTGAAACAAAATTAAATTATTATAAATTCGAATTAATTATATTATTAAAATAACTAATCAATTATTAATTGTTTCTCATTCAGGAATTCACTTACACTATAATATGCTCTACCTACTAATAAAATTCGAAGTTTATTCTTAAATTTCAATAGAGGCAATTCCTTCCAGCACTTGGGTATTTTATTATAAATATCTGGAGCCATGCAATAGACACTTTTGCGCATAAGTGCTGTCTTAGCTTGAGGTCGACATAGCAGACTATTGTCGCGCCTATTCCGTGGGACTACGTCGGCTAGGCGTTCAAAACGACTTGGGTTAGACTTAACAAAGACAGCTACTTCTAGTATGTATAGACTTGGCAACGTTAATATTTTAAATTGTTTAAAGTATGGAACGCAGCTATCAGTAGTTTTAAGCCTAAACATCGCTCTTAAGCACCTTTTTTGTGCCTTGAATGCTGTTTCTTTTCCGGTCGAGTTACCCCAAAATATAATAGCGTATCGTAAGTGTGATTCTACTATGCCGTAGTAGGCAGTAAGAAGTGCATCCGTGTATATTATAGGCGATACTGTATGCAGAGCGTATGCGGACTTACTAACTTTCTTGCATAAAGTATCGATGTGTGATTCCCAATTTAGCTTTTGATCTATTTCGAGTCCTAAAAATTTTGTATTTTCTACTTCTTCTATATGATGAGTCTTTCAAAATTCTTCAGTATAATACCATTGTTATAAAGTAACATCGATTGTGTCGAAATGTAATATGTAAAAACCTGTATCTATAAACAGGTTTTTTTCTGCTTAATTATAAATTCAACCTAAATAAATATAGTGGATCTCCTGAGTTTTTAATGGCCTTCAGGCTATAGTGTATGTAAATACATAAATATATCCAACTGCGGTACCTTCCTTCAGTACATCCGTGACCATGGCTGTGCTGAAATATCTGATACTGAATAACAACAATAAACATGGTTAAAATCTCATTAATAATTATTACTCTAAAGATGTAGAATTCTCTATATAGATCATTGATCAGTAATTTTTAGATGTGAATTTTTAATTTTTGGATTTCATTTCCCTCAAGTTGTGTTTTGGCGCTTTGGCAGTTTTCCCTTTTAACGATATACTATATATATTAGATATATATTTATCCTTATAAAAAAACCTATAATATTAATTTGTATAATTTTAAAGAAAAAGAAATGTATAAAAATTCAGTGACTTTTTTGTGTTTTTTAGTAGATACTTTAAATATTAAAAGGGAATTATAGGTCTGTTCACAGTTATTTGTTCGATTTTATAAATTTAATTAACTGTTTCCAAAAATAATAACTCGTCGCTGGTCGTGTCGCGTAATAAGATAAGATAAGATAATGAGATAAGATAATTTATTGCTGTATAAAACTTAGCTTATATACAAAAACTTTAAATATGTAATTAATGTTAGGGTATACAATAAAATAAATTATGTAATACCTAAGCAATAGAATGACGCGGTCAGCCAGACGTAATGTTCAGGCATTAAATCTAAGCGTATGGCAGACATGTGTCTACCCTGCCCTGCGCCTCGTTGTAGTGCCGGCACAGATTTCTGCGCGACGCGTGCGTGTCGACACATGTTTTTTACCATTTTATTATAATTTTGTAATAATGACAGAACAATTAACAGAACTCCCTCGATAGTACAAATTATCCAATAATAGAACGCCTGAAAAGTAGCAACAACTCACATTATCAGACTCTGACATTGACATTGACAACTCATGTGTCCGTACTGTGTCACTTACCTGCGTCGCAGCATGCGTCCGCGGCCTATGTCTGCCCCAACTGCCCTGCCCCGCAAAATCTGCACTGTGCTGTGCTGTGTCACCTGCGTCTCAGCATACGCTTTGTCGTAGCATCTGTGCTGCGCATAATATATGCGCATATGGAACTCCAATATATTTCCATTGTGCGATATTTTATATAGAAACCAAGTATTTTAATGTTTTCCGCAAATAAATATAATTATACTATGCTAAAGAAATTATATACAGACTAGAGGCCGGTCGCGGTTTCACCCGCGTGGTTCCCGTTCTAGTGGGAATATCGGGATAAAAATCATATTTGTTAATCCAGGTTATAAACTATCTGTATGCTGAATTTCATCCAAAACTCATTCAAACCCTGCCGTGGAAAGTTTTTCAACATTTGTGTTTTTTTTTTTCATCCAAATCAATTCAGTAGTATTTACGTGAAAGAGTAACAAACATCCATCCATACTAACAAGCTTTCGCGATTATAATATTAGTAGGATTTAAACCTGTTTATACGAGTATGTTACTGATAAAATCTTTAGCTTTAAAGTAACGTTCCATCGTCCACCTCTTCTTAGCCCTAGGATTAGAATAAGGCCAAGAGCAAGCCCATCTTAAAATAAACAATGTTTGGCACATGTTTGGCAATAAATTTTTGGCACATGTTTGGCACAATATTCGAAATTTTTATCTAGGACAGGTTGGGCAAAGTTTGATTCGAATTTTTCAATGCATAGCTCGGGTTTGTGGTCACCAAACAGCATTTCGCGAGCGTGGTGTAGCCAATACCCCTCGATTCCTGCGATGACCTGATGGGATGTAGGGATGGATGGATGGATAGGTACATAGACGGTGTGTTAGGCTTTACTATACAATAGAACAATAAAACAATAACAAAAAAATTACTGATTGTTTCAGCTTGCAGGCTTATTCTCGTTCACACCAAGAATGAGCTACGACTACAATTACCAGTCAGTAAACGACGGATACACCGCACAGAATCTGCAAGAAAACATTGTAAGGTTGACAGCAGGCAAAGCGCTCGGGGGAAGCAGTATACTGGACCACACCATATTCTTTAGAGGAGACAAACGCGATTTGGACGACTGGGCCAAAGCAGCCAATACTTCAACTTGGGGATATGAGAGCATGTTGCCCTACTTTATCAAAAGTGAAAAGGTCACCGATGAAGAAATCCTCAACTCCTATACAGCAAGCTTTCATGGTACCAATGGTTACATGGGAATATCCAGGGAACCTAACAGTGCAAACGACAACATCATTAAAGCTTTTGAACAGTTAGGTTACAGCTATAACTTGGACATAAACAGTAACGTCACAGTAGGTATAACTCAACCTTTTGTACATATTTTTGACAATAGACGTTCAAGCTCTGCAAAATCTTACTTAGGCCCCATAAAGGATAGACATAATCTATTTGTGTGGAAGGAAGCTAAAGCCCTGAAAATATTATTCGACAGAAATAACAATGCCGTCGGTGTGCAAGTACAAAATTCAAACAAAAGATCCATAACTGTTAACGCCAACAAAGAAGTTATTCTTTCAGCCGGAGCTTTTGGTACTCCACAATTGCTCATGTTATCTGGCATCGGACCAGAGTCTCACCTCACAACATTTAACATCACCGTTAAATCTGATTTGCCAGTAGGTGAAAATTTTCAGGACCGTGTCAGTACAGTTGTAATGTATCAACTAGACCCTTCTATAGCTCCCACACCTCCCATAGAGCCTACCAAAATTCCTGTAGCTTTTACAGCAGCATTAAAAGCTATGGACAACTCACAGAGCTACTCGGACTTTCAATTGGTCAACTTATTCATTCCCCACGATTTCGCAGCTTTAGTGCAACTATGTGTGAATGTATACCAATTCAACAATAACATTTGCAATAAGATGGCCGGGGCCATAGTAGGCAGAAATGCACAATACTCAGTTATGAGTAAGAATCGTCCAAAATCTAAGGGCACAGTTCTACTAGCCAGCACGGATCCTTTCGCTGCTCCAATAGTCAAGATGGGCTTATATTCAAACCCTGATGATTTAAATGAAATGGCGTCGTACCTTCTCGATTTTTCAAAGATTCTGGATACACCTTACTTCAAAAGTGTTAACGCGAAGTTCGTAGATTTGGCATTGGGTAAATGCAATGGGAAGGTTAAGAATAGTCTTGAGTTTTGGAAGTGTTACGCTCTTGAAATTTCGCTTACAATAAATCATTACTGTGGTACGGCTGCTCTTGGTACCGTTGTAGATTCCACATTAAAAGTCAATGGAGTTTCCAGACTACGCGTAGTGGATGCAAGCGCTATACCGAACATGGCCGGCAATCTCGTTGCTCCAGTTGTGGCCCTAGCGGAAAAGGCATCGGATTTGATCAAGGCTGATAATCAGTAAAAAACAACCGGATAAGCATATATTTATAGTTACGGCTTTACCTTTAGTCTCTGATCTGGATTCAGCAGCTATGTATCTACTACAGAAATATGTAGTTTTCATTACGATATTAAAGTAAGTTGTTACAACATGTCATGGATTTTTATTCATTTTAAATATTTTGTTTTGTTTTATTTGTCCCAGACAGAAAACATATAAAAAAACAGATTTTTTATAATTTAAATCTAACCAAACTACGCAGACATAGCAACTCTAGTTGCGAGCTTTGATGATCGACAACATACAGTCAGTTGCTGCAACTAGAAACTGTGAAAGTACTAGTTGTATCAAGTTGTTAGTTTTCGCAACTGGCAAATACTTACTGTTGCACTGTCTGTGGAACGCTTAATTTTCACGCTATGATATCACATCACCAGCTTATTATATGTCCCCACTGCTGGGGCAAGAGCCTTCCCTATGCATAAATAGGGAGAACGGCCCATAAACCACGGGCCCAGTGCGGATTGGTGGTTGTTAACGAATGCTAATGCAGCCGGGACCAACGGCTTTACGTGCCTTTTCGAAGCACGGGGGAACTCGAAATGATACATTTTTGGTCACCCATCCGATTACCGGCCTTTGCGAAAGTTGCTTAACTTTAGCAATCGTATACCGGGCGCGTTAACAACTGCGCCATGGAGCTCCTCTCTCTCACTCACTATGATATCGGTTATGATTATTTCTCTCACTCTTGAAAACAGACATGGGGTGCCGGTTTGAATACAGCTCGTGGAATTTTTTCTACATTTTGTCTATTTTCAAATTGTATTTTGTTCGCAACATTATCTGCGTAAAATTAATGTAAATAATCTTCTTACTATTTTTTAAAGCCACACTGATAACTAGTTCTTAAATTCTGCCTGTAAAAGATAGGAAACACACTTTTTTGCACACACACACAAAGAAAACAAATAACAAAAAGCCAATGGTGGGCAAAAAGCCGTCTTATGGCTTATAGGGATCTCTTCTAGACAAACTGAAGCATAAGACCACTGAGCGAAAATAAGAGGTAGTACAGTCACCAGCAAAAAATCACAAATTAAATTATCACATACTTATACCGAGTTAGATCGTCATATATGTATGTCTTTCACCAATGATCAGATGTTTTTGCAGGGCTGTCCATAGTCATATATTTATGCTGGTAACTGTACAGCAACAAGCAATTATAATTATTATTATATTAGGGTTTCTTGGCGGGAAAGTAAAGAGTCATGTCTGCGGTTTTGTTTTATTTTCTAAAATTTGTGTTATGTCGAATATTAATGTGAAATAATGGTGGATTATTAACCGTTAAGTGTTCGTGAGTAAGCATGAGTGTTGGCAAATGAAACAAAACAGTGCAACGGCACTTTTCAAATTCTCTCAAGAAGTCCGCCGCGTGAGGACTTAGTAAAGCCCCACATCTTTACTGAGCTACTCGAGGGGTTGGGGGGTATATCATTTCTCACTTTTCATTTCAAATATCATTCATCATCATCATAAATATTGTCTATTTATGAATTACTTGTAAGAAAAAATACTTGACACTGGCTAAATGTGTTAATCGCACGAAGCCATCAATCAACTAAAAATAATAATAATTATATTATATCATCCATAGCTGTCCCACTCCTGGGCAAGCCTTCCCTCACTTTTTCCACACCTTCCGGTCCCCTGCAACATCACGCCTTCATGAACCCATCAAGGTCGCCCCGCGATCTCCGTCTTGGTCTACCAGGTCGCCTTTTCGCATTATGTGGGGTCCACTCTATTGTCGTCCGCGCCCACATCTCGTTGGGCATGCGGTAGACATGTCCAGCCCAGTCCCACTTCAGCCCGGCGGCGGCCCTTCGAGTAACGTCAGCCAGCAAATTGCGTTTGAGAGCGCAGGCGCAGCTATATGTTTATATTAATTATATATATATTTAAAAGTAATGCAAAATTATTATAATTTATAGTGAATTTTCTGTCATTTTTAACAGACTTCAAATAAGGAAAAGGTTCTATCGTATGTTCGTACGTAAATGCCTACCCGACCCAGCCAGGAATCGAACTTGGGTCTTCCGCGATCCGGGCGGCTGCACTGACCATTATGCTACCGGGAAGGCTTCACATTTCTCAATTTTTTCACTAAATATTTTATTCGGCTTCAGTGCAGCAATTAGCACTTTTTTTATTATTTATTATTGCTCAATAACGTGATTAAACCTTAAAATTAGTACAGCATTAAAGCCACTGAGGTTTGTGTTAATGCCGTTTTATCTACATCGATAATAATAATAATAATAATAATAATAATCGATAATTGACATAGGTATAGTCGACCATGAAATTGCTTTATCACTTTTGACAAACACTTCCATTACAATAAAATTTCGCTAAGGCTTATTGTCAATAATGACAAAGTAGCTGTCACTTGGTCTTTTAAACAAAAATAGAACTTGTTGTTTTATTATATGCAAACAAAATTCACTTCTAAGGTTGAAAAGCAATTTTATTGTTGACTATACATTACATTGTAAAATATATATAAGTAAGTAATATAAAATCACAGTATAAGTAGGTACCTACCTAGTTATCCAACGTGGCAATGCTGCAAGCTTACTGGGCACTCTGCCTGATAGGGATGATTTGGGGCAAATTTTTTATTTATAGTTAATAGTAGATATAGTTTATAGTTTTTTGTAAGTTTAATTTTAAGTAGTTTTATTATTATCTTGTTTTTGTCTTTGTTTGTAAATAAATACTTATTGTTACATACACTTTTAAACTTTCGCGTTTTATTATAAATAAATAAACAAACACCTAGACGGGGATCAACGTTGGTCACCCATTAAAGGCATCCTTTTATATTAATAAGTAATTTGCGCCAAACCCCGCCCAGTGGCCTGTAAATGTACTTACTAAAGGTTTATCTCTAAGCTTCGACAACATTGACGTTATTTAGGAAATGATTTTTAAGTTTCGATTTGATATTGTCCGCCGTAATGCTTTTTCGTAAATCAGAGGGTAAGTAATTCGTTAATAAACCGGGGCGTAAGGTATGCCGCGGTCCGCTCGCCGTACGTATTGTTGGCTCGAGTGGTGCGCAGCCGGCGCTCGGCGACTGCTCGGGTGTATACAGGGTGATGCCGCTCAGTTTGGATTTCATTATTAAAAAAATATTGTTTTAGAAAACAGTACCTAAATTGAGTCATTATGGGCAGGATTTTACAATGCTTAAAGAAATTACTCTCGTCATTACGGAATTGATTTTTAAGTTTAACTGGAACTACATTTTTAAGTATTCTAATTTGTAGCTTAAGTATTTGATTTAAATATGATTTGTAAGTGCGACCGTAGCTACTTAGACCATATTGGAAAAATGATTCAGCTAAAGCATTGTACAGCATTAGTTTGACCTTGAAAGGTATTCTATTTTTAAGAATTACAATATTTGCTAGGAATTGTCTTAACTTGTTACAAACGTGCTCGATGTGTTGCCCCCAGTCGAGTTTATTATCTACTATAAACCCGAGGTACCTACTTTAAGGAGCTAACTTCTTCTCTTTGATTATATACCTGTCTAGATAGAGCCTGGCCATCAGAAAACGTACAAAAATTAACGGGCCAGTATTGGCTTGACGCGCTCCTCCGGCGGTCAGTGTCATTTGTGCTGTCAAGCAGTGATAAAGTCTCGCTTTTTGGTGAATTTGTTTGCAAATTGACCGTTTTCTCAATGAAATTTTGTCGAAACTACAAAGAAAAGTTTTTTTCGAAAAGGAAAGTCACGTTCCATCTCTACTTAAAGATAAATTTTAATGATAATTATAATTTTAACAATAATTGATTTCATTCCGTAAGCAAAGCGGCCATGTTGCTAGTGTCGGAATGTAGAATTCTCAATCCCATTATTGGTGGCAGAATAAAAAAGAATATAAAAATAATAATACTGTTATATTTTATAATATTGTACTATTAATATTAACTGTTATTGTGGTATGGTATCGATATTCGAAATGAGTAAAATAATAATTTTGTTTGAATTTAATGTAGGTACGTAAGTATTTATGTAAGAAGGTATTATGTATGTGGGCTTGGATAAAGAGTATTTATGCGCGAATGTGTATAAAACGAGGTGGCTACGTTATTGTAAAAAAATCAGAGATTCTATTGCACATATTAATTTTATGAGGAAACATACAGTTTTCTAGTCTTGTAAAAAAAATCTTTTTGAATAATCAGATTACATATAATTTGGACGTATTGACATTTATAGATTACATAGATGAGACAATTCTTCGTTCAAAAACTTGTCAAAAATTTAAGACAGTTAAAATCATGTAGGAATAATTTTGATTTTTTGTGCATTTAAGCGGAAAAGTGCTTTTTGACTATTTTATGACGAATTTACTATTGTAATGTATTGCAATTTTGTTGGCTGTAGGGTGACCTACTTCCAATCCCAGTTACCAGCTGATCATGAATGCGGTCTTCTACATCAAGTGCACCTAATAAGGCTGGTGGTAGAAAAATATTTTTAAAATGTTATGAAATTAGAGAAAATGGAAAATGATGTAACGTCAAAACGAAAGTTATTTAAAAAACAAATACAAAGAGAAGGTAATTAATTGTTTTGCTTATAATTAAAAAAACTAATTTTAAAAAACGATTTTGATTATTGAATGTAAATCATCCTGCCTGTCGTTCCTCTTTCATCCCTATTATATATACTATACAAACATATCACAAGCACGCAGGCTTCTATTAACGCATAATTTTATTGTACTCGCTCTCGCTTTCAATCTTCCATCAATTCTAAACACACCAGCTACTTTGATGTGTTATACCTACAAATACGTGATTTAAAAGTTACCAACTCCAAACATCGTAAACACAAATAAAATCTATCAACGAAGCCATTTTAAAACTACTTTTTTCATTTTAAAATTGTATTGTGCCATTAGTTGTTCTGTGATTGTGCATTTATATTTTTTCCCTACTTTATCGGGAATTACGTATTCACTGGCAACCTTTCGCGCACACTCACGCCCATTCAGCGCTAGTGTCATACGCGGCTGTCACGCACACTTCGATACAAAAACCGGCCGCTTTGAGCGAAGCGTTTGTACCGCGACGCGACGCTCCGTCTAGACATGTATATAGTCAAAGCTTCTTCTATTATCGGACAGGTACATGTCGTATTGTAAGAGTTATGCAGACAATTATGGTTATGAGCCACTATATTCTTGGTGGGACTGCGTTTCAAGTAGGGAGATTTAATTACTAGTAATTTTGTTTTTTCACTGTTCAATACTAGACCATTATCATGGCACCACCTTAATAATGAATTAAAATCTGTTTGTAAAAAAAGGTCACTCGCTGTTTGCGGGTCCTTGTGTGTAATTACCAGACATGTGTCATCCGCAAACTGATAACATGAGCTATGTTTGAGAGTGTTACTCATGTCATTGACATACGATAAAAAGTGCAGAAGACCTAATACAGAGCCTTGGGCCGTACCCACAGTCGACTCAACAGGTTCACTGAAAGAATGTCCAATCTTAACTCTGAATGTTCGATTCTGAAGATAACTTTCACACCATTTGAGTATCGGGCCACGAACACTACAACTGTCGAGCTTACTGATAAGTTGATTATGCCTTAAAGTGTCAAAAGCCCGTGAAAAGTCAATAAATAAAGCTAAGACTATATTTTTATTATTCAAATGCTCATTGACCTCGTCTGTAAATTTTGCTAACAGGTCAGCTGTTCCTTTGCCGATTTGGAATCCAAACTGATTATTGAATATCACTTTTTGTTTCTTATAGAATTTATGAATTTGCTCACAGATAAATTTTTCTACAATTTTGTCTACTGAAGAAAGCAACGTAATCGGACGATAATTAAAGTATTCATCTTTTTTACCCTTTTTATGGTTGGTCTAACACATCCTAATTTTAATTCATCAGGATATGAACCAAGTTTCACACAGCAGTTAATGAAATTAGCAATTGCCTTGGATATGTCTTGACCTATAATTTTAATGTCAGCTACTTTAACTTTGTCTGCCCCAGGAGCCTTATGGGAGTTTAATTTGCTAATGATTTTATGTACTTTGTCTTCAGTCGCTTTTTGGAAATAAATACTGCAATTTAACGGCTTTGAATAAATACTTGGATCTAGTAGTTGGACGTTACAGTTAGGGACTATATTCCTTACTGCTTTGTCAAACTCAGTTGCAAAATTATCTGATATAAGTTTAGGGGTGAGCCCTTGCTTATCAAATGCTTTGATGATAGCGTCAATCGGTATTATTAAAGATGTTTTTAATTTGTTTAATAAAATATGAATTCTTTTTTTTTCTAAAATTTTGTTTACTTTATTACGGATTTTATTATATTCTAGTTTTAGTGAAAGATGTTTGAGTTCTTCCTCCACGAATTCAATAATTGATTACGTATTTCACATAGGCGAGTAATATTTACATCGATCCATGGCATTTTACATCGGTTTTGAAGTTTCTTGCTATTTTTTTTTATTTTCACTAGAAGATGCAGCCTTAGTTGCGTTTTGAATGGATTTACTAATAAAATTATAAATATTATTCGGAGAATTCATAGTATTCGTAAAGAACCAATTTACTTTTTTAAGTTCTTGGTTTAGAATATCATAATTGATAAAAATTTTCGTAACACCCTGTAAACGCCCGGGGATCGCATCGCCAATGCATGCAAGGACAACAGCGCAGTGATCGGTCAGTACGATGTCGAGCACCACCGTGCACGGAATTAGTGTGGGGAATCGCGTAAAAATATGGTCTATGCAAGATCTAGTAAAGGCTTAAAAATAAAAAGTAAAATTTACTTATCTTGGAATCTGATGTTTTCTGATATTGAAATAAAACAACTTTTACGGATCTACTCGCGTTTATTTTACACATTACTTTATTTAATGTTTGTCCTGACGTGTAGTGTTCACGTAAACTTTAGAAAACAATATTGTCTATATTATTATTATATCTATATGTATATCAAAACGTGAAGCAAAAACTTTGTAATCATTTTTGAAGTTTGATGTATGGACGAATCAAAAGCACTCTTCCTAAGTTTATTTGAATAAAAAAAAATTGACTTTGACTTTGAAACATTTACTTAAAGACTAGTATTATTTAATAAAAAAAAATAACTATTAGGGGAATTAAATGAAACAATAATACACAAATAAAAAATCACTAATAATTGTGCAGCCACTTCTGCGACAATAATGATTTGAGCTTGGCAAATGAATCCGAGTGACTATCTTTAATAATAATTCATGATTTAGTATGACATGTAGAACAATATACTTTTTTGAACATTGTTACTTATTCTGTAGACAAAAGATAATATATCACCTGTTACTATAGCCCATGCTAGCTAATAATTTTATTGGCCTTAACGTCTTCCGGCGAAAACTACAGCTGAACCAACAAGAATACCAGACATATTTGAATATTATAGCAACACTGCAACAATATTTGATCTTGAATTGGAACTTCCATAAACTGTAGTAAAGATGAGGTGTTAAGAGCAGACCTGTTTAAAGTAATTATAGTTTTTGGTAAATTGATAAAAAAATGGCTAAGTTGGTTGGCGTGTTATAGGCTTATACTCAGCAGTGGGTGCTCACGATGACGATGATGAAGTAAAGATAAAGTTCTTTTGAATCGTCCTAAAAATATTTTACTTTCTACTCATTCAGGACGTCTATGACGGCTTTACGTGCTTTCCGAAGCACGTAAAGCCGTCCTGAACGTTGTAACGTTGGCCCCGACAATAATAATAATTACATAAATATAATTAGAAAATCTAATACTTAACTGCAATTTAATGAGCAATCAGCAACTCTGTTAAAACATCTTTGCTGAGTTTGTTTGTGGTTCTATGAACCGGCCAAGGTCTCCCGAGCACAATTGTTTTTACTTTTTTTAATCCACCACAATCCACCAATCGAACAAAACGAACTTCTTACCAAATGCACAATGCAATGCTAGCTATTTGAACATCTGTATTCACAAACCGCATGATTAAAATGTAACAGACTACTTATCTTTAGTGCTAGTGGCTATTTATTATTAACATATTGGAAACAAAAGCGTATTTATTTAACATATCGCATAAATGCTGTGACATTTATGAAAATATTCTCAAAATTTATTTAACGTATTTGAGGTAAGCCGATATTTTTGTCTTTAGATTATTAATTTATGATTCAGTTCTTTTCATAAATAAGAGTGATAATAAAAGTTATCAAAAAAGCTTATTAAATAAAAAGAAAACACAATTGAAATTGGACATATTAAATTGCTTTTTAAAACCGTGTGAAACAAAGTAATTGTACTTATAGTTTAAAACTAAGCCACTAAATGTTATGTATTTATCATCCGTAGAGGCACAAAAATCTTTTAAATGCTTTACTTTTTGTCTATCACCACGCTTGCCAAATGTGGGTTAATAGACAACAATTACAATCTAAAAATCTGAAACACTTTTTGCCCGACTTGGGAATTGAATCCGGGACTTTTGATGATCGGGGATCGGGATCCACCGAGGCGTTATTGTTATTATTTTGTTATTGTTTTGCATATTTTCAATAGAATGGCGGATGCTGCTACAACGGCTTTGGGGTTGACGAATACAGTGCAAGGGGTACTGAGTTCGTTGGCCCTTTTACAACTAACCTCCTTCGGGTATCCACCATCATACGAACCGAAAGGTACAGATGATTGAATAATAATTATAGAGTGTGTGAGTGTGTGAGGGAGTGTGCGTTTGTGTGAGTGTTGTGTGTGTGTGTGTGTGTGTGTGTGTGTGTGTGTGTGTGTGTGTGTGTGTGTGTGTGTGTGTGTGTGTGTGTGTGTGTGTGTGTGTGTGTGTGTGTGTGTGTGTGTGTGTGTGTGTGTGTGAGGGTGTGTGTGTGTGTGTGTGTGTGTGTGTGTGTGTGTGTGTGTGTGTGGGTGTGTGTTCATATAATATGTGTTTAATTTAGTATGTTGTAATAAATTCTCTGTATCCTCCGATCGACTGTTATATTGCCTGTAAGCAAATTCCGAATTTGTTTAAGTCAGGGTAACAAAATTTGTCTATATTGTCCATTGATTACACACTCGGAAAGGTGTTGGAAAATTCCACGAGCTGTATTTGTATCCGCAACCTTTGACATACAAGCTCTGGCTAACGTGGCTCTTAGCGGCTCATGCAAGTCTACTCTTAGGTGCTTTGTTGGTCAAAGGAGCCTCATTCAATGACGAAGGCTAGTGTCCCAGCAATGATGACATACAATAACCTGGTGATGATGATATGATAATAAGGGATCAGAATAGAATAGAATAACAGAATAAAATACTTTTTGTACACATAAAAAAAACACATACATGTTAACAAAGAATTTAAAATTAAAATTGGAGTCGTACCAAGGGCGACCTTATCACTAAAAGCTATATCTTCCAGGCAACCTAGGGATGGAGAGGATTGATAATAAATAAGATGGAGGCGTTGAATAAAAAAAGGTGTACAGTAATACTTTATTACCTAAACATAAATACACATACATACATACAACCATATAAATATGTAGAACATATATACATACCATTTAGGAACAAAAAAAAATAGGGGACTAACAGTAGAATTAAAATGACAGAGCTTTGATCTTGATCGTGATCTTTGATGAGTTTCTTAAAACTTTGCAGAGACTGCGCACGTCTACAGGCACAGGCAAAGCATTCCACAGGCGAGCAGCATGGACCGTAAAAGATTTGTCATAGAATCCTGTTGAATGCAGTGGAATCTGCAAACTCAAGTTCTCCGATGATCTCATGAAGCGGGAATGGGAGTCGTGCAAAAATCGGAAACGATCTTTAAGATAAAAAGGGGTGGTAGGGTTAAATAATATATTGTAAAGTAAGCAAAGATCAGTTAAGAATTCGCGAGCTATTTAAATATTTGACGCAACGTTTGTAGACCTAAAATTCTATAAAACATCAATTAACTTACAGATGGAGCCAGCTTCGATTTCATCGTGGTCGGGGGTGGAACAGCAGGATGTGTCGTCGCGAATCGGCTCACTGAAAATCCAAACACAACAGTTCTCATTATAGAAGCCGGTAAAGATCCGCAGCTTGAGTCAGAAGTAAGTAAGTAATTATTTATTCAGTGCTTCCAATACATAAACATTATAATAGGTTTCCTATATAACATAACTATATAATATATAATAACTATATATTTAAGGTATAACGAGAAACAACTGAAAGGGCTGACCAACTCAGCTCATGCTGTAATTTGTAGCCACAACGCTGATTTTCAGCGGACCCAATAAAAAAAATTATATGTCAAGAGCCATAGTGTTGTAACGTTGTCGTTGCAATTTACTTAACGTTATATTTTTTATGCTATGCATCTTATAGCCTCCTTGGTAGTTTTAAAAACTATCTGTCAAATTTACATGCACGGTTCCAAAAAAGAATACTTTGAATGTCATCTCATTGTCATGGAATTTTATTATATTTTTGATAAAGATAAATATGAGTACATGATTGGTGGTACAGAAAAAATAAATTAATTCAGCCATATTTTACCACTAGGCATTCAAAAATACGTGAAACAAAATTAAATTATTATAAATTCGAATTAATTATATTATTAAGATAACTAATCAATTATTAATTGTTTCCATTCAGGAATTCACTTACACTATAATATGCTCTACCTACTAATAAAATTCGAAGTTTATTCTTAAATTTCAATAGAGGCAATTCCTTCCAGCACTTGGGTATTTTATTATAAATATCTGGAGCCATGCAATAGACACTTTTGCGCATAAGTGCTGTCTTAGCTTGAGGTCGACATAGCAGACTATTGTCGCGCCTATTCCGTGGGACTACGTCGGCTAGGCGTTCAAAACGACTTGGGTTAGACTTAACAAAGACAGCTACTTCTAGTATGTATAGACTTGGCAACGTTAATATTTTAAATTGTTTAAAGTATGGAACGCAGCTATCAGTAGTTTTAAGCCTAAACATCGCTCTTATGCACCTTTTTCGTGCCTTGAATGCTGTTTCTTTTCCGGTCGAGTTACCCCAAAATATAATAGCGTATCGTAAGTGTGATTCTACTATGCCGTAGTAGGCAGTAAGAAGTGCATCCGTGTATATTATAGGCGATAATGTATGCAGAGCGTAAGCGGACTTACTAACTTTCTTGCATAAAGTATCGATGTGTGATTCCCAATTTAGCTTTTGATCTATTTCGAATCCTAAAAATTTTGTATTTTCTACTTCTTCTATATGATGAGTCTTTCAAAATTCTTCAGTATAATACCATTGTTATAAAGTAACATCGATTGTGTCGAAATGTAATATGTAAAAACCTGTATCTATAAACAGGTTTTTTTCTGCTTAATTATAAATTTTACCTAAATAAATATAGTGGATCTCCTGAGTTTTTAATGGCCTTCAGGCTACAGTGTATGTAAATACATAAATATATCCAACTGCGGTACCTTCCTTCAGTACATCCGTGACCATGGCTGTGCTGAAATATCTGATACTGAATAACAACAATAAACATGGTTAAAATCTCATTAATAATTATTACTCTAAAGATGTAGAATTCTCTATATAGATCATTGATCAGTAATTTTTAGATGTGAATTTTTAATTTTTGGATTTCATTTCCCTCAAGTTGTGTTTTGGCGCTTTGGCAGTTTTCCCTTTTAACGATATACTATATATATTAGATATATATTTATCCTTATAAAAAAACCTATAATATTAATTTGTATAATTTTAAAGAAAAAGAAATGTATAAAAATACAGTGACTTTTTTTGTGTTTTATAGTAGATACTTTAAATATTAAAAGGGAATTATAGGTCTGTTCACAGTTATTTGTTCGATTTTATAAATTTAATTAACTGTTTCCAAAAATAATAACTCGTCGCTGGTCGTGTCGCGTAATAAGATAAGATAAGATAATGAGATAAGATAATTTATTGCTGTATAAAACTTAGCTTATATACAAAAACTTTAAATATGTAATTAATGTTAGGGTATACAATAAAATAAATTATGTAATACCTAAGCAATAGAATGACGCGGTCAGCCAGACGTAATGTTCAGGCATTAAATCTAAGCGTATGGCAGACATGTGTCTACCCTGCCCTGCGCCTCGTTGTAGTGCCGGCACAGATTTCTGCGCGACGCGTGCGTGTCGACACATGTTTTTTACCATTTTATTATAATTTTGTAATAATGACAGAACAATTAACAGAACTCCCTCGATAGTACAAATTATCCAATAATAGAACGCCTGAAAAGTAGCAACAACTCACATTATCAGACTCTGACATTGACATTGACAACTCATGTGTCCGTACTGTGTCACTTACCTGCGTCGCAGCATGCGTCCGCGGCCTATGTCTGCCCCAACTGCCCTGCCCCGCAAAATCTGCACTGTGCTGTGCTGTGTCACCTGCGTCTCAGCATACGCTTTGTCGTAGCATCTGTGCTGCGCATAATATATGCGCATATGGAACTCCAATATATTTCCATTGTGCGATATTTTATATAGGAACCAAGTATTTTAATGTTTTCCGCAAATAAATATAATTATACTATGCTAAAGAAATTATATACAGACTAGAGGCCGGTCGCGGTTTCACCCGCGTGGTTCCCGTTCTAGTGGGAATATCGGGATAAAAATCATATTTGTTAATCCAGGTTATAAACTATCTGTATGCTGAATTTCATCCAAAATTCATTCAAACCCTGCCGTGGAAAGTTTTTCAACATTTGTGTTTTTTTTTTCATCCAAATCAATTCAGTAGTATTTACGTGAAAGAGTAACAAACATCCATCCATACTAACAAACTTTCGCGATTATAATATTAGTAGGATTTAAACCTGTTTATACGAGTATGTTACTGATAAAATCTTTAGCTTTAAAGTAACGTTCCATCGTCCACCTCTTCTTAGCCCTAGGATTAGAATAAGGCCAAGAGCAAGCCCATCTTAAAATAAACAATGTTTGGCACATGTTTGGTAATAAATTTTTGGCACATGTTTGGCACAATATTCGAAATTTTTATCTAGGAAAGGTTGGGCAAAGTTTGATTCGAATTTTTCAATGCATAGCTCGGGTTTGTGGTCACCAAACAGCATTTCGCGAGCGTGGTGTAGCCAATACCCCTCGATTCCTGCGATGACCTGATGGGATGTAGGGATGGATGGATGGATAGGTACATAGACGGTGTGTTAGGCTTTACTATACAATAGAACAATAAAACAATAACAAAAAAATTACTGATTGTTTCAGCTTGCAGGCTTATTCTCGTTCACACCAAGAATGAGCTACGACTACAATTACCAGTCAGTAAACGACGGATACACCGCACAGAATCTGCAAGAAAACATTGTAAGGTTGACAGCAGGCAAAGCGCTCGGGGGAAGCAGTATACTGGACCACACCATATTCTTTAGAGGAGACAAACGCGATTTGGACGACTGGGCCAAAGCAGCCAATACTTCAACTTGGGGATATGAGAGCATGTTGCCCTACTTTATCAAAAGTGAAAAGGTCACCGATGAAGAAATCCTCAACTCCTATACAGCAAGCTTTCATGGTACCAATGGTTACATGGGAATATCCAGGGAACCTAACAGTGCAAACGACAACATCATTAAAGCTTTTGAACAGTTAGGTTACAGCTATAACTTGGACATAAACAGTAACGTCACAGTAGGTATAACTCAACCTTTTGTACATATTTTTGACAATAGACGTTCAAGCTCTGCAAAATCTTACTTAGGCCCCATAAAGGATAGACATAATCTATTTGTGTGGAAGGAAGCTAAAGCCCTGAAAATATTATTCGACAGTAATAACAATGCCGTCGGTGTGCAAGTACAAAATTCAAACAAAAGGCCCATAACTGTTAACGCCAACAAAGAAGTTATTCTTTCAGCCGGAGTTTTTGGTACTCCACAATTGCTCATGTTATCTGGCATCGGACCAGAGTCTCACCTCACAACATTTAACATCACCGTTAAATCTGATTTGCCAGTAGGTGAAAATTTTCAGGACCGTGTCAGTACAGTTGTAATGTATCAACTAGACCCTTCTATAGCTCCCACACCTCCCATAGAGCCTACCAAAATTCCTGTAGCTTTTACAGCAGCATTAAAAGCTATGGACAACTCACAGAGCTACTCGGACTTTCAATTGGTCAACTTATTCATTCCCCACGATTTCGCAGCTTTAGTGCAACTATGTGTGAATGTATACAAATTCAACAATAACATTTGCAATAAGATAGCCAGGGCGATAGTAGGCAGAAATGCACAATACTCAATTATGAGTAAGAATCGTCCAAAATCTAGGGGCATAGTTCTACTAGCCAGCACAGATCCTTTTGCTGCTCCAATAGTCAACATGGGCTTATATTCAAACCCTGATGATTTGGATGAAATGGCGTCGTACCTTCTCGATTTTTCAAAGATTCTGGATACACCTTACTTCAAAAGTGTTAACGCGACGTTCGTAGATTTGGCATTGGTTAAATGCAATGGGAAGCTTAAGAATAGTCTTGAGTTTTGGAAGTGTTACGCTCTTGAAATTTCGCTTACAATATGGCATTACTGTGGTACGGCTGCTCTTGGTGCCGTTGTAGATTCCACATTAAGAGTCAATGGAGTTTCCAGACTACGTGTAGTGGATGCAAGCGCTATACCGAACATGGCCGGCAATCTCGTTGCTCCAGTTGTAGCTCTAGCGGAAAAGGCATCGGATTTGATCAAGGCTGATAATCAGTAAAAACAACCGGTTAAGCATATTTATAGTTACGGGTTTATCTTTAGTCTCTAATCTGGATTCAGCAGCTATGTATCTGTACTACAGAAATGTGTTGTTTTCATTACGATATTAAAGTAAGTTGTTACAACATGTCATGGATTTTTATGCATTTTGAATAATTTGTTTTGTTTTATTTGTCCCCGTTCTGTTTTTTTATATTTATGTTATTAAGTAGTTTAATTTCAATCTAACGAAATTACGCAGACATAGCAACTCTAGTTGCGAGCTTTGATGATCGACAACAGACAGTCAGTTGCTGCAACTAGAAACTGTTAAAGTACAAGTTGTTTCAAGTTGCTAATTTTCGCAATTGGCAAATACTTACTGTTGCACTGTCTGTGGAACGCTTAATTTTCACGCTTTGATGTCACATCATAAGCTCATTATATATCCCCACTGCTGGGGCAAGAGCCTTCGGATGATTGGATAGGGAGCTCGGTGGGTGGTCTGCTTAAAAAACTGATCAGTTTTTAAAGCAGACAACAGTGGGTTGTCTGCTTTAAAAACTGATCTGATTAGCTAGGAATGAAAGATGATGAATGATTGTGTAGAGAAAAATAAAAGACAGAACTAGAATGACAGATTATTGTAAAAATAAAATCTCCGATCATGTTGGAGAAAGTTAAAATTTCAAAAAATCCTAGCTTTTTAGAGCTGTTTTTACTTCTTTTTAGTTTCCTGTTTTTAATTTCTAAATTCTTAGACACGTGTTGTCGATTTTTATGCTAATGCCGGCTATTCTTAAACTAGTATCTACTTACCAGTTTCTGAAGGCTAATTAAATATTCTATCATGTCAAGGTTTTATTATTTCAAACCATCGACATCGGCATCTCTATAAAAGTAATTAAGAATATTATACATTCTATTGCACCATATCTTGCTGAAATTTTTAATAACTGTGTGAATAAAGGTATCTTTCCCGATCTTATGAAGTTTAGTAAGGTCATACCTTTGTTCAAATCGGGAAACAAAGAAGACCCCAGTAACTATCGACCCATTTCAATGCTACCAACTCTAAGCAAAATTTATGAAAAAGTTATATTGGAACAGTTGATGTCGTATTTTAACATAAACAACCTTTTACATAATAAACAATATGGTTTTACAAAGGGTCGTTCTACTACTGATGCAGGTGTTGCTCTATTAAAACATATATTTGATGCCTGGGAGAAGTCTCAAACGCCCTTGGAGTGTTTTGCGACTTGTCCAAGGCTTTCGATTGCGTTGAGCACAAAACTCTGGTGATGAAGCTAATCTACTACGGTCTCAAAGATTTCGCACTAAATTTAATTCAGTCGTATCTTAGCTCTCGAACACAAACTGTCGATATTAATGGAACTAAATCATCTGGTTCTCATGTAAAAATGGGAGTTCCACAAGGGTCCATTCCTTTTCTGTTTTTGGTTTATATTAATGACTTGCCATTCTTTGTAGAGAACTTCTGTGAAATCGTATTATTTGCAGATGATACTTCACTCATTTTTAATGTAAGTAGGTGTAAGAATAATTACGACGATGTAAACAAAGCACTCTCTGATGTACTCAGTTGGTTTACTATTAATAATTTGCAGCTTAATGCTAAAAAAACAAAATGTATTAATTTTAAATTACCAAATGTCAAAAATGAACCAACCGATATAAGAATAAACGGTGATCGATTAGATTTGGTAGACTCAACAGTTTTTTTAGGTATAACCCTTGACTCAAAACTTCAATGGAATCCTCACATTTCGAAATTGGCCGGCAAACTCAGTTCTGCTGCTTATGCCATTAGAAAAATAAGGCATTTAACAGACGTTGAAACTGCTAGAACAGTTTACTTTAGTTATTTTTATAGTGTCATGTCGTATGGCCTCTTACTGTGGGGAACAGCGGCTGATATTGAAACTATATTCATTTTACAGAAACGAGCAGTAAGAGCAATCTATAGACTAGGTTCACGAACTTCTTTAAGAAATCTTTTTAAAGAAATTGATGTCTTGACAGTGGCGTCTCAATTTATTTATAATTGTATAGTTCTTGTACGTTGTAATATCAATTCATTTTCTAAACACAGTGATGTACACAATTTTAATACTAGAAATAAGTCAAAACTTGTAATGCCACTGTTCAGGTTACAGAAGGTGCTTGGTTCTTTCTTGGGGCAAGGTATACACTATTACAATAAAATACCAAATACTGTACTAGATTTACCTTTAGATAAGTTTAAAAAACATGTAAAGTCGTCTTTACAAAAACACAAATGTTGAAAAAATTTTCACGCGCAGGGTTTGAACCTGCACCCTTCTGCAGATATTGAACAGAGGTGACACTCCAACTTTTGACACCGTGAGAGGTAACAGGGAGTTCACTAGCTTTGTAGATATAACAGCGAGTACCGACGACCTGTTGGGGCTTATAGAAAACTGGAGGGTAGACCAGGGAATAACAAGCTCCGACCACAACACCATTCTCTTTGATGTTAAACTCCGTAAGAGCAAAGGCTTACAGGTCCAGAGAACAACGCGTCTGTATAACACGAAAAAAGCCAACTGGACAGAATTCACAGACGCCATGGTGCAATACAAACAAGAACGCAACATCAACATAGATAGCATAAAAGCCTTAAGTGACAAAGACTCACTCGAGAAGACCATCGTAGAGCTCACAACAGCGATCACTTCAGCTTGCAGGAAAGCAATTCTAGCGAAGAAGAACGCAGAGACCCTCTCCATCCCTTGGTGGAACGAGGAGTTGACCAAGCTGAAGAAGACGATGGCCACATATAAACGGAGAATACGTAACGCTGCGCCACATCGAAGAGAAAAGGTCGTTGAAGACGTACCTGCAAAAGAAAGAGAACTATGAGTGCCACGCCAAGAATGCCCGTATAGCGAGCTGGAAAAAGTTCTGCGAGAGGCAGGACAGAGAAGGGGTATGGGAGGGGATTTACCGCGTTCTCAAGACGACCGCCAGGAGACAAGAAGACTTGGCCCTAAAAACCGCAGAAGGTACATATTTAGAACCCCAAGAATCAGCGAACTTACTGGCCGAGACTTTCTACCCAGAGGACCTGGAAAGTGACGACAACGCAGACCATCGCCGGGTCAGACAAACGGCAGAGAGAGTAAACGATCGGACAGATGATAAGCATCTGGATCCTCCGTTCACCTCGCTAGAGCTAAAGACCGCGATGGGGAGTTTCAATCCAAAGAAGGCCCCGGGAGCGGATGGCTTCACGGCAGACATCTGTAGCAGAGCCTTGGAACACAACATCGAAGAGTCGCTTGCCCTATTCAACAAATGCCTAGAACTAGGACATTTCCCGGACACCTGGAAAGAGGCCACAGTAGTGGTACTCAGAAAACAGGGCAAGGATGACTATACAGTACCTAAAGCGTATAGACCCATCGGGCTTCTACCGGTACTGGGCAAGGTTCTTGAGAAGATGTCGGTAGCACGGATTAAATACCATCTCGTACCTAGGATTAGTACTCGCCAGTATGGATTCATGCCCCATAGGAGCACCGAGGACGCCTTCTATCATCTAATACACCACATCAGAGGTATGGTTGAGCTGAAGAAGCTGGTTACCCTAGTGTCATTGGATATAGAGGGGGCCTTCGATAGCGCATGGTGGCCAGCAATCAGAATCCGACTGGCTGAGGAACAATGTCCGGTCAATATCAGGAGGCTACTTGACAGCTATCTCAGCTGCAGAAAAGTCACGGTAAGATACGCTGGGGAGGTAAGCACGCGAAGCACCAACAAAGGATGCGTGCAAGGGTCAATCGGTGGTCCAATCCTCTGGAACCTGCTTCTCGATCCACTACTGAAGGGGCTGCATGAGAGGGGGGACTATGTGCAAGCATTTGCTGACGACGTGGTATTAGTCTTCCACGGGGATAGGGCTAGTGATGTCCAGGGACAGGCCAATGCCGCTCTCGACTATGTTCGTCAGTGGGGTGTTCGCAACAAATTGAAGTTCGCGCCGAATAAAACCTGCGCCATGTTGGTAACTCGCAAGTTGAAATATGACACACCGCGGCTGAGCATGGGGGGGATCGACATTGGCATGTCAAAGGAGGTGAAGATTTTGGGCCTCACAATTGATCATAAACTGACGTTCAGTACTCACATTGCCAACCAGTGCCGGAAGGCAATAAGGATTTATAAACAGTTATCCAAGGCGGCGAAGGTCAGTTGGGGCTTAGACCCCGAAATTGTCAGGTCTATTTATACTGCGGCGGTAGAGCCAGTAATACTGTACGCAGCAGCAGCTTGGGCCCCAGTGGCGAATAAACTCGGTGTTAGGAAGCAGCTCAACACGGTTCAGAGGGGTTTCGCGCAAAAGCTCTGCGGAGCCTACCGCACAGTCTCCCTACACTCGGCACTGGTACTTGCGGGGATACTGCCTCTCGACCTCAGGATTACAGAAGCAGCCGCTCTGTATGAGGCAAAGAGAGGGTCATCACTGGAAGTACTGGGAGGCAGGGAGACCGAGAGTGCGGTGGACTTTGTCGGCGTTCCACATCCGGCGGCGCATATGGGTTTGGAGTTCGTGTGCCTGGAAGACCAAAACCTCGTGGACAGGTACAATGTGCAGGAGGTGCGAATCTTCACCGACGGCAGCAAGCTTAAGGGGAAGGTCGGAGCAGCACTTTCCATATGGAAAGGTGAGGCCGAGGCCCGAACCTTAAAGCTAAGTCTGTCCGCGTACTGCACAGTCTACCAGGCGGAACTTCTAGCGATATGCAAAGCCACGGAAGTGATTGCGCGGGGAAAGGAGGTGAGTTATGGTGTGTACAGCGATTCGAGGGCAGCGCTGGAGACGATCGCCAACCATCACTCTCTCCACCCCCTGGCTGTGGAAGCACGGAAGAACCTGCGAGGAGCCTTCACCCAGAACAAAGCTGTTTCTTTGTTCTGGATCAAGGCGCACGCGGGACTTCCGGGCAATGAGCGGGCCGACGAACTGGCCAAGACGGCTGCATTGAGATCGAAGAAGAGGCCCGACTACGACGCATGCCCAGTCTCGTACATCAAGAGACTACTGCGGGACAGTACGATAGAAAGCTGGGACCAACGCTACCGCGATGGGCAGACCGCCTCCGTCACTAAGTTGTTTTTCCCGGACGTTAGATCGGCGCACAGGATGGTAAGAAAGCTGCAGCCGAGAGGTCCGCTGACGCAGATCCTCACCGGGCACGGAGGGTTCGCCCAGTACTTGAACCGCTTCAAGTGTAAGGCGAGCCCTTCATGCGTGTGTGACCCCGAAGTTGAGGAGACTGTTCCCCACCTCCTCCTAGATTGTCCTTCCACTAACGTACACAGATACAACTTCGAGCAGAAATCTGGAATAAAACTAAAAATTGATAACCTTCACGAAACTATTTCGTGCAAGTACACAACAAGAGACTTCGTAGAGTATTGCACAAAAATATGTAAACTAGCATTAAGTAGAAACAAAGATTAGTAAATAAGTGTTTGTTTCGCCTATAATATCGATTATAGTGCCGTAAGCAAAAATTGTAGTAAATAAGTCCTCTTTGTATCTGTTTTGTAATAATTAGCGTAAAAATAAGTAAAATTGTATTTAGTGTGTAAGAGTTATGTATGATAAGACCTTTATAATAAAAAGTTGTGTACCCTTCTTTGCTCCCCCAAGAGACTCAATAAAATGAAGAAAAAAAAAAAAAAGGATAGGATAGATCAGTTGTTTAGCCAAAATAGACGGGCATCCCACCCGCAATAGTATAAAAGATGAAGTATGAAAGAGTAGTATGAAGAATGAAAGTACGAGAGGCATATAAGCGAGAACTGGTATGAAAGAGAAATTTAGTTTAAAAATAGGCTCCGATCCTGTTGGAGGTATTAGTATAAAAAAAAAAAAAAAAAAAAACCTGCACCCTTCTGACATACCGGGTCAGGTGCTCTTCCAATTGAGCTATCGTGGTTCTAACCAGCCCGCCGAAATTATTCAACACTATTTACTTTTTACTTTGAAAGCCAAAGGCGCCCATTCAATGTTAACAATTACCGTCGTTAACATCCGATCATAATATTTTTACAAATACTAAAGATCAGTTAAGAAGTAGGCAAGCTATTTATATAAATGTTTATATAATTTTTAACGCAAATTTTGTTGCGAACAAATTACAAAAACACAAATGTTGAAAAAAATTCCACGCGCAGGGTTTGAACCTGCACCCTTCTGACATACCGGGTCAGGTGCTCTTCCAATTGAGCTATCGTGGTTCTAACCAGCCCGCCGAAATTATTCAACACTATTTACTTTTTACTTTGAAAGCCAAAGGCGCCCATTCAATGTTAACAACTACCGTCGTTAACATCCGATCATAATATTTTTACAAATACTAAAGATCAGTTAAGAAGTAGGCAAGCTATTTATATAAATGTTTATATAATTTTTAACGCAAATTTTTTTGCGAACAAATTACAAAAACACAAATGTTGGAAAAATTTCCACGCGCAAGTTTTGAACCTGCACCCTTCTGACATACCGGGTCAGGTGCTCTTCCAATTGAGCTATCGTGGTTCTAACCAGCCCGCCTTCTTTACTTAAAAAAGGTTATTATACAGTCAAAGAATATTTAGAAGATAAAACAGCCTGGCTATAATAAAAAACATATACATAATACTACTTATAAATAGTGTCCTGCAGATAACAAAATAGCGTTGCATTGAACATTACAATTAGTTTTATTTTTATTATTATTAACTATAGTTTTTTTGACTTTTACTAGTACTGTATGATATTGTAAAAAATTAAACTGGTAAATTATGTTTTTGCAGGCTTAAATATTTTATTTAGTTATTTTTTGTGTTTTTTTTACATGTTGTGATTGTCCTTTACATTTTGTGTTTTTATTTGTGATGGAAAGTGTCCTTTATGATAGGGCATTTTCCAATATTTATGACGCTGTAAGGGAGAAAAGAGCTGGACACTTGCTGAGTTTCTTGCCGGTTCTTCTCAGTACAAGATCTCCCGCCCAGAGTAGATAGACTTACGAACCGATGGCTTAGAATGACGTTCATAAGAGCTATTTGTAGCCTAAACTGAATAAATGATTTTGAATTTTGAATTTTTTTTTTTTTAAACCATTCTTATGATAATTAGGCGTACCTAATTAAAATAGATAATCGCTACGTTTCTACTTTACGGTTAACGTACTCGTAATTGTTGACATTGAATAAGGCTCCTTTGGCTTACAAAATAAGAGTAAACTGTTGATAATAGTTGGTAGACCCGGTATGACAGAGAGTGCAGGTTCGAATCCCGTTTGCAGAAATTTAATTTCAACGTTTAAATGTGTTATGTTATGTGTGTTAGCCTTTTAAAAAAGGAAGGACGGCCGCTCGATTCCCCGTCAGCATATCGCATCGTCTTGCTCGACGAAGCGGGGAAATTGTCATTATTCAAAATTCGAAATTTAAAATCATTTATTCAGTTTAGGCAACAAGAGGATGTTGTGAATGTCACTATGCCATCGGTTCGTAAATCTACTCTGGGTTACTGCAGCAGCCCCCACATGAAGTGAGGTGGCGCGCACATGCGAGGGAGCCACGGTGTCAACACAGGTTGCATCCCACACCAACGGCCTGCCAAGCTTCCAGGCCCATGTTTCCATGCTTCATTTTTGATTGAATCTTAAATAATAAAATTTAACAGGCTCAGGAGAAGCGCCCCATAGACACGTATACGGTTGACTTTCTAATATAAGAGATGGTTAATTACGGTTGGAAGGAAATGCCCAAGATTGTGTGAATCATACACAAATTTTGGAGTCCTTCAAGTTACCAATATAACTAAATACATTAAACTGTATGCAGCTGATAAGTGATTACACTGCTCAGCGCTTGTTTCTTATTTTCATTAATTTGCTTGACATTTGCAAGAAAGCATGTAAGTTTTTGGACTTATTCACAGGTATTGTGTATCAAATGCTTTGCAGATATTTAATAAAACATCATTAATTAATGGCTTTAACCTAAGAATTTTTTTTACTTAAATCCACCTAATGTTAAGTGGAAATGGAGTCCAGACGCGAAGATAACTGGTGCAGCGTGAAAACAAACGTAACATCAGTTAACCTCACTCTGCCGGCCCACAAGGTGCTTGTTCACGCCGTTTTTGAAGGACCCCATATCATAGGAAGGACGGAACACGTGTGCTGGTAGACTATTCCATCTTTTGGAGGTGCGACAAAGAAAGAAATTTCTTTGTGCGCGATGGGATATTTGAGACAGTGAAGCGGTGACTCCGAAGAGCAGCACGTGTACTCCTATGAAGGAAGGGAGAAGGTGGGATGAGGTCAAAGAGCTCTTCAGAGCACTCGCCATGGTATAAGTGATCAAACACGCTGAGTGACGCCTATTGCAGAGATTCGAGAGTATTTGCAACTTCTCCATTGCCGATAATGCGTTCAGCGCGACGCTACAATCTGGCCAAGGCATCGAGAACGTACATTGCGGAACCGTCCTAGATGTGCGAGCAATACTCCACGCAAGACCGTACCTGTGTCTTGTACAAAAGGCACAACTGGTCCGGCGTAATGAATCGCCGTACTCTGTTCAGAATACCGCGTTTTCGTGAGGCTGTTTTGACCACGGCTTTGATGTAATTGCTTTGGCTCAGATCGCAGTGAATCTTCATACCGAGCATGATGATATTGCTCTGCAGGCTTAGAGATGTACCCTGAAGAGTTGGAAGGGGAAGGAATGGTGACTTTTTTGCCGTGAACGCACCTGTGTTTTCTTGGCATTGAACTCAACCAGATTATTGGAATTATTGGAATTAAAAATTTTAACTTATTATGTTAGACCAGACCCGAAACAATCCGTCTATGTTCTCGGATCTACTCGCGTTTATTTTACACATTAATTTGAACGTCATGATAAACATTAAATCAAGGTAATGTGTAAAATAAACGAGAGTAGATCCGTAAAAGTAGTTTAATTTTAATGTGTAGTGTTCGCGTAAACTTAAAAATTAAAAAAAAATCCGTCTATCATATTTTAATCTCACTTACATTATTATAACGTACCTACATACAACACGTGCAAGGAAGTAGGCACACACAACTGTGTTCGGTAAACCAATATATCTTTCTAAGTTATGTCTAAAACAAAAGCAAGGTCACCCTGAATCTATGACACTACAGCAAATATTATTCTAATATTAATTGTCAATTCGTACATAACTAAATTTACTTAAAATAATTAAAAACACAAAAGATAAAAGGCTACATATAGACGTATTTTATATCTGTTAAGGTTGCCACAAATTAACAACGAATAAATAATAATAGTCTACGACTGTCCCACTGCTGGGAAAAGACTTTCATCGTTGAAATCAAATCATCACTACAATTTATGGGTAATAGCATGCATCGAAAAAATCCAAAACACTTCGCCCGACTTCGCAATTGAGCCTGAGATTTTCAGGTATCGGGCCCAGCGCTTCGCAACTCGACCACCACCGAGGCGTTCAAGAATAAACTACCTAAGTGTTTAGACTAATTTGTGATAGTGTGTAAATTTCTCAGTAGATGGCAGCACTAACAGCGTTCCTAAATCGCGCTGTTAAGATTCGCATTAAATTTCATTACCTCCGTTCATATGTTTCTTTTATTGAGTTCTACCAATATATTTATCAAAGTGTGCAATACAGTGGTTTTATTAGTGTGTTCCCCACAGTGAAGTTATCAAATCTACACTAAGCCTTTTTTATTCTCACCTGACGTTAAGTGACGATAAGGCCGAAGGTGGAAGCGTACTTCCCTAGGAATCCTTAACCATTCAGGACCTGACTACCTTACACAATCGGTACACATCATCTACTATATTTGTTGTTATAGCGACGGGCTCATACAAGAATAATAATCTATATAAATAAAAATGAATCGCTAAATGTGTTGCTAATCGCAAAACTCGAGAACGGCTGAACCGATTTGGCTGATTTCTTTTTTGTTGTGTTTGATGAAGTCTGAGGAAGGTTCTTATGGAGAGAAAAAACATAAAAATACGAGGAAAATAGTAAAAACAACAATTTTTTTTTCCCATACAAACCACTCTATCCCTTACTGTCAAACATTTGACGTCAATCAAAACAAAACAAAAAGGCGCGTTTGGTATGTGTTCAAGTTGATTTGAGGTCAGATTTATTTATTTACGCGCCAAGAAATAAACAAAAAATATCGTGTACCATAAGGCATTACTATAAAAATATCATCACATTACATATTACTAAAGCCTTTCAATGTTATTTTATTTCTATTAGACTGTGGCAGGCGATGGTGGCAGGCCAATAACTTTTGACAGAACGAAATCTGTTTTTTTTTTTTTTTTTTTTTTATTCAGCTACTCCCCGCTATTTTTGCAGGACTTTTTCTTTCTTTTTTATTCTTTTCTTTCTCTTTTTTGGGGTTTAAATAATCTGGAGCTATAAGAGCTCAACTCTTTATCTTTTTTATCTTTTCTTTTCTTTTATCTTTTCTTTTATCTTTCTTTTCTTTTCTTTTCTTTTTACAATATCAATCTTAATACTAATACAATTTTCTTCTATTTTTATATTTTACAATGTTTCTTATACTCTAATACAGTTTCTTATAAACTAGTACATTTCTTTATTTTTCTAAAATTATTGTTTACATTATTTCTTTGTTTCAAATCTTATTTATCCACTTCTTTCCTTCTCTTCTTACATTATATTTGTTACATTTCTTATTTTATTCCCCAAAATACATCCTGCCACTTTCGTGGTCTTGCTTGCCATTACATATTTTAATAACATTATGATTTAACTACATAAAGCATTTAAAATTTATACTTCCTTATTTCTTTTGTTGAGTGACTATCACTATCTTTTTGGCATACTCCATTAGCAATTTTCTCTCTTTTTTATTACTCATGATCTCCTTAAGGGTGTCTACACAATTTAGTGTCAAGTTTCTGCTGCAAAGTGTACCTATCTTGTGTGTGTATTGGGCAGTCAAGTAGAATATGGAAAATGTCCTCGTCCGCCGTCGGGTCACAGGCACATGAAGGGCTGTCCCTGCACTTAAACCTGTGCAGGTATGCACAGAATCCCCCATGGCCTGTCAAGACCTGCGACGCGGTTCGGTCGATGGACATCTTCCTCACAGTATTATATGCGTCCACCCCATTCGGGAAAAAGACCTTGGTGGTCGCGGCTGTGGCTTCCGTCCTATACCTGCTGTCCCATTGCTCGATTGTTCCCGCCCGTAAATGACGTTTAACATACGAGATGGAGCAGCAGTCATAGTCCGCTCTGGTCTTCAGTTTGAGGGCGGCCTCCTTCGCTAATTCATCCGCTCTCTCGTTCCCTCCCACTCCGACGTGGGCCCGTATCCAATAGAGAGAGACTAGTTGGTGGTTGTCTCTCAGGAATTCTAGGTTACCCTGTACCGCCTTAGTGATTGGGTGCGAGGAGTCTGGATCGAACGAAATCTGTTGGGGCTACTCGAGGCAGCTATTAACATAAAAAATCAATGTAACTTTGTTTTAGAGAAATAAAGTAGAACAAGGTCTGCCGGGACAGCTAGTAAATAATATATTCGTTTATTTTTAGGTAATAAATAATTTCCAGTTACTAAATAACAGGCCTTTACTTCAGCCCGCTATACCTTTTTAAAAGATGTACAATCATTTAGTGATTGCTACACTTTTATCTTTAAATGTGACGAGGCACGAGCCTTCCCTATGGATGGATAGGGAGAACGGGTCATAAACCACCACTTGGGCCCAGTGCCGATTGGTGGTTATTAACGACTGCTAATGCAGCCGGGACCAACGGCTTTACGTGCCTTTCGAAATACGGAGGAGCTCGAGATGATACATTTTTGGTCACCCATCCAATGACCGACCTTTGCGAAAGTTGCTTAACTTCAGCACTCGCAGACCCGGCGCGTTAACCACTGCGCCATCGAGCTCCTCTATCTTATCTTATCTTATCTGAAAACCAATGAAATATTCAAAAATGTTTTGCCCTGTTGAAGGGTTAATACATACCTTGAACAACGTACACATAACTCACAGCTCGGAACAGTCTGACCGCTCATTTTTGGAGATTCCGTGTCCATGAATGCGTTGCTTGACCGCTTTGCGTTTGTATGAAGCTTATAACAGTCTTATGATTTAAATTTCTAGCCACCCCCAAAAAAGCCTAGTGACGCAAAAGGACCAGCTGAGACAAACTCTTTTTAGAACAACAAGGAAAAGCCGCGTTCCATCGGATTATTCCCGTTCGTCCCACCAGCTTTGCCCCACCAGTAGAACGAACGGGAATTCTATAAATTAATTAATTTTAATTCCCGTTCGTCCCACCATCAATATTGGTTGATATTTTATACGATTCCCGTTGGTCCCACTAATACGACAATTGGTTTTTGAGGTACAAACGTTAATGTTATTATCATTTGAAACGAAAATTAAAGTCGAGTGATAAGTACAATAAAAAACATCAAATAAATCATCTTTCAATTTTAATACTGATAAATCACGTATATAAAAGATTAAAAGTAGAAAAAAGCCTCTGAATAATTTATTGCTAAAATCACAGATCAATGACTACTGATGATCAATGCGGGCTGAATACTCGTTTGTACATCATCATCATCATCAGCTCATAAAGTCCCCACTGCTGGGGCACAAGCCTTCCCTATGGATGGTTAGGGAGAACGGGCCATAAACCACCACGCGGGCCCACTGCGAATTGGTGGTTGTTAACGACTACTAATGCAGCCGGGACCAACGGCTTTACGTGCCTTCCGAAGCACGGAGGAGCTCGAGATGATAAATTTTTGGTCACCCATCCGATGACCGGCCTTTGCGAAAGTTGCTTAACCTCAGCAATCGCAGACCGGGCGCGTTAACCACTGCGCCATCGAGCTCCACGTTCCTCGTATGTACACTGAGTCTAAATAAAATATTTAGTAAAACCAAGCTACTTTCAGTTTTGTGCGCCCCTACGCGTGAATACTTATTCGGCTAATCAATAGTGATATAAAATATTGGGTTTTGTTATTTCATTTATTCTTACACAACAAATCGGGTACGCAAGGTACGTCTCTTCTATTTCTATTATTTTTATTTTTATTGAAATGAAAGAACATTGCGACAAGCGGAAAATCTTTATCTTTATTTATATCAATCTTCTGTGCGTGTGTATATACCTCCCACGTGAGTTGTTGTATCTGCTAAACTGCAACTTTACAGTAGAGCGTTTCAAAGATATAAATTGGAATAAAAATTGCACCTGTTATCGTATTTTTGTGAAACTTGGTTTAAAAATATAATTAATATTACTTTCAACTATAGTAATAGAATCATTTTGATAATATGTGTAATTTCCGAGATTTTGTTCTTACAATATTTTACGTGGGTTATTTATATTGAAATTTGTTGTATATGATGCTTACAACAAATTACACTGGAAAATAAGATTTATATTTTATTGCATGTACTACTTACAACCGTTTACGACGATTATGATTGAAAAATAAAGTGGTATGTGTGGCGTGATTGTGTCTAAAAAATAAAAATAGCGCTTTAAAGGACAAATTACTTTTATTTCTCATACGAACAAAATATGCCAATACTTTGGTAACATGATTCTCACAATTTTTATACGATTTTCTATGGAAATAATAATAAAAGTGAGGTTAAACGTAATGTAGATAATAATCTAAGAAAATAATAAAATCACAGTAAATTCACAATTCATAATTTTTTTAATAAAAGTTATGTAATCATCATTAATTACTACTAATAAAAAGAAAATATTGCTCTTATTGTATTGTAGTTAATTATTTTTGTATTGTAATTAAGTGTACCCGGACGTTTAAGAGCGATTACGCCGCACACTAGCGCCACCAATGAAAAAAAAACATAATTAGTAATTAGAGATAGAAAATTAAATTATGCTCAACAAACTATTTGAACATGTTATGGTTTAGTTATGGTTTAGTTAAATACGGCGTTATAGTTAAAAGTGGCCGTAACGTCTTATTTAACTAAACCATAACATGTCAGGTGTTCATTAGGTGACGTAAAATTGCTAAATTACTTCATTCAAATAGTTTGTTGAGCATAATTTAATTTTCTATCTCTTATTACTAGATAGGTTTTTTTTTCATTGGCGGTGCTAGTGTGCGGCGTAAACGCTCTTAAGGCAAAAAAAGTTTTGAGACACTCAAGTGTATCCGGACGTTTGAGTGGTTAACAGATTGGGTATTTTTATGGGATGTTTTGAATGCCATCCTCTTTTATCTGGGACTAATACTCCTGTTACCGTATCCATCTTTTCTAGGGCCGTATTATTAAGACATGATACTTAAAAAAGATTTTTTGCAAACACCTACATAATTAATATTTTCCCCATCAGCATCAGGCAATGAGTATCTTTATATATAGGTATAAATCTTCTGTGCGTGTGTTTGTAATTGAACTCCTTCTAAACGGCTGGACTGATTTGGATTAAATTTTTTGTGTGTGTTCAAGTGGATTCGAGAATGGTTTAGATTTACATTTAGACCCGGTAGGTAGCGCTGCAATAGGAGTCCATCATGGGGTACGGGTGTTTTCAAGCGGACGAAGTCGCGATCGGGTCTAAACTAGTGTTTTAAAGTATACTTACGTCTCGCAATGGTATCAACGTAGTGTCTATGTTTATTCTGCTTTTTTACCCGATCGTCTAGACTCCAAAACTCTCAAAGTCTTTTTTCTATCTTCTTCGTTTAATTTAGCAAATTATTTCCAACGACAATTACAGGGTCGGCCCATTTTTCTACTTGGCTGTACCTTACCATTCCTAGAGACATTTTCCTTAACCAAATTTCTAAAAGTTTTCCTTTTTTACGTCGATCCAGTCTTTAACATGTCTATGTCTATTACCTTTGTGTTTCCTTTTACGATGATTATTTGAAGCATGTGGATTGTGGACTATCAACGAAAGTAACTGATAGAGGACTATTCAATGCTTGGAAAGTCGAGCAGTTAGATTGACATGCATAAATTTTCCTTTTCTCTGTAGTATGGGCAGAAACTATTGTCACAGTCGTAGTCCAAATGATTACTGCAGGCAGGAGACGGATGAGCTGTTTCAATATCATTGTGGTTGCAGGTATCAGAATCCGGAAAAGGAAAATTGATCATCATTCGAATGTCATCACCTATTATATTAGCCAACTCATTTATCTCAGACTCATTAAAGCTTATTGGTAAGGGTGACTCTGAAACAATGCAATGTTTTAATTAATTTTTCATAAATTTTGACTTTTTATTTTCAAATGCTAATTGCTGCACTGAAGCTAAATTAAATATTTATAAAATTTACAAAATACAGTGAAAAAATTAAACGCCTACCCGACCCAGCCAGGAATCGAACCTGGGTCTTCCGCAATCCGGGCGGCTGCACTGACCGCTATGCTACCGGGAAGGCTAAAAAAACGGGTAGGCGTTTAATTTTTTCACTGTATTTTGTAAATTATATAAATATTTAATTTTTCATATTTTTTTTTATAGGAAGTGTTCATTTATTCGGTAAGAGTTAAAGCAACGAAAATTACAGCACATTAGACTATATTGTAAGACTTTAACCATAAAATGTCATCATACAACATAGTTTTGATTAGTAAATTCCGACATAAAATGTAGTATATGTTACTTACGTAAGATTTATTTTTTTACTTAGCTATGTAAACTGTGGTATGTTATAATACAATATAGTTTTAAGTAATGAATACCGACGTAAAATGTTGTATGTATTACTTACCATAAATTTTGTTTCATTTCAACAACGTAAAATGTTGTATGTCATTAAACAATACTGATTTATGACACCCACAGCGACGTAAATTGTTGTAAGTAGTCTATACCACATTTTAGGTTGGCATCACTTTTAATTAGTAAAAAATGACAAGGAATATAGACAATGCAAACTTAACTGAGATATTTCGGAAGTTTGAATCACGAAAACTGTCGTGATTTATTTGATTTAACGAAACATTGTGATTTTCGGTAATTTCAGTTGGATTAATTTTTTGTAAGCTTGCCTTGTTAACACATATCATATAGCTTTCGACCTCTAGTTTGTATCATGTAAGAAAGTATTATTTTAATTGAACTGAGTTATGATTGAATACACGCTAATTTCGTTAATTCTTATCCCGAGAGCGCCACGCTTCCTACGGACGTCCGCACGCTTGAGACCGCAGCGTAATCTATTGTATGTAACCGATACGAGGCACGAGCGTGCGAATCTCCCCTCACCTCTCCCCGCGTGAACTGTTGCCAGGGACGATACAACATTTTACGCCGCTTGGTTTTGATAAATACAACAATTTACGCCTTGCAAGTGCTCGTAAATTAGGAGTTTTTGACCTTTTTTTTTTTGATCTTGTAGAATACATAAATTTAGACATAGTAGTGTAAAAACCTACTTTTGGTAAATTTGTGGGTTACAACAACTTACGCGGGAGGTATCGATGTCTTTGAACTCCTTCTAAACGGCTGGACCGATTTGGATGAGATTTTCTGTGTGTGTTCAAGTGGATTCGATAATGGTTTAGATTTACAATTGGACCCGGTAGGTGGCGCTGCTATAGGGGTCCATCATAGGATCTGGGTGTTCTTAAGCAGACGAATGATTTGTTTGTTTTGTTGTCATGGAAACTGTCAAAGCACTACGAAGTCCGCCGGTCAGCTAGTTACTTTATAATTATTATTTTACGGTGTTAGATATTTAAATACCTACCCAAAAGAATACAACTATTATTTCACTTCTAAGAGCGATTAAATAGATCTTTGAAATTATTATTAATTTTAAATCTTTATTGTATACATCCCATGAAAAGTTTAAACTGTTCAAACTAAAAGTCAATTTTAATGAAACTTTCTATGTTCAGAATACAGTGATCTAAAGAGTTAATAGACGACTTTTAAATAAAATCAACAATAAAAACGTGGCTTGAAAAGTTTCAAATGGCATTTTATATATTTTTCTAGATAATTTGAAAAGTGACTTCGCACTGCCTGTTTTATATCATTTGCCAGCTCATGCGCTTTGTACACACATCAAAAATGTCAAGGGATCAAGTACATTTCAAACTTTTTTGGATCGTTATTGAATCGTTTTAGTGAATTTCACGATATGAATGATTTTTTTTTACATTGTTTAAATTTAATATGGAAAATTAACTGTCAATCTGAATTCCTATAAAAGAGCGTAATGACAATTTTACAAAAGCAGTACAGTTTCTGCACTGGAAGTGAAAAAATTTGCAACGATATGGAGCGATGGCGTCATTTGACAAGAGAAGAGGTGTTGAGAGCCGTTGGAATGTTGGAAGCTGGTTTCATGCAACGTACTGTGGCTGCTGCCATTGGCGCTACACAGAGTGAGGCCGCTCGAGTCGTAACACGCACTCTTGCCGATTCTCATATCAACGTCCTGTCGTGGCCTGCACAATCACCAGACCTCAACCCAATTGAGCATGCATGGGACATGCTACAAAGAAGAGCTCTGCCGAGTATGGATGCCGTGCACACCCCACAACAACTTTTTGGCTTCTTATAAAGAACGTGGGCGGTTATACATCAAAAAGATTTGGATGAACTGATTTTAAGCATGCCAAATCGCTGTGCTTGTGTGATTAGTGTAAATGGTAGAAATACAGATTATTATTATTTTTATTTTTTTATAATAACATTTTATAAAATCAACCTTGTTCTTGCTTTTTTGCCAATTAGGTACCTAACGACCTTAACGTAAGCTAATTTTCCCCAATTTGTAAAAAATGCATTTTTTCTTAATTTTCACAACATATTATGGATAAAATTGTTTACTAAAACATAAAAAATAGAGCAAGAAGCCAGTCCAGGAAAACCAGATTAGTTATTAGAAAAAAAAGTTATAGCTACAAATGTACTTGACCCCTAGACATTTTTGATATGTGTATATCAATACTAATATTATAATATAAAGAGGAAAGCTTTGTATTTTTATATTTTTGTTTGTACACATAAACTCTAAAACTACTGGACCGATTAAAAAAAAATCTTTCACCATTAGAACGCTACATTAGCGCTAGTAACGTATGCTATATTTATTACAAGAAAAAAAATTGCTTAATGATAAATAAATAGAAATACGATTTGTTTGTTTTGTTGTCATAGAAACTATCAAAGCGGTACGTAGTCCGCCGGGTCAGCTAGTAATCTAAATACAGCATTATTTCATTTAATAATTCATAGGAATAAATCTTACTGACCTACTTTTAATATAAAAGTATAAATTTGAAGTTTTGTGTACTGATCTCCAAATTTCATTATGAAGAGGGCTCTACATAATTGATGATGATTATTTAAAAATATTCATATTCATATTCATATCAGTAGTGTGTTATTGAGAGTTCATCCTCACCTATGCTCGCGTGGCCAAACTACGTTCGCCCTTACTCGCAGGTGCGGAAGAATCCTCAATAACTCAGTTCGATCACAAATGTTCGCCCTCCTGAATGTTTGTTCTAAGCTAGAATAGAACCCACAACCATACGCAACAGACAGATTTACTAATCATTACACCAACACCAACGCTGTAGTGTACCATACTCATACTATAAGCTATATTCATTAAAGTGGAAAAAACAACTTCTTACTAAGATAACATTAATTTTTACACTAAAAACAACACCTTAGGCAGGAATCGAACCGCGCGCTCTCCAACAAATCTGATGACTGCATTAACCACTTTGCTACCGAGGTAGAGTTCTAACCGTGTTTGTCAGTGTTTGATACAGATGAAGCTGCTTTCAATTTTTTTTATATTTTAGCTTCGTCTTTTTTTAAGTGCAAATTTTTTTATCTAAAAATATTCCTAATTCGTCATAAACGCTAAAATATAAAAAATTACAAACTTGTTATGAAGTTTATTATTGTATTTATTAATGTACATCGGCTAGGTAAACGCACGCTGCGCTGCGCTGTCATCAAATTTATAACGCTACGGGCGTCGACCGGCAGCCAGCGGATGCAACGACCTAATTTACTTATACCTAAAAACCACCAATTTGTTACAAAACTGAATTTATTGTGAATGAAATGAATAAAGCATAGAAAATGCTATCTTCTTGTCTGCGACTTTGTCTGCGTACATTTTAGATTTCAAATTACGTTTGATAGGTGTGATGGAGGGGTACCAGAGAACTTCTGTTTTTATTTTCTTTTCTTTTTTTTCATAAATATGATATCCGCATTGTATGGTCTGGGATAGATGTTTCAAACGCTAAGGAACATTTTTAAGATAGATGAAGGATCTGCATCATAAACCTAAGTGAGAATTCCAATTATATAATAAGTATAGACTTACAGAATCGAATTTGAAGTCATACGTTTATCATAATAAATCGTGAATTAGATAAAATTATTTGCTAATTACATTAAGCTATAATTGATATCGATGGGGCATTGGTTAGCGGTCTGCGATTGTGGAGGTCAAGCAACTCTCGGAAAGGCCGGCTATCCGATAAGTTACTAAAACATTTTGTATCTCGGACTCCTCCTCCTTGTATCTCGCGTTAAACCGTAATCTGCATCTGGAATCGTTAACACCCACTAATCCGCACAGGACCCCGCGTGGCGGGTTATGGTTCGTTCTCCCTATGTGGTTCTATCCATAGGGAAGGTCTGTGCTTTAGCAATGAGGAATTTTAACAGACTGATGATGATGAGGTAATTTAATCAGTAAACTTAAGTAGCTGCTAAAAAACACCTACTATAAATATTTTAAACTAAACAAGAAGGAATAATCACCTTGAACGCAGTGGGTTCAGAGTTCGATTCCCAATCAAGTTAATTTAGAGAACGATCTTAGCTAAATTAGCATGTTTCTAGGTGTACTGCAAGGTATATTCGAAAGTAGGTCCAATTGTCAAGAACCTCGCATTTAACATAAGCAACTTTCACTTAGTTTAGTCATCAGATGGGTGATCAAAAATATACTATCTTAAGCTGCTACCTAACGGTTAAGTGAATGACGATACCTATAATTTTGTAGACAAAAATGTATACTTATCTAGAGCCAAACTAAATGGATTAGTGAAGTTTAGTACTTATAAGTACTAGTTATGTATAAACATACTAAAAATACACAATATAAACATCTACGGAAAAATGCTAGTGCGCATCACACAGACACATTCACTTCAGGTATTCGAACCCAAGACCGTTGGATTTGCAGTGAGGATCACTTACCGCTATACCAAAAGGCATCAATCAATTTATGTATGCATTTCAGAATAAACGGGATTATTTACTCTAGCGAAGCAAAATTATTATAGGTTTACTTCTATTCTATTGAATCTATTGAATTATCTTACTTTTTTGATTTAAAAAATAACAATATTTCAGTAATGACTAGAAATATTTCTATTGTCAAATTGGGGTCAGTTTTAATTTTGTGTTTAGGTTTATTTAGTTTAAGTTATTTATAATGACAGCGTCACGGCAGGAGTTGGCTCAGCAGCTCCGGTGGTTCACCGGGCTGCTTGCATTAATAGATCGGCCTAACCGGGAGGACGCCTTGGAGACGCGTTCGAAGGAAATGCAGGGTCGTTTCTTGTTGGCCGAGCGGTCGGTAACCGCTCTATTGTCAACCGACCCGGTCGGGGAGAAGGAGCTGGCCCTCCACGCCCAATATGTCAAGGATCTGGAGCACATCCAAGACATCTACGATGAGGTCCTTCAGCGGGTGAAGGACATCGAGCGACTGCGGGAGGGGAAGCCTGTTGCGCGCCCCGCTTCGCTCCACACCCCTGGACCCAGCGCCATGGGAAGATTGGGTGCCCTGGAGGTCCCGCATTTCACCGGATGTATGCGGGACTGTGCTGGATTCCGGAACATGTTTTTGGCCTTGGTGGATACTCGGAAGGATTTCACCAAGGCCGAAAAGCTGGCATATCTCCGTTCCTTCCTAGACGGAGAACCCAGACAGCTCGTACAGCATCTGGAGCTGCAGGATGCGAGCTACGACATCGCCATGCAGCTGCTGGAGAAGCGGTACGAGAAGCCGCGTCTTCAGGCGGACGCGCACGTGACCCATCTGCTGGGATTGCCGAGGGTCAACCATAGGGCTCAGCTGAGGGCGCAGCTGATCACCCCGCTCACCGTGTCCTTAAATGGGTTAAGGACGCTCGGACTGCCCGTCGACCAGTGGTCCTTCCTTCTTCTGCACATCGTTCTGGCCAAGTTGTCGCAGGAGATGAGGGACAAGTTCGAGCGGAATCGACTGGTCCACAAGGATCTCGGCAGCGTTCTGCCCTCGATAGGGGAACTTCTGGAGTTCCTGGAAGAGGAGGCTGGCCTGCTGGAAAACCAGCTAGCCTCCCAGGAGGCTCCGACAAGTGCGCCGGCCCGCATTTCCGGAGTCTACGGCGCCCAGCCGCCACGCAACCCAGTGAAGGGTCGCGGCAGGCTGGTGGCTGCGGCCGCCATCAACCCCGGTTCTGGATGCCGGGTTTGCGGACAGCAGCACTTGGAACAGCTATGTCCAGCAATTCTCGGGCTGCCCACAAAAGAGCGCCGAAACCTCGTTCGGACACGAGGATTGTGTTATGCCTGCCTGGGAGGACATAGGTATAATGAGTGTCCCCAGGCGAGGCCTTGCGATGTGTGCGGCGGACCGCACCATCGCTTACTGTGCACCCGTAGTGCTGAGGGCTGAGCACCGACCGGTTCGGGAGAGGGGATCTCCTACGGGTGGCGGTTTGGGGCCGGGGTCAACTCCGCCTCCGGAAAGACCGAGTCCGCCACGGCCGCCACACTACAACCCCTCGTACATCCCGGCTCAGGTGAGTTGGGGACCGCCGGAACGGAGCCAGGTTCTGGCTACAACCCGGCACCCGGCGCGACCAACACCAGGAGTTGGTGCCTCTAAGGGCCACTGGGTACAGGGAGCCCCACCTCCAGACCCAACACCCGGATACTCGTACGCGTATCCTCCGCCGCCGTTACCGGAACAACAACGACATGAGAACCGTCAACAGCTCTCACCGGTACTGCACGAGTACCCGAGGTTGGAATACCACCCACCCTATCACCGGTATGGTAGGGCAGCTGGATACGCACCACCCCGGATGGTGGCCTGCACGCGTCCGACTTACTGGCCGAGTCATCACGGTTCGACAGGGTCGGCTGCTGGCTCTGACGCGTGACTAGCCTGTGGTCGGGCTACGTCGGAACCGAGGACGGTTCTTTTTGCCCATCGCGCAGGTACGCGTTTGGGGACCTAGGGGGGACTTCGTCCGGATACGAGCCCTCCTAGACACTGGGGCACAGGGCTGCTTAATTACTACGAGGGTAGCGAGGCGCCTACGTCTGGAGTGCGCGCCTCCCTCAGTTCCGATTCGGGGAGTCGGAGATACAGAAGTGGGGGGTCTGTCCGGTCAGACCCACATTTTCTTCTCTCCTGTGCATTCCGCTTCGATACGGATTGCGGCGGTCGTGATCGTACTCGACAATCTGCTGGGTTGGCATCCACCGACAGACATTCCGCGGGACGCAATGTCTGACACATCAGGTCTCATGCTGGCAGACCCTCATTTCGAGGAGCCGGCTCCGGTGGACCTCATATTGGGAGCGGATGTACTGGGCTGGATCCTTTTAGGGCCTCAGCGGATTCTGGGCCGCTCTTCGTTGGTAGCTATACCTACCATCTTTGGACACGTTTTAATGGGACCGGTTTTCGACCAGGAGACGCGGGATGTCTCACCTGTCGTCGCTACTACCTCCATCGCTAGGACGATGCAAAAATTCTGGGAACTGGAAGAGCATCCCATGGTCTCCCGTCTGGATCCAGAGCATGTGGAGTGCGAAACCTTTTATAAGGATCACACACGCCGGATGGCGTCGGGTAGGATCGAAACTCGACTGCCCTTTATCGACTGTCCCCCTCTCTTGGGAAAATCGAGGGCGTTGGCAGAGAAACGACTCTTGTCCATGGAGTGTCGTATGTCTCGCGATCCGGTACTTCGGGAAAAGTATATCGAGTTCATGTGAGAATACGAGGCCTTGGGGCATATGTCGCGGGTGACTGTCGACTGGACAACGACAGATCATTTTTTCTTGCCTCACCACGCGGTGTTAAAGGCCTCATCTGGAAAACTACGGACTGTTTTTGACGGATCGGCACCGTCGTCGACTGGAGTTTCATTGAACCAATGTCTCCATTCTGGTCCGAAGTTACATCGGGACATTGTCGACATCATTTTAAATTTCCGAGGACACCAGGTGGTGATCGGTGCGGACATCCGGATGATGTTCCGCCAAACAGTAATACATCCTGCGGACAGGAGGTTTCAGTTAATACTCTGGAGGGAACATTCGGAGGATCCCATCACCGTCTACGAGCTCAATACCAACACGTACGGCCTGAAGTCGAGTCCCTTCATTGCCATCCGGTCACTGCTGGAACTGGTGGAGCAGGAACGGGCTCGCTTTCCCCGGGCAGCCGCTGTACTGACACGTGACGTGTTCGTAGATGATATCTGCACAGGGGCAGCCTCTCTGGAGGAGGCGCTCATCATCAGGAATGAGCTGATCGGACTCCTCGCGGCTGGTGGTTATGAGTTGAGAAAATGGTTATCCAACGAGCCATAGCTTCTGGTTGGGATTCCGGAAGATCACCAACAGAATCCTCAGCTATTCGAGGACGCAGGAGACCCGAACTCTATCGCCGTTTTGGGAATTAAATATCAGCCGGTTCACGATATTTTCACATTCCGGGTAGAACTGGAAACTACAAGAGTTTGGTCGAAAAGGACGGTCCTTTCCACCATCGCTCGGATGTTTGATCCAAATGGATGGATCAGCCCGTGCATTTTTATGCCGAAGTGTTTATTGCAAACACTGTGGACTCTCGGAGTCTCGTGGGATGAGCCACTGGTAGGGCTCTCACTCGACACTTGGCTCGCTCTGATCTCTACGATCGAGGCGATCAATCAGGTGGCGTTGCCGCGGCGGATCTTGCCGCGGGGCAAATACAGGGCAAGCCTACATGGCTTCTGCGATGCGTCAGAACGAGGGTATGCCGCAGTGGTGTATCTGCGAACGGTGGACTCGAAGGGTCGAGTCGCCGTCTCCTTGCTTCTGGCTAAAAGCAAGGTGGCTCCCCTCAAAACTAGGCTGACAATCCCGAAGCTGGAGCTTTGCGGGGCGCATCTATTGGCCAAACTGTTGTGCCACGTGCACAAGGAACTGACGTCTACGGTGGACATCCGGAATGTCTACGCCTGGTCTGACAGTCAGGTAGCTCTGGCATGGCTACGCGGGGCACCCCACGTATTGGAAACGTTTGTGGCCAATCGGGTATCTCAGGTACAGAACTCGGGCATCGAAATTTGTTGGAGGCACGTTCCCGGCCCCTGGAATCCTGCCGATTGTGCCTCTCGGGGCTGCACCGCGCCGGAATTGGTGCAGCATGCCACCTCTATCTGGTGGGGTCCAGAGTGGTTAAAGGAGGGTGAGTCATCATGGCCGGTCACCATGATCGATGGCTCTCTAGGGATGCTCCCTGGAATAAAAGTTTTGGTGACAACAAACGAGTCAAGGCCAGATCCGAATTGGTTGACGGCTCGATACAGCAAACTGGACAAATTGCTAGGTGTAACTTGCTGGATCCGGAGATTTCTACATAACTGCCGCCATCCAGACAAGAGGCAGTTATCACCCGTGGCGGGTGCTGAGGAACGCAGGAGTTCACTGTTGGCCCTGATACGGCTGGTTCAAGCTGACCGGTTCGAGGACGAACTGAAGATTTTGCGCGTCGGTCGCGCAAAGCTCAAGGGAGCGATCTCTCGGCTCAACCCATTTCTGGATGCGGATGGACTGTTACGCGTTAGAGGTCGCCTCAAAAATGCCGACCTGCCCTTCGGTAGCCGTCATCCTCTGCTACTCCCCAAAGGAGGACCTTTGGTAGAACTGGTGGTCTCGGATAGACACCTGAAAAACGCTCACGCGGGGTGTAATGCGTTACTGGCGATATTACAGAGGGAGTTCTGGATTTTGTCCTCTCGGAGAGTGGTTCGCAGCGTGTTATTTAAGTGTGTGGCTTGTTATCGGGTGAAGGCCTCCACTATGCAGCCACAGATGGGGGATCTCCCTTCTGACCGGGTTTGTCAGACTACTAGGCCGTTCGACGGGGTCGGTACGGATTTTGCTGGACCGTTTCTGGTGAAAACCACAGCCTATCGTAACACTAGGGTCACGAAAGCATACCTGTGCGTTTTTGTCTGCCTGGCCACTAAGGCCGTCCACCTGGAAGGGGTTTCGGCTCTGTCTACGGAAGCCTTTGTCGCCACGCTGGATCGTTTTGTTTCGCGATGGGGTTTACCTTCTCTCATTCGGTCCGACAACGGTACCAACTACAGAGGCACTGCCAACTACTTAAAAGATGTGAACGATTTTCTGGATAAAAATTGTAATAGCATAAGTCAAGCTCTCGCACAGCGGGGATTTAGTGTGCCAGCCTGTCCCCACTGGGGCGGGATATTTGAAGCCGCGGTAAAATCGGCAAAAACCCACTTGCGCCGGGTAGTCGGGGAAACTACCCTCACGTATGAGGAACTTACAACTGCGTTTTGTAAGGTTGAGGCGGTTCTCAACTCGCGTCCGCTTTGTCCACTCTCCTCTGACGCAAATGACATGGAAGTCCTGACCCCTGGTCATTTTTTGGTCGGTCAGCCACTCACTGCCCTGCCTGAGTATCCCTGGAAGGATGAACGCAGACACCGGATGTCTCGTTTTCAAATGATACAACAAATGAGTCAGGACTTGTGGCGTCGTTGGTCACTGGAGTATCTGCATTTATTGCAGCAGCGTGTAAAGTGGACAGACCGGACGTCGCCCCCTTCGGAGGGGGATCTGGTTTTATTAAAAGAGGCTAATTTGCCATCGTTATTTTGGAGACGAGGTCGCATTTTAAAGTTAATCTGGGGCGCGGACGGGACTCCGCGTGTGGCGCAAGTGTTGGTTGATGGATCGGTGCTAAATCGCGCAGTCGCGACCTTAGCTCGATTACCGGTTGACTAGTTTAAGATTTCAGGCTAGAAAGCGGTACGTCCGCTTTGGGTGGCGGGATGTTGCAAATAAACAGGGATTTATTTTTGTTGGAAATAAAACTTTGATTTGTATTATGGACGGATCGATTTGGGAATCGATTATCGATCTTCAATTTATTTTGTGGCATAATGGCCCCATCACTAATTGTTCTTTTTTTTTTGGTACTTGTTTCGGGAAAAACATCATGGCTGGTTTATAGGTTATCGTGTGTTTTCAACCCTTTGCAATAATTAAAACTATGCAAGCAGTTCCAGCACCTTTTTCTTAAAGGAGGGCAAAGAATCGTGGAATATATCCAGATTATCTACCCTACCATTAAGCATGTTATATTCATTACACATTCTAGCTATTGGAGAATTATGACCTAGATTGGTTTTTACAAGTGGCGTTGAAAATAATTTAGTAATAGCATGACGCGGCAATTTATAAGGTACGTTCAAACCTATGCGTCCAAGAATATCCGGACATCTTATGCTGTGGTTTACAACCTTGTACAGAAAAACCATATCATACAGTTTTCGACGGGTACAAAGTGGCTGAATGCTAAAAAAGTCCAGACGCTGAGCATACGTGCATCGATGAGAAATGCCACTGGATATATATGCCAAATGCCTTGTAAACGCACGCTGAATTCCTTCAACCCGTTGAGAATGCACACTATACATTGGGTTCCAGATAATACACTCGTACTCGAGATAGCTCCGCACAAGGGAATTAAACAGCATGACCCTAGCGTGGGCATCTTTGAATTGCCTAGTATTACGCTTTAAGAATCCGAACATTCTGGAAGCCTTATTAACAATCATGTCAATGTGTGACACAAACCGTAACCTACTGTCCAAAATGATACCGAGGTCTGTAACCTGATTTATCCTACACAATGGTGTATTTTCTACTGTGTATATTGACTAAAATGGATTTTTCTTTTTTGTAAATCTCATGTGGAAACATTTTTTGACATTTAATTACATCCCATTCACACTACACCAGTTGACTACTCTAGATAAGTCCTCCTGAATAAGATTAGCATCGTGCAGGGAAGAGATTGTTTTATAGATTTTTAAATCATCTGCGAATAAGAGAGTCTTACAATTTTGAATAGCATTGGTGATGTCATTTATAAAGATCAGGAAGAGAACAGGTCCAAGATGGGATCCCTGGGGTACTCCAGATAAAGCATAATAAGGCAGGGACTCGTAATCGTTAACTGAAACCACCTGGAGTCTTTTTGCTAAGTACGACTGGAACCAATGTAAGAGGGACCCATGTATGCCAAAGTATTCCAATTTTTCAACAATATAGAATGACAGACTTTGTCGAAAGCACTAGCAAAGTCGGTGTAAATGACATCAACTTCCATACCATTATCAAGATACTTTGACAAGTCAGACACGAAGCCACTCAGATTTGTCACAGCTGAGCGACCAGATCTAAAACCATGTTGACAGGATGATAAAAGAGGTTCAGCGTGAACGATCAAGCTAGGGCAAACCAGTGACTCAAACAATTTTGAAAAGCAAGACAAGATGGCAATTGGTCTATAATTATTTGTGTCATTTAATTTCCCTTTTTTATGTAAGGGTTCTTCGCCAGATATGGCCGGCCCACTGCCACTTCAACTTGCTAATTCTTAGAGCTATGTCGATGACTTTGATTCTCTGTCGAATGTATTCGTTACGAATCCTATCCTGGGGTAAACGTGTTCTTGAGTGGAGACCACGACTCGGTAAACGTAGTGTAGGGCGCCCTCCGGCCAGGTGGGATGATGACCTGCGAAAGACTGCAGGCAGATGCTGGATGCGTCAAGCCGAGGACAGGGCGCTATGGCGCTCATTAGGGGAGGCCTATGTCCAGCAGTGGACTAATATAGGCCGATGATGATGATGATGATGATGTAAGGGTAGTATCCTAGCCTTTTTCCATTCCTCTGGAAAACAACCATCAGATAATGAACGGTTATATATTAACGTCAAAGGCCTGGGTCCGTAAACAGTACTGCAGTAGTTAAATGGGGACAACACAAGTAGGTCAACCAACTGAATCCGCAACTGCTCCTTAATGTAAGGCCTAATTTTGTATAGCGCTTTTAATTTGAAGAAAGCTCCTTTGATTTTGTTGTTTATGTGTTGGGTGTATTTTTGCTCTCCATCCAATATTATGCCTAAATTGCGCGTATCTGTAACATTCTCCACGACCGTGTTATTTATTTTTGTTCCGATACGGTACTAAAAACCGTGCAATACACTGACACTTGATGCAAAGAAAACGAGATTTCTCAATATTTAAGTATTTCTGGACGAGTCTAATGGTACCATTAAATTCCTCAATAAATTTCCAACAAACCTATCACTAGTTCACAACATTTAGAACAAAACACCTATTACTATTTTGGACAAAAACTGGGTCGCACTGAACGATTATGACGCCAAAACAAAGTTCGATGCTTTTTTCACTAAAGTATTTCGTAAAACGGGTAAAACAAATACTAAAAACACATTCTACACTTATTTACCAGTAATTTGATACATAACTCTAGTAATAAACATTTATGGTTTAAATGTTTGAGACATAATGCAACAACACAGTGCACACGATTTCCGCGTCGGATCTACTAATGGCGGACATTTTTTTCCGAATGAAACTAAAATATTTTTATTAATTTCAACACTCGTTTTCAATTGGTCGTCAGGACTTGACATTTTAAAACTGTAAACTCTGGTTGGGTTCAAACATTCAAACGCCCGTCCAATAACACAATATGAGTGAGTGAAGGTATCAGAGATAACGTTCTTCCTTACAGACAGACGTCTGTCTGTAGGACGCGATGGGACCTTTTCGCTTATAGACAGAGTTCTGTCTGCTGGACGCTTGACGGGTTAATAGACAACATATACAATCTAAAAATCTGAAACACTTTTTGCCCGACTTGGGAATTGAATCCGGGACTCTCGATGATCGGGGATCGGGATCCACCGAGGCGTTATTGTTATTATTTTGTTATTGTTTTGCATATTTTCAATAGAATGGCGGATGCTGCTACAACGGCTTTTGGGTTGACGAAGACAGTGCAAGGGGTACTGAGTTCGTTGGCCCTTTTACAACTAACCTCCGTCTGGTATCCACCATCATACGAACCGAAAGGTACAGATGATTGAATAATAATTATAAGTGTATGTGTGTGTGTGTGTGTGTGTGTTTAATTTAGTATGTTGTAATAAATTCTCTTTATCCTCATATTTCAACAACTAGTTTCTTACATTATTTTAGTGAAGCCGATCGACTGTTATATTGCCTGTAAGCAAATTCCGAATTTGTTCAAGTCAGGGTAACAAAATTTGTCTATATTGTCCATTGATTACACACTCGGAAAGGTGTTGGAAAATTCCAGGAGCTGTATTTGTATCCGCAACCTTTTTGACATACGAGCTCTGGTGATGATGATATGATAATAAGGGATCAGAATAGAATAGAATAACAAAATAAAATACTTTTTTGTACACATAAAAAACACATACATGTTAACAAAGAATTTAAAAATAAAATTACAGTCGTACCAAGGGCGACCTTATCACTAAAAGCGATATCTTCCAGGCAACCTAGGGATGGAGAGGATTGATAATAAATAAGATGGAGGCGCTGAATAAAAAAAAGTGTACAGTAATACTTTATTACTTTAACATAAATACACATACATACATACAACCATATAAATATGTAGAACATATATACATACCATTTAGAAACAAAAAAAAACAGTGGACTAACAGTAGAATTAAAATGACAGAGCTTTGATCTTGATCGTGATCTTTGATGAGTTTCTTAAAACTTTGCAGAGACTGCGCACGTCTACAGGCACAGGCAAAGCATTCCACAGGCGAGCAGCATGGACCGTAAAAGATTTGTCATAGAATCCTGTTGAATGCAGTGGAATCTGCAAACTCAAGTTCTCCGATGATCTCATGAAGCGGGAATGGGAGTCGTGCAAAAATCGGAAACGATCTTTAAGATAAAAAGGGGTGGTAGGGTTAAATAATATATTGTAAAGTAAGCAAAGATCAGATAAGAATTCGCGAGCTATTTAAATATTTGACGCAACGTTTGTAGACCTAAAATTCTATAAAAATATGTCTAAATCTGTAATATAAAACATCAATTAACTTACAGATGGAGCCAGCTTCGATTTCATCGTGGTCGGGGGTGGAACAGCAGGATGTGTCGTCGCGAATCGGCTCACTGAAAATCCAAACACAACAGTTCTCATTATAGAAGCCGGTAAAGATCCGCAGCTTGAGTCAGAAGTAAGTAAGTAATTATTTATTCAGTGCTTCCAATACATAAACATTATAATAGGTTTCCTATATAACATAACTATATAATATATAATAACTATATATTTAAGGTATAACGAGAAACAACTGAAAGGGCTGACCAGCTCAGCTCATGCTGTAGTTTGTAGCCACAACGTTGATTTTCAGCGGACCCAATAATAGTAGTTTATGCAACTGTCATATAATGAAGGGTATTAAAACACGAGTGTGAGTTTATGAAACGAGCGCAGCGAGTTTCATAATAGTAACGAGTGTTTTAATACCCGTGTTATATGCAGTTGCATACACTACTTTATCTTCACTAATGCAATTAGTCAAACAACAAAAGTAAAAGCTGACAATAGTTTATTTATAATAATTGTACAAATTTTGGATGGTACAATTTTGAAAGTTAATGTTAATTATTGATCCAGCAGCTGTAGCGGTCGCGGGGCAAGCAGTAGAGCTCGTAGACGGAGTTGGAATATTTATAATTACTTCATTCGTCTTGTTTTCTATACTGTTCAAGATCGTATTTGAGACTTGAATTTTATTCATTAAAGACTCATCAATGTAGCTTTCAGCCACAGTAGAAGACTTCCACCCCCCGTGTCGTTCAGTGCGGTCAAATCACCACCGCTATCTATGAGAAGGGTCGCCGAGGTGCGCCGGAAGCAATGCCCCGTGTACAACGCTGGGTTAGGCAGATTCAAAAAACTTGCGATAGTTTTTCCCAGAGCACCAAATTTATTAATACCAGTTCTTTGATCGACGCACTTCCCCGATCTATAGCTCAAGAAAAAGGCAGGGTTTCGACAGGGGGTGGGTCGAAGTTCCATGTATTTTTTACATACGGCATAGCAGTTGCCCGTCACAACGAAAGAACGATCTATTTTCGTTTTTGTTTTCGAAACTTTCACCATGATTGTACTGTCGTCTATGTTAGAGACTTCATCGAACTGGATGTTGTATAGCTCTTGCCTTCGGCATGCCCCCATTATGCCAAAGATAAGTGCAACCTGTAACAATAAACGATATAATAAGCTTGAGGTACATAGCCAAGGCAAAAACTATGATTTATGAAGTAGTAAAGTGTAGGTACCTACTACCTAATTTATACACAAAGCGCTTAAACGGAGTGTCTAGATAACTTGCGTGTGTAGTACGTAAGTACTAGGTAGATTAAATAACAGAACTAAAATACACTTACCTTTTCAAAAAGATACAAAATATCTGGTGAATCTTTCAGGAACATCTTTATTTGACCTGATGTAAACGTCAAGGACTTTTTTTCCTTGTGTCCTTCTGAACTGCGTTTCAGGAACGCTATGACTTTTGAATACTTCGTGATATCAATATTGTTGTAGATACTCAGTGTGGACTTGAGCATAGAATATTTAGCCCACATAGAAGATGGCTTGAATTTGTCGGAGAGGTCTTTGAGATACACAAGAATGACATTTTCAGAAAATGATGTAGTTTTCTTTTCGATCTTCCATGCCAAAAAGTTATTATATTCTTTTTCATATAATTTTCTAGATTTTTCTGGCAAAAGATTGTGAGTTACTTTTGTTGCCAATTCTAGAATATCCGGAGGCGTACAAATATCATCGTCGCTGTCCATTTTTAACTTTTAATTTGTATTTTAAAAACAAAACACATTGCGAAACATTAAATTCACGCGTACGTGTATTGTCACAGTGAACTTGCCGCCATTAAAATCTAACCAATGAGAGCGCAGCTGCGCGCGCAGGGCCAATCAGGAGCGAGCGCGAGCTGTTCTTTTTTTATTTAATTGGCACAAGATCTTACCAAAGAGTTTTGTGTATGTAAGTTTAGTAGTTTCGACGAAGTTTTCACGTATAACCCAACTGTTTTCAAAAGCCAGCCTAATATCAAAATTTTATACAACTTGTATGAGGATTTTGACATAAGGCTCGCCAGGTTAATTGGTCGCGTTTTATTGATGTTATAATGAGATTTTACGATATCGATGTGGATATTATACCATCATGTGAAATTGCTTAAATTGAGTGTTTTGTTGTCTGCGCTATAACAGTAGTAATTATAAGTCAAGTATTGGAAACATAAGTAGAATGTTTACAACATTAGTGTAGATAAAAAAAATTATATGTCAATTATATTATCACGTTGTCGTTGCAATTTACTTAACCTTATATTTTTTATGCTATGCATCTTATAGCCTCCTTGGTAGTTTTAAAAACTATCTGTCAAATTTACATGCACGGTTCCGAAAAAGAATACTTTGAATGTCATCTCATTGTCATGGAATTTTATTATATTTTTGATAAAGATAAAGATAAAGATATTTTTATTTGCAAATATGAGTACATGATTGGTGGTACAGAAAAAATAAATTAATTCAGCCATATTTTACCACTAGGCATGCAAAAATACGTGAAACAAAATTAAATTATTATAAATTCGAATTAATTATATTATTAAGATAACTAATCAATTATTAATTGTTTCTCATTCAGGAATTCACTTACACTATAATATGCTCTAACTACTAATAAAATTCGAAGTTTATTCTTAAATTTCAATAGAGGCAATTCCTTCCAGCACTTGGGTATTTTATTATAAATATCTGGAGCCATGCAATAGACACTTTTGTGCATAAGTGCTGTCTTAGCTTGAGGTCGACATAGCAGACTATTGTCGCGCCTGTTCCGTGGGACTACGTCGGCTAGGCGTTCAGAACGACTTGGGTTAGACTTAACAAAGACAGCTACTTCTAGTATATATAGACTTGGCAACGTTAATATTTTATATTGTTTTAAGTATGGAACGCTGAAAACTAGTCTTTTTTTATTTATTTTTTAGATTGAGACATGTGTTTTTGTTATAAAATACTTACTGGTGTTAAATGATATTGGTTACAAACTCCAAACTGCTACATGATACTGATAAGGAAATAAATCAAAGATTGAAGTGATCCCAATGCCAGATTAGTTTTATTCAAATATACAATATTCTCACCTGTATAATTTTAGTACAACAAGGAATTATTTCCCTTAAATTCTATGGTACATAGCTTACGCTGAATCTTGGTTGTTTCTTAAAATTTAGATTTATCCTAATACATTATGAGCATGTCATAAGACAGTAATCTTTAGCGGAGAACCAGTACCAATTTAAATTATTAAAAAATGTTATGCAAAAGACTATTAAACTCAGGGTCGCTAACCGAGTTCGCGTTTGTGATTAAACCAATCCCAAATTGTGGAACAAAATCTAAAGTGAATCTACTAACTTAATAAGACCATTGCGAAGAACACTGACCTGGTGAAATCCTACGAAGACCATCCTGTTACCTGGCCAGACTATCCCGAACCGTGGCGGCTCTGCGAGCTGACTTTTCAGTCTCAACGGGCAGAGCGTCCCCGGATCCGAATGGGGCACGGGTAGCTATCTTCAGACTCTCAGCATTCCAAGAGGAGAACAGCCTTCCTCACCCATGTGGATAGGGAGCGTTTATGACTAAGTGTCTCCTTACTTTATAACCTCTGAACGATCAGAGATCCAATGAAGTGTTGTAAAAGTGAACGCAGATGTTCATTAAAATGCAAACATCATTGTAGATGTAACTATAAATGTAAATATCAATATAAAGATGAATATAAAGATGAATATAAAGATGAATATAAAGATGAATATAAAGATCCCATTCTGAAACAACAACCATGTTGATGAGTATACGAATTACAACTATACCTTTTCAGATTTCAAATTGGAAATTTAGAAAATTGCTAACTTACATGCAGGCGTTGTTTGATCCTTCAAACTTATGCGGCTATTTCAAATTTCAGCCTAAGACATCCTGCAATTTCCCTCTCCTGACCCTGGAAGACACATGGCCATGATAACGAAATCTAACCAAAAAAATAAACGAATGAAATTTTCAGAAATGAACTTACCAAACTTTTAAATATTTTATCGGCTCATTTTGATGGAAATGAGGGCCGATGTGTAAGGATTCCCTTAAGCCCTAGTGCTTCACGTTTTATCAATCAACGGTGTCTCCTTTCCACACCATCGTAACAAATGCCATCCGGAGCTCGCTGTCTCCCTGACAGTTGTCATGTCACTCGACTTTTTACTTTTTAAATTATCTATACCAAAGACGACAGATATCGATCCATATCGAATCCCTTACATTTTCAAGACTGCTCGCGCCATCTATTGAGACACTTCGGAACTAAACTCAACAAAACTACAACGATTGTTTTGAAATGTATTTTCTGCTATTCTATAAATCTATAACGTTAAAATTGCAACGTTACAATACACCCCCTCCAATGAAAGTTTCGAACGTAGTGAGAAACTACGTTGCCCTCAGCGTCAGTAAATAAAATCCTACCGGAGGAGCGTACAACATTGACTAAAATATTCCAAGGCAATGAGACCAAAAAATAAAAAAAACTAACCTAAGGGTTTGCTTTGGCATCGCCGGAGCTCCGAAGAGACACCGACACAACTTCGTGGCCTACGGCATGGTGGGTAAACAAAACAACTCACCAACTAAATCACCGTAGCCATAAACTCAAAAAAACATCTCCCTAACCAACTACGGTATGGTGGGTAAACAAATTACCGGTAAATTCACCACACACGGTAGTCTTCGGAAAAAAAAAAAAACCCATCTTGAGAAAAAAAAACAATTCCTATAATCCATTCCTGTTCTTCAAACCTCCACCCCGCCATCTTCAGGACTAATGTTAATGATCCGTCCGGAACTGCTTATTGATCCGCTTACAGGCTCCTTTCATTCATCTACTTTTTCCCCATCAACTATCTTAATTCCTTTCAAATCTTATCGAACATCCATCATCTAACCTAGTGTAGCAAACAAGTTTATTTACTTTTGCCACCGCTGTCACTAACCCCCAGAGTTTTTATAGGAGATACTCGTAACTCCATACTTTTGAAAATGTTGGACAAAATTTCCTAAGAAAAATGTTATTATTATTGGTACACCAATATTAATGAACTCATCAACCGTCTTCGGGGTAAACCCTCGAGTTGTGACAAAACATATTTTGTTTTTACGCAACCGTCAACGCAACGTCAGCTCGAGTTGGTAAACAAAAGCAACCGTCTTCGCGGAGTAAGACCGCTCGAGTTGGAAAAAATATAATTTTACTCAACCGTCAACGCAACGTCAGCTCGGGTTGGTAAACAAAAGCAACCGTCTTCGCGGAGTAAGACCGCTCGAGTTGGAAAAAATATAATTTTACTCAACCGTCAACGCAACGTCAGCTCGGGTTGGTAAACAAAAGCAACCGTCTTCGCGGAGTAAGACCGCTCGAGTTGGAAAAAATATAATTTTACTCAACCGTCAACGCAACGTCAGCTCGGGTTGGTAAAATAAAAGCTTAAAAAATAATAACTTATTTAAAGTTTAATTTATCTAAGTTCAAAACTACGAAACTAAAGCGATGCGCTCTAGTGTGCTTGAGCGCGCATAAAAACCTTAAAACACACTTAAAAAAAATGTGGCTAAAAAAATAATTTCTAGCTAATAAACTAGTTTACTAGCTAAAAAAAAAAGTTTTAAGCTAGAAAAAAACTAGCTAGAGAAGGTTTTAAAACTAGAAAAAAAACTTATCTAAAAAAAAAGTTTTTAGTTAGAAAAAAGACTAGCTAAAGAAGGTTTTGCCTTGGCGTCGCCGGGTCTCGTACGAGACACCGACACACTAAAGTGGCCTACGGCATGGCAGGCTAGTAACGCACCTTTATTTTAGAAATATGCCAAGCACCTAGTGGTTTTCCATCTAGTGACACTAACTCGTAGACTAGAGGAGAAAGAATCTTAGCCACTATGCACTTCTCGAACTTTGGCGCGAGTTTGGAGGCTTTATATTTAGCGGCATCACTTTGGACAAATGTTTGTTTCCACACTTCCTGACCTACTTTTAAGGTCATTTGTCGTCTGCGGGTGTTATAATATTTCGCATTTGTCTGATGCGCTTTAAGGATCCTTTCTCTGACCTTTTCAAAGACCTCCTTTAAGATACCGAACTCGCCCGCATATTCCTCTCTAGGCATCGTTACTTCATAGTCGCCTTCTTGCGACTTTTTATAAAATGAGCCATTTATAATCGGCTCCCTACCATGCACTAAAAAGAATGGTGAAAACCCTGTGCACTCATTTACAGCGCTATTCAACGCGAACTGTATTTTGTACAGGTTCACGTCCCAAGTCCTATGATCGTCCTTGACATAAGACGAAACTGCTGTCATAACAGTTTTGTTATAGCGCTCGACTAGATTGACTTGTGGCGTGTATCTCGGGCCATAATGTACCCTGGGGACGTTATAACGTTCTAATAGCCCACGAAATTCCGATCCCGTAAATTGAACCCCATTATCGGTAATTACGGTTTCAGGAACTCCATGTGCTAGCAGGACAAAATGTTCAAACGCCCTAGCCACCAAAGCACTAGTCGCACGACGCAAAGGAAAAAGCATTGTATACTTGGAGAAACAGCAAGTTACCACCAAAAGATGAACAAAACCCGAGCGTGACTTAGGCAAAGGACCCACCAAATCTACCGAAAGAACTTGGAACGGCCTATAGCACTGTTTCGGTTGACCCATGAGACCTGGAGTTAGTCGAGTGGAGTGCTTGTACGCGGCGCAAGTACCGCAGTTCCTCACAAATTCCACCACGTCACGGTACATTCCTGGCCAGTAAAACTGCAGAGAAAGTTTTCTGAGTTTTAAACACGCCGAAATGTCCGAACGTGGGTGGCTCGTGATGATCAGCAATAACTTTTGCTTGCTGTCCTTTGGGCACAACCACCTTCCAATCGAACTCCTGAGTCAAATTGTACTTGGACTTACTAAACCGATACAGCGTGCCATTTTCCACTCGATAGTTCGGAAAGTTTAGCGGATTACTTTGACAACTTTTAAAAATTCGGTCGTACCAGTCGTCTCTACTGTCGCCAACAACCGCTTCGACTGCTAGGAGACGTGATAACGCATCCGGTACGACGTTGTCCTTACCCTTCCTATGCACGACCTTAAAGTTGTATTGTAATAACCGGCATCCCCATCGTGCCAAACGACCAGTAGGGTTTTCGAGCCGAAGGAACCACTGCAACGACGCATGATCCGTTACGACAGTGAACTCACGCGTCCCCAAATAGGGTTCAAACTTTTCGACCGCATAAATCACTGCCAACGCTTCACGTTCTGTCGCACTGTAGTTTCGCTCGTTTTTATTAAGAGACCTACTGATGTACGCAATTGGGTGCTCTTCTCCGTTCTGTACCTGTGTTAACATACCGCCAATCCCATAACTCGAGGCGTCACAGTGTACAGTAAAAGGTTGGTCAAAATCAGGACAGGCTAAAACTGGAGCCGAAACTAGCGCGTTTTTGAGGTCGTTGAAAGCGGAGTCTGCCTCCGAGCTCCAATTAAACTTGACCTTGGTGCTCGTCAGCGCGTTTAAAGGAGCAGCGATAGTTGAAAAATTCCTTATAAACCTACGGTACCACGAACACGTTCCTAAAAACATTTTTACCTCTTTAGGGTTCGATGGTACTGGAAAATTCAGTATCGCGCTCACTTTATCCGGATCCGTTCTCAAACCGCACTCATCCACGACATAACCCAGATATTTTAAAGTACTCCTAAAAAACTTGCTCTTTTCAAAATTTATTGTCAAGGACGTACTTTTAATCCGATCATGCAACCTATTCAGCAATAGAAGATGCGTCTCGTAATCCTCACTCACTACAATGATGTCATCGACGTAACAGAAAATCATGCCCTTTGTGACGTCACTACAAAAAGGATGCCCAAACAGCATATCCATCAGTCTCTGTTGTCTAGAAGGTGCGCCACAAAGTCCAAAGGGCATAACTTTGAATTTGAACAGTCCTCGTCCGGGAACAGTGAAACTCGTCTTTTCCTGAGCAGCCTCTTCCAAAGGAATCTGCCAGAAACTGGCTTTAAAATCAACGCTGCTAATAAACTTAGCGTTTTTCAGGCTGTCCAGGATCTGCGGAATGTAAGGAATGGCGTAAGCGTCACCTTTGGTGATAGCATTCAGCTTACGGCAGTCCAAACAAAAACGCCAGGAACCGTCGGATTTCGGCACCATCAGCACAGGATTGTTCCACGGGCTCTCACTTTTGGTGACCACATCCAATTCCAACATCCGGTCTAACTCCTTTTGGAGTTGACCTAACTTTTCCGGGGACATTGGATATGGTCGACACTTTATGGGAGGAGAATCACCAGTGTCGATCGTGTGCTGAATCAAACTAGTGCGACCCAACCCCTTACGTTCGAACGAGATGTCCTTAAAGCTTTCAGTCATTGAATCTACCAATTCCTTCTGGTGCAAGGACAGATCCTGAAAAGACTGTACAGACGTTACCGGACCATTCAAATCTGAAGAGTTCACTAAAAAATCAGGAGGTGAGTTAACGTACGCAATGCTCTTAAATATCTCTGGCATCAAATTAAAAGCTTTCCAGAAATCTACGCCTAAAATAATATTTGAGGTGATAGATGGTAATACATGAAATCGAATTATTTTTGTAACATTATTAAAGGTTATGGGTAATGTCATGAAACCGATAGTGTCACACTCAGATCCATCAGCGACGGTTACCTTAAAGTCCGTGGAAGATTCCACTGGATAACCCGCGTTTATTAATCGTGTGTGAGCTCCGTTACCAATTATGGAAACAGCTGCGCCTGAATCTAAAAGACCACAAATTGTCAAATCCAATAAATTTACATTTAAATACGGTCGTATATCACTAGAATGTGGTTCAAACAAAACCGGGGCGACGTTATGTGATTTTAAATATTTTACCACTAGACCTTGCCAATATCTCCAGTCTTCAGGATCGACCTTACCTGAAGTGGTTTCACCTCGGTTTAAACTTATTAGTTTTTTGACTTTACGTTACACTTCGGACACGACCTAACTGTATAACCGAGCTCACCACAATTGAAGCACTTCACTCTTTTGTCGTCAGCCGTACACTGTGCTCGGGAATGAGTGTTCACTTTACACCTATTACAAAATCCGACCTTTTTGTTTAAATCTACATATTTGGGTTTATTTTCCGGTGTCCGAACAAAGTTGTTCTTGTTCGGTTGTCTGTAATTTTGTGTAGGTTTGTTCCCTACTACACTAACCGGTGTCTTACTTTTACCCTTATAAACTAACTCGGGATTCAAACTAGAGGTCTTGGGTGGCTCAGTAAATAAACTTGTTTTCTGTGGTGCTGCTTCTAACTTACGGCATACAGTCTTTAAATCTTTCACCGTTTCAAAATTTTGTAACGCCAGTTGATCCGTAAAAATCGGCCTAACATTGTTTAATAAAATTTCTACCTTCTCTTCCTCAGACAAAGGTTTCTTCAGTCGTGAAAACAAACAACTCATGACTGCGAAATAAATATGAATGGGTTCATCTTGACCTTGGGTCCTAGACCGAATCTCCCCCATTAGTCGATAATCGTAGCCGACAATATCAAAATCCTCCAAAAGCAAAGAACTGAGGTCTTGCCAAGAGGAGATTTGGTCTTTGATGCCTCAGTACCAGATCAAACCCTGATTTGAAAATAGAGAAAAGGCAGACCTAAATAACCTTTCCTCGGAAACGTTATAAGCAATAGCATGTTCAGCAACTGACTCTAAAAAGCTACGGGGATTTCCCGTGCCGTCAAAATGTATTTTCCACTTGGCGACGTTGGAGTCCGCCGAACAAGCGGTTGGAGATGCTCCAGACACCTGGGGTTCCATCGCCTTGTCATTTGCTGGTTTTGACGAAGATGAGGACGATGAACCAGATTCATGCGAATCCAGACGCTGACGCAATTTCTTAAAGACCTCCATGAGACCGGACTTCGCCTTAACGTCAGCCTCTGCCTCCGCATTTACCCTATCCAACCTAAACCACGAATGACACAACAAAGCCCTAGCGCGAGCTAACAAACTTCGTTCACCTGAGGACTCAAAATCGTCGATGCGTTTCCGAAGGTCTTTCAATTTGTCGCAGATAATCGGCAACTCTTTCGCTGGAAGCGCCTCGTCGTCGCCTAAAATAACACCAGGCTTAAAGTCGTTTAACAAATTTTTTAACTGTTTTCTTAATTTAAAAACTGTGTCCTCAGGTGTTTCGCCACGAATAGAAACCTCGTAGATCAACTCGTCACGATGCAACGAATAAAGGTGCACTATGTCCAAATCCATTTTCAAATAAAATAAAAAAAATCGAAAAGTAAAAAAAAATTTAAGTTAAAAACAAATAAAGTTTAGTTATTTAAATTTTACTATTTTAATTGTTGCTAAATTCTCCACTAAAGATGAACAAAATTTAAAAAAATTTTTGTCCTAAAAAAATTCATAGTCATGGTCACCCTACTTCATGAAATAAAAATATTTTCCTAAGTGTTGGGGACCAACATACAAATCACCTTTAATCAGTTATCTGAACACTAAATATTTTGTCATTTGTTGAATTATCTCCTTTAACAATGTTAAATTTAAATTTCAAAGTTTACAATCAATTATTTTTTTTTACAAAATTTGTAACAAAATATTTTATTGCATGTACAATGTTAGTCAACTGGTTTGTGTAAGGCCAAAAACTTATCTATAAATCCTTTTACAATTAAAATGAAATAACAGTATTTCATATAAGTAAAATAAAACAACACTTTGTTACTTGGTATTATCAAACATAAGTTAAGTACTTATAGTTTGTGGACAAGACAAAACAAAACAAAACCTAATAAAAATGGGTTTGAGTGTGTTGCATTAAAAATTCTACAAAATTAAAGATTTGTAAAACACATTTTATAAACCACAAAACAACATAGGTTATTAATGTCCACAAAACATGACTTGTTACACTTTACCGTACAAAGTTACTATACTTATAACAAAATTTTTATATTATAGTAAATTTAAATAACAAATTGGGATTTATTTAATCACAATAGTGGGCGCCATTGAAAACTAGTCTTTTTTTATTTATTTTTTAGATTGAGACATGTGTTTTTGTTATAAAATACTTACTGGTGTTAAATGATATTGGTTACAAACTCCAAACTGCTACATGATACTGATAAGGAAATAAATCAAAGATTGAAGTGATCCCAATGCCAGATTAGTTTTATTCAAATATACAATATTCTCACCTGTATAATTTTAGTACAACAAGGAATTATTTCCCTTAAATTCTATGGTACATAGCTTACGCTGAATCTTGGTTGTTTCTTAAAATTTAGATTTATCCTAATACATTATGAGCATGTCATAAGACAGTAATCTTTAGCGGAGAACCAGTACCAATTTAAATTATTAAAAAATGTTATGCAAAAGACTATTAAACTCAGGGTCGCTAACCGAGTTCGCGTTTGTGATTAAACCAATCCCAAATTGTGGAACAAAATCTAAAGTGAATCTACTAACTTAATAAGACCATTGCGAAGAACACTGACCTGGTGAAATCCTACGAAGACCATCCTGTTACCTGGCCAGACTATCCCGAACCGTGGCGGCTCTGCGAGCTGACTTTTCAGTCTCAACGGGCAGAGCGTCCCCGGATCCGAATGGGGCACGGGTAGCTATCTTCAGACTCTCAGCATTCCAAGAGGAGAACAGCCTTCCTCACCCATGTGGATAGGGAGCGTTTATGACTAAGTGTCTCCTTACTTTATAACCTCTGAACGATCAGAGATCCAATGAAGTGTTGTAAAAGTGAACGCAGATGTTCATTAAAATGCAAACATCATTGTAGATGTAACTATAAATGTAAATATCAATATAAAGATGAATATAAAGATGAATATAAAGATGAATATAAAGATGAATATAAAGATGAATATAAAGATCCCATTCTGAAACAACAACCATGTTGATGAGTATACGAATTACAACTATACCTTTTCAGATTTCAAATTGGAAATTTAGAAAATTGCTAACTTACATGCAGGCGTTGTTTGATCCTTCAAACGTATGCGGCTATTTCAAATTTCAGCCTAAGACATCCTGCAATTTCCCTCTCCTGACCCTGGAAGACACATGGCCATGATAACGAAATCTAACCAAAAAAATAAACGAATGAAATATTCAGAAATGAACTTACCAAACTTTTAAATATCTTATCGGCTCATTTTGATGGAAATGAGGGCCGATGTGTAAGGATTCCCTTAAGCCCTAGTGCTTCACGTTTTATCAATCAACGGTGTCTCCTTTCCACACATCGTAACAAATGCCATCCGGAGCTCGCTGTCTCCCTGACAGTTGTCATGTCACTCGACTTTTTACTTTTTAAATTATCTATACCAAAGACGACAGATATCGATCCATATCGAATCCCTTACATTTTCAAGACTGCTCGCGCCATCTATTGAGACACATCGGAACTAAACTCAACAAAACTACAACGATTGTTTTGAAATGTATTTTCTGCTATTCTATAAATCTATAACGTTAAAACTGCAACGTTACAACGCAGCTATCAGTAGTTTTAAGCCTAAACATCGCTCTTAAGCACCTTTTTTGTGCCTTGAATGCTGTTTCTTTTCCGGTCGAGTTACCCCAAAATATAATATGTGAAAACCTGTATCTATAAACAGGTTTTTTTCTGCTTAATTATAAATTTTACCTAAATAAATATAGATCTCCTATTCTCCATTCTATTATTAGAAGGATCTCCTGAGTTTTTAACGGCCTTCAGGCTATAGTGTATGTAAATACATAAATATATCCAACTGCGGTACCTTCTTTCAGTACATCCGTGACCATGGCTGTGCTGAAATATCTGATACTGAATAACAACAATAAACATGGTAAAAATCTCATTAATAATTATTACTCTAAAGATGTAGAATTCTCTATATAGATCATTAATTTTTAATTTTTGGATTTCATTTCCCTCAAGTTGTGTTTTGGCGCTTTGGCAGTTTTCCCTTTTAACGATATACTATATAAATTAGATATAAAAAAACCTATAATATTAATTTGTATAATTTTAAAGAAAAAGAAATGTATAAAAATTCAGTGTTTTTTTATGTGTTTTTTAGCAGATACTTTAAATATATAGGTCTGTTCACAGTTATTTGTTCGATTAATGTGCTTAAATGTATTATGACTGTTTCCAAAAAAAATAACTCGTCGCTGGTCGTGTCGCGTAATAAGATAAGATAAGATAATGAGATAAGATAATTTATTGCTGTGTAAAACTTAGCTTATATACAAAAACTTAAAATATGTAATTAATGTTAGGGTATACAATAAAATAAATTATGTAATACCTAAGCAATAGAATGACGCGGTCAGCCAGACGTAATGTTCAGGCATTAAATCTAAGCGTATGCTGAGACGCAGGCGACGCAGCTTCGCGCAGCACAGAGCAGAGCAGATTTTGTAATGCATGGTCGTGCCGAGAGATGCGTACGCTGCAGTGCAGGCACGTGCGGCGCAGACATGTGTCTACCCTGCCCTGCGCCTCGATGTAGTGCTGGCACAGATTTCTGCGCGACGCGTGCGTGTCGACACATGTTTTTTACCATTTTATTATAATTTTGTAATAATGACAGAACAATTAACAGAACTCCCTCGATAGTACAAATTATCCAATAATAGAACGCCTGAAAAGTAGCAACAACTCACATTATCAGACTCTGACATTGACATTGACAACTCATGTGTCCGTACTGTGTCACTTACCTGCGTCGCAGCATGCGTCCGCGGCCTATGTCTGCCCCAACTGCCCTGCCCCGCAAAATCTGCACTGTGCTGTGCTGTGTCACCTGCGTTTCAGCATACGCTTTGTCGTAGCATCTGTGTTGCGCATAATATATGCGCATATGGAACTCCAATATATTTCCATTGTGCGATATTTTATATAGGAACCAAGTATTTTAATGTTTTCCGCAAATAAATATAATTATACTATGCTAAAGAAATTATATACAGACTAGCGGCCGCTCGCGGTTTCACCCGCGTGGTTCTCGTTCTAGTGGGAATATCGGGATAAAAATCCTATTTGTTAATCCAGGTTATAAACTATCTGTATGCTGATATTCATTCAAATCCTTTCAGTAGTTTTTACGTGAAAGAGTAACAAACATCCATCCATACTTACAAACTTTCGCGTTTATAATATTAGTAGGATTTAAACCTGTTTATACGAGTATGTTACTGATAAAATCTTTAGCTTTAAAGTAACGTTCCATCGTCCACCTCTTCTTAGCCCTAGGATTAGAATAAGGCCAAGAGCAAGCCCATCTTAAAATAAAAAATGTTTGGCACATGTTTGGCAATAAATCTTTGGCACATGTTTGGCAATAAATCTTTGGCACATGTTTGGCACAATATTCGAAATTTTTATCTATGAAAGGTTGGGCTAAGTGTGATTCGAATTTTCAATGCGTAGCTCGGGTTTGTGGTCACCAACCAGCATTTGGCGAGCGTGGTGTAGCCAATACCCCTCGATTCCTGCGATGACCTGATGAAATGTAGGGGTGGATGGATGGATAGGTACATAGACGGTGCGTTAGGCTATACTAAAGTACTGATTGTTTCAGCTTGCAGGCTTATTCTCGTTCACACCAAGAATGAGCTACGACTACAATTACCAGTCAGTAAACGACGGATACACCGCACAGAATCTGCAAGAAAACATTGTAAGGTTGACAGCAGGCAAAGCGCTCGGGGGAAGCAGTGTGCTGGACCACATCATATTCTTTAGAGGAGACAAACGCGATTTGGACGACTGGGCCAAAGCAGCCAATACTTCAACTTGGGGATATGAGAGCATGTTGCCCTACTTTATCAAAAGTGAAAAGGTCACCGATGAAGAAATCCTCAACTCCTATACAGCAAGCTTTCATGGTACCAATGGTTACATGGGAATATCCAGGGAACCTAACAGTGCAAACGACAACATCATTAAAGCTTTTGAACAGTTAGGTTACAGCTATAACTTGGACATAAACAGTAACGTCACAGTAGGTATAACTCAACCTTTTGTACATATTTTTGACAATAGACGTTCAAGCTCTGCAAAATCTTACTTAGGCCCCATAAAGGATAGACATAATCTATTTGTGTGGAAGGAAGCTAAAGCCCTGAAAATATTATTCGACAGAAATAACAATGCCGTCGGTGTGCAAGTACAAAATTCAAACAAAAGATCCATAACTGTTAACGCCAACAAAGAAGTTATTCTTTCAGCCGGAGCTTTTGGTACTCCACAATTGCTCATGTTATCTGGCATCGGACCAGAGTCTCACCTCACAACATTTAACATCACCGTTAAATCTGATTTGCCAGTAGGTGAAAATTTTCAGGACCGTGTCAGTACAGTTGTAATGTATCAACTAGACCCTTCTATAGCTCCCACACCTCCCATAGAGCCTACCAAAAGTCCTGTAGCTTTAACAGTAGCATTAAAAGCTATGGACAACTCGCAGAGCTACTCGGATTTCCAATTGACCAACTTATTCATTCCCCACGATTTCGCAGCTTTAGTGCAACTATGTGTGAATGTATACAAATTCAACAATAACATTTGCAATAAGATGGCCGGGGCCATAGTAGGCAGAAATGCACAATACTCAATTTTGAGTAAGAATCATCCAAAATCTAGGGGCAGAGTTCTACTAGCCAGCACGGATCCTTTCGCTGCTCCAATAGTCAAGATGGGCTTATATTCAAACCCTGATGATTTGGATGAAATGGCGTCGTACCTTCTCGATTTTTCAAAGATTCTGGATACACCTTACTTCAAAAGTGTTAACGCGAAGTTCGTAGATTTGGCATTGGGTAAATGCAATGGGAAGGTTAAGAATAGTCTTGAGTTTTGGAAGTGTTACGCTCTTGAAATTTCGCTTACAATAAATCATTACTGTGGTACGGCTGCTCTTGGTACCGTTGTAGATTCCACATTAAAAGTCAATGGAGTTTCCAGACTACGCGTAGTGGATGCAAGCGCTATACCGAACATGGCCGGCAATCTCGTTGCTCCAGTTGTGGCCCTAGCGGAAAAGGCATCGGATTTGATCAAGGCTGATAATCAGTAAAAAACAACCGGATAAGCATATATTTATAGTTACGGCTTTACCTTTAGTCTCTGATCTGGATTCAGCAGCTATGTATCTACTACAGAAATATGTAGTTTTCATTACGATATTAAAGTAAGTTGTTACAACATGTCATGGATTTTTATTCATTTTAAATATTTTGTTTTGTTTTATTTGTCCCAGACAGAAAACATATAAAAAAACAGATTTTTTATAATTTAAATCTAACCAAACTACGCAGACATAGCAACTCTAGTTGCGAGCTTTGATGATCGACAACATACAGTCAGTTGCTGCAACTAGAAACTGTGAAAGTACTAGTTGTATCAAGTTGTTAGTTTTCGCAACTGGCAAATACTTACTGTTGCACTGTCTGTGGAACGCTTAATTTTCACGCTATGATATCACATCACCAGCTTATTATATGTCCCCACTGCTGGGGCAAGAGCCTTCCCTATGCATAAATAGGGAGAACGGCCCATAAACCACGGGCCCAGTGCGGATTGGTGGTTGTTAACGAATGCTAATGCAGCCGGGACCAACGGCTTTACGTGCCTTTTCGAAGCACGGGGGAACTCGAAATGATACATTTTTGGTCACCCATCCGATTACCGGCCTTTGCGAAAGTTGCTTAACTTTAGCAATCGTATACCGGGCGCGTTAACAACTGCGCCATGGAGCTCCTCTCTCTCACTCACTATGATATCGGTTATGATTATTTCTCTCACTCTTGAAAACAGACATGGGGTGCCGGTTTGAATACAGCTCGTGGAATTTTTTCTACACTTTGTCTATTTTCAATTTGTATTTTGTTCGCAACATTATCTGCGTAAAATTAATGTAAATAATCTTCTCACTATTTTTTAAAGCCACACTGATAACTAGTTCTTAAATTCTGCCTGTAAAAGATAGGAAACACACTTTTTTGCACACACACACAAAGAAAACAAATAACAAAAAGACAATGGTGGGCAAAAAGCCGTCTTATGGCTTATAGGGATCTCTTCTAGACAAACTGAAGCATAAGACCACTGAGCGAAAATAAGAGGTAGTACAGTCACCAGCAAAAAATCACAAATTAAATTATCACATACTTATACCGAGTTAGATCGTCATATATATATGTCTTTCACCAATGATCAGATGTTTTTGCAGGGCTGTCCATAGTCATATATTTATGCTGGTAACTGTACAGCAACAAGCAATTATAATTATTATTATATTAGGGTTTCTTGGCGGGAAAGTAAAGAGTCATGTCTGCGGTTTTGTTTTATTTTCTAAAATTTGTGTTATGTCGAATATTAATGTGAAATAATGGTGGATTATTAACCGTTAAGTGTTCGTTAGTAAGCATGAGTGTTGGCAAATGAAACAAAACAGTGCAACGGCACTTTTCAAATTCTCTCAAGAAGTCCGCCGCGTGAGGACTTAGTAAAGCCCCACATCTTTACTGAGCTACTCGAGGGGTTGGGGGGTATATCATTTCTCACTTTTCATTTCTAATATCATTCATCATCATCATAAATATTGTCTATTTATGAATTACTTGTAAGAAAAAATACTTGACACTGGCTAAATGTGTTAATCGCACGAAGCCATCAATCAACTAAAAATAATAATAATTATATTATATCATCCATAGCTGTCCCACTCCTGGGCAAAGGCCTTCCCTCACTTTTTCCACACCTTCCGGTCCCCTGCAACATCACGCCTTCATGAACCCATCAAGGTCGCCCCGCGATCTCCGTCTTGGTCTACCAGGTCGCCTTTTCGCATTATGTGGGGTCCACTCCATTGTCGTCCGCGCCCACATCTCGTTGGGCATGCGGTAGACATGTCCAGCCCAGTCCCACTTCAGCCCGGCGGCGGCCCTTCGAGTAACGTCAGCCAGCAAATTGCGTTTGAGAGCGCAGGCGCAGCTATATGTTTATATTAATTATATATATATTTAAAAGTAATGCAAAATTATTATAATTTATAGTGAATTTTCTGTCATTTTTAACAGACTTCAAATAAGGAAAAGGTTCTATCGTATGTTCGTACGTAAATGCCTACCCGACCCAGCCAGGAATCGAACTTGGGTCTTCCGCGATCCGGGCGGCTGCACTGACCATTATGCTACCGGGAAGGCTTCACATTTCTCAATTTTTTCACTAAATATTTTATTCAGCTTCAGTGCAGCAATTAGCAATTTTTTTATTATTTATTATTGCTCAATAACGTGATTAAACCTTAAAATTAGTACAGCATTAAAGCCACTGAGGTTTGTGTTAATGCTGTTTTATCTACATCGATAATACAATAATTGACATAGGTATAGTCGACCATGAAATTGCTTTATCACTTTTGACAAACACTTCCATTACAATAAAATTTCGCTAAGGCTCATTGTCAATAATGACAAAGTAGCTGTCACTTGGTCTTTTAAACAAAAATAGAACTTGTTGTTTTATTATATGCAAACAAAATTCACTTCTAAGGTTGAAAAGCAATTTTATTGTTGACTATACATTACATTGTAAAATATATATAAGTAAGTAATATAAAATCACAGTATAAGTAGGTACCTACCTAGTTATCCAACGTGGCAATGCTGCAAGCTTACTGGGCACTCTGCCTGATAGGGATGATTTGGGGCAAATTTTTTATTTATAGTTAATAGTAGATATAGTTTATAGTTTTTTGTAAGTTTAATTTTAAGTAGTTTTATTATTATCTTGTTTTTGTCTTTGTTTGTAAATAAATACTTATTGTTACATACACTTTTAAACTTTCGCGTTTTATTATAAATAAATAAACAAACACCTAGACGGGGATCAACGTTGGTCACCCATTAAAGGCATCCTTTTATATTAATAAGTAATTTGCGCCAAACCCCGCCCAGTGGCCTGTAAATGTACTTACTAAAGGTTTATCTCTAAGCTTCGACAACATTGACGTTATTTAGGAAATGATTTTTAAGTTTCGATTTGATATTGTCCGCCGTAATGCTTTTTCGTAAATCAGAGGGTAAGTAATTCGTTAATAAACCGGGGCGTAAGGTATGCCGCGGTCCGCTCGCCGTACGTATTGTTGGCTCGAGTGGTGCGCAGCCGGCGCTCGGCGACTGCTCGGGTGTATACAGGGTGATGCCGCTCAGTTTGGATTTCATTATTAAAAAAATATTGTTTTAGAAAACAGTACCTAAATTGAGTCATTATGGGTAGGATTTTACAATGCTTAAAGAAATTACTCTCGTCATTACGGAATTGATTTTTAAGTTTAACTGGAACTACATTTTTAAGTATTCTAATTTGTAGCTTAAGTATTTGATTTAAATATGATTTGTAAGTGCGACCGTAGCTACTTAGACCATATTGGAAAAATGATTCAGCTAAAGCATTGTACAGCATTAGTTTGACCTTGAAAGGTATTCTATTTTTAAGAATTACAATATTTGCTAGGAATTGTCTTAACTTGTTACAAACGTGCTCGATGTGTTGCCCCCAGTCGAGTTTATTATCTACTATAAACCCGAGGTACCTACTTTAAGGAGCTAACTTCTTCTCTTTGATTATATACCTGTCTAGATAGAGCCTGGCCATCAGAAAACGTACAAAAATTAACGGGCCAGTATTGGCTTGACGCGCTCCTCCGGCGGTCAGTGTCATTTGTGCTGTCAAGCAGTGATAAAGTCTCGCTTTTTGGTGAATTTGTTTGCAAATTGACCGTTTTCTCAATGAAATTTTGTCGAAACTACAAAGAAAAGTTTTTTTCGAAAAGGAAAGTCACGTTCCATCTCTACTTAAAGATAAATTTTAATGATAATTATAATTTTAACAATAATTGATTTCATTCCGTAAGCAAAGCGGCCATGTTGCTAGTGTCGGAATGTAGAATTCTCAATCCCATTATTGGTGGCAGAATAAAAAAGAATATAAAAATAATAATACTGTTATATTTTATAATATTGTACTATTAATATTAACTGTTATTGTGGTATGGTATCGATATTCGAAATGAGTAAAATAATAATTTTGTTTGAATTTAATGTAGGTACGTAAGTATTTATGTAAGAAGGTATTATGTATGTGGGCTTGGATAAAGAGTATTTATGCGCGAATGTGTATAAAACGAGGTGGCTACGTTATTGTAAAAAAATCAGAGATTCTATTGCACATATTAATTTTATGAGGAAACATACAGTTTTCTAGTCTTGTAAAAAAAATCTTTTTGAATAATCAGATTACATATAATTTGGACGTATTGACATTTATAGATTACATAGATGAGACAATTCTTCGTTCAAAAACTTGTCAAAAATTTAAGACAGTTAAAATCATGTAGGAATAATTTTGATTTTTTGTGCATTTAAGCGGAAAAGTGCTTTTTGACTATTTTATGACGAATTTACTATTGTAATGTATTGCAATTTTGTTGGCTGTAGGGTGACCTACTTCCAATCCCAGTTACCAGCTGATCATGAATGCGGTCTTCTACATCAAGTGCACCTAATAAGGCTGGTGGTAGAAAAATATTTATAAAATGTTATGAAATTAGAGAAAATGGAAAATGATGTAACGTCAAAACGAAAGTTATTTAAAAAACAAATACAAAGAGAAGGTAATTAATTGTTTTGCTTATAATTAAAAAAACTAATTTTAAAAAACGATTTTGATTATTAAATGTAAATCATCCTGCCTGTCGTTCCTCTTTCATCCCTATTATATATACTATACAAACATATCACAAGCACGCAGGCTTCTATTAACGCATAATTTTATTGTTCTCGCTCTCGCTTTCAATCTTCCATCAATTCTAAACACACCAGCTACTTTGATGTGTTATACCTACAAATACGTGATTTAAAAGTTACCAACTCCAAACATCGTAAACACAAATAAAATCTATCAACGAAGCCATTTTAAAACTACTTTTTTCATTTTAAAATTGTATTGTGCCATTAGTTGTTCTGTGATTGTGCATTTATATTTTTTCCCTACTTTATCGGGAATTACGTATTCACTGGTAACCTTTCGCGCACACTCACGCCCATTCAGCGCTAGTGTCATACGCGGCACGCACACTTCGATACAAAAACCGGCCGCTTTGAGCGAAGCGTTTGTACCGCGACGCGACGCTCCGTCTAGACATGTATATAGTCAAAGCTTCTTCTATTATCGGACAGGTACGTGTCGTATTGTAAGAGTTATGCAGACAATTATGGTTATGAGCCACTATATTCTTGGTGGGACTGCGTTTCAAGTAGGGAGATTTAATTACTAGTAATTTTGTTTTTTCACTGCTCAATACTAGACCAGCATCATGGCACCACCTTAATAATGAATTAAAATCTGTTTGTAAAAAAAGGTCACTCGCTGTTTGCGGGTCCTTGTGTGTAATTACCAGACATGTGTCATCCGCAAACTCATAACATGAGCTATGTTTGAGAGTGTTACTCATGTCATTGACATACGATAAAAAGTGCAGAAGACCTAATACAGAGCCTTGGGCCGTACCCACAGTCGACTCAACAGGTTCACTGAAAGAATGTCCAATCTTAACTCTGAATGTTCGATTCTGAAGATAACTTTCACACCATTTGAGTAACGGGCCACGAACACTACAACTATCGAGCTTACTGATAAGTTGATTATGCCTTAAAGTGTCAAAAGCCCGTGAAAAGTCAATAAATAAAGCTAAGACTATATTTTTATTATTCAAATGCTCATTGACCTCGTCTGTAAATTTTGCTAACAGGTCAGCTGTTCCTTTGCCGATTTGGAATCCAAACTGATTATTGAATATCACTTTTTGTTTCTTATAGAATTTATGAATTTGCTCACAGATATATTTTTCTACAATTTTGTCTACTGAAGAAAGCAACGTAATCGGACGATAATTAAAGTATTCATCTTTTTTACCCTTTTTATGGTTGGTCTAACACATCCTAATTTTAATTCATCAGGATATGAACCAAGTTTCACACAGCAGTTAATGAAATTAGCAATTGCCTTGGATATGTCTTGACCTATAATTTTAATGTCAGCTACTTTAACTTTGTCTGCCCCAGGAGCCTTATGGGAGTTTAATTTGCTAATGATTTTATGTACTTTGTCTTCAGTCGCTTTTTGGAAATAAATATTGCAATTTAACGGCTTTGAATAAATACTTGGATCTAGTAGTTGGACGTTACAGTTAGGGACTATATTCCTTACTGCTTTGTCAAACTCAGTTGCAAAATTATCTGATATAAGTTTAGGGGTGAGCCCTTGCTTATCAAATGCTTTGATGATAGCGTCAATCGATATTATTAAAGATGTTTTTAATTTGTTTAATAAAATATGAATTCTTTTTTTTTCTAAAATTTTGTTTACTTTATTACGGATTTTATTATATTCTAGTTTTAGTGAAAGATTGTTTGAGTTCTTCCTCCACGAATTCAATAATTGATTACGTATTTCACATAGGCGAGTAATATTTACATCGATCCATGGCATTTTACATCGGTTTTGAAGTTTCTTGCTATTTTTTTTAATTTTCACTAGAAGATGCAGCCTTAGTTGCGTTTTGAATGGATTTACTAATAAAATTATAAATATTATTCGGAGAATTCATAGTATTCGTAAAGAACCAATTTACTTTTTTAAGTTCTTGGTTTAGAATATCATAATTGATAAAAATTTTCGTAACACCCTGTAAACGCCCGGGGATCGCATCGCCAATGCATGCAAGGACAACAGCGCAGTGATCGGTCAGTACGATGTCGAGCACCACCGTGCACGGAATTAGTGTGGGGAATCGCGTAAAAATATGGTCTATGCAAGATCTAGTAAAGGCTTAAAAATAAAAAGTAAAATTTACTTATCTTGGAATCTGATGTTTTCTGATATTGAAATAAAACAACTTTTACGGATCTACTCGCGTTTATTTTACACATTACTTTATTTAATGTTTGTCCTGACGTGTAGTGTTCACGTAAACTTTAGAAAACAATATTGTCTATATTATTATTATATCTATATGTATATCAAAACGTGAAGCAAAAACTTTGTAATCATTTTTGAAGTTTGATGTATGGACGAATCAAAAGCACTCTTCCTAAGTTTATTTGAATAAAAAAAAATTGACTTTGACTTTGAAACATTTACTTAAAGACTAGTATTATTTAATAAAAAAAAATAACTATTAGGGGAATTAAATGAAACAATAATACACAAATAAAAAATCACTAATAATTGTGCAGCCACTTCTGCGACAATAATGATTTGAGCTTGGCAAATGAATCCGAGTGACTATCTTTAATAATAATTCATGATTTAGTATGACATGTAGAACAATGTACTTTTTTGAACATTGTTACTTATTCTGTAGACAAAAGATAATATATCACCTGTTACTATAGCCCATGCTAGCTAATAATTTTATTGGCCTTAACGTCTTCCGGCGAAAACTACAGCTGAACCAACAAGAATACCAGACATATTTGAATATTATAGCAACACTGCAACAATATTTGATCTTGAATTGGAACTTCCATAAACTGTAGTAAAGATGAGGTGTTAAGAGCAGACCTGTTTAAAGTAATTATAGTTTTTGGTAAATTGATAAAAAAATGGCTAAGTTGGTTGGCGTGTTATAGGCTTATACTCAGCAGTGGGTGCTCACGATGACGATGATGAAGTAAAGATAAAGTTCTTTTGAATCGTCCTAAAAATATTTTACTTTCTACTCATTCAGGACGTCTATGACGGCTTTACGTGCTTTCCGAAGCACGTAAAGCCGTCATATACGTCCACGTCCACGTCCACGTCCACTTCCACGTCCACGTCCACGTCCACGTCCACGTCCACGTCCACGTCCACGTCCACGTCCACGTCCACGTCCACGTCCACGTCCACGTCTACGTCCACGTCCACGTCCACGTCCACGTCTACGTCAGGACGTCTATGAAGGCTTTACGTGCTTTCCGAAGCACGCAAAGCCGTCATAGACGTCCTGAACGTTGTAACGTTGGCCCCGACAATAATAATAATTACATAAATATAATTAGAAAATCTAATACTTAACTGCAATTTAATGAGCAATCAGCAACTCTGTTAAAACACCTTTGCTGAGTTTGTTTGTGGTTCTATGAACCGGCCAAGGTCTCCCGAGCACAATTGTTTTTACTTTTTTTAATCCACCACAATCCACCAATCGAACAAAACGAACTTCTTACCAAATGCACAATGCAATGCTAGCTATTTGAACATCTGTATTCACAAACAGCATGATTAAAATGTAACAGACTACTTATCTTTAGTGCTAGTGGCTATTTATTATTAACATATTGGAAACAAAAGCGTATTTATTTAACATATCGCATAAATGCTGTGACATTTATGAAAATATTCTCAAAATTTATTTAACGTATTTGAGGTAAGCCGATATTTTTGTCTTTAGATTATTAATTTATGATTCAGTTCTTTTCATAAATAAGAGTGATAATAAAAGTTATCAAAAAAGCTTATTAAATAAAAAGAAAACACAATTGAAATTGGACATATTAAATTGCTTTTTAAAACCGTGTGAAACAAAGTAATTGTACTTATAGTTTAAAACTAAGCCACTAAATGTTATGTATTTATCATCCGTAGAGGCACAAAAATCTTTTAAATGCTTTACTTTTTGTCTATCACCACGCTTGCCAAATGTGGGTTAATAGACAACAATTACAATCTAAAAATCTGAAACACTTTTTGCCCGACTTGGGAATTGAATCCGGGACTTTTGATGATCGGGGATCGGGATCCACCGAGGCGTTATTGTTATTATTTTGTTATTGTTTTGCATATTTTCAATAGAATGGCGGATGCTGCTACAACGGCTTTGGGGTTGACGAATACAGTGCAAGGGGTACTGAGTTCGTTGGCCCTTTTACAACTAACCTCCTTCGGGTATCCACCATCATACGAACCGAAAGGTACAGATGATTGAATAATAATTATAGAGTGTGTGAGTGTGTGAGGGAGTGTGCGTTTGTGTGAGTGTTTGTGTGTGTGTGTGTGTGTGTGTGTGTGTGTGTGTGTGTGTGTGTGTGTGTGTGTGTGTGTGTGTGTGAGGGTGTGTGTGTGTGTGTGTGTGTGTGAGGGTGTGTGTGTGTGTGTGTGTGTGTGTGTGTGTGTGTGTGTGTGTGTGTGTGTGTGTGTGTGTGTGTGTGTGTGTGTGTGTGTGTGTGTGTGTGTGGGTGTGTGTTCATATAATATGTGTTTAATTTAGTATGTTGTAATAAATTCTCTGTATCCTCCGATCGACTGTTATATTGCCTGTAAGCAAATTCCGAATTTGTTTAAGTCAGGGTAACAAAATTTGTCTATATTGTCCATTGATTACACACTCGGAAAGGTGTTGGAAAATTCCACGAGCTGTATTTGTATCCGCAACCTTTGACATACGAGCTCTGGCTAACGTGGCTCTTAGCGGCTCATGCAAGTCTACTCTTAGGTGCTTTGTTAGTCAAAGGAGCCTCATTCAATGACGAAGGCTAGTGTCCCAGCAATGATGACATACAATAACCTGGTGATGATGATATGATAATAAGGGATCAGAATAGAATAGAATAACAGAATAAAATACTTTTTGTACACATAAAAAAAACACATACATGTTAACAAAGAATTTAAAATTAAAATTGGAGTCGTACCAAGGGCGACCTTATCACTAAAAGCTATATCTTCCAGGCAACCTAGGGATGGAGAGGATTGATAATAAATAAGATGGAGGCGTTGAATAAAAAAAGGTGTACAGTAATACTTTATTACCTAAACATAAATACACATACATACATACAACCATATAAATATGTAGAACATATATACATACCATTTAGGAACAAAAAAAATAGTGGACTAACAGTAGAATTAAAATGACAGAGCTTTGATCTTGATCGTGATCTTTGATGAGTTTCTTAAAACTTTGCAGAGACTGCGCACGTCTACAGGCACAGGCAAAGCATTCCACAGGCGAGCAGCATGGACCGTAAAAGATTTGTCATAGAATCCTGTTGAATGCAGTGGAATCTGCAAACTCAAGTTCTCCGATGATCTCATGAAGCGGGAATGGGAGTCGTGCAAAAATCGGAAACGATCTTTAAGATAAAAAGGGGTGGTAGGGTTAAATAATATATTGTAAAGTAAGCAAAGATCAGTTAAGAATTCGCGAGCTATTTAAATATTTGACGCAACGTTTGTAGACCTAAAATTCTATAAAAATATGTCTAAATCTGTAATATAAAACATCAATTAACTTACAGATGGAGCCAGCTTCGATTTCATCGTGGTCGGGGGTGGAACAGCAGGATGTGTCGTCGCGAATCGGCTCACTGAAAATCCAAACACAACAGTTCTCATTATAGAAGCCGGTAAAGATCCACAGCTTGAGTCAGAAGTAAGTAAGTAATTATTTATTCAGTGCTTCCAATACATAAACATTATAATAGGTTTCCTATATAACATAACTATATAATATATAATAACTATATATTTAAGGTATAACGAGAAACAACTGAAAGGGCTGACCAACTCAGCTCATGCTGTAATTTGTAGCCACAACGCTGATTTTCAGCGGACCCAATAAAAAAAATTATATGTCAAGAGCCATAGTGTTGTAACGTTGTCGTTGCAATTTACTTAACGTTATATTTTTTATGCTATGCATCTTATAGCCTCCTTGGTAGTTTTAAAAACTATCTGTCAAATTTACATGCACGGTTCCGAAAAAGAATACTTTGAATGTCATCTCATTGTCATGGAATTTTATTATATTTTTGATAAAGATAAAGATAAAGATAAAGCTATTTTTATTTGCAAATATGAGTACATGATTGGTGGTACAGAAAAAATAAATTAATTCAGCCATATTTTACCACTAGGCATGCAAAATGCCATAGTAATTAATGCCATTATAATTCATGCCATTCCAGAGGATGGGCAGCAGCATCTCTCTGAGGTTACCCTCAACCTACTGCGATCGCCAACCCGCCTGCCAAGCGTGGCGATTACGGCAAATACCCCCCCATGATGATTTGGGGGAGGCCTTTGTCCAGCAGTGGACGTCTTTTGGCTGAGATGATGATGATGATGATGATGCAAAAATACGTGAAACAAAATTAAATTATTATAAATTCGAGTTAATTATATTATTAAGATAACTAATCAATTATTAATTGTTTCTCATTCAGGAATTCACTTACACTATAATATGCTCTACCTACTAATAAAATTCGAAGTTTATTCTTAAATTTCAATAGAGGCAATTCCTTCCAGCACTTGGGTATTTTATTATAAATATCTGGAGCCATGCAATAGACACTTTTGCGCATAAGTGCTGTCTTAGCTTGAGGTCGACATAGCAGACTATTGTCGCGCCTATTCCGTGGGACTACGTCGGCTAGGCGTTCAAAACGACTTGGGTTAGACTTAACAAAGACAGCTACTTCTAGTATGTATAGACTTGGCAACGTTAATATTTTAAATTGTTTAAAGTATGGAACGCAGCTATCAGTAGTTTTAAGCTCTTATGCACCTTTTTCGTGCCTTGAATGCTGTTTCTTTTCCGGTCGAGTTACCCCAAAATATAATAGCGTATCGTAAGTGTGATTCTACTATGCCGTAGTAGGCAGTAAGAAGTGCATCCGTGTATATTATAGGCGATACTGTATGCAGAGCGTATGCGGACTTACTAACTTTCTTGCATAAAGTATCGATGTGTGATTCCCAATTTAGCTTTTGATCTATTTCGAGTCCTAAAAATTTTGTATTTTCTACTTCTTCTATATGATGAGTCTTTCAAAATTCTTCAGTATAATACCATTGTTATAAAGTAACATCGATTGTGTCGAAATGTAATATGTAAAAACCTGTATCTATAAACAGGCTTTTTTCTGCTTAATTATAAATTTTACCTAAATAAATATAGTGGATCTCCTGAGTTTTTAATGGCCTTCAGGCTACAGTGTATGTAAATACATAAATATATCCAACTGCGGTACCTTCCTTCAGTACATCCGTGACCATGGCTGTGCTGAAATATCTGATACTGAATAACAACAATAAACATGGTTAAAATGTCATTAATAATTATTACTCTAAAGATGTAGAATTCTCTATATAGATCATTGATCAGTAATTTTTAGATGTGAATTTTTAATTTTTGGATTTCATTTCCCTCAAGTTGTGTTTTGGCGCTTTGGCAGTTTTCCCTTTTAACGATATACTATATATATCTAATATATAAAATTCTCGTGTCACAGTTTTCGTTGCCATACTCCTCCGAAACGGCTTGACCGATTTTGATGAAATTTTTTGTGCTTATCCGGTATCTATGAGAATCGGTTAACATCTATTTTTCATCCCCCTAAATGTTAGGGGTAGTCCACCCCTAAATTTTTTTTTTATTTTTTTAGACAAAATTTTTAATTTTTATTTTTTTATGATACAACATACAAAAATACATACAATCCTCAAATTTTTTTTTATTTTTTTTTTAATTTTTTTTTTATTTTATTTATATGGCAAAACAACGTTTGCCGGGTCAGCTAGTTAGATATATATTTATCTTTATAAAAAAACCTATAATATTAATTTGTATAATTTTAAAGAAAAAGAAATGTATAAAAATTCAGTGACTTTTTTTGTGTTTTATAGTAGATACTTTAAATATTAAAAGGGAATTATAGGTCTGTTCACAGTTATTTGTTCGATTTTATAAATTTAATTAACTGTTTCCAAAAATAATTACTCGTCGCTGGTCGTGTCGCGTAATAAGATAAGATAAGATAATGAGATAAGATAATTTATTGCTGTATAAAACTTAGCTTGTATACAAAAACTTTAAATATGTAATTAATGTTAGGGTATACAATAAAATAAATTATGTAATACCTAAGCAATAGAATGACGCGGTCAGCCAGACGTAATGTTCAGGCATTAAATCTAAGCGTATGGCAGACATGTGTCTACCCTGCCCTGCGCCTCGTTGTAGTGCCGGCACAGATTTCTGCGCGACGCGTGCGTGTCGACACATGTTTTTTACCATTTTATTATAATTTTGTAATAATGACAGAACAATTAACAGAACTCCCTCGATAGTACAAATTATCCAATAATAGAACGCCTGAAAAGTAGCAACAACTCACATTATCAGACTCTGACATTGACATTGACAACTCATGTGTCCGTACTGTGTCACTTACCTGCGTCGCAGCATGCGTCCGCGGCCTATGTCTGCCCCAACTGCCCTGCCCCGCAAAATCTGCACTGTGCTGTGCTGTGTCACCTGCGTCTCAGCATACGCTTTGTCGTAGCATCTGTGCTGCGCATAATATATGCGCATATGGAACTCCAATATATTTCCATTGTGCGATATTTTATATAGGAACCAAGTATTTTAATGTTTTCCGCAAATAAATATAATTATACTATGCTAAAGAAATTATATACAGACTAGAGGCCGGTCGCGGTTTCACCCGCGTGGTTCCCGTTCTAGTGGGAATATCGGGATAAAAATCATATTTGTTAATCCAGGTTATAAACTATCTGTATGCTGAATTTCATCCAACATTCATTCAAACCCTGCCGTGGAAAGTTTTTCAACATTTGTGTTTTTTTTTTTCATCCAAATCAATTCAGTAGTTTTTACGTGAAAGAGTAACAAACATCCATCCATACTAACAAACTTTCGCGATTATAATATTAGTAGGATTTAAACCTGTTTATACGAGTATGTTACTGATAAAATCTTTAGCTTTAAAGTAACGTTCCATCGTCCACCTCTTCTTAGCCCTAGGATTAGAATAAGGCCAAGAGCAAGCCCATCTTAAAATAAACAATGTTTGGCACATGTTTGGCAATAAATTTTTGGCACATGTTTGGCACAATATTCGAAATTTTTATCTAGGAAAGGTTGGGCAAAGTTTGATTCGAATTTTTCAATGCATAGCTCGGGTTTGTGGTCACCAAACAGCATTTCGCGAGCGTGGTGTAGCCAATACCCCTCGATTCCTGCGATGACCTGATGGGATGTAGGGATGGATGGATGGATAGGTACATAGACGGTGTGTTAGGCTTTACTAACAATAGAACAATAAAACAATAACAAAAAAATTACTGATTGTTTCAGCTTGCAGGCTTATTCTCGTTCACACCAAGAATGAGCTACGACTACAATTACCAGTCAGTAAACGACGGATACACCGCACAGAATCTGCAAGAAAACATTGTAAGGTTGACAGCAGGCAAAGCGCTCGGGGGAAGCAGTATACTGGACCACACCATATTCTTTAGAGGAGACAAACGCGATTTGGACGACTGGGCCAAAGCAGCCAATACTTCAACTTGGGGATATGAGAGCATGTTGCCCTACTTTATCAAAAGTGAAAAGGTCACCGATGAAGAAATCCTCAACTCTTATACAGCAAGCTTTCATGGTACCAATGGTTACATGGGAATATCCAGGGAACCTAACAGTGCAAACGACAACATCATTAAAGCTTTTGAACAGTTAGGTTACAGCTATAACTTGGACATAAACAGTAACGTCACAGTAGGTATAACTCAACCTTTTGTACATATTTTTGACAATAGACGTTCAAGCTCTGCAAAATCTTACTTAGGCCCCATAAAGGATAGACATAATCTATTTGTGTGGAAGGAAGCTAAAGCCCTGAAAATATTATTCGACAGTAATAACAATGCCGTCGGTGTGCAAGTACAAAATTCAAACAAAAGTTTCATAACTGTTAACGCCAACAAAGAAGTTATTCTTTCAGCCGGAGTTTTTGGTACTCCACAATTGCTCATGTTATCTGGTATCGGACCAGAGTCTCACCTCACAACATTTAACATCACCGTTAAATCTGATTTGCCAGTAGGTGAAAATTTTCAGGACCGTGTCAGTACAGTTGTAATGTATCAACTAGACCCTTCTATAGCTCCCACACCTCCCATAGAGCCTACCAAAATTCCTGTAGCTTTTACAGTAGCATCAAAAGCTATGGACAACTCACAGAGCTACTCGGACTTTCAATTGGTCAACTTATTCATTCCCCACGATTTCGCAGCTTTAGTGCAACTATGTGTGAATGTATACAAATTCAACAATAACATTTGCAATAAGATAGCCAGGGCGATAGTAGGCAGAAATGCACAATACTCAATTATGAGTAAGAATCGTCCAAAATCTAGGGGCACAGTTCTACTAGCCAGCACAGATCCTTTTGCTGCTCCAATAGTCAACATGGGCTTATATTCAAACCCTGATGATTTGGATGAAATGGCGTCGTACCTTCTCGATTATTCAAAGATTCTGGATACACCTTACTTCAAAAGTGTTAACGCGACGTTCGTAGATTTGGCATTGGGTAAATGCAATGGGAAGCTTAAGAATAGTCTTGAGTTTTGGAAGTGTTACGCTCTTGAAATTTCGCTTACAATATGGCATTACTGTGGTACGGCTGCTCTTGGTGCCGTTGTAGATTCCACATTAAGAGTCAATGGAGTTTCCAGACTACGTGTAGTGGATGCAAGCGCTATACCGAACATGGCCGGCAATCTCGTTGCTCCAGTTGTAGCTCTAGCGGAAAAGGCATCGGATTTGATCAAGGCTGATAATCAGTAAAAACAACCGGTTAAGCATATTTATAGTTACGGGTTTATCTTTAGTCTCTAATCTGGATTCAGCAGCTATGTATCTACTACAGAAATGTGTTGTTTTCATTACGATATTAAAGTAAGTTGTTACAACATGTCATGGATTTTTATGCATTTTGAATAATTTGTTTTGTTTTATTTGTCCCCATTCTGTTTTTTTATATTTATGTTATTAAGTAGTTTAATTTCAATCTAGCGAAACTACGCAGACATAGCAACTCTAGTTGCGAGCTTTGGTGATCGACAACAGACAATCAGTTGCTGCAAATAGAAACTGTTAAAGTACTAGTTGTTTCAAGTTGCTAATTTTCGCAATTGGCAATTATACTTACTGTTGCACTGTCTGTGGAACGCTTAATTTTCACGCTATGATATCACATCACAAGCTCATTACATATCCCCACTGCTGGGGCAAGAGCCTTCGGATGATTGGATAGGGAGCTCGGTGGGTGGTCTGCATAAAAAACTGATCAGTTTTTTAAAGCAGACAAACCACTGCTAGGAATGAAAGATGATGAATGATTGTGTAGTACGCGGAGTAAAAGACGAGAAGAATAAAAGACAGAACTAGAATGACAGATTATTGTAAAAATAAAATCTCCGATCATGTTGGAGAAAGTTAAAATTTCAAGAAATCCTCGCTTTTTAGAGCTGTTTTTACTTTTTTTTAGTTTCCTGTTTTTAATTTCTAAATTCTTAGACACGTGTTGTCGATTCTTATGCTAATGCCGGCTATTCTTAAACTAGTATCTACTTACCAGTTTCTGAAGGCTAATTAAAAATTCTATCATGTCAAGGTTTATTTATTTCAAACCATTCTTATGATAATTAGGCGTACCTAATTAAAATAGATAATCGCTACGTTACTACTTTACGGTTAACATACTCGTAATTTTTGACATTGAATAAGGCTCCTTTGGCTTACAAAATAAGAGTAAACTGTTGATAATAGTTGGTAGACCCGGTATGACAGAGAGTGCAGGTTCGAATCCCGTTTGCAGAAATTTCATTTCAACGTTTAAATGTGTTACAGCCGGTTGCACCAAAATTGATATACATTTACAAATTCATTTTTACGTTTTACTTATACTATTCCGTTACTTTCACGAATTCGTAAATCTACGTTGCACCAACAAAATACGAGTAAAAGTATCAGTAAAATTACTTGCTACACAAATAGAGCGTTAATTTTACCAGTTTACCTCAGTAGTTTTTTACTACCATGGTAGTTTTTTAACCGACTTCAAAAAAGGAGGAGGTTTCTCAATACGACTCATATATATATATATATATATATATATATATTTTATGTGTTTGCGGATAACTTATGCGTTTATGAACCGATTTTGATGATTTTTTTTTGTTGGAAATGAGATATCCCAAGAGTAGTACCATAATAAGAAAACCAGGATCTGATGATGGCATCCCAGAGAAATCGAGGGAAACCTTCGAAAATCGTAGTAGCGACTAGTGCGCTTATTAATGTTTTCATTAAGTATTTTAAAGCACTACTATTTAATGAAGGTCTGGAGTCAATCTAATGATGGAGCCGAAAGACAGTCGAGGGAACTCCTCAACGATTTACAGCAATTACATGGTGTTTGGGCTTGATTAATTTGTATTGATGAGAACTTTACACCTAGATGGATTGTGACTATCATTAGAGGTCTGATGATGAAGACGAAGGTCAGTCAAGGGAACTCCTCAACGTTTTACAGTAGCTACCTTGTGTTTGGTCTTAATTCATTTCTATTGATAAGAACTTTGCACCCCCATATGGGTTATAAGTGCCATTACAGGTCTGATGATGGAGACCATAGACTGTCGAGGAAATTCCTCAACGATTTACAGCAGTTACCTTTTGTTGGGCTTACTTCATACAGTTCAATATGCCAAAATGTTTAGTTCGTACAAAAATAATACCTAATTAAGATTGAAGTTTTTCATAGGAATACCACTACCTACTAGGCGGTCGTTTCCTTATCCGATAAGCATCCTTGTTAGGTCTACCCATCACTAAAATTCGTAAAATAAAATAATTTTTAACAAAAAAAAACCGACTTCAAAAACAGGAAACCTAAAAAAGTAAAAACAGCTCTAAAAAGCAAGAAATAATATTGAAATCATATTATTAATTACCTAGATACGCATACCAGTTTTAAAAAATGTCTACTGAAGTCGGGTGGTTGGTGGTCAGAACTTGTAGAAAATATTATAGTGATTTATTCTCTCAGAGCACGTTTCTTTAAATAAATAGAGCGTTTTCTAACCTCCAACACGAATTGCAAACACGAACGAACTGTCATAATCTTATACTTTTACGTTATGAGCAAAGTTTGAGCTACGTAAAAAGTAACCGTATAATGTAACCGTAAAACGTATCGCAAAGCATGGTACAACAGCGTTTTACATTATACGTTTACTTTTTACGTTACTTTTTACGAATTTGTAAAATGAAAGTTTTGGTGCAACCGGCTGTTAGCCTTTAAAAAAAGGAAGAACGGCCGCTCGATTCCCCGTCAGCATCGTCTTGCTCGACGAAGCGGGGATATTGTCTTTATTCAAAATTCGAAATTCAAAATCATTTATTCAGTTTAGGCAACAAGTAGCTGTTGTGAATGTCACTATGCCATCGGTTCGTAAGTCTACTCTGGGTTACCGCAGCAGCCCCCACATGAAGTGAGGTAGCGCGCACATGCGAGGGAGCCACGGTGTCAACACAGGTTGCATCCCACACCAACGGCCTGCCAAGCTTCCAGGCCCATGTTTCCATGCTTCATTTTTGATTGAATCTTAAATAATAAAATTTAACAGGCTCAGGAGAAGCGTCCCATAGACACTTATACAGTTGACTTCCTAATATGTGAGATGGCATTAGATGGTTAATTACGGTTGGAAGGTAATGCCCAAGATTGTGTGAATCATACACAAATTTTGGAGTCCTTAATTGACTTCAAGTTACCAATATAACTGAATACATTAAACTGTATGCAGCTGATAAGTGATTACACTGCTCAGCGCTTGTTTCTTATTTTCATTAATTTGCTTGAAATTTGCAAGAAAGCATGTATGTTTTTGGACTTATTCACAGGTATTGTGTGTAAAATGCTTTGCAGATATTTAATAAAACATCATTAATCAATGGCTTTAGAATATTTTTTTTTACTTAAATCCACCTAATGTTAAGTGGAAATGGAGTCCAGACGCGAAGATAACTGGTGCAGCGTGAAAACAAACGTAACAGCAGTTAACCTCACTCTGCCGGCCCACAAGGTGCTTGTTCACGCCTTTTTGAAGGACCCCATATCATAGGAAGGACGGAACACGTGTGCTGGTAGACTATTCATCATTTGGAGGTGCGACAGAGACAGAAATTTCTTTGTGCGCGATGGGATATTTGAGACAGTGAAGCGGTGACTCCGAAGAGCAGCACGTGTACTCCTATGAAGGAAGGGTGAAAGTGGGATGAGGTCAAAGAGCTCTTCAGAGCACTTGCCATGGTATAAGTGGTAAAACACGCTGAGTGACGCCTATTGCAGAGATTCGAGAGTATTTGCAACTTCTGCATTGCCGATAATGCGTTCAGCGCGACGCTACAATCTGTCCAAGGCATCGAGAAGGTACTTTGCGGAACCGTCCTAGATTTGCGAGCAATACTCCACGCAAGACCGTACCTGTGCCTTGTACAAAAGGCACAACTGGTCCGGCGTAATGAATCGCCGCACTCTGTTCAGAATACCGAGTTTTCGTGAGGCTGTTTTGATCACGGCTTTGATGTAGTTGCTTTGGCTCAGATCGCAGCGAATCGTCATACCGAGCATGTTGATACTGCTCTGCAGGCTAAAAAATGTACCCTGAAGAGTTGGAAGGGGAAGGAATTGTGACTTTTTTTGCCGTGAACGCACACACCTGTGTTTTCTTGGCATTGAACTCAACCAGATTATTGGAATTATTGGAATTTAAATTTTTAACTTATTATGTTAGACCAGACCCGAAACAATCCGTCTATGTTCTAGGATCTACTCGCGTTTATTTTACATATTAATTTGAACGTCGTCCGGATAAACATTAAATCAAAGTAATGTGTAAAATAAACGCGAGTAGATCCGTAAAAGTAGTTTAATTTCAATGTGTAGTGTTCGCGTTAACTAAAGATTTAAAAAAAATCTGTCTATCATATTTTAATCTCACTTATATATAACGTGCATACAACACGTGCAAGGAAGTAGGCACACACAACTGTGTTCGGTAAACCAATATATCTTTCTAAGTTATGTCCGAAACAAAAGCAAGGTCACCCTGAAACTATGACACTACTTTAGAGCAAACATTCTGAGCATTATGCTCTAAGCAAATATCATTCCAATATTAATTTGTCAATTCATACATAACTAAATTTACTTAAAATAATTTATAATATAAAAGATAAAAGGCTACATATACACGTATTTTATATATGTTAAGGTTGCCACAAATAAACAACGAATAAATAATAATAGTCTATGACTGTCCCACTGCTGGGAAGAGACTTCCATCGTTGAAATCAAGTCATCACTACAATTTATGGGTAAAAGCATTATTACCACACTGATAAACGCGTGCTATGCATCAAAAAAATCCAAAACACTTCGCCCGACTTCGCAATTGAGCCTGAGATTTTCAGGTATCGGGCCCAGCGCTTCGCAACTCGACCACCACCGAGGCGTTCAAGAATAAACTACCTAAGTGTTTACGCTAATTTGTGATAGTGTGTAAATTTCTCAATAGATGGCAGCACTAACAGCGTTCCTCAATCGCGCTGTCAAGATTCGCATTAAATTTCATTACCTCCGTTCATATGTTTCTTTTATTGAGTTCTACCAATATATTTATCAAAGTGTGCAATACAGTGGTTTTATTAGTGTGTTCCCCAAAGTGAAGTTATCAAATCTACACTATGTCTTTTTTATTCTCACCTGATGTTAAGTGACGATAAAGCCGAAGGTGGAAGCGTACTTCACTAGGAATCATTAACCATTCAGGACCTGACTACCTTACACAATCGGTACACATCATCTACTATCGTTGTTGTTGTTATAGCGACAGGCTCAGACAATAATAATAATCTATATAAATAAAAATGAATCGCTAAATGCGTTGCTAATCGCAAAACTCGAGAACGGCTGAACCGATTTGGGTGATTTCTTTTTTGTTGTGTTTGATGAAGTCTGAGGAAGGTTCTTATGGAGAGAAAAAACATAAAAATACGAGGAAAATAGTAAAAACAACAATTTTCTTTTCCCATACAAACCACTCTATCCCTTACTGTCAAACATTTGACGTCAATCAAAACAAAACAAAAAGGCGCGTTAGGATTATCTTTGGTATGCCTTCAAGTTGATTAGAGGTCAGATTTATTTATTTACGCGCCAAGTCATCAAACAAAAAATATCGTGTACCTTAAGGCATTACTATAAAAATATCATCACATTACATATTACTAAAGCCTTTCAATGTTATTTTATTTCTATTAGACTGTGGCAGGCCAATAACTTTTGACAGAACGAAATCTGTTGGGGCTACTCGAGGCAGCTATTAACATAAAAAATCAATGTAACTTTGTTTTAGAGAAATAAAGTAGAACAAGGTCTGCCGGGACAGCTAGTAAATAATATATTCGTTTATTTTTAGGTAATAAATAATTTCCAGTTACTAAATAACAGGCCTTTGCCCGCTATACCTTTTTAAAAGATGTACAATCATTTAGTGATTGCTACACTTTTATTTTTAAAAGTACGTGTGACGAGACTGACGAGGCACGAGCCTTCCCTATGGATGGATAGGGAGAACGGGTCATAAACAACCACGTGGGCCCAGTGCCGATTGGCGGTTATTAACGACTGCTAATGCAGCCGGGACCAACGGCTTTACGTGCCTTTCAAACACGGAGGAGCTCGAGATGATACATTTTTGGTCACCCATCCAATGACCGACCTTTGCGAAAGTTGCTTAACTTCAGCACCTGTTACCACCTGCACCTGCCCTGTTGAAGGGTTAATACATACCTCGAACAACGTACACATATCTCACAGCTCGGAACAGTCTAACCGCTCTTTTTCGGAGATTCCGTGTCTGTGAGAGGGTGTCTATGAATGCGTTGCTTGACCGCTTTGCGTTTGTATGAAGCTTTCAACAGTCTTATGATTTAAGTTTCTCACCACCCCCAAAAAAGCCTAGTGACGCAAAAGGACCAGCTGAGACAAACTCTTTTTAGAACAACAAGGAAAAGCCGCGTTCCATCGGGTTATTCCCGTCCGTCCCACCAGCTTTGCCCCACCAGTAGAACGAACGGGAATTCTATAAATTAATTAATTTTAATTCCCGTTCGTCCCACCATCATTATTGGTAGGACGAACGGGAAGGATATTTTATACGATTCCCGTTGGTCCCACTAATACGACAATTGGTTTTTGAGGTACAAACGTTAATGTTATTATCATTTGAAACTAAAATTAAAGTCTAGTGATAAGTAAAATAAAACACATCAAATAAATCATCTTTCAATTTTAATACTGATAAATCACGTATATAACAGATTAAAAGTAGAAAAAAGCCTCTGAATAATTATTATTGCTAAAATCACAGATCAATGACTACTGATGATCAATGCGGGCTGAATACTCGTTTGTACATCATCATCATCATCAGCTCATAAAGTCCCCACTGCTGGGGCACAAGCCTTCCCTATGGATGGTTAGGGAGAACGGGCTATAAACCACCACGCGGGACCACTGCGAATTGGTGGTTGTTAACGACTACTAATGCAGCCGGGACCAACGGCTTTACGTGCCTTCCGAAGCACGGAGTAGCTCGAGATGATAAATTTGTGGTCACCCATCCGATGACCGGGCTTTGCGAAAGTTGCTTAACCTCAGCAATCGCAGACCGAGCGCGTTAACCACTGCGCCATCGAGCTCCACGTTCCTCGTTTGTACACTGAGTCTAAATAAAATATTTAGTAAAACCAAGCTACTTTCAGTTTTGTGCGCCCCTACGCGTGAATACTTATTCGGCTAATCAATAGTGATATAAAATATTGGGTTTTGTTATTTCATTTATTCTTACACAACAAGTCGGGTACGCAAGGTACGTCTCTTCTATTTCTATTATTTTTATTGAAATGAAAGAACATTGCGACAAGCGGAAAATCTTTATCTTTATTTATATCAATCTTCTGTGCGTGTGTCTTTGAACTCCTTCTAAACGGCTGGACCGATTTGGATGAGATTTTCTGTGTGTGTTCAAGTGGATTCGATAATGGTTTAGATTTACAATTGGACCCGGTAGGTGGCGCTGCTATAGGGGTCCATCATAGGATACGGGTGTTCTTAAGCGGGCGAATGATTTGTTAGTTTTGTTGTCATGGAAACTGTCACAGCGGTACGAAGTCCGCCGGTCAAATCTTCTGTGCGTGTATATGTTATCGAACTCCTTCTGAACGGCTGGACCGATTTAGATGAAATTTCTTGTGTGTGTTCAAGTGGATTCGAGAATGGTTTAGATATACAATTTTTTTGACCCGGTAGGTGGCGCTGCTATAGGTGTCCATCGTGGGATCCGGGTGTTCTTAAGCAGACGAATGATTTGTTTGTTTTGTTGTCATGGAAACTGTCAAAGCACTACGAAGTCCGCCAGTCAGCTAGTTACTTTATAATTATTATTTTACGGTGTTAGATATTTAAATACCTACCCAAAATAATACAACTATTATTTCACTTCTAAGAGCGATTAAATAGATCTTTGAAATTATTATTATTTTTAAATCTTTATTGTATACATCCCATGAAAAGTTTAAACTGTTCAAACTAAAAGTCAATTTTAATGAAACTTTCTATGTTCAGAACACAGTGATCTAAAGAGTTAATAGACGACTTTTAAATAAAATCAACAATTTAAAAAAAACGTGGCTTGAAAAGTTTCAAATGGCATTTTATATATTTTTCTAGATAATTTGAAAAGTGACTTTGCACTGCCTGTTTTATTTCATTTGCCAGCTCATGCGCTTTGTACACACATCAAATTGTCAAGGGATCAAGTACATTTCAAACTTTTTTGGATCGTTAATGAATCGTTTTAGTGAATTTCACGATATGAATGATTTTTTTTACATTGCTTAAATTTAATATGGAAAATTAACTGTCAATCTGAATTCCTATAAAAGAGCGTAATGACAATTTTACAAAAGCAGTACAGTTTCTGCACTGGAAGTGAAAAAATTTGCAACGATATGGAGCGATGACGTCATTTGACAAGAGAAGAGGTGTTGAGAGCCGTTGGAATGTTGGAAGCTGGTTTCATGCAACGTACTGTGGCTGCTGCCATTGGCACTACACAGAGTGAGGCCGCTCGAGTCGTAACACGCACTCTTGCCGATTCTCATATCAACGTCCTGTCGTGGCCTGCACAATCACCAGACCTCAACCCAATTGAGCATGCATGGGACATGCTCCAAAGAAGAGCTCTGCCGAGTATGGATGCCGTGCACACCCCACAACAACTTTTTGGCTTCTTATAAAGAACGTGGGCGGTTATACATCAAAAAGATTTGGATGAACTGATTTTAAGCATGCCAAATCGCTGTGCTTGTGTGATTCGTGTAAATGGTAGAAATACAGATTATTATTATTTTTATTTTTACAATTACATTTTATAAAATCAACCTTGTTCTTGTTTTTTTGCCAATTAGGTACTTAACGACCTTAACGTAAGCAATTTTCCCCAATTTGTAAAAAATGCATTTTTTCTTAATTTTGTCAACATATTATGGATAAAATTGTTTACTAAAACATAAAAAAATAGAGCAAGAAGCCAGTCCAGGAAAACCAGATTAGGTAATTATAATTAGAAAAAAAAATTATAGCTACAAATGTACTTGACCCCTAGACATTTTTGATATGTGTATATCAATACTAATATTATAATATAAAGAAAAAACATAAACAATAAAAATAGCTTTATTACTCAATATCGGTTTAACAAAATGTTGAGTCATCCCAGAAAGTAATACAATACTCGTGTTGGGGTTGACTCGCTCCCAAGATAATAACTTAATATTGAGTAGTACTAACAATTAATAAAGAGGAAAGCTTTGTATTTTATATTTTTGTTTGTACACATAAACTCTAAAACTACTGGACCGATTTAAAAAAATCTTTCACCATTAGAACGCTACATTAGCGCTAGTAACGTATGCTATATTTATTACAAGAAAAAAAATTGCTTAACGATAAATACATAGAAATACGATTTGTTTGTTTTGTGGTCTTGTCATAGATACTTCTAAAGCGGTACGTAGTCCGCCGGGTCAGCTAGTAATCTAAATACAGCATTATTTCATTTAATAATTCAAAGGAATAAATCTTACTGACCTACTTTTAATATAAAAGTATAAATTTGAAGTTTTGTGTACTGACCCCAAATTTCAATATGAAGATGGCTCTACATAATGGTGATGGTTATTTAAGGGTGCGCCGTCCATAAGTGACAAGTGTCATATGTTTTATTTGAAATGTCGTCGTCCATATTTATTTGATGCCGCGCGGCCATACTAATTTTGTATGGGGAATTTAAGGTGCTTAATAAAAAATGATTATTTAAATAACTACTTGATGAATCGAAAATGTAGTCTAGCAATTTGTAGTTTATCCATTGATGATTGTTTAGACAAAATCAGAGGTACAATAATTTAGATAAACTATAAGAAATCTACTAAACGCCGCCACTCGTTTTCATGATTTTTGCCCAACTTTAAATGATATTGTAGAAAAAACTATAGCGTGTTATGAATTTATGGTTTTGACAAATTGTAAACACGTTCCCTATGACTCTAAATATATATTTTTTTCATTTAATACGATAGTATTTTCAATTATATCTACTTAACCGTAACTGCATTTTTGGCATTTTTTTGTCGGCGCACCCTTATAATAATTAATATTATGAACCCTTAATAATATTCGACATAACACCAATTTAAGAAAAACTGCAAACGTGACTCCTACAATCACGGCAAGAAGTCATCGCAACACTCAATATACATATTGAGTTTAATTTCATTTCTTGTGTAAAAAATTCGAAAGGTGCTTACAAAAACCTTGTAAGACCATGGCACAGCAGGATAAATAAATATTACAATTTTCAAAATATGTAAAGTCATAACATGTTAATAGATATATTTATACAATGGATTCAGATAAATAAAATAAATTGTATTGTTACATACAATCAATTAAAAATAATAATTTATACATAGAGTTATTATAATCATTTTGAGTTGACTTTATTTAATTTTGTCCAAAGGCTCACCTATAATAATTATATTGTTTTAATTCAAGAATTAGAATGGACTTCACCGCGTCCACCCTGGCCACTCTGAAGGCCGGCCAGTTCAACTTCGGCGTACTCGCTGCCTTGCAACTGACTTCGTTGTCGTTCCCACCTAATTATGAACCTAAAGGTAAGTGAAGTCATGCTTTCGACACCCTTGACCACGACCAGCTCCCTGATTCCATAAACAAAACGTAACGATATCGTAGCGACTCATTTTTAACTGACTTCAAAAAAAGGAGGAGGTTTTAATTCAATTCAACAATTTAACTTTAAAAAAATACAGTCAATGCAACTCAATTCGACTGTATTTTTTTTTATGTTTGTTACCTCAGAACTTTCGATTGGGTGAACCGATTTTAATGATTCTTTCTTTATTTGAAAACTGGTGCTTCCCGTGTAGTCCCATTTTAATTTGGTCCAGTTCTGATGATGGAATCCTTAAGGAATTGAGGGAACTCCTCAAATATTGTAGGCATACCTATAGCGATTTTGGTATTTTCAGCAAAAAGTCAAGCATTTTCATTTAGAAAGTATCATTTGATGAAGTGTAACTGATAAAAAATACCACAGATTGCCACGGGAACTCCTCAATGATAAGTATTTCACGGGTGGCCATAAGAGAGGGTGCCGCGCGGACGCAAAACTGCGAGTTTGGGCATATAGCTAGCGATCGGCGCGTGGATGAATTTGATTGCTTGATTGATGATGAATTGAACATGAATACGCACGCACACTAATAACTGTACAGAACAGGCTGGTGATTTAATTGGAGCAATGTTTACTTTCGTAAAATCATAGGCGTTTGGGTAAAAATAATAAAAGTCTTAATATTTGCATTTTTTTAAATATTTTTTTTTTGAGTTACCTATTAAAAAAAATTGCCTCAATGTACAAATTCAAATTCAAATTCAAATTCAAAAATCATTTATTCAGTTTAGGCTACAAGTAGCTCTTATGAATGTCGCTGTGCCATCGGTTCGTAAGTCTACTCTGGGCGGGAGATCTTGCACTGAGAAGAACCGGCAAGAAACTCAGCAAGTGTCCAGCTCTTTTCTCCCTTACAGCGTCAAAAAAAATAAAAATTGAAAAATGCCCTATCATAGCAGGACACTTTCCATTACAAATAAACACAAAAAAAATATAGAAGACAACCACAACATGTAAAAAAACAAAACAAATAAACAAATCTAATATATCAAATTTACATCTGGTATAAGTTAAATTTCCACAATGTCATACAGTACCACTACAGTACTCTAATAAAAGTCAAAAATTGTTTAAGAAAAACAAAGTCAAACTATAGTAATTAATACTAACAATAAGATAAGTATGCAAGAGCAGACCAGCCTCCACAGGCGGCACCCGTTCACGAGTATGACATATGAATCAGCCATCGCTTCGCTCAACCATAATTTAGGGAACGTAACGACCCGACGCACACGCCACCATCGCAGAGACAATAAAGAGAGCATGACACACTTAAGATACTTTAAATAAAAAACTTAATGATCTATTTAACGCAACGCTGTTTGTTATCTGTAGAACACTGTTCAAAACTATCATGTCAGTATAAAAATTATATAAATTAAACATAGTTCTTAAGCTTTCATCGTTACTAACTATATATGGATGGAAATCTGAATTTATTTTATTTTATTTTTTATATTCATATTTTTAAAATAAAAAAATAGACAACAGTGGCCTGCGGAATATCAATACAAACATGTTGATGTCGGATTATTGTTTCGTGTGCTATATTTACAAACTGAAGAAATACGTTTTTAGATATCATTACTTTTACGTATTGTTCATGCAGTTTCTGGGTATTTTTTTTAAATTCCAAGACAACCATGGCCTTGTGAAAGGATCAAACTAACCTACACTAGTCCTTTCAATGTATATGACTTACGTATACAGCGCCTAGTACCAGTGACTTACAAACACGTAATTTTTCGAAATTCCGCGCGGCACCCCCTTAAGCGACTATGACGAAGCAAAAGAAGGCAGGCACCGGAACTCAGTTTTTGATTTCCTTCTTTGAGATAGGCGTTTCTCGTTTTCTTCGCTTGTCTCATTTAACACGTTGACTGCGTAGCTAGATTTATGCTACCTGCTACTGGTGCTTCACGAGATCTAAAAGAACTCGTTGTTGTCTTCTGCATATGACGGGACGATATTCCTTAGATGTCGTACGGACTCTTACCTTAAAATCTTTTTATTTTAATGAAAATAGCTCGAAATAAGGTTTTTTTTCATGTATCGGTAGATGGTAGATATGTCATTGTGTATGTGGACTCGCCCGGAGATCAATACAAAAATGGAAACAAAAATACAAAAAAAAACACGAGACCTTTAGAATCTCGTAATGCACTGAAAGTAAGAAAATTAAGAGACTATTTAGATCGTGTAACGCACATGTGACTAAATACCGATAAAAACAATAGTGATGGGATTGAGAAAAAAAACATTTTGTCGAGAAGGAATAAATTTTAATGTAAGTAAGTATCAATTGTAGTTGCTCATTTTCCTTGGATTTTGATGATAGGATAACGTTCTCTACATTCTTCTATATTGTATATTGTTTGATGTAGGGATAGTTGAAATCGACTTTTGGTTAGCTTCTGGTGATCTATCAAAGTCCAATTAAGTGCTAAGTTTTTCTTTAATTATATTTTTCTTTTTGGAATTTGGTGTAGTAGTTCGGCAATTTTTTTTTAATCAAACGACTAAGTAATCAAAGTCAATGATATTTGATACTGAAATATTGCTTAAAGAACCAAACTCCGATTTACTTTCATTCAAGGGATCGAGCGTTACATCGTCAGTCTTAGAAGTATATTCTTTAAAGTTTATGTCGTTTTTAGGTTAAGTGGATTTACATTACTAAGTTCTTGATAAGTGAGTGCAGAACTTGGGCTAGTACAAATATTTTCACATGTGGCCTTTGGAACACGTTGAAGCACTTTTCGATAAAGCGATTGTGATTTTGGAGAATGATTATATTTATTCGTCACAACATTATCATCACAATTATTATTGGAGAATGATAGTTCTAAAATTCTACGTGTCCTTTTCCGGTTGTTTTTATCCATGATAGCAAACAAAAACAGTTGCACACTTTGAAAGTTGACACATATAGCTAAATGTAAACAGGCTTCGTACGAAATATTTACGAGATCTAAAGAGTCTCGTGTCGCACTAAAGTATTTTTTTTACTATCTGGTCGCTACGAGACCTATAAGATCTCGTACGTTTTTATTGATAAAAATACAACATTTACGATACATAAGAAAGGTGGGCTAAGGCATCTCACTCTAACTTAAAAAGAACCTAACGAACATTCATTAGCACAAGCGGGATAGACAGACAATTGCACTTCCGCACTGAATTGAATACTCGTACGAGAACCATAAGATCTCGTAACGCAGTAAACGTGTTAAACGGCGCTGTCTCATACAAGCAGCGCGTTTAGTATGTCTACCCATATTCGCTTTTGATAAATAGATCGAAAAGAATCACGAAAAAGCGAGAAATAAACAAAAATTTTAACAAAAAAAACCGACTCTAAAAAATTTGACTGAAAAAATTGCACTAAAAAGTAAAAATTTATTGCGTTGTTTATTTTGTTCAATTTACTTGCAATTAACCTTTATTATACTCAATCTGTGTGGTGCCGGGGATAAAGAATTGCACCACCCCATCTTTTCCCGTGGGTGTCGTAAAAGCCGACTAAGGGACCATTCCAGAGGATGGGCAGCAGCATCTCTTTGAGATTAAGTCTCAACTTACTGCGATCGCCAACCCGCCTGCCAAGCGTGGCGATTACGGCAAATACCCCTCATATTCTTGGGGGAGGCCTTTGTCCAGCAGTGGACGTCTTTTGGCTGAGATGATGATGATGATGATGATGATGATACTCAATCTTATATTCTTAAAAACTATGCGACTGCCATATACTTAACTTCACATCTTACAGAACACATATAATACTATTATGACAAACAAGCAAAAACCAAATATTTACCTACTTGCAATCCACATAAAGAAACAAATAAAAATTATTGTCTATATAAGCCGTCTAAAAATATATTTTTTATTTGTTTCTTTATGTGGATTTGGTATTTGCTTGTTTGTAATAATATGTGTTCTGTTAGATGTGAAGTTAAGTATATGGCAGTCGCAAAGTTTTAAAGAATATAAGATTGAGTATAATAAAGGTTAATTGTAAGTAACCCTTCGAATCTAGTAGGGCACGGGGACACGCACTACTGCGTGATGCCGTTCCCTCTAGAAAACCACCGAAGGTGATTCGTTTCACACGGCTTGAGGAACCCTTTAAGTTTCACGCCGCCCCCAAAAAAGCCGGGTGAAGCTGAAAATGCCAATTGAGGCAATCAGCAATTTCTTTTTAAAAAAAAGAAACCTCTTGGCGACGTAAGAAAAGAGTTGAAATTACGCCAAACAAATTTTTTTTCGTTATGGGATTGTAGCAGCGCCTCTTTTGGCGACATAGCTACGAGAAGAGTTAACATTTTGTTAAACAAATTCTCGTTTTCATTAATGTGATCGAATGGCGAGTGAAACTCGGCCAGGCACTCTGAATACGGTTGGTTGGAATTACGTTCGAACGAGTTGAAAATCGGCCCGATTGACGGATGAGAATACAAAAATGGTTTCAATGCCAAGTCGCTCCGACTGGACTGGCGAACATTACGGTTTTGTTACGAGAATCGGGGCACTGTTGAAAAGAAAGTTGCGTGCACCCTAACTTGGGTTGCCAGGCTGAGGATGTTGGGTACTGGTACCGTCAGCAGACCATCCGCGTCCGGTGGGGTTCCAAGCTGACAGATAGCTGCCGGCTTCCGTGCGGTGTGACTCGGTGCACTGACCTCTCCCAATCTGTTCAACCCCTACGTATTTTTTAAAATATCTCTGGTTCTTCATACCACATGGTTTCAGTGATGGTAAAGCCGAAGCTGGAAGTGCACTTCACCTGGAATCCTCGACTACTGAGGCACTGGACATCTTATCTCTTGCTGCCGGAACACAACAATACTACAAACATTGATGTTGTGGCGACATATTTAGATAAGATGGTGGTAGCTAGCCAGGCGGACGAACAACCTCTATCACCAACCAAACCGAGTACACAAACATGTACCCACCGCTGGAAAACGAACCCGGGACCCCACAGAGGCGGTTAAATGATGTGATTGTGGATCTGAGTAGCACTAGAACGCTGGCAGAAGCAGCTGCCAGCCATATCACTGTATATTTTTGTTAAATTATCGGCAATATGTTTGATCCGGTCTTCTATAGAACACCCAAGCATTCTAAAGAATGCCTATAACGTTCAGGCAATAATTTAACTTATTCCATACTTTGCCTAAGCATTGTATGCTATACCGAGTGTCCATAGCATGCAAAGTGTGTGCTTAATGCCAGATATAGGTTGCGAGGTGCGAAGCAAAGAGCATTAGTAAAATGAATTATATAGTTATAAGTATTGCCGGTAACATATATTATTCCTAATATGACAATTTCATTCCAGACCAAGAGAAATTCGACTACATAATAATAGGCGGTGGAACATCAGGCAGTATCCTCGCTAACAGACTCACTAAGTACGATGTATCCGTTTTGGTCATAGAAGCTGGCACAGACCCAACTCCTGAGACGAAGGTAAGATACTCAACCGTGACAATTTCAATACCGAACTCATGTCAACATTGATGATTCCTTATCTAAGTGGTATTAAGGCTAAAATATTACTTACTACCCATTCAGCTTTTTAGCTGAGAAAAAGAATGGACCTTAGAAACTATTTACGCTAAGCCCAATTGTGTTATATAAACGTTATGCCAAAATTTTATTACGTATATTACTTAACATTGTCGACGACATTGTCTTGTTTGCAACAACAGCTCCAGAACTGCAGAAAATGCTAAAAGACCTTAGCAACGCAAGCCTTGTGGTTGGGTTAAGATGAACAGGTTGAAAACTCAGTGTATGAGTAACAACGTGAAACGTAGGGTCGAGGTAGATGAGCAGGAGATACAATACGTCGATGAGTATATATACTTGGGCCAGATTGTCTCCTTTAAAAACAGGCACGACAAAGAGATTGATCGTCGGATTGACAACGCCTGGAAGAGCTATTGGTCCATGAAAGAGCTAATGAAAGGTAAGCTGCAGCTTGCCTTGAAACGCAGGCTTGTCGACATGTGCATCCTGCCTATCCTAACCTACGGCGCTCAGACCTGGCCCTTGACCGAACATCAAAAGTCTAAACTCAAGGTTTGCCAACGAGCGATGGAGCGCAGCATATTAGGTGTAAAGAGGACACTGCGCTCAAAAACCAAAATCATAGATGTTGAAGTTGCAACCGCTAGACTTAAGTGAAACTGGGCTAGGCACGTTAGCCCCATGGGGCCAGAGAAGTGATCGAAGATCGCCTCTGACTGGGTTCCATGTAATGGACACTGGAGACGAGGCAGGCCAAAGCGGAGATGGGGGGACGATTTGAGCACTTTTTTGCCGGAGTGTTATGAGGTAGCCGATAATAGAGAAGAGTGGAGCCGCAGAGGGGAGGCCTTTGCCCAGCAGTGGGACACAAAAATCGGCTAATTAAAAAATAAATATTTAAAACAATTGAGTATTGGCTTTGACGAAAAAATTTACGCAAATATGCATATGGGCAGAGAAAGGACGAAAGACAAAACAGCTTGTGTTATTTCTTATTATTTTTCAGTAAAAATATATTTAATTGCTATCATTACAGTTTGCAATAATATAAGGAGTATGCGCGTATTCGGCACACGAACAAGCAAGAAACCAAAAAAAAAAAATTTGTTTGTTACAGAATCTAGGGCTATGATTTGGGATCATTCACCTATTCCTAAACATCCTGTTAGACAATGAGGAATTAGACAATGAGGAATGTCCATAGTTGGCAATTAAACCATTTAATAACCAAAATAGAACTATTTTTTACGGATCTACTCGCGTTTATTCTACATTTTTTTGCGAACCTTTTCAGAGCTCATGGTTCAAAATGTCATCATGATAAAACCAAAATGTTTCTGTGTTCGCGTAAACTCAAGAATACAATATTAAAGTGTATCTTCTTTTTATTTTGTTACAGTCTGCAGGTTTCTTTCCGTTTACTTCGGAATCGACTTACGACTACAACTATCCAACGGTGAACAACCATTATACAGGACAACTATTAAGAGGGCAAGCTACTAGAGTGACTGCCGGGAAAATGTTAGGTGGGAGTAGTGCAATGAACCATATGCTTCACAGTAGAGGAGACCCTTTTGACTTCACTCGCTGGGCAGCAGCAGCCGAAGATGATTCTTGGGACTATGAGGCTTTGCTTCCATATTTCATCAAAAGTGAAAAAGTTACAAATAAAACCATTCTTGATTCGAATGCAGGCATTTTCCATGGAACCGACGGTAACGTGGGTGTGACTATAGAACATAGCGATGACAATAATGATATTATTAAAGCATTTGAGGAGTTAGGCTACGAATACAATTTGGATATAAACACTAATAAAACTTTAGGTATTACCGAACCGTTCTATACCATTTTCGACGGAGAGCGAACGGACATGGCCCGAAGCTACCTAACTCCGGCCAAAGACAGGAAAAATTTGCGCGTCTGGAAGAAAGCTGTGGCTACTCAAATTATATTCGATGATAAAAAAAATGCTGTAAGCGTAAAAGTTTTAAATTCCAATCAGAAATATGTAACAGTGAATGCGAATAGAGAGATTATACTATCAGCTGGCGTTATTAAAAGTCCTCAGTTGTTGATGCTATCAGGTGTAGGCCCAAAGTCTCAGCTGGAGGAATTTGGGATTAAAGTCCTATCTGACTTACCAGAAGTTGGCAAGAATCTCCAAGACCATTTCTCAGTTTTGCTATTGCACAAATTAAAAGAATCGAATGCTATTGTTATTCCTCCTGCTCCGTCGCATTTTCCTAATCCCTATCTAGTTGTAAACGTAGCTGTCGATCCATCGGCGTCTACTCCTGACTATCAATCTATAAACTTATACATACCTCATGATTCAGCTTCACTTTCCTTGCTTTGCGGGGTCGTGGTGAAGTTTGATAGCAAAGTATGCAGCCTGTGGCACGATGCCAACGTTGGCAGAAACAGTTTACTGACTCTAATTTACAAGCACCGTCCACTTTCAACTGGAGAAGTGCGTTTAAACAGTAAAGATCCTCTTGATAACCCTACCATAGACGTGGGGTATTACTCCAACCCCAAAGACCTTGAAGACACGGCAACGTATGTCCAGCAATTCACAAAGATTGTAAATACAACGGTTTTCAAGAGCAAAAATGCAGAGTTTCTTGATATGAAAATAGATAAATGTAAGGATTTAAAGAAAGGTACTCAAGAATACTGGAAGTGTTATGTCGTTAATATGTCCAGTAGCATTTATCATTTTGTCGGGACTTGCGCGATGGGGACAGTGTTAGATAAGAGATTGAAAGTACGAGGTGTGAACAGGCTCCGTGTGGTAGACGCAAGTGCAGTGCCTACAGTTCCGAGTGCAGATAACATGGCAGCTCTAATAGCTTTCACTGAAAAGGCAGCTGATTTAATTAAGGAAGATATAAATAAAGGATCTTAGTATTTTTGAAAATTGCTGCTGTGTCACAAAATTAAATGTGACTGGTGTGACAAAGAAACTAAAAGATATAGGGAAAATTTTTGTTTTCAGAAACCATTTCGTCGATTTTAAGTTGAGAAAAATCCTTAAGTTGTTTAATTATATGTAATGCACCACATGTAACCACAATAAAAATAAAACTCCACTGTTTGATTGGTTATAATAAATAATAAATCGTTTTTAGAGTTCCGTACCCAAAGGGCAAAACGGGAACTCTATTACTAAGACTCCGCTGTCCGTCCGTCCGTCCGCCTGTCCGTCTGTCACCAGGATGTATCTCATGAATCGTGATAGTTAGGCATTTGAAAATTTCACAGATGATGTATTTCTAATGGCGCTATAACAACAAATACTAAAAAACAGAATAAAATTTAAGAGGGCTCCCATTCAACAGACATGATTTTTTTGCCGTTTTTATACTCGTAGATAATGGTACGGAACCCTTCGTGCGCGGGTCAGACTCGCACTTGGCCGGTTTTTTTAATGTTTTTTCAAGTTTTCTTTATAATTTGGAAATAGTTATTGATCAGTGTTATTAAAACAGGAAAAATACAGCTTTTTCATGAGTCCTTATCGGTTTGATCTGTTTGCTTGTTTGCTTGATCTGTTTGAGTATTGATATGGCTGCTTTAAAGCAAATTCTATCTCTTCTAGTTTCTGACTTTCCTCTACTGACTCATTTGGATTGCATACCCTGTAAAGATAATTCATAATTATTTATTATTATTAAATTAAAAATGTACATCACAAGAAACAATTAAAAATCTGATAGCAACTTTGTGTGTTTTTTTTTATTTTTAAATTATCCTAAAAAACACAAATGTTGAAAAAATTTCCACGAGCAGGATTTGAACCTGCACCCCAATTGAGCTATCGTGGTTCTAACCAGCCCGCTGAAATTATTCAACACTATTTACTTTTTTACTTTGAAAGCCAAAGGCGCCCATTCAATGTCAACAACTACGATCATTAACATCTGATCATAATATTTTTACAAATACTAAAGATCAGTTAAGAAGTAGGCAAGCTATTTATAAAATGTTTTTGTTATGTTTATATAATTTTAACGCGAATTTTGTTGCAGACAAGTTACAAAAACACAAATGTTGAAAAAATTTCCACGAGCAGGATTTGAACCTGCACCCTTCTGACATACCGGGTCAGGTGCTCTTCCAATTGAGCTATTGAGCTATTGCGTTAAAAACAAAAACATTTTAAATTATCTTGTTTTTCCTATAATATCATATTAATAATTTGCCTTTAGACATATACGGTGGTAAGTAATTAAGTATTTACACACCTAACCTATAAACTGGTAAGCAATTGGCCATAAAGCCAAAGGGAGAAGCGTATTTCACCCTGAATCCTCAACCATTGAAAAACTACTAGTTTCAAACTAGCTACTAGCTATCTCAACTATTGGAACACAACAGCTCCTAACATTGATGTTACTGTATTTGGCTTTGTTATAATTAAGACATATTTGTAAAGGCCGAAACACATAAACACGATACGACGTCGCACCGCGAAAATAAGCGTTGCGCCATCGTGATTGGCTTTCAAAGTAAAAAGTAAATAGTGTTGAATAATTTCGGCGGGCTGGTTAGAACCACGATAGCTCAATTGGGAGAGCACCTGACCCGGTATGTCAGAAGGGTGCGGGTTTAAATCCTGCTCGTGGAAATTTTTTCAACATTTGTGTTTTTTATTTAATCTGTTGTTATCCCGAATAAAAGTAAATAAAATGAGAATGTTACGGTGACATATTTAGATAAGATGGTGGTAGTTAGCCAGACGGGTCTAAACAAGCCCGCCCTTTCATCAAACCTTAACCATTAGACCACAGAGGCAGTACTTATCCATATTTTTCTGATAAACTAATCCATACAAATAAAAATTTGAAACGTTATTTCCTACCCTGTTACGAACAAAAATAATTGTACTTTCAGAACATTATCCCATTCTTGCGACCATTAATTAACTAAAGAGGTACCGGAACTGCGACAGGTGAGCCGGGATACAGGTTAATAAGGGATCAGTGTGAAATAATAAGCGTGTATAACCTCCTACCTTTACAAGGGTGGTTTCATCACACGATACGACGAAATATTTTAATTTGATATTTTGGATGTTGTTTAACTTACAAGATCGAAACCTCGACGTCCAGATGATGTGGCGACTGGTCTACATTAAGTGGACTGTAAGCCTGTTTGTCGTATTGGTAAGTCATCACCGGCTCATTTAATGTTCCCACTGCTGGGGCAGGAGCCTTCCCTGTAAATGGATAGGGAGAACGGGCTTTACCCATATAGAATAGAATAGAATAGAATAGAATAGAATAGAATAGAATAGAATAGAATAGAATAGAATAGAATAGAATAGAATAGAATAGAATAGAATAGAATAGAATAGAATAGAATAGAATAGAATAGAATAGAATAGAATAGAATAGAATAGAATAGAATAGAATAGAATAGAATAGAATAGAATAGAATAGAATAGAATAGAATAGAATAGAATAGAATAGAATAGAATAGAATAGAATAGAATAGAATAGAATAGAATAGAATAGAATAGAATAGAATAGAATAGAATAGAATAGAATAGAATAGAATAGAATAGAATAGAATAGAATAGAATAGAATAGAATAGAATAGAATAGAATAGAATAGAATAGAATAGAATAGAATAGAATAGAATAGAATAGAATAGAATAGAATAGAATAGAATAGAATAGAATAGAATAGAATAGAATAGAATAGAATAGAATAGAATAGAATAGAATAGAATAGAATAGAATAGAATAGAATAGAATAGAATAGAATAGAATAGAATAGAATAGAATAGAATAGAATAGAATAGAATAGAATAGAATAGAATAGAATAGAATAGAATAGAATAGAATAGAATAGAATAGAATAGAATAGGAAACATTTATTACCATCAAAAACATACCTACTTGTAAAAAAACAAGTCTCTCAACTCAGTTCTTCTACCGTAAAAAGTTGTGAGATCCATGTAATACCAAGGGACCTACGTAATTAGCTAACCTAACAACATCTTTATAGTGACCATAATATACATATTTTTTTATGTTTTAAATAAATACATTGACTTGGCCATCGCATGAAAACACAATGTATGGTTTTTTTTACCCGACTGTATCAGAAGGAGGGCTATGCTTTTCGTGTGTATGTATGTATATGTATGTATGTATGTATGTATATGTATGTATGTATGTATGTATGTATGTATGTATGTATGTATATGTATGTATGTATGTATGTATGTATGTATGTATGTATGTATGTATGTATGTATGTATGTATGTATGTATGTATGTATGTATGTATGTATGTATGTATGTATGTATGTGTGTGTGTATGTATGTATGTATGTATGTATGTATGTATGTATGTATGTATGTATGTATGTATGTATGTATGTGTGTATGTATGTATGTATGTATGTATGTATGTATGTATGTATGTATGTATGTATGAATGTAGGTATGTATGTATGTCTGTTTCTTTGGCACGCCCTACAGCTCAAACGGCATGGTGGTTTTGGAGAGTTATGTTTTTCGAGTGTATGTATGTAGGTATGTATGTATGTCTGTTTCTTTGGCACGCCCTACAGCCCAAACCGCATAGTGGATTTTAACATATGAGGTGTCGTTAGATTTGTTTTGACTGTGAGAGTGACATAGGCTATAAAAAAAGTAAAATCATTGGCCGGGTTAGCTATTAGTAGTCTTGACCGCAAAAAACTGTTAGATCGACCACACGATCAAAATTCTTTAAACTAACTACAATGTCTACGAAACTTAAAGGACATGGCCAATTTTTATATGGACGTAAGTAATAATTTTCATGGTGTTTTGTTTCGGGAATATTAGCAGATATTATTCCCATGTTTAAAAAACTCAAAGAATTTGTCAGTCTAAAGTAGGTACTAGACGTCAGGGTTTCGTTTTTACGCCTTAATCAGATTAGGTATTGACAATTGGTATAAGTATGCGCTATGACTTTGCTATTTAAAAGAGTAAGGCGTTTTAATATAATTATTTTATGTAGGTTTTGAAATGCTTGGTTATTTACTTTACAAAACTAAAAAGTTTCAAATAAACCAAATTATAAGACTGAACTTAATTGTGAAAGTTTGTTCTAAACAAAATTAAAGTGAATTGTTATCGACAAACTCCAATTCTAACTGAACTCATGTATGTACTATTTGACATAAAAAAAACATTTTAAAACAAAACAGAAAAATAATTTGAAAATTAAAAACTAGAGACCTATAAATAAAAGATGTCCTCCAACTGTGGGGTCATGGGAACGGTTCTAAGAATGCTGGCAAATTATTAAAATAAAACAAAAACCCGACTGCTTCTTGCTTGCTAGAAGTGCCTTAGAGTTTTGATGATCAGTCAGTCAGTCAGTAAGTGAGTGAGTGAGTGACCAAATTAAACAACTGGTTAAAATTTAATGAAATTTGAAATATACCGTGTATACAGGATGTCCCAAAAATGGCACGCCAGGCTGACACTGGAGATAGCTTAGTTATAAACCTATCAGATAAAAAAAAAAAAAAAAAAAAAACAAACAAACTAAAAGTGGAGTTTTTAGAAAAGAAAAAGGTGGCATTTTCTCTAAAACTAAGAGACTTTTACTAGAGTCATGTTATTTTTATCTGATAGGTTTAAAACGAACTAAAAATGGAGTTTTTAGAACATAAAAAAAAGTGTTATTATCTCCAAAACTATGAGATTTTTACTAGAGTCATGTTATTTTTATCTGGTTTATAGCTAAGCTATCTCCAGTGTCAGCCTGGCGTGCCATTTTTGGGACATCCTGTATACAATCCCTGCTTGGTTACTGAAAATTCAGGCTTCTAGTTTTAATTACAACGAAGTAATAGAGGGTCGAAAATGGCCTAAACTGTTTCGAAAAGGGCTGGACGACCGTGCCGCTATTTTGCTCGACTTGGCGGGGTCACTGCAGTGCCCCTAGATCAAACACGTACATAGTAAATAATAGAAATTAAGTTCTAGTAAATACTAGATTAAATAATAAGGTATCAATGCATAGTGATGTACCGCTGCTCGCAAACGCAATCCATATTTGTCGCCAAAGTCACAAGTTACAAGTGTACGTTTTAAATTGTCGAGTTCTGCGTTTAAATTCATCCTCTCCGCTTAAACGTAATATTGGGCTTGAAGTCAGATTCCAAACCACCGCCTAGAGATGTGAGCGCTCGGTCTCTTTACATTGACGATAGTGTTGTGCGGGCATCGATTAAACGTTGCTAAATGATGTTAATAATTTATTATTAAACAGAGTTTTAGATACATGGATACCATGTATACAAAGATATGTAGACCTACATTGTTAGGAGACTTATAATTAAGATTCAACTTTTACGGGAAGCACAATCCGTAGCTAAGTTTTGGTCAACTTTATAGTAATAGGAGTCTTTGCCGCTCTAACTTCCTTAACCCTTTTCAAGGTAATAGCAGCTATATTGCCACCTAATATTAAACCCTTATGAACTTGGAAAAATAATCCACCTAATATTAAACTCTTTATTCGTATAAGCCTGAAAAATAAAATGTTAAAGGTTTAAATGTCCCAGAGGGGTAAAAGTGGTAGTAATAAAACCACCTCAGACCTATAGGTTATATTTCTTTTGATATTTATTTCAAGTCCGCCTGGTGTATGCAGCTAGACCCATTCATAACTGAGTCAGTCACCGTAACATAAATTTCAATAACATTCTGTGTGAAGTATGCTTGCATCTTTGGTCTCAATCAATCCCTCCTACTTTTACTAATTATATTTGCGTACTGGCACCCACTACCAACCGTTAAGGTTATATGAGTGTTAAGTGCCAAAAGACCCTGTGCATGCATCTGAACCGTACATGGGAACCTCTCTATCAGGTTATAACGCCAGATTGTAATACGGAAAGCTTTCTTAATTCAGTATATTCATAAGACTAGTGTCTCAGGATTTACTAGTCAACTTCACTTCACACACTTAACTTCAGCATACTGGGCAAGGCATAACGACCATAGTCACTTGATCTGTGTTCACAAAAATGTGTCTGCACTGCCCCGTAATGAATAGCACAAAAGATTTTATCGATATCGATGGTTGCACGAACGCCACCCCTCCGCCGTTTCCTTGGCAAGCCACATTTTGTGGAAGTCTCCTTGCGTTCCCGAAATTAGATTTGCTCTCTGAGCTGTAATTCTGATTAAAACCATTTTCTGGCTCCGCATCGGTGACTCTTTGTACGTTCTTACAATGTTTCGCCATTTAAACCTTTTTGGGGGTAATTAGGGGATAAAAGCTTAGCGCGCAGGATTATCGCGGGGGGTGTGTGTTAATGGGGGCGTTTCAATAAACGCGCTTAAACAACGTTAGGGGTGTTATATCTGTATGTTTGTGTAATCTCACTTTATCAATTGTCTTTTGTTTTGGAGCTTCCATTTTTAAAATAATGACAGATTTATGGACCTCTTTCTACTCGCCCAAGTGAACATGTGGCTTGGAAAGCAGTTCGTAAATAACTTGAGACTTCTTGGTGGGAGTTTTTAGTTTAGTTTTCAATAATTTGTAGGTTGTCGAATATTATTCATTAATATAAATAAGTTTTTGAAGCGTTAATCGTTCGTGAAATTGTTAATGAATGCTGGTAAACCTATCAATGTTCCTATAAATTTTATCTTGTAAGTTTTGGATTAGGTACCTACTTTGTAAGCTTCCAATATTTTTAAAATTAATTATTATAACAGTTCAATGTAATTTATCGATTTCTTTCAAGTATGTACTACATTTATCCGTAGAGCTTATTTTGTTACCTTTTTATGTGTGTACATAAACTTGTAAATAAATAAAATAAATAAATAAGAAGTCTATTCCCACTTCTTTACTTTCAAGGGGTTTTGGAAAATATAATTTATCATTCACATTTATCATGCTTTACTCATTATCATCTTTTAGTTATTACACAGTAGAAATAATATTCTTTCATAGGCTTTCTTATCGTTGACATTGGCTATGTGCCAACCGCACCAAAGCATTTTATAAAAAGTTGTGGTCGCCGAGTGGTCGCAATTCGACCGAATAAATAATTGTTACATCAATGGAGTGCAAAAAGATACATTTATGTATCATATTATATATAATCTTTATTTACTATGCTGAGTTATTCTCCGCGAATTATTATAATGAAAATAGTATTCTAAGTGGAAATATTGAGCTTTAAAACTCGGAATCAAACCGGACCAGAAGGGGTTTGGGTTTAAGACTTCTGATCTTACAAATACAGCGACGGTTAAAACAACATTTTAATACACTTGTATGTTTTTTCAAATACAAAAACTATTGTTGTGCCTATTTTTTTTTCTGATCCGAGCCGAACCCCTCGGAGAATTTAGTAGGGCACGGGGACACGCACTAGTGCGTGATGCCGTTCCCTCTAGAAAACCTCCGAAGGTGATTCGTTTCACACGGCTTAAGGAACCCTTTAAGTTTCTCGTCGCCACCAAAAAAGCCCAGTGAAGCTGAAAATACCGTCTTGGGCAATCAGCTAATTCAAATTTTTTTTTCTTGAAGCGCGAATTTAGCAGCGCAACCGCGACACTTTCACCATCTCGCCGTTCAATTACGCACGAACACGACGCCTCGTAACTTTTCGTGCATGTTTCATTCGTTCGTGCGTTCATTCCGAACGAACGGAAGATGCCTGGTTTACGACACCTTAAAATTTTAAGAGCGTTCTACTGAATTAAATTAATTGTTGTAAATTATGACATGACGCAACAGTTAACTGTTGCTAGTTACAAAAAGTTTCTTTCATTCATTCATTCATTGCTCTTTCAAGCTATAGTTCCACATGGTGGTTGGGTCCAACAACCACGTTTTGGTTGCGTGTTAATGGTAACAAACTCAAGCATCGAAAAAACTAGTATTTTTTTATAATTTACGGGTAAGCGTTTTGCGAGAGTAGAGAGAGAGAGAGTAGAGAGTAGCCGCGGTTCATGCTCAGTGGCGTGCACTTGGAGAGGCCTATGTCCAGCAGTGGACTAGTGTAGGCTGATGATGATGATGATGATGATGATGATGAAGCGTTTGGCCTTCATCTCACCTGATGTTAAGTGATGATAAGGCCGAGGGTGGAAGCGCACTTCCCCCGGTATACTCAACTGCTGAGGCACTGGCTATCTTATCTCTAGCTGCCGGAATGCTATACTTAAACACTATTGATGTTATGGCGGCATATTAAGATAAATTAGCCAGCCAGACTAACAAGCCCTACCACCAACCAAACCAGTACACAAACATGTACCCCCCGCTGGGAATCGAACCCGGGATCTCTGGGTCTAAGCCGTTGGTCTTAACCACTAGACCACAGAGGGTAATTGAACCTACGACCTCCGGATATCGAGCTGCTTAGCCACTCGACCACCGAGGCGTCTAGCGAGCATGTAACAACAATGATAATAAAAAAAAAGTATTATTCCTAAAGAGGTTAATCGATTAATTTCCCAAACTAGATTGAGCGACCAGTCATACGCTTTTGAACACAAAATCGCGGATTTGGACATGTTCGTCGACAGGTTTTTTGTATGCCATCAAATATAGTCGAACCAGCGGATCGTGAAAGAGCGCTGTAATAGTGGAGCAGCGTCATAAAAAAAAAACGTTAAAACTAGCGAGCAATTTAAATCCAATTAGCGAATGGATTCGCCATGGAAAAACGTTCAGTTTTTTCCGGCGATGCTAGGTACTATTTGCAATGCTATTGATTTATTAGTACTGACTGCATATGCCTATACTATATCCTCATATAGTATTGTTGGTATACTTAGAATTGGATTTCAAGTATTTGATGACAATATTTGTTAGTAACAGTAAGTGTAGGAACATACTATGCCGAAATTACGCGACCGAAGTTCGGCGTTTTCGGCCTCAGAGGTTAAATGCTATACGCTATAACGCAACGTAATTTCGGTGTTATGTGTCGTCAGTAATTCAAATAGCATTGCAGGCGTAATCATGCCGAACTTCAGTCGCGTAACTTCGGCATAGTGTGTTTTTACACTAAGTGAAAAGGTTTAAGAAAACTTTTATCTCTTAAGAATAAATAATTCACTTATACTAAGAGAATAATTATTATATTGTTACTTAAAGTTCAAAAATTCAATGTTGTATCTACGTTACACGTTTAGAAAGCTATTATACTGCCCCACTGCTGGGCAAAGGTCACGATCATTAAAATCTAGTCATCGCTACAATTGATGGGGCCACGTTTGCTAAATGCGGGTTGTGATAACAAACCTTGGCGTAAGCATAGAATTACTAATAGTAGGTACTACCGTACAGAAGACTCACTCTCTAACAAAAGTCAAGTTAGGTATAAAAAATTGCCTACTCTTACGACTTTCACGCGAAATTGAAACTTATCGTGTGACCCCTGCGTTCATATTCCGTTAGGTAAGGCTGACTCGATATCGATTTGACGTGGAGCGCAGGGTTCCCACTCATGGATCATAAGCATATCAGTTATCATAAACATAAGTCACAAATAAACCTAGGTAAGCGTTACCTCTTTGTTAATCTTTTGTAATATTTTTTAAGTGGGCATGATAAACTCTAACCCCCTTACAAATAAACAAAGGATAAGGTCCGAATAGTTATTCCGTGTTTTGTCACTTTTACTCTAATTTGAAATGACGTTTACATGACAGGAACACGGAATAACTATTGGGACCTTATTCTTTGTTTATTTGTAAGGCGGTAAGGATTTTTCGTTTATTTGTTAGGTACCTAATGGTAATTTATTTTAAACAAAGTCTAAAACGTTTAATTTTAGGTAAGTACAAAAAGGGAATCAAATATTTGCGATTAATACGAAAATCTAGGTAGGTATATTCGACAATGAAATTTCTTTACCACCTTAGAAATGAATTTTGTTTGCATATAATAAAACAACAATTTCTATTTTTGTTTAAAAGACCAAGTGACAGATACGTTGTCATTATTGACAATGAGCCTTAGCGACAATTTATTGTAATGGAAGTTTTTGTCAAAAGTGATAAAGCAATTTCATGGTCGACTATACCTACCTACCTAATATATAATAAGCTGCTAATTAATATTTAATATCTAAGTATTTATCATAAGTACAAACAAACAATTTGTATGATACTTATTAGGTACTACCAATTTACTTAAGAGTGTTTACGCCGCACACTAGCGCCACTAATGAAAAAAAACATATCTAGTAATTAGAGATAGAAAATCAAATTATGCTCAACAAACTATTTGACTGAAGTAATTTAGCATTTTTACGTCACCTTATGAACACCTCACATGTTATGGTTTAGTTAAATTAGAAATTACGGCCACTTTTAACTATAACGCCATATTTAACTAAACCATAACATGTCAGGTGTTCATTAGGTGACGTAAAAATGCTAAATTACTTCATTCAGATAGTTTGTTGAGCATAATTTGATTTTCTATCTCTAATTACTAGATATGTTTTTTTTCATTGGCGGCGCTAGTGTGCGGTGTAAACGCTCTTAACAAGCCAAGACCATCTTATCTCAGTTTCTCGCCACAACAACGTTAATAGTATTGTGTGTTCTTATAGAGAAAAGAGAGCCAGTTCCTCATTCGTTTAGGATGGTGGATGGTGAAGTGCGCTTTCATATTAAGCCTTATCGTCACTTTCTATCAAGATTTTTCTCTTTAATTTTTTTTCAAAGCTCTACCAAGTAAAATAAAGTACAATCGCTTTCATGTAAAAAAAACCTAGTGTAACACGCTCAGTGGTTGAAATTTAGGCGTAATTCGCAATCTATACAATGAAATCAAATTTCACATTTTACATTTGCGACACATTTTTTGATGTGTAACATCTTCCCGCTCGCTTTGTGGGAGTGATTTCGTGAAATGGGACGGAAGTGTCCAACAGTGTAACAGGATGTCAGGGAAGCGCCCAAGCGCGCGCCATTTTGTAAGTTCTGTAATCGATATTAAGAACATGACATATTATATTATATTATTATAAGTGACATATTGTGTCATATGACTATCAAAGGTCATTTCGATATGTCAAATATTTTCTAATGAGTATTTACTGCATTTCTACATGATTTGTAAAGAAATATACGTCATTTATAATTCTATATTCTATTTTCTATTGTAATATTGATTTCAACCCTTTCGTGTGTAATAGACTTTTATCTACACTAATGTTGTAACATTCTACTTATGTTTCCAATACTTGACTTATAATTACTACTGTTATAGCGCAGACAACAAAACACTCAATTTAAGCAATTTCACATGATGGTATAATATCCACATCGATATCGTAAAATCTCATTATAACATCAATAAAACGCGACCAATTAACCTGGCGAGCCTTATGTCAAAATCCTCATACAAGTTGTATAAAATTTTGATATTAGGCTGGCTTTTGAAAACAGTTCGGTTATACGTGAAAACTTCGTCGAAACTACTAAACTTACATACACAAAACTCTTTGGTAAGATCTTGTGCCAATTAAATAAAAAAAGAACAGCGCGCGCTCGCTCCTGATTGGCCCTGCGCGCGCAGCTGCGCTCTCATTGGTTAGATTTTAATGGCGGCAAGTTCACTGTGACAATACACGTACGCGTGAATTTAATGTTTCGCAATGTGTTTTGTTTTTAAAATACAAATTAAAAGTTAAAAATGGACAGCGACGATGATATTTGTACGCCTCCGGATATTCTAGAATTGGCAACAAAAGTAACTCACAATCTTTTGCCAGAAAAATCTAGAAAATTATATGAAAAAGAATATAATACAAAAAAATGTAATTTAAATAATATGTAGTGTTAATTCCGCTAACTCACTCGTTTATACAGCTTGGATGCAGTACGCATGCACCGCCCTCCCGCCCGCAAAAAGTATGCACATGCAGGAGAAACAATGTGTGCAAGCGAAAATGCACACCAACACCGATACCCGACACGTGTTTCGCCTCTCCACGGGGCATCCTCAGGAGCTGTTGACTGGTCGAGAGCTGCGCACCGACTGTTACGGCTACGCAGCTCCCGGCCGCTTTTATAAAGCGCCATCGTTTGACATTTGTGACGTACTACCCGCGACAATACGTAATAATGGGGATGGAACTAAATTTGTTTGGTCATTCAACAGCGCATGACTGTCATTATTATGTTTCATTATTTCTAATTGCTCCAACACACACAACCGAAAACTTTTATTACATAATAAATCGGGTATCGGTGTTGGTGTGCATTTTCGCTTGCACGCATTGTTTCTCCTGCATGTGCATACTTTTTGCGGGCGGGAGGGCGGTGCATGCGTACTGCATCCAAGCTGTATAAACGAGTGAGTTAGCGGAATTAACACTACATATTATTTAAATTACATTTTTTTGTACTATGGATTTCCGCAAAATAACGCCTGATTCCATTAATTATTTTAAAGAATATAATAACTTTTTGGCATGGAAGATCGAAAAGAAAACTACATCATTTTCTGAAAATGTCATTCTTGTGTATCTCAAAGACCTCTCCGACAAATTCAAGCCATCTTCTATGTGGGCTAAATATTCTATGCTCAAGTCCACACTGAGTATCTACAACAATATTGATATCACGAAGTATCCAAAAGTCATAGCGTTCCTGAAACGCAGTTCAGAAGGACACAAGGAAAAAAAGTCCTTGACGTTTACATCAGGTCAAATAAAGATGTTCCTGAAAGATTCACCAGATATTTTGTATCTTTTTGAAAAGGTAAGTGTATTTTAGTTCTGTTATTTAATCTACCTAGTACTTACGTACTACACACGCAAGTTATCTAGACACTCCGTTTAAGCGCTTTGTGTATAAATTAGGTAGTAGGTACCTACACTTTACTACTTCATAAATCATAGTTTTTGCCTTGGATATGTACCTCAAGCTTATTATATCGTTTATTGTTACAGGTTGCACTAATCTTCGGCATAATGGGGGCATGCCGAAGGCAAGAGCTATACAACATCCAGTTCGATGAAGTCTCTAACATAGACGACAGTACAATCATGGTGAAAGTTTCGAAAACAAAAACGAAAATAGATCGTTCTTTCGTTGTGACGGGCAACTGCTATGCCGTATGTAAAAAATACATGGAACTTCGACCCACCCCCTGTCGAAACCCTGCCTTTTTCTTGAGCTATAGATCGGGGAAGTGCGTCGATCAAAGAACTGGTATTAATAAATTTGGTGCTCTGGGAAAAACTATCGCAAGTTTTTTGAATCTGCCTATCCCAGCGTTGTACACGGGGCATTGCTTCCGGCGCACCTCGGCGACCCTTCTCATAGATAGCGGTGGTGATTTGACCGCACTGAAACGACACGGGTGGTGGAAGTCTTCTACTGTGGCTGAAAGCTACATTGATTAGTCTTTAATGAATAAAATTCAAGTCTCAAATACGATCTTGAACAGTATAGAAAACAAGACGAATGAAGTAATTATAAATATTCCAACTCCGTCTACGAGCTCTACTGCTTGCCCCGCGACCGCTACAGCTGCTGGATCAATAATTAACATTAACTTTCAAAATTGTACCATCCAAAATTTGAACAATTATTATAAATAAACTATTGTCAGCTTTTACTCTTGTTGTTTGACTAATTGCATTAGTGAAGATAAAGTAGTGTATGCAACTGCATATAACACGGGTATTAAAACACTCGTTACTATTATGAAACTCGCTGCGCTCGTTTCATAAACTCACACTCGTGTTTTAATACCCTTCATTATATGACAGTTGCATAAACTACTATTATCTACACTAATGTTGTAACATTCTACTTATGTTTCCAATACTTGACTTATAATTACTACTGTTATAGCGCAGACAACAAAACACTCAATTTAAGCAATTTCACATGATGGTATAATATCCACATCGATATCGTAAAATCTCATTATAACATCAATAAAACGCGACCAATTAACCTGGCGAGCCTTATGTCAAAATCCTCATACAAGTTGTATAAAATTTTGACATTAGGCTGGCTTTTGAAAACAGTTGGGTTATACGTGAAAACTTCGTCGAAACTACTAAACTTACATACACAAAACTTTTTGGTAAGATCTTGTGCCAATTAAATAAAAAAAGAACAGCGCGCGCTCGCTCCTGATTGGCACTGCGCGCGCAGCTACGCTCTCATTGGTTAGATTTTAATGGCGGAAATTTGAACAATTATTATAAATAAACTATTGTCAGCTTTTACTCTTGTTGTTTGACTAATTGCATTAGTGAAGATAAAGTAGTGTATGCAACTGCATATAACACGGGTATTAAAACACTCGTTACTATTATGAAACTCGCTGCGCTCGTTTCATAAACTCACACTCGTGTTTTAATACCCTTCATTATATGACAGTTGCATAAACTACTATTATAGTTATAAAATGATGTAATACCTGACCCATTTTTTTAGAATGTAATGTTAATATTGCTTATTACTAAAAGGTGAGATGTCAAATGTTATACATCATATGCGACTACTGTAAGGCTTGCTCGTTTTTTTTTATCTTTCTACGCTTCTTTTCTATCTGAACTTTAACTATGCCAAATCACACACCTCCGTACGCGCTATGTGCTTCAAAAAAGGTATAAACATTTTCTTCACAAATTAATATGCTGACATTTTGATGTATTCTGTTTACTCGACGAACCTAGTTTTCTTGAGTTTGTCTGAATAATGAAGCAACTAAACAAATAAATTAATATCTATTTGATGCCCTAAATATGGTACAATTTGGTATGTGAATCAGTTATCGTTACACGATATGAATAATGCATTAGTTTGCACGTCTCTCATTACAGATGTTTATATAATTAGATTGCCTCGTAGGATCGGATCAGGGGCGTGTGTCCGTTGTCATACAATAGGCATACGATCCTTGGATAAGAGTTATCATTCAGTAATACCGTGAATACGGCGCATGCAACTGTACCGAAATATCGGACACTCGCAAGATAATAAATAGTAAGAATACTGTTAATAAATTACGTTAATGCAAGTGACCATAGTTTAAATCGGTATCCTTGGATTCATTCTGTTCGAATTCGCGTTGTAACTAAATGTCACACACACTTGCACACACACATTAACACACACGCACACGCACCCTTACACATTCTCATACACATACACATACACATACACACACTTTGTGAGTAACCAAAAGTTTATCATCTCGAGCGGGTTATGCTGCGGAAGACACGTAAAACCGTTGGTCCCGGCTGCGGCGACGCCGACGCACCGCTAAACAATTAATCGAATACGGAGCGTTTGCGCCCCGTATCATAAGAAAAACTGTTTTTTTCCTACAAATTAAAACTATAAATTATTTTTTAAAAATGAACTACAATATTGAAGTGTGTGTTAAGACTAATCTACTAAAAAAATTCAGATGCTTAAATCGGTCTGGTTTGCCTGTAAAATGCAAATCTATGTTTTAAAAGAGGTTACTTTGATATTTTTTTCTCTGTTATAAAAGTTGACAAATCGTGTTTCTGGAACTAGCAAAATGAAGTCAGTTAAATGAAAAATCATGTCATCAAATATCACTTTCATATGTTTTGTAATTGTTGGGAAAAATCAAGATCCCCGCCACGTAAATTTCCCATACATCGCCTTACCCAATCCGCACTGGGCCGCCTGGTGGTGTATGGCCCGTTCTCCCTATCCATTCATAATTAAAGCTTGTACACCAGCAGTGGGGACATAAAATAAGCTGGTGATGAAATTGGGGATTATCTTATCGTATGACACCGTGGAAACGCAGTAATTTCCGTTTTACATAGGTGCCCGTAGCTCGGTCCTTTGTCCCTGTGAACAGATCCATAATCGTTATTAATATCGTGTGCGTTGCAAATGTTATGTTATGATAGAGCAATTTAACTGCGGAACTATAGGTAAATGTGTAGCTAACATTATATTGCAAACTTTTGCAAACGGGCTGTAGCAATGCCTTTGCATAGTAAGTAAGCTCATAGCATGTCCCACTGTTGAGCAAAGGCCTCCATCATTGAAATCAAGTCACCACTACAATTGATGGGTATTGGCGTAATCACCACGCTTGCCACCACGCTTGGTTGGTGACCTTGCATAGAATAAAAATATTTTTAAATTCGTTTATTAATCCACCATTATTTCACATTAATATTCGACAAAACACAAATTTTAGAAAACACAACCGCAGACATGACTCTTCACTTTCCCGCCAAGAAGTCTACCACAAAAATTTTTTTTTAGTAGATGGCTTCGTTCGATTAGCACATTTAGCCAGTGTCAAAGTAATTTTTCTTACAAGTAATACATAAATAAACAATATTTCCCTTCTGTATGATGATGATGAATGATAAAAAATGAGAAGTGAGAAATGATATACCCCCAACCCCTCGAGTATCTCAGTAAAGATGTCGGGCTTTACTAAGTCCTCACGCGAGCTTCTTGAGAGAAATTGAAAAGTAACGTTGCACTGTTTTGTTTCATTTGCCAACACTTATGCACACTCACGAACACTTAACGGTTAATAATCCACCATTATTTCACATTAATATTCGACAAAACACAAATTTTAGAAAACAAAACCGCACACACGACTCTTCATTTTCCCGCCAAGAAGTGGACCACTAAAGTTAAAAAGTTTTAATATTAAAGTTTTTTTTTCTGTTATTGCATGCTACACACATAAAACCTCGTTCTTTATTATTGACTTTTAATCTATCTCGTGGGCTAGCAGAGGAATCCAGTACTAAATGTCAAGAGTGTAGATGTATTAGAGAAATTCCAAGGAGGGGGGGGGGGGGGGGGGGTTGGCTCTCCGAAGCTTTAATGGGCTAAATATCTTGAGCTTGGATAATTCGTTGTAGCGTCAGCAGAGACAGTTTGTAACTCAGTCAGTTGAAATGATTTTTCTTGAACGTTTATTTCATAATATTTATTTATTTAGGAAAAAAAAATTAGAACGGCCCATAAACCACCACGCGGGCCCAGTGCGGGTTGGTGGTTGTTAACGACAGCTAATGCAACCGGGACCAACGGCTTTACGTGCTGTCCGAAGCACGGAACATTTACAGCGTTATAACAAGTATTAAACTATAATTATAATGACTGACCATTTACAAACATTTACTAGTAAAATACTAAGATGTATTAAGAGCAAAAATACAAGAAGATTCTTAAACGGTATTATTTACTAGTAGTGAAATTATTTAATGAGTTTGGCCATGACTCTAATGTGGAACATCAATATCAATAGTACTAGTATATGTAAAGATACAGTACTTTACGCTCAGTTTAACTAATGACATATAACCTACGACGAAGTATGTAAGATAAACATCTTATCGGCGACACTCGAAGGCCGTCTGCGGATCGACGGCGACAACGATGGTGGTAAATAAATATTGAGTATACCATATTGAGTAGGTACTAAATATTTATTTACAATCTAAAGTAGTTTCAACACACAAGGAACCGTAGCCTTAGTACAAAGTTGTCTTTATGAGTTCTTCACGACATGACATGCTACGTTTGTTACCGCGTTGCACCTTATCTTGTCTTTGCGTCTGGACTTCATTTCCACTTAACATCAGGTAGGATGGAGTCATTTGCCGAGCTAAGTATTAAAAAAAATATGACACGATAGCAACACGGCGATGATAAGTTTGCCTTGTGATTCGGCAAGCACTTTGACATCTCGCGAGGAACTTGTACGAAATAGTAAGAGTTTGGTGGGAGTTCGATGCAAATCTTTGACCATGGAGTATGCAAATATGCTGGTATATATTGAATACTCTAAAACAACAAAATACGTGTTAATGCCGTTAAAAATATTTTATGGGAACTTAAACTCGGTATTGGAACGATTGAACGACTCTTAGGGTGGATAACATCCAATTTATACGAGAATAGCTGTCCCGGTATAACTTTACACTTATGATTTAATCTACGGCAAACTTTGGTTTCATTTCACCAGATTAATCTATGGGTAAGTTACTTTCGCATAGTCACTCTGTGACGATGAACAAATGAAAATATTAACCACCAAGCATAAAAGTACATTCATACCATGCATGAGCAAATGGCGCTGCGTATTTTTAATTAACCAGGGTAACGTCTGTTTGACGTTTTGAATAAGTTCAAATATTCAGTTGTTTTTTTTTTGAGAGAGATTGCTGATTGACTTAAACGGCATTTTCAGCAGCACTGGGCTTTTTTGGGTGCGGCGAGGTACGTAAAGGGTACCTCAAGCCGTGTTGAAACAAATCACCTTCAGAGGTTTTCTAAAGGGAACGGCATCGCACACTCAAAAGTGCGCGTCCCCGTGCCCTACTAGATTCTCCAAAGGGTTCGGATTGGATAGGTATTCTGTGTTGATTGTTTGTTGACAGAGAATGAAGTCATGAATAGCGTAGTTCTTTAATACATACCAGCACGTAAATACAACGAGCGCATACAACTCACCTACCTATTTGTTGCATATTCCAGACGATGCTCAATTTTAGTCAGCAAATTATACACAGACGCTTTTGAAAAACGGAATCATATATGGCATAGTCGCAGTCGTCGTTGTCTTCAAAGTACTATGTCCTTTCTATATACCATGTTGAGCGAGGGCCAAAATAATCTTCATCGTCATTAGTCAATAAAGTGATTCAAACGTAACGACATTTTGTTAGTTTTGTTGTTTGTCATACAATTTGTCCGTGACAGTTATTGTGACGCAACATAATCTACGAATAACAGCTTACTCGGCCGAAATCGGCGGTATAAGAAGTTACTATAGTATAGTAAATTTTTCCTTGAGTTAAACGTTGCTGAAATGAAATGTTCGTTTTCTTTCGAGTATAGCGATTTACTCTCGAAATAAGACATATACTAACTTGGTGAAACCCGCCCTTAGTAAAATTTCAAAATGAACATAAAAAAACATTAAAAAAAAGGTTCTTCTGCCAACCGTACAGTTAGAAGTATTAGCAAAGAAGATCGCCGTAAGCCCCGGTGCGCGATGCGATCGCGATACGCGATAGTGACGCAGCGATTGCGGAAGTCAACCTTGTGTTTCGGCGGGCACTTTAGCACCTCGCGAGGAACTTATGCCGATCCGTTGTTCGGATAGCTTTTGTTTTTTTTTCATTATTTTTAACATTTTAGAAGGCAAGTGATTTAACTCCACTTAAGTAAAGCAGAAGTAGAGTCCAGATGCTTCAAAGCTAGTGGAGCGGCATTGTGCCTCACTAGCCGTCCTCACCTTGACGAGTTGCTTCTTTACGCATCGTTTAACGACGCCATGTTGCATGAAGGAGGGATACGTGCGCTGCGACCTTTTGGTAGGGGGACAAAGAAATCATTCTCAAAATTTCTTCGTTCAAGAGGAAACCGAAGACCAGCACGTGTGGTCCTATATAGAAAGGGAGAAGGGAGGATAAGGGAAAGGATATGGTTACTTTCAAAAATATTTAACTGTTACCTACCTATGGTAGCAATGTTATAAAGCCGGAAGTCGGGCATACCAATAAGATAGGTTTAAATAAAACAAGCCTTTGCCCAGCAGTGGGACACAACATAGGAGCATTAATAAATGAGAAATTTTAAAAGTATAAATTAAAAAAAAACACAGTAATAAAAAAAACAAAAAGATGGTAATATAACTGTTAATAATTGTTGTACCAATGTATTTTCAGATTTTGGTTTGCGAATTTTAAAACAAAAAAAAAAATATTATCAGGAAAACGGCGACCCACATAGAGTCGTCATCAAGGAGAGAAGCGCGTGTAGCCAAGCCCCGGACTCTGACTTTGATACCGCAATAAGCCTTGCCCTATCCACACCCACAGCCCTTTCCAACTGGCAGTCAAAAGCCCACTTCACCCCTATATCGTCCCACAAGCGTTGATGGTGTAGTTTTTCGGGCACGCTCGAACCAGAGTTCAGTGCCAACCAAGCGGCCTGTGCATCAGAAACGAACGGTATTGTAGCTTTGCAACCATCTAAAGAAAATAATTAAGAAACAAGGTCGACCCCTGCCGATGCCAGGAAGGCCGGCAGACTCCCGTCCCTTGCACGCCTTAAGCCCAAACCACCGTTTCGAATCGGAAGAGAAGCGAGGTCCCATTGGTCAGTATTGAGGGAGACATTCAGCAGACACTCAACCGTCGCCTTCAACACAGATCTAAGGAATCAATGTGCGTGGGGCATAGCCAAGTCGGAACCGTGCGCAAAAAATAGTTCAACTTGGGAACTGCAAAGCAAAACCTCAGCAAAAGCAGTGCAACGTGTGCTGGAAGATTTTTAAGCCATTCCTTAGCAGACAGGAGAAGCTGCCTTCTTACCTCAAAGGGTTCAGGAATCGCTACCGAGAAAATAGGAGATCCCGAAAAATTCAAAGTTTGATTTGTTAACTCTTTAAGACCTGGAAGTAAAGAACAAAATGATGGAGAGAAAGCACGAGATTTGGCACTGCAGGGGTAGAATTCGCATTTGGTCGTGTTTACATCCAATCCCAGTTAACGATAGCGTGGAAGGAGAGTGACCAGATCTTGCCGTACTTTCTCTGGCTTTCTCCCAAGGGTACCATCATCCAGGTACCATATATTCAAAGGGGCTTGAAGATCCGATATTGTTTTATGAATAGCAAGACAGAAAGCTAGCGGGCCAAGCGGAACCCCTTGCAGCGCGCCAACCTGAGAAAGTACAAGGGATTAGTTATAGAAAAGATTATAAGGGGACGAGTAAACTTAGAAAAGGAAAGGATATAGGGATGGCACTCTCTTCCTAACTTCATTTAACAACACATCGCGTTCAACAGAATTAAAAGCATTTTTAATATCCAGCTAATAATTACGCAATCCGCGATCCCCGCATCCAAAGAAAATGCTGCAGCTAGCAGCCTCACAGCCTAATCTTGTACCAAACCCTAGCTGACAACATTATTATTAATATTACTATTTTTTCATAATATTATAATAAAAGATAATAAATGGTGTTCAAAGTGGACAAAAACCTAACATTTATACAGTACTGCAACGACGTAGACGCCGTAGTTCGTAGACACCGCCGCTCGTAGGCACCGTAGCTCGTAGTCACTTAGCTCCAGACGTTCGACAAATAGTGGTGTGATAATGTGGAATGGGATTTCGTTTTTATTAATTGAAGGGGACCTAAGTTTTAGGCTTCATAAAACAGTTTCGATTCTGTGTAAATGTGTAACGTTTTATGACAAATTTCTGTAGCGAATTAAAGAAATTGTACAATGTATGCTAAGGATCATAAAATTAAAGTACCTACATATTCAAAATCTCTCACGAATAAGGGAATTATAATGTGATGACCACATAGCTATGAAGCTACAACAAAAGACATACTTAAACGTACATGAGAAATTACTATTATTAAAAGGTAGGCACATGATGAGTAAGTTTTAGAAGGTGCCTTTTCCAAATTATATATCTATCTTACCAACGTGACTTTTTTAAACAAATATCTTTAAATAATATATAGTTTTTTTTTATTTTATTTTTTATTGTGGCACGTCAAAATGGCCTCACCCTGCCCGATGAAAAGCAGCCAGTGAAGCCCAAGATGTGAAAGCGTTCATCACAGCGCTACCACGCTATGCCGAACGCTCACACTATGGCGGCCTGCATAAATGCTTTTTCACGCCCCGCTTAAATAACCCGGGAGAGAAAGAGGAGGGAAACACGTGTGCGGGAAGCGCATTCCACATACGGGCAGTTCGGCAAAGGAACGATTGTCTTTTAGATGAACAATAAATTATATAACAAGTAAGACTGAAACCTTGAAAAGGTGACTTTTCGGAGATATAAGGATTTTTTTACTGTCTAAAAATTAAAAATTTGCCTTTTCCTTTAGTTTGACATTACTTCAGAGAATTTGATTCTTATAAGCCACTCTATTAGCTGGAGTAATAGGAGTGTTTGTTTTTCAAAAAAACAAGTTCGCTTTCCAGACTTTTATTATGTATCAAAATCGGCCCTGATACTCCTTTGAGTTTTTTCGCTATTTCTTGTGAGAACAAGCGATTTTCGGATTTTCGGATTTTAATCATACAAAAACTTCCTGTATAAATTGCTCATATCTTGGTATTATTACGGTTTCCAGCTAAGCTCTCTCTACTTATGTAACAAAGATTTGTACGCAGACATTTTCAAAAAAGGCTTCATGACCCCCCATTGTTTTTTTAATATATCTTGCGGATAAGCACTTGGCCTCCATCTCACCTGGTTGTAGTGGAGATAAGGCCGCAGGTGGAAGCGCACTTTACCCAGAATCCTCAACTCCTGAAGTACTGGCTATCTTATCTCTAGCTGCCGGAACACAACAATGCTACAAACATTGATGTTTTGGCAACATATTTAGATAAGGTGGTGGTAGCTAGCCAGGCAAGCAAACCACCTACCACCAACCAAAATGAGTACACAAACATGTATCCCCACTGGGAATCGAACCCGGGACCTCTGGATCTAAACTGGCGGTCTTAACCATTAGACTACATAGGCGATTGAATTCATTAATTAATAGTCCTTTATTAATCGCATTCATGTTTTTTCAGCGACCAGCTTTATATTTCTAGCCCACCTGGCAGGTAGTCGGCCAGAAACAACTCAAAAAGCTTTTAATATAAAAGCGGTCTCCATGCTAAATCACTACTCACTCGTAGCTCGTAGCTCGCACAACCAAAAAATTTAATTCCCATTTGTTGAACTCTAAGCTCCAGAGTGATATATGGTCTGGTCTTCGCATCTTGGCTATGAAAAAGCAGTCATGACTCTCGCTCAGAGGCAAGTCTGATTTACTTTTAAAAATGAAATGTAATTCATGTTGTATTTTGACGCGTGGTTAGGTTAGCCAATCGGATAGATGCTTGGGTTGGAGAGAAATGTTCAATCCACATAGCTTTGTTAGAAAACAAGCGTATTATTTACCTGGATTGGTTACCAGGATATATGTAGCGCATAATATAGCATAACGCATTCATAATAACGTTTGTTTACAAAATATATGTATTTGATGGACACGATCGTAGAGTATAAGTAACTTAGGCACTGATTTGGATGATTATTATTATTTGATTGAGAGAGTTTTCTCCCAAGATGATCCCATTTTACATGTAGGATGAAGTAGATAAGTAGGTACATTTGTCTTTTATATACAGATACAAACCCTAATTAAAAGTCCCTTACCATTTTCAAACGCATCCATCCATCATCATCGCATCGCATCATTCCATCTGTTGAATGACGTTTCGATACGTTATAGCATATCCACTTTCGGAGGAGCACCATCAAATCCAACAAGAGATGTAAGCCGACATTCCCCACTAGTCAACTCATCACGGGATTGGTGTGTAAAAAAGGACCGGCGAATACCGGCAAATACCGGCTCCGAACCGGACATAACCGGTTTTAGTCGGATTCAATCAAGGGCGGCAAATAGCAGCCTGTTTCTGTTAGGTCTTTGCGTGTATTGACACGCGAGCTTTTGCATAGCACGTGCTACGAATACAGATTTGAGTTATAAGTATTGAAATGTAGTTGTTAATATATTAGGTATCTGGTTTGATCGTTCTTATTTAAACAGCATACTGTTAGGCTCAGGTCTGCATCATCACCAGTTCCTTTTTTAAGTTCCCCACTGTTGGGACACGAGCCTTCCTAATAGATGGGTAGGGAAAACGGACCATAACCCACCACGCGGGTCCAGTGCAGTTTGGTGGTTGTTAACGACTAGTTAAAACAACCGACGACGACTCCCGAAGAACGGAGGAGCTCGAGATGATAAACTTTTGGCCACCCATCCGACGAGCGGCTTTTGCGAAAGTTACTTAATCTCAGCAATCGCAGACCGGGCGCGTTAATTACTGCGCTCAGGTCTTGCCATATGCATGATAGCACATTCCAAGTTAGTACAGTTAGCAGCAAAAGTAGCTGAACGCTTTTTCGCTTTGTCAAACCAACAAAGTAATCTGTCAATCGCTTATTAGTTCTAGTTAAGCTATTAAGATATGGATTTTTTGGAAAGAACTTGCTGATTGCCATAGTAGTCATTGCCTCAATCGTCAATTTTCAAATAAAAAAATCAAAATCAAATCAAAAATATATTTTAAATTATATTCAGTTTCAAATTAAAAGAAATAAATTAAAAAATAAAAATATAAAAAAAAAAAAATTTCAGCGTCACCGGCCTTTTTTGGGGGCGGCGTTTCAAGCCGTGTAAAACGAAACACCGGCAGAGACTTTCTAACTAGAGGGAATGGCATCCTGCCATTAGATTCTCCGAGGGGTCGGGATCGGGTCGGGAGCGGAACAACCCGAGGATTCCTCTAAATTTAGAGGATTGGTGGCCGAGTGGCTTCCCCTGCAAAGCAGATTTTTGGATTTCTGGAATCAGCCAATCAAAAAACCGCAATAAGACTTTCGGGCTCTTAACCCACAAAGGAATATGGAAAATTTATAGAATTAACAAATGATAAATTTAACACGATTGCGGACGATTTAAGATATTAAAAAAATAAGAAGAATATCAAGAAGGCCTAGGTCGATTGAAAATATTCAGCGAACCTTTCATTCCCAATCGTACAGAACGTTGAAAAACGTACAGTCCTCTGTGATTTATATACCGTACCTACGAATATAAGGTAGATATCAGTTTCGTTTATTTACCTTATCACAATAAATAGGTTATGTACAAGAAGGTTATGTTCCGATACAAAGTTGGGTAGCACGCGTCTTATTAGAGCGTATTATAATGCGCGGCACGACGTAGGCCGACCTCTATGTAAATACGGGCTTTCATTAGCCGGACCGTGACACGGGATAACTAGTTTGTCTGGCCGGGTCGAATATCTGCTACGTTATTTATTGCTGTGAAAAAATATCTAGTGATTGTCATTTGATTTTGTCACGGTTATAAATATCTAGTGATGGTCTTTTAGTTTTGTCGCTGTGATAAATATCGAGTGATTGGATCAATAATTTACTTCAAACCATATTTCACGAGTTCATATTAATGTTAATCTATTTTCAATTTAATGTCCAAAATAACGTATTGTACACACGCCTGCACGTCAACCTACCACAAACTGTCAAATTTCCATAATAGACTTTGAACTTTATGTCTCAGGAATATGGTTGAAAATGTATTGAATAAATTTGACAGTTTTGGATAGGTTGATGTGCTGGCGTCTGTACGTTACTTTATACATAAAAGCAGAAAACAATCTACTCATAGCTTTCTTTATCCGTTGTCTAAATTCGTAATGAATGGTTTTTTTAACAGTTCGTTTTAATCCCCATTTGATCCGCCTACAGAATTACTATAAAAAAAACGCCGCAAAGCCGCAACTAAACTGGCCATCCCGATAATCCGTTGCTATAACACAGCATTCAGTATCAATTTATTTAGAAATAACGTGTATACAGCGCGACGAATGTGGACTTCCATTAGTAGGGGCTGCTACAGAGTTTATTGAATTTTGATCCGAACCGTCAACACCGATATCACGTGATATTTCACAGTGACAATACTTTGATACTTTTAATTTAGGTTGCGTGTATCAATATTACGACTGCTTTGTATTTTTTAAAGTTATTTTATGTAGTACCTAGTTATTATTTACTAACAAACAGTTGATTATCATCTCAGTTAAAATACGTCAATTGCTGGACGAAGGGTCTCCACCACGACTATTCAAAACATTCACACAACAGGGTTGGGTTTTAAGGCACTGATAACTGTAAAATGCGCTCACTTAAACATGGTTTAAAATAAAAAGCATACAACATACAATGCCAAAATATATGTTATAAGATATTACATTTGCAACGTCGTTATTGTTTCCAAAATGTAGGTGTATCGGCTGCCGGGAAGGCAATGCCGGTACAGATGCAGAGCAGATTGGAGAGGTTTAGGGAACTACGGACTTACCGGAGATGTGTCTCTGCGGCTGGATGGATCGGGCGGTGACGTGGTGTCTCGCGGGCGGTCCCGGTTTGAGCTGATTGTAGCACGTTTTCACGCACTATGTTTGTAATGGGTTGATGGGTAAACCCTATAGGGCGGTGTGGTTGAGTCGCGACTTGTCGCTTCCGGTGGTGCGCGCGCGCGGTTGTGTAGACGACGTCACGGGCGGTCCGATAATAGGCGACTGGTGTGGGGGTTGTGCTGAGTGCCGCGCGGTCCAATTGGAATGAACGCGCGGGCGCTGCGCTTCGTTCATTCGTTGTTACCGTTCGTCACGTCTTGGCGTGAACAGTAGGTATATCAAATTTTCTCGATAGAATAAAATCTAAAGTCTCCTCTACAGTATTAGATATTTACTCTGTGGTATAAGTATCCATTTACTCGTATGTGCGAGTAAATTATCTTGCATAACATTACATATTCGTAGATGGTAGATCTTCTTAACAATAATGAAGGTATGAAACCTTTTACTAATTGGTTTGCGTTAATCCCCGTTTAAATTGTTAACTATGGCACGCGGAAGTTTAAAAGTGTATATTCGAAACAATAGTCCATGACAAGAGTAACATCTACATTTAGAGATAGAGATATGTAACGTACAGCGAGGTTATATATCAAACATATCTAATAATTAACATAATTTCCGTGAAGAAACACAGTTCAATAATTACAAATATGTGTAGTAGTTAATCATGTTTGTCCACTATGCCCGGAACACGGTACAACTACCCGGATCTACATAACAAAGAGTTGTTTGTTGTGAGCTTCATTTGAATCCGTATTGTTAAGCTGAGGTGGGAAAGGTCAGTTGAAAGTACAATAACGTTAGATATAATATATGTTTGCATGAATAGCGGGGCGAAAGTTTGCGTTTTAATACGGCCATTATCGAAGTTTGTTTTACCAAAGTTATGACAACGGGATTGCTGAATTGTAAATTTTTTAAACCCCCTTTGTTTTGCATATACACTGTTAGACAAGACATTGATCGACCTCTTTAGAATTTTTTCTTAAGTCATTAGAAATAGGTGTAATGTAGGAGGAGCTTGATGGCGCAGTGGTTAACGCGCCCGGTCTGCGATTGGTGACGTTAAGCAACTTTCGCAAAGTCCGGTCATCGGATGGGTGACCAAAGATTTATCATCTCGAGCTTCCCCGTGCTTCGGAAGGCACGTAAAGCCGTTGGTCCCGGCTGCATTAGCAGTCGTTAACAACCACCAATCCGCACTGGGCCCGAGTGGTGGTTCATGGCCCGTTCTCCCTATCCATCCATAGGGAAGGCTCGTGCCCCAGCAGTGGGGACATAATATAATGAGCTGTTGATGAGGTGTAATGCTTGTTGCATTTTTGTGTTCCGGCAGGTGGGAGATAAGATAGCTAGTGTCTTAGTAATGTGTTAAGTGACGCTAAGGCCGAAGATGGGCTTCGGCCTTAGCGCCACTTAACATTAGGTGAGATTAAAGTCAAGTGCGTACCCGTGGGTAATAATAAATTAATTAAATGCGGGTTGGTGATCACAAACCCGGGCTATGAATTGAGAAATCCGAAACAAGCTTGTCCGGCCTGGGAGTCGAACCCAGGACTACTCAGGCGTTGTGCAATAACAAACGCAGCTGTCAACGTAGTTATTCTTTATAGAATCGACAGCCTAGAAGTTTAAAATAAAAAATCTCTTCGTAAAATAGTAAAAACGGAATGTTCTTGTCAATTCGTGAAGTGTGCTAAGAGCTCATTGCTTACGGTCTGGCAAGCTTTTCTATTAGGCTTAACTTGACTGGGGGGCAAAGAGTACAACATCCATATTCCGTACAGATGAGACACAGTTCAAAAATAGAGGTTTAATTATGCTTTAAAATAATAATTTTACGAAAATTCTAACAATTTGAAAAATATTGACAAATTCCCACGAGCGGGATTTGAACCCGCACTCCATGACATGCCGGGTCAGGTGAACTACCAACTATGCCAGTGTTTTTGACCTATTTCATGACGCGATTCTCTTAATATGCAAAAAATTTTCGCGACCCCTAACCTCCCCTGTTTCTAACATGTATTTTATTAAGTTATAAAAATATCAAATCCGTGCATTTTAATTTATTTTCATAATTAGGTTTCTATTGAAGTACCTATAACGGACATATATTTACATCAACTTCGTCACCAAGCGGCTCTACGGGAAGGCGATAAGACATGTTTTTTTTTAAATTTTACGCAGGCTTCGCGATCCCCTGCGACCCCCTTATAAAGGCTTCGCGACCCACACGTTGAAAAGCACTGAACTATGCTATCGTGGCCGCTCTAACCCGCGCCGTGGCCGTTGCCCGTGGCTGTTCTAACCCGCCGAAATTAATCAAAACCATCTACTCTTACTTTTTAAGCCAAAGGTTTTTGTATTTTTTAATAGTCGTAGCAGATAAGTATTCAAATAGCCATGTACACTGTATGTTATGGAGGAATTAGTCTTCCTGGTACAAGCATCACTATGATGTCTAAAAGGAGGTCTCAACCTTGGTCTATGTTATGTATGAAGAAAATAAAAAATAAAAGCACTGATATTATAATAATAGTACTAATTCATTATTGATTAAAACGATAAAATATAAATTTAGTTTAAATATTGTAAAATAATAATAATTCCAAATTATTATCTTCAAATTATAGGCCGCATCTAGTAAACGCAGTGAGCGTAGTTAGATTGTACATCTGTGGTATCGCTAATCACTGCACCTGAGAACGTATTTCTCTAAAAATGTAATAATTGTGTTTTTCTCATGTAAGTGAATTTATTTGTAATTCTTAAATGTCTTAAACCATTTTTTTTAAACTCAAATAAAAAACATTGCTAAATTAACAACACTATTCAAACACCTCACTAGAGCAACACCAATCTCGTTGCTACAATTAAAAAGTAATGGCGAGTGTAGAAATTAAAAATTAACACACACGAGGTGCCAAATGAAGCACTCCATCTTTTTTAAAGTTTTCAGAGCTTGCGTGACTCGAGAGGGTCATGCATAACGTATGTTTCTAAGAAACAGTTGGTAACAGTAGTAGAAAAAGAAATTCAAAAAGAGGTTTAGTGTTTTTTCTCTAAGAGCGTTTACGCCGCACACTAGCGCCACTAATGAAAAAAAAACAAATCTAGTAATTAGAGATAGAAAATCAAATTATGCTCAACAAACTATTTGAATGAAGTAATTTAGCATTTTTACGTCACTTATTGAACACCTCACATGTTATGGTTTAGTTAAAGAAGACGTTACGGCCACTTTTAACTATAACGCCATATTTAACTAAACCATAACATGTCAGGTGTTTATTAGGTGACGTAAAAATGCTAAATTACTTCATTCAGATAGTTTGTTGAGCATAATTTGATTTTCTATCTCTAATTACTAGATATGTTTTTTTTTCATTGGCGGCGCTAGTGTGCGGCGTAAACGCTCTTAATTCCTTACGGGTAGGCCTTTTGTTTTCATCTCACCTCTCACCAGTGGCGGTAGCCAAAGTAACATTAAGAAAACGATAGCGATGTTCGAAAATAATAAAATGTATGGGATTGACATAAGATTGACCACGTGATTTAGCGCGGCTTATGTCAATCCCATACATTTTAATCACACATTTTAAACTTTGGCTAAGCCTACTGATGTTAAAGCACTGACAACCGTGTAACAGCGCTCTCTGTCGATGTGCATACAAGCAAAAGGGATGCCAATAGTGTGTGATCTACTGGATTGCAGTCAGAAAACTCGAAAAAAGGAGGAAAAAAGCTATTAATTTAAAACATACGTGTCTTACAAATAAACAAAAAATAAGCACCGAGTAGGTATTCAGTTTTTGTCTCTTTTACTCTAAATGACGTAAAACGGGAACAAAACACGGAATAACTATTCCGAGCTTATTCTTTGTTTATTTGTAAAGCACTAAACCCCCGTATTAAAAAACAAAGGTTCCAGTTCCAAGTTTCCAGTATTTATTCCGTGTTTTGTCTCTTTTACTCTATTAAGAAATGAAGTTTACATGACAGGAACAAAACACTGAATAACTACTCCAAGCTAATACTTTGTATTGGTACGAGGGTTAATGTTTATTGAAAAAAAAAACAATTAAGCGTTTTTTTAATAAGGATTACGATAAGAAACTTTTCTTGAAAAAGATTATCTTGTAAATAAATACAGTTTAGAAGTTAAAAGACTTAACTGCTCGCCTGTACGAGGCGACGGGTGACCCGAGATCAGGTAATTTTTTCGCACAGCGCATAGCTTGGCCATTCAAAGGGGCAATGCCGCCAGCATTTTGGGCACCTTGCCTCAGACAGGCGAGTTAGTTGAGGTTTTTATTTATGAATTGTATTGAATATAATGTTAAAATTGCTTATTAAATAAGAATCGTATAGTTTAGAAGTAAGTTTGAATTTTTTTTCTATAGAGAAAATTTCATGATTCCGCTTTTTGGTAACAATCTTTCGATCTTTCGATGTAATGAAGGCTCTTGTTTACTGTTGTCGATCAAAGTTAATTGCCTATGTCTGGCCCACTGCTGGGTAATGGCTTCCATCATTAAAATCAAGTTATCACTACAAGATGAATAAACAAAACTAAACTTTCCTACACTCACACCAATTATCTAGCCCAAGAGAAGCTTCGTTATGAAACTCGTTAAATTGTTACTAGACAACGGATAAACATACTTAAAATACTTAAATACATACTTATTATACATAGAAAACACCCAGACCCGAGACAATTTAGAAAACAATAATTTCTAAATTGACCCGACCGGGGATCGAACCCGGGACCTCAGAGATGGCGACACCATGAAAACCGGTGTACAAACCACTCGACCAAGGAGGTCGTCAAATGAATGAATGAATGAATGAATGGCTTAATAAACACTTGCTAAATTCAGGTTGGTGATCAGAAACCCAGGCTTTGCAACCAAAGATCCGAAACACACCTTGCCCCACTGGGAATTGAGCTCAGGACCTTCGGGTATAGGGCCGAGGGCATTGCCACTCGGCCACCGATGTATTCTACGTTGGATAATATTTGTTTGTTTTTTAAATTTAGTTTGTCAGTTTTGAATTCTGATTCTACACACACAGATAATTTAGCAGCTTATGAATAAATTATATACTAACGTGCCGCGCGTAAGGTCTCCGCGCCGAAACCCATAAACTACGGTCTTAGTTGAATAATTTATTTTGAGGTGAGCTTGAGAGGCTCCCACTATCATATATCCGTATAGCGAGGTGAATGAACACTAAATGATTATAATTGGATTATGGGTGATGATTGAAGAATGGTTTTACTAGCAGAATTCGTATATGTATGCTCGCTTGCCATATTATCATTATGTCAGCCAAAAGACTTCCACTACTGGACAAAAGCCTCAACAGGTTGAACGCCGCGGGTCCCAGGCACAATAGAAATTCAATTGTTTGTCGGACATATGGCGTTTAAGGTGTTTAGAATGTCCACAACGATCGGTATTTGTTTGCTAATTTGCGTAAAATTATCATCATCATCATCATCTCAGCCAAAAGACGTCCACTGCTGGACAAAGGCCTCCCCCAAGGATATGAGGGGTATTTGCCGTAATCGCCACGCTTGGCAGGCGGGTTGGCGATCGCAGTAGGTTGAGGGTAACCTCAGAGAGATGCTGCTGCCCATCCTCTGGAATAGTCCCTTAGTCGGCTTTTACGACACCCACGGGACGAGAGGGGGTGGTGCAATTCTTTATTATATAAAATTATGTATAAACATAATCTATTTATATAAAAATGAATTGCTAAATGTGTTGCTAATCGCCAAACTCGAGAACGGCTGAACCGATTTGGCTGATTTCCTTTTTGTTGTGTTTGATGAAGTCTGAGGAAGGTTCTCATGGAGAGAGTAAAAAATACGAGATAATTAGTAAAAACAACAGTTTTCTTTTCCCATACAAACCACTCTGTCAAACATTTGACGTCAAAAATCAATGTAACTTTGTTTGAAGAAATAGGGCAGAACAAGCTCTGCCGGGACAGTTAGTTATAAATAAAGCTTGCCTAACTCTTAACTGATCTTTATTAATTTTAAAAATATTAGTATCGACTGTTGATGATTGATGTTGATGATGTTGATGACTTATTCGGTTACAATGTAAGAGCAGATAAAAAAAAAAAAAAAAAAAAATAATAATAAAAAAATAATAAAAAAATTAAAAAAATATGGCGGTACTCTAGGATTAGGTTTTATAATGTTTTATTGTTTTTATATTAAAATATTCTAAAAATCTAGCCTTAAGAAAGAAAATAAATAAAGAGAAAAATAATAAAAAATATAATAAATTATATAATTATTTATTATATTATATTTTATTATTTATTACATAATAATATATAATAAATTGCGGGGGGTTGGATGGAGCCACGATAGCACAGTTGGTAGTACACCTGACCCGGTATGTCATGGGGTGCGGGTTTAAAAAAAACACTTTAATAAAAAACCTAATTACATCAATAAAATTTACATGTAAATTTGGGTCCAATAATATCTCTACAGTTTAATACTAGCTGTTATGGAGTAGTGGACTGTAAATGAATGAATTGTTGGAAACACGTAGTATCTTGTAAATATTTATTAGCTATAATTTAGTACAAATACATAAGAAATTAACCTGACAATTCAAACGAAAACCAATGACTAAAGCACAAAACATCAATGTCAAAAAAGGTCTTATAAAAAGTTAATACATTACATCTTAATTTGAATATAAAAGGTTTGGACCAGCCAGTCGAAAAGTTGCGTAACTTCAGTAACTGCAGACGAAACAAAAGCAAGAAATTATTTCTTAAGTGTTACAAATACCATCCGAAATGTAATTCTGTTTGATGTCACAGACTTTTTCGTTAAGACAATTGCGTTCAAAGTTCATTAGGTACGTTAATTTTTTCCGATTCATATTATTATCGGAGCCCGTCGTCACAAAATAAGAACATCCAGGAGGAAAGCTCAACACATACCGCCTTTCATTTAGACGTTTCGTGCCCGGTCCGCTGCCGTGCGTTTTCATATTAAACGCATGCCGCACGACAGCCGCACTACTGCTTTAATACTGACTGTTTTAATAATGGAATGCAGTGCAAACGTGCGTTAGCTGTCGGACAACAAACGTCTAAATTGAAGGCACCCATAGACAACCTGTCACAGACGCGGATCTCGCAACAGCTCGCCACAATCCGACTGCTTCGTTCTGTTGGGGCACGGAACTTCCCTATAGATGGACAGGGAGAACGGGCCATAAACCACCACGTGAGCCCAGTGCGGATTGGTGCTTGTTAAAGCAGCCGGGATCAACGGCTTTACGTGCTTTCCGTAGCACGGAGGTGTTCGAGATGACACAGTTTTGGTCGCCCATCTGATGACAGGCCTTTGCAAAAGTTGCTTAACTTCAGCAATTTAATTTAATTTAATTTAAATATTTATAAAATACAGTAAAAAAAAATTAAACGCCTACCCGACCCAGCCAGGAATCGAACCTGGGTCTTCCGCAATCTGGGCGGCTGCACTGACCGCTATGCTACCGGGAAGGCTGACGTAAGCGCTGAATTTTGTCACTGCTTTATAATGCTTTTTGAGTGCTAATAGCGGTACAGCGCGCCATCTATCCAAAGGTAATTGCAATATAGGTATATTTATGAGTATCTTGGTTTAGTTATAAATTAGTACATAATTATACAAATATAATTATAAAGGGTTTTTCAATAGGGACGCTCGAACTTTGACAGCGTATAGCGGCCATCTTGGTAAAGCGATAGCTGTCTAATTTGACATGAATATATATTCAGTTACAATTCACCATGGAACGCTACACCCTTCAACAACGCGTAAAAATTGTTAAAATGTATTAAATTTTTTATTTATTTATTAAACATTAAATTTATTATATATTATTATTATATTATATATTTATTATGAGAACTTCGAGGGCTTCGTCATCTCGCGTCGTGGAGTGACATCAACTGGCCACCGAGATCGTGTGAATAACTCCGCTCGACTACTTTCTGTGGGGCTACGTAAAATCTCTGGTCTATGCAGACAAACCACAGTCAATTGCCGCCCTGAAGGCCAACATAACTCGCGTCCTTCGTGAAATTGAGCCACATTTATGTGAAGATGTCATTCAAAATTGGTCCGCCAGGATATACCACCTACGGCGGAGTCTCGGCGGCCATTTGGCTGAAATTATATTCCATACATAATGTCATCGAATATCCTTTAAAATAAAATAAAAGTTTTGGCAATATCACTTACACAATTTGTTTTATTTCATTCCAAAGTTCGAGCGCTCTTAATGAAAAACCCTTTACATATATTTTTCTTATTTATAAGTGAGAATTTGGAAACGAACGTCACCTCGCATAGGCCCTGCCAGAATACCAGCGCCCGTTGCGATGTGACTTTCTCACACCATAGCGGCATAATATTCTGAGGTAGGGTCCTGATTGGCTCGTCACTCTGTAGTGTTTGTTAGTTTTTTTTTTCGTTTTTTTGTCTTTGTTTTTCATATCTTTTTTTATTATTTTTTTATATTTTTAATCATATGTGAGAGTCAATAAATGTTTTTTCTTTCTTTCTTCTTTCTTTCTATTTTAGATCGGTGTGTTAATCATTGCGCCATAGCGTACCTTCTGCTGTCTCTATTTAGCGGCACCGCCGTCGCCTCGTCATTTCCTATAATTACGTTTTTTCCTGATTCCTTCGCTAATTGTACGACTCGGAAGCTCATTAGTATGAAAGATCTTAATTTTTGTGAAGCTCAACGATGCGATGGTTGGCGTGTTGAAGTAAAGATTATGATAAATAAGCTACTTTGGGAGTGGCTGGTTCAAGAATGACAAAGTGAAAGTCAAAGTCAAATCATTTGACGACCTCCTTTGTCGAGTGGTTTATACACCGGTTTTCATGGTGTCGCCATCTCTGAGGTCCCGGGTTCGATCCCCGGTCGGGTCAATTTAGAAATTATTGTTTTTCTAAATTGTCTCGGGTCTGGGTGTTTCTATGTATAATAAGTATGTATTTAATTATTTTAAGTATGTTTATCCGTTGTTTAGTAAACATTTAACGAGTTTCATAACATAGCTTCTCTTGGGCTAGATAATTGTTGTGAGTGTAGGAAAGTTTATTTATTATTTAACTTAATAAAAATTAATAATAATAGTTCAGACTAAATTACTGAATCTACCACCAAGAAACTTGGGGGGGCTTATTTTTTTTTCTCCATCTATTCAACCAAACTACAATCATCTCTATACAACCTTATTTTTAGTTTATACGAAAACCGAAACACGGGTCAAATATTTTCATTTAAAGAATCAGCACAAAAAAATTTAAGATAATATCTTGAAAACTCACAAAGTTACAAGCTTTTTGTGCTGTCCCGTTGTGTGCTTTTAGTAGGGTATATTATAGTTGAGATTTTGTAAATATTATTTGGTCAAAATGTAACATGGTATAAAAAACATTGAAATCGATTCTATTACTGATTCTGAACAAACAGTTTTCAGGTTTCGTATAAACTAAAAATAACATTGTATATACAGGGTCTAACAAAATCAATAAGCGAACGTTTAAGGGCGGTATCTATACATCATTCTGAATACAAAGACAAGAAATGGGCTTCAGTTTTATAGTGATTTTTCAAAGTTATGTTACTAACAAACTAAATCAGTTAAAATAATGCACATCATGGAACATGCTGTATCTTTACTAACACGCACGCAAGCGTCAATAAAAAGATAGTGTACAGATACACGCACACAATTGAAAAACCATTGTATGACATTCATACACACACGGCTATCTTTGTGTGCGTGTAGTACAGCTGTTCGAGTTTGGAAAGGGTGTATTTTTTGGTGAATTATGATAATGTTTTGTTGATTATCTCGGTGACGAGCCTGTATTTTTGGACCAAATTTGGTGAGCATGCTCAGTGTGATGTATAGGTGCTCCCCTTAAACTTTCGTTTATTATAATATTGTTAGACCCTATATATTATATAAATCTCCTGTGCGTGTGGTTTAGATTTACAATTGAACCCGGTAGATGGCGCTGCTATAGAAGATTCATCATGGGATACGGGTGTTCTTAAGCGGACGAAGTCGCAAGCAGGTTACTAGTGTAATATAATACACAAATTTCGTACATTTTGTACACATTATTAATAATATTCAAGCCGGTGCAGGCGACTTATTTAATTTAATTATTAAACAACAACGGCCATACTTAATTTCTAATTTGGCAATCTTACTAGGACTAAACATAATTCGGCTAAAAAGTTGTCCACAGAAAAATAAAACAAAACCGCCCATAGAGACAACAAGGTATATTATGCTCGGCTTACATTTCAATTATCGTAACAAAAGCCTCAAGTCACTAGCAGTATTGAATATTAAGGCAACCATAATAGTACATGCTTAATAATATAATAATACACATATACACCGCGACATTTAAGTGGTTGTTTTCCCGCAGGTGGGTGGATCAGACCATGCAACTGAACAACTTTCCCCAAGGAACATAGGTCGAAAGACGAGATAATTTTTAAACTTTCCCATACAAACCATGCTCAGCCAATAGAGGCTTATAGAAAAGTGAAAAAAGTATCTCGTTTTTTGACCTATGTTTTTATTGGGGAAAGTTGTTCAAATTCATGGTGTGATCTACTCACCTGCGAAAGCCTTTGTAATAGTAACTTTAAAAAAATGTTCGCTTGCATCCATTGTTTCTTCTGCATGTGCATATTTTTTGCGGGCGGGAGGGCGGTGCATGCGTTTTGCATCCAAGCTGGATAAACGAGTAATTTAGCGGAATCAACACTACATATTATTATTTTAATTACCTGATTTTTTTTGTACCATGGATTTCCGCAAATTAACGCCTGATTCCATTGATTAAAGTTACCTTAGCGTCGCTGAATGGACGCGTTAACCACTGCGCCATCGAACTCTTTCAATGCTTGATGATTATTCATCTATTCATTTAATTATTCTGTTTGAGATTCAGATAAATAAACTATAATGAACTCTGCCTGTCGTTTCAAATTGTCATACCCAACAGGGTTCATATGTACTAGACCCACCTGTAACACCTTATTTACTATGATTGACAATAAATCTATTGTATTGTATTGTATTGTATTGATGTGTCATAAATAAAAACAAAAGTTTTTATCATACAAGCCACATTTTAATAAAATAAAATTTTGCGTTAACGCTCCCAAGAACAAACCTTCTATATGGGCCAACGCTGAAATTGGAGGCACATCCAATTTGATACGTCGACGCAGCGGTGCGTGAGTCGTATTACTACTGTTAGACACTGAATGAGAAATGATGTGGCCTTTATAGCCGACGACGACGACACGGTTTTTACAACGGCGTTTTACCGCTCAGCCATGAGCCGGGGCGATCGGTGCCGCGACTAGCAAAAAAAATTATTCAGTTTAAGTGCCCGATCCTCTAAATGCCACTACACATTTACAGAATAAACATGCACATTAGTTTAGGCCGAAGACACCGTACTCGTAGAACAAGGGTACGTAGAACCGGTTCACACGCGCTCTATACCAGGTACAGACATGTACCTGGGCGCTTCTCTCCTCCTCCACGGCCTGGTCTACCCGAGCCGAGGTCCGTGCCTTTAGAGGCGCCTTCGGGTGTTTCCGCTCTCCGATCCGATTTGAACCCTTCGGAGACTAGTAGGGCATGGGGACGCGCACTTTTAAGTGTGCGATGCCGTTCCCTCTAGAAATCCTCCGGAGGTGATTTGTTTCAACACGGCTTCAGGTACCCTTTACGTACCTGCGCCCCCAAAAATGCCCGGTGACGCTGAAAATGCCGTTTGAGGCAATCAGCAATCTCTCTAAAAAAAATCAGTTTAGGTGACAAGTATAAGTAGCTCTTGAGAATATCATGATGCCATCGGTTGGTAAGTCTACACAGGGCGGGGAGACCTTGTGATGCGAAGAACCGGCAAGAAACTCAGCAAGTGTCCAGATTTTTTCTCTCTAACAGCGTCAAAAATATTGGAAAATGCCCTATCATACCAGGACACTTCCTTCTAAGTTAACAAATTTACATAAGGTCAATCATAGCGAATTCACGTGTCTGCTGCGTTAAGCAAGTTCACGACACATCTAGTAAAACGCCTATGACTGTCTCAGTGTTGGGCAAAGGCAAAAGAACTCATGTCATCGCTACAATTGATGGGTAATGGCTTAATCACCACGCTTGCTAAATGCGGGTTGGTGATCACAAACCCGGGCTATGCATCGAAAAATCCGATTCACACTTTGGTCGACCTGGGAATTGAACTAGGGACCTTCAGGTATCGGGCTGAGTGCTTAGCCATTTAGCTGCCAAGGTGCGCACGTTTCGTTTACATTGGGCGGGCTGTCTATGATCAAGGCAGAAAAACAAAACATCAACAAAACTATACATGGCTTGTGATGCTAATTAATCGCAGTGCGGTGAGCGTTTCGACCACGCAATAAAGAGAGAATTCCCTAGTCGCCGGTCGCCCCGACTCGTGGCCGAGCGGTTACAGTGCCAACAAGTTGATACAAAAAGTGTTTTAATTGTTACGAATTTACTCGCGTTTATTTTTAAACTATTTTGTCGTGACAATTTTTTTAATCCTTGAGGGTAAGTAGTTGGCTTTCAAGCAAGGCCATTTGTTTTCTTCCTTACAGCGTCAACATGTTAGATGAGTAGCCTAATGATAAAAGGAGAAACTCGATGGCGCAGTGGTTAACGCGCCCGGTCTGCGAGTGCTAAGGTTAAGCAACTTTCGCAAAGGCTAGTCATCGGATGGTTGACCAAAAGTTTATCATCTCGAGCTCCTCCGTGCTTCGGAAGGCATGTAAAGCCGTTGGTCCCGGCTGCATTAGCAGTCGTTAACAACCACCAATCCGCACTGGGCTCGCGTGGTGGTTTATGGCCCGTTCTCCCTATCCATCCTTAGGGAAGGCTCGTGCCCCAGCAGTGGAGACATAAAATGAGCTGACGATGATGATGATAATAAAAAAAAAACTTTCCATTACAAATTGACAACCGCAACTTAAAAAAATAAATAAATAAAGAAACGTGACGACGTCGGATCGTGACATCTAAAACCCAAGACATTAGGAAGATTAAAATTGTTTTCGTGCTGACAAGACGCCGATGTTTTGCGTTTTGATAACCATATTGTTTCTACACATTCATCTTTTTCTTTTGTGCCGTTTCTTTTTGTATTGTTGCTATCTGTTTTGTAACTGTAAGCCTTTTTGAACATTAATTTTTATATCCGAATAATTTTATTGAGCAATGCCAAAAGAGGATTTCATAGGATATGTGGTGTTGTGCAAATGAACGCCATCGTACGACCAACGCAGTAGAGGGTTGGCATCGGAGATTAGGGGCAAAAGAGATGAGAAACGTACCCAATAAACGCAATATTTTCATGTACATAAGTATTCTGAAAAAAGAAGCTGAATTTTATTTAAGTAGAGTTAGAAGAGAAGGTGAGAAGAAAAGGAAAGCAAACGCTGCTTAAATTAAGCCTTTACATTCATTTATTTCAATTATCTCTCGTTAAATCAACTAAAACTCTACATGTTTTAACCGGCTCTGTGATCTTATACTTAAACGAATGATCTTAGATCCAGACATCCTGCGTTCAATATCCAAAGGGACGCGGGGTCGGGAATACACATTAAAGTTATATATGATATATGCTTTATATATATACCTTTATATACAAAATCACATATATATACATAAATATGTATACCTATGTATGTCTTTTTATGTACTGGTATATGATTCTATTGTATTCTATTGTATTTGCGCACTTCCTCAATCTCCTTCTTGGGATCCTAAACCAAAGGTTGTCTGGAAGAGATCGCTTAAAGCGATAAGACCGCCTTTGCCCATGCTAGCTTTAACATTATGTGTACCTGTATCTTTTTCTTGTTTTGTGTGAGTAATAAAGTATTTATCTATCTATCTAAGTAATTGCCTTGTCAGCTGTATAATTCAAGCAGCTCTACAGAAGTCCGTCTTAATGTTACCCTGTCATTTAATAAACTGCAATGAAATTAGGCTGCACGGGCACAAATCGGGGACCATTACCTCTTAATGGAACCGTAAGCCGGTAGCGTTTAGGAACTTGCAGGCTATAATTTGTATCTTAAGAAACAAAACTCACATTTCAAATAAATATAATAGCGATTGTTGAAATTAAGCATTTTTTACAAAAGCCGGTTATCGGATGGGTGAACAAAATGTTATTATTTGGATCGTTTCCGTGCTACGAATGGACCGTAAAGCCGTTGGTCCTGGCTGTGTTAGCAGTCGTTAACAACCATCAACGCACTGGGCCCGCGTGGTGGTTTATGGCTCGTTCTCCCTGTAATATTTCCACCCATAAGAATTGTTTTTGCCCCAGCAGTGGGGACATAAAACGATGCCATCATTGCCAGCACATTTTATGTCCCCACTGCTGGGACGACACGAGCTTTACCTATGCACTTTCAAATTCAAATTAAAATTCAAAATTCAAAATCATTTATTCAGTTTAGGCTACAAATAGCTCTTATGAACGTCATTATGCTATCGTCGGTTCGTAAGTCTACTCTGGGCGGGAGATCTTGTACTGAGAAGAACCGGCAAGAAACTCAGCAAGTGTCCAGCTCTTTTCTTCCTTACAGCGTCAAAAAATATTGGAAAATGCCCTATCATAAAAGGACACTTTCCATCACAAATAAAAACACAAAAAATAAAGGACAATCACACATGTTAAGAAAAAAACAAAAAAGAAAATATAATAATATCTAAGTTTGCAAATATACATCAACTACCAGTTAATATTTTCACTTCATTTTCACACTACCATTAGTAATCTTTTAAAATAACAATAATTATAATTTTAGTTTAGATCTTCTCAATACAATCTAAGGCTGGCAACTCTGGTTTTGCGGGTGTCCATGGGCGGCAGTGATTGCTTCCCATCAGGTGAACCCGCCTGCTCGTTTGCCTCCTTCTAATATAAAAAAAAACTAATTACTTTAAAAACATTTATGTAGTTGGCATGTTACATCCGCAGAAACAATTGCAATAGTAGTCAATAACAACTAATTGAATTATTAAAACAGAATATTTTCTTAGAAACTCAGAGCAAGAACATTCTTTATAACAAACTACAATAATACAAACTCCAGCGCCGCAAAAGTACGTGAGGACAATTTTATAATTCAAAGTTTAAATAAAAATCACCGATAACAATAACGGGCCCAAATGACATCCCTTGGGTACTCCATGCTTTACACTCAATTACGACGTTTCCACCGGTAGTTTTGCAATGTAACAAATAAAACAAGGCCATGTTTGTATAACAAGGATAATATTTCTCTAACCTCCGTCCGAGCTGTTTGCGAAAGTAGTTTTTGCGCGTGTCGGCCCGACTGATGAGGGCCCTTGACTTCGCCACCGACTTCCTTCCAACAGTTTCCAGAGCTATATTTTTTGTTGTGTTATCACATTTTCTTACTGTTGCCGACCGAACGCGTTAAAACTTTCTTCTACTTTCACACTAGGTATTTCTTTTTGTATTTTGTTAACTTATTTGTATTATATTATAAAGAATCTCTAACTTTTAGTAAGAGATCATTATAACTAAAGATATATTGTACAATATTATGTTTATATAATACTTTCATGCTTGTCTGAACGTGAAAATTATGTATAAGCTGCCATATAATAAACATTAACATCTATCAATATAAAGCTAACCCACATTTCACAAACCTGTGTGGTGCCGGGGATAAAGAATTGCACCACCCCATCTCTTCCCGTGGGTGTCGTAAAAGCCGACTAAGGGACCATTCCAGAGGATGGGCAGCAACATCTCTCTGAGGTTACCCTCAACCTACTGCGATCGCCAACCCGCCTGCCAAGCGTGGCGATTACGGCAAATACCCCTCATATTCTTGGGGGAGGCCTTTGTCCAGCAGTGGATGTCTTTTGGCTGAGATGATGATGATGATGACTTTCACAAATAAATACTTATTTTCAATTACGTTCTATTTTGATCGCCTCTGTGGTCTAGTGGTTAAGTCCACCGGTTTAGACCCAGAGGTCCCAAGTTTGATTCCCAGCGGGGGGTACATATTTGTGTACTCGTAGGGCTTGTTAGTCCGCCTGGCTAGCTACCACCATCTTATCTATATTATTATATGTCTCCATAACACCAATGTTTTGTAGCATTGTTGTGTTCCGGCAGCTAGAGATAAGATAGCCAGTGCCTCACTAGTTGAGGATCCCGGGTGAGGCGCTTCCATCATAGGCCATATCATCACTTAACATCGGGTGAGATCAAGGCACTGGGCTTACCCGTAATATATATATATTAAAAAAAACTTCCCGTGCATGTCGTATGAGCCGACTAAGGGTCAAGGGTTCCAAGATGCTCGCACACCAGGCGATCGGCTGCAACCCATCGCTGATGACTATTCCACCTGGGAGCCTTATTTTGATTATGCTGAAGGCATTGAGGTCACTAATAGCGTATTTCCAAAAAGCATGTGATTTGATGCTGTCTATCTCTTTTTGGGAGAAGGAAAGAAGTAGAAAAAAATATATTGAAAACCAAAAAAACTAATGTTTTGAATGAATCTTTCGAATATAAGATAGGCAGACCGTTTCCATATTAACTTTCACACAGTCTATTTATCTTTCCTATTCAAAGTATTAGCTAATTACGTGCCATTAAATTTAGCTTACAGCCCACATATTCCGACGCGTCCCTTAGCAGCGATGTTTCGTTTGTATTCAGGACTCATACAAAGGGATCTCAATTGTCGCCTATTGTGGCTCCCTCTTGAGCGTTTGTTTAGTGAAGCTCAATTTAATCCGAAAGCTCTAAATCGTAAAGTGGCAACGCTTACGACTGTCTATAGGAAGGATCTTGGTTTACGTCACAAGCATAAATATAGTTATTACTAGAAGAATAAGAAAAAATACATTTTTTGGCACACACTAAGCACAACAAAATTTATTACATGTAAAAAATATTGAAAAACGAAACGAAAGACGAAATAATAAATGATTTGATTTGATTTGATTTGAAATGAAACAACTTTTACGGATCTACTCGCGTTTATTTTACACATTACTTATTTACTGTAAGCTCTTTCTGCGTAAAACAGAACGCACTTGATTAAATTTAAATGAGGGTATACAAGCTACCAACTAATTATGAGGCGACCAACACCTCAGTCTCCCTGTGACCACGGACCCTGCAAAGGGTTCAAAACGTCAGGATAAACATTAAATAAGTAATGAGTAAAATAAACGCGAGTAGATCCGTAAAATTTTGTTTCATTTCAATGTGTAGTGTTCGCGTTAACTTTAGAAAACAATATATTGATTTGATTTGAAAACACAAAAGTACAGTTACAATACTAGCTGTTCCGTGACCCACCACGTCGCATTGTATCACCTGAATGGCCCGTTTTCTAACTTTTGAGTGGGTCATTTGTCATAAGTCATAGCGTAATGTTAGATAGACAAGCCTTCCAAAAAATTGGTCTATCAAATGCACTAAAGAATTTTTCAAATTTGATTGTAGGGTAGTTTTAGAGATTCGCGCGTTCAAACAAAAAAAACAAACTCTTCAGCTTTACTATGTTAGTATAGGATTGAACAAAATATTCGAATAAAAATGTTTTTTTTTGAAGTGAGATTGGTCTCATAGTATGGTCTTTACATGTGCTTTTGACGGTAGCTAGAAACTTAAAGAAAGAAAGAAGAAAGAAAGAGTATTTATTCAGTATCATAAAACAACATTCAACAAGTAAAGCATTCATAATTTAAGATAGGTACATGTTATATGATACTGAAAAGGCATCTTCTCAGCATGTGTCATAGCACTTTAGTAATGCTACGACCCTGGTCTTCCGAAGATGCCCAGACTAGAACTAAACTTAACTAAAACTAGAATAGTAATAAAAATAAAACATGAAACACCGCTACTCACACCACACAAATGATAGTTCATACACTTTTATGTTCATAATTGTGTAGTTAATTATTTATTGTTCATGGCAAACAATTTCTTATATTATATATTACGACTTACAAATCATACAATAAACAAATACAAATAAATATAAATATCATTATCAAAACCTCGACAGCTAAATTGTTAAATTGTTAGATATACTAGAATGAATCCTTTTGCTAATTTAGAAGATAATAAAATTAAAACATGAAACTTTTTCAAATTGTTCCTCAAGCCGTGTGATCGAAACAACCCCAGATGGTTTCTAGAGGCGTGTCATTGCGCAAGCGTGTCTGCGTTCTCTTCTAGATTCTCCGAGGGTAGATCGGATCGAGAACGGAACAACCAGCGAGCGCGTCTAAAGACTATGACCTCGGATTGGGTTTATAATAGCGCTATTCAAAAATTCAAAAATTTAAAATCATTTATTCAGTTTAGGCTACAAGTAGCTCTTGTGAATGTCACTATGCCATCGGTTCGTAAGTCTACTCTGAGCGGGAGATCTTGTACTGAGAAGAACCGGCTAGAAACTGAGCAAGTGTCCAGCTCTTTTCTCCCTTACAGCGTCAAAAATATTGGAAAATGCCCTATCATAGCAGGACACTTTCCATTACAAATAAACACAAAAAATATAGAAGACAACCACAAAATGTAAAAAAAAACAAAATAAAAAATCTAAGTTAACAAATTTACATCAGGTAAATGTTTCAAATTCCACAATTTCCAACTGTCTTGATAACCTGCTGCCATCACGAAAGTTAATTTATCTGAAACACTAATGTTTCAGATAAATCTGTCATGAAAACTATTCATTTATTTGAAGAAAATCATTTCGATTAAGCTTATTTCATACATTAGCTATCTTTCGGTAAGGTGTTGGCATTTTTTCCATACAAAATTAATCATCTCCTTTATTGTTAAATCTTACTTGTAACATGATTCAATGATTAAAGTCACTAAGTAACTTCGATCAATTATATACCTAGTGAACGTAAAAATACCTGTGACAAGTGACTTCAATGTGATACGATATGATAACAGTTTTAATATTGAGTTAGAAAACAATTGCCTAATAGAAGGCATTTCGTAGACCATAATAAAATGGGAAGAAGCAAAAAAGGAAACTGGAAATTCCCTTCGGAAAGTTGCTCAAGTTTAAAAGCTAACGGTCGGCGAGATTGTGGCAACTTTTTTAATTTCCAAGAGTGGACATAATCGGGGGAGTGACGTCATCAATCTGTCACCCGCCGTGGGAGCGCAGTTTCATTTCTCCATGGCCTATTTAGTTTTTGACAGATGATGGTGGCCGATAAAACATTGTAAGCCTTAGTTCTGAAAAAGTTATGATGTTATGTTAGTGTCATGTTAGTTCCTAATTTCATTATCAGCTCATTTTATGTCCCCACTGCTGGGGCACGAGCGATAGATAGGGAGAACGGGCCATGAACCACCACGCGGGCCCAGTGTAGATTGGTCCTAATGTACTTAGTTCCTAATTTAATGATTGATAATTTAAAATTTGAGGAGCTCGACGGCGCAGCGGTTTGTGAGTGCCGAGATTAAGCAACTTTCGCAACGGTCGGTCACCGGTTGGCGACCAAAAATTTTATTATGTCGAGTTCAAGATGAAAGGGAAGAGAGTGTAGGCTCGTGCCCCAGCAGTGGGGACATAACATGAGCTGGTGATGAATTTAAACTAAAAAGAATGTGAGGGTAGTAACTGTCCAGTGATGTAATACCGCTGGCTCGCAGCGTAAATTACAAACTACTAGAAAAATTCAACGAGTCTTGTGGGCCTCGGTAGCTCAGCGGTCAGAGCATTGGATCGGCTATCCAAAGGTCGTGGGTTTGATTCCCACTCGAACTTCCCAAGGCTTGTTGATTTTTTTAGTAAAAAAATTATCTTATAAGAATAATAGTTGAATAAAGAAACTCAAAAATCATTCAAAAAGGGTATAGTGGCAATATAGTAGACGTTTTTCGACCAAATCGAGGACATTCTAAATAAAGACCAGGTCAGGAATACCCTAAACCTCGCCGGTTATGATGAGGAAATTAATGAGAGTAGATGGAGCGAAAGAAGTGTGTAGGAATCGTAGCAAGTGGCAAGAACTGATCTCTACCTACCCCTATGGGAGAACCACCTACTTCATGACCTGACGGTTGGTGGGGGATGTTAGTATAGACTTTAAAGTCGTCGTGTAGCGGGGTTGTCCCTACCCCTATGGGAGACAAGCGTGACTGTTTGTATGTAAACTTTGACTTTGGATTATAGCGATTTTATTTTTTTATTTTACAGAGCATCCGACCCATTATCATCAGCCTACATTAGTCTACTGCTGGACATATGCCTCTCCTTCTGCACGCCACCGAGCACGATCCGCGGTTACTCTCATCCAACTCTTGCCAGTCACCTCGCGAAGGTCGTCGCTCCACCTAGTCTGAGCGTGTCCTCAACGTTTGCTGATACGCGGTCTTCATTCATAAACAAGTTGATGTTCTGCGGCTATATGGTGGTTCACTGCCACTTTTAGATTGCTAATCCGGTGGGCTATGTTGACTACTTTGGCTCTTTGTCGGATCACCTCGTTCCGGATCCGATTCCTTAGAGCATAGCATCATAGGGGTTCGATTCGTAGAGGGCGGTACATGTTTGTGTACTCGGTTTTGTTGGTGGGGTTTGTTTATCTAAATATGTCACCATAACATCAATGATTGTAGCTTTGTTGTGTTCCGACAGCTAGAGATATAATAGCCAGTGCCTCAGTAGTTGAGGCTTCCGGGTGAAGTGCGCTACCGGCCTTATCATCACTTAACATCATGTGAGATGATGGCCAAGTACAAGAAAGATATTAAAAAACATGAAAACTTCTTCAAAACGCATCTTTACGACCATACTATCAGCCAGATGAAATGTGGCCATTGCAGTTCGTGGACGCTTTCAACCAATATTGAAGCTCCAACGGCTTTAACGTGCCATCCAAAGCACGGAGGAACTGGACATGATACATTTTTGGTCACCCATCCGATGACCGGCCTTTGCAAAAGTTGCTTAACCTTAGCGATCGCAGGATTACGTTAACCACTGACCCTCCTCACTTTGAAGAATGCGCTTCGGCGCGTCCTGATCTGGCGTTATGACCTGACGCAGATGGTCCCTTGTGCTTGCGTAAAGTTGTCTGACACCTATTTTAAAGTCGTGTGTAGCAGGGATGACCCTCTTTAAGGTATTTCCCAAACCCCTTAAAATCCAAAAACAACCTATAAATACATCGCCAACGAACGCTAGTTAAGCATGCTACAGCGATCTCATCTCAAGGCCGCCATTATCCCTGATGGCCAAACTAAGCTTCGCCTTACTCAAACAATTAACTTGAAATTGTATTATTTTGAATTCAGCGCTGATTATGCCTGTTTTTTTCTTTTCACGGCGTCCATTACAGAAGATACAATAGAAACTCCCTTGATGAGCGACTAGGATGTGCGTTGCGGAGACGTTTGGATGCGGTAATTATCTTAATAATATATCTTTTAGATACATAGGTATTAGCTAAATAACGCAGTCGTTAACGCACTGGGTCTGCGATTGCTAAGGTTAAGGATCTTTCGCTAAGGTCGGTCACCGGATGGGCGACCATGAGTTTATCCTCCGTGCTTCGGAAGGAACGTAATGCTGTTGGTCCTGGCTGCATAAGCAGTCGTTAACAACCTCCAATCCGCACTGGGCCCGGGTGGTGGTTTAAGGCCTGTCCTCCTTATCCATTCATAAAGAAGACTCGTGCTCGGGACATGAAAATAACTGATGTTGATATTTACACATATCCTATCCTACTAATATTATAAACGCGAAAGTTTGTAAGTATGGATGGATGTTTGTTACTTTTTCACGTAAAACCTACTCAATGGATTTGGATGAAATTCGGCATACAGGTAGTTTATAACCTGGATTAACACATAGGATACTTTTTATCCCGATATTCCCACGGGAATAGGAACCACGCGGGTGAGACTGCGAGCGGCCGCTAGTTTACACATATACGTATATTTAAGACAAGTAAGTAGATAAAAGTAATAGCCTTTTATATACTGCCATCACTTTTTGTATTTATTTATTTTGTTAAAATTTGTTACTTACTGACTGGTCAAAAGCCTCCGTCAATGAAATCAAGTCATCGCTTCAATTGATGGGTACTGACTTAATCACCCCACTTGCCAAATGCGGGTTGGTGATCACCAAACCGTCTGTGCATCAAATTTGAAAAAGTTTTTTTTGGAGACTATTTTTGAGACATATTGCTGATTGTCTCATACGCAACATAGTTTTAGAAGTACGTAGCTTAGTCTATAAATACTGTCTGTATCTCAATGCATACTGAAAAATTAAACGCCTACCCGACCCAGCCAGGAATCGAACCTAGGTCATCCGCAATCCGGGCGGTTGCACTGACCGCTATGCTACCGGGAAGGCTGACGTAAGCGCTGAATTTAATCACTGCTTTTTTAATATTTTTTTTGAGTGCTAATAGCGGCACAGTGCGCCATCTATCCAATGGTCATTGCAACCGTTGGCTATGCAGATTCATCTTTGCAGATGAAATACCACAAATTTGATAACACAACGCTATAGTAAATTTTACTTTTTATTTTCAAGTGCTAATTGCTGCACTGAAGCTAAATTAAAAATATTTATAAAATTTATAAAATACAGTGAAAAAATTGCCCGCCCGGATTGCGGAAGACCCAGGTTCGATTCCTGGCTGGGTCTGGTAGGCGTTTAATTTTTTCACAGTATTTTATAATTTTTATAAATATTCCTCAATTGACTGAACTTTATGCATGGCATATGGTTGTAAATTTACTGGAAAAATTTGACAGTTTTTGATATTCTTACGTGCAGGCTTCTGAAATTATTTTTTTACTTCACCTTTCCAAAGGTTAAGTCTAACTTATATTTATTACAGGTCTTAATAACAGTTTTACAGCCTTTAACAGAGACCTATATGTAAATACTTACCTACATTTCTTTGTTTTTTTCTAAACGTTGTGGTCTGTAAGAAGATGTAGTGACAAAAATTGAGAAAGGTATGCTGAGATGGTTTGGACATGTCGAGAGAATGAATGAAGAACGATTGACGAAAAAAGTGTATAAGGGGAGTGTGAATGGAAGTGTTGGAAGGGGTAGACCTAGGCGGACGTTTCGAGACCAAATCGGGGACGTCTTGGAAAAAGGCCAGGTCAAGAGTACCCTAAACCGAAGAGCATGTATGAAGAAAATAATGAAAGTGGACGAAGCGAAACAAGTATGTATGGATCGTAGCAAGTGGAAAAAAGTGGTCTCTGCCTACCCCTACGGGAAAGAGGCGTGATTATATGTATGTATGTATGTATTTCTTTGTTCGGTCCGTCGCTCGTAGTGGTAACGAGGTCTCCGTCCCTATGCCTCATCCACGCCACCTCCGTTCCCGGAGCGTGGTTTAAAACCATTCATTAACTCGGGAACAGTTTAATTCCCGTCAGAAGAAGCTAATGACTCGTCCCGTCATGGCAGTTTTTAATTTTATGCCTTCATTCGGCGAACGCCCTCTTTTATTGGTTAATTCTTATGGTTGGCTTTGTTTGCTGAGGTTAATGAGAGGTACCTAGATTAATTTAGGGATTCTCGGGAGCTTAGCAATAATTGAACACTTACATTTATCTTAACAGCAATAATTATATCGTCATTTATACGGTCAAAAGTCCTGGGGGGTTACCATGAGCTATTCAAACAGTATTCGTCATCATCATCTCAGCCAAAAGACGTCCATTGCTGGACAAAGACCTTCCCTAAAGATTTCGTTGTGCTGCTCGCATCCAACCGCTTCCCGCAACCTTTACCAGATCGTCTGTCCACCTTGTTGGAAGCCTGCCTACACTGCGTCTTCCGGTGCGCGGTCGCCACACAAGAACTGTTCCGTCCCAGCGGCCATCAGTCCTACGAGCGATGTGTCCTGCAATATTACTTTAATGTCGTTGACTGTCATCGATACTGCTACAATATTGCTGTACTATGTCATGGCCTCACTTACCTCTGTGCACGCGTTAACTCTATGGCACTCTTGGGCATTCTAACAAAATTTGGGCTTTAATTACCGTCGATCCGTTGCTTCGTTTTGATGTAAAGGTATTTTATTACAGGCCTTATTAAAAACACTAAACTTAATTTTTTTTTTTTTGTTTCGTCAATCGTCCAATGGTTCCAAGATGCTCGTACATTAGGCGGTCGACTAGCAACCCATCACAGAGTTTTTCTATTTTGGAACCCTACTTTGATTATGCTAAATGTGGAGTCTGTATGTATGTATGTATGTATGTATGTATGTATGTATGTATGTATGTATGTATGTATGTATGTATGTATGTATGTATGTATGTATGTATGTATGTATGTATGTATGTATGTATGTATGTATGTATGTATTATCAAAATTCTAGTTACCACGAGCGGGATTTGAACCTAAAACCTTTGAAATTCTGGGTCATGTGTCCTTCCGGGCTTCTTGTAGTGTATTTTAAATAAAATAAAATATAGAAAATACTCCAAAACAGACTAGTAGTTTTTCACGTGAAAACCTAGGTAAAGTCAGTAATAAAAGTCTCTGATCACTTTAAACTTTACTAAACTAACTTAATAATGTAATGTGTGCTGGTCAAATTCTAGTAAACCTGTTAACGACGCGACGTGACGCGAAGACGGTCAGCGACTTCCGTAGCTGACTGTACCCATATCGGTACCACTCTGGTAACAAATCGTAGCAACTTGGCGATTTGTGCATGTTAGCGTACCTGAGTAGTGATGTAACCTATCGATAAACATGCGTAGCTGCCGTTCCGGTCTAGTGGCGAGGGATGTTGTGGAGTACACGGTCGCAGGTTGTTATCCCGGAAGTGCTAAATTATTGTGAGGATGTTTGTGTTCATTTATTCACTATTACCTTGACAAGTTTGTTTAATTTTGATTTTTTAAACAAAAAGCTTTTATTTTTTGTCAAAGTTTTACAGATGTTTTTATGAATAAGCAACCCAGTTCTTGCAAACCTATTTATTTTATGAAATAATCTTACTCAATTCTTCTCCACAGCTAGATCTACGTCGTGAATGGGTTAAGTTAAAAGGTAAAAAAAATATTCGGATTTAAAAATACTTATTTTAAATTTTTATTAAAAAATACTTTGACTTATATCACATAAAAAAGAATAATTAATTACTAGAACGATACTCGCAAACACAAACGAATCATCGACAGCGCCAACGCACATCCCTCCACCTAACAAAGAGCCGGTGATTTGTATCTGAAAATGTTTTTTCTTGATTCCCCGTAGAAAACGGCGGGGATTATAGGCTCTTATTGCCTGCCCCATTTATACTGTTTTCATTGGCCCGCTTTTTATTGGCTACCTCCGATGCGTGCGAACACAGCACCCTGTATGTTCAGTATCTCATTTACATGCCGCTATCAAATAAATTTAATACCAACTCGATGAAATGTGTGCTACTGTTTTGGTTTTGCATACATGATTGGTCATGTTTGAATTTCTTTTTGTAATATGAACTTGCTGTTAAGACCTTTTTAGCCTACACAAAATTTTAAGTTCATTTATCTACTAAACGAAGTTCTAGAATGTACAAATACAAAAGTAAAATTTAATTAAACTTTTCTTATGTTGAAGAATACAAAGATCTAAAATTTGATAAAAACCATTTTTTTAATACTTTTATCAACTGATTTTTTGCGATTAAAAGTATAGGTTCACCTAAGTAGGTTTAGGTTTTTTATGTAGTCCTAAATGTAATAACTTTAACCGGACATGATTTTATTAATTGGTTTACAAATTTTTATGATTGTGATAAAAAAAAACCTTTTTGACTACCAGGGCCGTTTTATTTCCGATTTGTAACACATCAAACCGATAGTTACTGATTTGGGAATCACTTCATTTCATATAAATGTGTATTCCAATGTTGAGATACTGTAAAATGCATCACTTTGTAGCGTGTAACAAACGTCCGGATGGACGGTGCTGCCGTAAATCAGGCCCTCACACCTGAGATTCGATAATGGACAAATATCGATATCGATAGATTACAAATGAACGGATCTCATCACTATTTGTTTATACGATTCTCGTTTTTTACGGACGCTACATGTTCCATTGTTTGACACAATTACATTAGTAGGGGAGGGTTGTTTCGGTTACAATGAGATTACAATTCAAATTGCAAAACCAATTCGAGTAGAGGTTATTAATTAAAATGCGTGTAAGTAAGTACTTTAACGATGCATTGTAACAGTTGTAGGTTCTCTTTACTAAGACCACTTATGTACCATATTTCAAGCGAAATAAAAAGACTTTGAAATGAAATGAAATAAATGAAACGAAATATAATTTATTCACATAAAATAGAGACATTAGGATGGAGTGTGATGGGTATAGTACGTCTATCTTGCCAGCGCAGGGCATGTGAAATGTAGGTGAATTGAATTTAACATGCATGAGACAACATAGTATATTTACTAGTACTAGTTACATAGTATATCAAGTTATGTCAATTTAATAAAATAGTTAACATTATATATTTATAATGTTAACTATTTTATTAAATTGACATAACTTGATCGATGTAATAATAATAATAAATAAAAAAATTATTAATACCATTAACAATTAAGTATTGCCATATTACCTATTTAATGTCTATTATTATTACATTCACATAATTCGATTGATATTAGATTAGGTAGTAGATTTATCTTTTTCTTATTTGCCTTTAGCTATGATAAAGAATAAGATTTTTATTTAATAGTTTTTATGGATTTTATGATAGCTCGATGGCGCAGTGGTTAACGCGCCTGGTCTGTTATTGCTAGTTTTCGACTCCACACCTGACCCGGTTCATAAAAGGGGCGGATTTGAATGCCATTCGTAGACTTTTTTTTAACACTTTAAAAAAAAAATTAATTTGTTTGCAACAAAATTTGCATTTAAAAAAATTATATATAAGTATCCATAAATTATATTTGTAGTCGTTTGACGACCTATCCCCGCACTGACCTTTGTGGAAGCTGCTTAACTAACTCTATTGTTAGTTTTAAGCTTCTCAAAACTTATATCTCATAGACAATTCGCATTTACGCCAGCTCCGACCTAACGACACACTCACTAGGATTTGAACTAGAAGTCTAGGACTCCAAATACCGGTAATTTTGAGAACCGGTATTATTTGCCTTGGTGTATGGTACCAGTTATCGTGCTCAGTGGCGTGCACTTGGAGAGGCCTATGTCCAGCAGTGGACTAATATAGGCTGATAATGATGATGATGATGATGATGATGGTGATGGTACCAGACTATTGACACCTATAAATATTATTGATCGAAAGTTGACACATATTAAATAATAGTTACGGTGATATGCTCAGCACTAAGCCTAGGTATGAATATAAAAGTCGCCATGAAAGAGTGACGGGCGCCTGTGATAGATAGATAGATAACATATTTATTCGGACACTATAGACACACAGAATATACAATCGTAAAAAAAATTACAATTACACTAAAAACAAACATAATTTCATAACACAACTATTAAAAAATACCAAAATATGTGTGTGCCGCAGCATCTCAAAAGGGTCGTTGCTCAGCGTGGTATTCACTAGCATAGCAAGTGAATCGCTATATATCTGTGCTATTGTTATCGGTTTCAGACGTAGAATCTTTATTATTACCTACTTTGCTATCGGTATCAGTATTATACCGGTACCAAAATCGGTATAATTTTTTTTTAAAGAGTGTTTGCTGAATGTGTACGTACGTATGTACGTCATATTTAGCGTCACCGAACCTTCTGAGGGCAGCGAGAAACGAGGGGTTTTTTCAAGCCGTGATCGAAACACTACCAGAGGTTTTCTAGGGGTAATGGCATGATGCACTAGTGTGTGTCCCCATTCCTTACTAGATTTTCTGAAGGGTTGGTACTTAACTGAACCGGTTCCCAGGTACCAAAATGGCAAGGACCGATAATTACCGATACAAAATCGGTACGTTTGTTACCGGTTTCAAGCCTTGGCTAGAACTAAAATTTGAACAGCATTTTCCTGCAGAAGTGGGTAATTGGAATGGCTGGCGCACCCCAAGAGCTGGGACATTAATTAAACAAGAACCGGGAGTGCGGAACGATGTCATGCAATCAGATGAGAGCAAACGATTGCCGATGTGAAAAAAGTTGCACAATTTATGTCGTACCGATGGTTGATGTATGGCGGTTCGGGAGGTAACGATGCGCTTATTGCAATGATATTTTAAACAAAGATGGGGAAGGTGATTTTTGAACCGGTAACTAATTGTCACGCTATGATATCAACTTACAGTGCGCGGTTGTCTCTTATTCAAAGTCGCTGGTAACTTATTTTTGACACCGAAAATTCTTGAACGATATCTTAAATTAAAAGTGGCATAAAATGCGCTGTAAAAAATAAGATTTTGATTATTTATATATAATTTTACGCAAATATTGCTGCGAACAAATCACAATTTCGAACCCGATTTAGAATTCAAATTCTTTAAATATTTGTAAAAATATTAGGATCGGATGTTGATGACGTAGTTGTCGACATTGAATAGGGCTCCTTTGGCTTATAAAAGTAAAAGTAGATAGTGTTGATTAATTTCGGCGAGTTGGATTGAGCCACGCACGATAGCATAGATGGCAGTGCACCTGACCCGGTATGTCATGGGGTGCGGGTTCGAATCCCGCTCGTGGAATATTTTCAATACTTTGTCTTTTTTCCAATAAGATTTTCTCTATTATTTAATACTTATTTAATTATTAAAATACTAGTAACTTTGAATAAGAGACACATCTTATATAAATATGTCGCCATAACATCAATGTTTGTAGCATTGTTGTGTTCCTACAGCTAGAGATAAGATAGCCAGTGCTTCGGTAGTTGAGGGTTCCAGGTGAAGTGCGCTTCTACCATCGGCCTTATCATCACTTAACATCTGGTGAGATGAGGGCCAAGTTCTCACACGTAAGTTATAAAAAAAAGATAAATAAATTATAAATAAATAAATAAACTTTCCTACACTCACACCAATTATCTAGCCCAAGAGAAGCTTCGTTATGAAACTCGTTAAATGGTTACTAGACAACGGATAAACATACTTAAAATACTTCAATACATACTTATTATACATAGAAAACACCCAGACCCAAGACAATTTAGAAAAACAATAATTCCTAAATTGACCCGACCGGGGATCGAACTCGGGACCTCAGAGATGGCGACACCATGAAAACCGGTGTACAAACCACTCGACCAAGGAGGCACTCAAGCACTTTTTTTTGTTGCGATTGATTATAACTTGCATCCATAGTCTGACATCCTTATTGTTATTTTATGCTAATAACTTTATGTGAAACTTACTTTTTTATTTATTGTTAAATTTAATTATAATTTGCATGCCACCATTGTTGGCTGAATGGGAGGAGCCATATTATAATAACAACTTTAATGTACCCCAATCAAAAGCAAATATTCTATTCTCATAATGATATCATAGCTGAGAATTAGCCATCGCCTCCAGTGCTGAATTTAGGAGACCACCAATCTCAAAATATCGGTATTTCCAACCTGATATTATTGTTTCACTCTCTATAACCGACATAAACATAACAACTCCTTCACTGAAAACCTACGCTTCTCAAAGTGTGATGTGTGCGTGCGTGGCGACATGTATCCGCACTCAGAGTATTCCGTCATTACAGCGATGCTGGGGATGATCGGAACAGGGGATTTATGGAACGGAGCGACAAAATAGAGACATGTTTCGGCATCTCGTGTGTACCATTTAATGTTGAGTACCTCTGCGTTAGTTTTGATTAAGGTACCTATAGTTAATTGAATGTGAGTAATTCGTTAAGATTATTGTTGAAACTTGTCGCGAGAAATGTTGAACTTAATTGAGGAATTAGTCTTTAAATACTTCAATATTCGATATATTGAAGTATTTAAAGACTTATTCCTCAATTACCGGAATATTGAAATTATTATTTATTATTATTCATTATTGATACCGGAAGTATCAATTAATGTAAGGGACAAATCACGATTTTACAGGAGAGCCAAAAAACGTTATTTTTTTTTTCGATATCTGTCTGTAATTTTATAGCGTTTTATCCGATTTTATTGACGTACAGGACAAAATTTCTTAGAACTTTTATTCTTATCTTCTTATTCTTATCATTGTTGTTAAGTTTCATAAAACTTAGTAGTTTCAAACATAGCATGTCCTAAATGTTAACATGCTTCTTACGTTACTGAAATTTAAGGTGTAAATAAAAATTAAATGATGAAAAATAAGTGAGCGGCTAGAAGCATTAGACAAATATACGTTAATTTACTGTAAAGGATAATTTTAGTGGTGGAATTTAATGTAAGTGAATAATAATCATATATTTTTGCGAAAATCGTTCTAGATTGCCTGAAAATGGTTAACGTAAGGGACATTTTTTGAACGATAGAGCAATTCTAAGTATACCAATCGATAGAGCGGAATCTGAATCCGAATATATATAAAACTATAGTTGACTTCCGCTGTGTCTGTATTTTCTTGGTACTACCCAGGTCTGTGCCCTAATAATTATCACCAATGCATAGCTGATATTTTTATTAATTAATAATTACTATTGACTAATTTGATTTTTAGCTACTCCAATAAGCATGGTTGTCTAATCGTGATTTTATTAATTATGGTAGTACAGTAGGTACATTTTGTTGCTCTTGTTTTTTGTTTTCTGGTGTCCTCTTTTCTAGGTTTCCACGGAAGATCAGCGTCGGGACACCTTTGGTGTTCTGACAAATGCTGAGTGGATACCTTTTTTGTGTCACTTTGCATTTTTAATTCTATTTTACTTTAATTTTATTTCATGTATTACTGTGTGACACTAAATAAATAATTTTTCATTTTTCATTTCAAAACTCATTTTGGCCAAAATATCCCTTACGTTAATTGATACTTCTAGTATCGATATACATAGGACAATCGATCTGGTTAAGGTCGCGGGAAGCCGCTGGATGCGAGCAGTATAAAACCGGTCGTTGTGGAGATCCTTAGGGGAGGATCTTGTGTAGCAGTGGACGTCTTTTGGCTAAGATAATGGTGATAATAATCATGATACATACTTCAAAGTTTAGACTTTTCCAAATAATTATTGGTTTTTTTAATAAAATTTTCGAGCTCGAAATAGTTGTTTATTAAAACTTTTCTCATTTCTGATTCGGTTGAAAAAATTACCACAAGCGTCTGACGTAGTATCGCAATCAGGTGCACTTACAATAGTATGCTATCATGCCAACATTTAACAACGTAATTTTAGTTATATTTCTAGTAAAATTTTATCTTGTAACTACACTTAGCATTGTGAATGCAAGAATTAAAATAATACAGAAATAAAAACTTTGTTTGTCCGCAAGTAATTTTATCAAGTCATATAGCTAAGTTACCGAACATATTACTTAACTAGCGGCCGCTCGCGGTTTCACCCGCGTGGTTCTCGTTTCCGTGGGAATATCGGAATAAAAAGTATCCTTTGTTTTAATCCAGGTTATAAACTATCTGTATGCCGAATTTCATCCAAATCCATCCATCCGTTGCAGCGTAAAGAAGCAACAAATATACGAACATACATACACACAAACTTTCGCATTTATAATATTAGTGGGATTAGTGTGATATGGAATCATTTCTAAAGGCTATTGAAATAAATTTACCACCATGTAAAAATAAAACGAAAAGTACTGTCACAGACTTGTTAATTGTTGAAAAATAAGCCGTGTTACTTTATCACAAAGTATAAAATCATATTTTCACAAACAGCCACAGAGAGAACGCTGTTTCACAATTTGCCAAAAAAAAAATATTTTGCTTTCCGTTACAAATTGAGATTGTAGCATCTTGCAACGCCGAAAGCAGTCTGATTCCAGCTCCCTCCGATCGCCAACAGAATCATGTCTGCCGACTGTACTAACGAACAAATATTTGAGCGCAGACATTGTATCGGCTCTCCTTTTGTTGACGACGTAACGTCAGCAAGTTAAGGCCCTGATTTTGTTAACATGACATTCCTTTTTATTTTATTTTTTTTGGAATACCGACAATATGTTAACACAGTTACATAAAATCATAATGATCAGCTCGGCGGGCTGGTTAGAACCACGATAGCTCGATTGGGAGAGCACCTGACCCGGTATGTCAGAAGGGTGCAGGTTCAAATCCTGCTCGTGAAAATTTTTTCAACATTTGTGTTTTTTAATGACGAGCTCATTTTATATCCCCACTGCTGGGGCACGAGCCTTCCCTGTGGTTGGATGGAGAGAACGGGCCATAAATCACCACGCGGGCCCAGTGCGGATTGGTGGTTGTTAACGACAGCTAAAGCAGCCAAGACCAACGGCTTTACATGCCTTCCAAAGCTCGAGATGATACATTTTTTCGTCACTCATCCGAAGACCGGCCTTTGCGAAAGTTGCTTAACCTTTTCAATCGTAGAATGGGCGATATAACCACTATCGAGCGCCTACACAGCTTTTATCTACACTAATGTTGTAACATTCTACTTATGTTTCCAATACTTGACTTATAATTACTACTGTTATAGCGCAGACAACAAAACACTCAATTTAAGCAATTTCACATGATGGTATAATATCCACATCGATATCGTAAAATCTCATTATAACATCAATAAAACGCGACCAATTAACCTGGCGAGCCTTATGTCAAAATCCTCATACAAGTTGTATAAATTTTTGATATTAGGCTGGCTTTTGAAAACAGTTGGGTTATACGTGAAAACTTCGTCGAAACTACTAAACTTACATACACAAAACTCTTTGGTAAGATCTTGTGCCAATTAAATAAAAAAAGAACAGCGCGCGCTCGCTCCTGATTGGCCCTGCGCGCGCAGCTGCGCTCTCATTGGTTAGATTTTAATGGCGGCAAGTTCACTGTGACAATACACGTACGCGTGAATTTAATGTTTCGCAATGTGTTTTGTTTTTAAAATACAAATTAAAAGTTAAAAATGGACAGCGACGATAATATTTGTACGCCTCCGGATATTCTAGAATTGGCAACAAAAGTAACTCACAATCTTTTGCCAGAAAAATCTAGAAAATTATATGAAAAAGAATATAATAACTTTTTGGCATGGAAGATCGAAAAGAAAACTACATCATTTTCTGAAAATGTCATTCTTGTGTATCTCAAAGACCTCTCCGACAAATTCAAGCCATCTTCTATGTGGGCTAAATATTCTATGCTCAAGTCCACACTGAGTATCTACAACAATATTGATATCACGAAGTATTCAAAAGTCATAGCGTTTCTGAAACGCAGTTCAGAAGGACACAAGGAAAAAAGTCCTTGACGTTTACATCAGGTCAAATAAAGATGTTCCTGAAAGATTCACCAGATATTTTGTATCTTTTTGAAAAGGTAAGTGTATTTTAGTTCTGTTATTTAATCTACCTAGTACTTACGTACTACACACGCAAGTTATCTAGACACTCCGTTTAAGCGCTTTGTGTATAAATTAGGTAGTAGGTACCTACACTTTACTACTTCATAAATCATAGTTTTTGCCTTGGCTATGTACCTCAAGCTTATTATATCGTCTATTGTTACAGGTTGCACTAATCTTCGGCATAATGGGGGCATGCCGAAGGCAAGAGCTATACAACATCCAGTTCGATGAAGTCTCTAACATAGACGACAGTACAATCATGGTGAAAGTTTCGAAAACAAAAACGAAAATAGATCGTTCTTTCGTTGTGACGGGCAACTGCTATGCCGTATGTAAAAAATACATGGAACTTTGACCCACCCCCTGTCGAAACCCTGCCTTTTTCTTGAGCTATAGATCGGGGAAGTGCGTCGATCAAAGAACTGGTATTAATAAATTTGGTGCTCTGGGAAAAACTATCGCAAGTTTTTTGAATCTGCCTAACCCAGCGTTGTACACGGGGCATTGCTTCCGGCACACCTCGGCGACCCTTCTCATAGATAGTGGTGGTGATATGACCGCACTGAAACGACACGGGGGGTGGAAGTCTTCTACTGTGGCTGAAAGCTACATTGATTAGTCTTTAATGAATAAAATTCAAGTCTCAAATACGATCTTGAACAGTATAGAAAACAAGACGAATGAAGTAATTATAAATATTCCAACTCCGTCTACGAGCTCTACTGCTTGCCCCGCGACCGCTACAGCTGCTGGATCAATAATTAACATTAACTTTCAAAATTGTACCATCCAAAATTTGAACAATTATTTTAAATAAACTATTGTCAGCTTTTACTCTTGTTGTTTGACTAATTGCATTAGTGAAGATAAAGTAGTGTATGCAACTGCATATAACACGGGTATTAAAACACTCGTTATTATTATGAAACGAGCGCATCGCGTTTTAATACCCTTCATTATATGACAGTTGCATAAACTACTATTATACAACTTCATAAAAATAGTGGAGAAAGTATTTATCACGCATCTTCACGTGCTATCCGTACCGACGCCTCACAAAAGCATTAGTACACACTAGATGGCGCTCAAAGTATTCAGAGAAGTCAGCCATTTTTGCTAACGCTACCCTTTGAGCGGCAGCCGCTTTCAACTCATTTCAAAACTGCTTAGAAATACGCTTTAGCGTTAATATCATAAAGTGTTCTTGGAATTCATGTAATCAGCCGTATTGCTGGACACTTGCTGAGTTTCTTGCCGGTTCTTCTCAGTACAAGATCTCCCGCCCAGAGTAGACTTACGAACCGATGGCATAGTGTCATTCACAAGAGCTACTTGTAGCCTAAACTGAATAAATTATTTTGAAATTTTAATTTTTTTTTAAATTTAGTCTGGTAGACACAGGCAGGCAGGTAGTGGTTCAACTAAAACTATTACAATCATATTTTTGCATCTACACCACCCTGGTACTGGCATACTCTTATGCCTCAGGCATTAAGTCCGCCATGTAATGTATGTTGCAAAACCACGATAGCATAGTTGGAAGTGCACCTGGCCCGGCAAGTCATGGGGTGCGGGTTCGCCTTTTTTCAAATATGTTTAATAAAATAAACTAATAAATATTTGTTTTCTTAGCAGTAATATTTATTCTTGTATTTGTCGAGTCCTCATGATTGAGGGTCGTTATCACCAAAAGCAGCATCGGAGACCAGGGGGCTACTTTACGCCCTCACTTGCCGTCCTCCAAGGTGATTCAGGACAGACACTTGTAGTAACTATTATTTAATCTGTGCCGCTATGCTTGCCAAATGCCGTTTAGTGATATCACAAAGTGTCACTAATCTGATACACACTTTGCCCGCCTAGAGAATTGAACCCCAGACTCCGGATGTAGGGCTAACCGCTTTGGCACTTGCACTTTTTAGTACATATTCGCTTACCAAAACAACGCCATCTACCGAAGAGTATACGAACTAATATCGTCATACTTAACACAGCTCTAATAACCCTTGAATCAATCACCCCTCCCCCACGTGTGACGTAGCTCGCGCGAGTGTGCAATGTCAAAAAATGCTTTTACCCTATCAATCACAATTGGCAGGTGCGCGGATCACTCAACTGGGAATTATTAAAAATTACCTGAGTACCTACAGAGGAGTGCAAGTAGAGATGTACAATTTTTTTACCCTTCTTTCAAGTTTTTGGTTTTCATTTTTTTTTACATTCAGAGCCAAAGTATTTAGATATCCTACAAATAATTCAATAATTCAACTGATTTAATGAGATTTGAAACTTTCATCGTGGACTTAAAATCTTTCTAATATCGGATACTCTTAATTCATAAACATGGTAAGAATCCCGTTATTAATTACTCTAAACAGTAACTTTTTTTCGTCATTGCATTTTTTTGAGATAATTTTCTGTTGTCTTCTTCACAGCGTTACCGGATTCACGTTTTTATTAAATCGAAGAGTAGACTAGATGTCTTCGATAAGCAGAAGCGGAGTCCAGATTACACCATAAAGATAATTAATATTATTATCTAATATCATTGTAAAATAATTAATCTAATTTCGACTTGCATTCGTGCGATAAATGTTATTGATGTATGTTGTTTTTATCACAATAAATAGATAAATAAAAAAACGAACGAACCTTTCAGTAGTCGCATTATGATGTGTAACATTTGACATCTTGAACAATTTGAAATTGAAATTTGAAATTAACAATGACGTATATTTTTTTCTCTTTTTTTTCGCTAGCTAACTCGCAAACGAACTACTGACTTAAATATATATATACATACACAAATATATATATATACATATATATTTCATGCAATGGCTTACTTCAAAACTCAGGAGACTGCTAAAGGTAAGCTTCAGTCACACTGTTACTGTTACTATTTCTACGAAATCACTCCCACACATTAAATATATAGAAAGCGAGCGGATCACACTGTTACGGACCTACTTCTGTCACATTTCTAGATGTTACGCTACTTCCGTCGCATTTCTACGAAATCACTCCCACAAATTGTATATGTCGTCAGCGAGGTTGGTTTGTAGTAGGACGGTCGAGCAAACTCGGATTCGTCGATATCACAGTTCATCTTGGATCTTCAAAATAAAGACGTAGTCGTATTCCTTACAGTCACTTTAATGTTATTTTAATATCACAATTACAATATTTAAAAACAGTTTCCTGATGCAAATGGATTTTAGAAACGAAGTGAGTTCTGCGCGTGCGTACTCTCCGGCCGCTCCCGTTCAAATGTTTTTAGTCCGTTGTCGCGCCAACTGACGTTGACGTTTCGCGTACCATAGAGCATAGGCTGCGCAAACCACACTAAGTATAGACTATACTTGTCGTTTCTAAGCGATGCTAGCGCCACGTCTCCGACATATATATAGAAAGCGAGCGGAAACATGTTACACATCAACAAGGTACAAGCTCGAGGACAGTTCATTACCAAACAAAAAGAGAATTTTAAAAACCAAACGTAATACTAGTTACCTTACTACATACCTATCAGCCAGCAGGGTACTTACTGTGAGTTTTGTTTAGGTACTATCCGCATTCATTCGATTACGTTTACGAAAACGAAAATTAGTATGGCATTGAAGCAGCGCCTCCTGGCGACATACGAGAAGTGTTAAAATTTTGTCATACAAATTCTCGTTCTCGAGAAACTCGCACTAAGTCAAAGTCTTTATTCAAATAAACTTTAGAAAAGTGCTTTTGAATCGTCCAAATTTTTTTTACCTACTACCCATTCAGGACGTCTATTTTATAGCTGTGGAGAAGAATGGGCGCAAGAAACTCCACAGCTTTAATATAATATGTAACGACATTTACAAAATCATATGCCGTTACCAAGTCAAACAGTTTAAAAAAACCTTAACAATATTTAAGATTAGAAATACCTGTTGGAGTGATTGGAGCATTTTAAACCCATGCTGTTTTGTCTTCAATGTAATCAGACACTTTATAATAAGCTTTTTTATAAAGCTTTTCTTTAAAGGCGATTTTATATTTATTAATATCAAGTTTTTGAATATTACTTGGAACTTTATTGTAAAAACGTACACACAGGCCTCTAACAGGCACCCTGCTCCACTGCTCCAGCGTCAGACACCCTCGACCTGTCGCAGTTCTTCGTTATCTGTGACGTGTCACTAGTTCATACTCCGCGTCACAGTCACACACCACTACTCTTATCGGTGCGTATCTCCATTGTACGACAAACATCTTTAATTTTGAAATACATAGCACATAACTGTCCCATTGCTGAGCAAAGGCCTTCATCTTGAAATCAAGTCATCATCACAAGTGTAATAGCTTAATCACCACGCTTGCCAAATGCGGGTTGGTCACAAACCTGGGGTATGCATCGAAAACTCCCAAACACACTTTGCCCAACCTGGGAATTGAAACCGGGACCTTCGGGTATCAGGCCGAGCGGTTTGCCACTCGGCCACCGAGGCGGTGAATTTTGAAATGAAATATATTTTTTGAATCAATTTGGCACAATAATTGTGTCTCTACATAAACGTCACTGTGGTGTAGTGATTAGACCACAGGTGTCAGACCCCTTTACGTTCGTTTCTCGACGAGGGGAACAGATTTTACTGGCTCAAGAACATGCCAGTAACACAACAATGTTAAGTAGAAGAAGAGCTATCATTGGTTTGAGGTTTACCGCATTTTAACAAGTGCCCTTTTCAGCCTCCCTACAGTCGATGCAGCACCTGCTCACCTGTCCTTTATGCCTTACTTCTTGCTCTGTCAACGACTCGATTGAGGCTGACCAGAGTGCTGTTAACGTGGCAGATTTCTGGTCACTGGGTCGCTGACACGATAGAAATAAGAAGCATCAAAATGTTTATAAGTCGAGTAGTAAACTCATCGTTAAAATCGTGTCGTGTCAAGCAATGGACACGAGCGCTATCTACGCGTCACGTCAAGCATTCACTACCCGTCACTCGTTACTACGACGCTACTTTAAATTGATACGGACCGAGCCAACATCGCGCATAGGTATTGCAGTTTCTTTCTTAGGTTCCACTTAGTAATAAATAGAAATAGAAGTAGAAAAAAACTTTATTTGGTACAATAGATCACACATATAAATTTAAAACACAGGAGCATAATTTATGCATATACCATAATTGGTTTCCGCTTAGCAATGTCCTGGTGTTAACCACAACCCTGTTCTCCTGCCTGACACACACGTCTTTTCAAAAATTTCAAAAATGAAAGAGGAGCGGCCGAAATCTGTCAATGCCAATCCAAAGTCACATTCTATCTTTTTAAATTTTTCATTGCTTAGGATACAATCCGTGCAGCCTTAATAAAATTACGGTCGAATTTCGACCACTGGGCGACTACTAGTAATAAGAAAAAGTCATAATAAATATCATATATCTTAGTATCTTTAATTATTCATCTATTGTGTTAAAAAAATATAGCATATTTTATACAAACTACGCAACAACTTAATAACAACTAAAACATAATACTTGAATACTGTTGAAGTCAATTCGTAAGTAAGTTTATTTTGTAGGGTATTATTTCGAGTACCCGCCATGTTTTATCTAAGATGGGGTGCTAAGCTACCATTTTACCACCGTTGTAACGTTTTCAGTTACTGTCTCATAACATTAACAACAATTTTTTACTGTTTTTTTCAATTTTGATTTTTTTCCGAAGATTTCTGAGGGTCTATGGTCTACTTAAGTCCGCATAACGCTTGTATTGTTGTGTTCCGATAGTTAGAGATAAGATAGCAAGTTCCTAAGTGGTTGAGGATTCTGGGTAAAGTGCGATGTCACATTCAGCCATGAGGTGAAAGCCAGAATTTAAACAACATTTAGAGAAATAAACGACATAACCAGATATAAAAGTCAATTCTACTGAAATGTATGACGATAACAATCCGAACTAAGAACAGTGCAGACCAAACATCACAACAAGTCGCGCAGCTCGTCACATACAACTTGCGAACCGTACGACATATTTTGTGAGGTGAAAATAAACTGTGTTTTGTATTTTTATCTTGAGCTGCTACACACGTCGTATCGTTAGGGTTGGCGATATTTTGTTTCAGGCATACCTCATTCTATTAAGCCCTTGACCTTCATCTTGATGTTGAGTGATGATAAAGTCGGTGGTAAAAGATAAAGACGCTGGGAAGAACAGGGCTGGAGTTGATGTTTAAATGTCCCATAGATCTGGAGTTTGAACCTCGGATAGACGGCCGAGTGCTTTGTCACTCGTATTTGTACACAATAAGAATAAAATTAATCATCATTGTCACAAGATCATTTTATATCCACTACATTTACACATTTTTACCGCTTGTTAGTTGTTGTTACCGACTGCTAATGCAGCCTTTTACGTGCCTTCCGAAGCACTGAGGAGCTCGAGATACATTTTTGGACACCATCCGATAACCGGCCTTACCGAAAGTAGCTTAATTTCAGCAATCGCAGACCAAGCGTGTTAACCACTATAAACTACAGAAATCCATGCCCATGCTTATGCTGCAAGAATAAAATTATATGAATTCAAATAATAAAATGATTGCCGTTGGCAGCCCTGGCTGTCGCAGCACCAGACGCCACCCCGTGTCGTCTCGACACGTCCGCCGCCGGCGACCGCTGCTTGCGAATGCGCTGTTGACTTCTGGCGTTCTTCTTTTTATTGTTCCAATTTTATTTTACGGCGCCATTTTGCAAATGGTTTTCTGCAGCGATCACGACCTTCAGATGTTTTGAGTTTGATGCTTTTTTGTTTTAGAAAGGAACGCTCAGTCTTCATGGTTTCATAATTTAGCAGATTGTGTGTGATTCATGTTACTCAATCACTCCTAAGTTTACGGCAGACGTGACTGTAGTATTGTGATTTGCCGAACCGATAATCGTTGGGATACTTAGATGAGTTAAGTGGGAACCGTAAACGAGCAAAACCAAAAGAAGCGAAAACAGTATAGCAGCTGGAAGTATAGATAGCAGCCGTAACAGTTTATATGCTTAGAGCCGAACACCGTGCTCAATAATTATTGACACTTTGACAGAGCCCTGTCAAAGAGGCTGATGATTATAGTAATAGCGATTATGTTAAAATGAGGCTAAACTATTATTATCCTTGCATAATTCCTAACAATTTTTAAATTCTGTCTTTCATTAGTAGCATTATTTCGTATACTTTATAACAGTTTTCCGTAGACTTTTCCCTTCCAATATGTCCACTGGTTGACTTCTGGTTTCCCGTAAATGTGTATAGAAACAGAGCATATGCCCCGCTCCTAATAACGCGCAGGAAATCGCAGCTAACGACGCATTCCTGCGTGATGCCCTAATACAGCCGCGTTATAATACTGTCGCCGTAGTGAAATGCGATGGACAAGGCTGCTATGGAGTCGACAAAAGATTTTTGTGTTTTTATTTATTTTTATATTAAAAGGAGGCAAACGAGCAGGCGGGTCACCTGATGGAAAGTAATCACCGCCACCCATGGACACCCGCAAAACCAAAGTTATCGCAGATGCGTTGCCAACCTTGGAAAGGAGTTGGATCTTGAGGAGGGAGTAGGAATTGGGAGGGGGGAGGGGTGAGAGATGGGCCTCCGGTACTTTCACTCACCGGACGAAACACAACAGCAACGCCGTTGTTTCACGTGAGTACACAATACGCATGTTGTAGTAATATAAATTTGTCGCTGGGTGAGGCTGCTTCGATCTCGTAAAAAATGCATTTTTTTATTTTTAACTTTAACTCTTTGCGTTACTACCTGGCTGTTGGGGTTAAAGATATTTATTTCTCATAAAGAATTTACAATTCACTTACATGAGAGATACAAAGTTATTTTAAAACACATTGAACGACACAAAAACAAAGCGATCAACAAAAATTAACAAAACACGTACATAGGTAGTTTTATTAAAACTCCGATTCGACCGCTAGGAGCGGTCCGTTCAAGTACCGCTGCCCGGCGAGTAGCCCCGACAACAGATAACGTTGAACTTACGACACTGGAAGTGGCATGAGCGTACTTTGAGCTCGATCAACAACAAGAGCGTTATACAGTTATTTTCTTAGAAAATATTCAAAGTTAATATTATTATTAAGTTATTGATATAATAATACAATAATAAGATCATTCCGCAATGTTAGCTTATGTTTTCCAAAAGATTTAAATTATACCTATTTTATCATTATGTTTTATATGTGTATTCTTATTTTTAATAAATTAATTAAGTTGGTTTTATATATTATTTATTATGCATAATTTATTATTTAGTTAAGTTTTTTTTTTATATATATTTTTTATATAGGTACTATTTATTTACAAACTGAAATTATGATTATAGGTTATTAAATAAATATGATTTTAGTAGCCTTTTAAAAGTGGTTGTTGACTTTGCTTCTCTAATGTCATTTGGTAGTTTGTTATAAATTGCGACGCCTTCATTTAAAAAGCATTTTTTTTCGTAATTAGTGCGTGCTGGACGTAATTGTAATTCTTTTCCTAGTCTTGGTCTTAGCTTTGTTAATTGTTTGGCCTTAGAGAAGCTTAATTCCGTATGTATCTTTTTATTTAGTACTTTCCGAATAAAGATGCATGTAAAATAAATATGTTTTTGCAATGTTCATTATTCTGGTTTCCTTATATACTTTAACAGTTGGAGTCAGAAAATCGTAATTAAAGAGCACCTTAATTAGTTTATTCTGTGCCACCTGCATCACTTCTAAATTGGTTTTTGCAGATGTACCCCAAACTTCTATCAGGTAATCAATGTGTGGCTTCACTAACGAGTTATAGATTGTATAACGGACTTTACGCGGAAGACATTTTACTATGCCTCGATGTGCCCCAGTGAGAGAAACGAGTTTAGATTTAATTTTATTTAAGTGAGGTTTAAATGATAAAAATCGATCCAACAATAGGCCAAGATACTTTTCGTGGTCTACTTTTGAAATTAGTTCTTTATTTAATTTAAGAGGTGCATAATTATCAATTTTTTTGAGAATGGCTGTTAAAGTGCGTTATAATAGTGTAATGATAAAAATTAATAAAATTCTATAAAAAAATAGTAACATTGTTATAGTTTTGGTAGAGCGTGCTCTTCAATGACTTTAACTTATAACAATATCTTTATATATATCAATCTCAGCCAAAAGACGTCCACAGCTGGACAAAGGCCTCCCCCAAGGATATGAGGGGTATTTGCCGTAATCGCCACGCTTGGCAGGCGGGTTGGCGATCGCAGTAGGTTGAGGGTAACCTCAGAGAGATGCTGCTGCCCATCCTCTGGAATAGTCCCTTAGTCGCCTTTTACGACACCCACGGGAAGAGATGGGGTGGTGCAATTCTTTATCCCCGGCACCACACAGGGACACATAATGACTTGTTAACTGAAGCTAATTAGATGAAATTTAGACTATAGGTTAATTGAGTGACGTAACCAGCCACTAACAGAAAATATTTTACGGAAATCATTTCCTAAAGCTGTCAAATAGAGATTGAATGTTTGTATGTAAGGTCGTCAGTTTTAAAGTAACAAACAAATTGTATTTGGCTTTTTAAAAAGAAATTAAGAATGACGTGTCTCAGGAATTTTGTATTTTTTCCTATAAAGAAAGAGAGAGAGAGAGAGACAGAGACTTTTTAAACTGCAAACTTATAGAAACAATACCTCATACTATAACCCCTTAGTTCGGATGTGTCGCTTGTACAATGAACTGTCACAGGAACACGACGAGCTGGATATTTGTACAAATAAACACATCTCGTTTAGATATAAGGTAAAAGAAATCTTGAACTGAGAGGTCTAGTCATGTCTGTCACCTGTTTCAATTGTAATAATATTTATTTACGTGCTAATGCTTCATGCTGTGTGAACACGCTTTTAGGTTTCGATCTAGATTAGATAATTGTATAGGCTACTATTTAGCATAAGCTACGATTGTTACCTGTTGTGTATGCCATAAATTAAATAAATAAATAAATATAAAGGAGTAAAGAAGGGATGAAGTATTTTTGAAGAAATCGTTATTTTTAAAGTGAGAACTATCAAAATATATTATTAAAATCGATATTTAGATTATTTAATAGATATAAATAACGTGTTTAAGCATTTTTCGAAAAACATCTACGAAAAAGGTGAAATAGGAGAGGAAAGTATTATAATTATTTTATTATTTTATTAATTAATATTAAAAGTATTAAAAGTAAAAAATACATAAATCATCAAAATGGTAAAAACTTAAAAGAGGTCTGTTGGTCGCCAACATGGCCCCGCGAGCAAAAGCTCGTAGTTAATAAAAAAAATAACTTGTCATCGCAAAACGCGCCTCTCCACGCCACCCCCGTTCTCATTACACATCGCAATAAGGTCGGGTTACGCGAACACACATCAGCCCGCGCCAGTGCTAACAAATGTGCCCAATGTCCCGCGCGATGTTCGTCCGAATGCGGATTTGTATAATCACCGACTTTGCCGACTATTGCGGAAGAAATTGTTGCGAATGAACGGGAAGTGTCGGTAACCGAACGATCACTAACATCTTATCACTGCTGGGGCATGAGCCTTTCCTATAGATGGAAACATCACGAGAAAACAAGCCATAATTCGCCACGCAGACCGAGTGCGGATTAGTGGTTGTTAACGACTGCTAATGCAGCCGGGACCAACGGCTTTACGTGACTTCCGAAGCATGGAGGAGCTCGAGATGATACATTTTGGTCACCCATCCCACGACCGGTCTTTCCAAAAGTTGTTTAACTTCAACAATCGCAAACCAGGCTCATTAACCACTGCTCACTCATTAAGCTCATACACGCACATTCAGCCAGCGCCAGTGCTAACAATGTTCCGCGCGAAGTTCGTGCGAATGCGGATTTCATCGTCATCATCATCATCATCATCAGCTCTTTTTATATCCCCACTGCTGGGGCACGAGCCTTCCTTAGATGGATAGGGAGAACAGGCCATAAACCACCACGCGGGCCCAGTGCGGATTGGTGGTTGTTAACGACTGCAAATGCAGCCGGGACCAACGGCTTTACGTGCCTTCCGAAGCACGGAGGAGCTCGAGATGATACATTTTTGGTCACTTATCCGATGACCGGCCTTTGCGAAAGTTGCTTAACCTCAGCACTCGCAGACCGGGTTAACCACTGCGCCATCGAGCTCCTCATTTGTATTTTTGCTCCGCGGATTTGCACAATTGTAATTACCGAACCTTTTGCAGAAGAAACAGTTGCGTATGAACTAGAAGCGTCGTTGACCGAACGAGTGGAACAGGTTGAATGCGAGTTATCATGGTTCAATCCCCACAACCCCGTTAGACTACTGACGAGAACCTACACCTTACACTAGCATCATTATCATCTCCGACAAAAGACGTCCACTGCTGGATAAAGGCTTCCCCCAAGGATCTCTACAACAACAGGTTTTGTGCTGCTCGCATTCAGCAGCTACCCGCAACATTCACCAGATCTTCGGCCCACCTTGTTCAAAGTAAATAGCCTATGCCTGTCCCACAGCTGGCCAAAGGCCTCCATCATCGCATCGCATTAATTTATGTGTATTGGCTTTTCACCACGCATGCATCGAAAAATCTGAGGCTCAAATTCAAATTCAAAATTCAAATTCAATAAACATTTTTTCTGTTTAGGCTCTTGTGAATGTCGCTATGCCATCGGTTCGTAAGTCTACTCTGGGCGGAAAATCTTGTACTGAGAAGAACCGGCAAGAAACTCAGCAAGTGTCTCAGCAAGCTCTTTTCTCCCTTACAGCGTCAAAAAAAAATTGGAAAATGCCCTATCATAGCAGGACACTATCCATTACAAATGAACACAAAAAATATAGAAGACAACCACAACATGTAAAAAAAACAAAATAATAAAATCTAAGTTATCAAATTTACATCAGGTAAAAGTTTCAATTTCCACAATGTCATACAGTACCACTACAGTACTCTAATAAAAGTCAAAAATTGTTTAAGAAAAACAAAGTCAAACTATAGTAATTATTAAAAATAAAATTAGACGAAACTTTACTATAAGTCAAAGCAACTGTCACAAGCACACTGTCACATCCCTGAAACGTTCGCGATCCGTCAACAATTGTTACATTGTTAGCCGGTATCCTTTAAAGCGGTAAATCATAAATAACGTTGTTCTTTGTTAGGAATTTGTTGGATGATCTGGCATCGCTCCAGTGGAAAGCCATTTTGGAATGTAACTAAGTACTATGTTATATTATATGATGGAAATTTTCAATCCTACTAATATTATAAATGCGAAAGTTTGTGTGTATGGTATGTCCGTATATTTGTTACTTCTTCACGCTGCAACGGATGGATGGATTTGGATTAAATTCGGCTTACAGATAGTTTATAACCTGGAATAACACATAGGATAATTTTTATCCAGATATCCCACGGGAATCACACTATAAATATACTAAAAACGACAATTAAATTTTCCAATACAAAATTTTTTTGTTTGTTGACATGGAAACCATTTGATGAATGAATTTGATGAATTTTATCACTTGATGGAAACTGTCAAAGCGGTACGAAGTCCGCCGGGTCCACTAGTCTTTTAATATTTCTTAACTACTTGTTCCAATAGGAGATGACGGACATGTTGTGGATAACGGACATTTTGAGGATTTTCTGAAAAGTTTTTTGTAGTGGGCTTAAAACCTGGGTTGGGAGTGCATAGCTACAACGTTGCAGATACAATATCAGTACAATTAGATGACCCATCCGATGACCCGGTAAGCTCGAGGTCTTCCGAGCTTCATGTGATCCCGGTTGGTGCATGTTATGTCGAGGAGTTCGGTAGCGCACAGATGTATCATCTCGAGCTCTTCTATAGGGATCTTGATTTTCCCAATAATTACAAAACATATGAGTGATATTTTAATGACATGATTTTTCATTTAATTGACTTAATTTTGCTAGTTGCAGAATCACGATTTGTTAACTTTTGTAACAGAGAAAAAAATATTAAAGTAACTTCTTTGAAAACATAGATTTGCGTTTAACAGGCAAACCAGACGGATTTAAGCATCTAAATTTTCTCAGTAGATTAGTCTTAACACACACTTCGATATGGTAGTTAATTTTTTAAAACCTATTTGTAGTTTTAATTGGATATTTTTAAGATTTCAAAAGAAATTACGCTGTGGTAGCCCTGGCAGTCACAAAAAAAAACAAATTAAATGTTAATATTATTGAATACATTAGTCCAGTTATGGAGAGAAAACTCCACTCTCTACAATGCCCGTACATTGACATTAGAGGTAAACCTATTTACTGAGAACCTACGTCAAAACCGTAGCCTACTAGATTTTTGTAGACCAATCAAATGTAAATAAAAAAATAAAAACAGGTAAAAAATAAAATAAAAAAAAGTTAAAAAAAAATAAAAAATAAAAACAAAAGTTATTTACTATCATGTATACTTTACCCTCCTTTCGGCTTAGTACCCCCGTTCCGACTAACTTTGTATAGTCTAATGATTATGATGATCATGATGATGATTTTATAATCTATTATATAGCACATAGCGTAAGCATAGGAAGAAAAAAATCAAATAATTTCGTGTACCCCGAAAGTCCATTATAATTTCTTATTCTGTTACTTTCCCAGAATGATTCCGGCGGGCTTAGGGTAGATTACCGAAACGACAGACGGCCGGAAACATAATTAACAAGTGTTACCTCGCCCGTTATGACCGGAGGGGTGAGAAGAGGACATTATATTTTCGTGTAAGAACTAAGGTTCTTGTATAAAGAGGTCTTGTTATAGTGCTTGTATCTAGCATAGTAGTAGTATATTGGGCACATATATCAGCGTGATGATGCGTCAATCAAACATCTTGTACCTAGTCCAGGGCAAAGTAGAGGGCACGTGAGCGCGCGGTAGATCGCCGATGAGATGGACGGACCAAATAAAGCAAGCAGTAGAGAACCCCTTATACGCTTGCACAAAGATGGCATCGGTCAGGGGAAAATGGCGTCGGCTGGTCACTGCGACCGAAGTAACGACCAAGACCAATCTGCCAAGAGTGTTACAACTAAGAAGAGGTATAGTGACCACTTGATTTCAATAATGGAGGCCTTTGTCCAGCTGTGGGACAGTTAAAGGCTATTTACTTAACTTTACTTTGTGACAATTGCACGGGCTCCTCACGGTAGGAGTGAGCTAATTTGCTTAAGACAGCAAAGTGGACGGGTTCATGCAACAATGCTTATTAAAAATGTTAGTTTTAGGAACAGTTTTAAAATCTTAATTAAGTCAAAATCAAATTATTCAAATAAACTTTAAGATAAAGTATGACGGCACTTCCACAAACTATCGAGTTAAATTAATCGATTCGACGTCATTGTGAAGCGACTGACACTGACAGTGACATTGATAGTTCAGTGACAGCTCGCTTGACGGAACTCAGGGCGCTGGCGGCTTACGTGCGAACTGCGAACGTGTCAATTGAGACAGAATCCGTTTGCATCTGGCGTAGGCGTCACGCGTTCTGTGTAACTTCTTGGTTTTTATGTTCTCCCATTTAATTGTTAAGCAATTGTAGTCTGATTTTGCGATTAAGTTATACTGCATTGTGTCTAGTGATAAAAACGTTGATTATAGTTTGATAGACATTATTTCTCCTCGCCCGTTGAATCTCGCCACTCTTGAGTATACATGGAAGGCAACGACAACTATTACATACGCCATGTGCCTAAAAGTACTTTTGAATCGTCCAAACATTTTAACATCTGAAGAACGCTAAAGCTATTTAGATGGAATTTTAATAGGTTATTTGTGTGACGTAACTAGCAACCACAGAACAATATAGTTATATAGTTATATATAGTATATATAGTTTGACGTCAGATACTATGTATCTTTCTAAGAAATGTAGGACTCAGATAGCTAATTTGTTAGCTTTTAATATACATGATACAGTTATAGGTGCTATAACTAAGTCTTTTCATGATAATAACTTAATCATTAGTAGTTCTACTAATGCAACTTTTACATCTAGTAATAAGGTTACAACCTCAGGTTTAAACTGAGGTCTAAGACAAAAGCCAAGCCCAAATCCATTACTATTATACATCAAAATATTCAGGGTTTGGCTGGCAAGGACTTAGAATTAGAATTATTAGCAAAAAGTCAGGTAATTCATGTATTTTGTATAACTGAGCATTGGCTAAAAAGTCATGACACATCGTTCCATGTAAATAACTTCCAACTAGCAAGCGCGTACGTGCGAAGCTCAGCTATTCACGGCGGTTCTCTAATATTAGTAAGAAGCAATATTAAATACAAAAATCGCAACGATATTGTAGACCTATCAGTGGAGCGTAACATTGAACTATCGTGTGTGGAGTTCAATAGTTTTGTAATAGTGTGTGTATACCGACCCCCCTCGGGCAATTTCAATATTTTTGAAACAGTAATGGAAGACGTACTTAGAAAATTAAAACTAAAAAAGAAATTTGTTTTAGTATGTGGAGATTTTAATATAAATATTTTAGAAAACACTCCAACGAGTGTTCGTCTTCTTGCCTTATTTAAATGTTTTAATCTTTTGAATTTATTTCTCGAACCCACTAGAATAACTTCACATTCGGCCACTTGTCTCGATAATATTTTTACAGACTATGACCCTGTTTCTAAGTCACTCATTAATAATCTTACGTCTGACCATTGCGGTTTGAAGGTGACCTATGATTTTGATATTAGGGATGAACCAATAATAGTGAACTGTAAACCAGTTACAAAAGAGCGAGTGGAGTGTTTCAAAAATAGTATAGCTTGTAAAATAGATGCATTGCCTTTTGTACAAGATGATCCAGATGTGCTTTATAGTAATCTTTTTAACTTAATCAAGACCGAATACAACCAGGTGTTTACACCAAAAACAATAAAAATTACTCATAAACTTAAGTTCTGTGACTGGACCACGACTGGTATATATAAAAGTAGAAATAAATTGTATGATTTATATAGTTTAAAACAATATAACCAAAATGTTAATTTTACGGAATATGTAAAGAATTATTCGAAAATGTTTAAGAAAGTGTGCATAGTAGCAAAATCTAATTACATTAAAGAAAAAATTAAAAAGTCTAACAATCAAATCAAAGCCACTTGGGACATCATAAACCGTGAAACAGGTAAATTTAAACCACGGGATAATACTTTCACTTTAAAAGTAAACGACAACTTAGTCAATTCAGATTCACAAATTGCTAATATTTTTGATGATTTTTTTGTAAATATACCTGTAATAACAACATCAAATTTAGATTCATCACCGGAAGCTGCACAAACTTTACTCCAAAAATATGTACCAAAATGTAATCTTTCCTTTCATTTTAAATACATTGATTCAATGAATATTATTAAAACATTCAAATCACTTAAAATGAAAAACACGAGTGATTTGTGGGGTATATCTATTAAAGTAATTAAGAATATTATTTATTCTATTGCACCGTATCTTGCTGAAATTTTTAATAACTGTGTCGATAAGGGAATCTTTCCTGATCTTATGAAGTTTAGTTAAGTTATACCTTTATTCAAATCAGGAAACAAAGAAGACCCCAGTAACTATCGGCCCATTTCAATATTACCAGCGCTAAGTAAAATTTATGAAAAAATTATACTCAAACAGTTGATGTCATATTTTAACACAAACAACCTTTTACATAGTAAGCAATATGGTTTTACTAAGGGTCGTTCTACTACTGATGCAGGCGTTGCTCTAATAAAACATATATTTGATGCCTGGGAGAAGTCTCAAAATGCTCTTGGAGTTTTTTGCGACTTGTCCAAGGCTTTTGATTGCGTTGAGCACCGGACTCTGGTGTTGAAGCTACATTATTATGGTCTCGAAGATTTTGCACTAAATTTAATACAGTCATATCTCAGCTCTAGAACTCAAACTGTCGATATAAATGGTACTAAATCATCTGGTTCTCATGTAAAAATGGGAGTTCCACAAGGGTCGATTCTTGGTCCTTTTCTGTTCTTGATTTATATTAATGACTTATCATTCTTTGTAGAGAATTTCTGTGAAATTGTATTATTTGCAGATGATACTTCACTCATTTTTACTCAATAAACGGTGATCAATTAGATTTGGTAGATTCTACAGTCTTTTTAGGCATTACCCTTGACTCAAAACTTCAATGGAATCCTCATATATCGAAATTGGTCGGTAAACTCAGTTCTGCTGCTTATGCCATTAGAAAAATTAGGCAGTTAACAGACGTTGAAACTGCTAGAACAGTTTATTTTAGTTATTTTCATAGTGTCATGTCGTATGGCGTCCTACTGTGGGGAACAGCGGCTGATATTGAAACTATATTCATTTTACAGAAACGAGCAATAAGAGCAATCTATAAACTAGGATCACGAACTTCCCTAAGAAATCTTTTTAAGGAGATTGATGTCCTGACAGTTGCATCTCAATATATTTATAATTGTATAGTTTTTGTACGTTGCAACATCAACTCCTTTACTAAACACGGTGACGTACACAATTTCAATACTAGAAATAAGACAAAACTTGTAATGCCACTGTTCAGGTTACAGAAGGTACTTGGTTCTTTCTTGGGGCAAGGTATACACTATTACAATAAAATACCAAATTCTGTACTAGATTTACCTTTAGATAAGTTTAAAAAACATGTGAAGTCTTTATTACTTATAAAAGGTTATTATACAGTCAAAGAATATTTAGATGATAAAACAGCCTGGTTATAATAAAAATCACATATTATATTTGAATCAATTTATTAAAATTATTTTCTATACTTTTTATACTGATATGACAGCCTTTATCAGCATTGTCCTACAGATAATAAACAGCGTTGCGTTAAATAGATCATTAAGTTTTTATTTAGAGTATCTTGAGTGTGTCATGCTCTCTTTACTGTCTCTGCGGTGGTGGCGTGTGCGTCGGGTCGTTACGTTCCCTAAAATATGGTTGAGCGAAGCGATGGCTGATTCATACGTCATGCTCGTGAACGGGTGCCGCCTGTGGAGGCTGGTCTGCTCTTGCATACTTATCTTATTTTTAGTATTATTAATTATAGTTTGACTTTGTTTTACCTAAACAATTTTTGACTTTTACTAGAGTACTGTAGTGGTGCTGTATGACATTGTGGAAATTGAAACCTTTACATAATTATCTGATGTAAATTTGTTAACTTACATTTTTTATTTTGTTTTTTTACATGTTGTAATTGTCTTATATATATTTTTTGTGTTTATTTGTTATGGAAAGTGTTCTGCTATGATAGGGCATTTTCCAATATTTTTGACGCTGTAAGGGAGAAAAGAGCTGGACACTTGCTGAGTTTCTTGCCGGTTCTTCTCAGTACAAGATCTCCCGCCCAGAGTAGATTTACGAACCGATGGCATAATGACATTTACAAGAGCTACTTGTAGCCTAAACTGAATAAATGATTTTGAATTTTGAATTTTTTCGAATTTTGAATAAAAAGGTGTTGGCTACCCTCTTTATTGTTCTGTGCTAGCAACTGAGAAAAAATTTACAGAAATCACCTAGGTCATGTACAAGTAGAAGCTGAAAGTTTGTATGAAAGTCCGTTAGTTTTGAAGTAAATTACATGACAATTGGTATTGCCAAAGGAGAAGTCCGGTTTTGGGCCTGAATGTTGAGACGAAACCGCTGCGCAGTTATGCACCCAGTTTGCGCATTGCTCATACTGCCAAGTACGTACATACCAACCACTGCAGCTGCCAAGTTCGATAACATCACACTTTCCTACTATAAATGCATGAAATCAATAAATAATATACAAATACCATTCTTCGTGTAATTATAGCAACAATTAAGACATAACCTCCAATATCTTCATACACGATTTTGAGATATTTGGCCAAAGCCGAATGATGTGGAAATTGGGCAAATGTAACCTTTTCATATGTTCTATTTTGTGACTAATTTCTAGCCCATAACATGCAGGCCCCAGTTTGTATGAAGACCGGGTTTGTCCTTTCCTGAAACTTTCTTATAAGTTTAGATTAGTTAGCTATTAGATAAGTCAGTTAGTTAATCAATTAGGGTAAGTGTAATTTGGTCAGGTTTTTTTAAAAAGAAAACTTCTCAACTTTACAATCTCAACAGTATAAATTGATCAGTGACGCTATTTTCTAAGCAAAACAGCGTCGACCTCGACATTGAACTCGCTCATAACTTGCAAACGAATGTAGACTTTATTACTATTTGAAAGTAGGTTGAAATTCGTTGCACTGCTGAACAGGTGGAGTCATTTAATTTTGTCAACCAATCTTCTACGAGTATAAAAAGAAAAACAAAATACTTTCAACAACGCTACATATTTAAAAAAGGTTGTATATCAATTAAACAGAAAAAAAGTATTGCATACACAATCATCTTTCTCATCAAACCAACTGGCTTTACATCTCGTATTCCAGGATCCATCGAACGAAATACGAGACTGGAATATTAATAACTATTATTATAATTTTTTTTGTTGGCAACACCGCCGCATGTAACCGCCTTCGCAGCGAACGTTTGAGAGCACTAAGAGTGAAATATCATTAGTGTTGCCAGTGGGCCGCGCAATTGAACGGCGCTAGTTCTTAATAGTTGGGTTTAAAGACATTTATTCTTGTAATAAAACTACTTATACGGAGCTATTTTATTTTACATTTATCTTGTTTCAAAATTATCAAAAGGTTTGAAAACTATGATGCCATGTTAAGTACAGTTACCTAACTTTTAACCGAGATGAGCTTGATGGCGCAGTGCTAACGCGCCCGATCTGCGACTGCTGAGGTTAAGCAACTTTGGCAAAGGCCGGTCATCGGATGGGTGGCCAAATATGTATCACCTCTAGCTCCTCCGTGCTTTAGAAGGCACGTAAAGCCGTCAGTCCCGGCTGCATTAGCAGTCGTTACCAACCACCAATAACGCTCTGAGTCAGCGTGGTGGTTTACGGCCTGTTCTCCATGTGGTACTTCCGTTCATAGGGAAGACGTGCTCCAGCAGTGGGGACATTAAATGAGCTGATGATAATGAGGACTTAACTTTAAAATCAGTCAAGATGTGGTAAGAATCGATAACGTTACGATACACGCACGTTGCATGCAGTTTGTAAACTTAAGCCATTCAATATAAAATTTGACTAGAAACCACCCAACCAGCCTCAGGAACCATTGGACCGGTTATCCAAAGGTCGTGGGTTCGATTCCAAGTCTGGTTAAGTTTTTCTAGCAAAATTTTATTTTGTAACTATAAGCGTTGTGAATACAAAATTCTAAATAATAAAAATAAATTAAGCCGTTCAACTGCCTTGTCTTGTAAATAATGTTGTTGCATTATGTTGCTCCATTAACAGTAACTGTGGTGCGGAAGGAACCAGCACAACACATAACAATTAAACTAGTATTTTGATATTGAACCCGGCTTATCGAACCAGACCCTGCTAAATGATCCGGCTCGATGGACCATATAGTGGGTTCCTTTAAAGTTAACACAAAGAGATACTTTTTGAATTAGCAGACAACTGATAATGTGTAAGATGTCGGATTAGGTTTTAATTTCATCTTACCTTTGTTGTATTCAACTGAATTTGTTGGGATATCTCCAATAACAGTAACGAGAGTTAGTATCAGTTGGCCTAAAACGCAATTGGTCTAAGTAGCAACTGGTCTAAAACGCAACTGGTCTAATTAGCGTCTGGTCTAAAACGCAACTGGTCTAAAAAGCAACTGGTCTAAAACGCAACTGGTCTAGTGGTCTGTAAAATAAAATAATTATAAACTGCTGAAAATATTTTATATTAATTAAATTTAAAAAAATATGTGTGCTGAACTTAAAAAACATAATAACTTCTTAAACCAAATACCTAACGTTTTTATACTTAAATGTTTTATATTATATTAAAAAAAGGGTGCTGATCTTATAACAGGTATTTCATCTTTAAACCAAAAATATTCCTTTAAACGAAATTAATGTTTTTTTTAAACCGACTTCGAAAAAAGGAGGAGGTTCTCAATTCGTCGGAATCTTTTTTTTATTTTTTTTAGTTTCCTATGTAATGAATATTTCTTTAACTTTCTTTTAGTTTCAATAATTTTTACCAAGCAGTCAAATGGTAAAATGTTTCCTTTTTCCAACATCTGTAACAGCTCTTTGTGCTTTTTATTAAATTTTATATCGCCTTGTTTTTTGTTGTTGACATTAAAAATATTTTTCGTCAATTTTATGTCTTGGACTCTTGATTCTTTTAACAACTTATCAAGAAAAAATATAAATGTCGGCTTTGGGGGCACTCGAGCATTAAGTCTGCGATGCCACGCTTCCACGCTGTTTGTGGTACGGTGGATTTCAGTCGCACAGCTTATTGGCAAATCCAGCCATTGCTTATTCACGTAGGTATGAAACTGTCGCATTTCGTCTGAGTCAATTGCAGTTTTTAATATATTGATCCATGCATCTGCAATATAGTTTGTCGGCAGTAGAGGTAAATTTGCAGTAAGCCTGACTGCTTCACATCCATTTGTCGTTGATGTAAGATTTAAATGTTTTCCCTTCTTCCACACCGCTTTGTTGAAATGGAAGTAGCATCCTGTTCATTCTGACTGGGGAAAAACTGATTTGAAAGCAGTGTACTGGCCAACCTCGTAGTCACATTTGTTGCGGAAACCCACAACACACACTATGCTATTGCTTAGAAATACAACTTAAAAATAGAAAAAAATTCCACTTACAGTTCCATGCTGCTCCCGCCGTCCTGAACGGGATCCATATGATCCGATGGGGCCCGAATCCGGCTCCGGGTCTTCTAGGGTCCCTAAACACACCCAAACTACCCCAAAGTGCACTCTCCCCCGAGGAAATACCTGATTCACTTCGCAGCGTGGTAGCCGACATCCAAACACGGACGGCGAATTGTGCTCCCGATGCGATTCGCTCACGACACACACACCCACAGGTTGCACAATATACTTAATTAAAGCAATACGGCTCCAAATGCCCTTATTACTACACAAAACTATTTAATTATTAACACACGATAACTATGAACCAGCCATATTTGCTTTCCAGAGACAAGAGTGTAAAAAAAAGAACAACTAGTGATGGGGCCATTATGCCACCAAACAAAATTGAATCTCGATAATCGATTCGTCCATAATATAAATCAAAGTTTTATTTCTAACAAAAATAAATGCCTGTTTATTTGCAACATCCCGCCACCCAAAGCGGACGTACCGCTTTCTAGCCTGAAACTTTAACTAGTCAACCGGTAATCGAGCTAAGGTCGCGACTGCGCGATTTAGCACCGATCCATCAACCAACACTTGCGCCACACGCGGAGTCCCGTCCGCGCCCCAGATTAACTTTAAAATGCGACCTCGTCTCCAAAATAACGATGGCAAATTAGCCTCTTTTAATAAAACCAGATCCCCCTCCGAAGGGGGCGACGTCCGGTCTGTCCACTTTACACGCTGCTGCAATAAATGCAGATACTCCAGTGACCAACGACGCCACAAGTCCTGACTCATTTGTTGTATCATTTGAAAACGAGACATCCGGTGTCTGCGTTCATCCTTCCAGGGATACTCAGGCAGGGCAGTGAGTGGCTGACCGACCAAAAAATGACCAGGGGTCAGGACTTCCATGTCATTTGCGTCAGAGGAGAGTGGACAAAGCGGACGCGAGTTGAGAACCGCCTCAACCTTACAAAACACAGTTGTAAGTTCCTCATACGTGAGGGTAGTTTCCCCGACTACCCGGCGCAAGTGGGTTTTTGCCGATTTTACCGCGGCTTCAAATATCCCGCCCCAGTGGGGACAGGCTGGCACACTAAATCGCCATGTGATTCCCCGCTGTGCGAGAGCTTGACTTATGCTATTACAATTTTTATCCAGAAAATCGTTCACATCTTTTAAGTAGTTGGCAGTGCCCCTGTAGTTGGTACCGTTGTCGGACCGAATGAGAGAAGGTAAACCCCGTCGCGAAACAAAACGATCCAGCGTGGCGACAAAGGCTTCCGTAGACAGAGCCGAAACCACTTCCAGGTGGACGGCCTTAGTGGCCAGGCAGACAAAAACGCACAGGTATGCTTTCGTGACCCTAGTGTTACGATAGGCTGTGGTTTTCACCAGAAACGGTCCAGCAAAATCCGTACCGACCCCGTCGAACGGCCTAGTAGTCTGACAAACCCGGTCAGAAGGGAGATCCCCCATCTGTGGCTGCATAGTGGAGGCCTTCACCCGATAACAAGCCACACACTTAAATAACACGCTGCGAACCACTCTCCGAGAGGACAAAATCCAGAACTCCCTCTGTAATATCGCCAGTAACGCATTACACCCCGCGTGAGCGTTTTTCAGGTGTCTATCCGAGACCACCAGTTCTACCAAAGGTCCTCCTTTGGGGAGTAGCAGAGGATGACGGCTACCGAAGGGCAGGTCGGCATTTTTGAGGCGACCTCCAACGCGTAACAGTCCATCCGTCAAAAACAGTCCGTAGTTTTCCAGATGAGGCCTTCAACACCGCGTGGTGAGGCAAGAAAAAATGATCTGTCGTTGTCCAGTCGACAGTCACCCGCGACATATGCCCCAAGGCCTCGTATTCTCGCATGAACTCGATATACTTTTCCCGAAGCACCGAATCGCGAGACATACGACGCTCCATGGACAAGAGTCGTTTCACTGCCAACGCCCTCGATTTTCCCAAGAGAGGGGGACAGTCGATAAAGGGCAGTCGAGTTTCGATCCTACCCGACGCCATCCGGCGTGTGTGATTCTTATAAAAGGTTTCGCACTCCACATGCTCCGGATCCAGACGGGAGACCATGGGAGGCTCTTCCAGTTCCCAGAATTTTTGCATCGTCCTAGCGATGGAGGTAGTAGCGACGACAGGTGAGACATCCCGCGTCTCCTGGTCGAAAACCGGTCCCATTAAAACGTGTCCAAAGATGGTAGGTATAGCTACCAACGAAGAGCGGCCCAGACTCCGCTGAGGCCCTAAAAGGATCCAGCCCAGTACATCCGCTCCCAATATGAGGTCCACCGGAGCCGGCTCCTCGAAATGAGGGTCTGCCAGCATGAGACCTGATGTGTCAGGCATTGCGTCCCGCAGAATGTCTGTCGGTGGATGCCAACCCAGCAGATTGTCGAGTACGATCGCGACCGCCGCAATCCGTATCGAAGCGGAATGCACAGGAGAGAAGAGAATGTGGGTCTGACCGGACAGACCCCCCACTTCTGTATCTCCGACTCCCCGAATCGGAACTGAGGGAGGCGCGCACTCCAGACGTAGGCGCCTCGCTACCCTCGTAGTAATTAAGCAGCCCTGTGCCCCAGTGTCTAGGAGGGCTCGTATCCGGACGAAGTCCCCCCTAGGTCCCCAAACGCGTACCTGCGCGATGGGCAAAAGAACCGTCCTCGGTTCCGACGTAGCCCGACCACAGGCTAGTCACGCGTCAGAGCCAGCAGCCGACCCTGTCGAACCGTGATGACTCGGCCAGTAAGTCGGACGCGTGCAGGCCACCATCCGGGGTGGTGCGTATCCAGCTGCCCTACCATACCGGTGATAGGGTGGGTGGTATTCCAACCTCGGGTACTCGTGCAGTACCGGTGAGAACTGTTGACGGTTCTCATGTCGTTGTTGTTCCGGCAACGGCGGCGGAGGATACGCGTACGAGTATCCGGGTGTTGGGTCCGGAGGTGGGGCTCCCTGTACCCAGTGGCCCTTAGAGGCACCAACTCCTGGTGTTGGTCGCGCCGGGTGCCGGGTTGTAGCCAGAACCTGGCTCCGTTCCGGCGGTCCCCAACTCACCTGAGCCGGGGTGTACGAGGGGTTGTAGTGTGGCGGCCGTGGCGGACTCCGTCTTTCCGGAGGCGGAGTTGACCCCGGCCCCAAACCGCCACCCGTGGGAGATCCCCTCTCCCGAACCGGTGCTGAGCCCTCAGCACTACGGGTGCACAGTAAGCGATGGTGCGGTCCGCCGCACACATCGCAAGGCCTCGCCTGGGGACACTCATTGTACCTATGTCCTCCCAGGCAGGCATAACACAATCCTCGTGTCCGAACGAGGTTTCGGCGCTCTTTTGTGGGCAGCCCGAGAATTGCTGGACATAGCTGCTCCAAGTGCTGCTGTCCGCAAATCCGGCATCCAGAGCCGGGGTTGATGGCGGCCGCAGCCACCAGCCTGCCGCGACCCTTCCCTGGGTTGCGTGGCGGCTGGGCGCCGTAGACTCCGGAAGTGCGGGCCGGCGCACTTGTCGGAGCCTCCTGGGAGGCTAGCTGGTTTTCCAGCAGGCCAGCCTCCTCTTCCAGGAACTCCAGAAGTTCCCCTATCGAGGGCAGAACACTGCCGAGATCCTTGTGGACCAGTCGATTCCGCTCGAACTTGTCCCTCATCTCCTGCGACAACTTGGCCAGAACTATGTGCAGAAGAAGGAAGGACCACTGGTCGACGGGCAGTCCGAGCGTCCTTAACCCGTTTAAGGACACTGTGAGCGGGGTGATCAGCTGCGTCCTCAGCTGAGCCCTATGGTTGACCCTCGGCAATCCCAGCAGATGGGTCACGTGCGCGTCCGCCTGAAGACGCGGCTTTTCGTACCGCTTCTCCAGCAGCTGCATGGCGGTGTCGTAGCTCGCATCCTGCAGCTCCAGATGCTGTACGAGCTGTCTGGGTTCTCCGTCTAGGAAGGAACGGAGATATGCCAGCTTTTCGGCCTTGGTGAAATCCTTCCGAGTATCCACCAAGGCCAAAAACATGTTCCGGAATCCAGCCCAGTCCCGCATACATCCGGTGAAATGCGGGACCTCCAGGGCACCCAATCTTCCCATGGCGCTGGGTCCAGGGGTGTGGAGCGAAGCGGGGCGCGCAACAGGCTTCCCCTCCCGCAGTCGCTCGATGTCCTTCACCCGCTGAAGGACCTCGTCGTAGATGTCTTGGATGTGCTCCAGATCCTTGACATATTGGGCGTGGAGGGCCAGCTCCTTCTCCCCGACCGGGTCGGTTGACAATAGAGCGGTTACCGACCGCTCGGCCAACAAGAAACGAGCCTGCATTTCTTTCGAACGCGTCTCCAAGGCGTCCTCCCGGTTAGGCCGATCTACTAATGCAAGCAGCCCGGTGAACCACCGGAGCTGCTGAGCCAACTCCTGCCGTGACGCTGTCATTATAAATAATTTAAACTAAATAAACCTAAACACAAAATTAAAACGAGTCAACGAAAACACGGAATCGATTATCCGAATCGACTCGATGCTTTCAATTGAACGAAATTAAATTAAATTAACGTTCTGAGAAATGTCCCAGCCCAAATGAATGAACGAACAAAACAACGGTACTACCAACCTTACAATTTAACCGCACCTGTCCCGGAAGTGCGATTTTACACAAAATGAGCTTAACCTATTACGAACTAACAAAAAATACACAAAATTACACCGATTAACCTAGAGGTCCGGTATTAACCACGCTCTGCTACCAAATTGTTGCGGAAACCCACAACACACACTATGCTATTGCTTAGAAATACAACTTAAAAATAGAAAAAAATTCCACTTACAGTTCCATGCTGCTCCCGCCGTCCTGAACGGGATCCATATGATCCGATGGGGCCCGAATCCGGCTCCGGGTCTTCTAGGGTCCCTAAACACACCCAAACTACCCCAAAGTGCACTCTCCCCCGAGGAAATACCTGATTCACTTCGCAGCGTGGTAGCCGACATCCAAACACGGACGGCGAATTGTGCTCCCGATGCGATTCGCTCACGACACACACACCCACAGGTTGCACAATATACTTAATTAAAGCAATACGGCTCCAAATGCCCTTATTACTACACAAAACTATTTAATTATTAACACACGATAACTATGAACCAGCCATATTTGCTTTCCAGAGACAAGAGTGTAAAAAAAAGAACAACTAGTGATGGGGCCATTATGCCACCAAACAAAATTGAATCTCGATAATCGATTCGTCCATAATATAAATCAAAGTTTTATTTCTGCCCTTATTACTACACAAAACTATTTAATTATTAACACACGATAACTATGAACCAGCCATATTTGCTTTCCAGAGACAAGAGTGTAAAAAAAAGAACAACTAGTGATGGGGCCATTATGCCACCAAACAAAATTGAATCTCGATAATCGATTCGTCCATAATATAAATCAAAGTTTTATTTCTAACAAAAATAAATGCCTGTTTATTTGCAACAACATTTGTAAATATCAATTGAAACCCCAAGTTGTGTTTTAATCGCGTCGAATAATCTAACATATGTGCTAAAAACAAAACAACAAAAAAAACAAACTAAAGGAAACATTCCTTTATTTTCAAAAGTAATTAAAACTGCATTTAAAGATTTTTGAAAATTCATAAGATAAGTGAACTATTTTCTTTAGATAGTGAGTAAGCTTTACAATAAAAAAAATATTTTTCTTGGTCTTTCTTTAATTTAAGATACTATGTTATTTAAAAGGAATTGATCCTTATGAATGAATCTTTCAGTTGGTATCATAAAATACAGGATTTTTATTTTTCACATTTCACCGGTTCGATTATCGGCAAAAGCAGGTAATTTTTTTTTAATTTTTAAATGCAGTTTTAATTATTTTTGAAAAAAAAGAAATGTTTCCTTTCAGTAAAATTTGCCATCATCAATATTAAGGGTACCTTTCCTCCAACCATGGTCTTTTTTTTCACCCTGTATATAAAGAAATATCATATCTTATAATTTACTATATTTTAATCTGATGAAAGCGTAATCTGATGAGTGTGTTTTCCGTACCCAAGAAAAACAAAAAACTAAATATTATTTAAAGGACAATATTTGCTTTTGGAAGTTATTTTAGACCAGTTGCTTTTTAGACCAGTTCCTAATTAGACCAGTTGCTTTTTAGACCAGTTGCTAATTAGACCAGTCGCTACTTAGACCAGTTGCGTTTTAGACCAGTTGCTCCTTAGACCTGTTGCGTTTTAGACTCGTTGCTACTTAGACCAATTGCGTTTTAGACCAACTGATACTAACTCTACAGCGCGACGCGGCGCACATTTACACAAAATGGGTCTCCACGGAAGATCAGCGTTGTAGTTTTTGCCCACTACTGCAACAAATGCTGAGTGGAGTCCTTTTAGAACACAATTTATATTATAATTTGTTTGTTTTGTTTTAAGTACCTACATAAGTTTGTACAGTGTTTTAATAAATAATAAATAAATAAATAAACTTTCCTACACTCACACCAATTATCTAGCCCAAGAGAAGCTTCGTTATGAAACTCGTTAAATGGTTACTAGACAACGTATAAACATACTTAAAATACTTAAATACATACTTATTATACATAGAAAACACCCAGACCCGAGACAATTTAGAAAAACAATAATTTCTAAATTGACCCGACCGGGGATCGAACCCGGGACCTCAGAGATGGCGACACCATGCAAACCGGTGTGCAAGCCACTTGACCAAGGAGGTCGTCAAATAAATATATTTCATTTCATTTTCATTTCATTACTTGTAGTGGCGTCTGTAATTGAACTATCCGTTGATCCGGTATTGCAAAAGTCGCTATACCTCAGTAGTTGAGGATCCCGGGTGAAGTGCGCTTCAACCTTCGACCTTATTATCACTTATCATCAGGTGAGATCAAGGCCAAATTCTTACCCGTAACATATAAAAAAAAATATCAAAAATATGCTAGATAATTTTTATTTATTTATTTTTGAACACCTATCAAAACATACGCCATATTATATACATTCAAGCATCACAAAGCTTACATCAATTATATTGGCGATATATGTTCTAATTAGTTGTAACGGGTCGCTGCGTCGTTTCCGGTGTCTGCCAAAGAAATTGTTTTACGTAGAAGAGAATAATTTGTGAAAACTCCGAACTCCGGAAAGTCGGAAAACATTCATGCTAGCTAGACCCGCTGATTTTCGTGAGAGCCTTACAGCATTTCGTGGCAAACACCATTTGGGAATTTTCTACTTACAGAGCTACGATTGAAGTTACATTTTCGCTCGCACCTCTTTGCTGGAGCTATGTGCTTCTGTATTTATAATTATGCCCCGAAGAGCTTTGATAAGGTAGGGGCCATCGAGATAACAGTCTATTTTGAGAAGGCAAAGGGTTGAGAATCGCAAATTAATATATTGCTTTTTTTTTGGCTCGGTACGTAGGTACCTATACTAGTGCAGTGATTTTCTTTATGTCTCTCGGCACGGACTAAATAACATATAAGGACTGACAATCGCCATCGCCATATTGTAATGCGTACCACGTAAATGCATTAAAAATAAGCCATAAACCTAGATGGTGGTTCGTTCTTGTCTTTTGAATTAGACTAACCTATTAATTGATCGATTGATTCATTCGACTTTTTATTCATTTATTTATTGATTGATTGACTCATTTATAATTCATGAATTTACTAAATTTTCATTAATTTATTAATTACGACCGAATTACCATTAATTCAATTAATCATTATTTCATTGCTTCATTGATTTATTCATGAATTCATTCATTTATGCATCCATTAATTCATTTGTATAGTCATTTATTCATTAATTCACTAATTGATTGATTCATTGATTCTTTCATTAATTTATTTATTCATTTGTTCACTCAGTCATTCCTTCATTCATTTATCTATTTATTTGTTTATTCAGTTATTCATTTATTTATTTATTTGTTAATTCAGTCATTTATTAATTAATTATTTAATTCATTCTAGATACATTTAGTCATTAATTATTTTATTTCATTATTTATTTATTCATTCATTCCGTCATTTATTCATTCATTCATTCATATGGTCATTCGGTCATCCATTCATTTAATTATTGACGGATTGACGTAATGGCGCATTGGCGTATTGACGGATTGACGGATGGACGTATTGAGCAATGGACGTTTTGACGGATTAACCGATTAATGAACTTCTTTTTTTTATTGCAAACTAAGCAGTTACAATTTAAAAACTAGCAACCGTTCTAGTAAATATAGCTAATATTAAGTAATATATTCTACATGTTCTGTCGAATTATTTTCTACGAATCCAAAAATATAACATGAAACATAATGAACTCTCCTGGTGTGTAATGCGTCTAATATATTAAAAGGTTCGTCCATTAGACATGATCAGACACTTAATGCAAGTTTACTGGGTACATATGGGGTGAAGTTCGTACCTTTTAAAAACTGGAGTTAAGTAAACGCATCGCATTTTTTAATGTTTTTTAATTGTACCACGTTGTTGATGTTGAACTCCGCTCGTAGCCGGACTGTTGTGCGTTTATGTTATGTCATCGGCTCACCTTTCGCTCCATGTAGACTAATAGGACGGTCGTTGGTGTTATTACCAGCGATTGTAGCGTGCCAAGTAATAAAATTCGTTCGCGGACACATTTCCACGGACTGGTTGTTTAGATGCTTGGAATATTTCAATTTAATCATACTTATCGGTTAAAAGCTATTACAACAAATATTGGAAAAGGCCCTACATAACACACAGTTGAGTACAGTGAAGTACTCTATTCGATTATATTCTGTCGAGTGTTATATCCATTTACGGACGTTGTGCCGCCATACGTGAAACCACGCAGCGTTCACGCTCGCAATATAGCTTCCTATGTGTCCAACACGCCCTCAGACAGGCAACGACCCGCTCAATCAAGAAGTATTTCAAAGAATCATTGTTTCAGTGCCGTCAGCAAACTGGGTAGGTACATTGAACAGATTCTTTCATGAGTTTTGCTGAGGTAACCAGGGATCCGTTCAAACATGAGTATTGGTAGCTGACCAGGGCAGTTGCTCCTGCCGAGTAAGCAAAGCTGCGTTATCAAAATCAAAACCTCACTTCACCCGCATGATTTTTTGTAAATCTTTTTTTGTAAATTTTTTGTAAATCTTTTCTAACCGCTTCGTCATCATCTTACTACAATATAATATAATGTAATACAATTTATTGCTTTATTATACAATTTAATTCATAATATAATTTAAGCTTTACTAGCAATTTAATATAAATATATATATTTTTTATAACATTTTGAATTATATAGTTATATGTATTATTTGTACTGTACAAGGTGACTAAGTAATAAGGACACTATAACTTTGTAAACACCATCTATGTAGTATTTAGTTTGCAAATAAAAGTTTGAGTTTGAGTTTAAGTTACCTGAAGGTAAGTGATGATAAAAAGGTAAAACCCAGCATCGTCAACCACAGTGCAAATGGCTATCTTGTTTCTAGCTGTCACAACATTAAAATATCAAAATTATTTTTGGCGATAGACTTAAACGAGACCGTGCTAGTTCTATGCCACCTGGCTAGGTAGCCAGGCGGCATAGAACAAGCAAGTGTTTTTAAATAATGCATTGAGCATACGCCAGGGTTAGATAAGGTCATCACCCCAGGTTATGTGGGAGTTTCCTCTTACCAGCAACCAAACGGATCTCTTGCCATGGATCAAATCGTCTCTGGTTCTGGGGCCAGGTCTAACCATTAAACTACAGTAGCGGACAAGCCATTATAGGTTTTAAGAAGTTGGGTACTATCATCACCATCATCAGCTCATTTTAAGTCCCCACTGCTGGGGCACGAGCCTTCCCTATGGATGGATAGGAAGAACGGGTCATAAGTCAGCACGCGGGCCCAGTGCGGTGCGGTGGTTGTTAACGACTGATAATGCAGTATGGACCAACGGCTTTACGTGTCTTCCGAAGTACGGAGGAGGTCAAGATGATACATCTTTGGTCACCCATCCGATGACTGACGAACGTCCTTACGAAAGTTGCCTTACCTCAGCAATCGCAGACCGGGCGCGTTAAGCACCATCAAGCTTCTCTCTCTGTTCTGTTGCCGGATCCGGATCTGTTGCCAGGGAACAAAGCGTCTCTGGTTTGGGACCAGGTCAAACCACCAATCCGATCCGAACCCTTCGGAGAATCTAATAGGGCACGGGGATACGCACTTTTAAGTGTGCGATGCCGTTCCCTCTAGAAAACCTCTGAAGGTGATTCGCTTCAACACGGCTTGAGGTACCCTTAACGTACCTCGCCGCCCCAAAAAGGCCGGTGACGCTGAAAATGCCGTTTGAGGCAATCAGCAATCTCTCACATAAAAAAAAGGTCAAACTATGTTACCACAGGTAGCGTACCAACCATTACATGTTTTAAGAAGTTGGGTACTTCTTCTTCAGCCTCTGTCACCCACTGCAGAGTGTAGGCCTCTTCATTTGCATGCCATCAAGTCCTTGGGCATATATTTGTGAAGTTGTGTACACTCACTGGAATCTAGTGGCGATGAATCGAACCCGGGTACCCAGCCACTAGTACGCCGGTCATCAGAAAGGGATGAAGGCGCTGCTGGGATCAATCCCGCTGTGCCGTTACCCAAATCCCGATAGAGTGCATCTCTAAGTGATATTCCGAGCGATTAACTCTAGGGGCGCTCGTTTTTCGAACGGTTTAACTTTATTGGCCCTTAAATTGTGCCCTACGTTGTGACACGGTACAATAGTGGGGAGGACTTGGGAAAATTACCATAGTATAAAACAAAGTCGCTTCCCGCTGTCTGTCTGTCCATATGTATGTATGCTTAGATCTTTAAAACTACGCAACGGATTTTGATGCGGTTTTTTTTAATAGATAAAGTGATTCAAAAGGAAGGTTTATATGTATAAATACATGCATAATATAGTAGAGAAACACTGATAATGATAAATAAATAGAAATACGATTTGTTTTTTTTTGTTGTCATAGAAACTGTCATACGGCACGAACTTTTTTTATATAGATGATACAAAATTCAAAAAAAAAAATTCAAAATTCAAAATCATATAATCAGTTTAGGCTACAAATAGCTCTTCTGAACGTCATTTATGCCATCGGTTCGTAAGTCTATCTACTCTGGGCGGGAGATCTTGTACTGAGAAGAACCGGCAAGAAACTCAGCAAGTGTCCAGCTCTTTTCTCCCTTACAGCGTCATAAATATTGGAAAATGCCCTATGATAAAAGGACACTTTCCATCACAAATAAAAACACAAAATTTAAAGGACAGTCACAACATGTAACAAAAAACACAAAAAAGAAAAAAAAATTATTTAAGTTTGCAAAAACATCATTTACCAGTATAATTTTTTACAATGTCATACAGTACTAGTAAAAGTCAAAAACCTGTTTTAAGAAAAAAACAAAGTTAAACTATCATCATCATCATCATCATCTCTGCCAAAAGACGTCCATTGCTGGACAAAGGCCTTCCCCAAGGATCTCCACAACGACCGGTTTTGTGCTGCTCGCATCCAGCGGCTTCCCGCGACCTTCACCAGATCGTCGGTCCACCTTGTTGGAGGCCTGCCCACACTGCGCTTTCCGGTAGTTAAACTATAGTTAAAAATAATAAAAATAAGTACGCTAGAGCAGACCAGCCTCCACAGGCGGCACCCGTTCTTGAGTATGACATATGAATCAGCCATCGCTTCACTCAACCATATTTTAGGGAATGTAACGACCCGACGCACATGCCACCACCGCAGAGACAATAAAGAGAGCATGACACACCCAAGCTACTCTAAAATCAAAACTAATTGAAATGTTCAACGCAACGCTATTTGTTATCTGTAGGACACTGTTTATAGAGGTTATCATATCAGTATAATTTGTTATTATAAAAAGTAGTAAAGTATGCGTTTTAATTATAGCCAGGCTGTTTTATCATCTAAATATTCTTTGACTGTATAATAAACTTTTTTAAGTAAAGAAGACTTTACATGTTTTTTAAACTTATCTAAAGGTAAATCTAGTACAGTATTTGGTATTTTATTGTAATAGTGTATACCTTGCCCCAAGAAAGAACCAAGCACCTTCTGTAACCTAAACAGTGGCATTACAAGTTTTGACTTACTTCTAGTATTAAAATTGTGTACATCACCGTGTTTAGTAAATGAGTTGATATTGCAACGTACAAGAACTATACAATTATAAATAAATTGAGACGCCACTGTCAAGACACCAATTTCTTTAAAAAGATTTCTTAAAGAAGTTCGTGAACCTAGTCTATAGATTGTTCTTACTGCTCGTTTTTGTAAAATAAATATAGTCTCAATATCAGCTGCTGTTCCCCACAGTAAGAGGCCATACGACATAACACTATGGAAATAACTAAAGTAAACTGTTCTAGCAGTTTCAACGTCTGTTAACTGCCTTATTTTTCTAATGGCATAGGCAGCAGAACTGAGTTTGCCGGCCAATTTCGAAATGTGAGGATTCCATTGAAGTTTTGAGTCAAGGGTTATACCTAAGAAAACTGTTGAGTCTACCAAATCTAATCGATTGCCGTTTATTCTTATATCAGTTGGTTTATTCTTGACATTTGGTAGTCTAAAATTAATACATTTTGTTTTTTTAGCGTTAAGCTGCAAATTATTAACAGTAAACCAACTGAGTACATCTGAAAGAGCTTTGTTTACATCGTCGTAATTATTCTTACACCTAGTTACATTAAAAATGAGTGAAGTATCATCTGCAAATAATACGATTTCACAGAAGTTCTCTACAAAGAATGGCAAGGCATTAATATAAATCAAAAACAGAAAAGGACCAAGAATGGAACCTTGTGGAACTCCCATTTTTACATGAGAACCAGATGATTTAGTTCCATTAATATCGACAGTCTGTGTTCTAGAGCTGAGATACGACTTGATTAAATTTAGTGCGTAATCTTTGAGACCATGGTAATGTAGCTTCATCACCAGAGTCTTGTGCTCAACGCAATCGAAAGCCTTGGACAAGTCGCAAAAAACTCCAAGGGCGTTTTGAGACTTCTCCCAGACAAGGTAATAGACACCATAGCGTTACGCACTTCGTTACGTTATAAAGTCATTGTAACAAGATAAAATTTACTAGGAAAATCACCCAGCCTCAGGAAGGTCGAGAGGGATTCGAACCCACGACCTTTGTATAACCGGTCCAATGCCCGGTCCCACTGAAACTTCCTGAAGCAGGAGGCCATACATTTTGGTCGAATGAATATTGATGTTTTGTGTGGAACAGCTGAATTTTATTTTCGAGTTAGGGAGTTGGTCCAATAGTAGATAAGAGTTGTTCGTTTGAATCACGGGAGTCATCTCAGTGCAAAATGGGACGGAAGTGTGTAACGGGAAGTCGGGGAAGCGCGCAAGCGCGCGCCATCTGATTTGACGAATGAGCGCGCGGTATTGCATTACTTTTAGTGTCAATTAAATAAAATACAACTCAATCCAACTCGCCGAAATTAATCAACACTATCTACTTCTACTTTTAAAGCCAAAGGAGCCCTATTCAAATAATACCTGACCCCTTTTTTTAGAATATAATGTTAAAATTGCTTATTACTAAGGTAAGATGTCAAATGTCACACATATGCGACTACTGTAAAGCTCGCTCATTTTTTTTTACCAAGCGCCAGCAAACCTTAGTAAAGATAATCTCAGCAACTTTTTAAGGAATTTATATACTCAATACTCAATATATGTATATATACATTCCACAAACAAAATTGCGTCCTCCTATTTGACTAAATTATCATATAAACGGCGGACGCACGTTTATTAAATTTGTACTAAACTTTCACATGTGGAACAAAATTGCGTCCACCAATTTTTTTTAATTTATTCCCATTTTTTCATTCAGGAATCAATTTTGCGTCTGTCCAAAAAATTGCAAAATTGTAGGCGTCTGTAAATAAAGAATCGTTTAAAAGTTTTCTTTAAAATTTTTGAAAAGGAGTTTAAAGTTACTCCGCTCTATTTGATGTTTAGCATAAGCGGAGTCCAGATGCAAAAACAGCTTAAGCTAAATTCAAATTCAAATTTTTATTTGCTATTCTTGGTGTAGGTACAATAGATCTTAAAACTAAACGTCAGTTCACACAAGAACCCTGCAAGGGCACTGCAAATATTAAATGCTTAATATTGCTATTCAGTAACAAAGGTGAAATTGAGTACCAATTCGTGAACCGCGCAGCAAAGTGTATCAACTGACAATATTATTGAAACAACAACGGCTGACTGCAAACTTCCTCTTTTTAGGGCACCGCCTATAAAATGTAGTGGGCGCCATCCATCTCTACCCACTAACGGGTTTTGTTTCGGCCTTTTTCAGCCAAATCGTGTATAAAAGTGTAACGAGCTCACCCGCTGTACGTATGGTTGATGTTGAACGTATGGAGATCGGTTCACTTTCGGCTTCACCGTTCTAGGGTTTCAATATTTTTTTGTATGTATGATTAAAGTGGAAACGTATGAAGGTCTGCTCACTTTCGGCTTAACCGTCCGTAGTATTTTTTAAAATCTTAAAAAACTCATTTATCTTTGATAATGCAACAAATTTTTAAGTTAGTATATATGACTGTCTCTTCTGGTCCCTATCTACTGACCCTGATAGGTAGGGTATGGCAGTTGGAACTACGGATCCAGCTGTTTTTTCAAGTGTACCACGGGGGTTCTGAATCCTAGGCCCCCTGCCAGTTATGCCTTCGCGGGCGTCTCCGGCAGGCCCCGGATATGGGTTGGACTCGTGGTGGCATGTGGTTAGCTGTAGAAGTGGGACTGTTAGTCTGCCTGGTCAAGGCCAGGCTTCCATTTCGTGAACAGCGAGCTGTTCCTAGTAGCGGTCCCGAGGAGGCCTGAAGCGAAAAGACCTGCGAGGCACGTGAGTTGCCCTAAGTTGGTTGTGCTGCTCGGTGGTTTTCATTGAGAAGTTACTCCAACATCTCCGGCACTAGTCTGGTCTGGAGAACTAGTAGAGGCGCCCGCTAGATGCAAAAGCCTCCGGTTGAATCAGCCGCGTAGGACTTTGGAATTGATCAGGTGCCTGGATGGGTACCGAGAAGTGAGTGTGCTTACAACTCCGCCACCCAAGAGGACATTTGGTAGTCGACTTTGGAGTTGACGGCCCGAGCAGTGGTACACTGCGAGTTGTGCTCTTAGTGCAACGAGAATTGAGCGAGCTTACAGCTTTGGTAACCTATCTGGATATTAGGTAGTGGACTATACGTGTCCACGGGGCAACTAGCTCGAGACACTAGTCTTAAAAGTACCGGATGAAGGATGCGTAACCGGCGTGTTCTGATCTGGCGTTATGACCTGACGTAGATGGTCCCTTGTGCTTGCGTAAGGATGTCTGACACCTAACTTTATAACCGTGAGGTTGGTGGGGGGTGCCAGTATAAACTTTAAAGACTACTTTAAACTACTATACACTAGTATAGCAGGGTGTCTCTTCTCCGCTGACGTTAAGCAGAAGCAGAGGCCAGATATTCCACAGCCAGTGGAGTCCTCACGTTACCGACCCGCAAGTTGCTTCTTTACTCCTCGCTTAAAGGACCCCATGTTTTAAGAAGGAAGAAATACGAATGCTGAAAGAGAATTTTCTATTCATCTCTATTCGAAACTAGTTCTTTTAATTCTTTATAAGTGAGTAGTAGTAAGTAAGAAAGTAGCCTATATACTGTCCCACAGCTGGGCAAAGCCCTCCATCATTGAAATCAAGTCATCACTACAATTGATGGATATTGGCTTAATCACCACGCTTGCCAAATGCGGCATGGTGATCACAAACCCATCGTGATATGCTACATCGAAAAGTCCGAAATACACTTTGTCCTACCTGGAAATTGAACCTGGGACCATCGGGTATCGGGCCAAGCGCCACTCGGCCACCGAGGCGTTCTTTATAAAGCACTCAGAAAATCACACACTGCCATAAATGCTTGAACTATTATTTTCACAATTCGAAAACTTTAAAGAGAAGACATTTTCCGTATATACGTAGGTACCAGCATAAGACTCTACACCTGAATTCCTATTTTACCTTTCTAAAACTTCGCCCATTCCTACGGAACGAGTTTAAAACTACTGCTGGACTTTAACTCTACATTACGTCGTGACGTCACACACACACACACATATTTTGGTGAAAAAAAAACGTCAAAAAGCGTACCAATTAAAAATAAATTACTCGCAGAGAGCGGCCGCCCAACGCCGTAAAATATGCCGGGTTGAAATTCGCGCGTCCTAATTTCAGAAGGTACTGTACGATGTAGCGTAGGGGCTGGGATGCGAAATATTTACATAATTAACTCTGAATTGAAGTTTTTTTTAACCTTTAACCACCATTTTCGATTTTTATTCATCGAAAAGCGTTAGTGTGCACTGTAAGCCAAAAACGGCAATGCTAGACAATACCTGTAGTATACAAAACAACAAATTAAAGATATTTGGAAAATTTAAAATCCCTTATTGCAAGTTTTACTCAGAATCTAATGATTGGCGTACAAGGCACGGCGACGCATTAATGCTGTGGCAGCCAGAAGATCGGGGCTTAAAGCTAAGCTAGCTTTTTAGTATAGTGTATAGTATAGCCAAAACATGGCAGAGCCAAACTAATCCTACTACTACTAAAGTTGGTAGAGCTGTCACTTGAATTGCTGTGGAAAGGCTGTGCCAAAATGCACGACAGCGCTGGTTCTTAAAAAATAACCGATTCGAGGGCTAAATTGATTGACGACTCCTGGGTCTTTTAGTTAGTTATCTAATAACAGTGGACACAACATCAAGTGTGACATCAGTGTAACATCTAGTGGACGACATTTCAAAAATAAATATAAAATGGCTCTATTAAAAAGACAACTGCAGAAAACTTGAGACACGCTTGTTGGAAAGAGTTACCTCTTACAAAATTCTTTTTATAAATAAATTAAATAGACGCACAATATACTCTCCGCTTTAACAAGCACACACACACATACCGCATACACACACACACCCTCACCACATACATACACATACATACACACACACACACACACACACACACACACACACACACACACACACACACACACACACACACACACACACACACACACACACACACACACACACACTTTAAATAATGTTCTCCTCCTGTACAATATTTCCCGCTCTTCATCTCAGGGAAAGGGGGAACGCCTGAAAACCAGCACTGTGAAAATCTCAGTGAAAGCTGAGCCATTCCCTTTTGCCTCTGTTCTTGTGTTACTTTTTTATGTGTTTTTTTTAATTGTAATTTCTTGAGGCAATAAATTATTTCATTATTTCATTATTAATAACATTCAAAACCATTTATAACTAAATAGTTTTATAAAAAGTCAACCTAAAAGTTCATACGCCGTTTATCAACGTTACCACTGCTTCAACAAGGCATCAACAGTCAACACTAACCGGTAATACCGGTGCTACCGTACTCTTACATGCCTGTCCCCTAGTCTACGTCACCTGCAACCGTTCATGAAATTCAAATCCTCGACGTCCGCTTTTTAAACCTACAGGATTACAAGGCACAATCGCCACGTCGCCGTAAGCCCCGCTTACTCCCGCCGGTGTGTCTTCGACTGTTAGCTGCAGAAATCTCACGTGACTGGTAAAGCCAATTTTCTCAACTTAGTAGGGGCGATTGGGTTAGGAAGCAACTTATTTTTTAATGGTTTAGGTTAGTACGAACTTATAATATTATTAATAGGAAATAATTTAGGGATGTTCGTTCTTAGTTAGTACCCCAATCGTGATTTGTCTGTTTTTTTTTAAATTTATATATTACACTAGCTGACCCGGCGGACTTCGTACCGCTTTGACAGTTTCCATGACAACAAAACAAACAAAACATTTTGTATTGGAAAATTAAATTGTCGTTTTTAGTATTTTATATTTATATTTAAACCGCATTTTTTTTCTCTTTACAATAAATTTTCCATGTGCCTTAAGGAACATACGAAACAAAATATTTGCCAAATCGGTCCAGCCATTCTCGATTTTTGCGCTTAGCAACATTCATTTTTATGGTTCCGTAGTCAACCAGGAATTCTTATAGTTTCGCCATGTCTGTCTGGCTGTCTATCTGTCCGTCCCCAGCCTAGCTCATAGACTCTTAGTACTAGAAAGCTGTAATTTGGCATGGATATACATATTAATCACGCCGACAAAGTGGTGAAGTAACATTTTGAAACATATTTTTTTTTATGTTTACTCCCCTACACGTGAAGTGGGGATGTAATTTTTTTTCTTGTCTACCCTATAGTGTGGGGTGTCGTTGGATAGTAATTTCAAAAATATTGCGAGTTTGTGGTAACAGTTTCTTGATTGAGGCATCCGTTTGTGAACTACTAAGCTTTAAAGTGCAAAATTTTGTTAGAGTCAAGTGTCCTTCCCCCTTGCCATCAAAATGGTTGTTTTTGGATACGTGAAAACATTCACGGTAGTTGTATATATGACAAAGTTAAAAGGAAAACTATCACAGTTAAGTTTACAAGTTTACGGGTACCAGTCGACCAACTTATAAAAGTGCTTGGCACAGCACAAATTTCTCATTGGGAATTACTTAATTAACCTTGTCAGGTGTGTGAAACCGGTAGTAATATTTACATTAAATAAATGTTCATAAAAGCCCTCTTCTCAGAGTCTGCATTATTAAGATGGGCTAAGGAACCCTACGCGTGGCCCGACACGCACTTGGCCGGTTTTATTTATATAGATTACGTTGTACAGTACAAGTAAGATAAAAAGAAGACTGCTGATCTGTGGGGTAATTCCGTCGACGTCACTAAATCCGTTATTGAGACAATAGCTCCAGTTTTAGCTTGCATATTTAATGAATGCATTGACTGTGGTGTTTTTCCTGACCTAATGAAGCACAGTAAAGTAATCCCATTATTCAAATCAGGTAGCACATGTGACCCCTCTAACTTTAGACCAATTTCTGTGTTACCCACATTTAGTAAAATATTTGAAAAGATAATTCTAGACCAAATTCAAGTTCATTTTTATAGAAATAAACTTTTACATTCTAGACAATATGGTTTCACTAGGGGTCGCTCGACTACTGACGCTGGTGTTGAGCTTATTCTTCAAATATTTAATGCCTGGGAGGATTCTCACGATGCCGTAGGGGTTTTTTGTGATTTATCCAAGGCCTTTGATTGTGTTTTACATGAAACCCTGGTCAGGAAGCTCTACCACTATGGAATTAGAGATGCATCACTGAATCTTCTTATCTCATATTTGAGTGATAGGGTTCAGAGGGTTGATGTTAACGGTAAAAGATCTCCGGGATCGGTGGTTACAATGGGTGTTCCACAGGGTTCAATTCTTGGTCCTTTCTTATTTTTAATTTATATTAACGACTTGCCTTACTTTGTAAAAGACAAACATGAGATAGTATTGTTTGCAGATGATACCTCACTTTTATTCAAAGTGAAACGACGACAGCCGATTGATGACGATGTGAACAATGCTGTCACAAAGATAGTTCATTGGTTTAGTGTTAACAATTTGCTATTAAATGAACAAAAAACCAAATGTATAAGATTTGTATTACCCAACGTTAAGGAGGTAAAAACCAGTGTAAAAATTAAAGATAAGAATGTGGACCTTGTGGACACCACAGTGTTTTTAGGCATTACGTTGGATGCAAAGCTACAGCGGAGCCCACATATAGATAAATTGTCGAGTAGACTGAGCTCTGCGGCTTATGCAGTAATGAAAATTCGTCAGATCACTGACATTGAAACAGCTAGACTTGTTTACTTTAGTTATTTCCATAGCGTAATGTCGTACGGCATTTTACTGTGGGGCAATGCTGCCGATATTCAAACTATCTTTGTGCTGCAGAAGCGGGCTATTCGAGCAATTTATAATCTAAAAGCTGGTAATTCTCTTAAGGAGAGATTTAAAGATATTAATATAATGACAGTTGCATCACAATATATTTACGAGAACCTAATGTATGTATATAAAAATATTGAAACTTTTTCTAAAAACAGTGATATTCACAATGTAAACACTAGAAGTAAAAACAAACTAGCAGTACCTAATACTAGACTCATAAAGTAAATAATTCATTTAGAGGCCTGTGTGTACGTTTTTACAATAAAGTTCCAAGTAATATCCAAAAACTAGATATTAATAAATTTAAAATCGTCTTTAAAGAAAAGCTTTATAAAAAAGCTTATTATAAAGTGTCTGATTACATTGAAGACAAAACAGCATGGGTTTAAAATGCTCCAATCTATTTCTAATCCAATATATTGTTAAGGTTTTTTAAACTTGTATAACTTGGTAACGTAACGGCATATAATTTTGTAAATGTCGTTACATAATGAATTAAAGCTGTGGAGTTTCTTGCGCCCATTCTTCTCCACAGCTAAAAAATAGACGTCCTGAATGGGTAGTAGGTAAAAAAATTATGGACGATTCAAAAGCACTTTTCTAAAGTTTATTTGAATAAAGAATATTTGACTTTGACTTTAACTGACTTTGATAACAGAAATAAAAGAAAAAACATTTAAAGTAAAGATTTTTTCTATGAATGCCATGTACGCTCTAGCAAGATCTGATTGTTTATCATAATAAGTATGGTACTTTAACCGCCGTAAAACCACTAATGGTTAAAACAACCTCCCCGGTCTCAAGCCCAGTGGTCCTGGGTTTGATTCCCAACGGGGAAAAATGTTCCTACTCGGTTTAGTTGCGAACACTGGGCTTGTGATGGACCCATAGTTGTACTTGTTGTAAGTCCGCCTGGCTACCCAGGCACCATCATATTATGTAAATAATATGTCGCCAGAACTCAATGTATAGTCGACCATAAAATTGCTTTGTCGCTTTTGACAAAAACTTCCATTACAATAAAATTTCGCTAAGGCTCATTGTCAATAATGACAACGTATCTGTCACTTGGTCTTAGAACTTGTTTTTTTATTATATGCAAACAAAATTCACTTCTAAGTTGGTAAAGCAATTTCATTGTCGACATTAATAGCATTGTTGTGGTCCGGTAATTAGACATTCTAAGTGGTAGAGCCACGCTGCGTTGCAGCACGCATTGGGCCGGCTCGCCCGGCGTAATACCCACCCTCTCACTAATATTCGGCGTGAAATAATGGCACCTGGTGCTTTTGTGTTTCGTCCGGCGAGTGAGGGTTCCGGAGGCCCCTCCCCCTCCTTCACACTTTATATGGCAGCGAACTTAAATCTAGATTTATCCCAGAGGTGTACCGACCTCCGCTCCGGAGGTGAGCGTCCTCGCTCAGTCTGCTCTACGTATTCTGGGGAGGGCAAAAGTCCGCTCGTGTCAAGGCATGCTGCAGGCAGGAGAAAGGCAAGACCTTTGGCACCCTCTCTTACATTTTGCGTGGACTTCTGCAACATCAGGGGAATCCACTCTAACTTGAGCGCCATCCATTACCACCTGAGACGGAGAAGCCGGCCTTGCTCTTCCTCACCGAGACGCAGATATCCCCCCCTCCTGACATCTCCTACTTGCGCTACCCGGGATACAATTTGGAACATGCATTTGTGCTTCGAGCCGGTGTTTGTGCCTACGTCAGGGAGGATATGTGCGTCCGTCGCCTCGGTAATCTTGAAGATAGGGACCTCTCTAGCACTGCTATCTTGATTCAAGATAGTACCGTAGAGCGAGTAACTTACTTATTGTCACCTTAAACGCCATATGCCCGACTAACAATTTTTATTGTGTCTGGGACCCGCGGCGTTCAACCTGTTAAGTTAAATAAGCGATCCAAATCTTCCTGAAATCTAGCATGGTCGTTGAAGCTGTCTATATGAAAGTAAATTTTTAAATCGTCTTTATATAACTAGAAATTACAACTATGAAAGCATTTATTTATATCATTAATGAACAATAAGTACAATAATGGACCGATAATAGAGCCCTGCGGTACTCCACAGATAATATGTACACATTCAGATTCATATTCTTGTAATACAACCTTTTGAGTTCGATTTGAAATATATGATTTGAACCAGCAGCGCCGAAGGTTTATTTTTCCCAACAACATTTTATGATCCACTCTGTCAAAGGCCTTACGAAAGTCTGTGTAAACGCTGTCAACTTGCTTATTAGATTCAAACCCCTTAAATAAAAACGTTGTAGAAATTTATTTATTTATTTGTTTGCAACACAAACAGGTAGATAATAATAATAATAATAATCTTTATTGAATAACTTATTTTACAATATATACAGAATACTGAACATACTATATAATGTCAAAAACACACAAGTGCCTGAACTAGGATTATCCTGTTTTCCAGGCAAAACGATAATAGAATATAAACGATAAAAGATATCAGAACATTACAATACAACAAAATACTAATACATGTTGTCAACACTATATAAGGGTTATATAGTGTTGACAACATGCTAGATAACAAACAGTTGTTACAAAGTAATGCTATTGTACGTTTTTACATTTGTATTTATTTAAAGGAAAAAATATAAGAAAGTAACCATATAAACTAATTAAATTAAATTAAATGAGCATGTTGGTGACTGTTGATCGTTGTTTCACGAAGCCATGTTGTTGTGGTATGATAGTTTTACGGAGACAGGCAAAGACAAAAGACAAAGACAAGGACTTTTTATTCGCATAAAACATGGTACCTACATAAGTGGTGTTAAGTTAAATACATTGAAGGCCATACATTTCACCAGTAACTGGTACGTAAAAATAAAATAGAAAATTTAAAATTTAAATTAACATTTCCAAACTATTAGGTCATGAAATTTAAGTTATTTACAGAAGACTCAATCAAAATAGCAAATTCAATCTTAACAGTTGAAGTATTCGTTTAGAGAATAAAAACATTCTTCAATGAGCCGTTTTTTGAGTTTGGCTTTGAACATGGTCACTGGTAGCATCTTAAGCTCTTCAAGTAGCCCATTGAAAACTTTTATTGCCATTCAGTAACTGTTTCTTGCATAAGACGTCGTTGCTACTAATGGTAGTTCCAGTTTATTAGGGTAGGTCTACTGTTAATCCGTGATGTTTTTTCAAACAATCTTGGATGCAATCTAACAAAAACAAAGATCTCATAAATATACATAGATACAACGGTCAAAATTCTCAGCCTTTACTTTTGTATGAAGATGTTTGGCTATAGACAAACTAGAGTAAATTTGCTATATTAAAAACACAAGACAAGGTTATTCTACTGTCGTTTTTCGTGTTGGATGACAGTTCGAACATTTGTCATTTGTGCATCAAGGTTACTTAGTGCATTGAGGAAAAAACTGGAAATACTCATGTAAGTAGTGTTTTATATTAGAAACTGTTGTAAATCATCTTGCTGAGTTTATAGTGAACGTTTTTAGCTATAAGTTTTCAACGAATATCGTATCTAATAGTGATTTTTAAATTTTCGATTTCGGAGTGATCCCAGAGTGATTTTAGTGCGTAAATGCATGTACAGTTTGTTAGAAATACAGTAAAATGAATAAAAACAGTGTATGAGTAATGGAAACTAGTTTACACAAAGAAATAACGACATTTATTATCATTTTTATTGAAATAAAATTACGACCGTTTCATGTACTGACATTCGAAATGGCCGAAATTTTTTGCCATACCATTTTGGGCTATATTTGTATAGAGCTTACGGCCATACTTGCCGGCAGACAGTGTGAAATTTCTTTCTTAGTAGTAGGAGGATAGTGTCGATAGCTTTTACGATAATATTTTGTTATTTTCGATAGTAATGGTGATATTCTTGTAATGTTTCTAAATTTACTTTTGTATTGAGACAGTTATATAAGTATGCTATATTGTGTTATTGTGTATAAGTATGTTGTATAGCATATTATTTTATGTTGTTTGTTTGATTTTGATTATAGAATGGCTAATTGGAGAATTGGGAGAGATGAGGAGGCTCCAAGCGACTTTTGATATTTTATACGACGAGGCCGACGCGGAGGAGGAGCGCGAGGAAGTAGTCAGTGATGACGAGGTTAGTAGAATTTATTTCATCATCATCATCATCAAATAATCTGTTTATTGTGTTTATTGTGTTACAAGGATTGTGCTAGGATTATGCGATCGTATGGCGCCGGTTATTTATTTCACCATCACCACCATCATCACCACCATCATCATCATCATCATCATCAAGTAATCTGTTTATTGTGTTTGGTTTGTACTGGTGATGTGTTTATTGTGCTAGGATTATGCGATCGTATGGCGCCGGTTATTTATTTCACCATCACCACTACCATCATCATCATCATCATCAAATAATCTGTTTATTGTGTTTGGTTTGTACTGGTGATGTGTTTATTGTGCTAGGATTATGCGATCGTATGGCGCCGGTTATTTATTTCACCATCACCACTACCATCATCATCATCATCATCAAATAATCTGTTTATTGTGTTTGGTTTGTACTGGTGATGTGTTTATTGTGCTAGGATTATGCGATCGTATGGCGCCGGTTATTTATTTCACCATCACCACTACCATCATCATCATCATCATCAAATAATCTGTTTATTGTGTTTGGTTTGTACTGGTGATGTGTTTATTGTGCTAGGATTATGCGCTAGGATACGTATGGCGCTGGTTATTTATTTCACCATCACCACTACCATCATCATCATCATCATCAAATAATTTGTTTATTGTGTTTGGTTTCTACTGGTATGATTGTAGTAATAACTGTTTCACTTTTTTGTATGTTTTAGGGCGAACCTTCGCCATTGGCTCCTGCCTACTCTCCGCTCACATCTCCACGACGCCATGAGGAGGTTGACTGGATGGAGGTCAGTTACATATACATATATACAACCGCTCCGTTCTCCGAGCACTTCGACTTCTCAGCGTGGCTGCTGCCGTGGTGGAGGAGAAGAAGATTTTATTAAACATTTTTTTATTGTATTTTTATTTGTATTGTATCATTTGGTAACGACATAAGTATTGTAAATGTCGTTACTTCTATAATAAAAACTGTGGAGTTAAAAAATAGACGTCCTGAATGGGTACTAGGTAAAAAACATTGGACGATTTTCAATATTATTTCATTATTTTTACAATTTACTATTTTTACAATATACAATTTTTACTTTCACTTTGACTTTGACTTTGATTTTATACCTATGATGATGATGATGATGATGAAACAAAATAAAATTGAGACTGACATTGTACATTTCATTTATTCATATAAACTAGTAGCTTACAAAAATAACATAAAAAACAACTATCGATGACATTACAAAAAGTGAAGTAACACCCCTAGTTCATTTTTTGCTTTCGTAGGTCGTATTTCAAGTGTTGTTTTTGTAAACATCTCGGGGTTTTTTGTTACATTGTTTACACAATTAGACAGCATGGGTGCTTGTTCTTTGTTTTATGTACTACTGCGCGTTTATTTCTTGTGATTGAGGCCATAATATGGTTCGTAAAGTTTGATCATGTATGACCAATAAACTATTTCTATAATCACATATATCTTGATACCTGCCGGAAAGGAAATTTATCAATTAGTAAATTGCCGTTTACAGAATGATAAAATATGATCTGGTTGCAACGTAATCATTATTTTTGTGAACATCGACGATAGGTATTCGCCATTTTGCGAATTACGTCATCGGCGCCCGTGCTGTCATTTTTTTGGCATTGGACTTGAAGGGTTAAATAATGGTCTACAGGAGGTCATGATGTCAACGTTACAAATTGCTCATAAACATGCCTTTTGGGCGCTTAAAGCTTGCCCGATTTGACTTGAATTACCCCATATAACAATTCCGTACCTAAGTAATGAGCTTACATAGCCATGGTACGCTTGAATATATATGCATATGTTGCATCATTCATTAAACACTCACAGACTTTTGACAGGGTAATAATGCTTTTATTAAATTTAAGAAGAATGGGCGCAAAAAATTCCACAACTTTGATAAAAGTAACGACATTTACAAAAAAAATTATGTCGTCACATACCAATAAATAATTAATTTATTATACCTAATTAAACGCATGCAAGCAATCAAACTAAGTCAGTAGAAGAAAGGCAGAAACTTAAAGGGATAGAATTTGTTTTAAGCAACCATTATCATCTCTTATAAAGTAAAAAAAAACTGATTTTAATCACGCTAATTAATAACTGTATCCACTTTATAAAGAAAACTTGCAAAAAGAGTATATTTATAATTTATAATAAAATTAAATTGTTCAAGCTGTTGATTTTTTGTTGTTGTGTTGGTGTTATGTTATTATTAATATTATTATCTTCTTTAATTAAATCAGCACCTTTTTCAACAAAAGCTATAAGAGCTGCCAATATGTTTGCACTCGGAACTGTAGGCACTGCGCTTGCGTCTACAACACGGAGCCTGTTCACACCTCGTACTTTCAATCTTTTATCTAACACTGTACCCATCGCACAAGTCCCGGCGTAATGATAAAAACTAGTAGACATATTAATGATATAGCACTTCCAGTACTCTTGAGTACCTTTCTTTAAGTCCTTACATTTATCTATATTCATATCAAGAAACTCCGCATTTCTGCTTTTGAAAACCGTTGTATTTACAATCTTTGTAAATTGCTGAACATACGTTACCATGTCTTCAAGGTCTTCAGGGTTGGAGAAATAACCCATGTCTATGGTAGGGTTATCGAGAGGATCTTTACTGTTTAAACGCACTCCTCCAGTTGAAAGTGGACGGTGCTTGTAAATTAAATTTAAAAGAATGTTTCGGCCAGCGTTGGCCTCATTGCACAGACTGCATACTTTGTTACCATACTTTAGTACGACCCCACAAAACAAGGAAAGTGAAGCTGAATCATGAGGTATAAATAAGTTTACAGATTGGTAGTCAGGAATAGACGCAGATGGATCGACAGCTGCGTTTACAACTAGATAGGGATTAGGAAAATGGGACGGAGGACGGGGAATAAAGATAGCATTCGATTCTTCTAGTTTGTGCACTAGAAAAACTGAGAAATGGTCTTGCAAATTATTTCCAACTTCTGGTAAGTCGGATAGGACTTCAATCCCAAATTCCTCCAGCTGAGACTTTGGGCCTACACCTGATAGCATCAACAACTGAGGACTTTTAATAACGCCGGCTGATAGTATAATCTCTCTATTTGCATTCACTGTTACATATTTATTGTTCGAATTTAAAACTTTTACGCTTACAGCATTTTTTTCATCATCGAATATAATTTGAGTAGCTACAGCTTTCTTCCAGACGCGCAAATTTTTCCTGTTTTTGGCCGGAGTTAGGTAGCTTCGGGCCATGTCCGTCCGCTCACCGTCAAAAATGGTATAAAATGGTTCGGATATACCTAAAGTTTCATTAGTGTTTATGTCCAAATTGTATTCGTAACCTAATTCTTGAAATGCTTTTATAAAATCATTATTGTCATCGGTATGTTCTATAGTCACTCCAACGTTGCCGTCGGTTCCATGGAAAATACCTGCTTTCGAATCAAGAATGGTTTTATTTGTGACTTTTTCACTTTTGATGAAGTATGGAAGCAAAGCCTTATAGTCCCAAGAATCATCTTTGGCTGCCGCTGCCCAGCGACTGAAGTCAAAAGGGTTTCCTCTAATGAAAAAAAAATGGTGCAATCCACTACTTCCTCCTAACATTTTTCCGGCGGTCACTCTAGTAGCTTGCCCTCTTAATAGTTGTCCTGTATAATGGTTGTTTACCGTTGGAAAATCGTAGTCGTAAGTCGTTTCTGCAGTAAAGGGGAAGAAACCTGCAGACTGTAACAAAGAAATAGAGAAATCTTTAATTCAATATATTACAGAGAGAGAGAGAGAGAGAGAGTCAGAGAGAGAGTCAGAGTCCGGGGCTTGGCTACACGCGCTTCCCTCTCCACATCTGGGAATTCTCCTTGATGACGACTCTATGCGGGTCGCCGTGGCTCTCCGCCTAGGCTGTGATGTTTGTGAACCTCATATGCATCTGTGGCACTATGGTAGAGAGCAACGGTCACCACGCCTTGAGCTGTTGCCGTTATGCAGGGAGATTTCCGCGCCATCATGCCCTCAATGACATCATCCGGGGGGCGCTAGTTTCGGCAAACATTCCCTGTGTGCTGGAGCCACCAGGCCTTAATCGGTCAGATGGCAAAAGGCATTATGACTTAACACTTGTGCCTTGGCAAAAAGGAAAGTGCCTGCTCTGGGACGCCACATGTGTTAGCACTTTTGGCGCTTCGCACGTTAGTCGCACCATGAGGAAGGCGGCTGCAGCTGCTGAGGTGGCAGCTCAAAGAAAGCACGAGAAGTATTCGGTACTCACAAACTTTTTGTTTGTACCTCTTGCGGTAGAAACAACTGGTTGTTGGGGTTCAGAGGCCAAACTGTTTTTCGGGGAAGTGGGGCGCCCGCCGTCTACGAGAGAGGGGTCTTGACCCTCGCTCCGAGTCATTCGTGATGCAAAGGTTGTCTATCGCTGTTCAACGCGGAAACGCGGCAAGTGTGTTGGGCACCTTTGCACCTGGAATGGCGCGGGGAGGGTTATTTGATTGAGCAGTGGTTGTTTTTATTTATTTTTGTTTTATTATTATTATTATTATTGATTAGTGATCGTGATTTATATTTAAATTCAAAAAATATATTATTTTGTATTTTTGGTTATCTCATTTCTTAGAGCGTTCTTTGTTCTTAACTGGAGTCGCGATTCTTAGGCCACCCTCTCTGCCGAAGTATAAGTAAAATTTTACTACCGCACAATAAAAACTAGTTTAGAAATCGATTTGTAGTCATTCTCACAATCGATTTCGAGCTCCAAAAAACATGCCTTCGTGCGCCGTAAATACCTGTAATTGGAAATTTGCCACGTCCAGTCTAACCAAAGATGGAACTACATTTCATAAGTAAGTATATTTTTTTTCATTTATCTTTAATTTCCACTTTACTTAGAACTAGTAATCGTCCGCGACTTTGTTCGCGGAGACTACACTACCCTACAGGAACCTGTTACCGGGATTAAAAGTATCCTATATCATAGTCCGGGTCATGTTCTGTCTATGTGCAAAGTTTCATCCAAATCCGTTTAGCAGTTTTCACGTGATGCGCGGTCAAATAAACAGACAAACAGATAAACAGACAAAAATGCTAAAAAACTGTTGGAACGTGTTCTGTTCTCAGTATCCCCAGCCAACTTTTTATCGAATATTTTCTATGTACAGACTTTCGACCCTCTTTAACTTTATTATGTATAGATTTATAAATAACACGATATGAATCCATTCAATAATTCCACCAAAAGATAGTTCGATTCATTCGAATTTGTAGTAAAAACTATCTCATCGGTCTAAAAGATCCTAACCATAATAATTAGTAATATAATTTAGACTTTATTAGCGTACCATTGAATATAATTATAATTCAACCCCCTGGTCAAAACGCACTCCCCACGAGACTACTCTTTCTATTGGTTGAAAAAAGAAGTTAATTCATTATGCAGCTTACTTAGCATACTTATTGACCGAATCGTAACGTTACACACTCCTCACGACACTAGAAATTTGTGTAGCGAGACTAGCAATAATTTGCAGGGAGTGTATTCAGTACCTAATGCCGATATCGATAAAAGATCTGTGTTTATTGTATTATTTATATATAATATAAAACATATTATTTATTATATACAAAACGTCTTCAATGCATACATTATATTATATTATATAATACATTATATAATGTATGTATTGAAGACGTTTTGTAGGTGAGACAGTCATGTAGTAAGTAGTTAATTGTCCTTCGTAATTGTAATTACTAATTAAAGAGAACTAGTGGATATCTTTTCTAACTGAATTTAAAAAAAGTGTAAATTAATATTATGTTCAGTTTTCGCGTTAGCTATCACTGATTTCTCAATCGGTTTTAGTAATTTTTGTATAGTCTGAAAATGTATGGTGACCATGTTATTCGAGCGCAACACCGTTGTTTTTGATGTACTCCAAGATGATACCTACTCTAAGTAAAAGGAGGTTTTCAATACGATTGTATGTTCTATGCGCCTTAACAATACGCGCATTTTCTTAATAAAACTTTATTTGGGTTAGATAATCGGTGTGAATGTCGAAAGGTTTACAATTGCAAAGTAGGATAACGGGTGAAGTGTGCTTCCACCTTCGGCCTTATCGTCACACATCATCAGGTGAGATGAAGGCCAAGCGCTTCCCCGTTGTAGATTAAAAAAAACATTTTATTTCATATACTTTGTTTTTTTTTCATTTTTACTGTGTGATCTAAAGATACGACAGTGGATTTCCTATTTTTTTTTTTTGTTTTTACACAATTGTTTACCACAACACTCTAAAAATATTAACCAAGTTCAGAATCAAAAACTTAATGAAAAAGTAAAATATTAAATAGAGTATCATGAAATACTAAAAGCACTTTTAACCTTTGATGTACAGTCAGTATCTATTAATATGCATCTTAGTAGTAAGGTAAAGTTAGAGTGACGTTTATTTAAATACAACTCTAAGGAAAATCATCGATTTAAATATATCGATAGTAGTATCCCATCCCTTCAAATCGGTTACAAATCGAATAAATTTTACAAGCGTATTTTGTTAAGGGATAAGCTGGGCCTGTATGTATTTTAAATGTGTTTGTAAAAATTTACTTTTGTCAAAAAAAAAATATATGTGTGCAAGCATAGTGACACAACTCAATATTGTATTCGTGTGCTTCCGTTTTCTTGTGGTAGTGTCTTACCCCCGCAAGAAGTGGCAGAAAATTTTGTTTGAAATTTTAAGCGTATACCTCCAGTTATGAATGCTCTAAATCTCATTCGGTTTCTTATTTTTTCTTGTCCCAAATACGCACAATTCCTCCATTATAGATTGATTGTAATAATAGAAATTAAATGTAAATATAACTGGAAAGTAATAAGAGATAGAGCACAGTTTAATTTAATAGTACGTATATGATCAAAATTTACTTTAATTAAACATAGACATTATATCAGCTGTTGTTTCTTGACTTTTCCCTGTCCTCAGTCATGTTTGTGTAATTATATTTGTATAATATATGTAAAAAAAACAATTTTTAATTATTATTATTATCATTTTGGCAAAACGTTTACTAGCATACTTTAAAACAGAATTTGGTTTAGCTCAAAAAGTTTCTAAACAACTTCTAAAGGACTCCTGACCATTCAGGAAGGGATACGCATGTACACGGAGAAAAAATATATCACCTACAATATTATTACCGTATCGTATGTTAAATTATAAATCTAGTTTAGATAACCCGCACGTACTTCATACCAACTGTGATTAAACACTGTGACCAAAACAAAATAACATGGGTCTACAGCTTAACGTGCTAGAAGCAGACCACAGGAACGATGGGTTGACAATGTAGAGTCGCCAACGCGCCGCCGTCGACTCTAACCCCCGTATCAAACAAAGTGTTAGCTTGGAGTAGTTACTCTGTGTTTTGTTCCCATCATGTAAACTTCATTTCATATTAGAGTAAAAGAGACAAAACACGGAGTAACTACTCCAAGCTTACACTTTGTTTATAAATACGGGGGTTAGAGAGTTCTTCAAATAAAATATTTATAATGATTCTTTTATATTGTACGCCGCTAGGCCCGCCCGCTCGTGACTTCGTCAGCTTGAGTGAACTCCCGTATCCTATAGAAACCTATAGCAGCGCCACCTACCGGGTCCAATTATATGCATGTTTCATGTTTTATACATATAAACCTTCCTCTTGAATCACTCTATCTATTAAAAAAACCGCATCAAAGTCCGTTGCGTAGTTTTAAAGATCTATAAGCATACATAGGGACAGACAGACAGCGGGAAGCGACTTTGTTTTATGCTATGTAGTAATTCTAAAGTTTACGCGAACACTACACATTGAAATGAAACTACTTATACGGATCTACTCGCGTTTATTTTACACATTAATTTGATTTAATGTTTATCCTGACGTTTCGAACCCTTTGCAGGGTCCGTGGTCATATGTGACTTAGGTATTGGTCGTGTCATAATTAATCGGGATCCCAGGCCATCCTAGACAGTTAGCTACTCTAGGGAAATTGTTGTTTCAGAGAGCACGCGGCATCTTTGAAACCTAGCTGCTGAGCTTCAGCATGTTAAGCACGTACTACAGGATAATAAACTGAAAGTACCACGGCTTCATCACAGAAAACGCTATATAAACCAACCACAGTCGAGCGCCAACCTGCTGTTCTTCAATATATGAAAGTTGTCAAGATTGGACATATCTTAAAGCGTGATTCAATAAACACTTACTTCAAGCCGCCGAAGAACAACCACCATATTTACGACCTGTCAAGTGCAACATTCAAGTGCAGGCGTGTACAAACTGGACGCGACTCTCTCTCTGTTGGCTGGCTCTCTTACATCGGGCAAACAAAGAGGGGTGTAAAAACCCGCGTTAAAGATCACATAGCCGACGTCAAGCATAGGCGCGAAAATTAGTCAGCAGTATGCGAACATGCCCTAGAAGGATCCAACCATTACATCAGATTTGATAAACCTCAAATACTCCCTAGAGAACAACGATTCATCCCTAGGATGATACGCGAGGCTATTGAAATTAAATCATCCTAATTTCAACAGAGAAGAAGGTTGAAATTTACCACCGGCCTGGGATGCCATCATACATACTATTAAATCCCAGCCCCAACACCATACTGCCAGACCAAATGATACTCTAACTTAGAGAGTCAGAGTAAGCTCTGACTGCGTAAAACGGAACGCTCGTGATTAAATTAAAATGAGGATAAACATCCAAATGAGTGTGTGAAATAAACGCGAGAAGATCTGTAAAAGTAGTTTAATTTCAATTATTATTTAAATTTTAATAAAAATTAATATTTTTTTTCTAAAATAAGAATTCAAAGGCTTTTTTTTATTTTATTTTAAGCTAACTATTATGTAGAGATGAAATGAGCAAAAATTATGTTGACTGAAATCTACTGAAGTAGTCACTGCGGAGAATCTTACCTTTGTTTCCGGAGTTGGGTCTGTGCCAGCTTCTATGACCAATACGGAGACGCCATCATTCTCAGTGAGTCTGTTAGCGAGGATACTGCCTGATGTTCCACCGCCTATTATTATGAAGTCGAACTTCTCTTGGTCTAAAATAAAAGTGTCAAATTAGGAATTGTATTTGTTACCGGCAAAACACATAATTCATATAACACCCTTTGCTTTGCTCCTCGCTACCTCCCCTGGGATTTAAAGCAGACCCCGCGCCCTCCTGCCCTCCCGCCGTATAACCGTATATGCAAAGAATCTCACATTGTTTAAAAAACTCTATTTAATCGTTAAGTCTGTCATTTTGATCGCTACCATCATCATTATTATAATCATCGCCCTCATTATCATCATTATCATCGCCCTTATTATCATCATTATCATCATCATCAACATCATCATCAGCCTTTACTAGTCCACTGCTGGACATAGACCTCACCGCGTGCACGCCACTGAGCACGATCCGCAGCTACTCTCATCCAGCTCTTGCCAGCCACCTTGCGAAGATTGTCGCTGATTGAATTTGATCATCAACCCGCATTTGGCAAGCGATAGTAATGACTTGATATTAGGGCGTTCGCACACTTCAAGCGGGCACTGCGTCAAGCGGGCGTTTTGCCGCGTTGTTCAGAGGCACGCAGCGCTGCTTTATGAGTGAGTGCTGAGTTTCTTGCCGGTTCTTCTTGGTACAAGATCTCCCGCCCAAAATATACTTTCGAACCGATGGCATAATGACGTTCATAAGAGCTAATTGTAGCCTAAACTGATCAAATGATTTTGAATTTTGATTTTTTTATTTTTAGTACTTATAGGTTATTTGCTACTTTACATACCTTACCTTACCTACCAACGCCTCGGAGGCCGAGTGGCAGCGAGCGCTCGGCCCGATACCCGAAGGTCCCGGGTTCAATTCCCAGGTCGGGCAAAGTGTGTTTCGGACTTTTCGATGCATTACCCGGGTTTGTGATCACCAACCCACATATGGCAAGCGTGGTGATTCAGCCAATTCCCATCAATTGTAGCGATGACTTGAATTCAATGAGGCCTTTGCCCAGCAGTGGGACATTATATAGGCTATTATATATACTAAACTTTACATACCTTTAGGTTCGTAGTTAGGTGGGAATGACAACGAAGTCAGTTGCAAGGCAGCGGCCAAGCTGAAGGCCAGCTGGCCAGCCTTCAGAACGGCCAAGGTGGACGCTGTGACGTTCATTCTGAGTTTTTGAACAGAACTACTATAGTTATGAATAATTTTGGGCAAATTTTGTTACGAACATATTATAATTTAGAAAAGAACGAATCGAAGGAGATAGGTAGATAGATAAATAATACAATTATTTGCAATAAAACATGCACACAATTAAAGCATCCTACTATCCTACTAATATTATAAACGCGAAAGTTTGTTTGGATGTTTGTTACTCTTTCACGTAAAAACTACTGAATGGATTTGGATGAAATTCGGCATACAGATAGTTTATAACCTGGATTAACACATAGAATACTTTTTATCCTGATATTTTTACGGGAACGGAAACCACGCGGGTGAAACCGCGAGCGGCCACTAATATACAATAAAACTATACAGAACGGAAAAAATAAAATAAAATAAATAATAAAAGTACTAATAAACATACAACTTATTGTTGTTGACATTGAATAGAGCTCCTTTGGCTTATAAAGTAAGAGAGAGATAGTGTTGATCAATTTACACAGGTTGCGTAGAGCCACGTTGGTCGCACCATGAGAGTGGCGGCCGCAGCTGCTCAGGTGGCAGCTCAAAGAAAGCCCGAGAAGTATTCGGTAGTCACAAACTATTTGTTTGTACCTCTTGCGGTAGAAACAACTGGTTGTTGGGGTTCAGAGGCAAAACTGTTTTTCGGGGAAGTGGGGCGCCGCCTACGAGAGAGGGGTCTTGACCCTCGCTCCGAGTCATTCCTGGTGCAAAGGTTGTCTATCGCAGTTCAACGCAGAAACGCGGCAAGTGTGTTGGGCACCTTTGCACCTGGAATGGCGCGGGGAGGGTTATTTGATTGAGCAGTGGTTGTTTTTATTTATTTTTGGTTTATTATTATTAAGTACGAAATATTTTATTTACTATTTTCCTGATAATAAATTTGTTTGTAACTACCTATTAAAAAAATTATACAATATCTTAACATTATGTTTATGTGTATGTATATATTTTCTTAGCCATGCTTGGAAATGAGGTCATTATTTTGACAACCTTTCTCGAGATAAATCGAAATTGCTTTACTGGTCAATTACACACGAGAATTTAAAAAAAGTAGGTTTAAAAAACCATACCTGGCAAAGAATTAACTAAATTAACATGGCAAACGAAAAGGCAACAAATCAAATACTTTAAAGGTAGCTTTTCGCGATTTTCTTTGATTAATTTAAAAGCCAAAATATTTTTTTAATAAGAAAGACGTACCTTGCGTACCCGTTTAGTTGTGTAACAAGAACAAAATATGACAAAACTCAATATTTATAAGAAAAATCTTTAATTAATTTAATGTATAAGAATCTTTTCGTATAGGGACGCACGTACTTTTGTAGCTTAGTCTTATTAAGTTGTTTTAATTTGGACATTTTAAAATCCAGACTTTCTTTTATGCAACTGAGCCGGCAAACGAGTGTTCAGCCTGATGTGTGCTCTTTAGGGGGTTATAATAAAACACTGATAGCTTGCTTTAAAGGCGTGTAGTGTGATTAGTCCGCTCACCTCAAGCAACGCTCGGCTGACAAGTGACGCGGGCGGTCTCTCTTTACAAGCCTTACATTTATTTATTGTCAGGCTTTTGTGAGGGCATAACACAGCCCGCCTGTTGGATAGCGGCCACAGCTTTATTTTATATCTTACGATTAAGCACAATGCTTTCATATCAATGGTGGAAACGCATTTCACCTGCGGTCGCCACATAATTTCCTATCCTCACGTATGGTTAAAGAGTTTGTAAACGCTTTCCTAATCGCGTGTAGATTTGATTAAGATAAGACACGGCATCCTCCCTCCAACATCTACACAGTTTATATTGTATAAATAGTCTTGTAAGGTTTAGATAATAGGTCAGTCACAATGTAGTCACTGTAAAGTTACAACATCACATAAAGAGAGAGTCGTTATTTACCATCGCCATAAAACCCCCCATCATCGCAACGTCACATACCTCGACCATGGAACACTCATCATCAGCTCATTTTTATGCGATTGCCAACCCGCATGCCCAGCGTGGAAATTATGAGCAAACCCTCCAAATGGCGACACGAAACAGACCACGGCCCCCAGTTCCCGGCCGCCCTGCTATTCCTGATCACGGCGGCGGTCACGGTAACGGCAGGGCAAGGGGTGCGAAGAATCCCCGGGTTACGGAAGGCCGCCAAAAACAACTGACCCTGGCAACGTACAACGGACGCACGTTGCCGCTTGACGAGCACTTGGCGCAGCTCGAAGAGGAACTCGGGAAGATAAGGTGGCATATTCTTGGGTTAAGTGAAGTCCGAAGAGAGGGGGAGGACACCGTAACCCTTGAATCAGGTCACCTTATGTACTACCGAGAGGGAGACCAACTATCCCAGGTTGGCGTAGGGTTCCTGATAAACAAAGCCCTTTGTGACAACGTAGTAGAAGTGTTGAGTGTGTCCAACAGGGTTGCATACCTCGTAATTAAGCTAACCGAGAGGTATAGCCTCAAGGTAAAGCAGGTTTACGCACCGGCCTCAACACACTCGGACGATGAAGTGGAAGATATGTATGGAGACTAACTAGTCAGTCAACAGTACTAGACGTCTAGAGTTTCGTTTTTACGCCATAATCAGATTATTGACAATTGGTGTATGCGCTATGACTATTGCTATTTAAAAAAGTAAGGCGTTTTAATATAATTATGTTATAATGCAGGTTTTGAAATGTGTGATTATTTACTTTACAAAACCAAAAAGTTTGTCAAACTAATTTATTAAAATAAAACAAAAACCTGACTAACATAACAAATAATCGCAAAGAGAAAAAACCGGAAAGAAAAAAACAAGCTCTACGATCCCAAAATAAAATCTATAATAAATGAGTATTTATAAATACATTGAATATTGATAGTTATCAAAGGCGGGGGACAACCATCAACAAAGAGGTCGTGGCTAGCTCAATTAAATCCGCACTCTTTTTTTTTTATGTATTAACGGGTAAGCACAGTGCCTTGATCTCACCTGATGATAAGGGATCCTCAACTAGTGAGGTACTGGCTATTTTATCTCTAGCTGCCGGAACACAACAATGCTACAAAAATTAATGTTATGGAGACATGTTTAGATAAGAAGGCACTCTCTTTGGTTGGTAATTGTCCCCGTCTGCGACAACTATTAATATTCAATGTATTTATAAATACTCATTTATTATAGTAGTTTATGCAACTGTCATATAATGAAGGGTATTAAAACACGAGTGTGAGTTTATGAAACGAGCGCAGCGAGTTTCATAATAGTAACGAGTGTTTTAATACCCGTGTTATATGCAGTTGCATACACTACTTTATCTTCACTAATGCAATTAGTCAAACAACAAGAGTAAAAGCTGACAATAGTTTATTTATAATAATTGTTCAAATTTTGGATGGTACAATTTTGAAAGTTAATGTTAATTATTGAACCAGCAGCTGTAGCGGTCGCGGGGCAATCAGTAGAGCTCGTAGACGGAGTTGGAATATTTATAATTACTTCATTCGTCTTGTTTTCTATACTGTTCAAGATCGTATTTGAGACTTAAATTTTATTCATTAAAGACTCATCAATGTAGCTTTCAGCCACAGTAGAAGACTTCCACCCCCCGTGTCGTTTCAGTGCGGTCAAATCACCACTGCTATCTATGAGAAGGGTCGCCGAGGTGCGCCGGAAGCAATGCCCCTTGTACAACGCTGGGTTAGGCAGATTCAAAAAACTTGCGATAGTTTTTCCCAGAGCACCAAATTTATTAATACCAGTTTTTTACATACGGCATAGCAGTTGCCCGTCACAACGAAAGAACGATCTATTTTCGTTTTTGTTTTCGAAACTTTCACCATGATTGTACTGTCGTCTATGTTAGAGACTTCATCGAACTGGATGTTGTATAGCTCTTGCCTTCGGCATGCCCCCATTATGCCGAAGATTAGTGCAACCTGTAACAATAAACGATATAATAAGCTTGAGGTACATAGCCAAGGCAAAAACTATGATTTATGAAGTAGTAAAGTGTAGGTACCTACTACCTATTTATACACATAGCGCTTAAACGGAGTGTCTAGATAACTTGCGTGTGTAGTACGTAAGTACTAGGTAGATTAAATAACAGAACTAAAATACACTTACCTTTTCAAAAAGATACAAAATATCTGGTGAATCTTTCAGGAACATCTTCATTTGACCTGATGTAAACGTCAAGGACTTTTTTTCCTTGTGTCCTTCTGAACTGCGTTTCAGGAACGCTATGACTTTTGAATACTTCGTGATATCAATATTGTTGTAGATACTCAGTGTGGACTTGAGCATAGAATATTTAGCCCACATAGAAGATGGCTTGAATTTGTCGGAGAGGTCTTTGAGATACACAAGAATGACATTTTCAGAAAATGATGTAGTTTTCTTTTCGATCTTCCATGCCAAAAAGTTATTAGGTATATTCTTTTTCATATAATTTTCTAGATTTTTCTGGCAAAAGATTGTGAGTTACTTTTGTTGCCAATTCTAGAATATCCGGAGGCGTACAAATATCATCGTCGCTGTCCATTTTTAACTTTTAATTTGTATTTTAAAAACAAAACACATTGCGAAACATTAAATTCACGCGTACGTGTATTGTCACAGTGAACTTGCCGCCATTAAAATCTAACCAATGAGAGCGCAGCTGCGCGCGCAGGGCCAATCAGGAGCGAGCGCGCGCTGTTCTTTTTTTATTTAATAGGCACAAGATCTTACCAAAGAGTTTTGTGTATGTAAGTTTAGTAGTTTCGACGAAGTTTTCACGTATAACCCAACTGTTTTCAAAAGCCAGCCTAATATCAAAAATTTATACAACTTGTATGAGGATTTTGACATAAGGCTCGCCAGGTTAATTGGTCGCGTTTTATTGATGTTATAATGAGATTTTACGATATCGATGTGGATATTATACCATCATGTGAAATTGCTTAAATTGAGTGTTTTGTTGTCTGCGCTATAACAGTAGTAATTATAAGTCAAGTATTGGAAACATAAGTAGAGTGTTACAACATTAGTGTAGATAAAAGATTTTATTCTGGGATAGTGGAGCTTCTTTTTTTCTTTTCATTTGTTTTTCTTTGCAGTTCTTTTTTATGTTAGTCCGGTTTTTACGAGTATTTAAATGTTTTTTATATAGTTGTTTTAGCAGTCGGGTTTTTTTTAAGAGCGTCCAACTTATTTAATATAATTATAACTAAAAAAATTATTTCTTTAAATTTTATGTTATAATCTTTTATCTGCTTAATTATATATTTTTGTATGTTAATGTGTAATTTTTGTAATGCTGTGTGTTCACGCTTTTGGGATGCATTCCTGCTCACATCTTTGTTTTTATTATTGTTCTTAGTTTAGTTTAAATGTATCCTGTTGTGTATACTATAGTAAATAAATAAATAAACTTAACATCAGCTTCACATAACTGTTGCAAATAAACAGGCATTTATTTTTGTTGGAAATAAAACTTTGATTTGTATTATGGACGGATCGATTTGGGAATCGATTATCGAGATTCAATTTATTTAGTGGCATAATGGCCCCATCACTAATTGTTCCTTTTTTCTTTGTTGGTACACTTGTCTCGGGAAGGCAACAATGGCTGGTTGATAGGTTATCGTGTGTTGATAATTAAATAGATTTTAAGCAGTAATAAGGGCATTTGGAGCCGTATTACTCTAATTAAGTGTATTGTGCAACCTGTGTTTGTGTGTGTGTACGTCGTAAGCGAATCGCATCGGGAGTACAATTCGCCGCTGTCGGCGTCTCCGCTGCTGGAGTAAACAGGTATTTCCTCGGGGGAAAAGTGCACTTGGGGTAGTTTGGGTGTGATTAGGGAACCCTAGAAGACCCGGACTCGGATTCGGGCCCCATCGGACCATATGGATCCCGTTCTGGACGGCGGGAGCGGCATGGAACTGTGAGTGGATTTTGTAGATTTTAAGGTGTAACCTAATTTTAAACAGTAGCATAGTGTGTGTTGTGGGTTTCCGCAACATTTTGGTAGCAGAGCGTGGTTACTACCGGACCTCTAGGTTAATCGGTGTAATTTTGTGTATTTTGTTAGTTCGTAATAGGTTAAGCTCATTTCGTGTAAAATCGCACTTCCGGGACAGGTGCGGTTGAATTGTAAGGTTGGTAGTACCGTTGTATTTGGGCTGGGACATTTCTCGGAACGTTAATTGTTATTTAATTTCTTTCAATTGAAAGCATCGAGTCGATTCGGGATAATCGATTCCGTGTTTTCGTTGACTCGTTTTAATTTTGTGTTTAGGTTTATTTAGTTTAAATTATTTATAATGACAGCGTCACGGCAGGAGTTGGCTCAGCAGCTCCGGTGGTTCACCGGGCTGCTTGCATTAATAGATCGGCCTAACCGGGAGGACGCCTTGGAGACGCGTTCGAAAGAAATGCAGGGTCGTTTCTTGTTGGCCGAGCGGTCGGTAACCGCTCTATTGTCAACCGAACCGGTCGGGGAGAAGGAGCTGGCCCTCCACGCCCAATATGTCAAGGATCTGGAGCACATCCAAGACATCTACGATGAGGTCCTTCAGCGGGTGAAGGACATCGAGCGACTGCGGGAGGGGAAGCCTGTTGCGCGCCCCGCTTCGCTCCACACCCCTGGACCCAGCGCCATGGGAAGATTGGGTGACCTGGAGGTCCCGCATTTCACCGGATGTATGCGGGACTGGGCTGGATTCCGGAACATGTTTTTGGCCTTGGTAGATACTCGGAAGGATTTCACCAAGGCCGAAAAGCTGGCATATCTCCGTTCCTTCCTAGACGGAGAACCCAGACAGCTCGTACAGCATCTGGAGCTGCAGGATGCGAGCTACGACACCGCCATGCAGCTGCTGGAGAAGCGGTTCGAGAAGCCGCGTCTTCAGGCGGACGCGCACGTGACCCATCTGCTGGGATTGCCGAGGGTCAACCATAGGGCTCAGCTGAGGGCGCAGCTGATCACCCCGCTCACCGTGTCCTTAAACGGGTTAAGGACGCTCGGACTGCCCGTCGACCAGTGGTCCTTCCTTCTTCTGCACATCGTTCTGGCCAAGTTGTCGCAGGAGATGAGGGACAAGTTCGAGCGGAATCGACTGGTCCACAAGGATCTCGGCAGCGTTCTGCCCTCGATAGGGGAACTTCTGGAGTTCCTGGAAGAGGAGGCTGGCCTGCTGGAAAACCAGCTAGCCTCCCAGGAGGCTCCGACAAGTGCGCCGGCCCGCACTTCCGGTCAGGTCGGAGTGAGTGGTCGGGTCGGAGTCTACGGCGCCCAGCCGCCACGCAACCCAGGGAAGGGTCGCGGCAGGCTGGTGGCTGCGGCCGCCATCAACCCCGGTTCTGGATGCCGGGTTTGCGGACAGCAGCACTTGGAACAGCTATGTCCAGCAATTCTTGGGCTGCCCACAAAAGAGCGCCGAAACCTCGTTCGGACACGAGGATTGTGTTATGCCTGCCTGGGAGGACATAGGTATAATGAGTGTCCCCAGGCGAGGCCTTGCGATGTGTGCGGCGGACCGCACCATCGCTTACTGTGCACCCGTAGTGCTGAGGGCTCAGCACCGGTTCGGGAGAGGGGATCTCCCACGGGTGGCGGTTTGAGGCCGGGGTCAACTCCGCCTCCGGAAAGACGGAGTCCGCCACGGCCGCCACACTACAACCCCTCGTACACCCCGGCTCAGGTGAGTTGGGGACCGCCGGAACTGAGCCAGGTTCTGGCTACAACCCGGCACCCGGCGCGACCAACACCAGGAGTTGGTGCCTCTAAGGGCCACTGGGTACAGGGAGCCCCACCTCCGGACCCAACACCCGGATACTCGTACGCGTATCCTCCGCCGCCGTTGCCGGAACAACAACGACATGAGAACCGTCAACAGTTCTCACCGGTACTGCACGAGTACCCGAGGTTGGAATACCACCCACCCTATCACCGGTATGGTAGGGCAGCTGGATACGCACCACCCCGGATGGTGGCCTGCACGCGTCCGACTTACTGGCCGAGTCATCACGGTTCGACAGTGTCGGCTGCTGGCTCTGACGCGTGACTAGCCTGTGGTCGGGCTACGTCGGAACCGAGGACGGTTCTTTTGCCCATCGCGCAGGTACGCGTTTGGGGACCTTTGGGGGACTTCGTCCGGATACGAGCCCTCCTAGACACTGGGGCACAGGGCTGCTTAATTACTACGAGGGTAGCGAGGCGCCTACTTCTGGAGTGCGCGCCTCCCTCAGTTCCGATTCGGGGAGTCGGAGATACAGAAGTGGGGGGTCTGTCCGGTCAGACCCACATTCTCTTCTCTCCTGTGCATTGCGGATTGCGGCGGTCGCGATCGTACTCGACAATCTGCTGGGTTGGCATCCACCGACAGACATTCCGCGGGACGCAATGTCTGACACATCAGGTCTCATGCTGGCAGACCCTCATTTCGAGGAGCCGGCTCCGGTGGATCTCATATTGGGAGCGGATGTACTGGGCTGGATCCTTTTAGGGCCTCAGCGGATTCTGGGCCGCTCTTCGTTGGTAGCTATACCTACCATCTTTGGACACGTTTTAATGGGACCGGTTTTCGACCAGGAGACGCGGGATGTCTCACCTGTCGTCGCTACTACCTCCATCGCTAGGACGATGCAAAAATTCTGGGAACTGGAAGAGCCTCCCATGGTCTCCCGTCTGGATCCGGAGCATGTGGAGTGCGAAACCTTTTATAAGAATCACACACGCCGGATGGCGTCGGGTAGGATCGAAACTCGACTGCCATTTATCGACTGTACACTTCTCTTGGGAAAATCGAGGGCGTTGGCAGAGAAACGACTCTTGTCCATGGAGCGTCGTATGTCTCGCGATCCGGTGCTTCGGGAAAAGTATATGAAATGAAATGAAATGAAATGAAATGAAATGAAATGAAAATAAATTTATTTAGGACATAACAGTTTAAACATAAAGATCAAAGTGGAAATTTAAAAAAAAAACAGGAGTCCCAAAACGTTTCCGACTCAGCAAGATGCTAGCCTTGAGGTTAGCGCTGATCTTCCGTCGGAACCGGTTTCAGTGATGCTGCGATAGCAACATAAGCGTAACACACAAAAGTAAAAAAATAAAAAAAAAATATATATAAAAACAAAAATAGAAGATTAAAAATATAGGCTGTATATCCTAAATCCCTACATCCAACGGTACAATAAAAATAAAAAAGAATAATAAAAAAACAAGACAACAACAATGATAATCATTGACAGACAGACAGACAAAATGGTTTGTAAAAATTAATAAAAAGGATATTATTAATAGACTAACAAACAAAAGTGACGTCACATTTGGGTAACAGAATGCATATAATACAACAACTAAGAAGAAGAACTATATTGTACACAGTTATACAATAAATAATTTCTACTTTTATTTCTATAACGACACATTGCTAAACAGTTTAAGGAGCCATTACAAGACGCCTCGTATCGTAAATGAAACATGCATTTGGGACAGACAAACAAGGTAAGACCTGTTATAATGCGCTTGTATCTAACAATAAAGTCTCCTTCGCACTCTGAAAACTAGACAAATACAATTTCAGTTTATTCTCAAAACTATTTTTACTTTGCAGGTCCCTCATCGGTGGAGGAATATTGTTCCAGCATTTTGTCGCTGCGTATCGGAAACTTCCTCTGAAAGCAGTAGATGTGTGACTTGGAGTAGACAGCTGCAGAGCATGTCTTCGGGCTCCATAAGGCCTAAGACTCGAAACCCAAGACAACTTATTATATAAATAAGCAGGTGCTTGATCCCTTACAATATTAAACATTAAACAAGCCAAATGAAGTTTACGGCGGTGGCGCATTTTCAACATATTGTGTTTATTCAAGAAAGGAGTTACATGGGCCCTTAACGGAATAGTGAAACAGAAATGAGCACAGGCATTTTGCACTCTTTGTACAAGTTTCTGAGTTTTCGCAAGTAAACGAGGTCCGTAAACGGTATCCATATAATTTAGCCTAGACAAAACAAGTGACTCCACTAGCTGGATACGCAACTCTTCACTTAGATAGCGTCTAATCTTATATAATACCCTTAGTTTATAGAAACAATTTTGGATAGAACTCCCAATATGATTTTCAAAACGTAGGTTGCAGTCCATCTTAAGACCCAAATTACGTGCCTCATAAACTCTTTCAATAGCATCATCTTTTAGTTTGACAAGCACTGGAGAGTTTATTTTACCTATCTGATGTTTGGTCCCGAAGATCATGTATTTAGTCTTAGAAGAGTTTAAAATAAGGCAATTCTGAGCAGATCAATGAGCGATTTTGGAAAGATCTTCATTAATATTAATTATAGCTTGGTCAAGGTCCTCTGGTTTAAAAGATATATAAATTTGCGTGTCGTCTGCGTAAATATGGTACTTGCAGTGTGTGATTTGTGTTGTAATGTCCGCTGAGTACAAGATAAAAAGGATTGGACCCAAAATAGAGCCCTGAGGCACACCCCTGCCCACGGCCACCTTTTCAGATTCCATAGAAGAACCATTGTTACGGCTTAGTCTAACATACTGGCGACGATTACTGAGGTAACTATGAAACCACCGCAAGGCCAGATAATCAAATCCGTAGTAGCTCAATTTTGACATGAGAAGATTTATATTTAAAGATTCAAATGCCCTCGAAAAATCTAATAAGACCAGCAAAGTACACATGCCTTGATCTTGCGCATGCAGTATAGAGTCGGTAACATCTAGTAGGGCAGTTGTGGTACCCCGCCCCTTTCTAAAACCTGACTGCAGCTCTGGAAAAATTTTATTCTTCTCAAGGTAATTGTTTAGTTGTATGCAAACAGCCTTCTCTAGGATCTTAGACAGACAAGGCAGTATACTAATGGGCCTCAGGTCCTTTAAATCTACCGGGTTCGCTACCTTAGGCAGCGGAAGCACAATAGCCAGTTGGGTAGTAATTGACAAATTTATAATATCTTTGATACAATCTATAGTATGTGGGAATGTCTTAATGAGCATATCCAGGCTGATTGAATCGCACCCCACCGCGTTAGATTTTAAACTGTTAAATATTTTAATGATTTGATCTAGACTAATAGGTTTTAAATTAAAAATTGAATCCGAAAATCTATTGTACTCAAAAAAGGTTAATTGTGAAATCGAAACATCTGGGCTACCTGGTATATTCAAAAAATAATTATTTATAATATTCGGATTGTTAAAAAACAAAGGCAAATCATTTTTAACCTGGGGCAAAATTGTATTTTTAAGATTCTTCCATAGTAATTTAGGGTTGTGAATTTTGTTATTGACACTATGTTTAAAATAAGCAGCTTTTTCATGAAATAGGGCTTGATTTACCATTGACTTTAAGGTTTTGTAATATACATTGTTACTATTTGGTTTCCGCCTATGGAAGTCTGCCAGAGCCCCATCGCGCAACTTCATCATATGCTTGACTGTGTCTGTAATATCGAGTTCATGCGAGAATACGAGGCCTTGGGGCATATGTCGCGGGTGACTGTCGACTGGACAACGACAGATCATTTTTTCTTGCCTCACCACGCGGTGTTGAAGGCCTCATCTGGAAAACTACGGACTGTTTTTGACGGATGGACTGTTACGCGTTGGAGGTCGCCTCAAAAATGCCGACCTGCCCTTCGGTAGCCGTCATCCTCTGCTACTCCCCAAAGGAGGACCTTTGGTAGAACTGGTGGTCTCGGATAGACACCTGAAAAACGCTCACGCGGGGTGTAATGCGTTACTGGCGATATTACAGAGGGAGTTCTGGATTTTGTCCTCTCGGAGAGTGGTTCGCAGCGTGTTATTTAAGTGTGTGGCTTGTTATCGGGTGAAGGCCTCCACTATGCAGCCACAGATGGGGGATCTCCCTTCTGACCGGGTTTGTCAGACTACTAGGCCGTTCGACGGGGTCGGTACGGATTTTGCTGGACCGTTTCTGGTGAAAACCACAGCCTATCGTAACACTAGGGTCACGAAAGCATACCTGTGCGTTTTTGTCTGCCTGGCCACTAAGGCCGTCCACCTGGAAATGGTTTCGGCTCTGTCTACGGAAGCCTTTGTCGCCACGCTGGATCGTTTTGTTTCGCGACGGGGTTTACCTTCTCTCATTCGGTCCGATAACGGTACCAACTACCGAGGCACTGCCAACTACTTAAAAGATGTGAACGATTTTCTGGATAAAAATTGTAATAGCATAAGTCAAGCTCTCGCACAGCGGGGAATCACATGGCGATTTAGTGTGCCAGCCTGTCCCCACTGGGGCAGGATATTTGAAACCGCGGTAAAATCGGCAAAAACCCACTTGCGCCGGGTAGTCGGGGAAACTACCCTCACGTATGAGGAACTTACAACTGTGTTTTGTAAGGTTGAGGCGGTTCTCAACTCGCGTCCGCTTTGTTCACTCTCCTCTGACGCAAATGACATGGAAGTCCTGACCCCTGGTCATTTTTTGGTCGGTCAGCCACTCACTGCCCTGCCTGAGTATCCCTGGAAGGATGAACGCAGACACCGGATGTCTTGTTTTCAAATGATACAACAAATGAGTCAGGACTTGTGGCGTCGTTGGTCACTGGAGTATCTGCATTTATTGCAGCAGCGTGTAAAGTGGACAGACCGGACGTCGCCCCCTTCGGAGGGGGATCTGGTTTTATTAAAAGAGGCTAATTTGCCATCGTTATTTTGGAGACGAGGTCGCATTTTAAAGTTAATCTGGGGCGCGGACGGGACTCCGCGTGTGGCGCAAGTGTTGGTTGATGGATCGGTGCTAAATCGCGCAGTCGCGACCTTAGCTCGATTACCGGTTGACTAGTTTAAGATTTCAGGCTAGAAAGCGGTACGTCCGCTTTGGGTGGCGGGATGTTGCAAATAAACAGGCATTTATTTTTGTTGGAAATAAAACTTTGATTTGTATTATGGACGGATCGATTTGGGAATCGATTATCGAGATTCAATTTATTTAGTGGCATAATGGCCCCATCACTAATTGTTCCTTTTTTCTTTGTTGGTACACTTGTCTCGGGAAGGCAACAATGGCTGGTTGATAGGTTATCGTGTGTTGATAATTAAATAGATTTTAAGCAGTAATAAGGGCATTTGGAGCCGTATTACTCTAATTAAGTGTATTGTGCAACCTGTGTTTGTGTGTGTGTACGTCGTAAGCGAATCGCATCGGGAGTACAATTCGCCGCTGTCGGCGTCTCCGCTGCTGGAGTAAACAGGTATTTCCTCGGGGGAAAAGTGCACTTGGGGTAGTTTGGGTGTGATTAGGGAACCCTAGAAGACCCGGACTCGGATTCGGGCCCCATCGGACCATATGGATCCCGTTCTGGACGGCGGGAGCGGCATGGAACTGTGAGTGGATTTTGTAGATTTTAAGGTGTAACCTAATTTTAAACAGTAGCATAGTGTGTGTTGTGGGTTTCCGCAACAATAACAACAAAAAAGAGTTAGTTTATTAACTGTTGTTAATGTGTGACATCCTTAGGTAGGCTTTTGTCAATAATTATTTATATTATTCATTTACAATAAATATTCCAGTTATTTGCATTAAGTAAATTTTCATAATATCAGAGTTATTATTCTTTTGTTTCATACAGTTTTAGCTACCTATATTCGTACAAGTGTTGCAAGTAGCCCAATGAATGTCGTAGATTGATTACATCAGTTGTAATAATAGCAGCATAACAAAAATCATTTTTGTATGTTATATCATCATCAGCTCATTTTTAATCATCATCAGCTCATTTTTATGTCCCCACTGCTGGGGCACGAGCCTTCCCTATGGATGGATAGAGAGAACGGGCCATAAACCACCACGCGGGCCCAGTGCGGATTGGTGGTTGTTAAAACGACTACTAATACAGCCGAGACCAACGGCTTTACGTGCCTTCCGAAGCACGGAGGAGGTCAAGATGATACATTTTTGGTAACCAATCCGATGACCGGCCTTTGCGAAAGTTGCTTGACCTCAGCACTCGCAGACCCGGCGCGTTAACCACTGCTAACCAACCGTGGTTAAACAAATAATAAGCAGTTGTTTAACTCTGTGATCTAGTGGTTTAGACCCAGACGTCAGATTTCCAGCAGGGGTACATGTCAGTGTAGGTACTCGGTTTGGCTGCTGGTAGGCCTTGTTTGTCCGCCTGGCTAGTTACCACCATCTTATCTAAATATGTTGCCATAACATCAATGTTTGTAGCATTGTTGTGTTCTGGCAGAGATAAGATAGCCAGGGCGTCACTAGTTGAGGATCCCGGGTGAAGTGCGCTTTCACCAATTGGCCTTATTATCACTTAACATCAGGTGAGATCAAGGCACTGCACTTAGACGTAAAATATAAAAAAAGTTAACAGCTCTTCGTTAAAACTTTTGTATTCATTTGATTGGTTATTTAATTAATATTTTAATTTTAAGTAGAGTCTTGAGATTTTCTTTAGCCTAAACTGAATAAATAGAATAATAAATAAATTGCGGTTGCGGCTTCTCGCAGGTCGCGCAATGTCGAGCTCTCTAGTTTCGTCGGATTCCTGATTCATCGGATTTTCAATGTCAAATGAAACTATGGAATTACCGTGACTCCATTTCTGTATTTAATATTAAAAACTAAATATTTACAATAAAACCAATTTGAATTAAAGATAAGTCGGTAAAAATATAATATACGCATACAAATTAAATTAATATACAAAGTCTATTTAAACAATAAAAACTGTTTTTTTTTTAAACAAAGTCGTTGACAATTTCCCTTTCTTGATGATATTTTAGCATGTCTTTTGCTTTAAAAAAGCATCAAGCAAAGCATCTCTATAAAAGTAATTAAGAATATTATACATTCTATTGCACCATATCTTGCTGAAATTTTTAATAACTGTGTGAATAAAGGTATCTTTCCCGATCTTATGAAGTTTAGTAAGGTCATACCTTTGTTCAAATCGGGAAACAAAGAAGACCCCAGTAACTATCGACCCATTTCAATACTACCAACTCTAAGCAAAATTTATGAAAAAGTTTTATTGGAACAGTTGATGTCGTATTTTAACATAAACAACCTTTTACATAATAAACAATATGGATTTACAAAGGGTCGTTCTACTACTGATGCAGGTGTTGCTCTATTAAAACATATATTTGATGCCTGGGAGAAGTCTCAAAACGCCCTTGGAGTGTTTTGCGACTTGTCCAAGGCTTTCGATTGCGTTGAGCACAAAACTCTGGTGATGAAGCTAAATTACTACGGTCTCAAAGATTTCGCACTAAATTTAATTCAGTGTTATCTTAGCTCTAGAACACAAACTGTCGATATTAATGGAACTAAATCATCTGGTTCTCATGTAAAAATGGGAGTTCCACAAGGGTCCATTCTTGGTCCTTCTCTGTTTTTGATTTATATTAATGACTTGCCAGTCTTTGTAGAGAACTTCTGTGAAATCGTATTATTTGCAGATGATACTTCACTCATTTTTAATGTAAGTAGGTGTAAGAATAATTACGACGATGTAAACAAAGCACTCTCTGATGTACTCAGTTGGTTTACTATTAATAATTTGCAGCTTAATGCTAAAAAAACAAAATGTATTAATTTTAAATTACCAAATGTCAAAAATGAACCAACCGATATAAGAATAAACGGTGATCGATTAGATTTGGTAGACTCAACAGTTTTCTTAGGTATAACCCTTGACTCAAAACTTCAATGGAATCGTCATATTTCGAAATTGGCCGGCAAACTCAGTTCTGCTGCTTATGCCATTAGAAAAATAAGGCAGTTAACAGACGTTGAAAATGCTAGAACAGTTTACTTTAGTTATTTTCATAGTGTCATGTCGTATGGCCTCTTACTGTGGGGAACAGCGGCTGATATTGAAACTATATTCATTTTACAGAAACGAGCAGTAAGAACAATCTATAGACTAGGTTCACGAACTTCTTTAAGAAATCTTTTTAAAGATATTGATGTCTTGACAGTGGCGTCTCAATTTATTTATAATTGTATAGTTCTTGTACGTTGTAATATCAATTCATTTGCTAAACACAGTGATGTACACAATCACAATTTTAATACTAGAAATAAGTCAAAACTTGTAATGCCACTGTTCAGGTTACAGAAGGTGCTTGGTTCTTTCTTGGGGCAAGGTATACACTATTACAATAAAATACCAAATACTGTACTAGATTTACCTTTAGATAAGTTTAAAAAACATGTAAAGTCTTCTTTACTTAAAAAAGATTATTATACAGTCAAAAAATATTTAGAAGATAAAACAGCCTGGCTATAATAAAAAACATATACATAATACTACTTATAAACAGTGTCCTGCAGATAACAAAATAGCGTTGCATTGAACATTACAATTAGTTTTATTTTTATTATTATTAACTATAGTTTTTTTGACTTTTACTAGTACTGTATGATATTGTAAAAAATTAAACTGGTAAATTATGTTTTTGCTGACTTAAATATTTTATTTAGTTATTTTTTGTGTTTTTTTTACATGTTGTGATTGTCCTTTACATTTTGTGTTTTTATTTGTGATGGAAAGTGTCCTTTTATGATAGGGTATTTTCCAATATTTATGACGCTGTAAGGGAGAAAAGAGCTGGACACTTGCTGAGTTTCTTGCCGGTTCTTTTCAGTACAAGATCTCCCGCCCAGAGTAGATAGACTTACGAACCGATGGCTTAAAATGACGTTCATAAGAGCCATTTGTAGCCTAAACTGAATAAATGATTTTGAATTTTGAATTTTTGAATTTTATGTTTTGTTGATACGGTGGAAGAATGTAGTTGCACTTTTCGGATTTTAATATGATATTGAGCTTCGGTCCTCAATAACTGAATGAATAAAAAAAGAGAAGGTTTATAGGCAATTCTGTGGTTAATCGGTTATTCCATCCCTCAATGGAATTATTAGTTCGGAATTCGTCTTCGTTGACTGAAATCTGATAATATTAATGTTATGCCCAGAATAAAACCCCCTTATTGGGAAAATAGTAATTTATGTAATTATTTATATTTATTTATGTAAATACTGGTTTACCGCATGATAGATTTAGTTTGTATATTGATAATTCCGAAAACAAGTATACGACGAACCAGGAATCCGACGAAACAGGAATACGACGAATCAGGACAGTCGGTCGACTTTCAGCGTTGCGAGTACACTGTACTGCGGTCGACTGCGTAGTCTTCCTACTAAGCTCGATCCAACGAGTCGGAGAGCGACCTTGTGGTCTCTTTCCTTACTACTCAAGTCTTACTACAAGTCTCTCCATCGAGTCTTCGTTTCTGGATAGACTATCTCGTATATGAAGCCTCTTAAGTTTGGATAAATTATAATAATATAATAATAAAAAATACATAATAATACCTAATAATAATTCCGGCGGACTCCTTTTTTTATATTTATAAATGTTGGTTTTGTTTTTAGAAAATATTTAAAATGTAAATATTAATTTACATTTTAAAAAATAAATAAAGAGATAATAATTCAATTAATTAATTGATTCAAGTTAGATTTAATTATTATAAAAAACCTAAATCTAAAATTTAAAATAAATAAAGAGTAATAATAACTCAATTATACTAACAATTTTTTATTTTCTATAAATTAATTACTTACAGGCAATTGTGGAGTACCAAAAGCTCCGGCTGAAAGAATAACTTCTTTGTTGGCGTTAACAGTTATGGGTTTTTTTGTTTGAATTTTGTACTCGCACACCGATGGCATTGTTATTACTGTCGAAAAATATATTCAGAGCTGTAGCTTCCTTCCACACAAATAGATTTTGTCTATCCTTTATGGGGCCTAAGTAAGATTTTGTAGAACTTGAACGTCTATTGTCAAAAATATGTACAAAAGGTTGAGTTATACCTACTGTGATGTTACTGTTTATGTCTAAGTTATAACCATAGATCGGAATATGTAGAGTTTTTTCTGTGAATTGCGTCATAACGTTATCAATAGTATGGATAACCCGATAAAATATTAAGAGAAAATACACTTTTAACTCTTTTGCACGTCAGACTATCAAAGTGTGATTTAGGTGGTCGTTGAATGCTATAGTAAACAAAATATCACAGGATTCATTGAATAGTTCCACTAATATTATTGTGTTATGTGGTGACAGCTCACAAACGAAGAAACGTGACATCATAAATAGTTTTAATATTTTGATAAAACTGCAATCAGAAACAAATTGCAGGATAATAATTAGCGCTTTTCCCTATTGTACCAATTTGACCTGGGAACAAAATAAGCGCATTTATGAATTAAATTTATTATTGTTTAATTTGATTTGTCGTCATAGTGACACTATTTTATATTTTGATATAAATAAATTTATTAATAGCTTTAGTTTGACGTCAGATACTATGTATCTTTCTACGAAATGTAGGACCCAAATAGCTAAATTGTTAGCTTATAATATACAGGATACAGTTATAAATGGTATAACTAAGTCTTTACGTCATAACAACGTAACCATTAGTAGTTCTACTAATGCAACATCTACAACTAGTAATAAGGTAACAACAACCTCATGTTTAAACTGAGGTCTAAGACAAAAGCCAAGTCCTCATTAATTACTATTATACATCAAAATATTCAAGGTTTGGCTGGCAAAGACTTAGAGTTAGAATTATTTGCAAAAAGTCAGGCAATTCATATATTTTGTTTAACTGAGCATTGGCTAAGAAGTCATGACACATCATTCTATGTAAATAATTTCCAATTAGCAAGCGCGTACGTGCGAAGCTCAGCTATTCACGGTGGTTCTTTAATACTAGTAAGAAGTAATATAAAATATAAAGATCGCAACGATATTGTAGGCTTATCAGTGGAGCGTAATATTGAGCTATCATGTGTGGAGTTTAATAGCTTTGTAATAGTGTGTGTATACCGACCCCCATCGGGCAATTTCGGTATTTTCGAATCTGTAATGGAAAACGTACTAAGAAAATTAAAATTAAAAAATAAATTTGTTTTTGTATGTGGCGATTTTAATATAAATATTCTAGAAAGCACTTCAATGAGTGTTCGTCTTGTTGCCTTGTTTAAATGTTTTAATCTCATTAATCTATTTCTCGAACCCACTAGAATAACTTCACATTCAGCCACTTGTCTTGATAATGTTTTTACAGACTATGACCCTGTTTCTAAGTCAGTCATTAGTAAGCTTACGTCTGACCATTGCGGTTTAAAGGTGACCTATGATTTTAATGTTAAGGATGAGCCAAAAATAGTGAATTGTAAACCAGTTACAAAGGAGCGAGTAGAGCGTTTTAAAAATAATATATCGAGTAAAATTAATGCATTGCCATTTGGACAAGATGATCCAGATGTATTATATACTAATCTTTTTAACTTCATAAAGACTGAATATGACCAAGTGTTTACACAAAGAACAATCAAAATAACTCATAAACTTAAGTTCTGTGACTGGGCCACGACTGGTATATATAAAAGTAGAAATAAATTGTATGATTTATATAATCTAAAACAATATAACCAAAATTCTAATTTTACGGAATATGTAAAGAATTATTCGAAAATATTTAAGAAAATATGTATAGTAGCAAAATCTAATTATATTAAAGAAAAGATTAAAAAGTCCAACAATAAAATTAAAGCCACTTGGGACATTATAAACCGTGAAACAGGTAAATTTAAACCACGGGATAATACTTTCACTTTAAAAGTAAACGACAACTTAGTCAATTCAGATTCACATATTGCTAATATTTTTGATGATTTTTTTGTAAATATACCTGTGCTGACAACCTCAAATTTGGATTCATCACCAGAAGCTGCACAAGCATTACTCCAAAAATATGTACCAAAATGTAATGTTTCTTTTCAATTTAAATATATTGATTCAATGGATATTATAAAAACATTTAAATCACTGAAAATGAAAAACACAAGTGATTTGTGGGGCATCTCTATAAAAGTAATTAAGAATATTATACATTCTATTGCACCATATCTTGCTGAAATTTTTAATAACTGTGTGAATAAAGGTATCTTTCCCGATCTTATGAAGTTTAGTAAGGTCATACCTTTGTTCAAATCGGGAAACAAAGAAGACCCCAGTAACTATCGACCCATTTCAATACTACCAACTCTAAGCAAAATTTATGAAAAAGTTATATTGGAACAGTTGATGTCGTATTTTAACATAAACAACCTTTTACATAATAAACAATATGGATTTACAAAGGGTCGTTCTACTACTGATGCAGGTGTTGCTCTATTAAAACATATATTTGATGCCTGGGAGAAGTCTCAAAACGCCCTTGGAGTGTTTTGCGACTTGTCCAAGGCTTTCGATTGCGTTAAGCACAAAACTCTGGTGATGAAGCTAAATTACTACGGTCTCAAAGATTTCGCACTAAATTTAATTCAGTCGTATCTTAGCTCTCGAACACAAACTGTCGATATTAATGGAACTAAATCATCTGGCTCTCATGTAAAAATGGGAGTTCCACAAGGGTCCATTCTTGGTCCTTTTCTGTTTTTGATTTATATTAATGACTTGCCATTCTTTGTAGAGAACTTCTGTGAAATCGTATTATTTGCAGATGATACTTCACTCATTTTTAATGTAAGTAGGTGTAAGAATAATTACGACGATGTAAACAAAGCACTCTCTGATGTACTCAGTTGGTTTACTATTAATAATTTGCAGCTTAATGCTAAAAAAACAAAATGTATTAATTTTAAATTACCAAATGTCAAAAATGAACCAACCGATATAAGAATAAACGGTGATCGATTAGATTTGGTAGACTCAACAGTTTTCTTAGGTATAACCCTTGACTCAAAACTTCAATGGAATCGTCATATTTCGAAATTGGCCGGCAAACTCAGTTCTGCTGCTTATGCCATTAGAAAAATAAGGCAGTTAACAGACGTTGAAACTGCTAGAACAGTTTACTTTAGTTATTTTCATAGTGTCATGTCGTATGGCCTCTTACTGTGGGGAACAGCGGCTGATATTGAAACTATATTCATTTTACAGAAACGAGCAGTAAGAACAATCTATAGACTAGGTTCACGAACTTCTTTAAGAAATCTTTTTAAAGAAATTGATGTCTTGACAGTGGCGTCTCAATTTATTTATAATTGTATAGTTCTTGTACGTTGTAATATCAATTCATTTGCTAAACACAGTGATGTACACAATTTTAATACTAGAAATAAGTCAAAACTTGCAATGCCACTGTTCAGGTTACAGAAAGTGCTTGGTTCTTTCTTGGGGCAAGGTATACACTATTACAATAAAATACCAAATACTGTACTAGATTTACCTTTAGATAAGTTTAAAAAACATGTAAAGTCTTCTTTATTAAAAAAAGGTTATTATACAGTCAAAGAATATTTAGAAGATAAAACAGCCTGGCTATAATAAAAAACATATACATAATACTACTTATAAATAGTGTCCTGCAGATAACAAAATAGCGTTGCATTGAACATTACAATTAGTTTTATTTTTATTATTATTAACTATAATTTTTTTTTACATTTACTAGTACTGTATGATATTGTAAAAAATTAAACTGGTAAATTATGTTTTTGCTGACTTAAATATTTTATTTAGTTATTTTTTATTTTTTGTGTTTTTTTACATGTTGTGATTGTCCTTTACATTTTGTGTTTTTATTTGTGATGGAAAGTGTCCTTTATGATAGGGCTTATTCCAATATTTATGACGCTGTAAGGGAGAAAAGAGCTGGACACTTGCTGAGTTTCTTGCCGGTTCTTCTCAGTACAAGATCTCGCGCCCAGAGTAGACAGACTTACGAACCGATGGCTTAAAATGACGTTCATAAGAGCTATTTGTAGCCTAAACTGAATAAATGATTTTGAATTTGAATTTGAATTTTGAATTTGTTACTGGAGATTATTTTCAAAAATTTTATACTTTGTTTTATCCAAATTTTAGAAAAAAATAAGTTTGCTTAAGATTGTCCGTGATAAGCTAACATTGCAAAGGTATGTCAAAAAACTCTACCTAATCCGATCAACTGTATCCTAATTGTTTAAAAGCTTTAATGATATTGTCGTTTGCACTGTTAGGTTCCCTAGATATTCCCATGTAACCACTGGTACCGTGAAAACTTGCTGTAGGGGAGTCCAGTAGTATTTCTTCATCAGTGACTTTTTCACTTTTAATGAAGTAGGGTAACATGCTCTCATATCCCCAAGTTGAAGTATTGGCTTGGTTGTCGAGCTGCTAAACGCTCAGCCCATTGTTTGAAGTTTCTATGCCAGGTCGGGCAAATTGTGTTTCGGATTATACGTAGATAGTCCAGGTTTATGATCACCAACAGCTTTTGGCGAGCCTGGTGTAGCCAATACCCATTGATTCAGCTATGACCTGATTTCAATTGATGGGGGATGTAGGGATCGATGGATAGAGAGTATACAGGCTAATACCAACAATATAACAACAAAACAAGTAGAACCTGTTGATGATTCAAATTAAATTACTGTTTGTTTCAGCTTGCAGGCTTATTCTCGTTCACACCAAGAATGAGCTGCGACTACAATTACCAGTCAGTAAACGACGGATACACCGCACAGAATCTGCAATGTTCAAACTGTTTTAAAAAGGTAACTTTATATGTCCAACAAACATTTAAGCCGTTTTAATAAACTTTTAATTATAAGCTAAAGATAAAAATATTGGCAAAATTTTCATAAATGTCACAGCATTTATGCGAAGTGTTAAATAAATACGCTGTTGTTTGAAATGAAAAATGAAATGAAAATACTCTTTATTGTACACCACACAATAGACACAAATGGCGGCCTTATCGCTAAAAAGCAGGCAACCATGTGTTTAACTAGATAGAAAGCTAAGAAATGAGCGGTTAATGGTGTTTTTCGAAATATTAATTGACGTTGTACACACAATATAAAAATACTTAATTATTATAAGTACATACAATGCAATATTTAATAAGAATTAGCCATTAATGATAATTTCAAAGATGTGTTATGCTATCTTTATGAATACAGAAGTCACACTTTCATTTAATATTTTTTCCTTACGTTGAGGAAACGAACTTGTCCTCTTGGATTTCAGACCTGAATTGTTAAGTAACGATTATCTTGTGGTTAAGACCACTGATCTAAAACTCAAGGGACCGGGTTCGATTAGGGGGGAAAATGTTTGTACTTAGTTAAGTTAGTGGGAGGGCTTGTCCACCTGCCTGGCAAGATACCACCATTCGGTAGTGTACCGGACCCGGCATGTTGTAGTGGAGTGCGCCACTTAACATCATATGGAAATGACTCACACTTAATATTGTAACTCAATATTATGTTCCATATAAATTAATTACACAAATCATGTTACCTTGAAATAGCACGTATTTCTAATATTCCATCATATGATTGAACAAAGTCCATTTTGTACTATTAATTACTTTAATATTTTCCTTTGTTTAGAAACAGTATAAAAGCAATGTTTTTCATAAATAAAGACAGTTACAGTTAAGAACCGACGTCCGTCGTATCATTTCGTCTCCCGACTTCACACATCATATGGCGACCCTGCCAGTCCACTGCTTCTAGGCAGCGCTGGATCGTTTGGGACCATGGGGTCCCCATGGACCCTATGGTCCACACATCGCGTCACACCGATTTCACCGAGCACACGTCACATCGAAAGCTGATCCGTCGTTTGGGAACCAAGTCAAAAGAAGACCAGTCACGACCACACCCATGGGGTCCACGCTTCGCATCCGCAACTGCGGTTCAGGAAAAACCACAACACCACCTGCCGACATTGGTATACTTAGTTGCTGTATTAGTCACAGTAATATCGATCATCTTCGCCTACCTGGCATGGAAGAAGGTTAATAAATGCCTAACAAGAAAAATCGAGCGCCAAACAGTTGCAGTACTGATGCAGAAACAAAATCTGACAGTTTAAACAACGTCGAGCACAGATGTCGAGCGAAGAAAAAAGAAAACAAGTTGGTGCCGAAGAAAGAAAAAATAAATGAGAGGTAACAATAAATTAAACATATTATGTTATAGAGTCGGGATAAATTAAGCAATTAATTATTAAAATATGTCATTAATTCTTTTAAAAAGGTAAATAGTAAGGTAATATAGTGTGACAGAAATTAAAAACTATCTTGATCAAATCACGAAGTTTTTTTATTTATTTTATTTATTTATTTATTTATTTATCAAAATCTTACATCTATCCTTACAGGTTCTAACCTAATGCGACAGAAGAGACAATCTTAAATTTTAATTCTTAAAACTACGAGTATTTACTACTTACTATAATTAAATTATTACATATTATAACTAATACAATTTAAGGTATTTATTGCAAATTCCCTCAAAGAACATGCAAAAATGTCGGTTTTGTCATGGACTTTGTTAATTAGGCCTATTGCGCGGATAAGGGGCGTCTTTGCCAGCAGGTTGGTTCTGGCCACGGGCACGGCCAGCAGGGCCGGGCGCCGCCGTCGCCAAACGTACCGGTCTGGCACACTCAGTGGCAGGCGGCTCAGCAGCTCCGGGTGGTGCGCCAGCCCGCGCAGCACCCGAGCCACGTACAATGCCAGCGCATACTCACGCCGCACTCTTAGTTGATAATACCCTACCATACCCAGCACGAATAAAGTAGGGTACATCAAAGGGTACAATGGGTATACCCCATACAGTTTGAAGTACAGATGTCTTGTGAACTTGTTCTGAACCCGTTCCAACATGACATTGTACTTCTCCTCATGGGGAGCCCATATAACTGCACTGTGCTCCAAGTGACTTCGGACTAGTGCATCGTATAATACCCGAAGCGTTGTTATATTGGTAAACCCCTGTGTTTGCCTAAGTACAAAGCCCAGGTTTCTGAACGCCCTTTTGCATATCTTTATTATGTGGTCTCGAAAATTTAGGTCTGGTGTAACATACACCCCTAAATCTCGGACCTGCGATACGCGTTGCATCGGGGTCGCGTCTACTCTGTACTCGTAGCACACAGGGGTTCGCGCGCGGGTAAACGTCATCACCGAGCATTTAGAGGCGTTGAAGTGTAGTTTATTTTCTTGGCTCCACTTTACCACCCGGTCTATGTCCTCCTGGAGGCGCTCACAATCCGAACCATCCTTAACCTCAAGCAGCAACTTGAGGTCATCTGCAAACAATAAACACATCCCATGCCTGACGACTTCCGGTAAATCGTTAATCATTATGATGAATTCGAGTGGCCCCAAGTTGCTGCCCTGGCTCACGCCCGACCTTGTGAAGAACGGTTCGGATTCATATCCGTCGAATTCGACATACTGCTGCCGACCCTCCATATAGCTGGCGAAGAACCGCAGCAGGTGTGGTGTGCAGCCAATTTCCGCGAGCTTCTTCAGCAAGATATCATTATCTACAGTATCAAACGCTTTTTTAAAATCAAAATAGGCTGTGTCGACCTGCATTCCGGCATCGACCGCCGGCACTACTCGCGCCATGAAGCTGAGCAGGTTGGTGGCGGTGCTGCGGGCCGGGCGGAACCCGTGCTGCGCGTCCGTTAGCCGCTCCACCACTTGCTCCTGCAGCCTGCTCTGTACCGCAGCTTCCAGCACCTTGGCCGGCGTCGACAGCACCGCCACCGGCCTGTATCCGCTCACGTCCGGACCCGACCTACCCTTGGGGACCGGGACCACCCTCGTTAACTTCCACCGTGCTGGGAACATTGCCCGTTCTAAACTGGCGTTAAAAATATAAAGTAGCGGTTCCGCTAGTACCAGACCGCAATCTCTGAAAGTTAGAAGTTAATAAGAAGAAGAAAGAAGTTAATAGAAAATATAAAAATGATAGCTTCAAACAACGGGTTTGATTTAAAGACGGCAGGTCTCATTATTGCCAGCCATGAATGGCTCCGAAGCCGTCACAATCACAGGTCACAACAATAAAATTATTTAGTACAGCTATGTTAAAGCGGGTTTTAAGCTCTTATTACGAGTATCTATGACCTACATACGAGTATAATTAGATCTTATTTCTTAAAAATTTAATGCAGACTCGAGTCTGTCTGTTAGTAAAAATAATGTGTATAAGATGAGATTTTATGAAAAAAAAAAGTACCTACTTAAGTAATTGAAATTAGTTATATAGATATAATAATAAGCACATTTTTTTTGTGTAACAGTTGTTGACGATACTATAAAATAAACCAGATTTGATAAATAAGAATTCAATGACTTTGATAAGGGTGGCTCCGTCAAAATGTATTATTGTTTCCATTGATAAAACAAAAGATGCTTTTTCTTATATAATATAAGTAGGTGATTATTGGGCATTCTAAAACACTTTTTTTTTTCACTTCATTGATCTCACTGCCGTTCGAGCAATGTCGTAAAAAAAGTGTTTTAGAAAGCCCAATAAACATTTGGAAAAGTCAATGCCGTGTATTCGATGACGTAAAATCATCGATGTCGTTTAAAATTATGTTACGTGTTACTTATAAAAAGGAAAGCAAATATAAAATATGTACAATCAAAGTATACCTACTACTTACATAACGTAATTTGCTCCTCAGTTCATTGCACACACAATATCACAACCACAATCTTGATCACAAATTTTATCAGGATTATGCTTAATGGTGAACGTAATGGAGGATCTCGTTTTGTTCTAGGCCGTTTGCTCGTGTCAGTGACCAAATTTGGCTGGTGGCACATATGATCGAGTTTATATCGTAACGCTAAGGAATATATCGTTCTAGGCCGTTTGCTCGTGTCGGTCGCCCACAGGCTGGTGACACCTCAGAAACGAATTTCCATCACGATACAATTAACAATTTCAGATGATATTCAATGCCAATGCTAATGTTAAGAAACTACTTTTTTTGATCTGGGCCGTTTGCTCGTGTCGGTCGCCCACTGGCTGGTGACACCTAGAAATATTATGTAGTTCTATGTCCACTGCAGAGGCATTGAAATCGTCTGATGGATGATGATCGTGCCGGTGACCAAATTTGGTTGGCGACACCTAGAAACGATTACCCCATCACGAAACCATCGAGAGATAGGTGGGTGCCTATCTATCCTAATTTACCGTATGGTCCAGCAAGCACATACGAGTAGTGCTCGCTATCACTAACGATGTGACTATGGCTATGATTTCAACCAAGGTGTCTTACGGCGAAACGATTATAAGATATGTTTAAATTGCAAATGTAATTATGTGACAAGGACATTAGGGATTGATTTGCATTGAGCGTATAATTTACTTATTACGTTTAGTTTTTTACAGAGGTGTTATATTTTGTTAACTATGCAAATAGGTAGTCACAACCGTGGGACACATACAGTCGTGAGAAAGAATTTATAACTTAACTAGTTTATTCTACGACTTTACTTGAGTATTACGAAATAATGAAATTTAAGTTCAAAATACTTACACATTTCTGTTAAAATTAATGACTTCAAAATATTTTTTTTAAATAAATAAATAAATTTTCCTACACTCACACCAATTATCTAGCCCAAGAGAAGCTTCGTTATGAAACTCGTTATATGGTTGCTGGACAACGGATAAACATACGTAAAATACTTAAATACATAATTATTATACATAGAAAACACCCAGACCCGAGAAAATTTAGAAAAACTATACTTCCTAAATTGACCCGACCGGGGATCGAACCCAGGACCTCAGAGATGGCGACACCATGAAAACCGGTGTACAAACCACTCGACCAAGGAGGTCGTCAAATATTAAATATATTAAATATATTCATACATAACATCAAGCCTCTTTCCCACATGGAGGTAGGCAGAGTTGCAGGTGACAATTATGCTAAGTTGAAGCCACGTTTAGCAACAAGTAGGTCAGAAAGTAGGATTTCTAGAACAAGTGACTGACATACAGTGACAGGTCGCTTGCCCATCGCCTGCATAGTGCCCACATGAAATGCTTTTCACACGACTTACACAGGATGAGTAGCTGCTGGTGTATTTTTAAATTGTATCTTTCTCCCAGCCCAATAACATGCACTCTATTGCACACCACAATAATTGACAATTATACACAAAAAAAAAATTAAGTAATGAAAGCAAACACTAAATAAAAAATAGTATCCTTAGCCAAAATATTACTCAATACTTAATATTTATTATAGCACCGGGAATCGAATCTATTGATGGTATAGGTCACCGGCCGCTACGCTACTTGGTAATACAGTAGAAGTGTAGGCAATAAAGAAGTGTACACAACAGCGTTACAATAAGGCAACGACTTTTTTAATGTTGAACTTTTTTTTTTTTGAATGTACAGTTTTACAACTATAACAAATCAACTAGCTGTACCCGTGACTTCGTTCGCGTAGACTTATTTGAAATAAATAATGTGGATAATTATTACAAAATATATATGGTACCATAGTAAATACCGATTTCATAACAAGTTGCGAAGTACCTAAATTTTATAATCGAGAAGAAACTTAAAACAATATCATTTATTTATTTATTGTTATACACAAATAATATTAATTATTTATTCGAGTACAAACCTTATCGATACCATCAAATTGTGAACTCTGCCTTACAGGTATGTTTATCGTCATTATGATTGTGTGCATCGAATTCTCGGATTCGAATGAAATATCATGTAACATGAAACTTTTGTTTTTCGTTTATAATTTTTTGCACACGTTTCAGAAAAAGTTGGGATTGTAAACTGTTTTATTTAATATTAATTTATATGGTTATTAAATAACCTTTACGACGCTAAGCCATTGTAGGTATAAGGTATGATTTTGTAATATTTTTGCCTCATGGTTTACGATATATGTAAAATTCCCTATTTAATCGTTAGTAAATCTAAATGCGGTTTATATCTTCTGTCGACTCCGTGCCTCATCGTGATAATTCTGACCGGGAAACAAGTGTTGTTAACAAGTGCGCCGAAATCGCTGCCCGTGTCGCTAGCCAGCCGCCGACAGCCACAGCCACCGCCAGCCGCCAATAGCCACCGCCCGCTCGCCCTAGCCAGCTGCTGCGCTACTCGCCGAACTCCCGCTAGCACCACGAAAATCCGTGCAATTGCAATTATGTTCGTAAGTTTTTAAACTGCTAAAAGTGTCTCGAATAATTTTTATGAAATGAAATGAAATATGAAATGAAATGAAATATATTTAATTTGCGCTTGAGAAAGGTACATTTTTGGTCTTATTCTAGTTTTCTTCTCTTTCTCAGCTGACAATGTAGCATGCAAATAACTTTAAATGACAATGACTAAATATTCCAATTAATTACATACACATAAAAATACAAAATTAATACTCCAAAATGTCAAATACCAATTAAATTACATTATAATAAAAATACAAAATTAATTACTAAAAATTGTTGTACTAAATATTCAAAAATATGTCAAAAATATGTCAAAACAGTATTATAACCACAGCGCAGCGGCCTAACTTAATCTGTGGAGCTTGTAAACTTCACTTCTCTATGGTAGTCCATGCCATAGAGGAAAAAAGAAAAGTTTGTGAAAAGTTACAGTTGTCAAAAGTTACTAAAATATTTGCAATTCAAATAAAATAATATACAGAAATAAAATAATAATAAAAGTCAAATGATTTATCAAGTTTGGTCAAGGTGAATAGTATTTTACAGACATCAAAAGAAAATAATATGTCGTTAACTTATAAGAAAAATAAAACTAAAATATTTGCTTGCACACATCTAGGTACACATCTTACATTTATTAAGTGTATGTGTAAGAAAATCTTTCACTGAATAAAATAGGTGTGCCATAAGCCATTTATGTAACTCTGCTAGAAATTGTTTTACAATAAGTTTTCTAATTGTTTCAGGCAATTTATTAAAAATACTTATGCACATCCAGAAACAATTCTTTTGCATACGAGTGCTTTTTGGAACAAAGGCCGACATCAACCTTTTTCCATTTCTAGTGTTTCGGGGATACATATCTTGTGCTGTTTCAAAATAATGATGGTTAAGTTTGACAAATTTGGCTATTTCAAAAATGTATAGACATGGCAGGGGTAAGACTTTTAACCTTTTGAATAAGGGTGCACATGGCTCATCTGGTGCAGTGCCACAGATTGCCCTAATACATTTTTTTTGAGCGATAAAAGCTTTATTTGTGTCTGTGCTGTTTCCCCATATGATTAAACCATAACGGAGGATGGACTCAATATATGCAAAGTATGCTGTGAGTGCTGCACTTTGAGAGGCTACTTTAGTGAGTTTATATAGTGCAAAAGTAAATCTATTTATTTTACAACATATGTTTGTGATCTGTTGCTTCCAGTCCAACTTATGATCAATTTGTATACCCAGAAACTTAGTTATATTTGTGCCATGTAGTCCTAGTAGTAGTCCTAGTAGTAGTAGCCATGTATCCATTGTGCTACTTTTCTAAAAGGAGTGAAGATAGTATTGATTGAGTACTTATTAAGTATGTTTGAGACCTTATCTGTCACTCCCTTCATATACGGCAAATATACTGGTTGCCTGTCTACCCTGTACTTAAGGTGTTTGAGTCTGTGTCTAAATGGTACTATCTTCCCTTTATATCCATTTTTCTGTAGAACATGCCGGACATGGACTAATTCATCGTGCAAAGTTTCATTATCGCACAAGTCGTATGCACGGTTAGTCAAGGATGATACTACCGAGTCAAGATGTCTTGGGTGGTGATGTGAGGTTGCGTTAAGATAGCGATCAGTGTGTGTAGCTTTCCTGTATACCGAGTGGCCAAGAGAACCGTCATCCCCCACTCGCACCATGACGTCGAGAAATGCCAAGCTCCTGTTTTCTTCCATCTCAAAAGTGAAATTTATTTTCGGATGTATACCATTCAGACTTGCCAAATAAACCTCGACATCGCGCCGACCACCAACAAGTATACAGAAAACGTCATCTACGTACCTTTTCCACAGCTTAATTGACGTGGGTGCAAAAGCGATAGCGCGCTCTTCAAAATGCTCCATCCAGATGTTCGCCACCACTGGAGCCACAGGACTGCCCATAGCCACCCCGTCAATTTGAAGGTAGTACTGACCTTGGAATACAAAATAGTTCGCCGACAAACAGTGATGTAATAATTTGGCGTAATCCATCGGGATGTTGCTATTCAGTAACTTTGCTTCAACGACCTCTAAACAATCCGCTACCGGCACGTTAGTGAAGAGTGATTCTACGTCGAAACTGACCATCAACTCGTTGTGCTCAACCCTGTTTTGGCGCAGAATGTCCACGAAATGACGGGAGTCCTTTACGTACGACGACGTTTGTCCTACCAATGGTTGCAATACGCTCGCTACGTGCTTCGCTAGTTCATATGTCGGTGAGCCTATCTGGCTCACAATCGGTCTCAAGGGGACGTTTTGTTTATGAACTTTTGGCAGACCATAAAGTTTAGGCGGTTGAACGTTTCTAGAACGTAGTAAATATTTAAGTGTTTCGTCGCCTAAAGAATCACCGCATTCCTTTATTAGTGCTTGAGTGCTTCGATTCGTTCTAGCCGTGGGATTGTAATTCACTTTCTTGTATGTCTGTTCATCACTAAGTAGATTTAGAATTTTATTATTGTACTCAGCAATGTTCATTATAACAGTCGCATTGCCCTTATCCGCTTTTAGTACTATTAAATTTTTGTTCTTCCGAAGGTCGTTTAATGCAGCCGATTCGGAAGAGGTGATGTTCGGACTAGGTACCTTTGCGTGGCGTAACGCGACGGCAATGTCTTGCCTCAAAATGTCCGCATCGTCTGATGGTATATTGTTACGTCGTATACCCTCCTCAACCGACCCAATCACCTCCTCAAAGGGAATACGTCTAGGTGTAATAGCGAAATTCATTCCTCTCTCTAGGACTGTAAACGCAGAATCGGTCAACTCAATACCAGACAGATTAATCACCGTTCGAGTTTGTCGTGAGTTATCATGGTACGTGACGTGTGATTTCTGTTTTTGCCAAAGTGATTCGAACTTACGATTTTGTTTCACGGCACTCAATTCCCTTATACGTTGAGCTTGCAAATATGTTACGCGATCACAAATATCAAAGTCCCCGGCTGTAAACACGACACTGCACTCCAGATGCAAATGATATAAGTCACACTGTACACTGTTCAGTTGGTACCTACAACTTCGTATTAATTTACGCAAAAGTTTTACACTCGCGTTTCGCAGAACACTCTCGGAACCGTAAATGCTATGCGAGGTTTTATCCGCACACACACTGGAATTAAGTCCGCGTCACGACATTTCGTTAGAAGAATTCGTTGAAGATGGATTCAAACTGTCGCGTGTCTGGAACCCAGTGATTAGTCTTCTTAAAAACTGCAAAAACATCAAAAAAGTCGTTTCGCGTCCTGATAATGTGAGTGTAGTGTGTCGTGAGCAATTTCGAGTGAATAGTGACTTAGAAATCAGTGGTACGGGCATCGAGCGCAAAAAACGACTAAGGAAGAGGGTAGATCGTTTTGTCTGCTCATAAAAAACTCACCCGCATTAACTTCAGTAATTCCGTGATCATGGCGCATGCAACTGCGCCGAAATATCGGATACTCATAAATAATAAACATGGTAAGAATCCCGTTAATAATTACTCTATTGCAAGTGACCATGATAGTTTAAATAGTTAAATTGTATATATGTAGGTATATACTGTGCGTTTTATAATATATTATTTTTATTTCTAAATTGTTGTCTTCACCCAATTGCACCTATTTTGTTATTTCTGCACCACCCTATGGTTGACTGGCAGAGAATGCCTCAGGCATTAAGTCCGCCATGTAATATGTTGCAAAGTAAAAAAAAAAGTATACATAGCACATCAACCTACCCGAAACTGTAGGGTTTCTTCAATAAATGTTCAATCATATGCCTTATACGTAAAGCAAACATAACATTTATAAATTATTTTTACGTAACTTTAACATTTTCATTTAATGAAGTGTGAAGTCAAACAAAAATCGCTAAAGAATTGAATATAAGCCTTCGTACGTACTTAATGCCTTCGAAAACTGCAAAAAAAACCGAAATAAACTCTACCGTCTAAATCTGCCACTTGTTTAGATATAGAGAGCCTTCAACTGTGCTTCTACCGAGAAAAGTTGAAGGATTTTACTCTATCTATTATGTGCAGTGGTTATCGCACTCGGTCTGCGATTGGTGAAGTTAAGCCATTTTCGCAAAGGTCAGCTGTCGGATGGGTAAACAAAAATGTACAACACAAACACTAAGACAACACTAACAGACACAAGATTTTAAAAAATCACGTCATATTTTCATTTCTCTGTTTCAAAATATTACATAAGTACTAGCGGCCCGTTCCGGCTTCGCACGGGTAGACCTTTCCTTTTTAATATGTCTATGAGTTTAATTCCCGTAGGAATATCGGGATAAAAACTACCCTATGTGTTAAACCAGGTTATAAACTATATGTATGCTGAATTTCATCCAAATCCATCGATCCGTTGCAGCGTGAAGAAGCAACAAATATACACACATACACACAAGCTTTCGCTGTGCCCACGATTTCATCCGCGTGGAAAAGTTTAATTTTTTAGGCTAATTACTTTACAAAATAAAACACATACATACAGTCATTACAAGATGTGAAATTTTAGTGTCACATTTTGTAATGACTCCGTAATTCTTTGTATTTCTTCTATATTTTTATTTCTGGGCCGCAAGCTTTTTTGCCGACGTCATCGCACAAAAACTTTCATCCCCTATTTTTAGCCCCTTTAGTGTAAAATTTTTACAAGCTTTGAATGTCGTAGGTACCTACCTATTTATTTATATCTAATCAAAAGCTTAAAAAGAAGTTTCAAGCTTCAAGCTTCAAAAATGACGTAACTTCCATACAAACTTTCATCCCATATTTCAACACCTTACAGCCCTTTTCTCGCAATAAAAAGGAGCCTATGACCTTTCTCAGGCTCTAGTCTATCTCTGTACCAAATTTCATTTAAATCGGTTCAGTAGGTAGTTTGCGTACACAGACAAACAGAGTTACTTTCGCATTTATAATATTAGTAAGGATTTATGGTCCTTCAAGGCCGGGATACTTCCAGACTATTCTATTCAGCAAAACTAAAGAGAAACACCACGACCTTTAGCTATTATCATCATCATCATCATCATCCTCCACAGCTTTCATTCCCCTTCCACCTATACCCAACTCCACATTAATTAACTATAGCAATTAACAAACAGGGCGAAGTCTTCGGGGCGGCTAAAAGGAAAGTTCCAAAACCTCCAGCTAGCCAGACACAATATCCGGTCGCGGCGGAAGTTCAATCAGCAGTTGTGAAAGCGCCCACTTCCTGTTTACCCTTGTTAGAGTTAATAATCTTTGTGCCGGACAGGTAGACGGATAGCTTTTATTACGCCATTTTGGTGAAAAGAAATAATTATGTATGGTGGTGCGTAAGTGAAGGAGCGAGTAAATATATTCTAGTTTATAATGTTGCTAGCTGCCGGTGTACTACCCTTCAATTTGTCTACAATGTTATTTTTAGTTTATACGAAACCTGAAAACTGTTTGTTCACAATCAGTAATAGAATCGATTTCAATATTTTTTATACCATGTTACATTTTGACCTAATAATATTTACAAAATCTCAAATATATTATTCCCTACTAAAAGCACACAACGGGACAGCACAAAAAGCTTGTAACTTCGTGAGTTTTCAAGATATTATTTTAATTTTTTTGTACGGATTCTTTAAATGAAAATATTTGACCCGTGTTTCGGTTTTTGTATAAACTAAAAATAAGGTTGTATATGTTCATTCATATGTACCTTCACTATCTTTATTTAAATAAATCTTCTGTGCGTGTGTATGTCACTGAACTCCTTCTATAGCTGGACCGATTTGGATGAAATTTTCTGTGTTTGTCCAAGTGGATTTGAGAATAAAATTGGACCAGGTAGGTGGCTCTGCTATAGGGGTCCATCATGGGATACAGGTGTTCTTATGCGGATGAATGATTTGTTTGTTTTGTTGTCATGGAAACTGTCAAAGCGGTACGATGTCCGCCGGTCAGCTAGTATATTTATAATAATATAAATATCAGACCGCGTGTCGGCAAACGTAGTGTAAGACGCCCGCAGACTAGGTGGAGCGACGATCTCTGCAAGGTGGCTGGCAAGAGCTGGATGAGAGTAGCCGCGGATCGTGCTCGGTGGCGGGCACTTGGAGAGGCCTATGTCCAGCAGTGGACTAGTATAGGCTGATGATGACTGAATTACAGATGATGGATATACAGTAACAGGACTGCAGTTTATTACTGGCTTGCTGAAATTTTGCGCGTCACCCACGTAAAATAACAAAGACGTGCGTCGTTGTTTTATTTATAGTATAGATACCTTTAGTTCTCAGTGTACCGGTTAAAAACAAACCCGATAATAGTACATTTAAAATCACTTAAGCAATTAATAAGAGACAAAGTTCTATTTGCGGTTAAAATCACTATAAAACCGTTACAGGAGCGTCCGCAAAATACATCTTTGCCACTTAAGCACGTACGCACATTCGGGAGTTCCGATTTTCCGACCCCGTTTGCCATTCCATAGGGAATGGGGAATAAATGGGGGAATACCTATTTATTTGGCTGAACTACTTTTGGTACAGTACCGACTCAGAAGTCGTATTAACAATTCTGATTTAAGGGCTACCTTCATTTTTTATTCCTATCCTGTTAAGGGTGCGCCGACCAAAAAATGCCAAAAATGCAGTTACGGTTAAGTAGATATAATTGAAAATAAAATCGTATTAAATGAACAAAATATATATTTAGTATCATAGGGAACGTGTTTACAATTTGTCAGAACCATAAATTCATAACACGCTATAGTTTTTTCTACAATATCATTTAAAGTTGGGCAAAAATCATGAAAACGAGTGGCGGCGTTTAGTAGATTTCTTATAGTTTATCTAAATTATTGTACCTCTGATTTTGTCTAATCAATCATCAATGGATAAACTACAAATTGCTAGACTACATTTTCGATTCATCAAGTGGTTATTTAAATAATTATTTTTTATTAAGCACCTTAAATTCCCCACACAAAATTAGTATGGCCGCGCGGCATCAAATAAATATGGACGACGACATTTCAAATAAAACATATGACACTTGTCACTTACGGACGGCGCACCCTTAACAAATACCTCGGGAGGAGCTCGATGGCGCAGTGATTAACGCGCCCGGTCTGTGAGTGCTGAGGTTGCTACTTTCGCAAAGGCGTCATCGGATGGGTGATCAAAACATTATCATCTCGAGCTCCTCCGTGCTTCGGAAGGCACGTAAAGCCGTTGGTCCCGGCTGCATTTAGCAGTCGTTAACAACCACCGCACCGCATTGGGCCCGCGTGGTGATTTATGGCCCCTTCTCACTGTGGTGTTTCCATAGGAAAGGCTCTTGCCCCAGCAGTGGGCACATAACATGAGCTGGTAAAGTTAAGTTTTTTATTATTATTTCTTGTGGGGACGTCGCCAGCCGAACGGACGATCCACCCGCGTTGTTGCGGGCCATTTCATTATTTTTCCCGTTCTCCCTTTTAATGGGAGTTAAGGTTAATCCAGCTTTCACGGCGCCCCGTCGAATCTTTTGGTCTCTTTGGTAAATCTCGCTATCTGCTCCACCTTCAGATCCTTTAGGTCCTCGGTGTGCAATGTATCCGACCCCCAGAGCTCCCATCTTATCATTTCTTTTTTTCTTTTTCTTTATTCATATAAAGTGAAGTTAGTATCTAAGTATCCTAATATTACAAAGCTGAAGAGTTTTTTTGATTGTTTGGTTGAACGCGCTAATCTCAGGAACCACTGGTTCGAATTGAAAAATATTTTTGTGTTGAATAGTCCATTTATTGAAGAAGGCTATAGGCTATATTACGTCACGCTATGACTAATTGGAGTGGAGCAGCAATGAAAAAAAATGCAAAAACGGGGGGAAAAAAATTTTTTTGAGAGCTTTCCTTGCGTGCGCTGCGTCAAAGTTACGCAAAAAACATGTATTACAAAATTGTTCCCCTTTAAAATTTTCTAAAAAAAGTCCGCTACAGCATATGTGCAGCTTTTAAGGTTGACTCACTAACGCGGGTGAAACCGCGGGCACAGCTAGTTGTATAATAAAAGAGCTTGAGAGCGTTCTAGTAATTTAAGCAACTTTTTAATGCTTGGTTTTCGGATTTATGACCTAATTCAAGACCATGATCACCTCCGTGCTTCGGAAAGCACGCTAAACTAGTGGTCTCTCATATTATTGTCATTAAAGAGTTGTCAAAAACCCACAAACCTAAAACTAGTACCTGAGTTTAAAACCAGTTTCTTCTTTAAATATAATATTACTATATTGACTAATACGTCTGAAAGAAATGCTTCTAAATTATATTAAATTTACATAACACAAAGTAATATTAGTTACCTTAAAGTAATAAGAACAAATATGTATTCAAATACACTACCCATATGCGAGCAAATACAATTAACAAATGCACCGAGATGGGAAGTAACAAAACGTTGTTTCTGCGTTGACAAATAAGCAACGCTTTGATATTGATTCAGTTTAGTGGATTATTTTTGATTATTTTTTTGTTTTTATTGAAATGAAACAACTTTTATGGATCTACTCGCGAAACGTCAGGATAAATATTAAATAAGTAATGTGTAAAATAAACGCGAGTAGATCCGTAAAAGTTGTTTCATTTCAATGTGTAGTGTTCGCGTAAACTTTAGAAAACAATATTTTTTGTTTTTAATTAATTTTAATATATAACTTTTAAAACTATCATGGTCACACACATAAGAATAATTATTACATAAGAATAATTATTACTAACGGCAGGCTTATTAAAACGGGTAAGCACAGCGCCTTGATCTCACCTGAAGTTAAGTGATGATAAGGCCAACGATGGAAGCGCACTTCACCCGGGATCCTCAACTAGTGAGGCACTGGCTATCTTATCTCTAGCTGCCGGAACACAACAATGCTACAAACATTGATGTTATGGCGACATATTAAGATAAGGTGGTGGTAGCTACCCAGGCGGACAAACAAGCCCTACCCCCAACCAAACCGAGTACACAAACATGTACCCCCGCTGGGAATCGAACCCGGGACCTCTGGGTCTAAACCGGTGGTCTTAGCCACTAGACCACAGAGGTGGTTTTAGAGCGCCGTCATGAACTTTTAGTTCGTCAATCGCTCGCTTGTGGCGCTATAGTAGCGTTCTACGTCCCGTACGTAATATGAAATATGTGTTTTGGTAGCGATAAATAGCATATTGTTGCGATTGCAACTGTCATACATACCGCAGTCGCGCAGTTGTGGTGCATCACATGTTGCTGTATGTTTATATTGTTCTCTAGATTGGGTTTGTTAATGTTCTCACTTAAAATTAATTCTATATATTGTTTTGTGTTAGCGAAGACCTCTTATTGGCTATCAGTGTTTATAATATTGTTGTATAACATTTCATAAAGCTATTGGTTTTCCAAATAAAATAAAATGAAATAAATAAATAAAGATCGGTATTAAGTCCACCTGTGTGAGTATTCGATATTTCGGCACAGTTGCATGCGTCTTGATCACGGATGTAACACACCCAACTAAAAACATGGTAATAATCCCGATAGTAATAATTATTCTCATTTCAATATGTGCTTTATTTTTAACGTAGCAAGGTAGTACATAGCTCATGCTGTATATGCTCTTTATGGATTACTGTCTAGTCTTATTATATTGTTAAATATTAATACGTGAAGCAAAAATTTTGTACCCCTTTTTAAGAAAATTGCGCGTACGGAGGAGTATGAAATTTCGCTCACTTATAGTTTACTAGCGACCCGCCCCGGCATCGCACGGGTGCTATGCTGATATACATTATAAACCTTCCTCTTGAATCACTCTATCTATTAAAAAAAACCGCATCAAAATCCGTTGCGTAGTTTTAAAGATCTAAGCATACTTATGGGCAGACAGACAGCGGGAAGCGACTTTCTTTTATACTATGTAGTGATTTATAGAAGGAGTACAGAATGTTATTTTTTTTTTAATTTTGCATAAAAAATACATTAACAATAAAACAAACATTATACACACTACCATGTATTTGCCACGCATATGCTCTTTTCAAAAATTTCAAAAATGGAAGAGGAGCGGCCGAAATCTGTCAATGCCAATCCAAACTCATATTCTATGTTTTTTAATTTTTCATTGCTTAAGATATAATCCGTGCAGCCTTAATACAATTATGGTCGAATTTCGACCACTGGGCGACCACTAGTATTGTTAAGTTCTCCTGGCTGTGTATTGAGATCTTTACTGAGATACTCAAATTTATATCGTTTCTCACTTCTCGAACTATTATTATCACATGAGCTATTACTACTCCCTATTATCATTCATCATCATCATAAAATAACAAAAGATATATTAGATATCTATTTAAAATAAGTTGTAAATGCATTTGATGTTGTCTAATATTTATTTATTTATTTATTATTGTAAGAAAATTAGTTTGACACTGGCTAAATGTGCTAATCGCACAAAGCCACCAACAAAAAAAGAAAAAAAATCTGCCAATTTACTCACGTGGGTGGGCACAAATATGTATACGAAGAATCGTTCCACTGTTACGTCTATTTTCTTTTGTATACACAATATCCATTGAAAACTGTACAATTGACCTTTTATGGCCTTATAAATTATCTTTGATTCGTCTTTTCCGAACGAAAATAAGAAATAAAAGAACATTTAGCCTTCACACACAAAATTGTTGTTTCGTTATCACGTTTCCTCATTTATTGTAACTATATCTCTGTTATGTTTGTGTAATCGTCTTATTTACTTTCTAAGCATACAACTTGGTAGAATCATCTTGAAATAAGACAAAGTTTTGAAAAAATTCCACGAGCGCGATTCGTACCCAGGACATGCCGGGTCAGATGCACTACCAACTATGCAATCGTGGCACAATCCAACTCGCCCAAGGCTTTTCCAAATTGTAATTTGTTCATAATCATAAATATAGCTTGCTTAATTCTTTATTCTGTATTTATAAAACAGTTATACGCCCAATCCTAATGCACGGCTGTGAGGCCTGGACACTAACTCTTAAAGAAGACCAAACTCTTGGTGGCGGAAATAAGGATCTGGAGGAAGATTCTGGGGCCAGTACGCACACAGGACGGAGTATGGAGGAGGAAGAAAAATGTAGAGCTGGAAGATCAGGTGGACGAGCCGACTATCATCGGGGAGATAAAGGCCCACAGACTTCGCTGGCTCAGCCACCTTGAGAGGATGGGAGAGGATCGTGCGGTAAAGCCAGCATACATGGAACGTCCTAGTGGCCGACGACCGGTTGGAAGACCCAGGTACCGCTGGGAAGTAAATAATAAATAATAAATATAAATAAATGTTTTCCACACTCACACCAATTATCTAGCCCCAAGAAAAGCTTCCTTAAGAAACTTGTTAAAATGGTTAACTAGACAACGGATAAACATACTTAATATACTTAAATACATAGGAAACACCCAGACCCGAAACAATTTAGAAAATCAGGTATTTCTAAATTGATCCGACCGGGGATCGAACCCGGGACCTCAGAGATGGCGACACCATGAAAACCGGTGTACAAGCCACTCGACCAAGAAGGTTGTCATGATGAAGGAAGACGAGGTCGGTAAGGACTTGCGCGAGCTCAACGCGGATGACAGGCACCAGGTGGCGCAGGACAGACCCAGATGGCGACTCTTATTATCGGAGGCCAAGACTCACTTTGGGTCGTTGCGCCATTCTAGTTAGTTAGTTCTTCTTTCTTCTATTCTTTATTGATCTTTAAAATATTTGTAAAAATATTAAGATCGGACGTTGATGACGTAGTTGTCGACATTGAATAGGGCTCTTTTGGTTTACAGAGTAAGAGTAGATAGTGATGATTAATTTCGGCGAGTTCGATTGAGCCACGATAGCATAGTTGGCAGTGCACCTGACCCGGCATGTCTTGGGTGCAGGTTTGAGTCCCGCTCGTGGAATTTTTTCAACACTTTGTCTTTTTTCAAATATTGGTAATTTAGCTAATTAAGAGTTGTATAGTCGACCATGAAATTGCTTTATCACTTTTGACAAAAACTTCCATTACAATAATATTTCGCTAAGGCTCATTGTCAATAATGACAACATATCTATCACTTGGTCTTTTAAACAAAAATAAAACTTGTTGTTTTATTTTAAGCAAACAAAATTCACTCTTATGGTGGTAAAGCAATTTCATTGTCGACTATACTTAGAAATGGAGTCTCACAACACGTGTTATAACAAGAACAACTGAAGTTCCTTAATATTTATTTATATACACACACTCTCTCTCTCTCTACTTGTACTCCAAAAAGTAAGTGAAGTATTTCGCGAGCAGTTATTATTCTTACAAACCCAAAGAATGAATGGAACGAACGAATACAAAACAACGTTATAAACGTTGGACAAATCCTCTACAGTAACGGCACGAGATAACCAGACTGCAGAAGGTTAGGTAAGATACAAACGCGCTCGACCAACGCACACTTAAGAGCGTTTACGCCGCACACTAGCGCCGCCAATGAAAAAAAAAATATATCTAGTAATTAGAGATAGGAAATCAAATTATGCTCAACAAACTATCTGAATGAAGTAATTTAGCATTTTTACGTCACCTAATGAACACCTGCCATGTTATGGTTTAGTTAAATATGGCGTTATAGTTAAAAGTGGCCGTAACGTCTTATGTACGTACATGTTTGTGTACTCGGTTTGGTTGGTGGTAGGGCTTGTTTGCCTGCCTGGCTAGCTACCTCCATCTTATCTAAATATGTCGCGTTAACATCAATGTTTGTAGCATTGTAGTTTTCCGGCAACTAGAGATAAGATAGCCAGTGCCTCACTAGTTGAGGATCCCGAGTAGTGCGCTTTTATCTTTGGCCTTATCATCACTTAACATCAGGTGAGATCAAGGCACTGTGCTTACCCGTTATTATAAAAAAAAAAAAACATGGTGACTAGGAGCTTTTTTTTTTGTTTTCTAGAGGGAATAGCATTACTCACTAGTGCTTGTCCCCGTGCCCTACTAGATTCTCCGAGGGGTTCGGATCGGATCGGGGAGCGGAACAACCCGACTAGTGCGTGGTCCCGTGCCCTACTAGATGGAGCGGAACAACCCGAGGGCGCTTCTAAAGGCTCGGACCTCGGCTCGGGTTGACCGGGCCGTTGTGGTGCGGAGAAGCGCCCAGGTACATGTCTGTACCTGGTATGTCGCGCGTGTGAACCGGCTCGTCGTACCCATGTCCCACGAGTACGGTGTCTTGGCCTAAACTAACGTGCATGTTCAGTGTATTCGGTAAATGTGTAGTGGAATTTACAGGGTTTGAGCAGGGGTCGAAAGCGGTATGAAGCTAACCTTCTGCCGTCTCATTATTATGTTGTAACGTTGGAGCCGCTCGTTTAAACACGAGCGGCCACAGTATAAAATACATTTTTCTTGGCCGAATAATGTTTTAATAATGTCTGTCTTGTGGTCACAGCGAAAATACTACGGTGTGTTAGAGTGGAACGGGCTTGTGCACAAAAGAGAACCCGATCCGGTCCGAAGTCCGAACCCTTCGGAGAAACTAGTAGGGCACGGGGACACGCACTTTTAAGTGTGTGATGCCGTTCCCTCTAGAAAACCTCCGAAGGTAATTCGTTTCACACGGCTTGAGGTACCCTTTACGTACCTCGCCGCCCCCAAAAAAGCCTGGTGACCCTGAAAATGCCGTTTGCGGCAATCAGCACTCTCCCTTTAAAAAAAAACAAAAGAGAACATAATGACATCTGATGTTATAAGTAAAACGTTATCTTTTAAGTAAGTAAATAACTCACCAAAAGACGAAATGTTTTTTTTTAAATGGTACCTAATATTTTAATGAATTTATCATACTAATATAATAAAGAGGAAAGCTTTGTATTTTTTTGTATGTTTGTAACGAATAAACTCAAAAACTACAGGGCCAATTTAAAAACTTCTTTCACCATTAGAATGCTACATTAGCGCTGAGTAACATAGGCTACATGAAAAAAGAAATGTCCACCCGAGCGAAGCCGGGACGGGCCGCTAGTTTTGTTTAACCGTGCAACTGCGATGTTAACAGAACTATCCTGATTATAAATAAATAAATAAGTAAACTTTCCTACACTCACACCAATTATCTAGCCCAAGAGAGGCTTCGTTATGAAACTCGTTAAATGGTTACTAGACAACGGATAAACATACTTAAAATACTTAAATACATACTTATTATACATAGAAAATACCCAGACCCGAGACAATTTAGAAAAACAATAATTTCTTAATTGACCCGACCGGGGATCAAACCCGGGACCTCAGAGATGGCGACACCATGAAAACCGGTGTACAAACCACTCGACCAAGGAGGTCGTCAAAATATTTCATCGTCATCATCACCAGTTAATTTCATGTTCCTGCTGCAGCTGGGGCACGACTCAAGAGCCTTCCTGTGCAGGGAGAACGGGCCATGAATCACCATGTGGGCCCAGTGCGGTGCGGTGGTTGTTAACGACTGCCGAGACCAACGGCTTTGCATGCCTTCCGAAGCATGGTGAAGCTCGAGTTTATACATTTTTGGTCACCCATCGAGCTCTTCGATTCCCTTCAATCGAGTGTATAAATATTTGATTGTAGCAAGTGACAAAGCAATTTTAAGACGGTCAGATTTAAAACAAGTAATTATTTGTAACTTTAGTCCCAAAATTGACACTGAAACGGTCTCTTTATTCATTGTGTATTTTTTGCCAACACTCTAGAAAACCCTGCAAACGGGACAATATCTCAATCTTAAATAATAAAATTATCGAAAATTTAGTTTTTCAAAGTTTACCTTCTCAATTTAAGTTTATTTTTTATCAGTGGATACCAGACATCATAGAGCAACACGAGCCTCCGGCGGACCGGAGGGGAGTAGCCATACGCAGGCGTTCCCCTCTGTCAAAGTACAGGTCCACGCGGACCTATGCGTATAATAAAACTAGTTGCAGCCGCACTGCTCACTAGACTGAATCTAGTTGCGCGGTTAAAACGACATCCTAGAAAAATGCCGAATTGTTCAGTTTTTTGCTGCAAAAAGAGATCTGCCACGTCAAATTTACAAAAAGATGGCGTTACCTTTCATATGTAATTAATTTAGATCACATTATTACTATGTATTTCTCTTTATTCAAAAAAATACAATAATAAGCGGCCGTGTTGTTTCGGATTTGTTTACCAACTGAGGCCGCTTGCCCTCGTACAATATGTGGATCGGTCAAACGACTGATCCGAGTCTGTATCCAAGTTCACGCTCGCTGTCACTGAGCGATAGTGTTGTTATCATTTTCATCAATAAAAATGACAAAGGTAAAAGCTATACAGCCACGTCTCTCATGCATTTAATCATTTTTAGATTAGGTATTTTTTTCTAATATAGTTAAATCTATTTTAATATAGTTTAATAATGATACGTATCTGTTAAAATTGATTCAAGTTAAATATAAAACTAATTAAATATTTTTTTCTAAAGTTTTCGCGAACACTACACGTTGAAATGAAACAACTTTTACGGATCTACTCGTGTTTATTTTACGCGTTTTTTTTTTCGCGTTTTTTTGTTTAGTGGAATGACATTTACTACCTGCAAGTAGAGGGTGTTGCCATGGGTTCCCCTGTTTCGCCCGTCGTCGCCGATATCTTTATGGAAGACTTCGAGGCTCTCCTCAAGTCCTGAGCACAGCACCGGTAACCCCTAGGTTCTACAAGCGGTACGTACACTTTCACCAAATGATAAAGTATCTGCTTTTCTAGATCATCTTAACTCCATACATCCAAAAATACAATTCACAATGGAGTTAGAGGCAGATAGTAAGCTAACTTTCTTGGATATTTTAATCATCAGGAATCCGGACCATAGTTTGAGTCACACTGTGTATTGTAAAGTAACCCATACAGATAGGTACCTCAATGGTGATTCTCACCACCATCCTAGACAGTTGGCTACTGTAGGGAAATCTTTGTTTGAGAGAGCACGCTGCATCTGTGACACCCCACACCTGGCTACTGAGCTTTAGCATGTTCACTGACAAGATTGGACATATCTTAAAGCGAGCTTCAATCAACACTTACTTCAAGCCGCCGAAGAAAATCAACCATTTTTTACGACCTGTCAAGTGCAACATACCCCTTCAAGATGCAGGCATGTACAAACTGGACTGCGACTGTGGGCTTTCTTATATCGGGCAAACTAAGAGAAGTGTAGGAACCCGCGTTAAACATATAGCCGACGTCAAGCATAGGCGCAAAAATAAGTCTGCAGTATGCGAACATTCCCTAGAGGGGCCCAACCATTACATCAGATTTGATTAACCACAAATACTCGCTAGAGAACAACGATTCATCCCTAGGATGATACGCGAGGCTATTGAAATTAAAAAACATCCTAATTTTAATAGAGAAGATGGTTGGAATCTACCACCAGCCTGGGATACCTTCATACAAAATATTAAATCCAAGCCCCAACACCATACTGCCAGACCAAAAGATACTGTAAGCTCTTTCTGCGTAAAACGCAACGCACTTGATTAAATTTAAATGAGGGTATACAAGCTACCAACTAATTATGAAATGACCAAAACCTCAATCTCCCTGTGACCACGTCACAACGTCAGGATAAACATTAAATAAGTAATATGTAAAATAAACGCGAGTAGATCCGTAAAAGTTGTTCCTAATTAAATATATTACTAAATGACAACCTCCGTGGCCCAGTGGTGTACATAGTGGACTACTGACCTCGGGGTTGTGGGTTCGATTCCCACAGAAGACAAACATTTATTTGATGAACTTACCTAAGTTCATCACATAAATGTTGTTTGCCTTCGGTCTAAGTGTGTTTGTTTGTATGTATTATAAGTTTGTTTACAAAAAAAGTTTAAGTCTATGTATTTAATATCCGTCGTCTAGTATCCATAGCACAAGCTTTGCTTAGTTTGGAACTAGATGACGCTGTATGTAGTGTCTAAAGATTTTATTATATAAGTAGTTTATGTTATTATTGTTTTGATACATTATATCATTATTTCATTATATTATAAAAAGTCAGTTTACATGAGAAATTCAGCAGAAATGAAAATCAATTAATTTGTGCATAGTTTTGTTTTATTAAAAACGGATTCTAGGTAAAACATCAACATTCGATAATCCTTTCATATTTCTTTATTTAACAACTTTTGTAACTTACCCATGTAAACTGACTTTTTGAACCGATTCTGAATGATATCGTAATAAATAAATCCTTTTTATAACATCTCACCTGTGTCCCACTTTTAAACCATTATCCTAACCGAGTTCTCGAACTTATCGATACATGCATATCGACAATGTCGCAGCCACGGCAGTCGCAACTTGTCAAAGTAGCTGCCTCACCCCCCGCAAAAAATGACAGACAAATCTGTATCGGGAATAAACGCTATGGCTACTCCCCTCCGGTCCGCCGGAGGCCCGTGTTGCTCTATGCCAGACATAGACTTAAGTTTCGATTCTGCTATTTTCGAACGTCTACTTGTCTGTGGTATGTTTTTCTCAAGTTTCCATATTTCTACATTAATCTGTCGTCTGTTGTGACTACAGACACAATAGAATTTCAATTGCTTAAGGCACTGATCAGTGCTAGCCGCAGATCGAAGGTTTATTGTTGAATGCAGAAATTAAAATCTAAAAATAATTACAAATGTTCTTACATTTCAATGTGTATCATACACATTAAAATGAAAGAACATTTGCAATAAACCTCCGATTCCTCCAACAGACGACAGATTAATGTAGAAATATGGAAACCTGAGAAAAACAGACCACAGACAAGTACCTACACTTAGTACACTACAAAACTTTACAAAACCAAATAACTTCCGGTACAATGACTTGAGGTAGGTGATTAGTGTTGTTAAAAGGCTGGAGCCTCATAAGTCTCATTGAAGGCTCGAGTCGCATTAGAAGCTTCGAACCCTATAGACAGCTCGAGTCCCGACTCGAGACGCGACTTGAGTTATTTTTGTATAGGGCTCGAGATTCTCGAGACCATTGTGGAAAATTCCTACAATGATAGCTGTATTTGATGATCAATAAATAAATAAATAAACACTTTTCCTGATAGTAACAATTGTAATTAATTCAAAGTTGAAATGTCAAGTCCGTCTCCGTCCAACCAAACGTGGCGACATTGCGCACATGTCATGAAACTCTCATTTGCGGCGTCCGGCCCCAGATATTCCCACAGTTTTAGCGGCACCGAGCTTTTCTTTTAGCTTTTGTTTGCGGGTCATGAAAGCGATTGTTGCATCCCTTTCTAGTGATAGCGTTTAACATATAAAAAAATATAGAATCACACATTTATGAAAAACACGATACATGTTATTTAACGGGGCACTATGCCACAAAGTCCTGTGCGATCCCAAAATAAAATTTTGTAAAAGACACCCCATTATGAGATGCTACGTTTGGTCTACGCTCTTATAATATGGCTGCGAAACGTGGGTCTTGCTAAAAGAAATATGTGACCGGTTGCAAGCGTTTGAGATGTGGACTCTACGCAAGATGTTCAAGATTCCATGGACTAGTTTCACCTCAAACACCAAGGTACTTGAGAAGGCCAACTGCAGAAGAGAGCTGATGTCTACAGTCATGAGACGCAAGGTCGCCTTTTTCGGACACATGCTCTCTGCATTCATATACGAGTTCCCATGGCTAATCCTCGAAGGCAAAATTCCGGGAAAGAGAGCTCCGGGACAAAATTTTGTATCTCAAATCTTCAGTATGAAAATGGCACTAAATGATGATGATATGCCACAAAACGAATGCTCACTATGCTTTACTAACACTAATGCTTTACTAACACGCACGCAGGCGTTGATAAAAAGGTAGTGTACAGATACACAACACAACGGTTATCTTTGTGTGCGTGTAGTACAGCTGTACGAGTTTGGAAAGGCTGTATTTTTTGGCAAATTATGATAATGTTTTGTTGATTATCTCTGTAACGAGCCTGTAGTTTTGGACCAAATTTGGTGAGCATGCTCAGTGTAATATATCGATCCTCCCCTTAAACGTTCGCTTATTGATATTGTTAGACCCTATATGTAGGTATATACTGTGCGTTTTTTAATATATTATTTTTATTTCTAAATTGTTATCTTCACCCAATTACTACCTTGTTATTTCTGCACCCACCTATGGTTGACTGGTAGAGAATGCCTTAGGCATTAAGTCCGCCATGTAATATATGTTGCAAAAGTTTTAAAATAAATAAATAAAAATTTAAGAAAAGTGCTTTTGAATCATTCATACATTTTTTTACCTACTACCCATTCAGGACGTCTATTTTTTAGCTGTTAGCTGTTTTTTAGGTGTTTAGCTTGTGCAGGGCATGTAGAGAGAAAATGTAGTCAATGCAGCACCTATATACTGTGCGACTGCGGCTCTCTGGCTAGAAAAATAATGGGACTCCTGAGATCGGCCTATCTGAGACCAGTAGACTTCAGGCTCGTTGATCTCGAAGATGTTGCTAAACGTATGGCATCTATCTTCACTGAGGAAGAAGGGTGAAAGGATGGGGTTGCATCCTAATCCGACGATTCGAACCAAACTCACGGAGGCACGTAGAAACCAAATCCGTTAAAACATTTTTCCCGGGTAAGGAATCGAACCTTCGATCACAGCGTCTGAGGCTATCGGTCTAACCTCTAGACAACGGCGGAAAATGTGAGTATTCACCCTTTATCTGTGTTAGTTTATGAGCACAGCAGCTGTGCCATATCATAACATCCTCCAATAAGGGTTATTGAGGCTTTACGACACATCCGCCTGTAAAACTTAGTTATGTTTATTATTATTTATTAAACTTTTTTATTTACGCCCCTTCTCTGTTATAGAAACATGATGGAAACCAATAATGTAATAATGCCTTTGTGTAAAGATCGTATGCGTTTGTTTATTTGGTTTTCTTGTACATAGATTGTGGCAGGTTATAGTAAAAAGGTGCATTTTTGAAGCTTTTCAGAAGTTCTTGGAGTGTAGAGACCTCTGAGCGATTTCATTTGAAAATTTCCTTAAAAGACAATATTAATCGCATAAATTCTATGGAGGAGCGAACCTGCTGGCAGCCGTCGCGTTCTGATTTTAAACGTAAAATGAGACGACACGCGGCTAAAACAAAAGGAGATGAAGTTGGGCTTCAACGGGAGTGGTGTCAAGATCTATTTTGTAATATTGTAATTGTAATAACTTAAAAATACCAATATAATATTAACCGCTCCAAGTGTTTCTCTAACCAGTTACGTTTCCCCCATTTAAGTAAAGGCCCGTCTGGTCGTTACAGTACAAACGTTTCAATAAAATCGGTTTATTGGTTTAAAAGAAATAAGGCTTTGAAGTTTGTATGGGATACCAAAGTGTGACATCGATGGTGCACATGAGACGCTTTCAAAAAAGTTTCAAAATTAACATTTTTAATGTAAAATATTTAAACTGATAATTAGGCTCTCACAACAAAGAATTCTATTACAGGAGTTTCTTAAGTGTCCCATTATTTAAAGGAGGGCACCATATGCTCAAAAAGAAAGTTTTTATTTGGGTAAACAATAAATATATAAAAAAAAGTTAATTAAGAGCACTTTTATAACCTCTCTTGAAAGTTATGATTTTGCACTTTGGCCCTTATAAATAAGACAATCGCAATCGCCGTTATCGAACGTCTTTCTGGATGTGCGTATACTATAATGTTACATGCCTCTGTGGTCTAGTGGTTAAGAACACCGATCTCAGAACCAGAGGTCACGAGTTCGATTCCCAGCGGGGGGTACATGTTTGTGTACTCGGTTCGGTTGTTGGTAGGGCTTGTTTGTCCGCCTGGCTAGCTACCACCATCTTATCTAAATATGTCACCATTTTGGGGTGGTTGGGCGGTTTGATGTATGCTCAAGTGTGCGATGTTGAGCTATATGCGTCTGCCGTCAAGTCCTATCACGAACGTCCTCGTCGCCGCTTGTCCTGTCGACCACCTGTACAGGCAGGCGGCGAACCCACCCAGCGGTGGGTCGTCCGCCCCGGGCAATGCTGTGGTCACCAAGCAAGCATCGCACACTCACTAATCTACCTTGCGGCCTCAGTAGCGAAGAGTGGAGGGCTAACCCGCCAGTGATATCCCGCACGGCGGGCCAATACCCTACCCTTTTTCCCATGATCCCACTCACATAATTCCACTCCTTCCCGCATTCCTTATTTCCTACCCCAGTCCCGGAGGGATGACAACCTCAACTCCATAATTGTCAAACAAAAATAATGGCACATTTTCGAACACAAAATTACCCCAGGAGGGTACCGGCGGAGCCGGAGAACCCCTCCCTGGGCCTTCGGGCTCAGGCTGCCCCTTGTATCTGGGGGGGGCAAAAGATTTGCCAGTATTTAGTGCCGCTATGCGCGGCGAAACTAAGGTCCCCTAAGGGACGAAAGCGCACCGCGCCCCTACGGGGGCAGGCGCGTTAAAGGACGGGACTACTCCGAAGCAAAGTGGAGACGGACACCTTCGGGGACCGAATCTGCCTAGCGGACGAGGCAGAAACCGTGGAGGGAAGGGCGTGGCGTCCGGTGCTCCGGCACGGCATCCACTGCAGTCGGGCTCCATGCCAGGGTCAGATGGGTTTGGGTACCTTAGGGGGCCGAACCCGTCGACCTTTGTGCGAGGGGACCAAGCAGGTGGAAGGTCGTTGCATGGTGGAGGGGCTACAGCACCAGCCCAGCAATCCCCTATGGAAGGCCGTGGAATGGTGGGGCAACGGGAACGGGGTCCTGATGGGATCCATCCCGTCGTCACCGCCGGACCATCGGGGCTGCAGGTACTGGGTCCTGATGGGATCCTGCCTGTTGGTCCTCGGCCTGATGTAGAGAAGGTGAGCGAGGGCAGGGCGTCAGGTCACAGGTCGGGCCACCGCAAGCGTAAGGCGAAGCTGGTTAGGCAGCAAGCCGAAGGTGAGCAGGCTGCGGTGGAACGCTCTAAGCAGCAGAGGGAGGTCAGCAACGAGAGCCAGGCGGCGCTTGATGCTAAACGCGTTAAGACTCACGGGTCTTACGCGGGAGCAGTAAGTGCCTTTAAGATGGCCATCGTTGCTGATGACTACCCGGCAACCATGCTGGGGGAGAGTCACTATGTGGCCATCCAAGGAACCATTTGGGACCTGTTGGAGGCCACACCTGACCCCATCCCAGTACTTAGTATGGGAGGCATTTCGGCGGGAGCCATCCTCTTCACTTGTGAAGGGAGTGGCTCGGCGGAATGGCTTCGAGCACAGGACGGCCTAACCGTCGAAGGCGTATTGCTCAGGGTGGTCGATGCGAAGGACCTTCCAAAGCCTGTAAAGATGGCATGGAAGTCCCGAAACGTCAGCCGCCTTGACACGGGCAGGGTTTTGAGAATGCTGCAGAGATGTCATCCCGGTTTGAAGACCTCGGGCTGGAAGATCGTCGACACTAAGGTCGAGGGTCTGACAGTACGGAGGGTCATACTGATGGATGGTGCCTCTGCAGCATTCATCAAAGCGGAGGGCTATTGCCTTTACACGGGCATCGACAGGAGCGTCTTTAAGCTTCTGGAGGAGAAGCTTACGGGCGAGCCTGTCGAGGCCCAAGGCAATAGTGAAGGAGTGGACGTGGCGGGAGTGACTGAGGGTGAGTGCTCCCAAAGCGCACTAGTGACAAAGGTGCAGCCAGGACCGGGTGTTCTAGTCGCTGCGGTAGGGGATGTTGGAGAGGAGATGACACCAATGGAATGTGGTGGGATCTCCTCCCCAAGATCTGAAGACATTGTGGGAGAGCTCGCCATAGACGAGCTGCTTCTGGGGGGGTCCTCCCCGTTTGGCGCGCAGGCGACAACGGAGGGGGAACCTAGCTCGGAAGACGGCCAATAGTCGAGGAAATGGCGGGACTAAGGTGTGTACAGATTAATTTGCACCACTGTAAGGCCGCGACTGCCCTTCTGGCACGCGAGCTTAAAATTAACAAGTTCGATATTGCCCTAATTCAGGAACCCTACTTATATGGGGGAATGATAAAGGGCTTAGGTGGAGCTCCTGGTACTCTTTTTCATAACTGTTCCACTAATAACATGAGGACTTGCATTTATGTCAGAAATGACATACATGCAATGCCTTTAATCAAGTTCTGTTGCAGGGACCTGACAGTTGTCAGGATCCACACAGGGGAGGGGGGGACAAAGCGAACGGTAATCTTATCGTCAGCTTATCTCCCTTACGAGAAGGCAGACCCAGTATCACCACGGATACGGGAACTGGTAACCTACGGCAACCGAGAAAACTTAGATGTCGTCATCGGCTGCGACGCGAACGCGCATCATGTCGTCTGGGGCAGCTCAGACACCAATGAAAGGGGGGAGAAGCTTCTGGAATATCTGGTAAGTTCACCCATGCAATTACTTAACAAAGGTAGCAAGCCTACTTTTTTCAACGCCCGCAGGGCACAGGTGATCGACGTAACCATTGCTAACAATAGAGCGGTAAGGAACATCACAAACTGGCATGTGTCGGATGAGGTCTCCCTTTCCGATCATAACTACATATGCTTTAGGTACAGACTAGGTGAAACCATAGAGACTGTGCGTAGGAAGAACCCCAGGAACACTAACTGGGAGGGCTTCAAAAAGGACCTCAGAATGGAGCTGGATGGTCCCAGCTGTAAATTAAACTCAGCCTTGGACATAGAGTTTGAAGCTGACAGAATTACAGAAGCACTGATGACGGCATGGCAAAATAACTGTCCAGAGACGAAATCAGTGACAAGGAGGGTACCATGGTGGAACCCGGAACTGGCTCGCATTAGAAGAGCTACACGACAGGCGTTCAACGAAGCGAAAGCGAGGAACGACTTCAGCGACTACAAGGAGGCCTTAACACGGTACAGTAGTGCGGTACGTAAGGCAAAGAGATCTGCCTGGAGGAAACATTGTGACCAGATACAATCTGTTCCGGAAGCAATGAGATTATCCAAGGCTATCTCTACAACAAAGGCGATTCCATTAACCACGTTAAGGAAGGAAGATGGAGTACGAACAGAGACAGGGAGTGAGACATTGAAGGCCATGTTTGACACTCATTTCCCTGGATCAGAAGTCATCCAGGACGATCATGATCCAATCAGCTGGAAGGAACAGCAGAGGAGAACTTCCAAATATGACTGGATAACAGCGAAAAGGGTAGTGGATGAATGTAAGGTTAGATGGGCTCTTGGGAGCTTTCAGCCGTTTAAGGCGCCAGGACCTGACAACATTTATCCCATTCTACTACAACAGGGCGCCTCCATCCTGGGACCCCATCTCTGCAGGCTGTATAAAGCATGCATAGCTTTCGGACATATTCCCAGAACATGGAGGCGTGTTAAGGTAATCTTCATACCCAAAACGGGAAAACCAGATTATGAAGAACCCAAAGCCTTTAGGCCTATAAGTCTGCAATCCTTTCTCCTGAAGACCCTGGAGAAGATGGTAGACAAATACATCAGAGCGGGACCTCTGAAAAGATTCCCACTCCATGGACTTCAGTGTGCATATCAGGCGGGGAAGTCAACCGAAACTGCTCTTCATCATGTGGTGAGTCGAGCGGAATCTGCGCTGGAAAACAAGGAGATTTGCGTCTGCACTTTCGTAGATATCGAAGGTGCATTTGATCGCACTACCTTTGAATCCATCAAAGTTGCAGCCAAGAACCATGGTGTGCCACAACCGATCTGTAATTGGATTGAATGCATGTTAAAGGGTAGAATTATTAACTCTGAACTGCTAGGTGACAGTCTAATTGCGCGAACTACTAGAGGATGCCCACAAGGAGGGGTTCTCTCGCCTCTTCTGTGGAGCCTTGTGGTTGATTCAATTGTAGTAAGGCTGAATAAAGGACCATTCTATACGGTGGGTTATGCGGATGACCTGGTCATCTCAGTCAGTGGGAAATTTCCCTCTACGGTATCGGGGTTAATGCAACGTGCCCTAGGTCTGCTGGAGGAATGGTGCAATGCCCATCACCTCTCTGTAAACCCGGGGAAAACAACAGCCATCCCCTTTACAAGAATGAGGAACACTACGGGACTGGGTAACCTAACACTCTATGGCACCCGGCTCTCTTGGTCCAAAGAAGTGAAATATCTAGGCTTAACGCTGGATAGGCAACTTACTTGGAAACAGCATGTGGACACAACCGTAGCCAAGGCTTACAGAGTCTTTGGCATGTGTCGGTCTACATATGGCAAGACTTGGGGACTCAACCCCAAAATCATTAGGTGGATCTACATGACGATGGTGAGACTGATCCTCACATATGGCAGCATCGTCTGGTGGCCCAGAACCAGGCTGAAGATTTGTAGGAATGCTCTTAGCAAACTGCAGAGAACAGCTTGTCTAGCAATCACTGGCGCCTTTAGAACCACTCCAACGGCAGCGCTGGAGGTCCTCACAGACCTTCCACCCCTGCACATTGTAATAGAAACAGAGGCAAAAAAAGCGTTACATAGAATAAAGGTGGCCGGACTATGGGACGCATCTAAACCTCTGACCAGACACACAAAATGGGAACCAAGTGACATTCCTGATAGGATCATGGAAATGGGGTGCGATAAAATATCCCCCATATTCGTGTTCGAAAAGAAATTTAAAGTTTATGTTCCAACCAGGGACGAATGGAAACGAGGGCCACCGTCTCCGGAAAAAGACAGCCTAATCTGGTACACCGACGGATCAAAAATGAAGTCGGGCACAGGGGCAGGCGTCTATAATAACGACTTCAAGCATAGTCAAAGCATGGGAAAATTTGCTACTGTTTACCAAGCAGAAACTTTCGCAATTCTCCTATGCGCAAAGCAGAATATAGAGTTAGCTATTAAAAAGCGCAATATATTCATCCTGAGTGACAGCCAAGCCGCGCTCAAGTCACTCATATCGCCCCGAATCGACTCGGGCCTTGTTCTGGAAACCACAAAAGCTCTAAACAAGCTAGGTGGGCATAACAAGGTGCGATTGATCTGGGTCCCAGGCCATATGGGAATCCACGGCAACGAGATGGCGGATGCACTTGCCAGGGAGGGCTCAGAAACCCAGCTTATTGGTCCTGAGCCGTTCGTGGCACTTGCACAAAGTACCATCAACAAGGCCTTAAAAGATTACATCATAAACAGGCACGGCATCGAATGGAAAGAGCAGCCGGGCATGAAACACTCCAAATCCTTCCTAGGCGAAAACGCTTTAGGACGGAGTAAGTTCATATGCGGAGGCAGCAGAAGGCAGGCCCGATTAACCATCGGTGCCTTGACAGGGCATTATGCCACAAAACAAATGCTTCACAGAATGCACCTTTCAACAAATAGTTTGTGTAGGGCATGTGGAGAGCAAACCGAGTCAATGCAGCACCTACTGTGTGACTGCGACTCTCTGGCTAGGAAAAGATTGGGACTCCTGGGGTCGGCCTATCCGAAACCGGAGGACTTCAGGCTCTTCGCTCTTAAGGACGTTGCCAGACTTATGGCATCTATCTTTACAGAGGGGGAAGAGTGAAAGGATGGGGTTGCACAAAAGATCCCAATGGGTCGAAGTGTTACTGAGAGGTGGAAACCTCGGCAGGCCCCACTAAGATAAGATAAGATAAGATAAATATGTCACCATAACATCAATGTTTGTAGCATTGTTGTGTTCCGGCAGCTGGAGATAAGATAGCCAGCGATTCCTCAGTACATAGTTGAGGATCCCGGGTGAAGTGCGCCTCCAGATAATTCCAGAGATGAGGGCACTGTGGTTGGGGGATTTTAAAATAAAATAAAAAATGTCAGAACCGAATCTGGGACCTCAAATTAGTACACCTGTATGTATGTCCACGTATAATGGTGTATCTATCTCCGTACCTGTCAGTTCTCCAAGTGAACCTGGTGATTGCACGCACATACACTACAAAGGCATTAAATTTTAATATCCAATCACTATCCGGTCGATCGCGTGTGGTCCAATTGATGGAAGTTAGGTTAAAAATATAGAGGATAGTAAAAAAGGAGGTTTTTAAATTTAAAAATTACTTACACGCCTGCACTACCAACATCTGTCAATTTTCCTCAATATATTGTATGTCTACAGCATAAGGTTGAACAATAATCAAAGAATTTTGACAGTTAAAGATAAGAAGTATATAATTATTGGAATCAGGCGTTATTTTGCGGAAACCCATAGTACAAAATAATGTAATTTAAATAAAATGTAGTGTTAATTGAGTTAGCGGAATTAACACTACATATTATTTAAATTATATTTTTTTGTAAGAAGTATATGTTTAAGAAGTTTAAGATTTGTCTGATGTGCTGGCATTTGTATACTATGAATGATATGCTAGTTTACTGGCTTAGATTAAAAAGATAGCTTTAATATAAAATAGTCATTGCGATTATACCTATTTATATATTTTGATACAAACAGTTAAACCCATATTTTTTATTAGTTTTGAAAATGTATGACACCTTCAAAAAGTACGGTTCTCTTATGCTTTTATCAAAGGGCTTAGGCACGTAAAGCCGTTGGTCCCGGCTGCATTAGCAGTCGTTAACAACCGCCAATCCGCACTGGGCCCGCGTGGTGGTTTATGGCCTGTTCTCCCTATCAATCCATAGAGAAGGCTTGTGCCCCAGCAGTGGGGACTTAAAACGAGCTGATGATGATGATCACGCTTACCATTAGGTGAGATGAAGGCAGAGCTTCCCCGTTTTGGAGCAAATAACAAAAAAACATCTTGTTTTAAGTTTCCTATCGATGGGATGAAAGATAAATAGATAATTATTTTATAGCAAAGACACAACAATGGACATTGTACCGACGCATGCACGTCAGAAGACTGTCAAATTGCTTCATTCAATGTTTAACCATATGCCATATACGTGCAGCGTGCGTGCATTTATGTGCAGGCTTGTATACATGAAAATAAATAAAAATATATTGTTTTCTAAAGTTTACGCGAACTCTACACATGGAAATAAAACAACTTTTACGGATCTACTCGCGTTAATTTTACACATTACTTTTAATTAATGTTTATCCTGACGATTCCAACCCTTTGCAGGGTCCGTGGTCACAGGGAGACTGAGGTGTTGATCGTCGCATTATAACCACAGGGTTATGATGCTCTCAATATAGCTCTTCGGGTTGAGGTCGCTGTGTATGTCCATACCTAAGAGACTGATACCAGTCTGGATGGGTAATAGGTTGCTCTGGAAGGAGGGTTGGGGGAGAAATGCGGACTTTTTAGCAGTGACAGCGCAGACCTGTGTCTTTTTGGCATTGAACTGGACCAGGTTATCAGAGCCTCATTTATAAATGCGGTCTAATTCCTCGTCCAGCTCAATGACAATCTTCCGTATCGACTCCACTATATCGGTTTGCTTTGCCGCAGGGTGACCCAAATAACGCCGATGTACTGTACTGTCGTCTGCATAGCAATGAATGTTACCCAAGGATAACATGTCATTGATATGTAGAAGGAACAGCGTGGGCGATATTATAGAACCCTGCGGCACTCCGGCGTTCACCTGCAGAAACTGTGAGGCACTGCTTTCGCAGAGTACGCGAATGCTGCGCTCATGCAGGAACCCGGTGACCCAATCGCATAGGCGAGGTGGCAAGCCGTATGCCGAAAGCTTGCAGAGAAGCGAAAAAGCTTGCAGAGAAGCGAGAGCTTGCAGAGAAGCGAAAGCTTGCAGAGAAGCGTATCTATTACCTAAAACGGAACACGCCCTTATTATCATAACTTATATATTTATCATAATTTATTTCTTAAATATTCTTTTAAAAACTAAAACAAATATTTTTTAATTTTACTATATTTTTTTAATTAATTCCCTATCTACTATTTTTTATGGGTACTGAATCCAAAAATACTATATTTGGTCTAAAAAAAGTTGGCAACCCAATCTCATCGTCATTCTTTTTGCATAATGCTTCAATCCACAACTTGGACCACCCACTATTCACCATATACCTGAACCGGATGTAACTAGTTTATTGGTTTAAACTTACCTGTTTAAATTGACTTGCTCGGTAGAAAGGGAATTTGTACAAAGCCGTCCATTAACTCTGTTTATTCAATTAAGCATAGTAATTAACCGTTGCGATATGGATATTATTAATGCTATACGTAACTTTGATCTTTGCGTTGGATATAATATCATTATCAGCTCGTTTTATGTGCCCACAGCTGAGCAACATAGTGGAAGCACCACCAGGAGAACGCGCCATAAACCACCACGCGGGCTCTGTGAGGATTGGCGGTTGTTAACGACTTGTTAATGCTGTCTTCTGTCTGAAGCAAGGAGGAGCACGAGGAAATTTTTGGTCACCCATCCGATAACCGGCCTTTGCGAAAGTTGCTTAACTTCAACAATTACAAACCAAGGGTTAACTACTGCGTCTTCGAGCTCCATATATAATATAATCCTCCTCATGTATATAATATTTCGAATCGGTAATTTGCCACTTGGGAATGCTTCGGATGGGAGTACCCGCGGATCGTGCTCGGAGGCGGGCACTTGGAGAGGCCTATGTCCAGCGGTGGACTAGTGTAGGCTGATGATGATGATGATGAACGCTTCGGTGACCAAGTGGCAAAGGGCTCAGCCCGATATTTGGAGGTGCTGTGATAGATTCCCAGGTCGGGCAAAGAGTCGTATGTCTTATTTTTGAGGCCTATGCTCACCCGTGGGACGTTTATAGGTCGTCGATGACGATGCCTTACTCTGCATCGCTATATTACTACAAAACAGTGAGGTTTTGAGGTCGAAATAAAATTGTACCAAAATATCATAAATAAAAAATAAGTTTATCATAACACAATCTGGAATAGGGCACGTATTCGCTCACGACGGAGATTCAGACAAGACAAGACGTTATCTCGCGAATCATAATCTAGACTAGACTTGTGACCTTCTGTTGAACTTTAACCAGCCCCCCGACCGCCCAACCGATCGCTTTGACTACGCGTATAGTTTATGCCGTCATCTTGCCACCTCGCACCGCCTATGAAAGCAATATCAAAAGCTAAAGGCTATAGCTTTCGATATTGCTTTCATAGGCGGTACGAAACGACAAGATGACGTCATAAACCACACATGAAGTCAGAGCAACGCATCTGTGATTCCTTTGGTTTTGCGAGTGTCCATGGGCGGCGGTGATTGCTTCCCATCAGGTGACCCACCTGCTCGTTTGCCTCCTTCTAATATTAAAAAAAAGCGATTGGTTAGGTGGTCGGGCCCCTGATCTAAGTAGGCTGTAGGGTATAGTGCCTGGCACTTTAAGCCCGGTGTTGGACATAGTTGTCGTCGGTTGTCATTGATATTTTACGGGATAACATCTAGAAAGCAAGTGGTTAAAAAATCAAAATTCAAAATCTATATTCAGTTTAGGCTATAAATAGCTCTTATGAACGGTCATTATGCCATCGGTTCGTAAGTCTACCCTGGGCGGACCTTGTACTGAGAAGAACCGGCAAGAAACTCGGCAAGTGTCAAGCTCTTTTCTCCCTTACAGCGTCAAAAATATTGGAATATGCCCTATCATAAAAAAGGACACTTTCCCTCACATTATAAACACACAAAAAATAAAGGACAATCACAACACACAAAGAAAACAACAAAATAAAAAAATATCTAAGTTTGCAAGTAGGTACCTACCAATTTCAATTTTCACAATGTCATACAGTACTAATACAAGTCAAAAATTGTCTAAGAAAAACAAAGTAAAAGTATGCGATTATAATAATAATAAAAATAACGGCTAACGGCGAGTACTTGCACAGGCATAATCAAGTGGCCAGGATTATCCACCAGCAACTTGCTTTGAAATACAAACTTATGGATTCTGAGGTACCGTACTACAAGTATGTGCCCCACCCAGTTCTTGAAAATGATCATGTCACGTTGTACTGGGATCGATCTATCATCACCGACAGGACTATTGTAGCTAATAAGCCAGACATTGTGGTGATAGATCGATTAGCGCGCCGCACGATGATTGTCGATATCACCATTCCCCATGACGAGAACCTCGTGAAAGCTGAGAAAGAGAAACAAATCAAATATCTCGACTTAGCACATGAGGTTGTCGACATGTGGAATGTGGACTCGGCTGTCATCGTGCCGATTGTTGTTACGGCCAACGGCCTGATGGCCAAGAACCTCGATCAACATCTCATGAGGCTCTCGTTAGGCGGCTGGATCAAGGGCCTGATTCAGAAGGCAGTTCTACTCGATACGGCACGCATTGTGAGGAGGTTCCTGTCTCTGGAGCCCTAATCACCGGTAGTTTGGACCCTGGTCCCGATGCCGGTGGACCCCTATTTTTTATATTTTTAAATGTTTGTTTTGTTTTTTAGAAAATATTTAAAAATGTAAATTAATATGTAAAAAAATAAATAGAGAGATTAAAATAAGATAGGCAAGTAAATAAGAGCAGACCAGCCTCCACACTCCACAGGCAGCACCCGTTCACGAGTATGACATGAATCAGTTATCGCTTCACTCAACCATATCTTAGGGAATCTAAAATGTTTATATAATTTTTAACGCAAATTTTGTTGCGAACAAATTACAAAATCACAAATGCTGAAAAAATTTCCACGAGCAGGATTTGAACCTGCACCCTTCTGACATACCGGGTCAGGTGCTCTCCCAATTGAGCTATCGTGGTTCTAACCAGCCCGCCGAAATTATTCAACACTATTAACTTTTTACTTTGAAAGCCAAAGGCGCCCATTCAATGTCAACAACTACCGTCTACTCTCTATATCGTAGAAGGGTGCAGGTTCAAATCCTGCTCGTGGAAATTTTTTCAACATTTGTGTTTTTTTAGGGAATCTAGTTATGGTCTGTCTTCAATTGTTATTAAAGACTGAAATCAGTTGCTAACCCCTACTTTAAATGATTAAGAAAGAAATGGCGATATCTGGTTTCTGTCGACCGCTGGTGTTACTAATTTAGGTTATTTCATACCTCTATTTTACCACATGTAATCACAAATCACATGGATACTTTGTTTCTGTTTAAATGCTAAGTAGCTAAGATTTGTTATAAACTAACTGACCCGGCGGACTTCGTAGATACCGGTTTGACAGTTTTAGTATAGTCATTTGGTGCTCAAAAAGGGGGTTACCTGGAAAGTATTCCGGAAGTTTTGAAAATTGGAGATTTTATAGACTTTGACGGGCTCTTTTCGAATTTTTACTTTGCCACCTCGTATCTTTGCCGCTCGCGCCGCCATATTGGAAGAACGGCGCTCAAAAACAGTTTTTTGACAATAACTCCTTTCCAACTCATTTTACGATGAAAATAGTTATGTGATATATTATACTAGAGAAAATTTCCTAAAATTTTTTGATAACCTTTTTTTTTGTAAAATCAATAGTTTCAGCGTACGAGCGCCACAAAGGCCAAATAACTCATTTCCACACCATCATGAGGTAGAGTAAGTGGCGCGTTTTTTTTAAAAAAAGGTTAGTAGGTACATAAATTGTAGGAAATTTTCTCTGGTTAATTTATTACTATTTTTATCTTAAAATGAGTCGGAACGGAGTTATTCTCAAACAAATGTTTTTGAGCGCCATTTTTCCAATATGGCGGCGCGAGCGGCAAAGATACGAGGTGGCAAAGTGAAAATTCGAAAAGAGCACGTCGAAATCACTGTCGTGTTCCGGAAGCTAGAGATAAGAAAGCCAGTGCCTCCGAATAAATACTTTATAAAATAAAAAAAAATAAAAAATATATTTATTACATTAGACAACATCAAAATACATTGCTCTGATCCCAAGTAAGTAGCTAAATCACTCGTATTATGGAAATCAGAAACAGACCAGACACAATATCGAAAAGTTCGTTTTCGACATTAACCTAACCAATATCGAACCCGCGACTTCAAAGTTAGCGCCGCCCAAAGTCTGGCGTGCAAGCCACTCGGCTACGGAGGTCGACAAAAACATGTATTAAATAAAAGCATGGTAAACATTTTGGTCCACATCTATTGTTATCCATTTTAATTTTATATTTATCCTACTAATGTTATAAATGCCAAAGTTTGTGTGTATGTTCGTATATTTGTTGCTTCTTCACGCTGCAACGGATGGATGGATTTGGATGAAATTTGGCATACAGATAGTTTACAACCTGGAATAACACATAGGATACTTTTTATCCAGATATTCCCACGGGAACGGGAACCACGCGGGTGAAACCGCGAGCGGCCGCTAGTTTAAATATAGATACTAAAAAACATCTATTCAAAGCTCGTAACGGCGCAGTCGTACACAGTTAAACAAACTCTTCCGATCCAACCTGAACCCCTCGAAGTAGCTAGTAGGTCACGGGAACACGCACTAGTGCGTGATGCCGTTCCCTCTAGAAAACCTCTGACGGTGATTCATTTCACACGGCTCGAGGAACCCATTAGGTTTCTTGCCGCCCCCAAAAAGCTCGGTGAAGCTGAAAATGCCCAGTGGCAATCAGAACACTCTCTCAAAATAAAGAAAAAAGAATACCTACTTTAAACCATAATGAAATTAATTAAAAGACTAGCGGCTGCTCGCGGTTTCACCCACGGTCCCGTTCCCGTGAGAATATCGGGATAAAAAGTATCCTATGTTTTAATCCAGGTTATAACCTATCTGTATGCCAAATTTCATCCAAATCCATCTATCCGTTACAGCGTGAAGAAGCAACAAATATACACACACACAAACTTTCGCATTTATAATATTAGTGTGATACGCTTTCTTTCATAGAGCAACACGGGCCTCCGGCGGACCGGAGGGGAGTGGCCATAGCGTTTATTCCCGATATAGATTTGTCTGTCATTTTTTGCGGGGGGTGAGGCAGCTACATTGACAAGTTGCGACTGCCGAGGCTGCGACATTGTCGATATGCATGTATCGATAAGTTCGAGAACTTGGTTAGGATAATGGTTTAAAAGTGGGACACAGGTGAGATGTTATAAAAAGGATTTATTTATTACGATATCATTCAGAATCTGTTCAAAAAGTCAGTTTACATGGGTAAGTTACAAAAGTTATTAAATAAAGAAATATGAAAGGATTATCGAATGTTGATGTTTTACCTAGAACCCGTTTTTAATAAAACAAAACTATGCACAAATTAATTGATTTTTATTTCTGCTGAATTTTTCATATAAACTGACTTTTTATAATATTATGAAATAATGATATAATGTATCAAAACAATAATAACATAAACTACTTATATAATAAAATCTTTAGACACTACATATAGCGTCATCTAGTTCCAAACTAAGCAAAGCTTGTGCTATGGATACTAGACGACTGATATTAAATACATATACTTATACTTTTTTTGTAAACAAACTTATAATACATACAAACAAACACACTTAGACCGAAGGCAAACAACATTTATGTGATGAACTTAGGTAAGTTCATCAAATAAATGTTTGTCTTCTGTGGGAATCGAACCCACAACCCCGAGGTCAGTAGTCCACTATGTACACCACTGGGCCAAGGAGGTTGTCATTTAGTAATATATTTAATTAGGAACAACTTTTACGGATCTACTTGCGTTTATTTTACACATTACTTATTTAATGTTTATCCTGACGTTTCGGACCCTTTGCATCCTTTGCTTTGGGTCCGTGGTCACAGGGAGATTGAGGTGTTGGTCATCTCATAATTAGTTGGTAGCTTGTATACCCTCATTTAAATTTAATCAGGTGCGTTGCGTTTTACGCAGAAAGAGCTTACAGTATCTTTTGGTCTGGCAGTATGGTGTTGGGGCTTGGATTTAATATTTTGTATGATGGGATCCCAGGCTGGTGGTAGATTCCAACCATCTTCTCTATTAAAATTAGGATGTTTTTTAATTTCAATAGCCTCGCGTATCATCCTAGGGATGAATCGTTGTTCTCTAGCGAGTATTTGTGGTTTATCAAATCTGATGTAATGGTTGGGCCCCTATAGGAAATGTTCGCATACGTCAGACTTATTTTCGCGCCTATGCTTGACGTCGGCTATATGTTCTTTAACGCGGGTTCCTACCCTTCTCTTTGTTTGCCCGATATAAGAAAGCCCACAGTCGCAGTCCAGTTTGTACACGCCTGCATCTTGAAGGGGTATGTTGCACTTGACAGGTCGTAAAAAATGGTTGATCTTCTTCGGCGGCTTGAAGTAAGTGTTGATTGAAGCTCGCTTTAAGATATGTCCAATCTTGTCAGTGACACCTTTCATATATGGAAGTACAGAAGGTTGGCGCTCGACTGTGGTTGGTTTATTGCGTTTTTTGTGACAAAGCCGTGGTACTTTCAGTTTATTATCCTGTAGTACGTGCTTGACATGCTGAAGCTCAGAAGCCAGGTGTTTGGTGTCACAGATGCCGCGTGCTCTCTCAAACAAAGATTTCCCTATAGTAGCCAACTGTCTAGGATGGTGGTGAGAATCACCATTGAGGTACTTATCTGTATGGGTTACTTTACAATACACAATGTGACTCAAACTATGGTCCGGATTCCTGATGATTAAAATATCCAAGAAAGCTAGCTTTCTATCTGCCTCTAACTCCATTGTGAATTGTATTTTTGGATGTATGGAGTTAAGATGATCTAGAAAAGCAGATACTTTATCAGTTGGTAGGATAGTGAAAGTGTCATCTACGTACCGCTTGTAGAACCTAGGGGTTACCGGTGCTGTGCTCAGGGCACTCTCCTCGAAGCCTTCCATAAAGATATCGGCGACGACGGGTGAAACAGGGGAACCCATGGCAACACCCTCTACTTGCAGGTAGTAAATGTCATTCCACAAAAGAAATTACGCGAAAAAAAAATGCGTAAAATAAACGCGAGTAGATCCGTAAAAGTTGTTTCATTTCATAGTGTAGTGTTCGCGAAAACTTTAGAAAAAAATATTTAATTAGTTTTATTTAACTTGAATCAATTTTAACAGATACGTATCATTATTGTACTATATTAAAATATATTTCACTATATTAGAAAACATTACCTAATCTAAAAATGATTAAATGCATGAGAGACGTGGCTGTATAGACTTTACCTTTGTCATTTTTATCGATGAAAATGATAACAACACTATCGCTCAGTGACAGCGTGAACTTGGATACAGACTCGCATCAGTCGTTTGACCGATCCACATATTGTACAAAGGCAAGCGGCCTCAGTTGGTAAACAAATCCGAAACAACACGGCCGCTTATTGTTGTATTTTTTTGAATAAATAGAAATATATAGTAATAATGTGATCTAAATTAATTACATATGAAAGGTAACGCCATCTTTTTGTAAATTTGACGTGGCAGATCTCTTTTTGCAGCAAAAAACTGAACAATTCGGCATTTTTCTAGGATGTCGTTTTAACCGCGCAACTAGATTCAGTCTAGTGAGCAGTGCGGCTGCAACTAGTTTTATTGTACGCATAGGTCCGCGTGGACTTGTACTTTGACAGAGGGGAACGCCTGCGTATGGCTACTCCCCTCCGGTCCGCCGGAGGCACGTGTTGCTCTATGGCTTTCCTTAAATATTAGTTTTTTTTTAGTTTTTTTATATTAGAAGGAGGCAAACGAGCAGGCAGGTCACCTGATGGGAAGCAATCACCGCCGCCCATGGACACCCGCAAAACCAAAGGAATCACAGATGCGTTGCCGGCCTTTAAGGGTGCGCCGTCCGTAAGTGACAAGTGTCATATGTTTTATTTGAAATGTCGTCGTCCATATTTATTTGATGCCGCGCGGCCATACTAATTTTGTACGGGGAATTTAAGGTGCTTAATAAAAAATATTATTTAAATAACCACTTGATGAATCAAAAATGTGGTCTAGCAATTTGTAGTTTATCCATTGATGATTGTTTAGACAAAATCAGAGGTACAATAATTTAGATAAACTATAAGAAATCTACTAAACGCCGCCACTCGTTTTCATGATCTTTGCCCAACTTTAAATGATATTGTAGAAAAAACTATAGCGTGTTATGAATTTATGGTTCTGACAAATTGTAAACACGTTCCCTATGATACTAAATATATATTTTGTTCATTTAATACGATAGTATTTTCAATTATATTTACTTAACCGTAACTGCATTTTTGGCATTTTTTGGTCGGCCCACCCTTAAGGAAGGAATAGGCTCGTTTTTTTAAGATCCCTAAGTCGTATCGGTCCGGAAATACCACCGCTGAGAGCTGGTTCCACAGCACTGTAGTTCGTGGTAAAAAATTACGTGAGAAACGCACAGTAGTAGATCGCCATACAATTAACATACAACATCTCTGTAATTCCCGGTTTCGAATCCCGCTCGTGGAATTTTTTCAACGCTTTGTAATTTGTTGGCAACAAGATTTGCGTAAAATTATATATAAACATGGTTACTCATAAAATAAGAAAGTTAAACATACTCGAAAGTTACATATAAAATTGATGCGCCAACCTCGCTTCCGCTTAATATAAAACAAGGATTTTTTTCTCTAACATCCTGTATATACAGTATAATATGTACCTGAAGAAAATCAGTAATTTACTTGAAACGGTGAAAGGGGACGCCTGTGTATGTACAGTCTAGTTTTTGATTAACGAGTTGTTTCAGCAAATTGTTTGATAAATATATCTTTAAATAATTACAAAATAGTAAAAACATACACAAAGTCACAAACTTTAACCTCTTTATTGATAGTATAGATTATTTTATGCCTACCTACGAATTTATGGCTTAGTGAATTTTTATATCTATATCTATATAATATTATAAAGCTGAAGAGTTTGTTTGTTTGAACGCGTTAATCTCAAGAACTACTAGTTCGAATTGAAAAATTATTTTTGTGGTGGATAGTCCATTTATCGAGGAAGGCTTTAGGCTATATAACATCACGCTGCGACCAATAGGAGCGAAGCATCAGTGAAAAATGTTGCAAAAACGGGAACAAGAGCCTAAAAAATTAAAAATGCTGCCGAAGGTAGGTACACAGCACAGCTAGTAAAATATAAAAATTCACTAAGGCATCAATTCGTAGGTGCCTGCTCATGAACATATCTGAAAAAACTGGAAAATTTCTTCAATACATTTTCAACCGTATACCTAAGTAATAAAGTTCAAAGCCTATTGGGGAAATTTGACAGTTTGTGATAGTCTGATGTAGTGTTGCCAACTTTTTTTAGACCAAATAAAGTATTTTATAGGGAATTAATTAAAAAAATATATTATATAAAAAAAAATATTTTTATTTCTTATATAAATATTTAAGAAATAAAATATGATAAATGTATAAGCTATGATAATAAGGGCGTGTACCGTTTAAGATAATAGATAACTAGGTACTGATTTTAGCTACTTTGCTAATAGTAGTTTCGCCTACTATAATATATTTTTAAAATAATCAAATCAAATCAAATCAAATAATTTATTTTGCACACTGTTACACAGAGAAGCGTTATAAAAATAAAAAGAAGCATAAAGATATTATGGTGAGCAGTGAAACAGCGGCAAAAAAGTCTCCGGCTCAGCATGTGTCAGAGCATTAGCAAAACCATCGCCATGACGCTGATGTTCAGACGGAGGCCGAGTTGCATTCTTATAGAGTAAAATAATAGTAGTTAGACACCTAAAATAGTAGGATACTACATTATATAATAGGATTGGCAACCCTAGTCTGATGAGCTGTGCTGCCCCCCTAGACAAGTGGCAAAACGCTAATAGAATAGAAATAAAATAGAATTATTATTGTACGGGACTGACATAAGTCAACGATAGCAGAATGAACGAGAGTGCGGCAACTTCATACAAGAGCTCCGACACGCACGCACACAAGCTCGTAGTTTCCCTACATTAGCACACAGTAAAAAGCACGGGAAAGGAGTACGCGATGACGCGGGCTGTCCCCGCAAACGCGGATCGGGCAGCGTATGTTGCTGTAGTAACGGAGAATAACAAGTATGTCACTGAGCGCTGCCGATCAGTATACACGTATTTTTCTTGGTTTGGGTGTCGCGATTGCGAGTTTTGTTGCATATAGGTGGGTGCCTATTGAATTGCATATAGGTGGGTGACTATTGAAAATGTCTGGGAAAAAAACCTGTTGTGTATGAGGATGTCTCAACACACACAACCATAATCCCAGTTTGTCCTTTTTTACTTTGCCGACAGATATAACAAGGTAAGTTTACAATATAAAAGACACCCAAATTCACACAATAATAAATTAACTATGTGTGACTCAACCCTAGCCGGTAATAGGCCACTAATTTACATACTCGTAGAACAAGGGTACGAAGAACCGGTTCACACGCGCTCTACACCAGGTACAGACATGTACCTGGGCGCTTCTCTCATCTTCCACGGCCCGGTCCACCCGAGCCGAGGCCCGTGCCTTTAGAGGCGCCCTCGGGTGGTTCCGCCCCCCGATCCGATCCGAACCCTTCGGAGACTCTGAGAGGGCACGGGGACGCGCACTTTTAAGTGTGCGATGCCGTACCCTCTAGAAATCCTCCGAAGGTGATTCAAAACGGCTGGAGGTACCCTTTACGTACCTCGCCGCCCCAAAAAACCCCGGTGAAGCTGAAAATGCCCCCTGTGGCAATCACCAGTCTCTTGCCAAAAAAAAAAATCGGTACGTCGATTCAAGGTCACGGCACTGGTTGCCGCACTCTCGTTCTCTCTGACGATAGGTATAAATGACGTTTATGTCAATCCTATACAATAATCAATCTATTTCATTTCTATTAGTGTTATAATCACGCCTTTTTCCCATAAGGGAAAGAGGCGTGATTATATGTATGTATGTATATGTAGTGTTATGCCACTTGGCTAGGCCCCCCTAGCCAAGTGGCGTAACACTAATAGAACTAATAGAAATGAAGGCTTGTGTAAGTCTAAAACTTATCCTCAAATGGGTTAAAACAGCCAACATGGACATTTTTGTCTCCACCAAAATATAGCAAAACCAAGCCAGTATGTTACGCAAACATTATACATTTCACCTAATTTGGATTCCCCACAAAATGCTTCTTTAATCCACGCTTTCAGACACCCCGCCCGCACACAGTTAATAATAAATTTTAAAACACTCCTTCTAACGAGGGAAGTTTCGCCTCCCGCCATTTTGTCTTAGGATCGCGTAATTTTTTTTATATTTTTTGGGTTATTTATGACCAATTCTCCATTGTAAGTTGGGTCATAACTCGGATAAAATTGCGTTTGATTTAGCAATTTGTCTGACAACGATTTAGTGCGTGAATCTCTGTGAGAGAATGCCTTTTTGTAAGATGTTTTGTTGGGAGGCCCAATAGCTTTGAGTAGACCATTTCTCTTTTACGACAATCGAACCTATTTTAGACTTTTTTCTTGGTAATTTTATCAGCGAAGCCTTTAGGAAGAAATTATGTCTTATCGGGATGTTGTATTGAAAGTAGGCCTATTTGACTAATTTTTACAGTACCTACCTATTTAAACTGATTCTATTGTAATAGATAGATAGATACTATAGGGAACTCCACTAGGATATCAAATAAGAATATCAGTTGCACTTAACTTAGTGTATTTTAATAAAAACATTACATTAGATTAAATCGATCAGAGCACCTCGGCTCTTAGCCGGGCTCTCTAGCTCCTCTCTACGACTGTGTCAAACCGTTGCAAACCTTTTTAATTTTACATGTTCGATGATTCAAATATATTCAATCAGACTAAAGAGGCTTACATACAAATCTGTAACTACCTAGGTACTTCATCACCATAAAGTAATCTATAAGTTAGTTTTTGAAGATTTATAATGTATAATTCTGTTTAATTGCATAATAGTTTCTTTAACTAAGCAACCTATGGTTAGTTGGTTTCATTTCAATATGGTTAGTTGTTGTATAGTTTATTAATTAATATCACAACGATTCAAAACCAATGAGTCAAAACTAACAGTCAATGTTATTGTAACACAAGCGCCATCTATGATTTTACAAGGTAACCACCTTTGTGTGGGTTTACGTGGTGCGTGCTTTGAGACATCGATCTTGATGCAGCTGTTTATTTTCTATTTTGCTATATCGCCGATAGATGGCGGTAGTACCTAGTTAGAACTTTTTCACAATAACGAAAAAACCCAAATTATTTTTTTACCATTATTCTATCAATACGATGAACAGACAATTTTAAAAATTCTGAAACAATTAAAAATTGATAATATTTGGGTAATCACGTTTTTAATGTTTTACAGTCTTACAAATAAAACATGCTTAGATGATGATTAAAAATGTTGCAATTGCTTAAATTTTAATATCTACGACATTATAGTTAAGGTTAAGGCGACGCATAGCAAATTTACGTGCGGGGATCTTGATTTTTCCCAACAATTACAAAACATATGAAAGTGATATTTGATGATATGATTTTTCATTTAATTGACTTCATTTTGCTAGTTGCAGAAAAACGATTTATCAACTTTTATAACAGAGAAAAAAACATCAGAGTAACCTCTTTTAAAACATAGATTTGCATTTTACAGGCTAACTAGACCGATTTAAGCATCTAAATTTTCTTAGTAGATTAGTCTTAACACACACTTCAAAATTGTAGTTCATTTTTTCAAAATAATTTGTAGTTTTAATTTGAAGAAAAAGAAATCAGTTTTTCATATGGTACGGGGCGCAAACGCTCCGTAGGTATTAGATTAATTGTTTAGCGGTGCGTCGTCTTAAGCAACTTTCGCAAAGGCCAGTCATCGGATGAGTGATCAAAAGTGTATCATCTCGGGCTCCTCCGTGCTTCGGAAGGCACGTAAAGCCGTTAGTCCCGGCTGCACTAGCAGTCGTTAGTCCAACCACCACACCGCACTGGGCCCGCGTGGTGGTACCTACTTATATGACCCGTTCTTCCCGTGGTGTTTCCATCTAGGGAATGCTCGCGCCCCAGCAGTGGGAACATAAAAATGAACTGGGAAGCAGCTCTTCTTTATCTCACCAGCTGACATTGCTAGTGGTAAGACCTAAGCCCAACAGTGGCACGTTTAAACGCTTATGAATGGTCAATGACTGTTCAGTTTTTCTCTAGCAGTGCATAGGGTATTCAGTTTGATTCCCGTTTGAGCCGGTTTTGTTGCGCCTTTTTTGGCTGGCTCCTTTACCACTCCATTCATAATTTCGTTGCTGCATCAAAGTGAAACCAGTTCTGATTGGATGGCTGCAAGGCGGGAGAGGTTAGCGATTGGGTGTTTTGTTTGAAATATTTAAAAATAAATAAACAATTACCTACCTAATCGTTGTCACATAAAGTACCTACAAGTAATAATTCAAAATTCAAAATTCAAAATCATTTATTCAGTTTAGGCTACAAATAGCTCTTATGAACGTCATTTTATGCCATCGGTTCGTAAGTCTATCTACTATGGGCGGGAGATCTTGTACTGAGAAGAACCGGCAAGAAACTCAGCAAGTGTCAAGCTCTTTTCCCCCTTACAGCGTCAAAACTATTGGAAAATGCCCTATCACAAAAGGACACTTTTCATAATAAATAAATAAAACACAAAATGTAAAGGACAATCACAACATGCAAAAAAAAAACACAAAAAAATAAAAAATAACTAAATAAAATATTTAAGTCTGCAAAAACATAATTTACCAGTTTAATTTTTTATAATGTCAAAAGTAAAAAATAAAAGACTAAAAACGACGAAAGGCGAATCTAAACTCGTCGAATCCAATCTGCAGGGTCTTGAACATCGACGCAAGGTTGCAAATCTTTCGGCATTTTATCGGGAAAACTTCGGGAAGAAGATCGGGTTGGACCCTTGCGATGGGCTGATTCCACCTTCTCCTTTTTATCTCCGGGGAGCTAGACGCGGGCTGCGATCACACCTTTTGCGACTTTCTTCTGTGCTTATGCTGTCAACATACAGCCTATACGTACTGTCCTTCTTCTGTGCCTATACGCACAAAGCGCTTTACGTCATCATTTTTGATGTCGGCACCGCTAAGGAGATGGAATTCCCTTCCTGCGGATCCGATTCCTGATTCTGGACATTTTCAAAGCACATGCATTATCTAGGCAAGTATGCTACATTCTCAGCCGCGTCACTACCTTCAGATGAGATTGCGGTCAATGCTTGCCTATTAACCACTACCATCTACTAACGTCTCATCATCATCATCATCTCAGCCAAAAGACGTCCACTGCTGGACAAAGGCCTCCCCCAAATAATCATGGGGGGTATTTGCCGTAATCGCCACGCTTGGCAGGCGGGTTGGCGATCGCAGTAGGTTGAGGGTAACCTCAGAGAGATGCTGCTGCCCATCCTCTGAAATGGTCCCTTAGTCGGCTTTTACGACACCCACGGGATGAGATGGGGTGGTGCAATTCTTTATCCCCGACACCACACAGGGAAACGACTAACGACTGCTTGTCAGATATTGCGCGGTGTATGTGACTGCCCGGAATTAGTGGCTCAAGTGGTGAGACTATCCGTTCCCGAAGTACCCAGATACTCTCTAAGACCCCGTAGTCACACCCTGCTGGCTGTGCCCCGGGCGCGCACTGTGGCGCACACTAACTCTCCTCTCATTCGAGCATTAAAATTATTAAATGAGCTCCTGGTATCATCACCAATGTGTGATCTGTTTGCTGACAGATGGAGGGAAGTGTGCAGAGAACTTAGAGCATTAAAGGCAGAGAATGTCTGAGGTTTTGTGAGATGATTGATAATGTTAGAAATAGTACTATATGTTAGTTATTACATTATTAATATTATTATTATTTTTAACTTTAACTTCTAAATCTCTTTTTTATTACTTTTTACTTTTGCTGTTATTTTTATTGTAGTGTACAACTTACATGTAATAGCAACATTTTTTGTTTTTTGTATAGCACAGCGTATTGGTGTCATACTGTAATGTTGTGTTATTATTTACATAAATAAATAAATAAATTATTTTTTAAAAGTGTGTAGGTTTGTTATTTCTTTCAAATCTCATGACTTGCGCCGCACACACCTGCGCACGAACCAGTTGCATCGCAATAATAAAACAACGACCGCTTCCTGCGAGTGTGTGAACGAGCGGTACCACATACCACAGAATAGTACAGAAGGGCGGCTCCGGCCAATAACGATTTTAAATACCTACGCTCGGTCGGTTAATTTAGTTTTCAAGACCACCAGTGATTGTTTACACAAGAATAAATATTTTTATGGCTACGGAAACCGATTTGCAGACTATCACAGCATTAGTAAAAAATATAGTGATGCACAAACAAAATACACGTAGGTATAACTACCTAAATATATTAATCTTATCAATAATTAATAATAGAACTTATTTATGTTAATTAATTAATTACTTAACTTAATATTTTAACAATATTGGTCAAAGTATTCTTTGACATACCTACTTAACATTATTAAAAGTCGCCGGCGGCGCGGCGCGGCGCGGCGTGGCGTCTGTTAATGATTTTTTATGTTTAAGAATTTAAAACAAAACCAAAAAACGTCAACTGATTTCTATTTATTGTCGTATGAAAAAATTTTATGAGTTTTTATTAGGGTGCGGAGGCACGAATTAATTAAATTACATAGAACAGTACATAATTATATTGTTATAATTATTATAATGTAACTTGTAAATGATGTAAATTTGCAAATTTAGAATAAATTCTTTTTCTGCTGTGTTTTTTTTACATGTTGTGATTGTCCTTTATATTTTGTGTTTTATTTATTTGTTATGAAAAGTGTCCTTTTGTGATAGGGAATTTTCCAATACTTTTGACGCTGTAGGGGAGAAAAGAGCTTGACACTTGCTGAGTTTCTTGCCGGTTCTTCTCAGTAAAAGGTCTCCCGCCCATAGTAGACTTAGAAACCGATGGCATAATGACGTTCATAAGAGCTATTTGTAGCCTAAACTGAATAAATGATTTAGAATTTCACCTTTCATTGTGTGGTTACATGTAGCCGAGATCACCGTACGGATGCGTCCATGTGTACGTGTGCCTGCATCGCTCGTTTGTATGGAGCCGCCCTTCTCTACTCAATTCTTCTGTGGCGGTACATACAATTTCATTCACCACGATAATGGCCGGTATTCTCCGCCTTTTGTGGTAGTGCTATTTTTAGAGTTCGTTCGTCAGTAAGTAAAAGTAAATTGACTATGCCGTCTCACTGCTGGGCTAGCGAAAGAAATAGTCGTTAAAATTGAATGGTGTTGGTTTAATCACCACGCTTGCCGAAGATGAAATCATCATTATCATCAGCTCATTTTATGTCCCCCACTGTTGGGGCGCGAGCCTTCCCTATGGATGGATAGGGAGAACGGGCTATAAGGGAGGCCCAGTGTGGATTGGTGGTTATTAACGACTGCTGAAGCAGACGGAGCTGAAATGATAAATTTTTGGTTGCCTATCCGATGATGCCTTTGAAGTATACAATCACCACTCTTTTTTATCGGTGACTGTACCTCCGAGTTCATAAAACCATGGGTGCCGAATTGGGAAGGTGCGAAACGAAACTAACCCCTGCGAAAGTTGTTAAACCTTAGCAAATATAATAAATACAAACATAAATTAGTTTATTTGCTTTAAATAGGGTGTTTACAATTTGATGTTCTAAATTTAATAAAACGGGACTTAACTTATTTAGCCATATTACATAGCATTTAGGATACCTACTAAGTTCAACATTAAAATTCACATTAAATCACAATTATAGCATCGGAAACAAAAATTCAATAATAATACAAACTCTTACAATAAAATTACTTAAAATAAAATTATACCACGCATATGACATAAAAAAAATATATCTTAGAATGTCAAGAATATTTATCCTTGACATTCTAAAATATATTTTTTGTGTCAAAAATATCAACGAATACAATAAAAAAATGAAAAAAAAGTGACACAATATTGACATGGAGTTAGTGTTCCAAAAATTCCTTTATCGAGTAAAAAGCCTTTTCCAATAAAACGACTGCACTCACAGACCGGGCGCGTTAACCATTGCGCCATTGAGCTCCTCAAAAAAAGATTAAAAAGTATAAATAATATAATCCTGACCTTAAGATGCACTGTAGTCCAATGGCCCCCTGCTCCTTGTTGACGAGACATACGCCGGCGCCCGCCGCCGTAGCACTTACTATTAGCGTCTTTCTTGATTAACCGTTAAAGTAAAGTAAAGTAAATTTCATAAATAAATAAATAAATATTTCGCACTACCGATGTTATTAAAGCAAATAATCGATTAAACAAGCCTTTGTGCCGTGTACCAACCGACGGCCGTAGTCCGTGAGCCAGCGACAGATTTTCATGATTAAGGTTCTCTCAGTCGATAACTTGTAAAATTCCTCAGAGTTGTATCATGAAGCGTTGTGAACGTCAGCTGCGGCTCCGAGGGTGGGTTGAGCAGTGGTAGCCGCCCCACGTACGTAATAAAAATAAATATTTTGAATTATTTATTCCAGACTAAAAATTCTTCAAAATAAAGTTAGCCCAATATTTTTAAGAAACAAAATTGCCAGCTAATTATAAAGTGGTGGATTATAGGTACCTTTCGTTTTTTTCTACACACTAACCGCCTTACAAATAAACAAAGAATAAAGTCCGAATAGTTATTCCGTGTTTTGTTCCTGTCATGTAAACGTCATTTCAATTTAGAGTAAGAGACAAAACACGGGCATAAGGCCCTAAGTTTTGACCACTAAGTTTAGACCAAGAAAAAAAACTACCTAACTAATTACTTCATCATCATCATCATCATCTCAGCCAAAAGACGTCCACTGCTGGACAAAGGCCTCCCCCAAGGAGAAATAAAATAAAATAATTAATAATTAATAATTACTTAGGTATAACAAATAAAAGCGGTTGCTTAAGCGTTTAAAACTGTTACAATTACAATTGGGCTAGCCATAAGTAAGGCTGTCTCTCAAAGGTACCTACTACATGAAACAAACCGTTTGTCAACACCTCACCACAAAGTAAGAAGGCCTACAGCAGGTAAGCTCATACAAACGCGGTCGAGTAACGCTAGGGTTGCCAACCATACTTTAAAATAACGTATCCTACGTTATTTTCCATCCCCAAACTTTATTCTTTTTAATAAAAATAAAGTATGGAAAATACTTTATTTCCGACTAATGCGTGCGCTTGAACGGAATATTCCTGTTGACTTAATATCTGAACTACTGAATGATACTCAGACTCAGGTGAAGTGAAACAGAACGCAACGCTTAAATAATTAAATATGGAAAATACTTTATTTTTTCTTCAAATCCTTTTTTTTATAATAGTTAGTGATAGATTTACTTTAAATTCCTGAAAAATAGTTGGCAACCCTAAGTAACGCACACATAGACAACCTGTCACGGACACGGGATCTGCGCTAGGCCTGTCCCGAGATCCTTGTCCGTGAGAGGTTCTACCAAGTGTTATTAAATTTCGCAAAACCTAAAATCGATTCCATTTCCGATTACATTGATAAAAAATACGGGTCAGATTTTAGTATAAAAAAAATAGTTATGCCGCTTTCAAATTTACTTTAAGTACATCATTTTTCAGTTCAGTCGACGACACGTATGCAAGTTGCAATTACAGTTTGAATGCAATCGCGCAATTAGATCGCGCATAATTATACCATTGTAGTTTCTAATTTGGGAGAAATTCAAGGAAATAAAAAAGCAAATCTTTTCTTAATTAATTCGCAAAAATATAATTTGATATGTTTTTATTAAGTTTTGCGCTGTTTAATTAACAGGTTGTATATATTGCAAACGATATCACTTTTTACCTCTTCACATTCGACGTGAAGTGAATGACGCTTGTTTTATATCTAAACTCGTTAACGGCAATATCGACTGTCCGGAATTACTATCAAAAATTGGTCTTCGCACAAATATACTGCTGCGTCCACGCCCATTGCTTCACATACCTTTGTTCGTACAAATTACCGAGAAAATACTTTCCTAATGCGCAGTTGTGTTACTTACAACAGGTATAGCACTGAACACGACTTGGATCTGTTCTCGACAAGCACAGCGACTATTAGGGGAACTGTATGTCAAAATTTATTTTCTTAGGTAGCAATTATCATTTTTAAAATATATATATGTTACGTATTACTGAACAGCAGTATTTGACACTGACGTGACAGTGTACTTTGTTGTATTTCTATTTTACTTGTTTTTGTAATTCTTTTTATTTTGTCTTTGTAATTTTGTGTTTACCAATGGTTTACTTGTGGGGGTTTGTAATTAGCTTTAAGATTTTACATAGTTTAATATTTTTTGTTTAAACAGCTGTAAACCTTCCTTAAAAATAAAATAAATAAATAAATATGTTGCGTTGCTTAAACGCGTTTGTGTGACACTTCCCTTCTGTGGCTCTCATTGCTTTGTGCCCGCGCCGCCCCGACCCTCAACATCATAAATTAATTCCGTTTGTCCGGTGACAGCCGTCATCACACGCCGGCCCAGCATTGTTGAAGGTTAATTGGGTTTCGATCAGTTATGGGGGGAAGCGTGATTGTTTGTATCAACTGCCACTGTTCCTTGGGTGCGTGCGATTTTAAAATGAGTCCACATTAACATGTTACATAACTATGTCATTATAATAATGTTACAATACAACTAAGTGCCTTACAAATAAACAAAGAATAGGGTCCGAATAGTTATTCCGTGTTTTGTCTCTTTTACTCTAATTTGAAATGACGTTTACATGACTCTCCTCTCATTCAAGTAAACTTTAGTGACCCGACGCTGCATTTAGCTTATTAGTGCATGACATTAATCAAAGTGAAGTTCCGAGGTGGAAAAGATACATCTTGGAAACTTTGTCCTTAGCCATCTCTTACGACATATACTGCGCCCCGTACTATAAGAAAAACGGTTTTTTTTCTTTCAAATTAAAACTACAAATTATTTAAAAAAAAATGAACTACAATATTGAAGTGTGTGTTAAGACTAATCTACTAAGAATTTAGATACTTAAATCGGTCTGGTTAGCCTGTAAAATGCAAATCTATTTTTTAAAAGAGTTTAATTTGATTTTTTTTTCTCTGTTATAAAAGTTGACAAATCGTGTTTCTGCAACTAGCAAAATGAAGTCAATTAAATGAAAAATCATGTCTTCAAATATCACTTCCATATGTTTTGTAATTGTTGGGAAAAATCAAGATTCCTGCCACGTAAATTTCCAATGCGTCGCCTTAAAAGCGTTTACGCCGCACACTAGCGCCGCCAATGAAAAAAAAAACATACCTAGTAATTAGAGATAGAAAATCAAATTATGCTCAACAAACTATTTGAATGAAGTAATTTAGCATTTTTACGTCACCTAATTAACACCTGACATGTTATGGTTTAGTTAAATATGGCGTTATAGTTAAAAGTGGCCGTAACGTCTTGCTAAATTACTTCATTCAAATAGTTTGTTGAGCATAATTTGATTTTCTATCTCTAATTACTAGATATGTCTGTATGATTTTTCCCATCTCTCACCCCTCCCCCCTCCCAATTCCTACTCCCTCCTCAAGATCCAACTCCTTCCTCAAGGTTGGCAACGCATCCGCGATTACTTTGGTTTTGCGGGTGTCCATGGGCGGCGGTGATTGCTTTCCATCAGGGGATCCGCCTGCTCGTTTGCCTCCTTTTAATATTAAAAAAAAAAAGTTTTTTTTTTTTATTAGTGGCGCTAGTGTGCGGCGTAAACGCTCTTACTATAGCATGGGATTTTATCAATATTTTATTTATGAGCCAAGTGGCAAAGATCTCAGCCTGGCCTCCACCTGTATTCAATGTCCTGGGGGCCTAGTGTGACTTCTGTTTACAATCCGCATTCATTTGATTAAGTTTACGAAAACGAAAATTAGTATGGCATTGAAGCAGCGCCTCCTGGCGGCATACGAGAGGAGTTAACGTTTTGCCATACGAATTCTTGTTTTTAACCGACTCCAAAAAAGTAGACTGATAAAATTGCACTAAAAAGTAAAAAATAAGCGTTAGACTTATATAGACAATATTTTTATTAAGAAAATATATAGGTACAATTATTGTTATTTTGGAGTCGGTGCCAGCCAAGGTAACTTTAACATAAACATTTAACGACATACTATATATTAAAATCATAATAGTACATTCATGAAATTCCTTATGCATGAAATTTTGACTACAAACGCGGACTGGCACCGGCTCCAAAAACTTCGTTGGCTGGCACCGGTTCCAAAAATAACAATAATTGTACCTATATATTTTCCTAATAAAAATATTGTCTATATACTTAAGTCTAACGATTGTTTTTTACTTTTTAGTGTAATTTTATCAGTCTACTTTTTTAGAGTCGGTTTTTTTTTGTTAAAATTATCGTTAACGTGATCGAAAGGCGAAGGAAACTCGCAGTTAGCACCCTGGTGGGGAAATGTGTGTTAAAAATAAATAACAATAAAAAAAAATGCATTTATTCTCTCTTACTGAGTCCTTACCACTATACGTGTAGGTGTACACAAAATATTTATGGCTCAGTGTTGTTTTATTTTTTTGAGGAAACTTGCTGTTTTCCACTGGGAATTTTCACCATCACCGGGCTTTTTTGGGGACACAGTGTTTCGCGTAGACTAGGTGGACAAAATATATTTTTTACCACTTTTGTGTAGCACCGCCTTGATACATTAATTTAATGACCATTTGGATAATTTTATCAACATTACGGAATGATGATGTATTAAAAACAAGAAAAAAGACGAAAATCTTAAAATAAATATATAATACTAGCTGACCGGCGGACTTCGTACCACTTTGACAGTTTCCATGACAACAAAACAAACAAATCATTCGTCCGCTTAAGAACACCCGTATCCCATTTAGTTAGTTAGTTAGTTATACTGGGCTGTATCCGCACTTAGCCATTCGATTTGGCCATTGTACGTATTGTACCTTCTGCCTACTCCAACCAACCCAGATTATCCCAGAAGGCTTGCAGCCTTTTCAGGCTGCTGCAGGCTTCCGCAAGCGTTCTGGGTGTTTGGAGAAACCGTGCCCGTTCGTCTGCCACACTCCTGCACTCCATGAGCACGTGTTGTGGCGTTTCTTCCGCCTCCATGCATCCTCTGCATAGAGGGCTGTCGGTCACACCTATCGTAAATAGGTGCTTGTTTAAGGGACAATGACCAGTAATAATACCGATGATTTTACGGATCCTGTCCCTGTTTAATCTAAGGAGGTTGCGGGCAAGCTTTTTTGATGCCACCGGAACTGCATTCTTGGTTTGCCTGCTACCTACACTGTTTCTCCATTCTGTTAGATGTTCATCTTCGGTTAATTTGCGCAGCCACGTTTTTATCTGGGCCTGAGGTATGGGCAGCAGTGGTTCCGGTCCATAAACTGCTGCCATCGATCCTCTTTTGGCTAGTTCGTCAGCGGCGTCATTACCCTGTGAGTTGCTGTGTCCTTTGATCCATTGTAAAGTTACTTTGTTTGCCTCTGCTATGGATTGGAGAGTGTTATGACATTCCAGTACAAGGACAGAGGTTATGGTGTTGTTTTTTAAAGCTTGAAGTACGGATGCACTATCTGAGACAATTTTTATATTTAGGTCTCTGACAGCTCTGGCTGCAACCGCCTGTGCCGCCTTGGTGATACCAATACATTCTGCTTGAAAGATTGTATTTAACTTGTCTAAAGTTGTTGAAATTTTTATATTTAAGTCATTCGAGAAGACACCCGCTCCAGTGCCGTGTGCGGTTTTGGACCCGTCTGTGTATATCCTAACTTCATTGATGCCAGAGCTATCAACTGGTTCCGCAGTAAGTTGGATATTGTATCTTCTATCGAAGACGTGGTGACATGGTATTCTGTCCATGGGCGCTTCAAGAAACGGTATTTCTTTCAGGCTTGACCGCAGAATCTTTGAGTGTGTAGTTATGCTTTGTTTCCATAACCCGTTAGATCTTAGTCTTAAGGCTGCGCCCTTGGCTTCCTCTTGAATGACTAGATCTAGAGGTCTTAAGTTCAATATATACTCCAGAGCGGCTGATGAAGTTGTTCTCATGCACCCCGTGGCTGCTACGCTTGCTAGGCGTTGCAGACTCTGGAGTTTTGCTTTTACCGTGACCAGTTGGGTTCTGGGCCACCAGACAACTGATCCGTAGGTTAAGGAAGGTCTGATAACTGATGTGTATAACCAAAGTGTGATTTTTGGATTTAGACCCCATTTTTTCCCAACAAGTCTTCTACACTGCCCAAACGCTATACAGGCCTTCTTTATTTTTGCATCAATGTGCCTCGCCCAATTCAGTTTATTATCCAGGATGACTCCCAGATATTTTACTTGAGTTGATAGGGAGAGGTTGGTGTTAAAGAGTTTTGGTGGTTGGAGTTCTGGTAACTTCCTTTTGTTGGTGAAAAGGATAAGTTCTGTTTTTTTCGGGTTTACTGACAATTTGTGTTCGTCACACCAGTCTTCCACAATCTGAAGGGCTGAGCGCATCACTTTGCATAACACATTTTCAGCGCTCCCATTTATCAGTATTGCTAAGTCATCCGCATAACCAATAGTAGTGTATCCTCTATCATTGAGTTTGTTAATGAGGCTGTCTACTACTATGTTCCATAGAAGTGGTGATAACACCCCTCCTTGAGGGCACCCTCTAACTACTTTAGCCCTCGTAGTAGTGTTCACCACTATCTGAACCGCCCTTTTGCTAACCAGCGCAGTGATCCACTCTCTTAAGGCTGGTTCTACGTTCCGTTTTCGTAGGGCGTGGTTAATGCTGTTGTGCATGGTTTTGTCAAAAGCTCCTTCTATGTCTATAAAAGCAGCCAGTGTTGACGCTTTATTTGTGATAGCCGATTCTATTTTGTGCACTACCATATGTAGTGCCGACTCTGTTGATCTGCCTTTCCTATAGGCATGTTGTTGAGGGTGAAACGGTTTGCTTTTCAGTGTTCCATCCCTAAGGTGTCGGTCTACTAATCTTTCCAGAGTTTTTAGCAGGAATGATGTTAGACTAATTGGCCTGAAAGATTTGGCATGTGTGTAATCCTCCTTACCCGGCTTCGGTAGGAAAATTACTTTTGCCTCTCTCCAAGGTTGGGGAATATATTTAAAGGCTATGCAGGCCCTGTAGATTGGTAGTAAGTGCTTAATAACATGGTTGGGCTGCCACTGTAGTAATGCTGGGAATATCCCATCCAGCCCCGCGGACTTGAACGGTTTGAAGCTGCTCAGGGCCCATTCTATCCTGTCCGCGGTTACTATCTTATTTGCGACTTCCCAATCCTGTGCTGTTGGTGTGCCGTATTGCTCATCTACCCAACCAGGGGCTGGCGTTATTTGGCATCCTGGAAAGTGTGTTTCTAGCAGTACGGCACTGGTTTCCTCGTCTTTATTAGTGTAGGAGCCATCCTCCTTTTTTAAGGAGCCCAAAAGATTAGAGTTGTCCTTAGCCAGGATTTTCTTTAATCTTGCGGCTTGGTTTAATGAGTTAATGCTACTACAGAAATTTCGCCAGCCTTCCGTTCTCCGGAATCTGATCCGTTTTTTGTAGTGCTGTTGTGCTGTTTTATATTTGTCCCAGTCCTCATTGGCTCTGGTATTTTTGGCCCTGTTGAAAAGTGTCCTGAGTTCTTGACGAAGGCGGTCAAGTTCTGGCCCCCACCAGCGGCTTTTCTCTAGGCGTTTCGGTGTTACAGCAGGACATGCCAGCTCATAACTTCTTACGAGTGTAGAAGTCAGGAGCTGTACGTTTGCTTCTATTTTGTCGGTACTTGGAATTACGTTATTTACTTGTGTGTTACCTAGTACTTTGTTTGTTAAGTTTTTATACCTTGTTATATCTGTTTTGCGGGGGTTACGATATGGAACAGGGTCTGTTAGTTTATATTGTATTTTAAAGCATACCCGGCGGTGATCCGCAAAGGATGGTTCGTTTGAAACATGCCATCCCTCAATGAGGTTCGCCGCCGCATGTGTTGCTAAAGTAATGTCTATGATGGTTTGATACCTTGAACTAACAAAAGTAGGTTCCGTGCCTATATTCATAATGTTCAAGTTTGTTTGGAAAATATATTCGGTTAGTAACTCACCCCTTTTATTGGTATCCTTACTTCCCCACAGAGAGTGATGTGCATTGCAGTCTGCAGAGATGATCAGGTCCCATTGTTGTGCTTCGCAGTGTTGCACCAGCTCGGCTAGCTCTCTCGGAGGAACTTCACCGTCGCTCGGCATATACACTGAGGCTAGTACTAGGACAGTTTGTTTATCCGTTAGAATCTTCACAGCAGTGAGGTCTCTAGAACAGAATTGGTTAAGCAAAATGGCTGATATGGTTTTAGGCATAAAAATGCAAGTTCTTGGTTTATCGACGGTTGTATCTAGGAGCAACTTACCGCCTATGTTATTTAGACCGCAAATTCTGTTGTTTCTGATCCAGGGCTCTTGGATCAGAGCGGCGGTCTTGTTGTCTGCCTCCAGCACTCTGCGTAGCGTGGCCGCCGCTATTTGTTTGTGCTGGAGGTTGGTTTGTATGATGTTGAGGTGGTGGTTACGGGCTACGCAGGATGCCATCTTCATCACTGGAAGTGCCCCCACCCTGCAGCATCGAGTCTGTCTCCATCTCGCTCAAACCCTGTTGGGGAGCTGAGGTGGACTGCTCGGGAGTCGAGGTCTCCCTTACAGTGGCCGCGACTGAACTCGTTGCCGTTTTTGCGTCCTCGGTTTTTGTTATTTCTTCCGAGGAGAAGAAACGGATATACCCACTACCCGACATGTGGGCTATCCGGCGTTCTCTGTCGAGAATCGACTGCCGCTGGTCTTCGGGAATTCCCAGCACGAGATGGACGGCAGCCTCCTTGGAGCCTGCTTCCGTTGCCTTCTCGTCTACTGTCATTCCGTAGCACTGCCAGGAGTCAACTTTGTACCACGGGTTCTGGGCACAAAGGACTCTGTGCAGCGTAGCGGCGTCGGTGATGCGGGTGTGTAAAAGAAGCCCTGCCTTGAGCCTCTTCTTCAGCTCGGACTGTCGGATGACAGCCAGAGTGGTGCTTGGTATCGGCGATGGAATGGTCTTGACTGTTCTCTCAAGCCAGCTGAGAGCGTTCGCATCCTCGCACCACATCGCCAACACTCCATCCAAAAGGAAGGGGCGTCCGCGGAAAGATGGAGCTTGCGTGCTCGGAGACGGAGACAGAACGGTCTGTAGGATGCTATCATCGATGGCTTCCCTCAGCTGATCTGCCTGGCTTTGCGAGAGGTCCCTCGGCGGGACGGTGATGACCGCTACCCTCAGATGCGATTTACTCGCATCTGCATAGCTCTCCGTCCGCCTCGGTCTCGCATCGGTCTTCGCGCGTTTGGCATCCCCCCTGGGAGACCGGGTCTCATCCAGACGAGTCCGCTTCGAGGAAGCTAACTTATCCGGACAGTCCCCAGTCCCAGGCTGACCCTTTTCAGGGGCAGTGGGAGCCACCGCAGCGTTCGGCCGACCGCGAAAACCTCTCGGCTTCCGCCTCCTTTTCGGCTGGCCAGGTGGTGGTGGTGGTGGTGGGTTCGTTGGGGCAGCCGTCTGCGCCGTTGCCGACTCCGTGAAGTTGGCCGGTACAGATTCGCGCTGCGTTGAGGAAGCCGTCTGCGCCGTCGCCGACTCCGTGAAGTTGGCCGGTACAGATTCGCGCTGCGTTTCCGCTGCTGCGTCGGCTGTCGTTGTTGGTGTGGTTTTTGCCTGAATAGCCTCCCTTCTCGCGCGCCTGTTGGGGCGACTGCGTTTCGGTCGGTTCTTCGGCGGTTCCTTTGCCGTGGCCACGGGATTGGTGTCTCCCCTTTTGCAAGGGCGCTTGTGAGCGACCGTGGTCCATTGTGATACGATGGCAGTATCTACCATGGTTGGTATTGCCTCAATGAGGCCCGACAGGTCCAGACTTGCGCCTGTCCCTGAGCACAGGTTGTCCCCCCCAGAATACGTGGGACTGACCAAGCTGGGCTTGGTGAAGGATTCTCCGCTACCGGAGGCAGCGGTACCTTCCTGGGGTAGTAATTCTTTACCATGTGCTGACATTGCGGTTGTTGGGGCTGAAGGAAACACACACTACCCGCCCGTGGTGAGTGTGGACAACTTTTAGGGGGGATTTAGTGCCCCAAGGCTCTGCATGCCTGAAGGATTGTGGTTTTGCGCCGCCACTGTTCGGCTCTGCAGGAATTTGTGAAAGGAATTAGGATAGGGGAAAGGTTTGGATGTATGGGGGGAAAACGGCCAGAGGTTTTAGTTATGCCAATTACATATGGTAACTGGCCAAAAACAGGCGGCAACCTCGAGAAGGATAGTCCACTGGCCTTGCCTAGGGGATCTACGCGACCTGCACTACTCCCTAAACCGTTTGCCAATCTCAGCGTTTGGACAGACGCTGAGAGTAGGGGAGTCATCAATCAAGACTCGCTTGATTGACCACACCCCCACCCACCCGTATCCCATAATGTACCCCTATAGCAGCGCCACCTACCGGGTCCAATTGTAAATCTAAACCATTCTCGAATCCACTTAAAAACACACAGAAAATTTCATCTAGCCGTTTAGAAGGAGTTCAATAATATACACACGCACAGAAGATTTATATAGATAAAAATATATAGGTATAATTATTTGTCCCTTATCTAAATCGTAGAAACAAATTACAACATGCCCTATAATAATACTCTTATAATTTAACTATGTACAAAAAGAAACATACATATTTAAATAAAAAATAAATATAACTCTTCAGTGGAATCTTCAACTAAATAAACTGCTCTCTTTAAGTTTCTTTGTCTTAAATGACGAATCCTCAAAGTCTTTTCGAGGCCTTCCAGCTGGACTCACATCTTGAAATGATGTAGAAGGTCAGCATTTAGCCAACTTTTATTTGTAGTTAAAAATCGCTCCTTTGACTTTCCTGCGGCCAACCATTTTTGCAGCAATTTTGTTCGAAAAACTTAATTGCTCTCTGACAATCTTCAGTAATATCGCCAAAATCAAATCTATGTGAAAGAAATTCAAAAAGACGCAAGTTTCTTTCGTCTTTCGTGTGCTTTAGTCACTCTTCGAAGAACTCTTTTCTTGAAAAAGAGTGAACCTTCTATGAAAAAAAATAATAAAAAAAATGTTGTACTCCAGTGTGCTTGCTAAAATATACAACACTGTGAAGAGAAAGGTTGCTCATATAATATATCTAAAATTTAGCCCGGAAACAAGCGGGAATATGCTCCTCCTGAACGTTTAAAGTTAGAAAACAAAGAAAAAATAATACTAAATTTTCATTATATTTCAAAAAAATATATAGCATTAATGTAGACGATAAAGAACTTAAATCATATGATAAAATATAGTACTCACCCACGGAAATAAAATCCATCACAAGAAACTTCCACAAAATCATAGGTAATTACAAAAACGTAAAAACGAATGTGTCGCGAAAATGCAACTGATTATTTATTAATTTTTGCACTTACCCTCATTAAGGCTTCTAAACCCTATAACTCAGTACTCTGGAATATTAGATCAAAACAAAAACTGGAATCGTGTGTTTTGAGGTGTCTTTATCCTTAGTTAATTATCATTTCCTGGAAATCGTGTCATGTATTTTGTCCACCTAGCTTGTTCTATGCGAAATACTGTGGGACGGCGAGAAACTTAAAGGGTTCCTCAAGCCGTGAGAAACGAAACACCGACAGAGGTTTTCTGGAAGGAACGCCATCACGCATCACTAGTGCGTGTGCCCGTGCCCTACTAGATTCTCCGAGGGTATGCATCTAGCTAGCAACAATATTATACTTACATCAAAGACGAAATCGCAGGCGGTCGCTAACTTTATAATATACTATCTTATTATCATCATCTCATTAATGTCCCCACTGCTGGGGCAAGAGCCTTCCCTATGGATGGATAGAAAGAACGGGCCATAAACCACCACGCGGGCCCAGTGCCGATTGGTGGTTGTTAACGACTGCTAATGCAGCCGGGACCAACGGCTTTACGTGCCTTCCGAAGCACGGAGGAGCTCGAGATGATAAATTTTTGGTCACCCATCCGATGACCGGCCTTTGCGAAAGTTGCTTAACCTCAGCACTCGCAGACCGGGCGCGTTAACCACTGCGCCATCGAGCTCCTTAACCTACTATCCTACAATCTTATTAAATGTTTCAATTCCTCAAGTTCGAAAGGTCTTGTCTTATAACATAGCCAGCCTCTAAATCCTCGCTCGATTAAACCAAATCAAGTGTTCCCGGTCATTCCTTAAGATGTCCGATTGGCGATTGGGCCCGGCTAATGGTCCTTGCAGGAACAATTAAAATAGTCCGATTCCCCTCATTCACTGCAACATCCGTAATGAGCCGTAAATTCTACTTAGCAGTTACATTTGTGTGGATAAGGCAATAGGACTTAATAAAAAATGTCTATAGTATTTTTATTACTAGTGCTTTTAAAATTTTATCAGATTTGCTATAATTATAATAATATAACTAATAATTAATAATATAACTCTAGCTAGTCTATTTTATTAATAATATATATTATTTATTGCACAAAAAACACACATACAGAGAACAGTTTACAAACAATGGTGAGCAAAGGTGGACTTATCTCTAAAAGAGATCTCTTCCAGCCAACCTAAGGTGGAATGGGAGTATCATGTTTAAAAGGAAGCGACAAAAGTGCAAACAAAAATATCTCAAATAAAAATAACAATATTAGGTACAATACATATACAATACATGTACTACAATATTATTAAAAACTACATAAACATACATAATAATACTACATAAAAATGTTGAAAATGTTTTTTCATCATTAAATGACCCGTTAAACTTCGTAAGTATTACCTAAGTACATATATTTGTGAAAAATATGGTCAAAATAAATACAAAATTTTTATCTACATTAATTTCTGAACGCACTTAAAAATATTTGACAACCAAGTGATAATTTTTGGACTTCTTGGCGGGAAAGTGAAGAATCATGACTGCGGGTTTGTTTTATTTTCTAAAATTTGTATTATGATGTATAATAATGTGAAATAATGGCGGATTTCGTATGTGCGCATTAGTGTTGGCAAATGAAACAAAACAGTGCAACTTCACTTTTCAAATTCTCTCAAGAAGTATGGCCGACGACTTAGTAAAGCCCCACATCTTTACCGAGATACTCGAGGGGTTGGGGGGTAAATCATTTCTCACTTTTCATTACTATTATCATTCATCATTATCATACAAGAAGGAAATATTGTATAATTATGTATTACTTGTAAGAAAAATTACTTTGACACTGGCTAAATGTGATAATCGCACGAAGCCATCAACTAAAGGAAAAAAAGTGTCAATTTTATATTTCCAAAAAGACAAAAGAAATAAAATGTTTTACAGATAAGAACATTTTGTATTGGAAAATTAAATTATCGTTTTTAGTATTTTCCGTTAGAAAGAAAGAAGAAGTCGAGCATTTAAACTTACACTAAAACTAATTCAATACAATTAAAATTAACATAATTGCCGACCAAATGGTTGCCACTCAGCATAATGCCATGACATAGTTATGCCAAGGCGCTGGTTTTCTGTGGAACCATTTACTAAATTATGAGAGAGAGAGAGAGAACATTACAAAATATAAATTGATTTAAACTTAATTAAAAACAGTATTATCAAATATCTACCTATCAATACACTTATTTGTGAAAACTAACAACAAACTACATATATATATAACAATAAAATAATGGGTAAGTATACTTATGTTACTTATTATTTATGTTTCTCACCGTTTAAACCTTCCCTGAACTTCCACAAATATTTCAAAATTAGCCAAATCAGTCCAGTCATTCTCGAGTTTTAGCGATACAAATGATCAGCAATTGATTTTTATACTCGAAGATTATTTATCGGTGATCAGGACCTACTGATTCCGACTAAGTAAATAATGCCCATTGCAATAATAATAATAGTTACATGTTTTCTTTTTATAAAGGAGGACGGGCAAAAATATATGGAAGCATACCTAGGAACCAATAACAACATGCGATATATCATTGGAAAGATTTTTTAATGTACTTTATTTATTGTTATGGTGAGAAGTCTCAAGCTGCTGTGTAAAAAAAGTTAAGACGCAATAAAGCCAAACTCTTCCTTAAAAATATTAGGTGTTTATTTTTATGTTTATCATCAATTTCTTGATTTTTTTTGTAAAACATTAGCTACTAGTATAACATATAGCAAAAATCACAGAATCAAAAAATAAAAAAAAAACAAAGGTCGATAACATAATAATATAGCAAAAATCACAGTTCGATAAACAAAGCCAAAGTAATATTTATTTATTACCATTAGCAAAATATGCATAACCACTTTTTTTTACAAGTGACAGTTCTGTTCAATATGGCCGACTAACCCATTTAGTCCGACCAAGTGTTTGTGTGTTGTTGTAAATAAAACTCTAAAAGTATTACATTAGGGTATATCTATATAATACTTTTAGGGGTGTTATAACACCCTGTCGGAGCAACTGGGCTAATTAACTTCAATCGATCTATTGACGATCGATTAATACTTATCGGTTTTAATTTTCTATAATGTATTATTTTGTAATTTTACACTAATATTGATAAAGCTTATTCGACTAGTATTTGTCTGCACAGACTACTTGAGTTTTAGTACCTACTTAAAATAACGTAATGCTTGTTAAACCAATGATTTATAATGACACTCTGAAAAAATAATTTTTTGTTTAAGTCTGCTTTATTGTGCCATAACTTTTGCCACACAGTGATTTGGTACTTCTTGCCATAACAATAATTAAAGTACATAAAAAATCCTTTCCAATGATATATCGCATGTTGTTATTGGTTCCTAGGCAATAATGCCCGTCCTCCTTTAATTTTGGGTGTTTAGAATTAGGTAACCAAAATTTATAAGAATAAATTTTGGTGAATAAATTAAAAATACCCAAATAGAATAGAATGAATAGAATGTATGGTCTTCCTACAATTTTATGAAGTGAACATTGAAGTGATTTTTTTACGTTGTCTGCCATTTGACAGTTTACTACTAATAAAATGAAAAAATTTAAATCTTCAGTGAGGTTTGTTATCATCGTTGTACCTGTACTTATGAAGAGGTTTTATTTGTAACAAGGAGGAGTAGGAAGACCATGATTTTAATATTCATAGTTATTAACTTTACTTCCCAGACCACCTTTAAAAAAACGTTCTTCTAGCGTCTTTAAACCATTTTTAAAACCAACGTGGAGGTTAATGTTGGGTATCATTTGAAAGGTACCGAGAAAAGGGTGCACAAAAACAATTCAGTATTCTTTTATTTATATTAAAAATGCACAAAAAGAAAACAAAGTGTACAAAACAATAAAAATCCTTAATGGAAAGATTTTATTAAAAAAACAGAATAATTACAAAAAAAATATAAAACTTTGCTTAAAACGGCGTATTCCCATGCGCTCCAAATCTAACTAACCTAAAACCTTGTGTTACCTAGTCGTAGTTATAAAATGGTGTAATACCTGACCCATTTGTTTCAGAATATAATGTTAAAATTGCTTATTACTAAAGTGAGATGTCAAATGTTACACATCATAATTATGCGACTACTGTAAGCCTCGCATGTATTTTTTGTAAATGTCGTTACTTCTGTTAAAGCTGTGGATTTCCTTGCGTCCTTCTTCTCCAAAGCTAAAAAATAAACGTCCTGAATGGGTAGTAGCTAAAAAAATTATGGACAATTCAAAAGCACTTTTCGTAAGTTTATTTGATTAAAAAAAATTGACTTTGACTTTAGTACAGAGAGTCGCCATCAAATCGACCAAATCATTATTACCTGTTAAAAAGGATACATCGCTGAATATCATAAAAGCAAAACATTAAGCTACTACCGTAATAGTTTTTTATCTGTTTTACATAATAAAATCTAAAATGTTGTTGAAATAAAATGGCGTCGTGTGTCGTACTTGAACTTGAGTGAGACTGCCAGCCCAAGACCCACTTCGAGTCGCTGAGCCAGCGAAAGTCAGCGAAGTTAGTAAGCTAACCTAAAACTGATTGTAACATATCATTGCAATTCTGACTTCTTGCACCCCATAAGCCTAAGCCCTACATGAGTAGAGCATAGAGCATTCAAAAATAATTAACAAAGAAATAAGAATATTCTTAGAAGAATGCTAAACCAACTGTACGCGGACTACTTATCGTTCGGAGCAAACGAAACAATAGCGCGATTCAGTTGGTTTAGTATCAGCGCCATCTAGCGTCATGTTAATGAACTAAAGTTGTCTCGACAATTACAAAAACTTTATTTCGATGATAAGTTTTATGTACCTATTAGGATTATTATTTAATAATTAATTAAGTACATTAGTGAGCGATGAATATGAGATGAACCATTTTGCTGTTTTTGTAAAATAAACGGAAAGCTTTACAATACATATTTATAGACTAGAAGCAACGCCTTTTCCACACACTTTCTCGTTTTCGTTACCGTGATGGAATGGAGAGCGAAACTCGTACCTACTAGACTTACTTTACCATGCAAAAGCGCAAACTTATTTTATTACTTTATTTTTGATTAATCCTGATATGGCATTGACAGACTTCTTTTAGATCATGAGGTTTTTTTTTTCTTTTAGTTGATGGCTTCGTGCGATTAGCACATTTAGCCAGTGTCAAAGTAATTTTTCGTACAAGTAATACATAAATAAACAATATTTCCATAAATGATGATGAATGATATTAGAAATGGGAAGTGAGATATGATATACCCCCCAACCCCTCGAGTATCTCAGTAAAGATGTGGGGCTTTACTAAGTCCTCACGCGAGCTCCTTGAGAGAATTTGAAAAGTGACGTTGCACTGTTTTGTTTCATTTGCCAACACTTATGCACACTCACGAACACTTAACGGTTAATAATCCACCATTATTTTACATTAATATTCGACATAACACATGGAAAATAAGACAAAACCGCAGACATGACGCTTCACTTTCCCGCCAAGAAGTCCGATCATGAGGTTGGCGACCAAGAGCAATGTATCAGCTGGACCTAGGGTTGTCACTTTAGAAAGTCAAAGTTAAATTTTATTATTCATAAAACTTAAGAAAAGTGCTTTTTAATCGTCCAAACATTTAATTACCTACTACCCATTCAGGCCGTCTATTTTTTGCTGTGGAGATGAATACGCTATGAATTTTACTTAATTACAAACAACCTCAATATATCGGCCATAATTTATGCTGGTTTTCAGGCAATTTTGTAAATGTCGCTACTTCTATATGAAGCATATTTTTATATGAAATAATAAATAAATAAAAAAGCTGTGCCGTTTCTTGTGTCTGTTTTTCTACACAGCTAAGAGACGTCCTGAATAGGTGATGTAATAAATAATAAATGGTGACAAGTGACAGGTCATGTCATGTCATGTGTCAGTGGTTGCCAATTATCTCTGATCAATAGAGACTAAATGTATTGATAGTACCGTAAAACAATAGAGGGGTAAGAACCGGCATTATCTATTCAACTTATATACAGGCTGGAAAAAAAGACCGTGGTTGGAGGAAAAGTACCTTTAATATTGATGATGGCAAATTTTATTGGAAGAAACCATTCCTTTATTTTTTTAAATAATTAAAACTGCATTTACAGATTTTTAAAAAATCACCTGCTTGAGCCAGGAATCGAACCGGTGAAATGTGAAAATTTGTGATATTGTGTACCCTGTATTTTGTGATACTAACTGAGAGTCATTCATAAGGATAACTCCTTTTAAACAACATAGTATCTTAAATTAAAGGACCAAGAAAAATATTTTTTTAACTCTCTATCTAAAGAAAATAGTTCACTTAAGATTTTTAAAAATTCTTGTATAGACCAAAACGAGTAGCTAATTTAATGTGCGCTTGAAAGTTATAGCTGTGTAGTCTCATCAATAAATCTACAGAATATCCATTTTCTTTTAATATATTTATATTCTAGGCATTACGTTGGATGCAAAGCTACAGTGGGGCCCACATATAGATAAATTATCGAGTAGACTGAGCTCTGCAGCTTATGCAGTAATGAAAATTCGTCAGATCACTGACATTGAAACAGCTAGACTTGTTTACTTCAGTTATTTCCATAGCGTAATGTCGTACGGCATTTTACTGTGAGGCAATGCTGCCGATATTTAAACTATCTTTGTGCTGCACAAGCGGGCTATTCAAGCAATTTATAACCTAAAAGCTGGTAATTCTCTCAGGGAGAGAATTAAAGATATTAATATAATAACCGTTGCATCACAGTATATTTACGAGAACCTAATGTATGTTTATAAAAATATTGAAACTTTTTCAAAAAACAGTGATATTCACGTGGTCGGGATCTCAGAGTCTGAGACCATCACTTCTATTCTTCGCATTCAACTCGAGCATCTCAACACTCATGATGTACACACACTGGCCATCAGTTAGCGTGACAGATAGACTATCTGTAGCACAGAATAAGTAATAGTATACTTTTGTGGGCATATCCATAGTTAGTTGGCATAGTGGGGATAAGAAGTTTTTTTATTATACAGGGAATGAAATTAAACAAAATGAATTGAAATTAAATTAATCTTTATTCAAGTAAAATTATTAAAAAAGCGCGTTTGAATCGTCTCAAAATATTTTACCTACCTACGACGTATTTTTGCTGTGCAGAAAAACAGGCACAAGAAACTGCACAGCTTTTTAAAGAAGTAGTAACATTTACAAAATTATGAAAGCCGTTACCAAATTATGCTACACATACAAGTTTACAATGACATACAAATATAGAGTGTTTGGCAAAACTTGTGAAATCCAGAAAAAGTAAAATAAATTGCAAAATGACAACCCTATGCCTAGCTGATACATTGTTCTTGGTCGGCAACGTCACTGTCCAAACGGAACGGGAAGTGTAACATTATCAGGGTTAATCAAAAATAAAGTATTAAAATAAGTTCGAGTTTTTGCATGGTAAAGTAAGTCAGTACGAGTTTCGTTCTCCATTCGATCGCGTTAACGAAAACGAGAATGTGTATTGCAAAGGCGTTGCTGCTAGTCTTTAAGTATTGTATAGCTGTTCGTTTATTATAAAAATCCGTTCAGCGGTTCTGAAGATATGAGGTAATAAAGAATCTTACGCGAAAAACAATACCCATCCTTTGCAGTCGGATAAAAAAAAACCTGTCTGTTGTATGGGGGCTCCCTTAACCTTTTCACTATCCTGCACGCGATGTCCCGCTGTACGCCAACGTATAAATGTATTTTAATAAAGTAGGTACAAAGAAGAACTTCTATAGAAGTGCTGGCGTGGACGGCACGAAAATCTCGAACTTCTACAGAAGTTGTTGGCGGTAAAAAGGTTAAATATTGATTTTATTCTGTTTTTAGTATTTGTTGTTATGGCGTCAACAGAAATACATCGTCTGTGATCTTTTCAACTGTATAACTATCACGGTTCATGAGATACAACCTGGTGACAGACGGACAGATAGACGACGAACAGCGGAGTCTTAGTAATAGGTAATAGGGTCCGCGTTTACCCCTTGGACACGGAACCCTAAAACAACAAAATAGCAAATTCATTTCTCAATAATTTACTTACTTAATTAATTATTAACCTATTACTTCGGGACTAATATCTTGCTTAAAAAATTTGGATTGCAGCTCGTACCATCATACCGCTCAATGGTTGCAACAGGATTTAATAACGAAATTAAAACACCGATTTGTAAATTTGGACAAAAGTCGCACTTTCACAAAAGCCATGTTTCTCGATTCAAGATTTTAGTTAAACAATTATACAGTCAGTTATGTCTTTAATAAATAAAGAAGAACGGGAACAATGACTAGCCACTGTTCGTCCGAGTACTTCACGATCGCTGTTATGGAAACACTACACACAGAAGATGCAAAATATACAACCAAGGGACACTGCGAACTGGGCATTCTAGAGCCATAATTGAGGTCTAGCGATACTTAGAAGATAAAATTATAATGCCTGATAAAAATATTTCTCCTCTGAACTGGTACCATGCGAAAGAATATTTTCGGCATGTGGAAATTTAATTAATTTCCTTAATCAGAACACAGAGTAAATAGTTTATAAATTTGAAAGCCAAGTAATTTGTTCGCAACAAAATTTGCGTTAAAAATTATATAAACATTTATAAATAGCTTGCCTACTTCTTAACTGATCTTTAGTATTTGTAAAAATATTATGATCGGATGTTAATGACGGTAGTTGTTAACATTGAATGGGCGCCTTTGGCTTTCAAAGTAAAAAGTAAATAGTGTTGAATAATTTCGGCGGGCTGGTTAGAACCACGATGGCTCAATCGGAAGAGCACCTGACCCGGTATGTCAGAAGGGTGCAGGTTCAAACCCTGCTCGTGGAAATTTTTTTCAACATTTGTGTTTTTGTAATTTGTTCGCAACAAAATTTGCGTTAAAAATTATATAAACATTTATAAATAGCTTGCCTACTTCTTAACTGATCTTTAGTATTTGTAAAAATATTATGATCGGATGTTAATGACGGTAGTTGTTAACATTAAATGGGCGCCTTTGGCTTTCAAAGTAAAAAGTAAATAGTGTTGAATAATTTCGGCGGGCTGGTTAGAACCACAATGGCTCAATTGGAAGAGCACCTGACCCGGTATGTCAGAAGAGTGCAGGTTCAAACCCTGCTCGTGGAAATTTTTTTCAACATTTGTGTTTTTGTAATTTGTTCGCAACAAAATTTGCGTTAAAAATTATATAAACATTTATAAATAGCTTGCCTACTTCTTAACTGATCTTTAGTATTTGTAAAAATATTATGATCGGATGTTAATGACGGTAGTTGTTAACATTGAATGGGCGCCTTTGGCTTTCAAAGTAAATAGTAAATAGTGTTGAATAATTTCGGCGGGCTGGTTAGAACCACAATGGCTCAATTGGAAGAGCACCTGACCCGGTATGTCAGAAGGGTGCTGGTTCAAACCCTGCTCGTGGAAATTTTTTTCAACATTTGTGTTTTTGTAATTTGTTCGCAACAAAATTTGCGTTAAAAATTATATAAACATTTATAAATAGCTTGCCTACTTCTTAACTGATCTTTAGTATTTGTAAAAATATTATGATCGGATGTTAATGACGGTAGTTGTTAACATTGAATGGGCGCCTTTGGCTTTCAAAGTAAAAAGTAAATAGTGTTGAATAATTTCGGCGGGCTGGTTAGAACCACAATGGCTCAATTGGAAGAGCACCTGACCCGGTATGTCAGAAGGGTGCAGGTTCAAACCCTGCTCGTGGAAATTTTTTTCAACATTTGTGTTTTTATAACCTTTATCTACAAAATTGACGTCAGTGAGCACCCAAAGTTAGTTGGAAAAATTTAAAATGGGCGGAAAATCGTCTAAGGATCAAGGCGTCATCATCGCGCAGAACGCTGGCGCTGGTGGAGAAAACCATGCATCAGTTCTCCAAGAAATAAAGGCACACGCCAGCAACAGCAACTACATTTTGGTGGCAACTTGCATCTTCTTATTGATTGGTGGTCTCATAATGTTGTATGGGTTCTATCGGCGGTGCCACAGAAGGTGGATACGACAGGAAATACAGTCCCATGTCCTGCAGCGATCTTTGTCCTATTTTCACCGTGAGCCGAATAAGATCGAAGATACAAATAATATAACAAATTGTAAAGTGAGTGGAAAAGTCAATCGAAGTGTTGTGCTCGTGATCGTCAAAGTGCAAGTTAAAACGTATCGTTACATGGTATGTAGAGACTAAGTAACTAAAATATAAAAAATATACATAAAATAATAACAGCATAATGTATAATGCATGTATTTTTTTTGTCGAATATGAAAGATTTATCTAATCACATTTATCACTACTTTTTTAAGATTAATTTAATCAATTAAATAAAAAATATATAAAATTATTTTAATACTAAGATTATCTTGTACGCTTCCATCATTGGCCTTATCATCACTTAACATCAGGTGAGATCAAGGCACTTGTGATTACCCGTTAATATAAAACATTAAAAAAAAAAAAAAAAAATTTCCCTTGTTTTACATAAAATGGTATGGAACAAAAACTTATAGATCTGTATAATAAATTGGTAGAGATAAGAAAATACTTAATAAAAATTGGACCTAGTAGAAGGAAAGGAAATATTGTAGTAAATAAAGTAACAGAAGCTGATATATTAGTAAGAGAATTTAATATATTTTTAGAACAATTTTGTTTACTAAAAAGTACTTTAAGCAGAGACTTATGTTTATTGATTGAGGAAAGTAGCCGTAATTTTAATGCACTGTATGAAGAAAATTTTAGATTTATGTTCTTTTCAGTCAAGTGAGCAAAACTTAGCTACAATGGCGACATTTGATCTAAAAATAGCTATGAGTTTATTGCCTGTGGCATCTGATATGGGGTCCTGTATTTTGACGTTAATTGATGGCATTGATTACTATTCATCGGAAATAGATCAGGCGTCACAAACAAAGTTAATTAATTTTGTTTTAAAAAATAGACTCTCAAGAGCGGCAAAACTAAAATTATGCTCTAGTTATAGCGACATTAAGTCACTCGTTCGAGATATGAAAGCACAGCTTTCGCTAAAAAAATCTGCAACGGCTATACAACGTCGTTTAATTAATTTTAGACAAAATAATTTGAGTATTGATGAGTTTGGTAAAGAATTAACAGAAATGTTTGTGAACCTGACTATTTTTCAATCTGACGAAGACAATGAAATATATAAAATAATCAAATCATTAAACGAAAAACAAGCAATCAAAACTATTGCCGACGGGTTGAGAAACCAAAAATGGAGCACAATTATTTTGGCTAGAAATTTTCACTAAGGATGCTATACAAGCATCTATCGACGAGAGTAGTGTCACCTTCTGAAGATTCAGTTATGACTTTTAATAACCACTTAAATAATTTTAGAGGTCGTTGGAATAATTATTCTGTAAGAAGAGGGTTATTCCACAACGGAGGTCGAACGAGCCCTCCCCAGCACGGTGAGTCTTACATTCCGCAACAGGGGACGAGTCGCGGATGGAGGAATAGACCGGCCGGCTCCCGCGGAACCCCCAGGACATTCTACAGAGGTCGAGGTCAGTCAAATTTTAATTCTTATAGAAATCGCGATCAACATATTCGTACGTAGTACTTCCTGAGCCCACTTGTGATTCTAATGAATTTGTCAGTGAAAATCGTTTTTCGGAACTAAAAATATTACTATTTCTGATAATAAGAAACAAAATACGTGTCTTATTAATTTAAGAACACATCAATTATGATTAACTTTAAATGAGGGTAAGTATACAAGCTACCAACTAATTATGAGACAACCAACACCTCAGTCTCCCTGTGACCACGGACCCTGCAAAGGGTTCGAAACGACAGAATTCAAATTCAAATTCAAATTCAAAAATCATTTATTCAGTTTAGGCTACAAGTAGCTCTTATGAATGTCGCTATGCCATCGGTTCGTAAGTCTACTCTGGGCGGGAGATCTTGCACTGAGAAGAACCGGCAAGAAACTCAGCAAGTGTCCAGCTCTTTTCTCCCTTACAGCGTCAAAAAAAATAAAAATTGAAAAATGCCCTATCATAGCAGGACACTTTCCATTACAAATAAACACAAAAAAAATATAGAAGACAACCACAACATGTAAAAAAAAAAAAAAAAGAAAACATTAAATAAGTAATGTGTAAAATAAACGCGAGTGAATCCGTAAAAGTTGTTTCATTTCAATGTGTAGTGTTCGCGTAAACTTTAGAAAACATTATTAGTAGTTACATTACAACAGCTAGGCTAATTACCTAATAATTGTGTAAAGCTAATTACGGTAGCTAACAACAACAATATTGCACTCGAATCGCCACGCAATCTCTACGCAACGATCAACCACCGACTGCTAAACATTAAAAAAAAACGACTTTTAAAAAACAGGAAACTTAAAAAAGTAAAAACAGCTCTAAAAAGCAATAAATAATATTTAAATCATATTATTAATTACCTAGATACGCATGTCAGTTTTAAAAAATGTCTATTGAAGTCGGGTGGTTGGTGGTCGGCTGGGAGACAATTTTGTTTCATTTAAACTTTTATAGTTGTTCCATTATTTCCACTTTTTTATTGTAAAAGCCCCACCCAACTTCAGTAGACATTTTTTAAAACTGGCATGCGTATCTAGGTAATTAATAATATGATTTAAATATTATTTATTGCTTTTTAGAGCTGTTTTTACTTTTTTAAGTTTCCTGTTTCTTTGAAGTCGGTTTTTTTTTTGTAAAAAAATATTTTATTTTACGATTTTTAGTGATGGGTAGACGTAGACCTAACAAAGATGCTTCTCGGATGAGGAAACGATGGCCTAGTAGGTAGTGGTATTCCTATGTAAAACTTCAATCTTAATTAGGTATTATTTTTATACGAACTAAACATTTTGGCATATTGAACCGTATGAAGTAAGCCCAACAAAAGGTAACTGCTGTAAATCGTTGAGGAATTCCCTCGACTGTCCTTTGTCTTCATCATCAGACCTCTCATGGCAGTCACAACCCATCTAGGTGTAAAGTTCTCATTAATACAAATTAATCAAGCCCAAACACCATGTAATTGCTGTAAATCGTTGAGGAGTTCCCTTGACTGTCTTTCGGCTCCATTATCAGATCGACTCCAGACCTTCATTAAGTAGTAGTGCTTTAAAATACTTAATGAAAACATTAACAAACACACTAGTCGCCCCTACAATTTTCGAAAGTTCCCCTCGATTTCTCTGGGATGCCATCATCAGATCCTGGTTTCCTTATTATGGTACCACCCTTGGGATATCTCCTTTCTAACAAAAAAAGAATCATCAAAATCGGTTCATAAACGACGAAGATATCCGCGAACACACATAAAAAAAAATGTATACGAGTCGAATTGAGTACCCTCCTCCTTTTTGAAGTCGGTTAAAAAAATATCGGATGAGATTATCAGTTTAAAATATTCAATCACGAATGAACGATAAATCGTAATAAATAAAAAGACGTTTATTTTGATAGCGAAAGAGCATACAATCGAGTGCATCCAAAATTATTCAATAAATGACAAGTTGAAAAAGAATAAAAACAACATATTAAAGAAAAATGTGCTTTAAATATATACATTTTTAGGGGTCAATGTCGATTGTATGTCAATTGATAGCTGATGTCGTGTCTCTGTCGCTCCTCGTCTGTTCTTATGAATGATTCTCTTAATTATATTTATCTACACTAATGTTGTAACATTCTACTTATGTTTCCAATACTTGACTTATAATTACTACTGTTATAGCGCAGACAACAAAACACTTAATTTAAGCAATTTCACATGATGGTATAATATCCACATCGATATCGTAATAGTAGTTTATGCAACTGTCATATAATGAAGGGTATTAAAACACGAGTGTGAGTTTATGAAACGAGCGCAGCGAGTTTCATAATAGTAACGAGTGTTTTAATACCCGTGTTATATGCAGTTGCATACACTACTTTATCTTCACTAATGCAATTAGTCAAACAACAAGAGTAAAAGCTGACAATAGTTTATTTATAATAATTGTTCAAATTTCCGCCATTAAAATCTAACCAATGAGAGCGCAGCTGCGCGCGCAGGGCCAATCAGGAGCGAGCGCGCGCTGTTCTTTTTTTATTTAATTGGCACAAGATCTTACCAAAGAGTTTTGTGTATGTAAGTTTAGTAGTTTCGACGAAGTTTTCACGTATAACCCAACTGTTTTCAAAAACCAGCCTAATATCAAAATTTTATACAACTTGTATGAGGATTTTGACATAAGGCTCGCCAGGTTAATTGGTCGCGTTTTATTGATGTTATAATGAGATTTTACGATATCGATGTGGATATTATACCATCATGTGAAATTGCTTAAATTGAGTGTTTTGTTGTCTGCGCTATAACAGTAGTAATTATAAGTCAAGTATTGGAAACATAAGTAGAATGTTACAACATTAGTGTAGATAAAATCTCATTATAACATCAATAAAACGCGACCAATTAACCTGGCGAGCCTTATGTCAAAATCCTCATACAAGTTGTATAAAAATTTTTGATATTAGGCTGGCTTTTGAAAACAGTTGGGTTATACGTGAAAACTTCGTCGAAACTACTAAACTTACATACACAAAACTCTTTGGTAAGATCTTGTGCCAATTAAATAAAAAAAGAACAGCGCGCGCTCGCTCCTGATTGGCCCTGCGCGCGCAGCTGCGCTCTCATTGGTTAGATTTTAATGGCGGCAAGTTCACTATGACAATACACGTACGCGTGAATTTAATGTTTCGCAATGTGTTTTGTTTTTAAAATACAAATTAAAAGTTAAAAATGGACAGCGACGATGATATTTGTACGCCTCCGGATATTCTAGAATTGGCAACAAAAGTAACTCACAATCTTTTGCCAGAAAAATCTACAAAATTATATGAAAAAGAATATAATAACTTTTTGGCATGGAAGATCGAAAAGAAAACTACATCATTTTCTGAAAATGTTATTCTTGTGTATCTCAAAGACCTCTCCGACAAATTCAAGCCATCTTCTATGTGGGCTAAATATTCTATGCTCAAGTCCACACTGAGTATCTACAACAATATTGATATCACGAAGTATTCAAAAGTCATAGCGTTCCTGAAACGCAGTTCAGAAGGACACAAGGAAAAAAAGTCCTTGACGTTTACATCAGGTCAAATAAAGATGTTCCTGAAAGATTCACCAGATATTTTGTATCTTTTTGAAAAGGTAAGTGTATTTTAGTTCTGTTATTTATTCTATCTAGTACTTACGTACTACACACGCAAGTTATCTAGACACTCCGTTTAAGCGCTTTGTGTATAAATTAGGTAGTAGGTACCTACACTTTACTACTTCATAAATCATAGTTTTTGCCTTGGCTATGTACCTCAAGCTTATTATATCGTTTATTGTTACAGGTTGCACTAATCTTCGGCATAATGGGGGCATGCCGAAGGCAAGAGCTATACAACATCCAGTTCGATGAAGTCTCTAACATAGACGACAGTACAATCATGGTGAAAGTTTCGAAAACAAAAACGAAAATAGATCGTTCTTTCGTTGTGACGGGCAACTGCTATGCCGTATGTAAAAAATACATGGAACTTTGACCCACCCCCTGTCGAAACCCTGCCTTTTTCTTGTGCTATAGATCGGGGAAGTGCGTCGATCAAAGAACTGGTATTAATAAATTTGGTGCTCTGGGAAAAACTATCGCAAGTTTTTTGAATCTGCCTAACCCAGCGTTGTACACGGGGCATTGCTTCCGGCGCACCTCGGCGACCCTTCTCATAGATAGCGGTGGTGATATGACCGCACTGAAACGACACGGGGGGTGGAAGTATTCTACTGTGGCTGAAAGCTACATTGATGAGTCTTTAATGAATAAAATTCAAGTCTCAAATACGATCTTGAACAGTATAGAAAACAAGACGAATGAAGTAATTATAAATATTCCAACTCCGTCTACGAGCTCTACTGCTTGCCCCGCGACCGCTACAGCTGCTGGATCAATAATTAACATTAACTTTCAAAATTGTACCATCCAAAATTTGAACAATTATTATAAATAAACTATTGTCAGCTTTTACTCTTGTTGTTTGACTAATTGCATTAGTGAAGTTAAAGTAGTGTATGCAACTGCATATAACACGGGTATTAAAACACTCGTTACTATTATGAAACTCGCTGCGCTCGTTTCATAAACTCACACTCGTGTTTTAATACCCTTCATTATATGACAGTTGCATAAACTACTATTAATACTTTTTGAAAGTAAATTAATAAATAATTACTCAATAATAATAAACCCATCGTAAGTAGGGCTTTCAAAAATAGTAATTATAAAAATGTATGGCAAACATGTAACTACGATACCTGCAGTTCATATTTTACGCAGCTACCTACTTAACGTTTGGAGCAAGCGACACGATAGCGCGATTCAGTAAGTTCGTATCAGCGCCATCTAGCGTCATGTTATTGAACTAAAGTTGTATCGATATGAAAAAACTCTATTTCGATGTTAAATTTTATATAGGTACCTATTAAGGTTATTATTTAAAAATTAACTAAGTAAGTAAATTATTGAAGAATGAATTTGTTATTTTGCTGTTTTAGGGCCGGTTTTTTGATCCCAAGTTAAGTACAGTTTAACTATTCGTCATATTTACTATAGTTAGGCCCAGTTTTACAATACTCTGTTAGTTATTCTCTAAATGAGGCATTACTTAATCAATAATTAAAATTAACAGAGATGTTAACGGCACTGTTAAATTTTTATATCCCATGGTAATAAAATAACAGACCATTACGAAATCAACCATTACGTGAATGACTCTCAAATCATTCACTCACGTTCTAAACCAACCAAAACAAAATGTCATTGTATGTAATGTCATTGCTTCGAAAACGAGCACTATTTTCTCTAGTCGTATAATAGTTTTGTTATTTGTAAGGCGACTGATTTAAATACCATGTATTTCGTAGAATTCATTAGAAATCGGGTTACATTTCATTTTGCTAGTTAAATGAATGTCAAATATTTTATTGTTGAGTTTGAGGTTATCTTGTGTTTCGCATTGTTGTTTTGATTTTTTTGATTCCAGCACATCCAAAACAGATTCTTTCGATAGTCGAAATCTTGTGCGAAAATCAACATCGTCATATTCTTCGAAATAATGACGCCGTTTTTTGAAAGTTTTAGGACGTCGTACTATGTGTGTCGTGTACGCGATGCGGATCGGTGCAGGCAAACGCATCATATTCAAATAAATAATATAACGCGTAGCGCGGCGCAACCCGCTGCTCGATTAGCGTCATGAGTGACAAACTCGGCAAATGAACTCCTGGCGTTTCTACAACAAAAGCTGGACGTCATGGACGAGGTGAGCGCAGTGCAAATTTGCAAGTCCAGCTTCAGTGAAGATGAGGTGGCGTCTGCGGAGAAGCTGCTCTACGAGCCTGTCGGCAAGAGCGACCAGATGGTGTCTCGGAGACGAGTCGGGACGCAGAAGAGCCTACAGGAGATCATAACACTGATCAAAGGAACCGATCCAGATGACATGCCGACGTTTGTGGCGAGAGGTTTCATGGTTCGAAACAAGAAGCGATGTCGTCAGCGAGCAAGCCAGAACCGTTGCGGTACCGCACCGACAGGGCCCAATCTCCTGCTGCGAGCTGCGACACCGACCACGGCCATGTACCTGTCCCGCCTGCATCACACCACCACATCGCAGGAGGTAGCAGAGTTCATACGAATGAAGTCTAACTTTAATTTGAGGATTGGACCGCTGGAATCGCGCGAGTCGCTTCTGGCCGAAGGGTGTAGTCTACAGGCGTTTCCATGGAAAGTTGCCTGTTGCTACCAAGTTGGTACAGTAGGTGCCAATCAAATAATACTAACATAGTTATTAAGTTTTTTTTATATACTAAGAAAAATTGTTTTTTTTTTAATGTAAGTATGTTAGTCTGTAAGGTATTTATTATATGGGCCGCTCTGTATTTTTACCATCTGTTACATTGTTTGTTGTCTGAAATAAAGATTTATTATTGTTATTCTCTTTATTTATCTTTTTTCTTAGCCTAGGTTTGTTATAATATTAATATAAATGTAAAATACAAAAGCACATACAAAACATAAAAATATTATAAAAAACCTAGCCTAGGGTGCCGCCGGCAACGGGGCAGGGCTCAAGCTGCCGTTGGTTAGGGCTGCAGAGACAGAAACTTTGGAATATCCGCGCCGTGTCCAAGAGTACCGCCTTCTCTATCTGACCCTTGATCCAACCATTGAGCGAGAGATTCTTAAGGTGTTGGTCGAGGCTCTTCGCTACCAGACCGTTCGCAGACACGACTGATGACACAATGATTGTCGAGTCAATATCCCACATGGCGGTTACCTCGTGAGCCAAGTAAAGGTACTTGCTGGCCTTGTCCTTCTCGGCCTTTACAAGGTTCTCGTCATGTGGGATGGTGACGTTGACATGCACATACTCTTTATTTATTTTCTTTCTTAAAACTAGATTTTTACAATATTTTAATATAAAAACAATAAAACATTATAAAAACCTAAACCTAGAGTACCGCCAGCAGCGGGGCAGGGCCCAAGATACCGGTGCCGGTGTTCAGGGCTGCAGAGTGAGGAACCTCCTGACAATACGGGCCGTGTCAAGGAGTACTGCCTTTTGCATCTGACCCTTGACCCAACTTATTATTATTATGTAGTCCAAATTGTCTATTTCCAAAGGATCCTCTCGTTTTCGTAAATAAAGTTGTACGCCATGGCCATCTTGTTCCTGTGTAGCAGTAAACTAACAGCCTGTTACCCATTTAACGGACCTAAATAGCAGCAATTAAGTTTAACATCGAATTACGGATATTTGACATTCGTTAAAACATGATGGGACACTCAATAACCTTAACAGTCTGTTAAATGGTTTAACAGGGGTGTTAACTAACTAACATTGTATGATGAAACTGGATCTTAGGTAAGCATCTGCTACGACTTGGGTGTTAATTGAAAACACATCTTTTCTATTTCTATAAAGTTCAGCGTTATCACCCCCTGAAATATAGTTTAAAAATATATTACAATAGGTAGATTTGCATAGCTGCGTTTTTTTATATAGTGAAAATTTAATCGTAATTACCTACCAGGGCTTAAAATGCGTATATGAGTGCAGTCTATTGCTCCAATTACACTAGGGAATTTGGCGATTGAGAAAATCTTTGCAACAACTTCGCTTATTTCTTTAGTGGTATTCGGCATCTCAATTAAGTACCTATTTAAATTTTGAGCTAATAGTTCTGGAGACCGAGTGAATAACTTTACACGCTGCTGATTTAGATATCCCAAGAAAATCTCCAGAGCAGGTTCCAGTAGCATAAAATCGTAAAGTAAGCAATATTTGCTCAAGAGGAGTAATGGAATGATTTCTGAAAACAATAAAAATGTGGTTATACAGGGTGTCCCAAAAATGGCACGCCAGGCTGACACTGGAGATAGCTTAGCTATAAACCTATCAGATAAAAAAATAAAATAAAAAATTAAAAAAATAAAAATGAACTAAAAGTGGAGTTTTGAGAAAAGAAAAAAGTGGCATTTTCTCCAAAACTAAGAGACTTTTACTAGAGTCATATTATTTTTATCTGATAGGTTTAAAACGAACTAAAAGTGGAGTTTTTAGAACATAAAAAAGTGTAATTTTCTCCAAAACTATGAGACTTTTACTAGAGTCATGTTATTTTTATCTGATAGGTTCATAGCTAAGCTATCTCCAGTGTCAGCCTGGCGTGCCATTTCTGGGACACCTGTATAAATCTGTTCAATGATTTTGTAAATCACATAGGTAAAATATTGTACATTACATACCTAGTACCAGTAGGACTAACCACGTCACCGTTTCTTTTGATAGCCGATACCGTTGGCAAAAATCGACACTATCCCAGACATCCATGGGTGGATTTCGTTGTTTAAAAATTTTCGGCCTCCTCATTAGTACGTACTCAGCCAAAATATCATCGTCTAATGAACTTTCCGACTCCGACATATCAAAGTATCTTACTATGTTTAAATCCATAATAAACCACTAATGTAAAATAAATAGAATAATTGAATACAAGTACGACGCGCGTTGACCGTTAAATCAGCTGATAGAATGTTGTTTAACCATCCGCCATATTGGTAACCGTCCGATTTTGGGGAATAACTTTTTTTAACCAATGGTTAATTATTTAACTTTTGGTTATGCTGACTGTTCATAAGAAAACGGGTTTTAGAGATATTTAACCATTGGTAAGTATTTTTAACCATTGGTTCAGTTAACTAGGAATCAAAAAACCGGCCCTTAGGGTTCCGTATCCAAAAGGTAAAACGGGACCTTATTACTAAGACTCCGCTGTCCGTCGTCCGTCTGTCTATCTGTGTCCGTCTGTCACCAGGCTGTATCTCATAAACCGTGATAGTTATACAGTTGAAATTTTCACAGATGATGTATTTCTGTTGACGCCATAACAACAAATGCTCCGATCCGATCCGAACCCTTCGGAGACTCTGGAAGGGCACGGGGACGCGCACTTTTAAGTGTGCGATGCCGTACCCCTCTAGAAATCCTCTGAAGGTGTTTCGTTTCAACACGGCTTGAGGTACCCTTTACGTACCTCGCCGCCCCTAAAACAAGCCCGGTGAAGCTGGAAATGCCCCTCGGCAACCAGCAGTCTCTCTCCAAAAAAAAAAAAAAAGAACTAAAACACAGAATAAAATAAATATTTAAGGTGGCTCCCATACAACAGACATGATTTTTTTTGCTGTTTTTATAAATAATGGTACGGAACCCTTCGTGCGCGGGTCCGACTCGCACTTGGCCGTTTTTTTTTACCCGATTTGCATTGCAAGGGTATTTATTACCTCATATCTCGAGAACCGCTGAACGGATTTTTATAATAAAAGAAAAAATAATACAATTCATATAGACTAACAGCAACGCCTTTCATCATCATCTCAGCCAAAAGACGTCCACTGCTGGACAAAGGTCTCCCCCAAGGATACATGAGGGAACGCCTTTGCCATACACATTCTCGTTTTCGTCAACGCCATCGAATGGAGAACAAAACTCGTACTGACTACATGCAAAAGCTCGAACTTATTTGAATACTTTATTTTTGATTAACCCTGATATTGTTAGACTTCCCGTTTCGTTTGGACAGTGACGTTGCCGACCAAGAACAATGTATCAGCTGGGCGTAGGGTTGTCACTTTGCAATTTATTTAACTTTTTCTGGATTTCACAAGTATTGCCAAACACCCTATTATATTTGTATGTCATTGTAAACTCGTATATGTAGCATAATTTGGTAACAGCTTTCATAATTTTGTAAATGTCTCTACTTCTTAAAGCTAAAGCTGTGCCGTTTCTTGCGCCAGTTCTTCTGCACAGCAAAAATACGGCCGGAATGGGTGGTAGTGAAATATTTTGAGACGATTCAAACGCGCTTTTCATTAGAAAAGATAGACTATCTGTGTGGGCTGATAAATCGATTACACTTACGCTCATCACTGCAGGCATTAGTTGGCGTAGTGGGGATAAGAAGTTTTTTATTATACAGGGAATGAAATTAAACAAAATGAATTAAAATTAAATTAATGTTTATTCAAGTAAAAATATTAATTTTTTCTTGAATAAAGATTCATTTAACGCTAACTAATGGCCAGTGTCTGTACATCATAGCCTAGTATTGAGATGCTCGAGGTGAATGCGAAAAGTCGTGGTTCGAACCCCATAACCGTGTAGATTACTGACGTGACGCTCTCAGACTCTGCGATCCCGACCCTGAGGGTTGTGTATCATTAAAACTGTCGAAACAATGCAGCAAGAAAAAATAAACATGTACGGTGCAATGACCGCACATCGCGCCCATCAGCATGTTACGTAAATGCTATTGTATTTATTAGTTATTTTATTACTTCTATATGTCAGCAATAAGTTCAGTGCATAATTAGCAATCACCGCGTGTACTCATTACTATCATTTTATTATTATTTCTATAAATAAACTATTCACATCTTAAATCAAATATTAATCATTAATATTATCATTATCTCTCTAATTATTTTTTTACATATTAATTTACATTTTTAAATATTTTCTAAAAATATTTAAAAATTATAAATATTTAAATTATAAATATTTATTTTAAATATATATATTTTTTTATTATTATTATTATTATATTATTATTATTAATATTAATATTAATCATTCCTATCATCTAAAGTTGTACAGCCAACAGATCGTACAAAACATTAATTCTGTCATCACTCGTTGTTACCTATTACAAAATAAAAATATGTTCTTCACTCTGACGTTGCTAAATATGTATACCGGACCAAGGCATTCAAAAATAAAAAAAGTGTTTACAATCGTCACCAACTCATGTGATGTGCCCACTGCTGGGGCACGAGCCTTCTCTATGGGTGAAAACAGCACAGAGAGAATGGGCCGTATTTTTTTTTAGGAGAGAGAGTGCTGATTTCCTCAAACGTCATTTTCAGCGTCACCGGGCTTTTTGGGAGCGGCGAGGTACGTAAAGGGTACCTCAAGCCGTATTGAAACGAGTCGGAGGTTTTCTAGAGGGAACGCGAACGGGAACGAGAGAGGGTTCGGGGATGTTGATTTTTCTCAACAATTACAAAACATATGAAAGTGATATTTGATGACATGATTTTTCATTTAATTGACTTCATTTTGTTAGTTGCAGAAACACGATTTTTCAACTTTTATAACAGAGAAAAAAATATCAAAGTAACCTCTTTTAAAACATAGATTCACATTTTACAGGCTAACCAGACCGATTTAAGCATCAAAATTTTCTTAGTAGATTAGTCTTAAAACACACTTCAAAATTGTAGTTCATTTTTTTTAAATAATTTGTAGTTTTAATTTGAAGGAAAAAAAAACAGTTTTTCTTATGGTACGGGGCGCAAACGCTCGTATCAAAACGTATGAGATTTATTGTTTAGCGATGCGTCGCCTTAACGGTCTTTTTGGGGGCGGCGAGAAACTTAAAGGGTTCCTTAAGCCGTGTGGAACGAATCACCGTCGGAGGTTTTCTAGAGGGAACGACATCACGGCGTGTCCTCGTGCCCTACTAAATTCTCCGAAGGGTGCGGATCGGATCGGGGAGCAGAATAACGAGGGCGCCTCTAAAGGCTCGGACCTCGGCTCGGGTTGACCGGACCGTGGTGAATGAGAGAAGCGCCCAGGTATATGTCTGTACCTGGTGTTGAGCGCGTGTGAACCGGTTCTATGTACCCTTCTTCTAAGAGTACGATGTCTTGGGCCTAAGCTTGTGTGCATGTTTAGTGTATCCTGTATATGTGTAGTGGCATTTAGAGGATCGGGCCGGGAAACGGGCCGTAAACCACCACGCAGACCCAGTGCGGTGCGGTGGTTCTTAACGGCAGCTTTACGTGTTTACTGAAGCACGAAGGAGTACAATATGACACATTTTTGGTCACCCATCCGATGACCGGCATTTGCGAAAGATATTTAACTTCAGCAATTGCAAGCCGAGAGCGTTATCCACTGCGCCATCTTTTTCCTCTTCAATTTACCCTCCTATTTTATAGTATACCCTAACATTAATAACATAGCTTAATTTTTTAATTGTATCTAGGCTAAGTTTTTATACAGCAATAGATTATCTTACCTTATCTTAATACTATAAACCATACACAAAAAGTACAGCACAACCAGTACCTAAATCACAGTACCGTTCGTTACAACCATTGGCCAAACGACCATGCATGACCACAAGTGGGACTCATCAAAGTACACTGATGGTGGAAATTAGGGCGAAGGGTCCGTAAATCTATTATGTATGTGTGTAATAGGTCAGATCATCCCTATAGTTTGAGCGCCAAAGATGTAAGAACAATGGAACCGGCTTAAGAGTTCAGCCTGTAAGTAACTATGGGCCAATCTTTAATTGGGAAAGTTTATTTAGTTCTGTTCTATAGTTGAAAGTTCGCGAGTTAGCGAACGGGCACGAATAATCATCGGGAAATTACACGGGGCCTGTTCTTTTCGTTCCTTTTTAATTATACTTAATGTTGCGAAAACCCACAACACACACTATGCTACTGTTTAAAATTAGGTTACACCTTAAAATCTACAAAATCCACTCACAGTTCCATGCCGCTCCCGCCGTCCAGAACGGGATCCATATGGTCTGATGGGGCCGGAATCCGAGTCCGGGTCTTCTCGGGTTCCCTTATCACACCCAACGACTATCCCAAGTGCACTTTTCCCCCGAGGAAATACCTGCTTTCTCCAGCAGCGGAGACGCCGACATCCACACGGATGGCGAATTGTACTCCCGATGCGATTCGCTTACGACGTACACACACACAAAACACAGGTTGCACAATACACTTAATTAGAGTAATACGGCTCCAAATGCCCTTATTACTGCTTAAAATCTATTTAATTATCAACACACGATAACCTATAAACCAGCCATTGTTGCCTTCCCGAGACAAGTGTACCAACAAAGAAAAAGAACAATTAGTGATGGGGCCATTATGCCACTAAATAAATTGAATCTCGATAATCGATTCCCAAATCGATCCGTCCATAATACAAATCAAAGTTTTATTTCCAACAAAAATAAATGCCTGTTTATTTGCAACATCCCGCCACCCAAAGCGGACGTACCGCTTTCTAGCCTGAAATCTTAAACTAGTCAACCGGTAATCGAGCTAAGGTCGCGACTGCGCGATTTAGCACCGATCCATCAACCAACACTTGCGCCACACGCGGAGTCCCGTCCGCGCCCCAGATTAACTTTAAAATGCGACCTCGTCTCCAAAATAACGATGGCAAATTAGCCTCTTTTAATAAAACCAGATCCCCCTCCGAAGGGGGCGACGTCCGGTCTGTCCACTTTACACGCTGCTGCAATAAATGCAGATACTCCAGTGACCAACGACGCCACAAGTCCTGACTCATTTGTTGTATCATTTGAAAACGAGACATCCGGTGTCTGCGTTCATCCTTCCAGGGATACTCAGGCAGGGCAGTGAGTGGCTGACCGACCAAAAAATGACCAGGGGTCAGGACTTCCATGTCATTTGCGTCAGAGGAGAGTGGACAAAGCGGACGCGAGTTGAGAACCGCCTCAACCTTACAAAACACAGTTGTAAGTTCCTCATACGTGAGGGTAGTTTCCCCGACTACCCGGCGCAAGTGGGTTTTTGCCGATTTTACCGCGGCTTCAAATATCCCGCCCCAGTGGGGACAGGCTGGCACACTAAATCGCCATGTGATACCCCGCTGTGCGAGAGCTTGACTTATGCTATTACAACTTTTATCCAGAAAATCGTTCACATCTTTTAAATAGTTGGCAGTGCCTCTGTAGTTGGTACCGTTGTCGGACCGAATGAGAGAAGGTAAACCCCGTCGCGAAACAAAACGATCCAGTGTGGCGACAAAGGCTTCCGTAGACAGAGCCGAAACCACTTCCAGGTGGACGGCCTTAGTGGCCAGGCAGACAAAAACGCACAGGTATGCTTTCGTGACCCTAGTGTTACGATAGGCTGTGGTTTTCACCAGAAACGGTCCAGCAAAATCCGTACCGACCCCGTCGAACGGCCTAGTAGTCTGACAAACCCGGTCAGAATGGAGATCCCCCATCTGTGGCTGCATAGTGGAGGCCTTCACTATCACCATCAGTAACGCATTACACCCCGCGTGAGCGTTTTTCAGGTGTCTATCCGAGACCACCAGTTCTACCAAAGGTCCTCCTTTGGGGAGTAGCAGAGGATGACGGCTACCGAAGGGCAGGTCGGCATTTTTGAGGCGACCTCCAACGCGTAACAGTCCATCCGCATCCAGAAATGGGTTGAGCCGAGAGATCGCTCCCTTGAGCTTTGCGCGACCGACGCGCAAAATCTTCAGTTCGTCCTCGAACCGGTCAGCTTGAACCAGCCGTATCAGGGCCAACAGTGAACTCCTGCGTTCCTCAGCACCCGCCTCATAACTGCCTCTTGTCTGGATGGCGGCAGTTATGTAGAAATCTCCGGATCCAGCAAGTTACACCTAGCAATTTGTCCAGTTTGCTGTATCGAGCCGTCAACCAATTCGGATCTGGCCTTGACTCGTTTGTTGTCACCAAAACTTTTATTCCAGGGAGCATCCCTAGAGAGCCATCGATCATGGTGACCGGCCATGATGACTCACCCTCCTTTAACCACTCTGGACCCCACCAGAGGGCATGCTGCACCAATTCCGGCGCGGTGCAGCCCCGAGAGGCACAATCGGCAGGATTCCAGGGGCCGGGAACGTGCCTCCAACAAATTTCGATGCCCGAGTTCTGTACCTGAGATACCCGATTGGCCACAAACGTTTCCAATACGTGGGGTGCCCCGCGTAGCCATGCCAGAGCTACCTGACTGTCAGACCAGGCGTAGACATTCCGGATGTCCACCGTAGACGTCAGTTCCTTGTGCACGTGGCACAACAGTTTGGCCAATAGATGCGCCCCGCAAAGCTCCAGCTTCGGGATTGTCAGCCTAGTTTTGAGGGGAGCCACCTTGCTTTTAGCCAGAAGCAAGGAGACGGCGACTCGACCCTTCGAGTCCACCGTTCGCAGATACACCACTGCGGCATACCCTCGTTCTGACGCATCGCAGAAGCCATGTAGGCTTGCCCTGTATTTGCCCCGCGGCAAGATCCGCCGCGGCAACGCCACCTGATTGATCGCCTCGATCGTAGAGATCAGAGCGAGCCAAGTGTCGAGTGAGAGCCCTACCAGTGGCTCATCCCACGAGACTCCGAGTGTCCACAGTGTTTGCAATAAACACTTCGCCATAAAGATGCACGGCTGATCCATCCATTTGGATCAAACATCCGAGCGATGGTGGAAATGATCGTCCTTTTCGACCAAACTCTTGTAGTTTCCAGTTTTACCCGGAATGTGAAAATATCGTGAACCGGCTGATATTTAATTCCCAAAACGGCGATAGAGTTCGGGTCCCCTGCGTCCTCGAATAGCTGAGGATTCTGTTGGTGATCTTCCGGAATCCCAACCAGAAGCTGTGGCTCGTTGGATAACCATTTTCTCAACTCATAACCACCAGCCGCGAGGAGTCCGATCAGCTCATTCCTGATGATGAGCGCCTCCTCCAGAGAGGCTGCCCCTGTGCAGATATCATCTACGAACACGTCACGTGTCAGTACAGCGGCTGCCCGGGGAAAGCGAGCCCGTTCCTGCTCCGCCAGTTCCAGTGACCGGATGGCAATGAAGGAACTCGACTTCAGGCCGTACGTGTTGGTGTTGAGCTCGTAGACGGTGATGGGATCCTCCGAACGTTCCCTCCAGAGTATTAACTGAAACCTCCTGTCCGCAGGATGTATTACTGTTTGGCGGAACATCATCCGGATGTCCGCACCGATCACCACCTGGTGTCTTCGGAAATTTAAAATGATGTCGACAATGTCCCGATGTAACTTCGGACCAGAATGGAGACATTGGTTCAATGAAACTCCAGTCGACGACGGTGCCGATCCGTCAAAAACAGTCCGTAGTTTTCCAGATGAGGCCTTCAACACCGCGTGGTGAGGCAAGAAAAAATGATCTGTCGTTGTCCAGTCGACAGTCACCCGCGACATATGCCCCAAGGCCTCGTATTCTCGCATGAACTCGATATACTTTTCCCGAAGTACCGGATCGCGAGACATACGACGCTCCATGGACAAGAGTCGTTTCTCTGCCAACGCCCTCGATTTTCCCAAGAGAGGGGGACAGTCGATAAAGGGCAGTCGAGTTTCGATCCTACCCGACGCCATCCGGCGTGTGTGATCCTTATAAAAGGTTTCGCACTCCACATGCTCCGGATCCAGACGGGAGACCATGGGAGGCTCTTCCAGTTCCCAGAATTTTTGCATCGTCCTAGCGATGGAGGTAGTAGCGACGACAGGTGAGACATCCCGCGTCTCCTGGTCGAAAACCGGTCCCATTAAAACGTGTCCAAACATGGTAGGTATAGCTACCAACGAAGAGCGGCCCAGAATCCGCTGAGGCCCTAAAAGGATCCAGCCCAGTACACCGGAGCCGGCTCCTCGAAATGAGGGTCTGCCAGCATGAGACCTGATGTGTCAGACATTGCGTCCCGCGGAATGTCTGTCGGTTGATGCCAACCCAGCAGATTGTCGAGTACGATCGCGACCGCCGCAATCCGTATCGAAGCGGAATGCACAGGAGAGAAGAGAATGTGGGTCTGACCGGACAGACCCCCCACTTCTGAATCTCCGACTCCCCAAATCGGAACTGAGGAAGGCGCGCACTCCAGACGTAGGCGCCTCGCTACCCTCGTAGTAATTAAGCAGCCCTGTGCCCCAGTGTCTAGGAGGGCTCGTATCCGGACGAAGTACCCCTAGGTCCCCAAACGCGTACCTGCGCGATGGGCAAAAGAACCATCCTCGGTTCCGACGTAGCCCGACCACAGGCTAGTCACGCGACAGAGCCAGCAGCCGACCCTGTCGAACCGTGATGACTCGGCCAGTAAGTCGGACGCGTGCAGGCCACCATCCGGGGTGGTGCGTATCCAGCTGCCCTACCATACCGGTGATAGGGTGGGTGGTATTCAAACCTCGGGTACTCGTGCAGTACCGGTGAGAACTGTTGACGGTTCTCATGTCGTTGTTGTTCCGGTAACGGCGGCGGAGGATACGCGTACGAGTATCCGGGTGTTGGGTCCGGAGGTGGGGCTCCCTGTACCCAGTGGCCCTTAGAGGCACCAACTCCTGGTGTTGGTCGCGCCGGGTGCCGGGTTGTAGCCAGAACCTGGCTCCGTTCCGGCGGTCCCCAACTCACCTGAGCCGGGGTGTACGAAAGGGTTGTAGTGTGGCGGCCGTGGCGGACTCCGTCTTTCCGGAGGCGGAGTTGACCCCGGCCCCAAACCGCCACCCGTGGGAGATCCCCTCTCCCGAACCGGTGCTGAGGGCTCAGCACTACGGGTGCACAGTAAGCGATGGTGCGGTCCGCCGCACACATCGCAAGGCCTCGCCTGGGGACACTCATTATATCTATGTCCTCCCAGGCAGGCATAACACAATCCTCGTGTCCGAACGAGGTTTCGGCGCTCTTTTGTGGGCAGCCCGAGAATTGCTGGACATAGCTGTTCCAAGTGCTGCTGTCCGCAAACCCGGCATCCAGAACCGGGGTTGATGGCGGCCGCAGCCACCAGCCTGCCGCGACCCTTCCCTGGGTTGCGTGGCGGCTGGGCGCCGTAGACTCCGGAAGTGCGGGCCGGTGCACTTGTCGGAGCCTCCTGGGAGGCTAGCTGGTTTTCCAGCAGGCCAGCCTCCTCTTCCAGGAACTCCAGAAGTTCCCCTATCGAGGGCAGAACGCTGCCAAGATCCTTGTGGACCAGTCGATTCCGCTCGAACTTGTCCCTCATCTCCTGCGACAACTTGGCCAGAACGATGTGCAGAAGAAGGAAGGACCACTGGTCGACGGGCAGTCCGAGCGTCCTTAACCCGTTTAAGGACACGGTGAGCGGGGTGATCAGCTGCGCCCTCAGCTGCGCGTCCGCCTGAAGACGCGGCTTCTCGTACCGCTTCTCCAGCAGCTGCATGGCGGTGTCGTAGCTCGCATCCTGCAGCTCCAGATGCTGTACGAGCTGTCTGGGTTCTTCGTCTAGGTAGGAACGGAGATATGCCAGCTTTTCGGCCTTGGTGAAATCCTTCCGAGTATCCACCAAGGCCAAAAACATGTTCCGGAATCCAGCCCAGTCCCGCATACATCCGGTGAAATGCGGGACCTCCAGGGCACCCAATCTTCCCATGGCGCTGGGTCCAGGGGTGTGGAGCGAAGCGGGGCGCGCAATAGGCTTCCCCTCCCGCAGTCGCTCGATGTCCTTCACCCGCTGAAGGACCTCATCGTAGATGTCTTGGATGTGCTCCAGATCCTTGACATATTGGGCGTGGAGGGCCAGCTCCTTCTCCCCGACCGGGTCGGTTGACAATAGAGCGGTTACCGACCGCTCGGCCAACAAGAAACGAGCCTGCATTTATTTCGAACGCGTCTCCAAGGCGTCCTCCCGGTTAGGCCGATCTATTAATGCAAGCAGCCCGGTGAACCACCGGAGCTGCTGAGCCAACTCCTGCCGTGACGCTGTCATTATAAATAACTTAAACTAAATAAACCTAAACACAAAATTAAAACGAGTCAACGAAAATACGGAATCGATTATCCCGAATCGACTCGATGCTTTCAATTGAAAGAAATTGAATAACAATTAACGTTCCGAGAAATGTCCCAGCCCAAATACAACGGTACTACCAACCTTACAATTCAACCGCACCTGTCCCGGAAGTGCGATTTTACACGAAATGAGCTTAACCTATTACGAACTAACAAAATACACAAAATTACACCGATTAACCTAGAGGTCCGGTAGGAACCACGCTCTGCTACCAAAATGTTGCGAAAACCCACAACACACACTATGCTACTGTTTAAAATTAGGTTACACCTTAAAATCTACAAAATCCACTCACAGTTCTATGCTATTCAATTTCCTATGCTATTCTTTCTTATTCTTCCTAAAAACTTTTCCATTTTTATTGCACTTTTTAGTGCCCTATTTTTACTTTCTTATTATATGTCCTACTTATTCTATACATTTTCTTTGCATTTATGCTCTATCCCATTCTCATCTATCCTTATTTACTGTTTTCCATTTTTATTGCATTTAAAATGCCCTACATCTTATTTCTATTTCTTAATTTCTATCTTATATCTATAACAATTTTGACGTCCACATAATTTTTACATTTACAAATTTCACATAAATATCACAGATAACAAATTTCGACTCAGACAGTACACAACATAAAATATCACAGGAATCTTAACTATTTATTTTGACCATTTTTATTGACTTAATTCCTTTTACTCTGTTAATCCCAGTATACTCATTATACAAGTGAAAACATAAGTACTATCGGTTTTAAGTCTTGTTTCTTGCGATTACCTTAGATGCAATCATGGTGCAAAATTCCAAAAAATTCTGTCTAGTATGCTTGCTATTTATGAGTTTTACTATGTTACCTATATTAACTTTCATACCTATCTTTCTTTCATACTTCATTCTTTCATACTCGTGGACTGGGCATTCTGCGATAATATGGAGTACAGTTTCCTCTTCCTCGGGGTCACAGATGCACGATGGGCTATCCTTGCACTTGAAGCGATTCAAGTACGAGGAAAACCCACCGTGCCCCGTCATCACCTGAGTTAATACCCCAGTCGGCTTAATTTCCCTAACTAGCCTATACGCAGCTACCGCGTCTGGGAAGAACATCTTCGTCACGGAGGCCGTCGTTCCAGTTTCGTATCTCCGAGCCCATTCGCCAATCGACTCATCGCGGATGAATCGCTTGGCGAATGAGATCGGACATTGATCATAGACCGGCTTCCTCCGCGACGAAGTTGCAGCCTCCTTCGCGAGCACGTCCGCGCGCTCATTCCCGGGCAACCCTGCGTGGGCTTTCACTCAGAACAAATCTACACGTTTGTTTTGCGTGGAGGCCTTCTGCAAGTTTGCCCGCGAATCGAGCGCTAAGCGGTGGAGCGAGCTACGGTTTGTTACAGTTTCCAGTGCAGACCTGGAGTCGCTGTAAATACCGTAGCTCCCTTCACCCCTCTTCAGGATCTCCGCAGTCGCCCTGGATATGGCGAGGAGTTCGGCTTGGTACACCGTGCAGTAGTTGGCAAGAGGGAGTTTGATCGCTTTGACTTCGGTTCCCCCCTTCCAAATGGATAGGGAGGCTCCGACGCCTCCGTCGATCTTACTCCCGTCTGTGTACACTTGCACCTCCTGCACGGCGTACCTATCGAGAGCCTCTTGGTCCCCGAGGGCCACGAACTCACTCCCCACATTCCGGGCGGGGTGCGGGATCTCCGCGAAGCCAACAGGCGCCTCCATCTCCCTGTCCTCCGGCAATGCCCGGGACCTGCCCCTCCTCGCGTTATACAAGGCCGAAGCCTCAAGAATGCGGAGGTATAGGGGCAGAATCCCGGCCAGTAAAAGTGCCGAATTGAGGGAGACTGTTCGGTACGCGCCGCAGAGCTTCTGGACAAACCCGCGTTGCACCGCTGCCAGCTCCTTCCGGGTACCTATCTTTTGGGCTGCGGGGGCCCACGCCGCCGCTGCGTACGTAATAATGGGCTCTACAGCCATAATATAGATATGCCTAGTGACCTCAGGGTTCAACCCCCAGCTGACCCTTGTTGCTGTCCTCAACTGTTTATATATATTTAGGGCTCTCCTGCACACATTCGCGACGTGTATGTTAAAGGTGAGCTTATCGCCTATGGTGAGACCCAGGACCTTCATCTCTCTCTGCATAACGATGTCGCGCCCCCCCATGTTTAGGATTGGTGTGTCGTACTTCAATTTACGAGTTACTGTAATTGCAACCGTTTTATTGGTTGCGAACTTCAATTTGTTTCCGACACCCCAATTCCAAACATCTGAGAGCGCCCCGTTAGCCTTCATTGAGACTTCCAGTCCCGAGTCTCCCACAAACACCATCACCACATCGTCCGCGAATGCCTGCACGTGATAACCCTTGGCACTAAGCTGCCACAGTATTGGGTCCAGCAGCAAGTTCCATAGGATAGGTCCTCCTATTGACCCCTGTACACATCCCTTACTTGTTGCCCTATTTATCTTCCTACCTCCATATCTCACTTCTACTGTTCTATCCTCTAGGTAGCTGTCTATGACCCTTCTTAAATTAACCGGACAGGCCTCCTCTGCTAATCTGGTTCTAATCTTAGGCCACCAGGCCGCATCGAAGGCTCCCTCTATGTCCAATGATACAATGGTAACTATCTTTTTATTTTTCAAGTTACTTTTAATGTGGTTCATTAGGACATAGAGGGAGTCCTCGGTGCTCTTCTGGGGCACGAACCCGTATTGGTATGGACTGAAGCGTGGGACCAGGTAGAACCTCACCCTGTTCATAAGGAGCTTCTCATAAATTTTTCCCATCACCGGGAGAAGCCCGATGGGTCTGTATGATTTGACCTCGGTGTAGTCCGTCTTACCCGGTTTGCGCAGGATGACGACCACTGCTTTTTTCCATCTCTTTGGAAAATACCCCAGCTCAAAACACTTATTAGCTATTGCCAAGAAGACCTGTGGGTGGTTAGAGATGACTCTACCGCAGATGTCTGAGGTAAAGCCATCCTCACCCGGAGCCTTCTTGGGGTTAAATGTTTTGAGCGTACCCACAAGTTCTTGTAGCGTGAATTCTGGATCGTGTAATTCGTCGAGGCTATTTATATTTATCGTCTGTGCAAGCTCCCGTGTTCTTCGGTGCTCTTCAGTGTCCTCCTGTTCCCTGTCTTCAGGGAAGACCTCACCTCTCCACCTAAACCTCTCCGCTATGTATGCGGCCGACTCATCCATTCCCAGAATCCTTCCATCCCTCCTCAGGGTCAGATCCTCCTTCCTCCTCTCCGTCTTCTTTATAACACGGTACACTCCGTCCCACACCGTTTCCTTCTCTTGCTTCTGGCAGAAGTCCTTCCAGCTGGCGATCTGGGCATCTTTGGCAGTTTTCAAGTACACCTCCTTCTTCTCCAGGTACTCCTGCACCACTCTCGCTCGTCGGATCGGTGCGGCGCAGCGGATCCTACGCTTCAACGTCGCGACTCCTCTCTTCAGGCGGTACAGTTCGTCGGACCACCATGGGATGGTGAGTTTTTGCTGTGTCCTCTTCGCTGGAATGTGTAGTGTGCATGCTTGTGTGATTGCTTCTGTGTATTTGTGGAGTATCTCTTCTACTTGTGTAGTGTTAATAGCTGTGTTTATGTTTTGTGTGTTAATGTTGTCTGCCTGCAAAAGCTGGGTGAGTTTGTCATCAAACTCACGCCAGCTTGCTTTCCGTGTGTTGTGCTTGCGTGTGGTTCTGTTTAGTGTAATGCATTTCCCTACTGTGAGATCAAGTTCGAAGAGGATGGCATTGTGGTCCGACCCTGTCATCTTCCTGTCCACCCTCCAGTCCACGATCTTGTCTAGCAGATCCACCGACGCCGCCGTGATATCGACTACGCTGGTGCAGGTTCTCCCGTTCCTTTCCACTTCGAAGGTTGGTGTATTGCCGATGTTAAGTACATTTAGCTGCCACTGATGAATTGCCCCCGCCAGCTCCTGCCCTCTGAGGTCCGTCTTAGCACTACCCCACCAGACGCTTTTGGCGTTCGCGTCGCCCCCGATAACGAGTCCTGCCGTTCCTATCTTCGCAATGATCCTCGTTATCTGGGCGACGTAGGGCTCGATTGGGGCATTAGGCTCGAGGTAAAAAGAGACGGCGTTGATCGACCAAGCGCTGGTCCGGATCCTCACGACTGTTCGTCGTGAGTTCTGGGTGCTGTTCCACATCAAGGCTGGCGTCAAAGACTATGATCGCCGCCTTGACAGTACCCTCCTCCTGCCCTGCGCTTTGGTAGATCCTCGCCGTCCCGTTATTCCTCACTCTGCCTGTGTTGCCCACATACGGCTCCTGCACCAAGGCGAAGGCCACTCTCCTCCTCGAAGCTTCGAGGACCAGCTCCGTGGTCACTAATTTGCTGCGTTGGAGATTGGCCTGCGCCACGGTGTACCTCCGGCCTCTGTTAGGGTCGCTTGGCTGCCTTGTTGTTCCCGGGACGCCCTTAGCAATAAGCCACCCTTGCTCTTGCTAAGTCGTCCCACCTCTTTCTGACCGGGCAGTCAGTGTCAAAGGCGTTGTGGTGGACGTTGCCCTTTCCGGCTCTACTGCAGTTGAGGCAAGACGGGGGCGATCCAGCCAGCACTTCCTCGCAGTCAGCCCGCATATGTGGCCCCCCACAGTGGCTACACTTGGTTTCGGTCTCTTTGCAGTACTTCCTGCCGTGTCCGTACCCCAAACATACAGAGCATTGTATGAGCGGAGACTAGTCTTCCACTCTTACTCTCTGTATGTCCAGTTGTACGGACCCTCTTTCTACTGCCCTTCTCCAGATCTGTGGGGAGACCATTAGCACTACGTGTGCTAAGTGCGGGTTGCGTGCTCTCCTTCTGAATTTGACAGCTACTCTGTTTTCCTCCTCGCCGAGGTCACGGAAAAGGTCCCCGTTCTGGTTCCTCAGGCATCCGACAATCTCCTCATCAGTGTTTGTCTGGAGAACGTCCTTAAGAACCAGAAGGGGGTCCCTATTCCGCACTTCCTCTACGTTGAGGCCTCCTTCTTCTCCTTCTAGCCGTTCCTTTACCTCCTGTCTTGCCCTTCTGCTACTGCAACCAATAAGGACCTTCCTTTCCTTGGTCTTCCTGATCCTGTCAATCTCTACTCCTCCCTCTTTCGCCTTAACCGCTCTCCGAACCCGCTCAATGATTTGATCCCCCGTCTCTGTCTCATCTTTGGCTGTCACTATGATTGAGTGTAGCTGCTCGCCAACCGGTGCAGATCTCTGCGGCCTGCCCGCAGCCACACTCGCATAGGACACCCCTTGGATCACTTCCTTGTGTTCGGAGATGGTTTTTTTAGTTGCAGAGATTCAAGAGTATTTGCGACTTCTGCGTTGCCAATAATGCGTACAGCGCGACGACATGGAGAAGGTACTTTGCCAGATGTGCGAGCCCTACGAGTACAACTGGTTAGTCGTAAAGAATCGCCGCACCCTGTTCAGAATACCGAGTTTTCGCGAGGCTGTTTTGATCACGGCTTCGATGTAGTCCTTTTGGTTCAGATCGCAGCAAATTGTCATACCGAGCATGTTGATATTGCTCTGCAGGCTTAGAGATGTACCCTGAAGAGTAGGAAGGGGAAGGAATGGTAACTTTTTTGCCGTGAACGCGCACACCTGTGTTTTCTTGGCATTGAACTCAACCAGATTATTGGAGCCCCAATTAGATATGAGGTCCAATACCCGATTGAGCTCAATGACAAGATTCACTCGATTGACTTCGGTTTCAACCCGCACGCTGGGTGACCGTTATATCTTCCATACACTGTGCTATCATCTGCATAACAATGAATGTTTCCAAGTGGAAGCATATCATTGATATGCAGAAGGAACAGCGAAAATCAGGTCATCACAACAATTGATGGGTAATGGCTTAATCACCACGCTTGCCAAATGCGGGTTAGTTAAAACTTAGGTTAGAGTATTTTTACCCGACTGTGTCAGAAGAAGGGTTATGTTTTTCGAGTGTATGTATGTATGTCTATTTCTTTGGCACGCCCTACAGCCCAAACGGCATTGTGGATTTTGACATAATGAGGTGTCGTTAGATTTGTTTTGACTGTGGGAGTGACATAGGCTATAAAAAAAAAACAAAAAAAAGTAAAACATTGGCCGGGTTTGCTAATTCGGAAATAATAGCAGATTTTATTCCCATGTTTAAAAAAAACTCAAAGAACTTGTCAGTCAAAAGTACTAGACGTCAAGGGTTTTGTTTTTACGCCAATTGGTGTATGCGCTACGACTTTGCTATTTAAAAGAGTAAGGCGTTTTAATATAATTATTTTATGTATGTTTTGAAATGCTTGGTTATTTACTTTACAAAACAAAAAACTGAAAAGAATAAACAAGCTAATTATAAATGATCCCAGAATCCAATTTGAGCAATGTTGAATGCAACGTGAAATACAGGGTCTAACAAAATCAATAAGCGAACGTTTAAGGGCGGTATCTATACATCATTCTGAATACAATGACAAAAATGGGCTCCAGTTTTATAGTGATTTTTCAAAGTTATGTTTTCTAACGAACTAAATCCATTAAAATAATGCAGATCATGAAACATGCTGTATCTTTACTAACACGCACGCAAGCGTCAATAAAAAGATAGTGTACAGATACACACGGCTATCTTTGTGTACGTGTGGTACAGCTGTACGGGTTTGGAAAGGGTGTATTTTTTGGTGAATTATATGATAATATTTTGTTGATTATCTCAGTAATGAGCCTGTAGTTTTGGACCAAATTTGGTGAGCATGCTCAGTTTGATGTATAGATGCTCCCCTTAAACGTTCGCTTATTGATATTGTTAGACCCTATATATCTAAATACATTGAATATTGATAGTTGTCGCAGACAGGGACAATCATCAACCAAGCGGCCGTAGGTGGCTAGCTCAATTAAATCCGCACTTTCTTTGGTTGGTGATTGTCCCCGCCTGCGGCAACTATCAATATTCAATGTAGGTATTTAGAAATATTTCACTTTGCATTCAACATTGCTCAAATTGAATTCTGGTTAAGTTTAAAGTTTGAGAGTAGATCGTGCTCAATGACGTGTACGGGAAAGGCGTATGTCCATTAGTAGACCAAATATAATGATGATGGAACTAAAGTTACTGATAAATTGATCACACTTTGATTTGAGCTATCTTCAGCGTCAGAAATATGTATAACTATTTAAACTATCATGGTTCAATCGAAATATCGGATACTCACAAATAATATACATGGTAAGAGCCCCGTTAATAATACTAGATAAGATAAGATAAGATAAGATAAGAATATAAGATTATCTTATCTTATCTTATCTACTCTATAGAAATAAGTATGTACGAGTATAGTGTAATGGCACATTAGTATTCAATATTATAATGATCGAGAGACTTTTTGTCGCCAAAAAATAACATAGATTTTCATTGAAATAGACATAGACATTCATTTATTTACTACATAAGCACACATTACATATATACAAGGTGGTTAAATTAACAATACTATAATATACAATACAATAATGGAAACAAACTTAAATACAAACAGAATTAAATCAACAAAGACGACAACATTAATAATTTAATATTAAAATAAAAATCTATTAAAAACTATCAGTATTACGGGGTGACAGCAAAGAAGCGAGGGGCTAAGCAAGCAAACAGGCAAGTGGCAAATGGTGGTTAAATATTTCATCGCGCACAAAGAAATTCGGTGACAGGTTTCTTGGTCGCGCCCCCAAAAGATGGAATAGTCTACTAGCACACGTTTTCCGAGGCGAGGAGCTCGATGGCGCAGTGGTTAACGCATTCGCATTGGCCGGTCATTGGATAGGTGACCTAAAATTAATCATCTCGAGCTCCTCCGTGCTTCGGAAGGCACGTAAATCCGTTGGTCCCGGCTGCATTAGCAGTCGTTAACAACCACCAATCCGCACTGGGCCCGCGTGGTGGTTTATGGCCTGTTGTCTCTATCCATCCATAGGGAAGGCTCGTGCCCCAGCAGTGGGGACATAAACCGAGCTGATGATGATGATGATGACACGTTTTCCCTCCTTCCTATGACGTCCTTCAAACGAGGCGTGAAGACGCACCTTCTTGTTTGCTGGCAGGGTGAGGTTAACTAATGCTGCGTTGTTTTCACGCTGCACCAGTAGTCTTCGCTTCTGGACTGGATTTTCACTCAACATCAGGTGGAGTGGAGTAATTTGCCGTGCTAAGTATATTTTTTTTCTTAAAGTGGCATGTACTAACCTACATTTCACAATAAAGAGATTTGTATTTGTATTTGTATTTGTATTTGTATTTGTATTTGTATTAAATTGTTGGTAAAGACTGAAATCTGCTGACTCGTATTTTTAATGATTTTAGGACAAAAATTTCGATCACTGGTTTTTTGTTTTAACTTTTCCCTAGTTGATAGCTATTGTGATTGTTGTTCTCGCGGTTCGGTTAGATTCTAATGTTCGACTTTATCTTTATAACATCGACTTTGAGTTAAACCTTGACTTTTCAGATGTAGAAATATTGGAAGCGTCATTTTGAGAAATAATTATCTTTCTACTTTGTGATAATAATATTTTGCTTTTAATTGAATGTTTTGAAGCGTCGCTGTCGGTAGTCGAACGGATAGATGGTGGGGTTGAATGTCACAATGACGTAATACCGCTGACTTGCAGCGTAAATCACAAATTGCTAGAACATATCAACGAGTCTTCTGGGGCTTCGGTAGCTCAGCGGTCAGAGCTTTGGACCGGTTATTCAGCTCCACTCGAATTTGCTGAGGCTAGCTGATTTTTTTTAGAAATATTTTATCTTGTAAGCATACTAGCTTTTTAGGTAGGATAAGGGACTTATATTAATGAGTTGAAAGCGCATTCATCATTAAAAAATCTTGATTATCCGAGGCGTTTTTTTTGGAGAAAGTTTAATGATCGCGGCGGGTCGCCTCTATAGTCTAGTGGTTAAGAGAACCGGTCTCATATCCAGACTTCCCAGGTTCGATTCCCAAAGTACTTACATGTTTGTGTACTCGGTTTGGTTGGTGGTAGGGCTTGTGTGTCCGCCTGGCTAGCTACCACCATCTTATCTAAATCTGTCGCCAAACATCAATGTTTGTAGCATTGTTGTGTTCCGGCAACTAGAGATAAGATAGCCAGTGCCTCAGTAATTAAGAGGTGCGCTTTTACCATACAGCACTTTACATCAGGTTAGATGAAGCTTACCCGTAAAATATAAAAAAGAGAACGATATATATGTACATCTCTTTCGCACGAAGCAACGTAATAAATGCAAAGAAATTAGTGATTATACGATTTTCGTTGCTGCCATTAACAACCACGCACAGCTCACGCCTTCAGCAAGTCGCTTCCAGTAGGACGCCACCGAAACTTGCACAGTCCGCTACAAAGTACAAACATTGGCTCGCAACTTATCCAAGTTTAATTAATTACTTTGGCGGGCCGTACACTGGTGGCCAAAACAATTGTGCATGTGTGGGTAACTGTTTTTACTTTTTAATTTGGTTTAGGTTGTTTTATATTTGGTGGGAGTGTTAATAATGCGTGTGGTAAGCAACGTAGATGGTACGTATAAGAAAAACGATAATTACATATTTATTGTTAACTGAATCGTTTAATTTTACAATAACATTATTTTGAACTGTTTTGACTGAGCGTAAAGAGCGTTAATATTAAACACAGTTCTGAAAACTGCATCAAGAAAATGGCTTCAAACAAACGTGTACAAATTTAACTAGATTTTCGGGGCGTTCGAATTGATGATATCCGAACCCCGCCGGCGCGGGTGCACCAAATTCTTATAACACATTTGTAGTACACCTGCATCAGTTATTAACTAGGTTTAACTTTAATCCATGTTTTGGAATGGCAGGATATTTAAAGTAACCGTCACAATTATAAGGGTTATAATTGTTTTTGGCTAAAAGTTCATTAAAATCTTAGAATCCTCCTTCCTTTCTTCCTTTAGCATAGTAATGTTCACTGCTAGACGTCAGACTCTTCAATTCTCTTCCACATTGTGCAATCTGTGACCTTTCTGATTCAGGTCGGGCCTGCAGCTATTTCGATATCATCAAACTATCTGGCTACACAGTTCTTCGATTCTGCTATTGTAAGACGTCCATCGCAATTGGTTTGAAATAAATATAGAAAGTATTGACTATGGCTAAATTTAAAAATTAGCCTACTAGACTAAATAAAACAGTGGACGTTTAAAAAAATCAAGCTACTGAAACACGTTTTTAAATATTATAATCGAGACCCACTTATATAGCACCGCAGTGTACAATATAACCAATTTTGGCTCTGAACTTGGCGGGCATTGTCTTCTCACATACTTGCGAGGGTGTTTAATTGTTTTTACAAGTAAGTATATGTATTGCGCGTTACCGTCTATATAACACGTAAACGGTAAACCATCTTTGAAGGTCACAGTGTTGGAAGTGTGGTTGGCGGAAATACTAGTTTTAAGTCTGCCTGGCTACTGCCACCGTCTAAGTTTGGCGATGTAACAAACATATTAGTAGCATTGTTGTTCGCTGATTGGTAGAGATAAGATAGCCAGTGTCTCCGTAGTTGAGGATTCAAATTTTGATTAAATACAAATTCAAATTCAAAAAAATTATTTAGCATAGCAGGCTTATGTTCTAACAATAAAACTAATACATTATCTTAAAATTTAAATGCTACGACGAACTGCACTCCTCTCAGCATAAGTGGCAGCTTCAAGAAACTGCAACGCTGATTGTCAGAGGAGCCCATGATGTAAGTGTGAGGGTGTGTGTGCGTGCGTGCGTGCGTGTGTAATGTTATAAAAACCATGCTATTAATAATAATACTTAGGGATAATGATGGATGTTAATGGCGGTAGTTGTTGACATTGAATGGGCGCCTTTGGCTTTCAAAGTAAAAAAGTAAATAGTGTTGAATAATTTCGTGGGGCTGGTTAGAACCACGATAGCTCAATTGGGAGAGCACCTGAACCGGTATGTGAGAAGGGTGCAAGTTCAAATCCTGCTCGTGGATTTATTTTCAACATTTGTGTTTTTGTCATAGTGATAAAGTTTAAAATCTATATTAATCTATATTAATATTATAAAGCTAAAGAGTTTGTTTGTTTGAACGCGCTAATCTCAGGAACTACTGGTTCGAATTGAAAAATTCTTTTTGAGTTGGATAGTCGCATTATCGAGGAAGTAGCATTTATCGAGGAAGGCTTTAGGCTATATAACATCACGCTGCGACCAATAGAAGCGAAACATCAGTGAAAAATGTTGCAAAAACGGGAACAAGAGCCTAAAAAATTAAAAATGGTGCCGAAAGTCACTATTCCACGCGGACGAAGTCGCGAGCACAGCTAATTTTTAAACATACCAGTGGGCATGGTACATGTAGGTACTCGGTTTGGTCGGTAGTGGGGCTAGTTTTTCCGCTTGGCGACGTACAAAACCTTTATTTTTATAAGCCTATGTTATGTCCTACTGCTAAGGCCTCCCCCCTGCGGCTCCACTCTTCCCTATCGGCCATATAGGTAAACCTATCAAAATAAAATCAAAATCTGTTGAAATGACATATTGTTATATTATTTAATAATTTTTTATTTAATAATGTAGACTCAAAAAAAATACTCTGTGTTTGAGGTTATATTTTTATATAACAAATATATATTTTTAAAGTAAGTTATCTTAATTATAAGTGGAAACTGCTTTGGCAAATGTGAAACATAGATTAAGTTATTACCTCTGTACTATAAAATGCTGTTTGTTTCCCAATAAATAAATAAATTAAAAATTATTAAACCAATAAATAAAAGCTTTTGTAACTTTGTAAATTATTTATTTTTTGTTCATGTTTATGTTTCATAGAGAGAGAGGAGCTCGAGTCGTTAACGCACCCGGTCTGTGAGTGCTGAGGCTAAGCAACTTTCGCAAAGGCCGGTGCTCTGATGGGTGACCAAAAATTTTTCATCTCTCGCTCCTCCGTGCTTTGGAAGGCACGTAAAGCCGCTGGTCCCGGCTGCATTAGCAGTCGTTAACAACCACCAATCCGCACTGGGCCCGCGTAGTGGTTTATGGCCCGTTCTCCTGTCCATCCATGGGAACGTGCCCCAGCAGTGGGGACAAAAATGAGCTGATGATGATGATGATGATGATATTGATGATGTTTCATAGTGTTGCAAATAAAAGTATATTATCTTTCAATCTATTCATGTTTAGTACATCGAAAGTGTATAATCAGATTTGCCCTACGGCCAATCTCTCAACATTAATGCGGGCGTGTGTTCGCCCCTTGGCCCCGTTCGGGGTCGGGTCAATTGTAATTATGGACGTTTGGGCCTAATGGTTCGGGGACTCACTAATTATCCGCGTGTTTGGTCAGATTTCTTGGCCGGTGTCTCGGCTTGACGGGATTTAGTCGAGTTGACTTTGATACTTCGTAACGACTAAATTAATAAATTAATAATGATTGTTTTTGTTTTGTTTATATAATTTTTAACGAAATTTTGTTGCGAACAAATTACAAAAACACAAATTTTGAAAATATTTCCACGAGCAGGATTTGAACCCGCACCCTTCTGACATACCGGGTCAGGTGCTCTCCCAATTGAGCTATCGTGGTTCTAACCAGCCCGCCGAAATTATTCATCACTATTTTACTTTTTACTTTGAAAGCCAAAGGCGCCCATTCAATGTCAACATCTGATCATAATATTGTATGTCAGAAGGGTGCGGGTTCAAATCCTGCTCGTGGAATTTTTTTCAATATTTATGTTTTTGTAATTTTTTCGCAACAAAATTTGCATAAAAAATATACCTATAAACATTTTACATTTTTCTGTACTATGGATTTCCGCAAAATAACGCCTGATTCCATTAATTATCTTGGTAATATCAGTTCAAAATTGCGATGCAAGAATTATGTGTACGTGATTGTCTTGCTAGCCGTACTAATAGATAATCACCTTCATCACCAGCTTATTCTATATCCCCACTGTTGGGGCCCCAGCTTTCCTTATCGATGGCAACAGGGAGAACGGGCTGAAACCACCACGCGTGCCCAGTGCGGTGCGTTGGTTGCTAAATTCGACTACACATTTAAATGATACTAAACATGCACACTAGTTTAGGCCCAAGACACCGTACTCGTAGGACAAGGGTACGACGAGCCGGTTCACACGCGCTCTAAATTCAAAATTCAAAATCATTTATTGAGTTTAGGCTACAAATAGCTCTTATGAACGTCATTATGCCAGCGGTACGTATGTCTATCTACTCTGGGCGGGAGATCTTGTACTGAGAAGAACCGGCACAAAACTCAGCAAGAGTCCAGCTCTTTTCTCCCTTACAGCGTCAAAAACAATGGAAAGTGCTCCAAAAGGACACTTTCCATCACAAATAAACACACAAACAAAAAAGGACAAACACTACACAAAAAAAACAACAAAATATAAAATGTTTGCAAAAATTACATCAGGTACCAATTTCAATTTTCACAATGTCATACAGTACTAATCTAAGTCCGAAGTTGTCTAAGAAAAACAAAATTAAACTGTACGAGCTCTACACCAGGTACAGATTTGTACCTCTAACAGACAGGAACCCGTCGGAGAATCTAGTAAGTAAGGCACGGGGACACGCTTGCCACTCCTTCTAGAAAACTCTGACGGTGTTTCGATCACACGGCTCGAGGAACCCTTTAAGGTTCTCGCCGCCCCCAAAGAAAGTTCGGTGACGAAAATGCCGTCTGAATGATGGCCATTCAGCAAACTATCTTAAAAAAAGTTATCGTTATCGAATGGCGAATGAAATCGCAATAGTCACTAAATCCATTCATGTCTATCTCGGTCTCGATCGGCAATGATGCAACCGTCTCATGGACCATTCGAGTTTTTATTCTAATCTTGACCCCGCGTCTCGAGGTCACGGCGCGCGCGTTACGTCAACGCGTGTGCGTATGCGCAGTCCATTCACCGCGATCAGTTCATTCATAAAACTTTCGAGAGTCACTATTGCGTACCATTCATGTGTTTATAGAGTTTTAATGTCGGTGTTGATTACGCTTTTTGTTGTTTTACATCTGAGCTGAGTAGGCGTGGTCTGTGATTGCTGAGGCTAAGCAACTTTCTCAAAGGCCGGTCATTGGATGGGTGACCAAAAAGGTCTTATCTCGAGCTCCTCCGTGCTTCGAAAGGCACGTAAAGCCGTTGGTCCCGGCTGCACTAGCAGTCGTTAACAACCACCAATCAGCACTGGGCCCGCGTGGTGGTTTATGGCCCGTTCTCTCTACTCGTTACCTATCATCCATAACGAGGGTTCGTGTACTAGCAGTGGGGACAAAAAAAAAAGCTGTTGATGATTTTATTTCGTGAATGAATTATATATTAATAAACGGTGACCGACGATTTGGTCGCGGGAAACCGCTGGATGCGAGCAGCACAAACCGGTCGTAGTGGAGATCCTTGGGAGGTCTTTGTCCAGCAGTGGACGTCTTTTAGTCGAGATGATGATGATGATCCCCTATGTGGTGCCGGGGATAAAGAATTGCACCACCCCCTCTCTTCCCGTGGGTGTCGTAATAGCCGACTAAGGGACTATTCCAGAGGATGGGCAGCAGCATCTCTCTGAAGTTACCCTCAACCTACTGCGATCGCCAACCCGCCTGCCAAGCGTGGCGATTACGGCAAATACCCCTCATATCCTTGGGGGAGGCCTTTGTCCAGCAGTGGACGTCTTTTGGCTGAGATGATGATGATGATGATGATGATGATGATGATGATGATGAAACGGTGATTTTATTTATACAATATAATGTAAAACATATAAACTCCTCTAAAATATTACTTAAGTCGTTATTAATTTTATGAATGAATCTGCTTGTTATTTAAAAGTCAAACGAGTTTTTTTATGCTTCTAATTTTAGGATCGTTATGTTTCTTAATTCAATAATTTGTATGGTCATTAATATTATGCTAATACTATGGCAAAGCGTGATATTATTGTATTGGAAGAAAAATTTTTGACTGTTAGGCACCAACTAAGTTTTTATTAAACCTGACAGTATATTGGAGAACTTAAAAGTTTGTTCTTATAAATAAATAAGTATGTTTAATTACCTAGAGTATTAAAGCTCTGGGCAAATTCAGCGGCACCGGACTGTTTGGGGGTGGCGAGAAATTTGAAGGGTTCCTCAAGTCGTGTGAAACAAAGCGCCGTCAGAGGATTTTTAGAGGAAATGACATCACTCACTAGTGCGTGTCGTGTAGGGAACGCCCGCCCTACTAGATTTTCCGCGGGGTTCGTATGAGATCGGGAGCAGAAAAACGCAAGGGCGCCTTTTAAGGCTAGATCCTCGGCTCGGGTTGACCGGCTTGTGTGGCTAATTATTAAGGCCGATACCTCGCGAATATTCAGCAATTTCAATAAGGATTTACTTAATCATATTATCCTACTACTGTTGTTTTCAGATATGTTATAGTTGACTAATCAATGAAGTATTTTACCAAAGCCAAAATATGAATAGAAACAATTTTCTCGATAGAAAATAAATTAAAAGATGACCCTTCTCCCTTTTTTCTGTATAGGCAGAAACACAAATATTTAAAACCCAAATATATTATATTAGAAAGGCAATAAACTATTGTACATAATCATTCCAATTTGTCGCTTACGTTATTTTATCTAGGTGCGCGTGCGCTATGGTTGTCCCTTTCCTTGCACTGAGAAATCATATCTCTATCCCTTTGTGTACCGGCAAGACAGTCGGCGGCCGCGCGGCGTCGACAAATTCTAAATAGCGCGATTCACAAAATGTATAAGCAAATACAGTGCCATCTAGTAACAGTCTTGTGTACTAATTCAATCATAAGCAACTTCATTTAACAAAAGCTACTTTTGATAGTATCTATGATAACCATCACCCATTTTAAAATTTACAGAAGTTTTTCGATTTGAAAGAACAGTAATTAATGTAGTAATTTTTTGCAATATTTTCAGATTGCTTTTATTATATTTGCATGCCTTTTTGATTTGGCTAAACCTTAGAGCATTAAACCAACGGCTAAACATGTTTGTACTACACTACTAACTTTGTACTATCTTTTTATACCGTGTTTTAATGCAAGTAAATAAATTATGAATTGTGAACTATTAAAAGTTTGAACCATCTTTTAGTAATAGTAATCAGGATCAAAGCTCCCAGAAAAGAATTTAACTAAAAAACCATGTAACCAAAACCCCACATGGAACCCTAAAGCTATTGTGGTACATAAAAAATAGTAAAAAAAACCTATCTCCATAAAAACAATAGTCACCCGATACTTTGTCTAAACATAAAGTTTGATTCATAGACACCACCGTCCTATCTATTATTTTATGTGTTTTTTAGGCAAATTTAAATTCATAGGTCGGCCATTACAAAAGTTAATGGAGGGAAAAGCTTCTAGGCCCGTTTTATGTGACATCTAATGTGGATACACAGCACACCTCTCGTTAGAGGGTCAAGCTCTCATTCAGCGAATTAAAATACTATCTTAAACCGAATTTAATAATGCCTGTTTCAGTGTAATAGTTATTTGGGGTCGGGTACACTGTTTGGTATAAGTCAATGTCAAAGTATTTTTTTTATTCAAATAAAAGTGCTTTTGGATTGTCCATAAATTTTTTAGTAAGTAATTTTTTTTTCTTTTTTTTTTTTCTTTTTTTTTCTTCAGTATGAAGATGGCACTGAATGATGATGATGATGATGATGATACATTTTTTACCTACTACCCATTTAGGAAGTCTGTTTTTTAGCGGTGGAGAAGAATGGGCGTAAGAAACATAGCTTCATTGACAAAAAAAAAACTATACGTGTCGTTACCAAATCATATCACCTGTATCATCAGCAGTATCATCATCTGAGCCAAAGACGTCCACTGGACCGATCCAAGGATTTCCACTACGTCCGGTTTTGTGCTGCTCACATCCAGCAGCTGCCTGCGACCTTCACCAGATCGTCGGTTCACCTTGTTAAAGGAATCATCATCATCAGCTCATTTTTATATCCATGTTGGGGCACGAGCCTTCCCTATGGATGGATAGGCAGAACGGGCCATGAACCACCACGCGGGCCCAGTGCGGATTGGTGGTTATAACGACTGCTGAAGCAGCCGGGACCAACGGCTTTACGTGCCTTCCGAAGCACGGAGGAGTTCGAGATGAATCTTTTTTGGTCACCCATCCGATGACCGGCCTTTGCGAAAGTTGCTTAACCTCAGCACTCGCAGACCGGGCGCGTTAACCACTGCGCCATCGAGCTCTTCCTATAATCCTGTATAATTATAAAAATAAATAAACTAATAAAAATAATATAATGATTACAAGATAAAACTTTACTAGAAAAAAAAAATATAATGATTACAAGATAAAACTTTACTAGAAAAAAAATAATATAATGATTACAAGATAAAACTTTACTAGAAAAAAAATAATATAATGATTACAAGATAAAACTTTACTAGAAAAAAAATAATCAGCCTCAGGAAGTTCGAGTGGGAATCGAACCCACGACCTTTGGGTAGCCGGTCCAATGCTCTTACCGCTGAGCTACCGGGGCCCCGCTGGAGCTGGTTGATTTTGTCTAGTAAAATTTTATCTTGTGACTACAATAAAGGGTTGCGAATGCATAATTCAAAAATATTAAAAACTAGCTGTGCTCGCGACTTCGTCCGCGTGAAATAGTGACTTTCGACAGCATTTTTAATTTTTTAGGCTCTTGTTCCCGTTTTTGCAACATTTTTCACTGATGTTTCGCTCCTGTTAGTCGCAGCGTGATGTTATGTATCCAACACAAAAAGAATTTTTCAATTCGAACCAGTAGTTCTTGAGATTAGCGCGTTCAAACAAACAAACTCTTCAGCTTTATAATATTATTAATATATAATATAGATATAGTACCTTACAAATAAACAAAGAATGAGGTCCGAATAGTTATTCTGTGTTTTGTTCCTGTCATTTAAACGTCATTACAAATTAGAGTAAAAGAGACAAAACACGGAATAACTATTTGGACGGGGTTCTTGGCGGGAAAGTGAAGAGTCATGTCTGCGGTTTTGTTTTATTTTCTAAATATTGTGTTATGTCGAATATTAATGTGAAATAATGGTAGATTATTAACCGCTAAGTGTTCGTGAGTGTACATAAGTGTTGGCAAATGAAACAAAACAGTGCAACGTTACTTTTCAAATTCTCTCAAGAAGCTCGCGTGAGGACTTAGTAAAGCCCCACATCTTTACTGAGATATTCGAGGGGTTAGGGGGTATATCATTTCTCACTTCCCATTTCTAATATTATTCATCATCATCATAATATGGAAATATTGTTTATTTATGTATTACTTACTTGTAAGAAAATTACTTTGACACTGGCTAAATGTGCTAATCGCACGAAGCCATCAACTAAAAAAAAAAACTATTCGGACCTTAGCGTACAAAAATGCAATTAAAATTATATTTAAGTTGTGTAACTGCTAATTTATTGCTTTCTATGACTTACACAACCAAAACGTCATCGGTGTGTTTAAAAAAACATAGTTGTTGACTCAATTCGGCTTGTTAGAGAGGCACCTCAACAGTTCACCACCCACTACCGAACCCACGCACGCCCGTTAACTTTCGCAAGACGTCGGTCGTCGTCAAATTATTTGTATGTTTGGGTGTTTGTTAATCTGTGTGTATTTATACTTATTAAACTGCTGCTCGATTGTGAAGTGCATTGCCTATAACGATCAGAAATTAATGCTAAAACGTAAGCAGCTTTTAAGAGGCTAGTGAAGGATCATTACTTGTCCCAAAAACCATCGTCACGTCACTGTAATATGCTTTTTAACCGACTTCAAAAAAGGAGGAGGTTTTTCAATTCGACTCGTATTATATATTTTTTTAAGTGTGTTCGCGGATAACTTCGTCGTGTATGAACCGATTTTAATGATTCTTTTTATATTATAATATTATTTACAACTGTTATGTTTGTATCAATAGTATATTAAGTATTTATAATTATTTATTGCTGTGTTAGTTATACTATCATTATTTATGGTGCACCGACGCGACGACGCGACGACGCGACGACAAGCCCACTTCAAACTCAAATATTTTTTAAGTGTTATGATGACCGCCCTTTGTACGTGTATTTTTATGTAGTTCTTTTTTGACAAATGTTTTTTTTGGTGTACATTAAAGTTTATTTATCTTTATTTATCTTAAACACTGTCGTGACGTATACAATTTATTATTAGGTATTATTATTATTATTCCCTGTGTAGTGCCGGGGATAAAGAATTGCACCACCCCATCTCTTCCTGTGGGTGTCGTAAAAGCCGACTAAGGGACCATTCCAGAGGATGGGCAGCAGCATCTCTCTTAGGTTACCCTCAACCTACTGCGATCGCCAACCCGCCTGCCAAGCGTGGCGATTACGGCAAATACCCCTCATATCCTTGGGGGAGGCCTTTGTCCAGCAGTGGACGTCTTTGGCTGAGATGATGATGATTATTATTATCAGCCATTACTTTTCCACTGCAGGGCAAACGCCTTCCTGCCCTCCTTCAACCTATCTCTATTCTGAGCTAGTTCGTGCTAATTCATCAAGTGGGAGCCCAACTTTTTTTTTTTTTTATTGGTTATAGGCAGGCATTTGACTTCACCTCACCTGATGTTAAGTGACGGTGCGGTCGAAGATGGAAAATGCCTGCCTAGAAATAACCTATTCACTCTGGCCTTATTCCGCCATCTCCGTCTAGGCTTTCCATGTTGTCGTCGTAACTCACAAAATTACTTTAGGTACCTACTTATTGACGTCCTTAACTAAAAAAACATACAAATATTATCATTATCATTATCATCATCAGTTTATTTTATGCCCCACTGCTGGGACACGAGCCTTCCCTATGTATGGATAGGGAGAACGGGTCATGAACCACCACGCGGGCCCAGTGCGGATTGGTGGTTGTTAACGATTGCTAATGCAGCCGGGACCAACGGCTTTACGTGCCTTCAGAAGCATGGAGGAACTGGAGATGATAAGTTTTTGGCCACCCATCCGATGACCGGCCTTTGCGAATTGCTTAACGTCAGCACTCGCAGATTGGGCGCGTTAACCACTGCGTCATCGAACTCCTCAGTAGGTAATAAACAAGTTTTTTTTTAAACTAAAGTTACTAATACTGAATCTACAACCAGTTCCTACTTCAGGGTACCTTCGAACGCCTCGGTGGCCGAGTGGCAGGAGCGCTCGGCCCGATACCCGAAGGTCCCAGGTCGGGCTAAGTTTCTGATTTTTTTTTTATTGTGGCACGCCAAAATGGCCTCACCCTGCCTGATGAAAAGCAGCCAGTGAAGCCGAAGAAGTGAAAGCGTTCATCACAGCGCTACCACGCTATGCCGAACGCTCACACTATGGCGGCCTGCATAAATGCTTTTTCACGCCCCGCTTAAATAACCCGGGAGAGAAAGAGGAGGGAAACACGTGTGCGGGAAGCGCATTCCACATACGGGCAGTTCGGCAAAGAAACGACTGTCCAAACTTTTTGGTACGTGTCTTGATGGTCAGCACGGTATGAGAGATTTTTCGATGCATAGCCCGGGTTTGTGATCACCAACCCGCATTTGGCAAGCGTGGTGATTGAGCCATTACCCATCAATTGTAGCGATGACTTGATTTCAATCATGAAGGCCTTTGCCCAGCAGTGGGATAGTTATAGGCTGTTTGCTACTTGCTTTACTTCCTTCGACCGAAAAGAACTGGCCAGAAACCCAAGAGGCTGGCTTTTTCATCCATCTTTTCAACCAAATTACAATTTAGAACTTTGATAAAGATAAAAATAAACTTACAATATTAAACATGGTGGTAAAATATAACTATTATGATTAACATAACGCATATGTTTCAATAATAATTAATAAACAGAGACACGTGTGTTTTATAGCTGACGAACAGACGGATGAAACATGCTCATTATGTATGTATGTATGTATCTAATAAAAATATTGTTTGTTTGCATGTCTACGTGTGGGTGGTCGGCTTCTAAGAATTATTATAATACGTTTTATAATACATGTTAATATGTGCATTGCATGTGCTTTCCAAAAGTTAATGAATACGTGTTTAAAAAACTTCATGCTACCCCTTTTTAAACACATTGCGTCCTAAAAATAAACAAAGAAAAAAGTTTAATAAGTTCCGTGATTTGTTTTTTTTTTACTTTAATTTAAAATGACGTTTAAATGACAGGAACAAAACACTCAATAACTATTTGGAGCTTTCTCTATTTAAAGGCACATTGTGCGTACGAAGGAGTGTGAAGTTTGGAAAAGTGTATTGAAGTAATACACGGGCGGGATTCGAACCCGCCCCCAAAGACATGCCGGGTCAGGTGTACTACCAACTATGCTATCATGGCTCCGTACAACCCGCCGTTTATCAACACTATCTACTCGTAATGCCCGATACCCGAAGATCCCAGGTTCAATTCCCAGGTCAGGCCAAGTGTTTCGGATTTTTCGATGCTTAGCTCGGGTTTTCGATCACCACCGCAGTTGGCAAGCGTGGTGATGACTTGATTTCAATGACGGAGGCCTTTCCCACCAGTGGGACAATCATAGGCTATTTCCTTTTTTTTACTTTACTTTGTAAGCTAAAGGCCTTATTCAATGGCGATATCTACGTCAGGATACGCTGCTTCAATGCTATTCAAATTCTCGTTTTGAATGCACCTTGTAAACACATCCCACGAGTCCCACGACCCACGATGGTCACGCGAGCGCTCGGCTTTCTCCGTGCTCTATCGACACCCGGTCGGCCGCGCTCGGCACGCGAGCGGCGCGCGCGATCTTCTGTCGGCAAAGTTCGTGTTCGCTCGTAATTGGTCGGCGACTCGGGGCCAACCTGTTCCCGGCTACCGTGCTCTTGACCTTATTCCTTTTTGGAATAGCCGTCCCGCGATGCCTTTTTGTTTTTGTCAGGGGCCCGTCGTCGTCGTCTTCATGTTGAACGAGTTGTGTGAGGAAACAAAATGGCCGTGGAGATTTATTGGCGGGAAAGAGAAGAAGCACGCTTGTAGTTTTGCTTTGTTTCTAAAAGATTTGTGTAAAGTTAGCGTGGGTCGTTTGTTTGTGACTGTGCATGAGTGTTGGCGAATTAAGTCTCAAGTTCTATCGAGAAGTGCGCGTGAGGTCTCAGTTTAATTTTAGATGTTCACTAAACTAAAACTCAAGCGAACTTAGGGTGCAAACCGCATTTATTAAAGATAGGAAAATAACTTGAAACATTAATTGTCATCGCAAATAACGAGCAAAACTAAAATACAGATAGAAACAAAAAGCATGCGAAAAGCAGGTGGATGTGAAGCCATAACAAATAAAACTGCGTTGTCATTTAGAACCAGCTTAACGACACAGCAGCCTGCTTGCTATCGGTTGTTTCGCAAGTTGTCCGACGTCAACAGAATGGATCGAAACCATAGTTTTTCCGTGCAGTGTGCGACAAGACCCCTTTTTTATCCAAACGTTCCTGTGAATTGAAGTTGATGTGTTTTTTTGGATGTTAAGGAGTTCAAGTTGCTCGTTTTATTTCTAAACATGTACAGGTGTGTCGCGGCGAGTAATCTAAAGTCAAAGTTAAAGTAAAAGTCAAATCGTTAATCCAATATAAGCCTTGCCTTGCTTTAATAAGCACCTTCCTACTATAAAAATGTTCAAATAAATAAATAAATAAACTTTCCTACACTCACGCCAATTATCTAGTCCAAGAGAAGCTTCGTTATGAAACTCGTTCAATGGTTACTAGACAACGGATAAACATACTTAAAATACTTAAATACATACTTATTATACATAGAAAACACACAGACCCGAGACAATTTAGAAAAACAATCATTTCTAAATTCTAAACGTTTCTAAACATTTCTTAAACCCGCGGGACCTCAGAGATGGCGCCACCATGAAAACCGGTGTACAAACCACTCGACCGAGGAGGTCGTCACAATAAATAATAATAAATAGTTGGTATAGACTTAAACTAAATTCCTGAGTCTACCTCCAGTTCGGATTTTGAGAAGAGCTGCCAAGAAACTCATAGTGCCAAGCGCGAGTTGCTTTCGCCATTCGATCACGTTAACGAAAACGCAAGACAGAACAGGGGCCCGACCGCCTAACCGATCGCTTTGACTTCGTGTGTGGTTTGTGACGTCATCGTGTCGTTTCGTGCCGCCTATGAAAGCAATATCGAAAGCTTTTGATATTGCTTTCATAGGCGGCACGAAACGACACGATGACGTCACAAACTATACGCGTAGTCAAAGCGATCGGTTAGGCGGTCGGGGGGCAGAACACAGACAATTTGTATGGCAAAATGTTAACTCCTCTCGTATGCCGCCAGGAGGCGCTGCTTCAATGCCATACTAATTTTCGTTTTCGTAAACTTAATCAAATGAATGCGGAAACTAAAAAAACTCACGCTAGACTCTAGAGGCTATTATAGTTATCTAAATATTGTATGAATGTATTTATTAATAAATATAATTAATAACGGTAAAACTTATACTGCCAGAATACCAGCGCCGTTGCGATGTGACTTTCTCACACCGTAGCGGCATATGCTGAGGTATTTTTTGTTTTTCTGTTTTTGTATTTCATGTCTTTTTTTTTAAATATTATTTTATCTTTTTTTAAATGTGAGAGTCAATAAATGTTTTTTCTTTCATTCTTTCTTTCTTTCTTTGTTATATAAAACAATGAAAGCGTTTACAAAATATCAAAGTCAAACTTCGTCGTTGTGACACGTCAACGAAAGAATCGGAATGAATGTACTACGGACACGATTGCATTAATTTTTCTATTAATAATAAACTACAATTGTAAAATATCAGTACCTACGTATTTTGCAGTTGTTCGCTTTACGACAGATTCGCTATAAGACAGATTCGCTTTAAGACAGATTCGGTTTAGGGAAGATTCGCGTTACGACAGAAGTACAGTGGTCTAGAAAAGACAGAAGAAACAAATTAATAAGAAAATAACTAAAAAAAGTAGGCCTAGTTTTTCAGCAATGAAATAGAAGTCTGAATATTGATAGGTTAACTCCCGCCACGACATGATTATTAAAAATAACAGAGCTTATTTAAAAAAAATATAAAATAAAATTAAACTTATAAAAATAAAATAGGTGTGGCGTTATGTGCATTATGGTTAATACAATTAACCCTGCACAAACGCTCTAAGCAGTCTGTTGTTTTACGAAAGTAGTTAGAGAATTCTTTAAGGCGACGCACCGCTAAACAATTAATCTAATACGGAGCGTTTGCGCCCCATACCATAAGAAAAACTGTTTTTTTTCCATCCAATTAAAACTACAAATTATTTAAAAAAAAATGAACTAGCATATTGAAGTGTGTGTTAAGACTAATGTACTAAGAAAATACAGATGCTAAAATCGGTCTGGTTTGCCTGTAAAATGCAAATCTATGTTTTAAAAGAGGTTACTTTGATATTTTTTTCTCTATTATAAAAGTTAACAAATCGTGTTTCTGCTACTAGCAAAATAAAGTCAATTAAATGAAAAATCATGTCATCAAATATCACTTTCATATGTTTTGTAATTGTTGGGAAAAATCAAGATCCCGCCACGTAAATTTCCAATGCGTCGCCTTAATGCTTAAACACACAACAAGGGTACGTCAACTCGGTCCATACGCGCTCTATACCGGGTACAGACATGCCTGGGCGCTGCTCCCCACCACCACGGCCCGGTCAACCCGAGCCGAGGTCCGAAGCCGTCCGGGTCGGACCTCGGGTTGTTCCGTTGCCGATCCCATCCGTACCCCTCGCAGAATCTAGTAGAGAACGGGGGCACGCACTATAACTCCCCCAAGAAGAAGCTACTTTAGGATCTATAGCTGCGACCAATGTTATACTTGATTTAAAAGTAACCCCATTCTACCAAACCCCCGCCTTTTTTTTTTTTTTTTTTATTGTGACACGCCATAATAGCCATAATAGCCCGACCCTCTAAATGCCACTACACATTTACAGAATACACTAAACATGCACATTAGTTTAGGCCCAAGACACCGCACTCGCAGAACAAGGGTTCGTAGAACCGGTTCACACGCGCTCTATACCAGGTACAGACATGTACCTGGGCGCTTCTCTCCTCCTCCACGGGCCGGTCAACCCGAGCCGAGGTCCGTGCCTTTAGAGGCGCCCTCGGGTGGTTCCGCTCCCCGATCCGATCCCTTCGGAGAATCTAATAGGGCACAGGGACGCGCACTTTTAAGTGTGCGATGCCGTTCCCTCTAGAAAACCTCCGAAGGTGATTCGTTTCAACACGGCTTGAGGTACCGTTTATGTACCTCGCCGCCCCCAAAAAAGCCCGGTGACGCTGAAAATCCCATCTTAAGCAATCAGCAATCTCTATCTCAAAAAAAAATAAAAAATTCTACCAAAAGTGTCCCGCCCTGTGTCGACTTACGAACCGATGGCAAGTGACATTCATACGAGCTACTAATAGCCTAAACTGAATAAATGATTTTGAATTTTACACGGTATGTTCATTCATTCATTATCGTGTAAGTTTCTTAGCATTAACCTTTGACATCTTCTCGTTAGGCTACATTCTTAATATGTAAATTAATCCACGCCCACGCAACAGTCTTGCTATGGCATTCCCAATTTAATTAAGAACGGTGTTCCTTTTTGACCTTATGTTCTATGTAGGTATACATTATTTTGTTAAGGCGCTGATAACCATGAAACAGCGATCCATGTCGACTTGCATGCAAGCAAAATGGATGCACATAGTAGATCCACTGGATTTAAGTCAGGAAATTTAAATAACGTTATTTATTTAATATCTCTATATATATATAATTAATTAATTAACTTTCCTTCACTCACACCAATTATCTAGCCCAAGAGAAGCTTCGTTATAGATAACGGATAAACATAGGTACATAAAATACTTAAATACATACTTATTATACATAGAAAACACCCAGAACCGAGACAATTTAGAAAAACAATAATTTCTAAATGACCCGGCCGGGGATCGAACCCGGGACCTCAGAGATGGCGACATCATGAAAACCGGTGTACAAACTACTCGAGGAGATCGTAAAAAAAGCGTTTTTTTACAAATTAGAGAGAGAGAAAGAGAGAGAGAGAAACATTTATTGACCACACACACACACACATACATAAAAATAAAAACATAACAATTAAAAACAAAAAAAAAGGTCAATCAGGACCCCGCCTCAGCTTGTATTGCTGCGAACGGAGCATGTCGCAACAACGCGCTGGTATTCTGGCGGAGCCTGCCGCCGCGCCGGTGTATATATTAGTTTACGTGTTATGTATTAGAGCTACTAACAGACCTTACACCAGCTCATTTTATGTCCTCACTGCTAGGGCACGAGCCTTGCCTATGGATGATAGGGAGAACAGGCCGTAAACCACCACGCGGGCCAGTGCGGTGCGGGGGTTGTTAATGACTGCTTATGCAGCCGGGGCCAACGACTTTACATGCCTTCCGAAGCACGGAGGAGCTCGAGAAGACACATTTTGGTCACCCATCCGATGACCGGCCTTTGAGAAAGTTGCTTAGCTTTAGCCATCGCAGACCGGGCGGATTAACCACCGTTAACTACCATGCTCCTCCGATAACTTTAAAAAAAAGAGACCGATAACTTTAAAAAAACTAAATTAAAACAAAGTATGACATTGACATTGGTATCAGTACATCCCATCTCCTAAAACTTAGTATTCCATATTTGTTGTACCCTTTGAACCCGCAAACGGCCATTAATGGTCTCATTTTACATGCAAGCTAAATTAGTGGATCAACAGAGAGTCAAACCCTGGCCCCGTACAACGGACAGATGCCAAAAACGGGCGGCTATAAATCAAGTGAGGCGCCCTGCGGTTGCTGCCGCTACGGTCGGCAGAACAGGCACTGTGAATAAATTATATTAGTGGAGCAGATATTTTTCGGAGCAGTGATTTTTTTATTCGAAATGGTCCCTATGAAATTGTGTTTCGGAACAGATATTTTCGGACTAGTGATTTTTGTATTAAAACATTTATTTGTTTTACGGAACAGATATTTTTGGTCTTGCGATTTTTGCATCAAAAAGGGCATAATCTTCTCCTTTATGTTTCTCACTTTGTGTTACAGCGTCTAATATAGGGAAATGCCCTCAGTATCATGGAAGGACAATTTCCATTAGAAACCAACGCAGGATAAACAACTACAAAAAAACTTCGCTCCACGTAGTCAGATATATGTACGTCAGTTACCAATTTAAATTTCTACAATGTCATAAAGTACTGATAAAATTCACCGTTAGCGCTGTGCTTGTGTGAAAAATTGCCGTTCCGAAACGTCATGCATGAATATTGTGACGTCCACGTGACGTCCACATGTAGTCCTTATTTGTTGATGTCGCACGTTTGATTTAAATAGTATAACAAGGATGTCTAATATGGTGAATAGGTGCGTCGAAATATATTTGCCTTTCTAATTAACAGCATGAACGTTTGATCTGATTTTAATTTGTTAACATTCAAGATGCGGGAGTGTACAAACTAGAATGCTACCGTGGGTTACATCAGGCAAACAAAGAGGAGAGTAGGAACCCGCGTTAAAGAACACATAGCCAGCGTCAAGTATAGGCGCGAAAACAAGTCTGCAGTATGCGAACATGCCTTTGAGGGACCCATCCATTACATCAGATTCGATAAACTCAAATACTCTCTAGAGAACAACGATTCATCCCTAGGATGATACGCGAGGCCATTGAAATTAAAAACATCCTAATTTCAATAGAGAAGATGGTTGGAATTTACCACCCGGCCTGGGATGCCATCATACAAAATATAAAATCCCAGCCCCAACACCATACTGCCAGACCAAAGCATACTGTAAGCTCTTACTGCGTGAAACGGAACGCACAATGAGGGTATCCAAGCTACCAACTAATTATGAGACGACCAACACCTCAGTCTCCCTGTGACCACGGACCCTGCAAAGGGTTCGAAACATAACGATAAACATTAATTAAAACTAATATATAAAATAAACGCGAGTAGATCCGTAAAAGTATCATCAGTTTCATTTCAACTTACAATAAATATTATTCATTTACAAAAAAGACAAAAACAAGATAATAATTAAACTACTTAAAATTAAACTTACAAAAAACTATAAACTATAACTAGGTACTACTAACTATAAATAAAAAATTTGCCCCAAATCATCCCCATCAGGCAGAGTGCCCAGTAAGCTAGCAGCATTGCCACGTTGGATAGCTATGCTTATACGCTGGCCCAAGTAGCTGCTAGCTCTGGGGTCCCGGGTGGCTTCTACAAATTTTATAGAAATATCTTTATCTTTACTTACATATGTTATTATATAATTTTTAATAATTATTTTAACGTATTATTGATACCGGTTGCATTTTCTGTTAATACTGTAACAGTGAAGGTAGTAAACTCCTCAGTGCTGGAGGATATATGCTTGCTTCTATAATTCTCTCTGATATATCCTACTAATATTATAAATGGGAAAGTTTGTGTGTATGTATGTTCGTATATTTGTTACTTCTTCACGCTGCAACGGACGGATTTGGATGAAATTCGGCATACAGATAGTTTATAACATGGAATAACACATAGGATACTTTTTATCCAGATATATTCCCACGGGAATCACACTATAAATATACTAAAATCGACAATTTCATTTTCCAATAAAAAAATATTTGTTTGTTTTGTTGTCATGGAAACCAAGGAGAATTTAATTACTTGATGGAAACTGTCAAAGCGGGACAAAGTCCGCCGGGTCCACTAGTGCTGCTATAATTTTTCCATATATTAAAAGCAGCGCTGTTGTATAAAATAAAAAAAATGAGCAAGCCTTACAGTAGTCGCATATGATGTGTAACATTTGACATCTCACCTTAGTAATAAGCAATTTTAACATTATATTCTGAAAATTATCAATGATCTGCACTTTAAAATATTTATTAATTTAATTTTTAATTAATTAATTTAATTTTAAAAGTCTATTACACACGAAATGGTTGAAATCTATATTACAATATAAACATCGATTTAGAATATAAAATAGAATAGAGAAAGACGTATATTTTTTTATCTACACTAATGTTGTAACATTCCACTTATGTTTCCAATACTTGACTTATAATTACTACTGTTATAGCGCAGACAACAAAACACTCAATTTAAGCAATTTCACATGATGGTATAATATCCACATCGATATCGTAAAATCTCATTATAACATCAATAAAACGCGACCAATTAACCTGGCGAGCCTTATGTCAAAATCCTCATACAAGTTGTATAAAATTTTGATATTAGGCTGGCTTTTGAAAACAGTTGGGTTATACGTGAAAACTTCGTCGAAACTACTAAACTTACATACACAAAACTCTTTGGTAAGATCTTGTGCGAATTAAATAAAAAAAGAACAGCGCGCGCTCGCTCCTGATTGGCCCTGCGCGCGCAGCTGCGCTCTCATTGGTTAGATTTTAATGGCGGCAAGTTCACTGTGACAATACACGTACGCGTGAATTTAATGTTTCGCAATGTGTTTTGTTTTTAAAATACAAATTACTTAAAAGTTAAAAATGGACAGCGACGATGATATTTGTACGCCTCCGGATATTCTAGAATTGGCAACAAAAGTAACTCACAATCTTTTGCCAGAAAAACCTAGAAAATTATATGAAAAAGAATATAATAACTTTTTGGCATGGAAGATCGAAAAGAAAACTACATCATTTTCTGAAAATGTTATTCTTGTGTATCTCAAAGACCTCTCCGACAAATTCAAGCCATCTTCTATGTGGGCTAAATATTCTATGCTCAAGTCCACACTGAGTATCTACAACAATATTGATATCACGAAGTATTCAAAAGTCATAGCGTTCCTGAAACGCAGTTCAGAAGGACACAAGGAAAAAAAGTCCTTGACGTTTACATTAGGTCAAATAAAGATGTTCCTGAAAGATTCACCAGATATTTTGTATCTTTTTGAAAAGGTAAGTGTATTTTAGTTCTGTTATTTAATCTACCTAGTACTTACGTACTACACACGCAAGTTATCTAGACACTCCGTTTAAGCGCTTTGTGTATAAATTAGGTAGTAGGTACCTACACTTTACTACTTCATAAATCATAGTTTTTGCCTTGGCTATGTACCTCAAGCTTATTATATCGTTTATTGTTACAGGTTGCACTAATCTTCGGCATAATGGGGGCATGCCGAAGGCAAGAGCTATACAACATCCAGTTCGATGAAGTCTCTAACATAGACGACAGTACAATCATGGTAAAAGTTTCGAAAACAAAAACGAAAATAGATCGTTCTTTCGTTGTGACGGGCAACTGCTATGCCGTATGTAAAAAATTCGACCCACCCCCTGTCGAAACCCTGCCTTTTTCTTGAGCGGGAAGATCGGGGAAGTGCGTCGATCAAAGATTTGGTATTAATAAATTTGGTGCTCTGGGAAAAACTATCGCAAGTTTTTTGAATCTGCCTAACCCAGCGTTGTACACGGGGCATTGCTTCCGGCGCACCTCGGCGACCCTTCTCATAGATAGCGGTGGTGATTTGACCGCACTGAAACGACACGGGGGTGGAAGTCTTCTACTGTGGCTGAAAGCTACATTGATGAGTCTTTAATGAATAAAATTCAAGTCTCAAATACGATCTTGAACAGTATAGAAAACAAGACGAATGAAGTAATTATAAATATTCCAACTCCGTCTACGAGCTCTACTGCTTGCCCCGCGACCGCTACAGTTGCTGGATCAATAATTAACATTAACTTTCATAATTGTACCATCCAAAATTTGAACAATTATTATAAATAAACTATTGTCAGATTTTACTCTTGTTGTTTGACTAATTGCATTAGTGAAGATAAAGTAGTGTATGCAACTGCATATAACACGGGTATTAAAACACTCGTTACTATTATGAAACTCGCTGCGCTCGTTTCATAAACTCACACTCGTGTTTTAATACCCTTCATTATATGACAGTTGCATAAACTACTATTAACGCAGTAAATACTCATTAGAAGACCTTTGCCATATCAAAATGATGACATTATGTCACCTAAAATAATAATGTTTTTATCGATTTTAAATTTGCGAGCGCTTTCGACTCCGTATATTTTTTTACAAATCTATGCTGTAAATATTAGAAGACATGTCACACTGTTATCCTATCCTGCCGAGAAAGTTTCGAGAAAATAGATCGTAATGTCAGCACCTCAAATATCACAATCACAAACACAAAGTAAGTTGTACTTACTGCGTTAATAAATTGTGCGGCAGTATCACACTGTTACGATCACATTTCTACGAAATCACTCCCACAAATTATTGTATTTAAATAGAAGGCGAGCTGATCTTACTGTTACGGATCACACTGTTACGACCCTACTTCCGTCCCTTTTCTACGAAATTACTCCCACAAATTGTATATATAGAAGGCGAGCGAAAAGATGTTACACATCAAAAATTTCATCATCATCAGCTCATTTTTATGTCCCCACTGCTGGGGCACGAGCCTTCCCTATGGATGGATAAGGAGAACGGGCCATAAACCACCACGCGGGCCCAGTGCGGATTGGTGGTTGTTAACGACTGCTAATGCAGTTGGGACCAACGGCTTTACGTGCCTTCCGAAGCACGAAGGAGCTCGAGATGATAAATTTTTGGTCACCCATCCGATGACCGGCCTTTGCGAAAGTTGATTAACCTCAGCACTCGCAGACCAGGCGCGTTAACCATTGCACCATCGAGCTCCTCATCAATCATCAAAAATTTAGTTAAGTTAAATTATTAAGTGTTATTTTAATGTATATTCTGCTGCCCGTACCAACTATAATCTCTATCCTTACAATCTGGCGTATCTTAGCGCGAGGAAGCGCGCGTGCGTGGTCACCCCTTTCACATAATATTACGGACACATACTATGAATGACTAACTATATTCAAATATAAATTTTATCGCCGGCTTTTCATAATCTGATACTAGGGTTATGAGCTCGGCTAGCAGGTCGGGGATACACGGGGCTGTAACCTATCAAGCTGGTTGAATACATAGAATGCCGTGGTGGTAACATAGCAGATATTAAACAAATTTAAACGGGGATTAACGCAAACTAATTAGTAAGTAGTTAGGAGATCGATGGCGCAGAGGTTACCGCGCCCGGTCTGCGAGTGCTGTGGTTAAGCAACTTTCGCAAAGGCCGGTCATCGGATGGGTGACCAAAAATTTATAATCTCGAGTTTCTCCGTGTTTCATAAGGCACATAAAGCCGTTGGTCCCGGTTGCATTAGCAGTCGTTAACAACCACCGCACCACACTGGGCCCGCGTGGTGGCTTATAGCCTTATAGCCCGTTCTCCCTAACCATCCATAGGGAAGGCTCGTGCCCCAGCATTAGGGACATAAAATGAGCTGATGATGATGATGATGATGATGTATTAGTAAAAAGGTACCATACTTTCTTTATACCCGACGTTTCGGTATGATACCTTTTTACTTATTAGTTTGCGTTAATACATACATACATATAATCACGCCTCTTTCCCGTAGGGGTAGGCAGAGACCACTTTTTTCCACTTGCTACGATCCATACATACTTGTTTCGCTTCGTCCACTTTCATTATTTCCTTCATACATGCGTTAATCCCCGTTTAAATTTATTTAACTATGGAACGTGAAAGTTTAATAATGTACATAGCAGATATTCGACTCGCATCGATACTCAAAGAGCTGAAGATCACTAAGAGATTATCCACCATCTGCCTTCAAAGGATCCTTGAGTTTTTCGGCCATATAGCCAGGAAAAACGGGGACAATCTCGAAAGACTGCACATCACTGACAAATTAAACGGCAAGAGACCAAGAGGTCGCAGCCCAATGCATTGGTCTGATCAGATCCGCACCACCCTCGACACCAAATTTTACGATGCCCTCCACGTCGCCTCAAACAGGAAAAAATGGCGGAACATCGTGAGAGACAAATTATAGCCTGGAGGTCACGACCCTCAGCATTGAGGAATACCATGCAGGGAGGGGATAGCAAATATAATTGAATTGATGTAAATGGGGATGTTGGACCTGGGCAGATGACCTTTGACCAAATGGAGGGCATTTCGAGGAGGTCGACAGCAACACGATGGCTAAGGTTGAGCCACTTTTGTAAAGACCGGTATCGGATAAGTGATTTTTTTATTTTTTATTTAATAATTAGCACGGCAAATGACTCCATTCCACCTGATGTTAAGTGGGAATGGAGTCCAGACGCGAAGACAGCTGATGCAGCGTGAAAACAACGCAGCATCAGTTAGTCTCATTCTGCCGGCCCACAAGGAGCTTCTTCAGGCGTCGTTTGAAGGACCCCATATCTTATGAAGGATGAAGTCATCTTATTTTTATTTTTATTTTTAGGGTAAGCACAGTGCCTTGATCTTACCTGATGTTAAGTGATGTAAGGCCAATGATGGAAGCGCACTTCACCCGGGATCCTCAACTAGTGAGGCACTGGCTATCTTATCTCTAGTTGCGGGAACACAACAATGCTACAAACATTGATTTTATGGCGACATATTTACATAAGATGGTGGTAGTTAGCCAAGCGGACAAACAAGCCCTACCATCAACCCGGGACCTCTGGGTCTAAACCGGTGGTCTAAGCCACTAGACCACAGAGGCGGTTGGTTTCCGAGCTCCTCCGTGCTTCGGAAGGCACGTTAAGCCGTTGATCCCGGCTGCATTAGCAGTCGTTAACAACCACCGCCCGCAATGGGCACGCGCGGTGGTTTATGGTCCGTTCTCCCTATCCATCCATAGGGAAGGCTCGTGCCCCAGCAGTGGGGACATAAAATGAACTGATGAAGATCGCTGTCAAATACAGAAAAAAAGCTGCGCTCGAACTGTTCCGAGCTTTTTTTTATTTTTTTTATAACAAAAAACAATTCCGGAGACCAAATATTTATGACACTATATATATTCAATTTGTGCACAGCATTCAAATGAAATACAAATATTTAACTACTTTAAACAAACTCTTGAAAAACTTTACAATAATAAAACCTGATTTAGAAAAAAATCAGAAAGAAAACATTTACAAATATTATTTATGAAGGCGAGGCGTGAAGAGGCACCTTGTGGGCCGGCAGGGTGCTCAATAATTGCTCGTGTATAGGTATTAGATAGATAAAAACGGCAAAAAAAATCATGTCTGTTATATGGGAGCCCCACTTAAATATTTATTTTATTCCGTTTTAGTATTTATTTAGCCTTCTGGATTTCCCTATGTTGTGCTCATACCGTGGTTCACAGTTTTGCTTAGCCGCGGGTAAACACCACCTGTGTGTGTGCTTAGCGAGTGCATTTTGTATTAGGGTTGTCAGCTTTAGGAAAGAAAAAATAGGAATAATTTTTTAAATTTATTTTTATTATAATGTTATAACTCCGCATCATAATAGTGTCATCATAAGCCCTTAGTTAAAGCAGCAGAGACACGAGCTGAGATAATGCGCCTAGATAACGACCACTATCCCTTTTTATATTTTTATGTATTTATTTATTTGATGACCTCCTTGGTCGAGTGGTTTGTACACCGGTTTTCATGGTGTCGCCATCTCCGAGGTCCCGGGTTCGATCCCCGGTCGGGTCAATTTAAAAATTATTGTTTTTCTAAATTGTCTCGGGTCTGGGTGTTTTCTATGTATAATAAGTATGCATTTAAGTATTTTAAGTATGTTTATCCGTTGTCTAGTAACCATTTAACGAAATTCATAACGAAGCTTCTCTTGGGCTAGATAATTGGTGTGGGTGTAGGAAAGTTTATTGTTATTATCTCTTTATTTATCTTTTTTCTTAGTTTAGGTTTGTTATAATATTAATATAAAAGTAAAATACAAAAGCACATTAATTATTATTATAAAATATACACGAAGACTATTTATCGGTGATTGCAATAATAAAAGTAGTTTTTCTTTTTATAAATTTAATTTTGCATTTTTAATTAGGTAACCAAAATTCATTAGAATGTATGGTCTTCCTACATTTTTATGAAGTGACGATAAAAGTGTTTTTTTTTTACATTGTCTGCCATTTCACAGTTTTACTACTAACTAATAACATGAAAAACTTTAACCCACTTACAAATAAACAAAGAATAAGGCCCGAATAGTTATTCCGTTCCGTAAAAGAGACAAATCTCTTATAATCTAATTTGAAATGACGTTTACCTAACAGAAACAAAACACGGAATAAATATTTGGACCTTATTCTATGTTTATTAGTAAGGCAGCAAATCTTCAATGAGGTTTGTTATCATCGTTGTACCTGTACTTATGAAGAGGTTTTATTTGTAACAAGGACGAGTAGGATGACCATGGTTTTAATATTCATAGTTATTAACTTTACTTCCAGACAAAAAAATAAAAAATGGAATGGTGACATGTAAGTTTTATTACTGTTGCAATAGCCATTGTTTACTTAGTTGGAATCAGTAGGTCCTGATCACCGATAAAAAGTGCATATTAGATAAGGCAAATGACTCTGGTCTGCTTGATGTTTAGCAGAAGCAGAATCCAAATGCGAGGACAGCATTCAGAATTCAGATCAGAATTCTGCCTCTCTAGCCGTCTTCACCTAGCCTACCTTCTTATTCTTATTTTTATCTCTTTATTTCTTTTTTTTCTTAGCCTAGGTTTGTTAAAATATTAATATAAAAGTAAAATACAAAAGCACATACAAAACATAAAAATATTATAAAAAACCTAGCCTAGGGTACCGCCGGCAACAGGGCAGGGCTCATGCTGCCGGTGGTTAGGGCTGCAGAGACAGGAACCTTCGGACTATTCGCGCCGTGTCCAAGAGTACCGCCTTCTGTATCTGACCCTTGATCCAACCATTGAGCGAGAGTTTCTTAAGGTGTTGGTCGAGACTCTTCGCTACCAGACTGTTCGCAGACACGACTATCGGCACAATGATTGTCGAGTCAATATCCCACATGGTGGTTACCTCGTGAGCCAAGTCAAGGTACTTGCTGACCTTGTCCTTCTCGGCCTTTACAAGGTTCTCGTCATGTGGGATGGTGACATCGACAAGCACTGCCCGGCGTTGCGATCGATCTATCAGCACGATATCAGGCCTATTAGCTAAAATTCAAGGGCCTGAAACAGAGGCAGCATCCGGTCACGATATGCAGATAGCCTGGTTCCCCCCTCTGTAGCCTCGTAGTATGCTCGCATGCAGTGCATTTTTATTATTATTATACTCGTATACTTTAACTTTGTTTTTTCTAAGACAATTTCGGACTTAGATTAGTACTGTATGACTTTGTGAAAATTGAAATTGGTACCTGATGTAATTTTTGCTAACTTAGACATTTTTTTTTATTTTTTTTAATGTGTTGTGATTTTTTTGTGTGTTTATTTTTGATGGAAAGTATCCTTTTGTGATGGGGCACTTTCCAATATTTTTGACGCTGTAAGGGAGAAAAGAGCTGGACACTTGCTGAGTTTCTTTCAACCGATGGCATAATGAAGTTCATAAGAGCTATTTGTAGCCTAAACTGAATAAATGGTTTTGAATTTTGAATATTTTAATTTACCCACAAGTCGCTTCTCTACACCTCGTTTTTGATCTAATGTAAGTCTGTCGCAAATAATAGCAATAATAACAATGTCCGTTCAGCATCATTGTTGTAAGGGATAAGATAGCCAGTTTCTCTCAGTGGTTGAGGTTTTCAAGTGAAGTGCGCTTAAATCTTCGACCTTATTGTTATTTTACATCAGGGGAAATTAAAGCCAAAAAATATCTGCAATGAAATAAAAAACACGAAGTTAAAAGTAAATAAGCCTGCTGTTGAGCAAAAAGCCTCCATCAAAAAAAAACTTATAAATAATCGTTAGCATACAAAATGTCCTTTTCTCGAAATATTCTTATGTTTTTTAAAGCTATTTCGCTTTTGTTACTGTCAATTGTAATTATGTTGACACGACATTATTGTTTTTTTCATTATACAAGGATTTAATTAGAGTTTGAAAAGTTAAAGTAGATGGTTACTATAATTATACAAAATTTATATTTAATTCAAAAAGTAGCAGCCCTACGAGTCTTAGTAGGAGCAACCTTCATTCTACCTCTTCTTAGAAAATACTTTGGTCTGTGGAAAACACCTATATTTCTGATAATGTATTTTTAACAGAAAGTATTTAGAAAAAAGGTTTGTGTTGTTATGTTCACCTACTACTATCTTATCTGCCAGCTACCACCAACTTTTTTTTTAAATACCTCCTGGTAAGCACTAGGCCTGAGAAGCTCGATGTTAAGTAACTTTCGGAAAGGCCGGTCATCGGATGGGTGACCAAAAATTTATTATCTCGAGCTCCTCCGTGCTTCGGAAGGCACGTAAAGCCGTTGGTCCCGGCTGCATTAGCAGTTGTTAACAACCACCAATCCGCACTGGGCCCGCGTGGTAGTTTATGGCCCGTTCTCCTTATCCATCCATAGGGAAGACTCGTGCCCCAGCAGTGGAGACATAAACATGAGCTGATGATGATGATGATGAAGCACTAGGCCTTCATCTCACTTGATGCTAAGTGTCAATAAGGCTGAAGGTGGACTACTGAAACACTCCCTATCTTATCTCTAACTGCTAGAATACAACAATGTACTTACATTAATGTTATAGCGACATTTAGACATAATAGCTAGCCAAGCGGACTTAAGACAAGCCCTACCACCAACTAACCGAGTAGAAGCATGTATCCTTGCCTGAAATCGAACCCAGGACGTCTGCATCTGGGTATTTACCGCTTGACTACAGAGACGATTACTAGACTACTGAGACCTAGCCCACAGACGTGGCTCCTAAACCAAAGAGGCAGTTACTAGGCCACAGAGACGGTCCCTGGATTACAGAGCCAATTACTAGACTACAGAGGCGGATATTAGACCACAGAGTTGGTCCCTAGATCATAAATTCAAATTCAAATTCAAAAATCTTTTATTCAGTTTAGGCTACAAATAGCTCTTGTGAATGTCGCTATGCCATCGGTTCATAAGTCTACTCTGGGCGGGAGATCTTGTACTGAGAAGAACCGGCTAGAAACTCAGCAAGTTTCCAGCTCTTTTCTCCCATAAAGCGTCAAAAAAATATATTGGATGCCCTATCATAGCAGGACACTTCCATTACAAATGAACACAAAACATATAGACAACAACATAAAAGGCATACTAGAGCACAGAAACGGTTACTAGACCACTGAGTTGGTCCCTAGATCGCAGAGGCAATTATTAGACCACAAACAAGGTTACTAGACCACAGAGGCTGTTACTAGACCATTGAGGTGGTTACTAGACCACAGAAGCGGTTACTAGACCATTAAGGTGGTTACTAGACCACAGAAGTGGTTACTAGACCATTATGGTGGTTACTAGACCACCGAAGCGGTTACTAGACCATTGAGGTGGTTACTAGACCACAGAAGCGGTTACTAGACCATTAAGGTGGTTACTAGACCACAGAAGTGGTTACTAGACCATTATGGTGGTTACTAGACCACCGAAGCGGTTACTAGACCATTGAGGTGGTTACTAGACCACAGAAGCGGTTACTAGACCATTGAGGTGATTACTAGACCACAGAAGCGGTTCCTAGACCACAGAAGCGGTTACTAGACCATTGAGGTGGTTACTAGACCACAGTAGCGGTTACTAGACCATTGAGGTGGTTACTAGACCACAGAAGCGGTTTCTAGACCACAGAAGCGGTTTCTAGACCACAGAAGCGGTTTCTAGACCACAGAAGCGGTTACTAGACCATTGAGGTGGTTACTAGACCACAGAGGCAGTTATTAGACCACAGAGGTGGTAAGTAGACCACAGAAAAGGTTACTAGACCTTAGAGGTAGTTACTAGATCACAGAGGCGGTTGGTGTAAGCCTGCCAGAAGCCTAATCAAAGCTTAACATGTAAGTTCGCAAACCGAAACCTTATCGAACTGCTTGTTATTCGTGGTGTAAATTAATGGCCCCATAGATTGACCCTAAACGTTAAACTTCGCAACAATAAAGTCAATTAGTTAAATATTAAACTTTGAGGTCAGTTTCTTAGCCGATAACCGCAATGTTGTTGGTGGCTAGTTATTGAGTAAGGTTTTGTTATAATAGATGTCAAGTTTTGGGTTCGGTATGGGTCGCGCCCCGGAAAATATGACAATTAACGGTTTTTATAGACTAGATACTATTTATATACTATCGGTTAATATAGACTCGATATTATTAATATACTATTAGCATTATTTAAGAATTGTATTTTTGCTTTCGAAATGCTTTAATAATTAATTACGTGTACATACTTATACAAAAAAGAACTTGAAATGGAAGGACGACTGCTTCAGCGGGGACCTGAACCTTAAACAAAATAACACAACACACAAATTTTTTAAGTATTTTATTCAGTTTGTGCTACAATTATTAAGCTTCTATGAATGTCTGAATTTTAAGTAAGTTTTGAATTTTGAATTTTGTTTTTTTTTTTAATTTTGACGCTACGCCATCTTTTATGAAGGACTAAAGATAAAGATAAAAATATATTTATTTGTTAAAACATGAGTATACACATGGTGCAGGTGTTATTAGCTAGTGATGTCCTAACATGTTTTGGCCTTTAAGGCATACAGAATGTTAAATTACAATAACAACAATAATTATTAAAATTATAAATAAAAAAAATTAGGTACTCTTCCATCTATTAAAGTGTGCCCTCCGAAGCAAGGAGCTTGAGATCATATATTTTTGGTAACCCATCCGAAGACCAGCTTTTACGAAAGATGCTTCGCTTCAGCAATTGAAGACCAAGCGCGTTTGCGACCACGCCACCGAGCATTCTTGCAGCATAACCTTTCGCTTCTACGTAATTGTTTCCACTCAACTCATCTTTGCCAAACTTTGTATAGATATGCCACTTGGAAACTTTTCGGTTTGAGAATTATGTTGTGGTGCTAAAGAAAATAGCGAGGTAACCTTTACATTACTGATTAGAAAGAATGTTTATGCCTACATCTTTATTCTTCAAGTACAGTCAACGGTAAAAATATGTATATGATCAACAAAGAGTTTAAACGGGGATTAACGCACGCAACGCAACTAATTAGTAAAGGTGTCATACCTTCTTTATACCCGACGTTTCCACCGAGTCACACCGGCCTGTGGTCACGGACCGTCACGGTCACCTGTATAAGTCGGTCGCAACGTTGGTTATAAAAACAATAATAATAATAAAGTTTATTTTTTTCAAAAATAAATACATCCAAATAATGTTAGCGTGCCAATGACTAATTGTGCTTATAGATTTTCTAGAATTGTTAATTTACAAATTTACATAAAGGAAGACACAACTTAAATTTTCCAAATAATACTGAAAAAATACAATAATATTAATTATTTATAAAATACAGTGAAAAAATTAAATGCCTACCCGACCCAGCCAGGAACCGAACCTGGGTCTTCCGCAATCCGGGCGGCTACACTGACCATTATGCTACCGGGAAGGCTGAGGTAAGCACTGATTTTTTTCACTGATTTTTTATTTTTTTTGCTTTTTGAAAAAAAAAGTAAAATAATATTGATATTTAATATTGATTATTTAAATTCTTTGATAACCATGGAACGCGAAAGTTTAAAAATGTATAATGTATGATCAAAGCCAGAAACAACATTAATGAAGTCAAATTACCCAAATTTATAAGTGTGTATGCTTTGTAATGCTAAAAAAAAAATTTTTTTTACAAGATAAAATTTTACTAGAAAAAATCAACCAGCCTCAGGAAGCTCGAGCGGGAATCGAACCCACGACCTTTGGATAGCCAGTCCAATGCTCTGGCCGCTGATTTTTTTTATTCTATTCAAATACCTTGTAACTATACAAGGTCATTTTTTATCATCGTCCAAACCTCCTAAGATGAGTCCCGTGATATAAACGAACAACTCTTACTATTGGACCAACTCCCTAACTCGAAAATAAAATTCAGTCGTTCCATACAAAACATCAATATTCATTCGACCAAAATGTAATAGTCGACCATGAAATTGCTTTTATCTACACTAATGTTGTAACATTCTACTTATGTTTCCAATACTTGACTTATAATTACTACTGTTATAGCGCAGACAACAAAACACTCAATTTAAGCAATTTCACATGATGGTATAATATCCACATCGATATCGTAAAATCTCATTATAACATCAATAAAACGCGACCAATTAACCTGGCGAGCCTTATGTCAAAATCCTCATACAAGTTGTATATAATTTTGATATTAGGCTGGCTTTTGAAAACAGTTGGGTTATACGTGAAAACTTCGTCGAAACTACTAAACTTACATACACAAAACTCTTTGGTAAGATCTTGTGCCAATTAAATAAAAAAATTAAATAAAAAGCGCCCTCGCTCCTGATTGGCCCTGCGCGCGCAGCTGCGCTCTCATTGGTTAGATTTTAATGGCGGCAAGTTCACTGTGACAATACACGTACGCGTGAATTTAATGTTTCGCAATGTGTTTTGTTTTTAAAATACAAATTAAAAGTTAAAAATGGACAGCGACGATGATATTTGTACGCCTCCGGATATTCTAGAATTGGCAACAAAAGTAACTCACAATCTTTTGCCAGAAAAATCTAGAAAATTATATGAAAAAGAATATAATAACTTTTTGGCATGGAAGATCGAAAAGAAAACTACATCATTTTCTGAAAATGTCATTCTTGTGTATCTCAAAGACCTCTCCGACAAATTCAAGCCATCTTCTATGTGGGCTAAATATTCTATGCTCAAGTCCACACTGAGTATCTACAACAATATTGATATCACGAAGTATTCAAAAGTCATAGCGTTCCTGAAACGCAGTTCAGAAGGACACAAGGAAAAAAAGTCCTTGACGTTTACATCAGGTCAAATAAAGATGTTCCTGAAAGATTCACCAAATATTTTGTATCTTTTTGAAAAGGTAAGTGTATTTTAGTTCTGTTATTTAATCTACCTAGTACTTACGTACTACACACGCAAGTTATCTACACTCCGTTTAAGCGCTTTGTGTACAAATTAGGTAGTAGGTACACACTTTACTACTTCATAAATCATAGTTTTTGCCTTGGCTATGTACCTCAAGCTTATTATATCGTTTATTGTTACAGGTTGCACTAATCTTCGGCATAATGAGGGCATGCCGAAGGCAAGAGCTATACAACATCCAGTTCGATGAAGTCTCTAACATAGACGACAGTACAATCATGGTGAAAGTTTCGAAAACAAAAACGAAAATAGATCGTTCTTTCGTTGTGACGGGCAACTGCTATGCCGTATGTAAAAAATACATGGAACTTCGACCCACCCCCTGTCGAAACCCTGCCTTTTTCTTGAGCTATAGATCGGGGAAGTGCGTCGATCAAAGAACTGGTATTAATAAATTTGGTGCTCTGGGTAAAATTATCGCAAGTTTTTTGAATCTGCCTAACCCAGCGTTGTACACGGGGCATTGCTTCCGGCGCACCTCGGCGACCCTTCTCATAGATAGCGGTGGTGATTTGACCGCACTGAAACGACACGAGGGGTTGAAGGCTTCTACTGTGGCTGAAAGCTACATTGATGAGTCTTTAATGAATAAAATTCAAGTCTCAAATACGATCTTGAACAGTATAGAAAACAAGACGAATGAAGTAATTATAAATATTCCAACTCCGTCTACGAGCTCTACTGCTTGCCCGGCGACCGCTACAGCTGCTGGATCAATAATTAACATTAACTTTCAAAATTGTACCATCCAAAATTTGAACAATTATTATAAATAAACTATTGTCAGCTTTTACTCTTGTTGTTTGACTAATTGCATTAGTGAAGATAAAGTAGTGTATGCAACTGCATATAACACGGGTATTAAAACACTCGTTACTATTATTCGTATTTTAATACCCTTCATTATATGACAGTTGCATAAACTACTATATCACTTTTGACAAAGACTTCCATTACAATAACATTTCGATAAGGCTCATGTCAATAATGACAACGTATGTCACTTGGTCTTTTAAACAAAAATAGAACTTGTTGTTTTATTAGGTTTACGCAAACAAAATTCACTTCTAAGGTGGTAAAGAAATTTCATTGTCGAGCATACATACGGAACAGCTGAATTTTATTTTCGAGTTAATGAGTTGGTCCAACAGTAAGGAGAACAAGTGACCCTGTATACAGCGATATAAATGCAATATTCAAAACTTGTAAAAATACATTTCTTTTATAAAAAATCGTTAGTAAGTAGCTTTGTTGTGTTAAGACAGTTAGAGATAAGATAAGATAAGATAGCCAGTTCCTCAGTTTTTAAGGATTCCGGGTGAAGTGCGTTTCCACCATTGGCTTTATCATCACATTACATGACATGACAGGTGATAAGGTGACATGAAAGCCAAGCGCTTAAACAATTTAAAAAAAATCTTTTATTATTGCATAGCACGAACGAAATTATGTTTTTTTAAGTGGGTAGTGTATTTAACATTGAAAATACCTGAGTAAGCCACATCGTTACACTACAAAACAAGACTATCCTGCAATTAAACAAGATTTAGCAGACATTGACTGGTCGATTATTGATTCTATAACTGAAGTTAATAAGGCTGTTCATGTTTTTACTAATTTGCTAATTGATGTAGTAACCAAACATACAAAAAAGGTTAAAATATGTAGATCTAAGTATAATCTAAAGCCGTGGATTACCCCAGGGCTTATGCGGTGTATGCGACATCGTGATCGCCTACATCAAAGTGCTAGAAATAATCCAGGAAACAATGCACTTCAAGTTACCTACTCCCGCTATCAAAACTTCTTCACAGGCATACTTAGAAAGTTAAAACAAGAATACGAAAATAAGCAAATAAAAGAAAATAAAAATAATCCAAGAAAACTCTGGCGTTCGATTAAGGATATTTGTAGTATAGGGCATGGTAACAAGGAATCTACAGAGTTATTAGGGCTTGAGGGATGTCAAGGCGCGCAGCAATCAGTTGATCTAGTTAATAAACATTTTTCTACAGTTGGTAAAACACTGGCAAATCGGATTCTTACTAAATTAAATAAAACTGAGTCAGATCTCGCAAAACCAGTTCAAGTTAGAACTCCACCAGTAGATTCGTTCTTTATGTACCCAACAAACACTGAAGAATTGGAAAGATTAATAATGAGTTTGCAAAATGATAAAGCTCCTGGAATCGATGGCTTAAAAAACTCTCTTATTAAACACATTAAAAATGAAATTATCACTCCGCTCATGCACATAATGAATTTAAGCCTTTTAAATGGAATCTTCCCACATGAGTGGAAAACTGCATCCGTTTGCCCAATACACAAGAGCGGGTTAAAAAACTCATTAGATAATTACAGACCTATCTCTCTTTTAGGTACCTTTTCCAAATTGCTTGAAAAGCTCGTAAATAACCGCCTTGTTAATTATCTAGAATCACGTCATTTGATTTCTCCAAATCAGTTTGGTTTTCGTCGAGGTAAATGTACGGAGGACGCAGTTAAACTGCTCACAAATTCAGTGTCGACTCATCTCGATAATAAGCAGTGTTGCGTTGGTATTTTCTTAGATCTGGCCAAGGCCTTTGACACTGTCTCCGCGCCTATACTTTTGAACAAACTTGAGGGCATGGGCATACGAGGAAGTGCTCTTGATTGGTTTAAAAGCTATTTGACGGAGCGGAGACAGTGCGTAAAGGTAGGTCATACTACTAGTAGCTCGCAATATATTAATTTTGGAGTCCCGCAGGGAAGTATTCTTGGCCCTACATTGTTTTTATTATACATCGACGACATTCACTACCTGTCAATTGATAAAGCTGATATTTTGTGCTATGCGGACGACACTGCATTAATTCTTCATGGTCCTACATGGCCTACGGTTTGTTCCTTCGCCGAGAGAGGAATGTCGCAAATTTCTCATTGGTTGCAGCAGAACCTCCTTACACTAAATACAACGAAGACCATGTATATTTCTTTCCACAAAACGATTGCCTCAGCTCCTCAACCCGACATAAAAATTAAAATCCATACCCAAGATTGTACTGATCAAAACAACTGTTCGTGTGAATTATTAAGGCGCACTAAAGTTTTAAAATATCTAGGAGTGCAAATTGATGAGAATCTATCTTTCAAAACTCATATCGGTGGTCTCTCAGCTCGTTTAAGAAGGGTCACACATATAATGCGTAGCCTGCGTAATGTTGCAAGCATCGATACACTTAAGACAGTTTACTACGCACTATGCCAGTCTCTCATAGTGTACTGCATTACTTGCTGGGGGAGTGCTGCAAAAACATTTATTGTTCAGGCTGAGAGAGCACAACGGGCAGTATTAAAAGTTATGCTTAGTAGGCCCTACAGATATCCAACTACACTTGTTTATGAAGAGGCAGGTGTACTCAGTGTGCGTCAGCTGTTTGTACTTAAAACTTCGTTAATTATGCACGGAGCCGTCATTTCCTCTCCTGACTATTATAAACCAATAACCAATCGCAGAGTTTATAGATTGAATATCCCATCGGTTAACACTGTGTTCGCGCAACGCTTTGGTGATTTTATAAAAATACATGTGTATAACAGAGTTGTAAAATTTTGTGATATTAAGGACAAGAGTATATATGAAGCACGAAATATTATTACTGAATGGCTAAAAACATTAACTTATGACAAAACAGAGGATATATTAAGAATACTATGCTAAATGAAGTTGATATAAATTAATGATGTGTTTATATTTTTAAGATATTTGTAGTTTTTATGTAACTGTCCCACTAAAAATATACTTTTATAAATTATTAATATACTATCAAATATGTACCTACCTGATAAGATGGTTGTTTGAATTGAGGTTTAACTAAGGATTAAGTAACTTTGTGCCTAGGTTACCTCGATGCAGGCTTGCCCAGTGAGGAACCGATAGATATGGACTATTATTAATAAGCGTTATATGCAAATATGTTATTCCATAGTTTTAAATCTAGATTTAAGTAATTCTGTCACTTTGCAGTTAATAAACATTTTTTCATTTTTTTTTTTTTCATTTTTTCAAAAGAGTTTCTCAGGAAAACACTAAACCCAAATCAAATGTTGGGTCACCCATCACTGCCCAGCTCTCCTCAAAAGCAGCTTAACATTTAAATTGTAATAACAACTGGCTTAATGACCGGCAATTTTACCCTCAATTCAGGAATGATCAATGGCTATCTGCAAACGACAAACATAGCTTTACTGGGAACCGAATTTGGGATCCTTTGGAACCCGATCGACTGGAACAATGCGGCTACTATACAAAAGACCTTTTTGAGAGGATCCATTGACAAAAACTATAAAACTAAATTGAAATAATAATTATTATAATGTATTGAGACTTCTTGTCTAACTTCTAGTAAAGGTAGAGGCATATCTTTAAAATAAAAAAATAGGTAGATAGGTATACGAGTATTTTATCATACTCGATGGCGTAGTGGTTAACTTTCTTTTGATCTCCGGTCTGCAATTGCTAAGGATAAGCACCTTTCGCAAAGGCAACAGATGGGTGACCAAAAATTTCCTCGTCTTGAACTCCTCTGTGCTTCCCCCAGCAGTGGGAACATAAAAATGAGCTGGTGATTGATGGCGATGATTCTTCATTAAAGTATTTAAGTCAAAGTCAAAATTATTTAATAAAGCACTTTAGAATCGTCCCAAAAGTATGTTTTCCCTACTACTCATTCTCCCCATTCAACGTCTCGGTGGCACAGTGGCAAAGCGCTCGGCTACTTACCCAAAGGTCCCGGGTTCAACTTCCAAGTCAGGCAAAAAAAAAATTGTTTTTCGGATTTTTACATGCATAGCCCGGGTTTGTGATCACCAACCCTCATTTGGCAAGCGTGGTGATTGAGCCATTACCCATCAATTGTGGTGATGACGTGATTTTAATCAAATCAAATCATCATGGTCAATGATGGAGGCCTTTGCCCAGCAGTGGGACGCCTAATCACTATTTACTAATTACTATCCATTCATTTAGTATTTCATCATCATCATCATCACCATCAGCTCATTTTTATGTGCCCACTGCTGGAGCACGAGCCTTCCCTATGGATGGATAGGGAGAACAGGCCATAAACCACCACGCGGGCCCAGTGCGGATTGGTGGTTGTTAACGACTGCAGTGCAGCCGGGACCAACGGCTTTACGTGCCTTCCGAAGCACGGAGAACCTCGAGATGATAAATTTTTGGTCACCCATCCGATGACCGGCCTTTGCGAAAGTTGCTTAACCTCAGCACTCGCAGACCGGGCGCGTTAACCAATGCACCATCGAGCTCCTTCAGTATTTCAGCTGTAAAGAAATATGGGCGAAGGAAATTACATAGCTTTATTTACAGAAATACCGCTGCGAGAGATCAAACCCGAGGACCTCTGCGTCTGACACCCACTAACCACTACACTACAGGCTACAAGATGCCGTTAACAGGAGCATGTAAAAATAAACTACAGGGGGAGCCACGAACATGCAAACAGAGTCATACTATTAAACTGAGGCAAGATCTACTGCATTTGCATTTAATGGTTGCCGAGCGAATATGACCTTAACCACACCCGTAATAAGGAAGCTGCAGTTTCTGCTATCTTGAACAAAGGGGTGCTTAAGCGATGCGGCTAAGTTATCATAAAACTTTCTCGGTTAAACAGATTGCAGGCTGCCTGCGCACGAGGCGGTTTTTTAGAGAGATATTATGTAAACGCACCATATATTGAAATTAAAAAGACAAAGTGTTGAAAAACATCCACGAGCGGTATTCGAACCCGCACCCCATGACATGTCGGGTCAGGTGCACTACCAACTATGCTAACGTGGCTCAATCCAACTCGCCGAAATTAATCAACACTAAGGCGCAGGCCACATATAAACGGCGCCGGGCGCGGACATGGCACGGACGGCTTCTTCTTCCATTCAAATTTCATTTCAAAGTGCATGGAAATAATGGCGCTGGGCGCCGAAATGGCGCGTCATACCACGTCAGAGTTACGACATACCGTGTGTCCTAAATTGCGCTTTATTTCCATGCACTTAGTATGAAATTTGAATGGAAGAGGAAGCCCGTGTCATGTCTGCGCCCGACGCCATTTATGTGTGGCCTGCGCCTAACATAGCGACGCAGTCGGGCGCTAAGGGCGGACTCACATTGAACGGTCGGGCAGCGCGGCTGTTGCGCTACAGTAGAAGTAAGTGGATATTGCTAAAGGGTGCCTATGGCTTTTGTAAATAAAATAAATAAATAATAACCATTAATCCAGTATGTTTATAACAATGAAACTTAAAAATAAAAAAATATGTAAAAAATCATGTAAACAATGGAATAAGAGTTAAAACTACTCAAAAGTGTAAACATTTTAATGAGCGGCACGGCGGCAGATCAACCTACCCAAACCTGTCAAATTTCTCCAATGAACATTGATCCTTATAACCAAAACATAACGTTCAAAATTGATTGTAGAAATTTGACAGTTTTGGGTAGGTTGATCTGCCGTGTGTACGTACGGTAGCCGCGCTGCCCGACCGTCCAGTGAGAGCCCGCCCTTAGCGCCCGACTGCGCCGCTATGAAACAACACTATTGTTCCAGCAAACAAGCACTTTGTCACTTTACTTTGTAGGATAAATAAGACACGGACATAGGACATAGTATTTGCTTAGGTGCTCAATTTTAGTGCGTCCACGACAAAGTTGTGCCTTTTATTTAGATTTTTATATGTCTAAGGTTGTATCTGCTCTTGTTAATAGATAGATAGATAATACTTTTATTGCAACACTATAGTACATAATCATAAACAAAAAAAAAAAATTACAAAGTTACAATTTGGCGGTCTTATCGCTTTTTAAGCGATTTCTTCCAGACAACCAGTCAGATGGAGAGAGCTAATAAACTGTAAGATGGGGTGGTTGGGCGGTTTGATGTATGCTCAAGTGTGCGATGTTGAGCTATATGCGTCTGCCGTCAAGTCCTATCACGAACGTCCTCGTCGCCGCTTGTCCTGTCGACCACCTGTACAGGCAGGCGGCGAACCCACCCAGCGGTGGGTCGTCCGCCCCGGGCAATGCTGTGGTCACCAAGCAAGCATCGCACACTCACTAATCTACCTTGCGGCCTCAGTAGCGAAGAGTGGAGGGCTAACCCGCCAGTGATATCCCGCACGGCGGGCCAATACCCTACCCTTTTTCCCATGATCCCACTCACATAATTCCACTCCTTCCCGCATTCCTTATTTCCTACTCCAGTCCCGGAGGGATGACAACCTCAACTCCATAATTGTCAAACAAAAATAATGGCACATTTTCGAACACAAAATTACCCCAGGAGGGTACCGGCGGAGCCGGAGAACCCCTCCCTGGGCCTTCGGGCTCAGGCTGCCCCTTGTATCTGGGGGGGGCAAAAGATTTGCCAGTATTTAGTGCCGCTATGCACGGCGAAACTAAGGTCCCGCAAGGGACGAAAGCGCACCGCGCCCCTACGGGGGCAGGTGCGTTAAAGGACGGGACTACTCCGAAGCAAAGTGGAGACGGACACCTTCGGGGACCGAATCTGCCTAGCGGACGAGGCAGAAACCGTGGAGGGAAGGGCGTGGCGTCCGGTGCTCCGGCACGGCATCCACTGCAGTCGGGCTCCATGCCAGGGTCAGATGGGTTTGGGTACCTTAGGGGGCCGATCCCGTCGACCTTTGTGCGAGGGGACCAAGCAGGTGGAAGGTCGTTGCATGGTGGAGGGGCTACAGCACCAGCCCAGCAATCCCCTATGGAGGGCCGTGGAATGGTGGGGCAACGGGAACGGGGTCCTGATGGGATCCATCCCGTCGTCACCGCCGGACCATCGGGGCTGCAGGTACTGGGTCCTGATGGGATCCTGCCTGTTGGTCCTCGGCCTGATGTAGAGAAGGTGAGCGAGGGCAGGGCGTCAGGTCACAGGTCGGGCCACCGCAAGCGTAAGGCGAAGCTGGTTAGACAGCAAGCCGAAGGTGAGCAGGCTGCGGTGGAACGCTCTAAGCGGCAGAGGGAGGTCAGCAACGAGAGCCAGGCGGCGCTTGATGCTAAACGCGTTAAGACTCACGGGTCTTACGCGGGAGCAGTAAGTGCCTTTAAGATGGCCATCGTTGCTGATGACTACCCGGCAACCATGCTGGGGGAGAGTCACTATGTGGCCATCCAAGGAACCATTTGGGACCTGTTGGAGGCCACACCTGACCCCATCCCAGTACTTAGTATGGGAGGCATTTCGGCGGGAGCCATCCTCTTCACTTGTGAAGGGATTGGCTCGGCGGAATGGCTTCGAGCACAGGACGGCCTAACCGTCGAAGGCGTATTGCTCAGGGTGGTCGATGCGAAGGACCTTCCAAAGCCTGTAAAGATGGCATGGAAGTCCCGAAACGTCAGCCGCCTTGACACGGGCAGGGTTTTGAGAATGCTGCAGAGATGTCATCCCGGTTTGAAGACCTCGGGCTGGAAGATCGTCGACACTAAGGTCGAGGGTCTGACAGTACGGAGGGTCATACTGATGGATGGTGCCTCTGCAGCATTCATCAAAGCGGAGGGCTATTGCCTTTACACGGGCATCGACAGGAGCGTCTTTAAGCTTCTGGAGGAGAAGCTTACGGGCGAGCCTGTCGAGGCCCAAGGCAATAGTGAAGGAGTGGGCGTGGCGGGAGTGACTGAGGGTGAGTGCTCCCAAAGCGCACTAGTGACAAAGGTGCAGCCAGGACCGGGTGTTCTAGTCGCTGCGGTAGGGGATGTTGGAGAGGAGATGACACCAATGGAATATGGTGGGATCTCCTCCCCAAGATCTGAAGACATTGTGGGAGAGCTCGCCATAGACGAGCTGCTTCTGGGGGGGTCCTCCCCGTTTGGCGCGCAGGCGACAACGGAGGGGGAACCTAGCTCGGAAGACGGCCAATAGTCGAGGAAATGGCGGGACTAAGGTGTGTACAGATTAATTTGCACCACTGTAAGGCCGCGACTGCCCTTCTGGCACGCGAGCTTAAAATTAACAAGTTCGATATTGCCCTAATTCAGGAACCCTACTTATATGGGGGAATGATAAAGGGCTTAGGTGGAGCTCCTGGTACTCTTTTTCATAACTGTTCCACTAATAACATGAGGACTTGCATTTATGTCAGAAATGACATACATGCAATGCCTTTAATCAAGTTCTGTTGCAGGGACCTGACAGTTGTCAGGATCCACACAGGGGAGGGGGGGACAAAGCGAACGGTAATCTTATCGTCAGCTTATCTCCCTTACGAGAAGGCAGACCCAGTATCACCACGGATACGGGAACTGGTAACCTACGGCAACCGAGAAAACTTAGATGTCGTCATCGGCTGCGACGCGAACGCGCATCATGTCGTCTGGGGCAGCTCAGACACCAATGAAAGGGGGGAGAAGCTTCTGGAATATCTGGTAAGTTCACCCATGCAATTACTTAACAAAGGTAGCAAGCCTACTTTTTTCAACGCCCGCAGGGCACAGGTGATCGACGTAACCATTGCTAACAATAGAGCGGTAAGGAACATCACAAACTGGCATGTGTCGGATGAGGTCTCCCTTTCCGATCATAACTACATATGCTTTAGGTACAGACTAGGTGAAACCATAGAGACTGTGCGTAGGAAGAACCCCAGGAACACTAACTGGGAGGGCTTCAAAAAGGACCTCAGAATGGAGCTGGATGGTCCCAGCTGTAAATTAAACTCAGCCTTGGACATAGAGTTTGAAGCTGACAGAATTACAGAAGCACTGATGACGGCATGGCAAAATAACTGTCCAGAGACGAAATCAGTGACAAGGAGGGTACCATGGTGGAACCCGGAACTGGCTCGCATTAGAAGAGCTACACGACAGGCGTTCAATGAAGCGAAAGCGAGGAACGACTTCAGCGACTACAAGGAGGCCTTAACACGGTACAGTAGTGCGGTACGTAAGGCAAAGAGATCTGCCTGGAGGAAACATTGTGACCAGATACAATCTGTTCCGGAAGCAATGAGATTATCCAAGGCTATCTCTACAACAAAGGCGATTCCATTAACCACGTTAAGGAAGGAAGATGGAGTACGAACAGAGACAGGGAGTGAGACATTGAAGGCCATGTTTGACACTCATTTCCCTGGATCAGAAGTCATCCAGGGCGATCATGATCCAATCAGCTGGAAGGAACAGCAGAGGAGAACTTCCAAATATGACTGGATAACAGCGAAAAGGGTAGTGGATGAATGTAAGGTTAGATGGGCTCTTGGGAGCTTTCAGCCGTTTAAGGCGCCAGGACCTGACAACATTTATCCCATTCTACTACAACAGGGCGCCTCCATCCTGGGACCCCATCTCTGCAGGCTGTATAAAGCATGCATAGCTTTCGGACATATTCCCAGAACATGGAGGCGTGTTAAGGTAATCTTCATACCCAAAACGGGAAAACCAGATTATGAAGAACCCAAAGCCTTTAGGCCTATAAGTCTGCAATCCTTTCTCCTGAAGACCCTGGAGAAGATGGTAGACAAATACATCAGAGCGGGACCTCTGAAAAGATTCCCACTCCATGGACTTCAGTGTGCATATCAGGCGGGGAAGTCAACCGAAACTGCTCTTCATCATGTGGTGAGTCGAGCGGAATCTGCGCTGGAAAACAAGGAGATTTGCGTCTGCACTTTCGTAGATATCGAAGGTGCATTTGATCGCACTACCTTTGAATCCATCAAAGTTGCAGCCAAGAACCATGGTGTGCCACAACCGATCTGTAATTGGATTGAATGCATGTTAAAGGGTAGAATTATTAACTCTGAACTGCTAGGTGACAGTCTAATTGCGCGAACTACTAGAGGATGCCCACAAGGAGGGGTTCTCTCGCCTCTTCTGTGGAGCCTTGTGGTTGATTCAATTGTAGTAAGGCTGAATAAAGGACCATTCTATACGGTGGGTTATGCGGATGACCTGGTCATCTCAGTCAGTGGGAAATTTCCCTCTACGGTATCGGGGTTAATGCAACGTGCCCTAGGTCTGCTGGAGGAATGGTGCAATGCCCATCACCTCTCTGTAAACCCGGGGAAAACAACAGCCATCCCCTTTACAAGAATGAGGAACACTACGGGACTGGGTAACCTAACACTCTATGGCACCCGGCTCTCTTGGTCCAAAGAAGTGAAATATCTAGGCTTAACGCTGGATAGGCAACTTACTTGGAAACAGCATGTGGACACAACCGTAGCCAAGGCTTACAGAGCCTTTGGCATGTGTCGGTCTACATATGGCAAGACTTGGGGACTCAACCCCAAAATCATTAGGTGGATCTACATGACGATGGTGAGACCGATCCTCACATATGGCAGCATCGTCTGGTGGCCCAGAACCAGGCTGAAGATTTGTAGGAATGCTCTTAGCAAACTGCAGAGAACAGCTTGTCTAGCAATCACTGGCGCCTTTAGAACCACTCCAACGGCAGCGCTGGAGGTCCTCACAGACCTTCCACCCCTGCACATTGTAATAGAAACAGAGGCAAAAAAAGCGTTACATAGAATAAAGGTGGCCGGACTATGGGACGCATCTAAACCTCTGACCAGACACACAAAATGGGAACCAAGTGACATTCCTGATAGGATCATGGAAATGGGGTGCGATAAAATATCCCCCATATTCGTGTTCGAAAAGAAATTTAAAGTTTATGTTCCAACCAGGGACGAATGGAAACGAGGGCCACCGTCTCCGGAAAAAGACAGCCTAATCTGGTACACCGACGGATCAAAAATGAAGTCGGGCACAGGGGCAGGCGTCTATAATAACGACTTCAAGCATAGTCAAAGCATGGGAAAATTTGCTACTGTTTACCAAGCAGAAACTTTCGCAATTCTCCTATGCGCAAAGCAGAATATAGAGTTAGCTATTAAAAAGCGCAATATATTCATCCTGAGTGACAGCCAAGCCGCGCTCAAGTCACTCATATCGCCCCGAATCGACTCGGGCCTTGTTCTGGAAACCACAAAAGCTCTAAACAAGCTAGGTGGGCATAACAAGGTGCGATTGATCTGGGTCCCAGGCCATATGGGAATCCACGGCAACGAGATGGCGGATGCACTTGCCAGGGAGGGCTCAGAAACCCAGCTTATTGGTCCTGAGCCGTTCGTGGCACTTGCACAAAGTACCATCAACAAGGCCTTAAAAGATTACGTCATAAACAGGCACGGCATCGAATGGAAAGAGCAGCCGGGCATGAAACACTCCAAATCCTTCCTAGGCGAAAACGCTTTAGGACGGAGTAAGTTCATATGCGGAGGCAGCAGAAGGCAGGCCCGATTAACCATCGGTGCCTTGACAGGGCATTATGCCACAAAACAAATGCTTCACAGAATGCACCTTTCAACAAATAGTTTGTGTAGGGCATGTGGAGAGCAAACCGAGTCAATGCAGCACCTACTGTGTGACTGCGACTCTCTGGCTAGGAAAAGAATGGGACTCCTGGGGTCGGCCTATCCGAAACCGGAGGACTTCAGGCTCTTCGCTCTTAAGGACGTTGCCAGACTTATGGCATCTATCTTTACAGAGGGGGAAGAGTGAAAGGATGGGGTTGCACAAAAGATCCCAATGGGTCGAAGTGTTACTGAGAGGTGGAAACCTCGGCAGGCCCCACTAAGATAAGATAAGAAGATAAGATAACTGATAAACTGATAAAGATCATAGGTGAAACTATTAAAACATATAAGAATAATGTGTATTGAGGTTCCTGCCTCTGGAGCCCTAATCACCGGTAGTTTGGACCCTGGTCCCGATGCCGGTGGACCCCTATTTTTTATATTTTTAAATGTTTGTTTTGTTCTTAGAAAATATTTAAAAATGTAAATTAATATGTAAAAAAATAAATAAAGAAATAATAATGATGATAAATCTATAATCATGAAGAAGATAATAACAAATATAAATATTTTTAAAATTTATAAAATACAGTGAAAAAATTAAACGCCCACCCGACCCAGCCAGGAATCGGACCAGGGGGGTAACCACGAGCTCTTATAGCAGTATTATTGCAGTTGTGAAAACGAGACGCGTGTAGCGGAGAATATACTCGTGTCTCTTTTCCACAACTGCAATAATAATGCTATAAGAGCTCATAGTCAGGGGGCTGGTTCTTCCGCAATCCGGGCGGCTGCACTGACCGCTATGCTAACGGGAAGGCATAGCAGTCAGTGCACTTGAAAATAAAAAAGTAAAAATAATAATAAATATGTATTTAAATACCATATAAATATAAAATAAACCTACTTACACATAATAGTAGTCTCAGGTAGGAAAGTAGGGGATATGGCAGTTTTGCAGCAGGACAGGGTTAGTCGGAAAGGTAGAATTTTTTCATGAGCTCTTTAAATATGTGAATGGATTTTGCACGCCTGATCGCAACTGGAAGCGAATTCCAGAGACGAAAAGCTTGGACGGTAAAAGAATAATCATAAAAGGTGGTGCTGTGTGGGGGGGTTTTAAGGCTTAAGTTTTCTGATGACCGTAACGAGCGCGAACCTGAACAATTAAGATAACTGAAACGTTCCTTAAGACAAGAAGGATAGGTAGGATTAAACGATATGTTATAAAGAAGGGACAGTATCTTTTGGTCTGGCAGTATGGTGTCGGGGCTGGGATTTAATATTTTGTATGATGGGATCCCAGGCTGGTGGTACTGTAAGCTCTTTCTGCGTAAAACGGAACGCACCTGATTAAATTTAAATGAGGGTATACAAGCTACCAACTAATTATGAGACGACCAACACCTCATTCTCCCTGTGACCACGGACCCTGCAAAGGGTTCGAAACGTCAGGATAAACATTAAATAAGTAATGCGTAAAATAAACGCGAGTAGATCCGTAAAAGTTGTTTCATTTCAATGTGTAGTGTTCGCGTAAACTTTAGAAAACAATAAGGGACAGAATATGAGTATTCCGGCGAAGACGAATAACACTTACCGCAATAGAGAAGTAAGTGTAACTGTCATTTTTTAAAATTTATATTTTCTAACTCGTTTGTCGAAAATATAGCAAATTAATTAAGGGAGATGTCTTTTTGTAACTTTTGAAGCTGAGTGTACTATACACAATTATTATTAAAAGAATGTTATGGTTGTCCAAACGCGATTAAATGTATGGAACATTAAAAGTTTACGAAACGCTACTTTTGTTTAGGTATTTTATAAGGTTTACGAAACGGGAAGTTGTCCAAATGGGAAGTACCCATTATACCTTATAATGTCCCACTGCTGGGCTAAGGACTCCGTATTTGATATCAAGTCATCGCTACAATTGATGGGTATTGGCTGTACCACTACGATTGTCAAATGCGGTTCGGCGATTACGAACCCAGGTTCTGCATCGAAAATTTTTAAACCAACTTTGCCCGACCTAAAAATTTAACCTAAGTACCTCCAGAGTCATATTTCACCATAATACTTGTCTTATCTTAGTGGGGCCCGCCGAGGCTTCCCTCTGACAGCAACACTTCGACCCATCGGGATCTTTTGTGCAACCCCATCCTTTCACTCTTCCTTCTCTGTAAAGATAGACGCCATAAGTTTGGCAACATCCTTAAGAGCAAAGAGCCTGAAGTCCTCCGGTTTCGGATAGGCCGACCCCAAGAGTCCTATTCTTTTCCTAACCAGAGAGTCGCAGTTACACAGTAGGTGCTGCATTGACTCCGTTTCCTCTCCACATGCCCTACATAAGCTATTTGTTGAGATGTGCATTCTGTGGAGCATTTGCTTTGTGGCATAGTGCCCTGTCAAGGCACCGATGGTTAATCGGGCCTGTCTTCTGCTGCCTCCGCATATGAACTTAGTATAAAAAGACAAATTGGCATTGAACGTAGCCATGATCATGACCCAAAAACAATATTGGACTATGTTTCTTCCTGAACTTGATTGAGTTGATATGCCACCGTGTGACATACAATATAATAGTTGGAGAAAAAGTTTCTTCGCATTTTTTAAGAAAAATCAAAACATTTTTTAATAAAGTTTATTTACATTTAACTAAAGTATGTAGGTGCCATTTTGTTTGATAACTTTTTGCCATCTTGTAGGTAGGGACATGATCCCATTGCTTTAGAAATTTTGGGGCTTCTGATCAAAATACCGCGACAAACGTGGTTTTGGCAGTCCTCTCGTGATGTTAACCTGACACTGCCTAAAGAATTTAGAAGAGACCGAAGCAGGTGAAAATCAGAAGATGCAAGGTCAGTACTACATACGGCGGATGCATTAGCACCTCCCAGCCAAACTCTCTTAATTTTTGCTGAGTGGCTAAAGATGTGTGAGGTCTTATCATGATGAATGAGGGCGTTTATCATGATGAAAAACCACACCCCTTCTGTTGATAGTTCCGGCCGCTTTCTCTCAACTTCTTGCTTGAATCTCATCAGTTATTCGTAGTAGAGTTCAGAATCGATGGTTCTGCCTGGTGGTAACAGCTCATAATGAATAATGCCCTTTCAATCCCACCACACACACACAGCATCACCTTGTTGCGAGTTAACCCAGGTATCAACCCACAGTCTGTGAAGCCTGACTGGCCTTCGACCACGATCTTTTTCGCACGTACGTGATTCACTTTTCATCACCAGTTATCATCTTCTTCAAAAATGGTTCGGTTTAATTACGTCGTAATAAAGAATCACAAATGAGTACGCGAGATACCCAAATATCGAGGTTTTTTGTGTACCCAGTTTTTTACAAATGCGCCAACATTGTTTTGTGGTCAATTCTTAGTTCTTCAGCTACGTCGTAACCACTGACATGCCGATTATGCTCCACTTTTTAAAAAATAGCATCCATTTTATCCGTAATAGGGCGACCAGAGCGACGTGCATCTTTGACATCAAAATTTCCGGATTGAAAACGCTTAAACCAAATTTGTGCTACTCTCACAGACACTGCACTAAGTCCATAAACATCGCAATTTTTTTTGCGAATTGCGTTGCATTTTTACCTTTAGATCCAGTTTCATCATACAATGTTAGTTAGTTAACACCCCTGTTAAATAATTTAACAAACTGTTAAGGTTATTGAGTGTCCCATCATGTTTTAACGAATGTCAAATATCCGTAATTCGATGTTAAACTTAATTGCTGCTGCTTAGGTTCGTTAAATGGGTAACAGGCTGTTAGTTTACTGCCACACAGGAACAAGATGGCCATGGCGTACAATTTTATTAACAAAAACGAGAGGATCCTTTGGATATAGACAATTTTGACTACATAATAATAATAAGTTGGGTCAAGGGTCAGATGCAAAAGGCAGTACTCCTTGACACGGCCCTTATTGTCAGGAGTTTCCTCACTCTGCAGCCCTGACCACCGGTAGCTTGGGCCCTGCCCCGCTGCTGGCGGTACTCTAGGATTAGGTTTTTATAATGTGTTATTGTTTTTATATTAAAATATTGTAAAAATCTAGTTTTAAGAAAGAAAATAAATAAAGAGTATGTGCTTGTCAACGTCACCATCCCACATGACGAGAGAAGAAGAAGAAGCAAGTACCTTGAGTTGGCTCACGAGATAACCGCCATGTGGGATATTAACTCGACAATCATTGTGTCATCAGTCGTGTCTGCGAACGGTCTGGTAGCGAAGAGTCTCGACCAACACCTTAAGAATCTCTCGCTCAATGGTTGGATCAAGGGTCAGATAGAGAAGGCGGTACTCTTGGACACGGCGCGGATATTCCGAAGGTTCCTGTCTCTGCAGCCCTAACCAACGGCAGCTTGAGCCCTGCCCCGTTGCCGGCGGCACCCTAGGCTAGGTTTTTTATAATATTTTTATGTTTCGTATGTGCTTTTGTATTTTACTTTTATATTAATATTATAACAAACCTAGGCTAAGAAAAAAGAAAAATAAAGAGAATAACAATAAATAAATATAAATCTTTATTTCAGACAACAAACAATGTAACAGATGGTAAAAATACAGAGCGGCCCATATAATAAATACCTTACAGACTAACATACTTACATACAAAATAAAATCAATTTTTGTTAGTATATTTGAAAAAAACTTAAAAATATGTTAGTATTATTTGATTGGCACCTACTGTACCAACTTGGTAGCAACAGGCAACTTTCCATGGAAGCGCCTGTAGACTACACCCTTCGGCCAGAAGTCCTCCTTCATGAAGATGTCCAGCTTTGATGTCGGGACTCGCACCACAAACGCTTTGAAGCTTGTATTATGGCGCAACTCCAGCGGTCCAATCCTAAAATTAAAGTTAGACTTCATTCGTATGAACTCTGCTACCTCCTGCGATGTGGTGGTGTGATGCAGGCGGGACAGGTACATGGCCGTGGTCGGTGTCGCAGCACGCAGCAGGAGGTTGGGCCCTGTCGGTGCGGTACCGCAACGGTTCTGGCTTGCTCGCTGACGACATCGCTTCTTGTTTCGAACCATGAAACCTCTCGCCACAAACGTCGGCATGTCACCTGGATCAATTCTTTTGATCAGTGTTATGATCTCCTGTAGGCTCTTCTGCGTTTCATCTCGTCTCCGAGACACCATCTGGTCGCTCTTGCCGACAGGCTCGTAGAGCAGCTTCTTCGCAGACGCCACCTCATCTTCACTGAAGCTGGACTTGCAAATTGGCACTGCGCTCACCTCGTCCATGACGTTCAGCTTTTGTTGTAGAAACGCCAGGAGTTCATTTGCAGAGTTTGTCACTCATGACGCTAATCAAGCAGCGGCTTGCGATGCGCTACGCGTAATATTATTTAAATGATTATGATGCGTTTGCCTGCACCGATCCGCATCGCGTACACGACACACATAGTACGACGTCCTAAAACTTTCAAAGAACGAAGAGTATGACGATGTTGATTTTCGCACAAGATATCGACTATCAAAAGAATCTGTTTTGGATGTGCTGGAATCAAAAAAATCAAAACAACAATGCGAAACACAAGATAACCTCAAACTCAACAACAAAATATTTGACATTCATTCAACCAGCAAAATGAAATGCAACCCGATTTCTAATGGATTCTACGAAATACATGGTATTTAAATCAGTCGCCTTACATATAACAAAACTATTGTACGACTAGAGAAAATAGTGCTCGTTTTCGAAGCAATGACATTACATACAATGACATTTGGTTTTGGTTGGTTTAGAATGTGAGTGAATGATTTGAGAGTCATTCACCTAATGGTCGATTTCGTAATGGTCTGTTAAATTATTACCATGGTACATAAAAATTTAACAGTGCCGTTAGCATCCCTGTTAATTTTAATTATTGATTAGGCAATGCCTCATTTAGAGAATAACTAACAGAGTATTGTAAAACTGGGCCTTAGTGTAGTAAAATTTTAAAATGTATCGAATTTCTTCATTAGATTCACTCATCTTGACAGTAAGAAAAACAAATGAAAGTCACACATTTTCCTAATTTGATTTTGGAATTATCTTCTTTAAAATTTAAACTTTTAATGATACCAAAACCAGCCAGATACAAATAGTATAGCCAAAGAGATTTTATTACAAATTCATTCATACTATATGCGAAAAGACTTTTTCCCCAACCTAATATTAATTAAGCAATAATCGTTCCTATCAGCCAAGAGGTTCCCTTTATGGGAAAACACAATGAATTTCGATACCTTGACTATCGATCTAGCGTGCCATACATAAAAGGACTTTCGTAACAGCGTGTTCGCGAATCCGTCATTCGTTATAGCGTTTTCGGTATAACAGCTTTTCGAATAAGCGTACCAACCACTTGAAAAAATATTCGCAACAGCCTGCGTCGCAACGTCGGCATTCAAATCTAAATATCAGACCCCCCCTTTAAAAATCACCCACACAATTGTTATTTATGGAAGTATCTAACAAAAGTATGAAACAGGTATTCAATCGTCTGCCCACAGAGAAACCTTCAGTAAATAATAAGAGAATAATAAGTATTCATATAATAAAGTAATTTAGTTAACTGTTTCTGTGAAGAATCTAGTAGGGAATGGGGACACACCAGCATGACGGCATATCCACTGTTTGCCGTTTTAATGTACTCTTGAACAGGTTTCTCTTTAAAATGTCCTCACCAGCTCCCTTTATGACCCCACTGTTTGAGCACGAGCTTTCCCATGGATGGAAAGAAGAACGGGCCACAAACCACCACCGAAAGCGGATTGGTGGTTGTTAATGACTGCTAATGCAACCGGGACCAACGGCTTTATGTGCCTTCCGAAGCACGGAGGAGCTCGAAATTATAAATTTTTGGTCACCCATCCGATGACCGACCATGCGGAAATTGCTTAACCTTAGCAATCCCAAACTGGGCGCGTAAACCACTGCGTCATCGAACTCTTCAAGCACATGCTCAAAGAATTAGAAATAAAAGTAGAATAACGTTATTTTGGGTACACAATGAGAAGTTTTAAGCCTGACAACGGGTCCTTTGAAATAATAATATAACAAAATTTATACAGTAATAATATAAATAACAAAAAAAAAGGTGTTTCTGTTCAACGCGAATTGTTTTCCAACTTCCTGAAAACACTCAAACAATTCGCCGTTTCGGCTATGGATCAGTGGGCTTTTTTTTGTCCGTATTATTTTTCGCTTTCCGAGGTACCGGGAAGGTATCGGAGAAAAGTTTTTATTGAGTCAAAGTAGTAAGTTCGTAATTGTAAAATTAGAAAGAGTATTACACTTTTATTGTGAAGAGCTCTTGATATTTAAAATAATAAACAGTACATATTTAAACAGACATCAGCTAACTTTATGTCAGTGTTGGGCAAAAGCCTTCCTTGAGAATGAAAACACGGTTTTACGTGCTTTCCGAAGAACATTACCATCTCTATTTGTCTCCACTGCTGGGCAAAAGCCTTTCTTATGGATGGATAGGGAGAACGGGCCTTATGCCACCACGCGGGCCACGCGGGCGGGCTGAGGTGGTTGTTAACGACTGCTAATACTGCCCTGACCAACGGCTTTACGCGCCTTCCGAAGTACGGAATCCCATAATAATAATGAAACATAACTAGCTCTTACCCCCTTATTCATAAAAACTATTTAGGCAATAATTAGTTAATCATTGTTTTGTCTCTTTTTCTCAAATACAAAATGACGTTTGTGTGACGTTGACAAAACAATATTTAACTAAAAAATGCTTAAATATTTTTTACGAATAAGGGGGTTAGGTTTTTATTCATATTTATATTCATATTCATTTATTGCATCTTGTTGTAAGTATACAGGTGTTACATAAATTTTTTCGCACAAACAAGAACCCTGTAAGGGCACGGCAAAATACTTATCTTCCTAAACATATTATTACTATTATTCGTATTATAGTTAGTCGTTGTGTTGTTTTATTCATGAATAAGCAACCTACATGGTGGCTAGTGTGACTTTCATTTGACATTCGGTCTCATTAACGAAAACGAAAATTAGTATGGCATTGAAGCAGCCCTTCTGGCGAAATGCAAGAAAAGTTAAAATTTTGCCATAATAATTCTCTTTTTAATTAAATAAATAATAAACTAAAATAAACTTTCCTACACTCACAGCAATTATCTAGCCCAAGAGAAGCTTCGTTATGAAACTCGTTAAAATGATTACTAGACAACGAATAAACATACTTAAAATACTTAAAAATACATACGTTTTATACATAGAAAACACCCAGACCCGAGACAATTTAGAAAAACAATAAATTTCTTAATTGACCCGACCGGGGATCGAACCCGGGATTTCAGAGATGGCGACACCATGAAAACCGGTGTACAAACCACTCGACCAAAGAGATCGCCCATCCGTTAATTAATGGAATCAGGCGTTACTTTGCGGGAATCCATGGTACAAAAAAAAAATAATAAAAATAATATATGTAGTGTTACATCATCGCACCGAGCTGCGCACCGCATCGGTGCGCAGCTCTCGACTAGTCAACAGCTCCTGAGGATGCCCCGTGGAGGGGCGCAACACGTGTCGGGCTATCGGTTATCGGTGTTGGTGTGCATTTTCGTTTGCACCCATTGTTTCTCCTGCATGTGCAAACTTTCTGCGGGCGGGAGGGCGGTGCGTGTTAATGCATCCAAGCTGTATAAACGAGTTAGCGCAATTAACACAACATATTATTTATATTACATTTATTTAAATTCTCTTTTTTGTTAACATAATCGAATTAATACGGATAGTATTCAACTCAAACTAGGCACTCTTAATTTTTGAAGTGAAAACTTCTTTAGCGGCGTTGTACATTTTTTTTGTAATGGGAAAAAAATGTTAAATTCGCGTCAGGACACGTGACCTGATCGAAAATTCGTAAGGCGGATGGAGAGTAGACAGCCGGCGCGGCGTAGGAGAGGAAGTATCCCCCTCTCTTTCCACGGCGCGGCGAAAATGTATGCCTGCTGTTTCGTTTAGGCGGCGCAGGGCGCTTGCGCGAATGTTCGTGTGTGTTTATGTTACAGCGTGCCACGCGCATCCATGGATGGTGACAGCTGATGGCTGTCAATAAATATTGTATTCTACCACATAAATGATAGTACTTTTATACTGATAATTGAAGCAATTCGTGCAAAATTATTCCCTAACCATTCCAAAATATCAAAAATGCACAACGTTAATATTCAAGTTTTCACTTCTGCCGGCACTCCCGGAGTGCGAACCGTCGTTTTTTTTTATAACCTAGGTACAGTGCTGGCTTTAAGGTAAAGCCACAAAGCGCTCTAGGCGCCCGGTGGGGCAGGGGCGACCAATTTCGAGCGAACAAATATTATTTGACGCCTCTTGAAATGAATGATGATATCGTATTTAATTTGACTTTGCGAGCTATCGCACGCAGCACGAAATGGGCCGGCTCGCCCGGCGTAATACCACCCTCTCACAGAATATCAGCGTGAAACAATGGCACTCGTTCCTGTTGTTTCGTCCGAAGAGTGAAAGTACCGGAGGCCCATCTCTCCCCCCTCCCAATTCCTACTCCCTCCTCAAGATCCAACTCCTTTTTTCAAGGCCGGCAACGCATCTACGATTACTTTGGTTTTGCGGGTGTCCATGGGCGGCGGTGATTACTTTCCATCAGGTGACCCGCCTGCTCGTTTGCCTCCTTTTAACATTAAAAAAAAAAAATTCTATTATATTTCTATTCTATTAGTGTTATGCCACTTGTCTAGGGGGGTTGATCTAGAACTAGGGTCGATACCTAAAACAATAGATTGAAGCATATGTAACGATGTACTAAAAACACTTTTTATTATTATACAACTCTTAACTAACCCATAATCCGACATACCCTACTTAGCCGTGTAATAGTGCTTATTCGGCTTTAGCAGGTGTCCCCGCACCTTGATGGCAGGTGGTGGTATAAACGTTTTTAAAGCAGCTGGCGTGCCCTTGAGAATTGAGATACTGACCACCACATCATAAAGGCTAGTTGTAAAACTGTGTGGAGTGTGTAATTGTTTTTCGAAATTAAATAAATTAAAAAAAACAATCTTGGTTGTCAAAAAAAAGTGTAAGAAAAAAATGGTTAACGCACCCGGTCTGCGAGTGTTGAGGTTAAGCAACTTTCGCAAAGGCCGGTCATCGGATGGGTGACTATAAATGGATCATCCATAGTGAAGGCTCGTGCCCTAGCACATAAACTGAGCTAATAATGATGACGCAGGTGACATATTTTAAAATTCAAAAATCAAAATTCCTTAAATTATTGTAATTTTAAGTTTGGTAAAATTTGTTAGATTAGTTTTTATAACTATTAGTCCAGATCGCATGCGTGGCTGTCTATAATTGAAAACTGTACTTAGAATAAGTTTTGCATTTACCCTATAACTACTGTTTGTTTGGTGGTACATGTTTTTGTTGACTGCCCAATAAATAACATAAATAAAAATTTATTCAGTTTAGGCTACAAGCATATGAATGTCACTATGCCATCGGTTCGTAAGTCTACTCTGGGCGGTAGACCTTGTACTGAGAAGAACCGGCAAGACACTCAGCAAGGAATAGTTACCGATACTACATTTTAAAAGTTTAAGAGACATTTCCCATTTGGGTTTGCCATTACAAACTTCAAAGCTCTTCCAAAAGTCACATAATTGGCAAGTTTTATAATTCAAACAAAGGACCCTGATATGCACAGCAGTTCAGAAGAGAGGATGACAATTTAACATTAAGTATATTAAGTTTATTTCAAGTATCAAAGACTCATTTAAATCACAACTAAAATTAAATTAAATTAGAATGAAATCAATTTAATACAATTACAATTACACATTAAATTAAATGTATGTTACGTACGCTATTTTGATATGTATCAGAAACTATTTTTTAAGAAAATTACTCTTCTATACCAAATAATAAATAATAAATTAATAAATAATAAAAAGTTTATATAACAACATTAACATACAATGACATAAAGTGTTTTCAAATTACAATTGAAGTTAATACATGCTAAGGTTGTATCGACTAACGCTTCCAATTTAATGCAGTTACATCTCTACCAAGGCTAGGCCTGTCTTGTAGACAATCTATTGTTGTTAAAATTAATCTTGACCAAATTTAAATTACTAAAATATGTAAGTAATGATATGAAAATACGACAAAACAAAATTAATGATAAAAATAATAGTAGATTATGAATGGACGTTTGTGTATGGGTATGTGTGTATGTGTGTGTGTGTGTGTTTATTTGTGTGTGAGTGAGTGGGTGTGTGTGTGTTTGTGTTGAGTGTTTTTATTTGTGTGAGTGCGTACCGATAGTGCTATTGTGTTTAAGAGTATTACTTTTATATTCTACTCTGGTCTTTCTACTTGTATATTGGTGTTGTTTTTTATCCCAGCTGTCTTCCTGGCAGTGGGCACAAGCCTGCGTATGCGCACCTGTCGCGCATGCGCGTGCGGACGGAGGCTGCGTCTTAAGGCGACGCACCGCTAAACAATTAATCTAATACGGAGCGTTTGCGCCCCGTACCATAAGAAAAACTGTTTTTTTTCCTTCAATTTAAAACTACAAATTATTTTTACAAACTGAACTAGCTTATTAAAGTGTGTGTTATATATTTATGTTATAAATCTACTAAGAAAATTTAGATGCTTAAATTGGTCTGGTTAGCTTGTAAAATGCAAATCTATGTTTTAAAAGAGGTTATACTTTGATTTTTTTTTCTGTTATAAAAGTTGACAAAACGTGTTTCTGCAACTAGCAAAATGAAGTCAATTAAAAATTATATGAAAAATCATGTCATCAAATATCACTTTTATGTGTTTTGTAATAGTTTGGAAAAAAATCAAGATCCCCGCCACGTAAATTTCCAATGCGTCGCCTTAAGTGGCTACGGAAGGCTGTGTTGACTACTGTTGACGCGTGTACCAAATGACACACTTTTGTAGGTGCATCCTTAGAACAATAACCAATGCTTTAGTTAGTACTGTTAGGTTGCACGTACGGTTGTTTATTTATCCACCCACCTTTTTCCTACCTCCTTAGAAGTACGCGTGCTGCTCTCCGGCATCACCGCTTTACTGTCTTCAACATTCCATCGCGCACAAAGAAATGTGGCTACTCGTTTCTCTTTCGCACCTCCGAAAGCTGGAATAGTCTACCAGCACACGTTTACCCTTCTTCCTATGACATGGGGTCCTTCAAACGAGGCGTGAAGAAACACCTGTGGGCCGGCAGGCTGAGGTTGACTGATGCTGCGTCGTTGTCACGCTGCACCAGTTGTTTTTGCGACTGGACTCTATTCCCTTTTAACATCAGGTGAAGTCGAGTCATTTGCTGCGCTAACTATAAAAAAAAAGGATTATATTTTTGGACCCTGTTGGGCACAGCAATTCAAAACAGAGGATGAATGAACATACCAATATAGCTTTATCATTAATATTGTCACTATTGTACACTATTGTAACTTTTATATTCTACTCTGGCTACTTGTATATTGGTGTTGTTTTTATCCCAGCTGTCTCCCTGGCAGTGGGCAAAAGCCTGCGCATGCGCACCTGCCGCGCGCGTGCGGAGGCTGCGTCTTAAGTGGCTACGGAAGGCTGTGTTGACTACTGTTGGCGCGTGTACCAATTGACACACTTTCGTTAGCGTATACTTGAAGAGCATTTATACTTATATTTAGATTATTCCTATTTCAAAGTTTCAGTTTTTACAAACCATTTAAGTAGATAATTTTAGCGAAACTTTCAATCTAAATAGTAATAGAAAAAAAAACGTTAATTAAATAAAGCAAGAAACATAACTTAATTAAAGACAAAATAAAAACTATAAATAAAAAATGTCGTCCAGTTGTGGGCTCATGGGAACAATCCTTAGAATGCAGGCAACATTACTTCTTAATTAAATGTGGAATAAATAAAATAAACTTAACTAAAACTATTACTAAACTAAAATATGGCGTCAAAAAATTCCTCCTCGTCGCTGTCGACTGGTAATGTACCCAAGAGACTGGCGGCATTGCCTCGTTGTATGGCAATGCTTAGCCTTTGGCCTAGGTAAAAGCCAGCCTTTGGGTCATGGGAAGAGTCAACCAGCCGTTTGGAGATGTCATTATACAAAGCATGAGCACTCGGACCCCACGGCCCGAGGGTTTCAACCCCAAACGGCTCGAAAATATAATTGCCGATAAGGTTATTATACTTTCGCCGCTTGAGGTTTTCTGCAGCCGCAGCAGCAGCACCAGCACAGCACGCTGTGCTAGGAAGATGGGATGGCAAAATAATGATAATTAAATTGGATTTATGAGTACGCATGAGTTTAATTAAACAAACGTTTAAAAAATCTCAACTAACTATATAGATCTCTGTAAGATACGTAAGCATAGAACATTTCATTTAAATTGCTTAATTGGTTTGAAAAAAATATATACTTTAAAGAAGATAGCCAGTGTCTTACTATTTGAGGATCCCGGGTGAAGTGCGATTGGCCTTATCATCACATAACATCAGGTGAGATCAAGGCACTGAGCTTACCCGTAAAATATTTAAAAAAAAACTTTGAGTTTTTTATAGAATACCGAAACCTTGAAACCCCTATCTTGTACTACAAAACAGTGTTCAAGTTAAATAATGGCTATAATACGTGTTTAAAATATTGTTTCTCTGTCTAAAAAAATATTAGCTAAAAAGAGACAGCATCCTTTTTAAGCATTGTTTCACTTTAGCCATTATTTTGTGATAGATTGGGTTTTTATGTGATTCCATTACATAATAATATGTCTTTTTCTCATTCTCTTAAGTCCCCATAAATACTTTGTTTACTAAATATTTCTAGTACAGACTTTCGCCTACATAAGCCTGTAGCTTAGACCACTCGTGTACAACAATTTACCGTATCCAATACAAAAAGTTAATTAGTGCAAATCGGTCACTTGGAGCATGCCTCGCCGTGCGACAAGGACAGCATATGAATAGTGTGCGACGGGAATATGAAAAGGCGAAAGAAAATACTCAGTCACTTATTAATTAATAATCATAATAGCAATAGACATAGACGTAGATAGGTTGCCTGGAAGATATCGCTTTTGTGATAAAGCCGCCCTTTGTACGACTCCATTTTTTTCTTATTAAGTGTAAAAATGTTTTTTATTCTATTTATTCTATCCTATTCTATTCTATATGTAGCGTAGACGTAGATAAAGATATAGATAATAGTCATTAATTTGTTCAATGTTTAAGCACACATAGACAAAACATTTAGAGAAAGCGAACAAAAAAACTAAATTAACAAAAAATAAGCATTCAATTTAAGTAAATTACAAAATATTTAAATGTATTGTTTTCCAAGGTGTACGCGAACATTGCACATTGAAATGTATGCAAATCAAATAGCCTATTAAGTGTCCCACAGCTGGGCATAGGCGTCCATCATTTAAATCAAGTCATCACTACAATATATGGGTGGCTTATCTTTTTTCTCATTTAGAACATATGTTGTTTATGATGTTAGCTACCTAGTCTTGCGAGGTTGTCGATGTTTTACAAATAACCCTGTATAATATACAACGTGTTACAAATAACCCTGTATAATATACAACGCGTTACAGAGAGGTGTCGTCAAAATTAAAAGATCCATTGTGTATCCGGTCTAGATCTTGTATGTAAAGTTATTAAGACAATAATTATTCACTTTAATATGTTATTTAATTTTAAAAATAGTTTTAAAAAAACTTTCCTACACTTACACCAATTATCTAGCCCAAGAGAAGCATCGTTATGAAACTCATTAAATGGTTACTAGACAACGGCTAATGGTAGTTTATGCAACTGTCATAATAATATAATGAAGGGTATTAAAACACGAGTGTGAGTTTATGAAACGAGCGCAGCGCGTTTCATAATAGTAACGAGTGTTTTAATACCAGTGTTATATGCAGTTGCATACACTACTTTATCTTCACTAATGCAATTAGTCAAACAACAAGAGTAAAAGCTGACAATAGTTTATTTATAATAATTGTTCAAATTTTGGATGGTACAATTTTGAAAGTTAATGTTAATTATTGATCCAGCAGCTGTAGCGGTCGCGGGGCAAGCAGTAGAGCTCGTAGACGGAGTTGGAATATTTATAATTACTTCATTCGTCTTGTTTTCTATACTGTTCAAGATCGTATTTGAGACTAGAATTTTATTCATTAAAGACTCATCAATGTAGCTTTCAGCCACAGTAGAAGACTTCTACCCCCCGTGTCGTTTCAGTGCGGTCAAATCACCACCGCTATCTATGAGAAGGGTCGCCGAGGTGCGCCGGAAGCAAGGAAGCAATGCCCCGTGTACAACGCTGGGTTAGGCAGATTCAAAAAACTTGCGATAGTTTTTCCCAGAGCACCAAATTTATTAATACCAGTTCTTTGATCGACGCACTTCCCCGATCTATAGCTCAAGAAAAAGGCAGGGTTTCGACAGAGGGTGGGTCGAAGTTCCATGTATTTTTTACATACGGCATAGCAGTTGCCCGTCACAACGAAAGAACGATCTATTTTCGTTTTTGTTTTCGAAACTTTCACCATGATTGTACTGTCGTCTATATGTCTATACTTACCTTTTCAAAAAGATACAAAATATCTGGTGAATCTTTCAGGAACATCTTTATTTGACCTGATGTAAACGTCAATGACTTTTTTCCTTGTGTCCTTCTGAACTGCGTTTTAGGAACGCTATGACTTTTGAATACTTCGTGATATCAATATTGTTGTAGATACTCAGTGTGGACTTGAGCATAGAATATTTAGCCCACATAGAAGATGGCTTGAATTTGTCGGAGAGGTCTTTGAGATACACAAGAATGACATTTTCAGAAAATGATGTAGTTTTCTTTTCGATCTTCCATGCCAAAAAGTTATTATATTCTTTTTCATATAATTTTCTAGATTTTTCTGGCAAAAGATTGTGAGTTACTTTTGTTGCCAATTCTAGAATATCCGGAGGCGTACAAATATCATCGTCGCTGTCCATTTTTAACTTTTAATATGTATTTTAAAAACAAAACACATTGCGAAACATTAAATTCACGCGTACGTGTATTGTCACAGTGAACTTGCCGCCATTAAAATCTAACCAATGAGAGCGCAGCTGCGCGCGCAGGGCCAATCAGGAGCGAGCGCGCGCTGTTCTTTTTTTATTTAATTGGCACAAGATCTTACCAAAGAGTTTTGTGTATGTAAGTTTAGTAGTTTCGACGAAGTTTTCACGTATAACCCAACTGTTTTCAAAAGCCAGCCTAATATCAAAATTTTATACAACTTGTATGAGGATTTTGACATAGGGCTCGCCAGGTTAATTGGTCGCGTTTTATTGATGTTATAATGAGATTTTACGATATCGATGTGGATATTATACCATCATGTGAAATTGCTTAAATTGACTGTTTTGTTGTCTGCGCTATAACAGTAGTAATTATAAGTCAAGTATTGGAAACATAAGTAGAATGTTACAACATTAGTGTAGATAAACATACTTAAAATACATAGAAAACCCAGACCCGAAACAATTTAGAAAAAAAAAATCTAAATTGACCCGACCGGGGATCGAACCCGGGACCTCAGAGATGGCGACACCATGAAAACCGGTGTACAAACCACTCGACCAAGGAGTTAGGAGAAATTAAAGTTATTTATTTATTTATTTTATTTTAAAACTTTTGCAACATATATTACATGGCGGACTTAATGCCTGAGGCATTCTCTACCAGTCAACCATAGGGTGGTGCAGAAATAACAAGGTAGGTGCAATTGGGTGAAGACCACAATTTAGAAATAAAAATAATATAAATGTTTATATAATTTTTAACGCAAATTTTGTTGCGTACAAATTACAAAAACACAAATGTTGAAAAAAATTCCACGAGCAGGGTTTGAACCTGCACCCTTCTGACATACCGGGTCAGGTGCTCTTCCAATTGAGCTATCGTGGTTCTAACCAGCCCGCCGAAATTATTCAACACTATTTACATTTTTACTTTGAAAGCCAAAGGCGCCCATTCAATGTTAACAACTACCGTCATTAACATCCGATCATAATATTTTTTTTTTAAATAATATATTATAAAACGCACAGTATATACCTACATATACACAATTTAAATAAATATATTTTTATACACATAATTTAATAATTAGGTAAGTTTTAGTAACAACACATGTACTAGATCTAGATTGGATACACTTTGGCCTTTTCATTTTGACCACACCTTTATGTTACATGTGTATAGGCATCAATCTTATATACAAAGCTTTAATTTTTTTTTCTTCGAACTTAGTTTGCATGGCCGCCGATAAGAGAAAACCCGATAGAAATCCAATTAGTGTTAAACAGGACAAACGGCTGAGGATTAAGCTTTTAAGAGCTGCACGATACAACTTGAATTCAGGCTTTGGCGCAGAAAAATCCAAATTGACAACCTGATTTTATGAAACAAATTGGATTATGTATTGTGAGGGAAGATGGTGGATAAGCAATCATATTATGTATTTTTGATTTTATTTATCATCATCAGTTAATTTTGTGTCCCCACTGCTGGGGCACGAGCCTTCCCTATGGATGGATAGGGAGAACGAGCCATGAACCACTACGCAGGCTCAGTGCGGTGCGGTAGTTGTAAACGACTGTTAATGCAGCCGGGACCAACGACTTTACGTGCCTTCCGAAGGAGGAGCTCGATATGACAAATTTTTTTGGTCACCCATCCAATGACCGGCCTTTGCGAAAGTTGCTTCACTTAAACAATCGCAGTGTAAGGGTCTCTGGTTATTTTAAAGTCTTGCGGTATCCTTATCCTCATCATCCTTTACGTTTATTTGTTACTAGCTGTGCCCCGCGGTTTCACCCGCGTTAAATAGCTCTCAAAAAAAATATTTTTCTGTTTTTGCAACATTTTTCATTGCTGCTCCATTCCTATTAGTCATAGCGTGATGTAATATAGCCTATAGCCTTCCTCAATAAATGGACTATTCAACACAAAAATAATTTTTCAATTCGAAGTAGTTCCTGAGATTAGCGCGTTCAACCATACAAACAAACAAACAAACTCTTCAGCTTTATAATAATAGTATCATCATCATCATCATCTCAGCCAAAGACGTCCACTGCTGGACAAAGGCCTCCCCCAAGGATATGAGGGGTATTTGCCGTAATCGCCACGCTTGGCAGGCGGGTTGGCGATCGCAGTAGGTTGAGGGTAACATCAGAGAGATGCTGCTGCCCATCCTCTGGAATGGTCCCTTAGTCGGCTATTACGACACCCACAGGAAGAGATGGGGTGGTGCAATTCTTTATCCCCGGCACCACACAGGGAAATAATAGTATACTAAGATATATTTATGTTTTAAGGTACGCTTCCAGTCAAACACATACAACTAAATAACAAATCGTTGCCTTTTAAAATTACATTATGTTTTAATTTCTCGTAACTGTTCTATCAGCTGTTGGTTTTAATAAATATAAATCTTGTTAGAGTTACATGTTTCATATGTATCGGTCAGCGCGGTGGGGCTGTGAGCGCAAGATCCAATTAATCTACAGAAGCAACGCGCAAATTTCCTCGCTTTCTTTTGTGTGGCTAGAGGTGCCGGCTATATACGCCGAATTTGTCATTACAACCAATAGTAGTAGTAGATGTAAGTCAAGTAGATTAGGTACCTAGTTATAATTAATTATAATTATTAAAATAAAAAACTTTCCTACACTCACACCAATTACTTATCTAGCCCAAGAGAAGCTTCGTTATGAAACTCGTTAAATTGGTTACTAGACAACGGATAAACAAACTTAAAATACTTAAATACATTCTTATTATACATAGAAAACACTCAGACGCGATACAATTTAGAAAAACAATAATTTCTAAATTGACCCGACCGGGGATCGAACCCGGGACCTCAGAGATGGCGACACCATGAAAACCGGTGTACAAACCACTCGACCAAGGAGGTCTTCAAATTGTGGTTATATACAAATAATTTTACGCAAACTTTGTTGCGAACAAAATATTAACAATTTGAAAAAAGACTAAGAACATGAAGAATAAGAGGAAGAAATACATTTATTGGCACACACTAAGTGTTGAAAAAATTCCACGAGCGGGATTCGAACCCGCACCCCATGACATGCCGGGCCCGGTGCACTACCAACTATGCTATCGTGGCTTATCATGGAGTGCGGGTTCGAAGCCTGCTCGTGGAGTTTTTTCAACACTTTCTCTTTTTTCAGATTAGGTAGTTGTTCATCATCATCAGTTCATTTCATGTCCTCACTGCTGGGGCATGATGAGCCTTCCATATGGGAAATTCTATTAGGAGAACGAGTCGTACACCACTACGCGGGCGGTGGTTGTTAACGACTATTAATGCAGACGCAACTAACAGCATTACGTTACTTTCGAAGTGCGGTAAGTAGTTCTTATAAATAAAAGAAAAAAAGGTCTCAAACATATATATTACTTTGCTAGAATTTGCCAAATGCGGGTAGGTAATCACAAAACTATTGGATTTGCATCGACAAAATACGAAGTACAGTTTGGCTGACCTGGGAATTGAACTCAGGACCTTCGGAAAACGAGCCGAGTGCAAATAAGCGACCGAGGCGTAAAAAATGTCTTGCAGTTGGTTGATTTACCGTTATGGAAAAAAACACAAAGATAACCTGTTTGCTATAATTTGAAGGGGCTTGTCACATTTATAAATACATTAATTTGATTTAATGTTTATCCTGTCGTTTCAAACCCTTTTCCATGTGACCATGGACCCCACAAAGCGTTTGACACGTCTCAGGATAAACATTAAATCAAATTAATGTGTAAAATAAACGCGATTAGATCCGTAAGAGAAGTTTCATTTCAATTTAAAGTGTTCGCGTAAACTTTAGAAAACAACAAGTTTATTATTTTAAATAAAATTTTAGAGTGTAATTGTAGAATTTTAAGGTAAATAATTGTGAACATTATAGGTAATTATTACTATATCCTATCTTACCCTATATCTTACACACTACAGGTACAAAAACAATTTATAAGTTCCGACTAAACAAATTAAAACGAAAATTATTGAGTTCAATTAATTCACTGTTAAGTTATTGTAATTAAGAAAAATGTTGAAGCTAGCTAACAACTACGTGGTGATCCATTAAACCGATTTTAACTAAACAATAATTAAAACTGAATTATACGGAGCTTTTACCGGTTCCCAGAAACAACAGAAGCTCTCAAAAAGAAATAGAGGAAAGGAAATCGCTTTAACATAATAACGATAATAATAATAAAGATTGTGCCTAGTTGCTTTATCTACCGATGTAGTTACGTTTTTACGCAATATAAACAGCAACCGAATAACGAACCTATAAAACGAAGATACCTTCATTAAATATGTTGTTGCTTGCCTACATATGATCCACTGTAATCTAATAAGGGGATAATACACAAACTTTGTGATTCGACAAGCCCAAATACCAATTGGATATAATTATGTTGATAATCCTATTGACGGAGGATGGTACCATCAAATGTGGAAGCTCAATTAACGGGAAATTGTTATATGGTTGTTGCTTTGTTTATACAGTAAGTTTACTAATACATATTAAAACGAAAACGAACACTACATGTTCACAAACAGGCCCAAGACACTCGTACAACGAAGGGTTCTCATTTGTTTTTTTAACATGTTGTGATTCTCCTTTATATTTTGTGTGTTTATTTGTGATGAAAAGTGTCCTTTTATGATAGGGCTTTTTCCAATATTATTAATTGTCTTGCACATTTTAATTGTCTATGTAAAAAAGTCTCTAACAGTGACCTTCAAAGCACATTTTCGACTTAACAATTGTAGGTGCTAAGTAATCATCAAGAATAATAAATAATAAATAATAATAATAATAATAATAAATTTTCCTACACTCACACCAATTATCTAGCCCAAGAGAAGCTTCGTTATGAAACTCGTTATATGGTTACTAGACAACGGATAAACATACTTAAAATACTTAAATACATACTTATTATATATAGAAAACACCCAGACCCGAGACAATGTAGAAATACAATAATTTCTAAATTGACCCGACCGGGGATCGAACCCGGGACCTCAGAGATGGCTACTCCATGAAAACCGGTGTACAAACCACTCGACCAAGGAGGTCGTCAATGTAATGACAATTGACGTCTATGAGTGCGGCACTAAGTAAAACCGTTTTACACGAGCCGCACCTCAAAGTCAGTGCCGTAGCGCACCATTGAAAGAATTCAAAATGGTTCACAAAAAGGCAAGTAGGTACGTATCCGAATTCCAAACAATTAAAAACTCATTCTGCGTGAAAGGCGCGGCGCGGCCATTGCCGGCTGAATACGTTGCGGATTTGAATTTTATTGTTCTAGGGAAGAAAGAAAGAAAAACTCTATGGCGCAATGCTAAACGAGCTCGGTCTGCAATTGCTTATGTTAAGCAACTTTCGCAAAGGACGGTCATTGGATGGGTGACCAAATATATATCATCTCGAGCGTTGGTCACGGCATTCAGTCGTTAACACTCCGCACTGGGCCGCGTTGTGGTTCACGGCCTGTTCTTCCTGTGGCGTTTTTAATCTATAGAGATGAACCGAAGGGGGAACGCACTGCACCCGGAATCTTCAACCCAGAGCTCTTAGACCTCATCCCACCTTCTTACTTATCCTTCATAGGAGTACACGTGCTACTCTTCGGAGTCACCGCTTCACTGTCTCATATATCCCATCGCGCACAAAGAAATTTGGTGACTCGTTTCTTTGTCGCACCTCCACAAGATGGAATAGTCTACCAGCACACGTTTTCTCTCCTTCCTATGATATGGGGTCCTTCAAAAGAGCCGTGAAGAAGCACCATATGGGCTGACAGAGTGAGGTTAACTGATGCTACGTTTGTTTCCAAGCTGCACCAGTTATCTTCGCGTCTGGACTCCATTTCCACTTAACATCAGGTCATCAAGTGGGATGGAGTCATTTGCCGAGCTATCTATTAAAAAAAAAACCACTGACATTGATGTTATGGCGGATTTAATACAAACCCTACCACCAACCAAACCGTGTAGACATTGACCTTCCTCTATCAATCGAACCCGGAACCTCGAAGCCTGACACTTGTGATCTTAACCACTAGACGATAGAGACAGTTAAAATAGTAACAACTCAACGGAATAAAATAGTCCGAATGTCTGCATAATGGATATTGGCGTTATACTTTAAAGTCGCAAAACTCGGGTCGCACGACAAATTGCTGTGTCTCATCGGTTTAGTTGGGTCGCTGCACAGACGTCGGACGACTTTCCACTCGCAGCTAAGCGATAAGGCCTGTTTTCACTTTGATTAGTGCGAGTGCAGGTGATTAGTAATTGCGAGTGTTTAGTGCAGGTGTGTAGTGCAAGAAGTGTCCAATTTTGTCAAGTGGCTGTGTTTAGTAAATTCAGTTGTTAGCGTCCGACGCCAAACGCTAAACACTAAACACTGCTGTCCAATCGTGTGTAGCGCAGCACAGTGCAGGCAGGCTGCGAGTGAGGGGAAAGGGAGGGCGCGCGGGACGTGGCTACTCGCAGTCCACTAGCAAAAAAATAGAACCCGCGTCTAATCACTTTACTACGCAGGTTACTAATCACTCGCACTAATCTATCGCTGTCCACACGAGTTTACTCCTAATCACTAAGCACCTGCACTCGTCACCTGCACTAATCACTAATCAAAGTGAAAACAGGCCTTTAGCTGAAGAAAGCGAGTGACTCGGCAAGTAGTTGAAGGTGCCGGGTGAAGAGAACTTTTATTTATTATTTACTAGCGACCCGCCCCGGCTTCGCACGGGTGCAATGCTGATACACGCAACCGCTATGTCCCTGCATTTTAAATCTGTAATATCTTCGAAAATATTCATTTAAATTACATGCTATAAAGGGCCATATTGATCTATATTAAATGCACAATATATTTAAGGTTCTTAATTCGATAAGGATTAATGCTGTATTGTTTAACATCGCTTCGTAAATAAGCCATTATTTCTCGTAAAAAGTAAAGGGTAAAAAAATATAATTGTGCGTTATCCCTAAGAGACAGACATATACCATCGCGAACTTTTTTGTAGACCTTTTTAAGGAGTACAATACTGTAGTACATTATTTTGAGCTATCTCGTATGGTTCAGCCAGCGTTTGCAATGTAAGCGCAAAAAAATGTGAATCCTCTAAAATTATAAGTGTTTCTCTACTACATTATGCATGTATTTGTACATATAAACCTTCCTCTTGAGTTACTCTATCTATTAAAAAAAATCGCATTAAAATCCTTTGCGTAGTTTTAAAGATCTAAGCATACATACATACATAGGGACAGCGAAAGCGACTTCGTTTTATACTATGTAGTGATTTATTTATAATTTATGCACTCACAAACGAATTGAAGAGAGAACAAAGTAAGAATAGACAAGTACAAGGGCGCTGCTTATTTCACATTGAAACTTCCAGCAGCATTTTTCTTCTATTTGAGATGTGGAGTATAAAAATAATAAACTTTCCTACACTCACACCAATTATCAAGCCCATGAGAAGCTTCGTTATGAAACTCGTTAAATGGTTGCTAGACAACGGATAAACATACTTAAAATACTTAAATACATACTTATTATACATAGAAAACACCCAGACCCGAGACAATTTAGAAAAACAATAATTTCTAAATTTGACCCGACCGGGGATCGAACCCGGGACCTCAGAGATGGCGACTCCATGAAAACCGGTGTACAAACCACTCGACCAAGGACGTCGTCAAAGGATGGTTTCAAAATTAAAAAAACTTGGGCATTAGTTTGCGCGTGATTCTCTAAATATTGCAATACTCGTAGGTATAAACATGAAATAATTATTTTTTATTTTTATTTATTTAATTATTTACTAAAGCCTTACGCTACCATTACAGCCCCCTGACTATGATCTCTTATAGCAGTATTATTGCAGTTGTGGAAAAGAGACGCGAGTATATTCGCCGCTACACGCGTCTCGTTTTCACAACTGCAATAATACTGCTATACTGCTCGTGGTTACCCCCCAGGTTTTCTTAACCAAATGCGAGAGCGCGGCCATCCTTAAAAACTAGTTACTACGTATCTATCTATCTAACTTATAAAATAAACGCATATTGTAATACATATTACCTAACATAACTTATTATAAACAAAGTAAATTTTGCGAGTTCACTCAAGTGACCCCCGAATACGTCCATAACGAAATTAATGTAAGTAAGTAAAACGTTTATAACTTTTTTTTAAATGATATTACAAACAAAGTAGATGCTGCATAAAAGTAAAGTAATAAAATTCATAATTTTTAATAAATCATTTTTTTTAATAAATCTGTGTTTTAATATATGCTACATTCTTGTTTAAAACTAGTGGTCGCCCAGTGGTCGAAATTCGACCGTAATTTTATTAAGGCTGTACGGATTGTATCCTAAGCAATGAAAAATAAAAAAATATAGAATGTGAGTTTGGATTGGTATTGACAGATTTCGGCCGCTCCTTTTGCATTTTTGAAATTTTTGAAAAGAGTGTACCTATTAAGCGTGTGTCAAATACATGGTAGTGTGTGTAATATTTGTTTTATTGATTTAATGTATTTTTATGCATAATTTTAAAACAATATTAACATTCGGACAATCTTCTCTTTATAAACTATAAGTGTGCATAATTTCATACTCCTCCGTCCGCGTATTTTTCGTAAAAAAGGGGTACAAAGTTTTTGCTTCACGTATTAATAAAGATAGGCAGATTATGGAAGCGCAATTCACCAGAAATTCTTTTTCATAGCCATCTTCTCTCTAACTTTTGGAAAACTGCAATGCCACAAACAAAGTTGTGTTGGCTTCAGATTTATAATATGCAGGCGGGCCTAGAACAAGCCTTACCACAAATCAACCCGAAAACAATGTATTGTGTACTTGGACGCCAATGGACAGACACAATAGCAATTCAATTGTTCTGTTGTTACCATGGGCGCCCGAGTACAAACAGTAGACTACGAAAGGCGGTTAATGCTACTGGAACACTTACAAACAAAACTACAAGAACTGTGAGGGTTACCAGATTACATTTTGAAAACTCTTTCATTTAACATCGCCACAGCAATCAACCCTCACAGTGGATCACGTCGGGGTTACCACTAGGGTTGATTGCAAAAAACCCTCACAGTGGTGACCCCGACGTGAAAACTTTTTCATTTAACATCGCCACAGCAATCAACCCTCACAAGAACTATTGTATAACGCCTTTCATTTTGACTCATCATCATCATCATCAGCTCATTTTATGTCACCACTGCTGGGGCACGAGCCTTCCCTATGGATGGATAGGGAGAACGGGCCATAAACCACCACGCGGGCCCAGTGCGGATTGGTGGTTGTTAACGACTGCGAATGCAGCCGGGACCAACGGCTTTACGTGCCTTCCGAAGCACGGAGGAGCTCGAGATGATAAAGTTTTGGTCACCCATCCGATGACCGGCCTTTGCGAAAGTTATTTAACCTCAGCACTCGCAGACCGGGTGCGTTAAACACTGCGCCATCAAGCTCCTCCTCCTCCATTTTGACTAGGTAAGGTGTAAAGTTTGTGAAATTAGGGCTTGTAGAGTTAGAAGCTTGGCGCTACATGAGATCTGATAAGTTTTTGACAGTGCAAGCCATGTGGTCTCGTCTTGCCAACATATAATATGATAATGTTTTTGTTGGGATACATTATATATAATTTTCTATGCTTGGAGTTTCTCTGAGGGACCGGATCCGAAACGAGGTGATCCGACAGAGAACCAAAGTCATCGACATAGCCCACAGGATTAGCAAGCTGAAGTGGCAGTGGGCCGGCCATATTAGCCGCAGAACCGATAACCGATGCGGTAAACGTGTTCTTGAGTGGAGACCGCGTATCGGCAAACGTAGTGTGGAACGCCCTCAGACTAGGTGGAACGACGATCTTCGCAAGGTGGCTGGCAAGAGCTGGATGAGAGTAGCCGCGGATCGTGCTCAGTGGCGTGCACTTGGAGAGGCCTATGTTCAGCAGTGGACGTGTGTAGGCTGATGATGAATGATGATGATGATATATCATTTTCATACAATACAGTAATATTGCTACACTTTTGCTATCTGACTATTGTAGTATTGTAGTATAGCTTGCAGTAGATTTCAAACCTAACCTCAGTGCCAGTGGGTAGCTGCAGCCGCGAATTTTATTTCCTGGAAATCATAGCCATTTAAATGACTTTTAAATAGTTTTATAAGGTCTAATTTTAAAAAGGTGTACAAGAAAGTCTGCGATGGTATATGTCTATCTCTTAGGGATAACCCACAATAATAATTTTTTATCCTTTACTTTTTACGAGAAATAATGGCTTATTTACTAAGCGATTTTAAGCAATACAGCATTAATCCTTATTTAATTAAGTACCTTAAATACATTGTGCATTTAATATACACTGGCCTGCAAAATTAAGTATCACACTTTTAAAATTGCAATAACTTTTTAAGTACACAAGATATACTTTCGAAACAAAAAGGAAAATGTTACTAATGTATAATTTACTTTAGTTTTAAAGAAAGCTAATAAAAATTGCTGCAAAACGTTTTTTAAGCATGTAATTTAAATGAATATTTTCGAAGATATTACAGATTTAAAATGCAGGGACACTGCGGTTGCGTGTATCAGCATTGCACCCGTGCGAAGCCGGGGCGGGTCGCTAGTTATATATATACATCTTCTGTGCGTGTGTATGTTATTGAACTCCTTCTAAATGGCTGGGCCTATTTGGATGAAATTTTCTGTGTGTGTTCAAGTGGATTCGAGAATGGTTTAGATTTACAATTGGACCCGGTAGGTGGCGCTGCTATAAAGGTCCATCATGGGATACATGTGTTCTTAAGCGGACGAATGATTTGTTTGTTTTGTTATCATGGAAACTGTCAACTCGTTTAAGTGTATGATCAAATATGTATGTACATAAATCAAAGTGCTAAATTTATAAATATTATAAAAATTCAGTAGGTAGATATTTTCATGAATGCTTCCGTTTTCTCATTGGATAGTCTGGACTCCATTTCCAATTAACATCAGGTGGATTGGAGGCATATCTATAAAGAGATATCTTTAGGAGCAATAAGCTACTTCTTACAAAACTTTCCGCTACTATTATTGCTATTATTAAAATACAATTTCTGCCTATCTTTTTCATTGGTTAAATGTGCAATGCCAAGGCATTAAATAAAAAAAAATATTGTTTAACCACAAAAACGAGAACACCGCAGGAATTCGCCATCCCAAAGGTCACATCGATCGATACTTCCAATAATCACCTGTCTGCCTATTATTAATTTTAATCTATAGACAGGTGGGCAGCCATCTTTGATCTGGGGCACCTGTGAAGAAATGTGTCGATACATCTGTTGTTTGTCAATTTCAGAGCTACAATTGTGGTGACTGTAATTTGCTATTTTTACTTTGTAAGGCAATGTATTTTTATTGAGAAACTACACATAATTAAAATGTTTATTTATAAAAGTACTTGCGGCCGCTCGCGGTTTCACCCGCGTGGTTCCAGTTCCCGTGGGAATATCGAGATAAAAAGTATCCTATGTGTTAATCCAGGTTATAAACTATCTGTATGCCGAAATTCATCCAAATCCATTCAGTAGTTTTTACGTGAAAGAGTAACAAACATCCATCCATACTTACAAACTTTCGCGTTTATAAAATTAGTAGGATTCTGTTATCGTTATTGCTTGTTGCTGCAGTGGCTTCTAAGTTGGGGTTGTTTGTGTTGAATAGTGCTCGATGGGCACCAATGATTGGCATTTTTCTTTCGGTCGGCACCTAAAACCGTTGGTCCCGGCTTGTTAGCGGTCGCTAGCACTCACCATAACGCACTGAGCCCGCGTGGTGGTTAACGGCCAACAATCAGTCAAAAACCAATCAAAAATCAATCGAAAATCTGTCAAAAATCAGTCAAAAACCAGCCAGAAACCAGCCCCGCTACACACGACTTTAAAGTTTATACTGACACCCCCCATTAACCATTAGGTCATAAAGTTAGGTGTCAGACATCCCTGCGCAAGCACAAGGGACCATCTGCGTCAGTCGATGGCGTCAGGTCATAACGCCAGATCAGGACGCGCCGAAGCGCATTCTTCATACTTTTAAGACTAGTGTCTCGAGCGAGTTGCCCCGTGGACACGTATAGTCCATTACCTATATCTAGATAGGTAACCGGAGATGTAAGCTCGCTCACTTCTCGTTGCACTAAGAGTACAACTCGCAATTTCCACTGCTCGGGTCGTCAAATCTAAAGTCGACTACCAAATGTCCTCTTTGGTGGCGGAGTAGTTAGCCCACTCACTTCTCAGTATCCATCCAGGCACCACGTCAGTTCCACAATCCTACGCGGTTGATTTAACCGGAGACATTGCATCTAGCGGGCGCCTCTGAGATGTTGGAAGCTTACTCAATGAAAACCACCGAGCAGAATAACCTACTATGGACAACTTACGTGCCCCGCAAATCCTTTCGCTTTGGGCCCCACCAAGACCGCTACTCGGACCTGCTCGCTGTGCACGAAATGGAAGCCTGGCCAGACCTCAACCAAACGGACGAACATTCCCACTTCTACATAGCCACCACGAGTCCAACCCATGTCCGGGACCTGCCGGAGACGCCCGCGAAGGCATAACCGGCAGGGGGCTCAAGATCTGGCCCACGTAGTACCCTTGAAAAGACAGCCGGACCCGTAGTTCCAGCTGCCGTATCCTACCTATCAGGGTATAGGGACAAGTCAAAAAATAGTCAAAAACAGTCAAAAAACAGTCAAAACGATTTATTTATATTAACGGGTAAGCACAGTGCCTTGATCTCACCTGATGTTAAGTGATGGAAGCGCACTTCACCCGGGATCCTCAACTACTGAGGCACTGGCTATCTTATCTCTAGCTGCCGGCACACAAAAATGCTACAAACATTGATGTTATGGCGACATATTTAGATAAGATGGTGGTGTTTTTGACTTAAGCAACGATTGATTGGTCAGACCACCTGCTTCCGGGCCATTAGCCACCACGCGGGCCTAGTGCGGTGCGGTGGTTGCTAGCGACCGCTAATACAGCCGGGACCAACGGCTTAACGTGCCTTCCGAAGCACAAATGATAATTTTTTGGTCTCCCATCCGTTGACCGGCCTTTGCGAAAGCTTAACCTTAGCAATAACCTCAATCGCAGACATGGTACGCGTTAAGCGCTGCATCATCGAGCTTCTCACTTATAATAATTAAATTTAAATAGCTATATAGCTAGTTTTTAGCAGGAATACTATTTAAGCTATGCGTTTAAAATACCCGTTTAAACACTTAGAGGGAAGGTATGAAGTCCTGGGTGAGGCACACTATCAAAGGGGCCACCCCTCTGCTGTGCAAATTATTCCATCCCACACATAACTCAGTATAAAATAGTGGGCACAGAGTGTTACACGCAACGCAGATGGTACACATGAAATAAAAGCTCATTGTACACATGAGACTATCACATCTTCCTTTGAACTTGACGACTTTGACGACCTCCTTGGTTGAGTGGTTTGTACACCGGTTTTCATGGTGTCGCCATCTCTGAGGTCCCGGGTTCGATCCCCGGTCGGGTCAATTTAGAAATTATTATTTTTCTAAATTGTCTCGGGTCTGGGTGTTTTCTATGTATAATAAGTATGTATTTAAGTATTTTAAGTATGTTTATCCGCTGTCTAGTAGCCATTTAACGAGTTTCATAACAAAGCTTCTCTTGGGCTAGATAATTGGTGTGAGTGTAGGAAAGTTTATTTATTTATTTATTTGAATTTCATGTCTATGGCACGTGATTGAACATTTATTGAAGAAATTTGATAGTTTCGGACAAGTTGACGTGCAGGCCTACAAACAGTACAGACCTGTTTGTATATTAACCCGCTGGGAATCGAACCCGTGACGTCTGGGTCTGATACAGGTGGTCATAATTAAATCTAAAAATAATAACATAACCGAGAGGGGGGTGGTCTTGTGTTAAGGCGGTGAGAAGTCTATCCCATCACAGACAACTGTCTCTCACAAAGTGTTAGCACCCGATCTTGTCCCGATCCGATCCGAACCCCTCGGAGGATCTTGTAGGGCACGGGGACACGCACTATAGTTCGACAACTTCGTGCGCGACCTTCCTGCGGGGTACGGACGTTGGCGGGGACGAGCCTACCGTATAAAGACGCGCAGTTGCACGCGTTGCCCCTCCCCCGCTACACCACCCGCTACCCGCTGACATCTTGGGTACCTCGTCCCCGCCACCGTCTGTCACCCTGCGGGACGGTCGCGCACGAAGTTACCGGACGTGATGCCATTCCCTCTAGAAAACCTCCGAAGGTGTTCCCTTTCACACGGCTTGAGGAACCCTTTAAGATTCTCGCCGCCCCCAAACCAGCGCGGTGAAGCTGAAAATGCCGTTTGAGGCAATCAGCAATCTCTCTCAAAAAAACCCTATCTTGTATAGTGTACTAAACTGTTGTACTGCTCTGTGACGAGATAATAAAAACTTCTGTATTTTTGTATTTGTCACATCTTAACTGCCTCTGTGGTCTAGTGGCTAAGACCACCGGCTTAGACCCAGAGGTCCCGGGTTCGATTCCCAGCGGGGGCACATGTTTGTGTACTCGGTTTGATTGGTGGTAGGGCTTGTTTGTCCGCCTGGCTAGCTACCACCATATCTAAATATGCTTTTCTAAATATGTCGCCATAACATCAATGTTTGTAGCATTGTTGTGTTCCGGCAGCTAGAGATAAGATAGCCAGTGCCTCACTAGTTGAGGATCCGGGTGAAGTGCGCTTACATCATTGGCTTTATCATTGCTTACTTAACATCAGGTAAGATCAAGGCACTGTGCTAACCCGTTAATATAAAAAAACACCACCTGCTTATTTTGTGTCCTCACTGCTGGGGTAGTCTTCCCTTGGAGAACGGCCCGTAAACTGCAACGCGGGCCTAGTGGCGTGCCGGGATAATCGGTGGTAGTTAACGACTGCTAATGCAGCCGGGACCAATGACTTTACTTGCCATCCAAAGCACGGACGAGCTCGAGGTGATAAATTTTTGGTCACCCATTTGATAACCGGCGTTTGCGAAAGTTGCTTAACCTTAGCAATCGCATACCAGGCGCGTCAACCACTGCGCCATGTTCATAAAAAAGTGTGAATAAGAATATAACAGGGTTTGGCAACGCGGCGTCAAAGGTGTCAAAATGCGTGAAAAAGATTATAACTCCATATTTTTACGTCAACCACTGCGCCATGTTCATAAAAAAGCGTGAATAAGAATATAACAGGGTTTGGCAACGCGGCGTCAAAGGTGTCAAAATGCGTGAAAAAGATTATAACTCCATATTTTTAAAAAAACAACTATATAAAAAACAATAATAATACTCGTAAAAACCGGACTAACATAAAAAATAACCGCAAAGAGGAAAAACTTAAAAGAAAAAAAACAAGCTCTAAGATCCCAGAATTACATTTGAGCAATGTTGGATGCAACGTCAAATATTTTCTTGTCCGATACATAAACCTACTTAAATAATAAAATCTGAGTATATAAATCTTACATTGAATATTGATAGTTGTCGCAGACGGGGACAATTATCAACCAAGCGGCCGTGGCTAGCTCAATTAAATCCGCACTCTCTTTGGTATAATTAGATATCGGACAAGGAAATATTTCACGTTGCATCCAACATTGTTCAAATGGAATTCTGGGATCGTAGAGCTTGTGTTTTTTTTTCTAAGTTGCGGTTATTTTTTATGTTAGTCCGGTTTTTACGCGTATATTATTGTTTTTTATATAGTTGTTTTAGCAGTGGGGTTTTTGTTTTATTTTAATAATTTGGTTTATTTCAAACATTTTACTTTTTTATTTATTTAGTATATTCCGGATTGTTTTATAGCCTATGTCACCCCCACAGTTAAAACAAATCTAACGACACCTTATATATTAAAATCCATCATGTCGTTTGGGCTGTAGGGCGTGCCAAAGAAATAGACATACATACATACATACATACATACATACATACATACACACCTACACACCTACATACTTACATACATACATACATACATACATACATACATACATACATACATACATACATACATACATACATACATACATACATACATACATACATACACACCTACATACCTACATACCTACATACATACATACATACATACATACATACATACATACATACATACATACATACATACATACATACATACATACATACATACATACATACATACATACACACCTACATACCTACATACCTACATACATACATACATACATACATACATACATACATACATACATACATACATACATACATACATACATACATACATACATACATACATACATACATACATACATACATACATACATACATACATACATACATACATACATACATACATACATACATACATACATACATACATACATACATACATACATACATACATACATACATACATACATACATACATACATACATACATACATACATACATACATACATACATACATACATACATACATACATACATACATACATACATACATACATACATACATACATACATACATACATACATACATACATACATACATACATACATACACACACACATACATACACACATACATACACACATACACACATACACACATACACACATACATACATACACACATACATACATACATACATACATACCTACATACATACATAACCCTCCTTCTGAGGCAGTCGGGTAAAAATAGAGCTCCGAGGCCCAATCAACGCCTCGTGGCTGAGCCGAGCGCTCTGCCAGCGCTCGGCCCGATACACGACGGTTCCGGGTTCAATTCCCAGTTCGAGCAAAGTGTGTTTCGGACTTTTCGATGCATAGCCCAGGTTTGTGATCACCAACCCGAATTTGGCAAGCATGGTGATTAAGCTATTACCCATCAATTGTAGCGATGACTTGATTTCAATGGTGGAGGCCTTTGCCCAGCAGTGGGACAGTTATAGGCTATTTACTTTATTATTTATAAATATTCATAATCCACCATGAATAAAGTAGCCGGTTCGACGCGTCCCAGTAATTTGTATTCGACCACCGCGACACGAGTCCTAAACTTCGGCCATCTTTATAAATTCCGTGGGAGTTTTTTCTTTTATGATAGAGACGCCCTAAGAGTTTGTACAACTTTAACCCCCTAAGGCCATGACCGCCCGACTACATAAATAGTTGCGAAACAGGAGTCGTCGCGCGACCGAATTATTGTGATATAATGATATTTTTGATTTGGTACATATGAATCGCTAAATGTGTTGCTAATCACCAAACTCGAGAACGGCTGAACCGATTTGGCTGATTTCTTTTTTGTTGTGTTTAATGAAGTCTGAGGAAGGTTCTTATGGAGAGGAAAAACGTTAAAAATACACTGTCCCCAGCTATCAAATATTTGACGTCAATCAAAACAAAACAAAGGCGCGTTAGGATTACTTTTGGTATGCCTTCAAGTTGATTAGAGGTCAGATTTATTTATTTACGCGCCAATTAATCATACAACAAATATCGTGTAAGTACTTACCTTAAGAATAAGAATAAGAATAAGAATAAGAAACATTTATTGACCTGCACAAAAACAAATACAAACAGATGAGAAAAATAAAAATAAAATAAAACAGAAGAACATCTTAAAACAATTAACACAATCACAAAAAAAAATAGAAATAAAATAAAAGAGAAAGAACACTATAAATAAACTACACTACACTACACTATAATACCTTAAGGCATTACAATAAAAATATCATCAAATTAGATATTACTAAAGTCTTTCAATGTTATTTTATTTCTATTAGACTGCGACTGGCCAATAACTTTTGACAGAACGAAATCTGTCGGGGCAGCTATTAACATAAAAATTTGTTTTAGAGAAATAGGGCAGAACAAGGTCTGCCGGGACAGCTACTACCTATATAAATAAGTAACAAAACTCGAGAACGACACGACCAATTTAAAATTTTTTTTTTCGTATTGTTCTTTAATTCACACAGAAAGTTTTTATAAAAAGAAAAAATACAAAAATTGTGTGGACAATAGTAACTTATGACAGAACGAAGTCTGTCCGGGCAGCTAGTTTGTAATAGAATTTTTGTTGAGGCCTTCTTTTATTATAAGAACATACCATGAGGACAACCTATTAACCCCTTACATAGCCATAAAGTAATTAACAAAATGTGTGCGTGAGGGTGTGGTGTGTGTGTTTGTGTGTTTGTGTGAATCAATGCCTCGGAGAATCGAGCAGGGGACGCGGACGGCGACAAGCTTGCGTGATCCCCTTTAGAAACCCTCTCACGGCCGTGTCAACCCGAGCAGCTCCGCTTCCGATCCGATCAGAACCCCTCGGAGAACCTCTGACGGAGTATCGTTCCACACGGCTTGAGGAACCCTTTAACTTTCCTTAATTTTCAATCAGCACCATCACTCCAAAAAAAAACAACACTTTCCAAAATGTGTAGGTATATCATATTTTTGCCGACTTATCTTTAATTCTAATTGTTTTTATTGTAAATATTTAGTTTTTAATATTAAATACAGAAGTGGAGTCACGGTATTTCCATAGTTTCATTTGATATTGAAAATCCGACGAATCAGGAATCCGACAAAACAGGAATTCGACGAAACAGGAATTCGACGAATCAGGACATTCAAATAAAGGACCTTCGGATATCGGGGCGAGCGTTTTGCCGCCTGACTAATTAAGGCTCATCATAATTATGATTGAATACACAAATACACCTTATAAACCGGTTATCGTCTTACGTAGTAAGTATGTGGGAGTTAATGTTACAACCATCATTTTCAGTTGAGGCTTGTAACGGTGAAAACATCCTCCTTAATTGACCAAAGACTTATGAAGGGAATTCCGGATATTTATTTTCGTATTTTTACCTGACTTTTGCTTCGTACAGTTCAGGCTATTATTTCATTTCAACAGACATTAGAACTTTCCTAACAACATGACAATATAGTTAATTATGGAATTCATAAAAGAAACGCTCCACGTGAGATTCAAACCCACGACCTTCTTACAGTTACCAATAGTTTTCCGATTAAACTAGTGTATTAATATAAATCAGAGAATTAGAATCCCAGCTAGGGAAGTAAGTGAAGCGTTATATATTATCTTTACATAATATAGCATTATGAATAAATAATAAAATTTGGAAGCGATTACATAAGATAGGTAATTTATTTTTTTAAACCGGGCTCACAAGACTTAAATCTGTGTGTGTTTGAAGTGTATAATTATTATTTATTTATTTATTAACTGACATTAGTATTGCACTTATTTGTTGTTTCTGTCTCGACGTATTCTGTATTTGAAACAAAAGCCACATCATATCAATTAGGTGGTGCATGCGTCAAACCCATACAAATTGTCATAACTTACATTCTATCGAATTGTACGAATATTTTATTCTTCAATCGATCATGTCAACGAAAACGAGACAAAGACTTTTTTTTTTTTTACTTTTTACTATTTTGAATATGAGGAACTTGATGGGCGCCCGGTCTGCGAGTGGCGAGGTTAAGCATCTTTCGCAAAGGCCGGTCATCGGATGGGTGACCAAAACTTTATTATCTCGAGCTCCTCCGTGCTTCGGAAGGCATGTAAAACCGTTGGTCCCGGCTGCATTAGCAGTCGTTAACTACTACCAATCCGCACTGGGCCCGCGTGGTGGTTTATGGCCCGTTCTCCCTATCCATCCATAGGGAAGGCTCGTGCCCCAGCAGTGGGGACATAAAAATGAGCTGATGATGATGATGATGATTTAGAATGTAACTTTCCTCGTTTGTCACCAAAAAGCGCTGCTTCAATGCCAAACCAATTCTCATATAGCAAATAAAACTGACACTAGACGCTCAAGTCTTTTCTTACTCTCCTAGTCCTCACAGATGCAACCACTTCTTAGGCATAAAACATACCAACGTGTGCCTTCTGTAATACACTTATTCCGTGGTGAGGCTTTTCCTCAAACAAAACGGAAATTCCGGTGCAGACGGAGGCTAGTTTTAGAGATGCTGCGAGCTACGACCCCTCTACCTCCTTTTCCGGTCCTCTTAGAGGCTTTAAACACTAAACATCCGCCGACGGAGTGCAGCCTCACCTGAGAAGCCTTATTCTCTCTCATTGCAGTTATTATCGGACTACCGTGCGTTCGAAACTAGTCTAAAGTACTTGAATATTTCTATTGCAGGAGGTCTTTATTTATAAGTGTGTGCAACATTTTGTCATTTAGTATATAGGTACCTATAAGTGTTAGCAAATGTTGGTAAGCCTATAAAAACAGTTATTTTAACAGTACATGTTTGAGTAAATTTAGGAACTAATTCGTCAAGCAGAAAGAAAGTTCCAATTGGTCAAGTGTGTTTTTACCGCGTGTTTTTGTTCTGATTTGTCAAGCAATGCAAAAGTAATAATTAGTCAAGTCCCAATTTTGTTTCGATTTGCCAAGCCTTATCTTTGTTTCAACTGGTCATGGTTTAATGCTCTAAGAAAAAGTTCTGAATTGTCAAATTTTTTTTTTTACCTTAACACAATTTTCACGTGACCTACGGGAGTAGGGCAGCTAGTATTTCTGTTGTCTAATAAAAAAAATACCCTCGAAATTTAAGACAATCGCTACGCTGCGCTTCGCGATTGTCTTAAATTTCTAACCTATCACGTGACCTACAGGATTAGGGCAAAAGTTATATGTTGCGAAATGATTATTTGACCAAGTAAAATAACATTTGACAATTCAGAACTTTTTGTTGGCTTGACCAGTTGAAACAAAGATAAGGCTTGGCAAATCGAAACAAAATTGGGACTTGACTAATTATTACTTTTGCATTGCTTGACAAATCAGAACAAAAACACGCGGTAAAAACACACTTGACCAATTGGAACTTTCTTTCTGCTTGACGAATAAGTTTCCTAAACCTTTTTTTTATATACAGCGTGTCCAAAAAACGAAAGATAATCCTTTACCTGCGGGTGGGTCACATCATGTCCTACCACAAACTGGAATTTCAGTTTAATGAAAGTCTTACGGTTTTCGAGATATCGTTTCTTTTCATTTTTTTTAGAAAAATCTTCCCTCGTTTACTTTATTTCATGCCATTTCTACAAATGATAACTTTTTTAAGGCCCATTTTTTTTCAAATACTCATGGTTACTTGCTTCATCTAAAACAATATTCTTTTGATCCCTAAATTACTGCAAAACCACATAAAAAAAATCTTATGCAAAGATTTCATACAAACTAAATCAAACGGCTGACTTTGAAAGCCTGTGGTTTAAAAAAAATGTACGAGGCAGACCGTGCCAACTACTTTAAAACATTGCTTAGTTAATGTTAATTTAAAAATGCTATTACTGTTTTACATTCCTTTTCAATTTTATTTTTTATGGTTATTTAAATGCACGAAGGTAGCAATTTCGGATTTTATTAAAATAAAATTTAAAAAAAAATTAGTTACCTTACAAGTATTATTTCATGATTTGATACATGTGAACAATGAAAACGTAGAAAGATTAGGTACCTGACATGCTTCCATGAAGTTTTGACCTTGACATGTCATTGTAAAATATTCTTTATTTTAACAGATATTTTGGGGGTTTGGTATAGTATGGCTTCAAGTAAAAGACAATTAAAACAAATGAAATTTTTATTAAATTTATAATTAATGCTCAAAATGGCCGCCATTTGCCCTTATGCATATATTAAATATCTCTGTTTTTCACTTAAGCATAGAAAGTTTCATTAAAATTGGATAAGTAATTGATCGAAAAAATTTTTATATTGTATAGGATACCATTTTTTAATTTAAAATGACTCTTTAAAATGTGTTATGTATTAGAGCTACTAACAGACCTTACACCAGCTCATTTTATGTCCGCACTGCTGGGGCACGAGCCTTCCCTATGGATGATAGGGAGAACGGGCCGTAAACCACCAAGCGGGCCAGTGCGGTGCGGTGGTTGTTAACGACTGCTATACAACCGGAACCAACGGTTTCACATGCCTTCCGAAGCACAAAGGAGCTCGAGATGATACATTCTTGGTCACCCATCCGATGACCGGCCTTTGCGAAAGTTGCTTAACTCTAGCAATCGCAGACCGGGTGCGTTAACCACTGCGCCTTCAAGCTCCTCATCGATACTTACTAACAAATCAAGTGACTTGAATACGTGCGAAAAAATCCGCTACTTTAGTTGCCATGCCAACGTATAGACACGTCCTACACAATACAACAGTGTCATTTAATCAAGAAGGGACCAACTCAGCCCTTTTAACCCTATCGAATTCCTATAGTGTGACAAGAAATAATGTTTCACAGAATATAACGTAAATAATCGGAAGAATGTCGACTAACACAAGGAATTATCACTCGTATCACAAAGAGTTATAGAGTTTCAAATAGAACGGTGAGTATTGTAAGAGCAACTATGGCAAAGTGAGAAAAAAACTTGAGCTTCGCACCAGTAAGGAGTCCATTTTTAAAGGTTTGTAATAAAAATAAGACAGTAAAATGGAGTTTGTTGGACGAAAGGAATTAATATTTATAGGTAAACCTTTGTGGTGTAGGAACTTTGCTCATTATAGGTATGCAGTGGCACAATTCGTCGCCAAAAATTAACCAACCGTCTCTGTGGTCTAGTGGCTAAGACCACCGGTTTAGACCCAGAGGTCCCGGGTTCGATTTCCAGCGGGGGTACATGTTTGTGTACTCGGTTTGGGTGGTGGTAGGGCTTGTTGGTCCGCCTGGCTAGCTACCACCATCTTATCTAAATATGTCGCCGTAATATCAATGTTTGTAACACTGTTTTGTTCCGGCAGCTAGAGATAAGATAGCCAGTGCCTCACTAGTTGAGGTTACTGGGTGAAGTGCGCTTCCATCATTGGCCTTATAATCACTTTACATCAGGTGAGATCAAGGCACTGTGTTTACCCGTAAAATATTTAAAAAAAAAACAAAAAAAAACATAGATTTTTATTGACATTTTACGGGATGTAAGTACGGTACGTCAGGGAGCAGGTGGTCTATCTATGTTGTCGCAGGGATATGACAAATATAGTGGTCATTTGGTCAATTCCCTAAGCGATTTGATCAAGTCACGGAGGATGTTAAAATATGAACACAATTTTATCATTTCCCTAAACAAATCTATTGATTTGAACAAATACCTGACTAGTCTAGAGAAATGATAAAAAAAACTGCTATGGTATTTTAAAGACTTATTTTGTGCGTATTAGCTTCTGTATAATTACAATAATTGAATAGACAAAATAATTTTATATTCTTATATCTTATATCTTATATCTGATATTCGCAAAAAAGTTGGCTGGGGATACTTAGAATCGATAACAGAACACGTTCCAACAGTTTTTAGAAATGTTTTGTCTGTTTATCTGTTTGTCTGTTTATTTGACCGCGCATCACGTGAAAACGGCTGAACGGACTTGGATGAAACTTTGCACATAGACAGACCATGACCCGGACTATGATATAGGATACTTTTTATCCCGGTAACAAGTTCCTGTGGGGGGCGACAACTAGTATATAAATTTTTATAAGTTTTAAGACTAAAATCAGAAGCTGACCCCAAAGGAAAACACATTGAAATGAAATGAAATAATGAAATGAAATATATTTAATTTGCGCTTGAGAAAGGTACATTTTTGGCCTTTTTCTAGTTTTCTTCTCTTTCTCAGCTGACAATGTAGCATGCAAATAACTTTAAATGACAATGACTAAATATTCTAATTAATTACATTACATTACATACACATAAAAATACAAAATTAACACTCCAAATTGTCAAAAACCAATTAAATTACATTATAATAAAAATACAAAATTAATTACTAAAAATTGTCCCTATTCAAAAATATGTCAAAACAATATTATAACCACAGCGCAGCGGCCTAACTTATAATCTGTGGAGCTTATAAACTTCACTTCTCTATGGTAGTCCATGCCATAGAGGAAAAAAGAAAAGTTTGTGAAAAGTTACACAGTTGTCAAAAGTTACTAAAATATTTGCAATTCAAATAAAATAATATACAGAAATAAAATAATAACATTTCGATCATTGGTTCTTGTCGACCACCGGTGTCACTACTATTACTATTACTATTACTATTACTATTACTATTACTATTGTTTTTTGTTGCGTGTGAGTGTCCGATATTTCGGCACCAGTTGCATGCGCCATGATCACGGATGTACTGAAGTTATTGCGGGTGGGTGATTATGAGCAGACAAAACGATCTACCCTCTTCCTTATTCTTATTTTTGATACATAATAAGTTTATTTTATAACTAGCGGCCGCTCGCGGTTTCACCCGCGTGGTTCCCGTTCCCGTGGGAATATCGGGATAAAAAGTATCCTATGTTTTAATCCAGGTTATTAACTATCTGTATGCCGAATTTCATCCAAATCCATCCATCCGTTGCAGCGTGAAGAAGCAACAAATATACACACATAAGTACACACACATTTTCGCATTTATAATATTAGTGTGATACAACATGTTGCATGGACAGGTATATAATCAAAGGTTGCATGTCACAGAATTCTCACCGCCACGAGTTGGTCAACCCTGGGTCCTTAGACGAGACCCGAACGCCTCGGAGAATCTAGACGGGATAATATATTGTATAAAATAAATTAAATAATTAGCAAAGGCCCCAGGTTTGATTCCTATTAGTTGAAGTTCGCTTGCATCTTTGGCTTTATTGTCATAGTACTATGAAGCGGTTCACCATTGTGAAACCGAATATGAAAAATTACCAAAGAGCGAACGAGCGGGAACGATTCCTAGCAGGTGGCATCGAACCCAAATCCTCTGAATCTGAGACAGGCTGTTCTAAATTAGTTGTAAGCACTCCTTACCAATACACAAACTGTACTTATTTTACGTATTTACAAATTATACTCTAATTTAACTATATTCGATAAATAATGTTTACCAACAAAGCGTTGTCAAGCAACCAGTGACAGGCATGTATTGACAACCTTTTCCAGTTGGTCAACAGACTTTACGTAAAAGATTTATTTATATTAATATTGTACGAAAAATTGAAAAACCAAAAACCAATCATAGCTTAGTTTTAACGAATGTGACTGAATAAATTAGCTACCTTGAATAATTAAAAAACTGCACTTGAAGATTCAATAATTTATTCATTACATAAATGAATCAACTGCTGTTACAATCCAATTTTCTTTAACGTCAATTCAATTTGTTCATAAATGTTTGTTTTGCATTGCAAATGCACTGTTTACGCTGCAGATTTCAGAGGTAGTTAAGATAATCGACCCCATATGGATACTAGTGTCATCTTCATTTGGAATGCTAGTTTATAATAACGGAATTGTTTAGAATACCTTAATTTTGTAATGACATTTATTCAATAGGGTTAACAAGCGAAAATTGTTACGTTTTTTTTTACGTTCTTCGTATTGTAACGTGTTTACCGACGTTGAACGACTGATTTAAGTGAGATGTGTAGTGAGAATAATAAGTCTTACAATATATTTTATGTAACATTTTACATTTAATCATATAATAATTGCATTTGCAATTAATTGCAATTAATTTGCAGGGAGGGCCTGGCGATCTGTAGCCCAGGTTTCCTTTTTTATGAAACCTTTATCAGGCACCAGTCTCTCACAAATATAGGATACTATGTTAATTTTTAGTTAATAAGTCCTAAGACTTTTGATATGTCCTAAGAATTTATTAAAAAAAAAATATATATATATTTGTTAAAAAATAAACATATTTTTATATTTTTATTTTATAATACGAAAATCACAAACACATTTTTGCCCAGATTTGTGATGACCCTAATTTGGTTTGTTTACATTTACTATTTATCGAGTTTGGCTATAGTATAAGTGCAAAAGACCCGAAGTAAAGATAGATGGCGTAATAACAAGGAACTACAAGGAAATTGTTAAATAAAGTCAAAAAGAGATAAAAGAAAAACTTAAAAACACGACCGGAATTCGAACCTGCATCCATAATTTCTTACAATCGAATCGAATTTAAATCTAATCGTTAAACCAAAAAGACGGTTCAACAAATATACATTGCTATGTGGCTACAATCAAATGCTATTCGTATATATACGTATAATTATGTTCCTTTATTCGCGCGATCCAGGCGTTTGTTCCACTCTTCCCGCTGCATTCCGAAGATTCTAAAGGAATGCCCTATTGCATTTCTGTACTTATTTTCTTATTGGTTGTACTTGAATAGTTGGAGAAGCTCGGTTTGCGATGGCTGAAGTCAAGCGACTTTCGTAAAGGCCGGACATCGGATGGGTGACCAAATGTTTATCATCTCGAGCTCGTGCTTGCTTTGGAAGGCATGTAAAGCTGTAGGTCCTGGCTGCATTAGCAGTCTTTAACCACCACTAATACGCACTGGGCCCGTGAGATGGTATACAGCAGTTCTCCTTATCCGTCCATAAGTCAAAAAGAGATAAAAGAAAAATTTAAAATCACGACCGGGATTTGAATCTGCATCCATAGTTTCTTACAACCCAGCAGTGGGGACATTAAACGAGCTGGTGATGAAGGTGGTGATGTAACTTTTTTATAGTGTTGAAAAAATCCACGAGCAAGACTCGAACCCGCACCCCATGAATTCGAATCCCACTCGTGGAATTTTTTCAACACTTTGTTATTTTTTCAATTTGTAATTTGTACGCCACCAAATTTTGCGTATTACGTAAATAATCATATTTCTACTTTGTTTGAGATCGCCTATTTCCTATATAAATGTTATAACGCCCAAAAAAATCTGGTAAACTTATCCAAGACGTGGCAACGACTGGGACATATATGTAATATACTATATCAATAACTTCTCCCCTCAACAATATTCGATACAAAATATATGAGCGTATGAATCATAATAATATTCGCAATAAATTATGGAAATAACGTTTCCATGTTATTATCCATACTATAATATTATGTAGCAGCTCCATCATTGAAGCCATGAAATTATAATAATAAAATTATAATAATAATAATAAATTATAATCATTTGTGACAACAAATGGAATTGTATACAACGGGGAAAGTATATACCTAGTCTTTATACTTACCTATGAATTGACGTTTTTTTCTTACTCATTAAAATTCCTTCTAAAACTCAATACCGGATGTTAATATTATTATACACATTTAATTAAGCCTATGTGACTTAGGCTTAAGTAATAACAATGATTTTTAATTTTGTGTCTTTATGGCCCAATTTTTTTTTAAATTGACTTCTTTGTTATTATTGATTTATTTATTTATTTATTTATTAGGTAATACATACACAAAACTGATAGAAATTAAAAAATAACAAAAAATCATGATAAATTGTATAAGAGCTAAATTCCTATCTAACATGTGTACACAACACGACTTATAAATAGCGTCTTTATATTATGTTAAAGTCTAATGCTGTCCTGCTATGTTCCTGTCATGCTAGACAGGAACAAAACACGGAATAACTATTCAGACCTAATTCTTTGTTTATTTGTAAGGCACAAAATCTTTTAATCTTATTTTCTCTCTGTCTCTTTTATCTCTTAATATTTTTGTTTATTACAAACATAGTTTTTCAAGTCTCATTCTTACTAACATACAAGGATATTTTATTAAGGTAAGATCTGAAACTGTGCGCATTATAATATAATCAATTAACATAAAATTCGTTCTCTCTTCCAAACTCAATAATTTATAATTAATGGAATCAGGCGTTATTTTGCGGAAATCCATAGTACAAAAAAATGTAATTTAAATAATATGTAGTGTTAATTCCGCTAACTCACTCGTTTATACAGCTTGGATGCAGTACGCATGCACCGCCCTCCCGCCCGCAAAAAGTATGCACATGCAGGAGAAACAATGCGTGCAAGCGAAAATGCACACCAACACCGATACCCGACACGTGTTTCGCCCCTCCACGGGGCATCCTCAGGAGCTGTTGACTGGTCGAGAGCTGCGCACCGACTGTTACGGCTACGCAGCTCCCGGCCGCTTTTATAAAGCGCCATCGTTTGACATTTGTGACGTACTACCCGCGACAATACGTAATAATGGGGATGGAACTAAATTTGTTTGGTCATTCAACAGCGCATGACTGTCATTATTATGTTTCATTATTTCTAATTGCTCCAACACACACAACCGAAAACTTTTATTACAAACATGCAAAATATTATAGCTGTTATTGTCGCACAAAGAATGGCCGGTATCAATTAGATGTTTTGCGAAATGTGATTTATCTGGATGGCCATTCCTATACGCGGCAATATGTTCCTTATATCTAATGTCAAAATTTCGGCCTGTCTGACCTACATAGACCCCATCACAGTCGTTACAAATTAATTTATAAACACCGGATTTTTTTGAGTTTTCTAAACGATCTTTACCGTTACAAAGGTGACGTACATTTTGGTCTGTTCTAAAAGTAACGTAGATCTTGTTTTTCCTAAGGATATTAGCGATTTTATCTGAAATAGGGCCTACATAAGTCAGACTACCTACATATTTGTGGATGTGTTCTGGGGGACATGCATAAAGTAGTGAACGAACCCTTTTATTCTGCTTATTTTTAATTAAACTGTCAATAATTTGTTTTGAATAACCGTTAGAAATCGCGATTTGATAGATAATATTAAGTTCTTTGACGTAATTATCTGCGGACAGAGGTACCGACATTAATCTATGGACATAGCTGCGGAAGGCAGCTAGTTTCTGATGTAATGGGTGACAAGAAGTAACGGGGATAGTTGTATCGGTATGTGTGGGTTTGCGATAGATTTGAAAATCTAGTTTATTATTAACTCTGGTAATGGTTAAATCTAAAAAGTTAAGTGATTTGTTGGACTCTAGTTCTAATTTAAATTTAATTTTTGGGTGGATCGTATTAACTTTTTTGACAAAGGTATCAATTTGACGTCTAGTACCGGTCCAGCAAATAATTACGTCATCGACATAACGATAATAGAACTGAATATTGGGTTCGTTCACTATATGTTTACGTTCAAAATAATCCATAAAAATATCCGCCATTAGTGGACTTAAAGGTGAACCCATTGCCAGACCTACCTTTTGACGATAGTACTGGTTATTAAACCTAAAATAATTTTGTTCCATGCATATTCTAGTAAGGTTAAGTAAATCATATACTTCTCCAGGATGTAACCTTTGTCTCTCAAAATGGATACCCAACATACTTAAACACTCTTTATAGGGAACGTTGGTAAATAAACTATCAACATCCAGAGAAAATAATTTGGAATAAGGGGAGATGTTGATGTCTTTAACTTTCTCAATTAAATCTAAACTATTTTTTAAACTATACTGAGGTTTAAAAGAGGACTTTGTTCGTAAAAGGTTGTTAAGGTATTTAGCTAATTCGTATGTTGGGGCACCAATATAAGAGACAACAGGGCGTATAGGAATGTTGTCTTTATGAGTTTTAGGTAAACCGTATAAAAAAGGTGAACGTGGATTCATAGGGATCTTGTACTTTAATTGTTCTGGAGAAATATATGTTGTATTTTTAATCGCGTCCTTCACCCGTAATGTATAATTTTTTGTTGGGTCAGAGTTAAGGCATTCAAAATCTTCCCCCTGGATGACGTCGTTAACCTTGCGTCGTTAACTGCTTAAAACCAGAAGGTTGTAAGCAGTTCGATCTAGAATGACTACGGAACTGCCTTTGTCCGCTTTTGTGATAATTAAATTATTCTGACAAATTTTGTTTTGTAAAGATCGAAAAGTTTGAATTTCAGGAACATTTTGAACAGTTGAGGAAGTAAAAGCTTTTTTAATTTGAACTGCTACCTGATGCTTAACGGCGCCATCCTGTTTACTTTTAAAACAAGCTATTTCTGAATCCACCACCAAAGTGGTGGAGGGGCGAAACACGTGTCGGGTATCGGTGTTAGTGTGCATTTTCGCTTGCACGCATTGTTTCTCCTGCATGTGCATACTTTTTGCGGGCGGGAGGGCGGTGCATGCGTACTGCATCCAAGCTGTATAAACGAGTGAGTTAGCGGAATTAACACTACATATTATTTAAATTACATTTTTTTGTCAATAATTTATTCCATTCACCGGTCAGGGAACACCAAAAAATCATCATATTAACAAATCAATTATTTTTGTTTCTCTCTAGCCACCCTTAAGACAGGATTACCTAGTTTGGGCGCTATTGTTTAATTTGCTATGATTGTATTATTCTGGTAATAAACGTTTATACTTATATACAGGGTCTAACAAAATCAATACGCGAACGTTTAGGGGCGGTATCTATACATCATTCTGAATACAATGACAAAAAATGGGCTCCAGTTTTATAGTGATTTTTCAAAGTTATGTTTTCTAACATACTAAATCAATTAGAATAATGCACATCATGAAACATGCTGTATCTTTATTAACACGCACGCAAGCGTCGATAAAAAGATAGTGTACAAATACACGCGCACAATTGAAAAACCATTGTATGACATTCATACACACACGGCTATCTTTGTGTGCGTGTAGTACAGCTGTACGGGTTTGGAAAGGGTGTATTTTTTGGTGAATTATAATAATGTTTTGTTGATTATCTCGGTAACGAGCCTGTAGTTTTGGACCAAATTTGGTGAGCATGCTCAGTGTGATGTATAGATGCTTTCCTTAAACGTTCGCTTATTGATACTGTTAGACCCTAGTATATATTTTTTTATCCTTTGACAGTTGTCTCATGGTATCTAGCATGAGTGACTGCTGCTGCGTCGTTTTACGCAGCACCAGAGGGCCTATAGCGGGTGTTATTTTTGACATTTGATCATGTTAACGAAAATTATAATTTGTATGGCAAATTGTTTATCGTCAGGAGGCGATATTTGTTGTAGCATTGTGCTGTGCTATTTAAATGGTTGCTATAATTAACATATTAGGTATATGGTTGAGAAAGCAAAATAAATAGAACAAACAGGCGTAGTTGTTGTACGTCTCTATAAATTTTGCGAGAGTCTAACATGGGATAGCTCTCTCCTTAGAAGTTGAGGGGGGGGCGACATAGGAGAGCGAATTGCGCGAAGCAATGTTTTTTAAAGTTTTTTTAACTAATATTATTCATATTTATATGTTTGATAAGTAAGTAAAGTAAAGTAAACAGCCTATAATTGTCCCACTGCTGGGCAAAGGCCTCCATCATTGAAATCAAGTCATCGCTACAGTTGATGGGTAATGGCTTAATCACCACGCTTGCCAAATGCGGGTTGGCGATCACAAACCCGGGCTATGCATCGGAAATCCGAAATACATTTTGCCCGACCTGGGAATTGAACCCGGGACCTTCGGGTATCGGGCCGAGCGCTCTGCCACTCGGCCACCGAGGCGTTGTTTGATGTTTGATAAGTGATAAAGTTTTATTAAAATAATAAATTATAATTGTGTGTAGTGTTAATCACGCTAAATGATACTCTTTTATAATTATCTTAAAACAATGAATCTGTGTTCTACAAAATTATTTATATCCGTATTTCCTGAAGCACAGAAAGTTATATTTGATATATTGCTTTACAAAATAATGCACTTTGAATTGTATTCTCGTCTCCGGCACAAAAAAGAGACTCAGAGGTAGGCTTAAGGCGACACCTCGATTTGTAAACATTCAAAAAGGCTGATCCTTACTCACGCTGGCATAAGGTCGATAATACGTAGCGCCTGCGACAATATACACCGCAAATTAACAGTTAACCTATGCAGCAACTAATTAAGTATATAAATTAAGTAATTTTGTTGAAATTTCAACAATAGTGATTTTTAGTGGTGTTTTCGAAAATAATTATGATTGAGTCAAAATTATACAATCCTGTATTTGAGCAAGCAAATTAAGATAAAGACATAAATTTACCTATATCAACATAATTCCGATTCGTAAGTCATATTAAAGTCTTAAAACTATTCGACGAAAGTTGGTGCAATTATTCAGTGTGTCGCCTTAAGTAACGTACACGTTCCCTAAAATATGGTTGAGCGAAGCGACGATGCCTGATTCATATTTCATACTCGTGAACGGGTGCCGCCTGTGGAGGCTGGTCTGCTCTTGTATACTTATCTTATTGTTAGTATTAATTACTATAGTTTGACTTTGTTTTTCTTAAACAATTTTTGACTTTTATTAGAGTACTGTAGTAAAACTGTATGACATTGTGGAAATTGAAACTTTTACCTGATGTTTTGATATCTTAGATTTTTTTAATTTGTTTTTTTGCATGTTATGGTTGTCTTCTATATTTTTTGTGTTAATTTGTAATGGAAAGTGTTCTGTTATGATAGGGCATTTTCCAATATATTTTGACGCTGTAAGGGAGAAAAGAGCTTGACACTTACGGAGTTTCGTGCCGATTCTTCTCAGTACAAGATCTCCCGCCCAGAGCAGACTTACGAACCGATGGCATAGCGACATTCACAAGATCTACTTCTAACCTAAACTGAATAAATTATTTTTGAATTAGAATTAGAATTAGAGTTTGACACATAGACAACCTCTCACGGACACTCCTCTCGGAACAGCTCACAACAGTCCGCGCAGCTGTCGCGAGCTTCGTATGAGTATGAAGTATGAGTATGAGTATGAGTATGAGTATGAGTATGAGTATGAGTATGAGTATGAGTATGAGTATGAGTATGAGTATGAGTATGAGTATGAGTATGAGTATGAGTATGAGTATGAGTATGAGTATGAGTATGAGTATGAGTATGAGCATGAGTATGAGTATGAGTATGAGTATGAGTATGAGTATGAGTATGAGTATTAGTATGCGCTGCTTGACCGCGTTTGTATGGAGCACACCTACGGCAGTCTCCTTATATTGTCCATCACATGGAACATAGTCAGCCGCAATCTTCGCTCTCTGGGTATATGCGTTTTCAACCCAGTTCCACTTGAGTCTATTAATCTTCTTTTCAGTCATACACTCTTGACAGAGTGGTCGTGGTTGTTCCGATGGCGTACGAGGTTGGGGGTACGCGTACATGGCTAAACTTCGTTGGTCGTTTCGGCTTGAACTGCTTTCATGGCAACGTCTCTCCATTTTCGCCAGTTTGCTGCGTTGCGAGAGCATTCTGTCATGGTAGTCTGCGTGGATGATTTAATTAGGTCTGTCCATCGGGTGGGTGATCGGCCTCTAGATCTTTTGCCTCCTACATGGCCTATTAATACACTCACTGTATTTTATAAATGTTATAAATATTTAATTTAGCTTCAGTGCAGCAATTAGCACTAGAAAATAAAAAGTAAAATTTACTATAGCGTCGTGTTATCAAATTTGTGGTATTTCATCTGCAAAGGTGAATCTGCATGGCCATCGGTTGCAATGGCGCACTGTGCGCTGTTAGCACTCAAAAATTAAAAAGCAGTGGCAAAACTCAGCGCTTACGTCAGCCTCTCCAGTAGCATAGCGGTCAGTGCAGCCGCCCGGATTGCGGAAGGCCCAGGTTCGATTCCTGGCTGGGTCGAGTGGACGTTTAATTTTTTCACTGTATTTTATACATATCTATTAATACATCTATACTAATATTATAAAAGGGGAAAGCTTTGTATTTTTGTATTTTAGTTTGTAACAAATAAATTCATAAACTACTGGACCGATTAAAAAAATTCTTTCACCATTAGAATACTACATTAGCGCTGAGTAAAGGCTTTATTTATATTACTAGAAAAATATTAGGAAACAAATTAGGATTAAATTTAAAGGCCGGCAACGCATCTGTGATTCCTCTGGTTTTGCGGGTGTCCATGGGCGGCGGTGATTGCTTTCCATCAGGTGACCCGCCTGCTCGTTTGCCTCCTTCTAATATTAAAAAAAAAATAGGAAAATGTTTTGTTTATTGTTTTCTAAAGTTTACGCGAACACTACACATTGAAATGAAACAACTATTACGGATCTACTCGCGTTTATTTTACACATTACTTATTTAATGTTTATCCTGACGTTTCGAACCCTAAATAAGTAATGTGTAAAATAAACGCGAGTAGATCCGTAAAAGTTGTTTCATTTCAACGTTTTGTTTGTTTTGTTGTCATAGAAACTGTCAAAGCGGTACGAAGTCCGCCGTGTCAGCTAGTTACTGATAAAATGGCCAATACTTACATCGAAGCGCGGCGCAACAGTCGCCCCTGTGTCCCCAACTCCGGATTAAATAATAGTAAAATGGTTGCCAACTCGAAATTCAAAGAGCTCCCCGCCAAGTGGCAAGCGTACTGGGACATAATTAATTTGAAAATTTGCTCCGGACTGAATTATACGCTCCGTTTTATCGTTGGCTAATTAAAAACGTAATTAGGGTATCTAACGGCCGGATTACGGGGGACAAGCGCAAAACCGAAAATGTCTTTGAGCTCTGGTTTTCGGTACCGAAATCCGAAATGGGTTGTGCACTCAAATAGGTGCACGGAAATAAGAGCTGTAATGATAACAGTAGAAAAGCGACTTTATAGCACACTTTTAAAAACTATAATTCTAGAATTAACAACGACATGTCTAAACTTCTGGCAGAAAACGCCAATAAAAGTAATTACTAGAAAAACACTTGTTTGGTCACGAAATAGTTCGAATCGAGAATCAGGAATTATTCCATTTATTAAGCAGGTAAGTAACTATCTGCAACTATAAATTTAAATAAAAACAAAATTCAAAATCATTTATTCAGTTTAGGCTACAAATAGCTCTCATGAAAGTCACTATGCCATCGGTTCGTAAGTTTACTCTGGGCGGGAGACCTTATTCTGAGAAAATTAGAAGAAATTAAAAAAGAAACAAATAAATAAATAAATAAATTTTCCTACACTCACACCAATTATCTAGCCCAAGAGAAGCTTCGTTTTGAAACTCGTAATATTATTAATAAAACACTTTATAGATGAATCTATACATACATACATGCTTTTTTAACAATACCCTATATAAAATATATAAAAAAAGAATTTTTTTCAACATTTGTGTTTTTGTAATTTGTTCGCCACAAAATTTGCGTTAAAAATTATACAAACAATAACGGTAAGTAGTTGTTGACATTGAATGGGCGCCTTTGGCTTTCAAAGTAAAAGTAAATAGTGTTAAATAATTTCGGCGGGCCGGTTAGAACCACGATAGCTCAATTGGAAGAGCACCTGACCCAGTATGTCAGAAGGGTGCAGGTTCAACAAATCCTGCTTTGAAATTTTTTTCAACATTTATGTTTTTGTAATTTGTTCGCAACAAAATTTGCGTTAAAAATTTTATAACATTAAAAAAACATTTTATAAATACCCTATATGCTGCCCCACTGCTGGAAAAGGCCTCTATCATCGTAATCAAGTCCTCGCTAATATTGATGAGTTTGGCTTAATCACCGTGATGCGACGGGTTAATGATTCCAAACTCGTGTTAAGGTACCGAAATTTCGTTCCTCCTGGGAGTCGAACCCAGGACTACGGATATAAAGCAAAGACAGCCATAGAATCGCAACAACAACAAATTTAAAAAAATACAGTTCGGAAAAAATCATTTTGGCTTTCAAAAACTTCTACATAGTATTAAAAAACGCTTGAAAAAATCTAGTACAACCTTATTACATAATAGCCTTCGTGGCTGCGTTTTTCAAAGAAAACACTACAAAGCGTGGGAGCCCTTTCGCTGACACTTTCACCGCTCGGCGCTCGTCTGCCCTGGAGCGGCTCAGTACTTCTCGAAGGGTAACTGTCTGCTTGAATACAGCTGTGCTTATAAAAAAAAGTTGCTTTTTATATTATTATACATTTACAAGTAAGCACATTGCACTAATCTCACCTGACTTTAAGTGATGATAAGGCCAATAGTGGAAGCGTACTTCGCCCGGAAACCTCAACTACTGACGCACTGGCTATCTTATCTCTAGCTACCGGAACATAACATTGATGTTATGGCGACATATTTAGGTAAGATGGCGGCAGCTAGCCAGGCCTACCCGAGCACACAAACATGTACCCCCCACTGGGAATCGAACCTGAGACCTCTGGGTTTTGAACCACAAGACCATAGAGGTGGTTCTTGGAAAAGAGTAGCTTCTGTGTGTTTCGGAGTTGTTAAACGAGCATACGGTCTGCCTGAAGGGGGAACACAATAATCCAATGGAGCTGTTAAAATGAAACGTGGAGTTCTACGTTTTATAAAAAGTCGGTCAAAAACCGGTACAAAAACTTGGGCAAAAAAATCGGTCCGATTAGCGGTCCTATAAAAAGTCGGTCGTCGGAAGAGAGCAGAGTCAACCGGAAAAGGGTTTCCCTTGTTCCGGTTGACTCCGCTCTCTTCCATTACAATAACAATGCTATAAAATTATACAATAAAATTAAATTAAATAGTAATAAATGTGGAATTGTTTAAAAGTATGTTTGTGTGTAATTATTCTATTTTATTAGCATTGCATGTTGTATTTATCATCATATACCAGCCTATACTAGTCCACTGCTGGACATAGGCCTCTCCTAGTGCACGCCGCCGAGCACGATCCGCGGCTACTCTCATCCAGCCAATGCTAGCTAGGTGGATCGACGATGTTCGCAAGTTGCTTGGTGTATTACAAATTAACAATATACATCGTGTCACAGACAGGTGTGATAAAAATTAAAACTTCCAAAGAGTATCTAGATCTTGTATGTGTTGTAACTAAGACATAATTGTTAACTACTAGTGGCCGCTCGCGGTTTCACCCGCGTGGTTCCCGTTCCCGTGGGAATATCGGGATAAAAAGTATCCTATGTGTTATTCCCGGTTATAAACTATCTGTATGCCGAATTTCATCCAAATCCATTCAGTAGTTTTTACGTGAAAGAGTAACAAACATCCAAACAAACTGTCGTCTTTATAATATTAATAGTTAATAGGATAAGTTGTCATGCAATTGAAAATTTAATATTTATATTAATGAAGTAATGCGCGTCAGGCGCGCAAAAGCAAGCCGCAGTGATCATAAATATAAATACGCAGAGGTTACTAAGCTACAGGGCTGTGAATTGTTTATTTTGATGCGACGTCACAATAGAAGTATTTATTTAAAAATAAAACAAAAACCCGACTGCTAAAACAACTATTTTATTACATTTTATATAGTCGGGTTTTTGTTTTATTTTAATAATTTGTTTTATTTCAAACTTTTTACATTTTTTTTATTAAGCATAATTCCGGATTTTTATAGCCTATGTCACTCCCACAGTCAAAACAAATCTAACGACACCTCATATATCAAAATCCACCATGCCATACATATATACATACATACATACATACATACATACATACACTCGAAAAACATAACCCTCCTTCTGACGCAGTCGGGTAAAAATTACATTAAAGTAAACATTACAACAGTATTACAACAAATTAAAGTTAAAATTTATGTGTAAGTAAGTCTATGGATACACTATGCATCTTTTTTTATCTTTTCTTTTTTTTACCACACCTATTTGTTACACATTGTATAAACAAACAACAGTACTACACTCACCAACATTTTCTTAAAAAGCTTTCATGTGCAGTATCGCGTCTCATATCTACGACTTCAGTGGACACTGAACTTAAGACTGCTCCTTTAAAATAGCTCAGTGTATACAACTTTTTATTTTGTTAAGACGTTACTCTGTTGTCTTTAAAGTTGGTTCGTGAAGGAACAAATTGTATTTCTTATCTGGCCAATAGAGATTAGAAAAATGTATTTAACAGAACACGCCCTCTCAGCTTATTTTAGCAATGACCGTAAAAGCAGCCTTCGACGTGGTAGGTGACTGCATTGGTGGCCTAAAATTAGATCCCAATTTTCCTAATTGCTCCGAAAGGTAGGTGATGTCTTTCCAGCTGCCACCAGACTTTTTTATTATTATTGTTATGCTAAACTGAATTGGCCTCCAACAAGGTGGACCGACGATCTGGTGAAGGTCGCGGGAAGCCGCTGGATGCGAGCAGCACAAAACCGGTCGTTGTGGAGATCCTTGGGGGAGGCCTTTGTCCAGCAGTAGACGTTTTTTAGCTGAGATGATGATGATGATGAAACTGAATTGAGATAACAAGCATGGCTAAGCATGCTCCTCTTAGTTTTTCAAGTTTCTATTTTTTACTTCTCTCGAGGGCAAGAGATCCCGTGGGCGTTCGCCAAGTCGATAGACAGACCTCATTACCTCCCTCACTCAATCCACAAAGACCGATTGCTCTCACAAAGCTTCCAATAGAGCCGGAAGGAGACGCATTGTGAAAGCCGTCATTCACCAGGACCCACTCATAACCAAGACCACTCTGCCAAGAGTGCCCGACTAGAAGAAGAAGATTATTAACTATTGAACTCTACTAGAGTGGTCGCGCGGGTAAGATTGGTGATACACGGTTAATCCGGTGAGGTATTTTGATTTTTATATGGAAACACATCTCTGGCGCTGAATGGGGTATTTGACTACAATGAAAATATTGATCAAACTGTTGTTAACTTAATAGTAAACATGTTTTTAAACTAATTTAGCCAGCACATCATTTTAAAATAAGTATGATTTTTATAAAAAATCATTAACAACATAATATTTTTTTTATGATTGACCACGTGATCAAAAACGCACGGGATGACGCTGAATCTGGAGTGACGTCACCAGCTTGCCAAAAGCTTGCCTTGTTTAAAGTAAATGTCAATCAAAGTTTTGTACGTTGAATTTGACAGCTAACAGTTTGCTTACAAGCAGGTGACGTCATGACATCACGTGACCTGCATGCATGGCGTCTTCAGCGTTTTGGCGGCTATTTTATTAATTTGAATTTTAATGGCGATTTTCATAAAAAATAAAGAAATTCATAACGAATTAATCAAATTGCAAATATATTATGCTATAATGAACCATTAGATATATTTTTCTAAAACCTGTCAAATACCCCATTTAATGTTCTCTAATCTAAGTAAGGTATGCTTTTTGGCGTCAGTGACGGCCGTGCATTTAAGTGGCGTGGTTGAGTCAGCAGAAGTTCAAATTGTAGGTAAAGGACGTATGCCATCGGCGCGACCATTGGCAGTTTTTTTTACTATATAATAATAAATATATAATGTAATATATCTATACTACTATCTAAATCTGTAGGCTCTGTGTGTACTTGCAATTTTTCTAACAAATTTTAGGATAAATATTCATTTTATAATTCACTGACACCAATTCTACGATTTTTGAATTTTCTGTCTGTCTGTATGTCCACTTTTAACTCAATAACGGCTTGACCGATCTTGATGAAAATTTGTATGTTGTAAGAACATGCGATTGTGCAAATGATAGGCTATTAAAAAAAAACAAGTTAACGCTTAAAATTTGTATATAGTAAGAATATACGATTGTGCAATTTTAATCCACTAATAGCACCTGCCAAAAATATCAATAGGTGCTGAATGTGGACTAGGCCAGGTGCTATTTGTGCAGGTGCTATTTAGGCGGGTGCTCAAAGTGGATTACCTCAAATTAGGCTATAAAAAAAAGAAAAAAGTTTACGCTTCTGTATGTAGTATGTAGTAAGAACATGAGATTGTGCAAAAAAAGATAGGTTATAAAAAATAAAAAAAATATTCACAAGCTTACGCTCAGCGAAGCGGGCGTTTTTAAACTGGTTTGGGATAGCTACCAACAGAGAGAGATGGCGTGCAAACGGAGAGGCCTACACTCAGTATTGGGTGGCGACGGGCTGAAGAAGAAGAAGAAGAAGAAGAAGCGGGCGAGTGATGGCTCTTGATGAAAATTTGTATGTAGTGAAGCGGGCTAGTTTGAACTGGTTTGGGGTGGCTACCAACAGAGAGAGATAGCGTGCAAAGGGAGAGGCCTACACTTAGCATTGGGTGGCGACGGGCTGAAGAAGAAGAAGAAGAAGAAGCGGGCGAGTGATGGCTCCTGATGAAAATTTGTATGTAGTGAAGCGGGCGAGTTTGAACTGGTTTGGGGTGGCTACCAACAGAGAGAGATAGCGTGCAAAGGGAGAGGCCTACACTTAGCATTGGGTGGCGACGGGCTGAAGAAGAAGAAGAAGAAGAAGCGGGCGAGTGATGGCTCCTAATGAAAATTTGTATGTAGTGAAGCGGGGCGAGTTTGAACTGGTTTGGGATGGCTACCAACAGAGAGAGATGGCGTGCAAAGGGAGAGGCCTACACTCAGCATTGGGTGGCGACGGGCTGAAGAAGAAGAAGAAGAAGTGGGCGAGTGACGGCCCTTGATGAAAATTTGTATGTAGTAAGAACATGAGATTGACATTTTGTCTGAGTGGTAGAGCCACGCTGCGTTGCAGCACGAAATGGGCCGGCTCGCCCGGCGTAACACCACCCTCTCACAGAATATCGGCGTGAAACAACGGCACTCGTTGCTGTTGTGTTTCGTCCGGTGAGTGAAAGTACCGGAGGCCCATCTCTCACCCCTCCCAATTCCTACTCCCTCCTCAAGATCCAACTCCTTTTTTCAAGGCCGGCAACGCATCTGCGATTACTTTGGTTTTGCGGGGGTGTCCATGGGCGGCGGTGATTATTTTCCATCAGGTGACCCGCCTGCTCGTTTGCCTCCTTTTAACATAAAAAAAGAAGATTGTGCAAATGATAGGCTATATAAGATGTTGGTAAACCTAATAATTATTTTGATTAGCATTCATTGACCCATTATTTTCGCACAGCGAAGCGGCCGGGTGACGGCTAGTAATTATTATATAAATATAATAATATTTTTCAAGATTTCGAAGAGCTTGATGGCGCAGTGGTTTATACGCCCTGTCTGTGGGTGCTGAGGTTAAGCAACTTCCGCAAAGGCCAGTTATCGGATGGGTGACCAAAAAAATTATCATCTCGAACTCTTCCGTGCTTCGAAAGGCACGTAAAGCCGTTGGTACCAGTCGTTAACAACCACCAATCCGCACTGGGTCCGTGTGGTGGTTTATCGCCCGTTATCCCTAAGGAAAGCACCCCAGCAGTGGTGACATAAAAATGAGCTAATAATGTACGATGATGGGACATGTACAATAAAGATTTCCACCGTCATGCATCTACCCTCCGAATCCTGTATTATTACTCAGCAATAGTGAAAACTAATTTAACACTTGAGACTCTATAACATTTTTATATAACGGACATCTCGGTCTACTTACAACTGTAGTAAGCTCAGAGTCACAATATAAGTAGATCCCAGAAGCTCTTTTTTATTATTTAACGGGTAAGCACAGTGCTTTCATCTTACCTGATGCTATGATGATAAAGCCAATGCTGGAAGCGCACTGCACCCAGGATTCTCAACTAGTCTACCAGCACACGTTTTCCCTCCTTCCTATGATATGGGGTCCTTCAAACGAGGTGTGAAGAAGCACCTTGTGGGCCGGCAGAGTGAGGTTGACTGATGCTGCGTTGTTTTCACGCTGCACCAGTTGTCTGAACTCCATTTCCACTTAACATTAGGTGGTATGGAGTCATTTGCCGTGCTAGGTATATAAAAAATAAAAATAAACTAATTAAACACTGGCAATCTTATCTCTTGCTGCCGGAACACAACAATGCTACAAACATTGATGTTTTGGCGACATATGGTAGCTAGCCAGGCGGACAAACAAGCCCTACCACTAACCAAACCGAGAATACAAACATGTACCTATCCCCGTTAGGAATTGAACCCAGGATCTCTGGGTCTGAAACCGGTGGTGTTAACTACCTATACCACAGAAGCGGTTAAAAGTTAAAAGAAACTGTGTGTTGCTTGACCGCGTTATACAATACACCCACCCTTTCACGGACACGGATCTCGGGACATGCCTAGTGTGAGTTTTGTTTAGGTACTATCCTTCATTAGATCACGTTAACGGAAATGCAATCACAATATAGTCGTTTGTCACGTTCGTCTGTAACAGCTTCAGTTAACATTGACGGTGTAGCGATTCTGTGGTGTAACTATTACGACAGTGGTGAGCAATAAACCTGTATTCAACAACTTTTAAGGATGTACTCGCGTTTATTTTTTACATTTGTTTTAAATAATTAATGTTTATCCTGACGTTTCGAACGCTTTGCAGGGTCCGTGGTCACAGGGAGACTGAGGTGTTGGTCGTCTCAAAATTTGTTGGTAGCTTGTATACCCTCATTTTAATTTAATCACATGCGTTCTGTAACATAACATGTTTTTCTGCGTTCCGTTTTACGCAGAAAGAGCTTACAATATCTTTTGGTCTGGCGTTGTGGTGTTGGGGCTGGGATTTAATATTTTGGATGATGGGATCCCAGGCTGGTGGTAAATTCCATCCATCTTCTCTATTGAAATAGAAGAAAGAAGAAGAAGAAGAAAAAACATTTATTAACAAACACACGTACATAGTAATAATATTCGACTTAATATTGGACTTAACACAAATTTTAGAAAATAAAACAAAACCACAGACCTGACTCTTCACTTTGCCGCCAAGAAGTCCAGACCTTCTGCGGTCTCCTTTCTTTGTGTCAGAGTGGTCCAACTTAGGTTCGCAAACAACTAGAAAAGATAAAGTGGCTAGAAAATGGGAGGTATACGAGTTTTCTGAGGTATTGAAACTTTCACAGAGGCCGGTGTCTATCCGTGTAATATCTGAAGGAATCTGCGGAAGATGGTGAGACTTTGTATTGGCTAGAAACTTCCTTTAAAGGTTAGTTTAAATCACAGTACAGTAATCTATTCCGTGGTTTAAATAATACCTTTTTTAATTGTTTTTTATTAAGGTACACATAATGGAACCATCTTTGTCTAACTTAGTTTTGAGATGGTTGCGATCATGAAAGTTAGCTGCCTGTTTGCAATGCCGGATCAGAGGATGGAAAAGGTTAAAAAAATAAGAAAGAAAAGAAAGAAAGGAAAGAAAGAAAGGAAAGAAAGGAAAGAAAAGAAAGAAAAGAAAGAAAAGAAAGAAAAGAAAGAAAAGAAAGAAAAGAAAGAAAGGAAAGAAAAGAAAGAAAAGAAAGAAAAGAAAGAAAAGAAAGAAAAGAAAGAAAAGAAAGAAAAGAAAGAAAAGAAAGAAAAGAAAGAAAAGAAAGAAAAGAAAGAAAAGAAAGAAAAGAAAGAAAAGAAAGAAAAGAAAGAAAAGAAAGAAAATAAAGAAAAGAAAGAAAAGAAAGAAAAGAAAGAAAAGAAAGAAAAGAAAGAAAAGAAAGAAAAGAAAGAAAAGAAAGAAAAGAAAGAAAAGAAAGAAAAGAAAGAAAAGAAAGAAAAGAAAGAAAAGAAAGAAAAGAAAGAAAAGAAAGAAAAGAAAGAAAAGAAAGAAAAGAAAGAAAAGAAAGAAAAGAAAGAAAAGAAAGAAAAGAAAGAAAAGAAAGAAAAGAAAGAAAAGAAAGAAAAGAAAGAAAAGAAAGAAAAGAAAGAAAAGAAAGAAAAGAAAGAAAAGAAAGAATAGAAAGAATAGAAAGAAAGGAAAGAAAAGAACTAATAAATAAACAATGTTCTAATTAATTAAATAATTATTTTTTCTACAGCTCGGCATAGTCTGTTACTAGCCTAATTGCAATATTAATTATTCGGTCTATGCTATGACCACTAAATACGTACTGTTTTGCTTCCAACTGCTGCTTTCATTAACACCTTTTAAACCCCGATGCACGCAGCGACACTACCCTTACGCGGTATATGCCCATATACATTGACTGTGCAACATAATTTACATTAATATATAAACTTGGACAGGTTAATCCCGAAATATTTGTACAAAGGCATTCCACGTAGCTTTGTGAGCACTGGCGTGTGAAATGTTATTTGTTTAAGGGCATGATAATGGTTCTATGTTTCGAACGTATCATTTTGGTTACAGCTTAGCTTCTAAGCGTATAAAATTGGGAGATCTGAAGGCTGTAGCACAGTTAACACTACCTCATCCTTCAGCGTCTCCATCTTTTAAATGTTAATATTGTATTGTTCAGATTTATCATTATTTTTTAATGGCATCGCTAGGTCTTAATTAGGTCTAAGCTTGTTGTCTTGTGGTTGGCTGGTAGTTCGGTTTCTTAGTGTGCTTGATCGAAAAACAATACAAAAGTAGTAGTAAATATGTAACAAAAGAGTCATGACAAAAAAATTTTGAGAAAAATATCTTTATATAAAAATACAGCGAAAAAATTTACCATCCAGCCAGGAATCGAACCTGGGTCTTCCGAATCCGGGCGGCTGCACTGACCATTATGCTACCTGGAAGGCACTGAATATATTTTATCAAATTCAAATTCAAATTATTTATTTTCAATAAATGTGGTAGGTACATTACAAAGGTGGAACAGGTTAGGTTGAGCATCGCACATTTGGCTAAAGTATTAGCATACAAATATTTAATTATATAATAAAAGTTAAAAATTTAAAAATAAAATACATCATTACTCATTCATTACAAATTACAATCATTGTTAATAAATTCATCAATTGTATAAAAAACATTAGATACTAACCATTTTCTGAGCGGTAGTTTAAACCAAAGTATAAGGGAGCTCCGTTACATATAATGGCATTTTATTATAAATTCTTGTGCTCATTGCGTAACAATTATTTAAATAACACGTTGTTTTGGGAATAGTGTCCAATATCAACCTACGTGCGTGGGTTCCTCGAATTGGTTCTATAATAGTCCTTTGCTTCTGTGAAATATTCATAATTTAATTTAACAAATTTCCCTATACATAAATAGAGGTTAATACACCCATTGACAAAAAATATGGTCTGCATGATATTATGTCAGGGGCAATAAATAGGTACTACATAAAACTATAATACATCGCTTTTGTGCAATAAAAACTTTCTTAGCACCAGCACCATTTCCCCATAATAAAAAAAAAAAAAACAAAATTCAAAACCATTTATTCAGTTTAGGCTACAAATAGCTCTTATGAACGTCATTTATGCCATCGTCATTTATGCCATATTATATCGTAATACCGTATCTCTAGATTCTACGTATGCGTAGTAAGCAGCTATGGCGGTTTTTTTATTAGCTACTTTCGTTAATTTGTATAATGCATACGAAAATACATTAACTTTATTGCGTATTTATTTCACTGCTTTGATACTTTACTGCTTTTTAATTTAATTTAAATTATTTTTTTCACTGTTTTTTATAAATATTTAATTGAGCTTAATGCAGCACTTAAAAATAAAAAGTAAAAATTAGGGGAAAAGTTAAAGCTTGTAGTTTAATAATAAAAAAAGCTTATATATTATAAAGAAATACGATTACTTATGGATTTCTATGTCGCTAAATCGATTGTAATTAGTGACAATAATACTATTTAAACTATCATGGTCACTTGCATTAGAGTAATTACTAACGGGAATCTTACCATGTTTATTATATGTGAGTATCCGATATTTCGGCACAGTTGTATGCGCCATGATCACGGAATTACTGAAGATAATGCGGGTGAGTTAGTCTTTTATTGCGCTCGATGCCTGTACCACCGGTTTCTAAGTCACTATTCACTCGAAATTGCTCACGATACACTACACTCACAGTATCAAACGCGAAACGGCATTACTATTGTATTTGCGGTTTTTAAGGTGTCAAAAGCTGTGTCGTCACATGATAAAATTCGAAATGGTTTCTTAACGCGATCCTCTGCGTGATCCTCCTCGGCGTCTCTGTACTCTAAATATTTGACATAATGTTGATTTTATTAAATATTATTTAATTTAAAATGAAAATGACTGTTTTCTTTTGATTCTTTTTAAATATATGCATAAAAGGGGACACGTACTTTTAAGTGCGTGATGCCGTTCCCTCAGAAAACCTCCGAAGGTGATTCATTTCACACGGCTTGAGGTACCCTTTACGTACCTCGCCGCGCCGGCCCCAAATAAGCCCGGTGACGCTGAATATGCCGTTTGAGAAAATTTTGGAATGGTTAGGGAATAATTTTGCACGAATTTTCAATTATCAGTATAAAAGTACTGTCATTTATGTGGTAGAATACAATATTTATTTATCGTACACAAACATGACAATTTATATTACATTAAAAAGCACATTCGCGCAAGCGCCCTGCGCCGCCTAAACGAAACAGTAGGCATACATTTTCGCCGCGCCGTAGAAAGAGAGGGGGATACTTCCTCTCCTGCGCCGCGCCGGCTGTCATCCGTCTTACGAAATTTCGATCAGGCCACATGTCCTGACGGTCACGTGTCCTAACGCGAATTTAACATTTTTTACCCATTACAAAAAAGTGTACAACGCCGCTAAAGAAGTTTTCACTTCAAAAAAATACTTCGTAGTATGATCATTTACATATAATTTTACGCAAATATTTTAAACGCAAATATGTTTTATTTGTCTTTTTTCAAATAGTAAGTAATAGTAGCTTTTTAAAAATTAAACAAAAAAAGAGGTGGAATGTAAAATTAAACATATCACAACATTACATTAAATATAATACTATTATGACGTGATCAAACGAACCTACCTGAAGTGAAGTTCAATCATAAATTACAATGAGTGTGAATGTATTGTTAAATTCATTTACAACAATAATTAATTCCAGAACATTAAACTTATGAATGATATCACATAACAGTTCTTTAAATCATTAACCTATTTTTTATTTGACATAAACATGAATTTCTGTAACCAAAAAGTTTTAAATAATCACTAAAATGACAGGACACACTAGTGACGTCATAGCTCGCCATTCCCATACAATTTCTATTGAAGAATAAAACGTTTTGACAGTTGAGTTGCGGAGCTCGATGGCGCAGTGGTGAACGCGCTCGGTCTGCAATTGCTGAGTTAAGCAACTTTCGCAAAGGCCGGTCATCGGATGGGTGACCAAAATCGTATCATCATGAGCTCCTCCGTGCTTCGGAAGGCACGTTGGTCCCGATTGCATCAGCAGTCGTTAACAACGACCAACCGGGCCCGCGTGGTGGTTTATAGCCTGTGATCCCTATCCATCTCTAGGGAAGGCTCGTGCCCCAGTAGTGGGAACATAAAATGAGCGGGTGATGTTGACAGTTGCCCCCAATCCGATCCGAACCCCTCGGAGAATCTAATACGGCACGAGGACACACACCACTGCGTGATGCCGTTCCCTAGACTAGAAGAACCGCGGCCCCCAAAAAGCCCGGTGAAGCTGAAAATGTCGTCTGAGCCAATCAGCACACTCTTCAAAAAAAGACAGTTGCTAAAGAGTCTCTCTATTGACTAGTTAATCCACTACCCAATTCAGCTGATTTTACAAAGAGCTCGTCGTTCCTAAACTTATTCCACTAACTGTACTCACAGTTACTTCTTAAAGGAGTTGAAGGTAGCTAAAGCAATTTCTTCCAACCTCATTCCAAGTCTCCAGAGGCAAATACACAACCTAGTATCTGTACCGCTCCGTAATCGTTACATTTCAAGTAGTCAATTCCGAATATATAAATACCACCTCTGGGAAAAACTACGCGTTCTCGTGTAGGTATAGGCACGTGATAAATTCCGTTTCTAATACCATTAATAGGTAGTAGGGGACACATAAATCCACGGAATATTTGCAGTTAATTACTACCTACTTTGAAGCAACGGTGTAACGATTCTGTGCTGTAACTATGACGACAGTGGTAAGCAATAAACCTGTATTCAACAACTTGTACGGATGTACTCGCGTTTATTTTTTACATTAATTTTAATTAATTAATGTATATCCTGACGTTTCGAACCCTTTGCAGGGTCCGTGGTCACAGGGAGACTGAGGTGTTGGTCGTGTCAAAATTTGTTGGTAGCTTGTATACCTTCATTTTAATTTAATCACATGCGTTCCGTTTTACGCAGAAAGAGCTTACAATATCTTTTGGTCTGGCGGTATGGTGCTGGGGCTGGGATTTAATATTTTGGATGATGGGAGGGATCTGCTGGTGGTAAATTCCAACCATCTTCTCTATTGAAACAGACCCAAACCAGACTAAAAGATATTGTAAGCTCTTTCTGCGTAATACATGTACAATCCCGCAGGGAGTCGAAGCCGGGACCTCTGGGTCTAAAGCGGTGGTCTTAACCACTAGACCACAAAGGCGGTTAAAAATAAATAATAAAATTATTAACCGTCCAAGTAGGTACACAGAATATAGTTTCTTGCGCCCATTCTTCTCCACAGCTAAAAAATAGGCTTCCTGAATGGTGGGTAGTGGGTAAAAATGTATGGACGATCCAAAAGCACTTTTCGTAAGTTCATTTGAATAAAAAAGTTACAAAAACACAAATGCTGAAAAAATTTCCACGAGCAGGATTTGAACCTGCACCCTTCTGACATACTGATGAACAGATTTTAAAACAATATCTGGTTTTGATCTATTTTGATTAAAAGTTTGCACAAAAACCATTGCATAATCCTAAAAATTCCTGATAAACCACAGTGACCCTACATCGAGACCACACCAAGGAAATGGAAAAATAACGTTGTTTTAAGAGACGGCTAAGAGAGCTTCGCTGCTCGTCACTTGAGGATAGTGAGACTGTGGAGCGACTGTTTGAGTAAGCCGATGTTTTACCAGATATTGTAAAGTCAGATATCAGTCAGTTAGGCAACACTTTGAGCATTTAAAAAACTCTTTGGTGCTAAAATATTGTCGTTGAATTTATTTTTTAACAGAAAGGTGTGGTATAAATGAAAAGATCCAAAATGTATCCGATCTATATATTGTATGTGTTGTTACGGAGACGTAATTATTAACTTTAGTTTACAAAAACACAAATGTTGAAAAAAAATCCACGAGCAGGATTTGAACCTGCACCCTTCTGACATACCGGGTCAGGAGGTGCTCTTCCAATTGAGCTATCGTGGTTCTAACCAGCCCGCCGAAATTATTCAACACTATTTTCTTTTTACTTTGAAAGCCAAAGGCGCGCCCCATACACCATTTTTTCAACATTTGTGTTTTTGTAATTTGTTCGCAATAAAATTTGCGTTAAAAATTATATAAACATTTTAACTTTAATTTTTCATGCAATTATAAATTAAATATTTATTTAGGTGAAGTCATGCGTATTAGGCGCTCAAAAGCAAGCAGCAGTGATCATATACGTAAGTACACAGAGGATACAAAGCCACTAGGGCTGTGACTTGTTTATTTTGATGTGACGTCACAATAAAAATATTTAATTAAAAATTGCATAACAAATTAAAGTTAATAATTATGTCTTAGTAATTATGTATACAGGATCTAGATCGGATACACTTTGGACAAATTATTATATTTTATTATAATATTCAATGAGTTTGTTCCGGATATTAATATAGTACCAATTATTGATCGAATACTCGACTGCAAAAATGGAAGCGAGAAGAATAAATAATTTTTAAAAGTTTTATCTCCTGTCAAAGCCCATAATTCGTATCATTGTTTTATCTTCGTGGCACTTTTCGATATTTGAAAAGTTTTGGAAAAAATATAAATATATAATGAGTAAGGATAAACTCGAGCGCAGTCCCTATTGGTTGACGTCTAAAAATAACTTTAGCGTTTCGCTAATACATAACTTAAGGAATATTAAAATAAGAATGAATGAATTATACATTAGAGAGAGAAGAGTTTTCTTAAAATCATTGTCTATTTTCGTGTTAATATTTATTTATTTATAAGCTACATAGAGCTCTTATGAATAACGCTTACCGGACTTTGAATCGCATAAGTGAAGTAATACAAACGTTTTTTGTATTTACTGTCAACATCTCCGGTATTTCCCTTATGAGGAAATACTAAGTTCGACTGAATTGAAAAATATGTATGAAAAATAGACAAAATCAACGTTTCGTAGTCCTCTGATTCCTCCTCCAAATCTGAACCGATTTAATTACTTTTTTCATTAGAAATTAAAGAAATGCTTTGGCTGTGTCCCTACTTATTCCTTTTTTATATATATAATCTCGTCAAATTTGTTTGCTGGATGTCTGAACAAAGCGAAAAATCTGGCCATTTTTTAGGTTTAAGGTATAAAAAAAAAATTTCGGCGGGCTGGTTAGAACCACGATAGCTCAATTGGAAGAGCACCTGACCCGGTATGTCAGAAGGGTGCGGGTTCAAATCCTGCTCGTGGAAATTTTTTCAACATTTGTGTTTTTGTAATTTGTTCGCAAAAAAATTTGCGTTAAAACAAAATTATATAAACATTTTATATTTTTAATATTTTTTTTAAAATAATCTATACGTATATTAAAGGTTCTTTGTCGCATTGTCGCTTCCAGTAGCCACCTGCTTATTATATCTTCGTCGAAAAATCCACAAAGTTTCTTGGACACGTAAACTTTGAAGCCTCGGTATCCCCAGAAGTTTGGTGAAGTTTGAAGGGCCTGTGTTACACCGTCACGGCGTTTGTTCGGCTTAGCTTTTGGTACTAACAAAAAAAGATTTTATGTTTCGATCGCAACAGTATCACATCATTCAAAAATGTTTTATTCGATTTAAGATACAAAAAGTAGCTCCTAAGAATGTCAATACACCATCGGTTTAGAATAGTTACACACAGTGTCAGACATCAGTCAGTTAGGTTGTTTAATTGTCTTCCCACTCAACTAAAGTCAACAGGTAATGTAAAAAGCAACTTAAGTGCTTCTTGTTAGAGAAATGCTTTTATGATATAGAAGAATTTATTAGACTTAATTGATTTTGTATATAATTTTATTTAAATTTTGATTATGATTATATTGCGTAATATTTGTACTTTTTATTGACATGTTACATTTAATTTGGTTTGATTATTAATATTGGTCAAGTAAATTTGTTAATTAGTAACTGGTAAAGAATACAAAAACACAAATGTTGAAAAAATTTCCACGAGCAGGGTTTGAACCTGCACCCTTCTGACATGACATATTGGAAGAGCACCTGACCCGGTATGTCAGAAGGGTGCAGGTTCAAACCCTGCTCGTGGAAATTTTTTCAACATTTGTGTTTTTGTAATTTGTTCGCAACAAAATTTGCGTTAAAAATTATATAAACATTTGGTAAAGAATATTTTTGACATTTATTTTTGCTGATTTTAATTAGTTATAATTATTAATATTGTTACATTCTTATATTTTCGTACTTTGCATGCATGTATTTCCAACACAAATGATTTTGTTCAGGAATAAATGAATTGAAATTGAAAAAGGTTCGTAAGTCTACTTCTTTTTTGAGATAAATTGCTGATTGTCTCTGTCGGGATCTTCAGCTTCAATGGACTTGTTTGGGGGCGGCGAGAAACTTAATGGGTTCCTTAAGCCGTGTGAAACGAAACACCGACAGAGGTTTCAAGAGGGCACGGCATCACGCACTAGTGCGTGTCCCCGTGCCCTACTAGATTCTCCGAGGGAGGGGTTTGCATCGGATCGGACGCAAGTCTACAGGGCGGGGGACCTTGTACTGAGATGAACCGACTAGATACTCAGCGACGGCATTTCTTTTCTCTTCATTTCTACAGCGTCACACATTGGAAAATGTCCTCCCTATCATAGAAGGAAACATTTCTTTTTAAATTAACTCATAGATATAAAAACAGTAACAAGAATATACTACTTACTTACTACGCCGGCTCAGCGATCCGAAGTGGATCTTGGCCTCCGAATAACAAGAATATGAAAAAGATTGTCTAAAATTGCAAATCAGTAATCGCTCTTCAAAGTTTCGTCATCGCCTTCGTGTTTATATCTAAGTATATTGTGCCTTACACCTATACAACCTTATTTTTAGTTTATACGAAAATCGAAACACGGGTCGAATATTTTCATTTAAAGAATCAGTACAAATAAAATTAAAATAATATCTTGAATACTCACGAAGTTACAAGCTTTTTGTGCTGTCCCGTTGTGGTTTTTTAATATATTACCGATTCTGAACAAACAGTTTTCAGGTTTCGTATAAACTAAAAGTAACATTGTATATTTGTGTTATTATAAGTGTCAAAATAGTCACAGTACGTAGTCACATGTGTCTCGACTACGTACTGTGCGAGTTACAGTTACCAGTTCGAAAATTGTACCCTGACTGATCAAAGACAAATAAAAACTGCCAAAAAAACACTATCATTCGAAATCAAACATTGTAGGAATCCTTGGAATGCCACTATTGGCGTTGATTAATGATCACCAAAATGGCTGACGATAATTAACGGCGAAACTGTACGGAGCCAGTTTGAACCGGTTCGAACTAGTTCAGTCCGGATTTCGGTGAATTATTAGGTAATGAGCCAGGCAGGTGAGACGGTTTACTAATTAGGTATTACTTGGGTTGGTGTTGTACTACAAGGTGGGGTGGAAGCTTATGGTCATTAAAAAGTAATAAATCAAAATACGCTTTAGAAAGTGGAGTGACTTTTACGATGGCTTGTCGAAGAATGGGTGACCGAATGGTATTAGATAAGGGTTCCTATACTCGCGTATGCAACAGTCCATGCAGTCCAACAGTGGGTATTGGTTGATAATGATAAAAACGACTTTGGTTTGGGCAATTTAACCATCCTTAAAAAGGGATAAATAAGGAATTCCTTGGAATTTATGAGAAAACCAAATCAACTAGTCGCATAACCGATAACCGTTGGCGTAAACCAGTTCTTGAGTGGAGACCGCCTATCGGCAAATGTAATGTAGGACCCCCTTCGACTAGGTGGAACGACGATCTCCACCATCTTTAGTATTTGTAAAAATATTATGATCAGAAATTAATGACGGTAGTTGTTGACATTGAATGGGCGCCTTTGGCTTTCAAAGTAAAAAGTAAATAGTGTTGAATAATTTCGGCGGGCTGGTTAGAACCACGATAGCTCAATTGGGAGAGCACCTGACCCGGTATGTCAGAAGGGTGCGGGTTCAAATCCTGCTCGTGGAAATTTTTTCAACATTTGTGTTTTTGTAATTTGTTCGCAACAAAATATGCGTTAAAAACTATATAAACATTTTTTAAATATAGGCTGATCCATGAAAATTATTTTCCTAACGAAATAATTGCGCGACATATTTCTGAGGAGCTCGATGGCGCAGTGGTAGGGTTGCCACCTTTTTTTAGGACAAATATAGTATATTATGCAACTAGTGAATAAAGGACGGATTTAAAGCGAGGGCCGTAGATGAGTCACGAGCAAGTGAAGGATTCTAATGATTGAATCACGAGCGCAGCGAGTGATTCAACTGTTAGAATCCCGAACGACGCGAGTGATTCATGGCCCTCGATATAAATTCGTACTTTATTCAGGAGTTGCATACTATACTTTATACCATGACTACGAGAAAAGACATAATTTAAGCGAAAATAGAAATTTAATCAAGAAATAAGAATTGTTACATTAATTGAAATGGACATTGAAATTAGAGCAATGACTGAAATTAAGCGTAATTTTCTTATTATTATCATTAGAGTGGTCAACTTGTGAAACAATATTTATTAATCTAATGCCAAACTCCTTGTCGCAAATATCGACCAATCAAATCTCGAGAATTTATTTGCACCAAAGAGTTTTGAATTTCGAATCTTAGCGCAAGGAGTTTGTGTAAGCATTGAAATAGAGACCGGATATATTTTTGTGTTCCAAATTCAAACACCAAAATAGTGAATAAAACAAAACAGTGAATAAAAGGCCTTTTTATTCACTGTTTTGCGTGAATAAAATAAGCTTTTTAGAGTAGGTATGGTATAAAAGTATTTTTTCATTTTGTTGCATAAAAAGAGTATTCATTTATTTGTCCTTAACTCTTAATAACGCATAACATGTTTGAATATTTCATTGGTTTTCAATCTTATATCAATGATATAAAGTTCAAAACGTGGTGGAAATATACATCCCATTGCCTGTTATAGGGTTAAAAACATATTTTTTGTTGCTCTTTGCGACATTTAACAAATATTTTGTGGCTAAGGATACCAGTTTATTTAGTCCACCCTCTCACAGAATATCGGCGTAAAACAATGGCACTCGTTGCTGTTGTGTTTCGTCCGGTGAGTGAAAGTACCGGAGGCCCATCTCTAACCCCTCCCCCTCCCAATTCCTACTCCCTCCTCAAGATCCAACTCCTTTTTTCAAGGCCGGCAACGCATCTGCGATAACTTTGGTTTTGCGGGTGTCCATGGGCGGCGGTGATTACTTTCCATCAGGTGACCCGCCTGCTCGTTTGCCTCCTTTTAACATAAAAAAAAAGTCTCATAAGTACTCATAACCAGTAACGACCCAGTAACAATCAGTTTTACGTAAATACAGTATTTTAGCGTACTTTATTGGTGTCGTATAAAGTACGCCTACATGAAAAAGAGGACAATACTCTATTTTAGAGTACGGGTGGCCAATCTACGCAGTGGTTAAGGCGACGCATTGGAAATTTACGTGGCGGGGATCTTGATTTTTCCCAACAATTACAAAACATATGAAAGTGATATTTGATGACATGATTTTTCATTGACTTCATTTTGCTAGTAGCAGAAACACGATTTGTCAACTTTCATAACAGAGAAAAAAAAATATCAAAGTACCAATTTTAAAACATAGATTTGCATTTTACAAGCAAACCAGACCGATTTAGGCATCTAAATTTTCTTAGTAGATTAGTCTTAACACACACTTCAATATGCTAATTTTTTTTTTAAATAATTTGTAGTTTTAATTTGAAGGAAAAAAAACAGCTCGTGGCCCAGCAGTGGGGGCATAAATTGAGTTGGTGGTGTAATAAAGATTTTCCAGGCGGCATTATAAGGCAACAATGGCGCTGTAAATTGTGTAAGAGATCATATTCAATAGATTTCCTCCACGTGGCATCCTTACCTTTCCTTAAGACAATAGCACACACATTATATTGTAAACTTAAGTATCGGAACAGATAAATAGTCTTCTTAGTTTACGTATTGAAACGATCCTATCGATTTAAACACGAGTAAAGATTGCAGAGAATGATTCATGTCTTGGATGTGGCAATATAACGATTTTTATTTCAAAAAATACCTTAAGTGTTATTTAACTGGGTCCAAAACCATAAGAAATACAGAGAAACTGCTCTGAGAACTATTAAGTTATTTTTTGTGAAAACAATTCCGGCATAGCAAATTTTTTGGTCAAGTATTTTGTTGGTTTAATGCTTTTGTTTTGTTGGTTTAAGGGTTTTGTACATATAAAAAAGTAAAATTAAAAAAAATTTAATACGTAGCGACTTTGTTTCATGTTAGGATTGTTTTATTTATTTATTTATTTGTTTCTATGAAGATTTACAGACAAATAACATCTGTAGTTAAATTTAATAAATAGACATATGCTATTATTATAAATCTTCACAATTTATTATTGTATTGGAAGAAGCATTACCATAGTAACTATCCTTCTGCCACGTGTATGGCTCTAGATCACGAATGGCCAGCACTGAGTTCATACTACCTTATCCTAACCTATTCTATCCTCGTTTAACCTGCCCCCCGACCGCCTAACCGATCGCTTTGACTACGCGTATAGCTTATGACGTCATCTTGCCACCTCGCACCGCCTATGAAAGCAATATCAAAAGCTAAAGGCTATAGCTTTCGATATTGCTTTCATAGGCGGCACGAATCGACAAGATGACGTCAAAAACCACACACGAATTCCAAGCGATCCTTTAGGCGGTCGGGCCCCTGTTCTATTCTAATAACATGCCGCATCCACACTCCACTCTCTCATTGGAGCTCCTGTTAGCGTAACACAGATTACTGTTTACACGTCGCTATCCAACTTTAATTTCAGACCAACAACGAGCGGAGAGATTTGATAACGAAAGAACGAGCTCTTTTTGATCGATGTGTCAATGGCGGTACAGTCGGCGGCGTAAGTAGCTGACCACACTATGTCATAAAATACCTTATTTTGTTTTTGAAGTGAAAACTTCTTTAGCGGCGTTGTACCTACACTTTTTTTGTAATGGGTAAAAAATGTTAAATTCGCGTCAGGACACGTGACCTGATCGAAAATTCGTAAGACGGATGGAGAGTAGACAGCCGGCGCGGCGTAGGAGAGGAAGTATCACCCTCACTTTCTACGGCGCGGCGAAAATGTATGCCTGCTGTTTCGTTTAGGCGGCGCAGGGCGCTTGCGCGAATAAATTGTCATGTTTGTGTACGATAGCGCAATAAATAAATATTGTATTCTACCACATAAATGATAGTACTTTTATACTGATAATTGAAGCAATTCGTGTAAAATTATTCCCTAACCATTCCAAAATATCAAAAATGCACAACGTTAATATTCAAGTTTTCACTTCTGCCGGCACTCCCGGAGTGCAACCCGTCGTTTTTTTCTTTAGAGAGTCTGCCAATTGCCTCAAGCGGCATTTTCAGCTTCACCGGATTTTTTTAGGGGCGCCGAGAAACTTAAAATGTTCCTTAAGTCGTGTGAAACGAAAAACCATTTTCTACAGGGAACGGCATAATGTGTGCCCCAGTTCCCTACTAGATTCTCCGAGAGGGTTACGATCTTAGCCACCTCCAACGGCCGGACTGGCGAGAGGTGGCTAAGGACCGAGCAGAGTGCCGAAATCTCGTGTCGGAGGCCAAGATCCACTTCGGGTCCCTGAGCCAGAGCAGTAGTAGGTGCCAACTCGCTCGTACTCGCCACTTTCACACATGCCAGTTGACGAATAAGTAGTAAGTTAGGATCAGATCGGGAGTGGAAAAACCGGATTGACCTGGTCGTGGGGGATCATTTACTGGTACTTGTAACTAACGCATGTCAAAGCGCATTTTACCCGAAATCCCCAACTAGTGAGGAACTGGCTATCTTATCTCTAACTGGTGGACCGCAACAATGCTACTAACATTACAGATATTAATATAAGATGACGGTAGCAGCCAGGCAAACTTAAGACGAGACGCACCGCTAAACAATAAATCTCATACGTTTTGATACGAGCGTTTGCGCCCCGTACCATAAGAAAAACTGTTTCTTTTCCTTCAAATTAAAACTACAAATTATTCAAAAAAAATGAACTACAATTTTGAAGTGTGTGTTAAGACTAATCTGCTAAAAAAATTTAGATGCTTAAATCAGTCTGGTTAGCCTGTAAAATGTGAATCTATGTTTTAAAAGAGGTTACTTTGATATTTTTTTCTCTGTTATAAAAGTTGAAAAATCATGTTTCTGCAACTAACAAAATGAAGTCAATTAAATGAAAAATCATGTCATCAAATATCACTTTCATATGTTTTGTAATTGTTGGGAAAAATCAAAATCCCCGCCACGTAAATTACCAATGCGTCGTCTTAAAGCAAGCCCTACCAGCGGGGGTATAAACATGTACACAGGACCAGAGGGGGTTGGTGACGAACATGTACCTCCTGCTGGGAATCGAACCCGGGACCTCCGGTAGACCACCATCTACCACAATCTCATAATATGTTAACATATAACACATATATATTAACCCCCATATTTATAAACGAGTTAAAGGTCATACTGAAGCAAAGTAGCTTCTTAAGTAAAGTTTTATATTCTTTAGGTAACCGATGACGTTATAAACGTCAAAAGACTAGAATTCTTAGCCAAGCACTAGTCACCAATATCTTTACTCAAGCAATCTAGTTAGATTTCTCAAAGAATTCATAGTGACAAGCTTGTGACAAGCTAGTTTTGATGTTATATTCCGTGTGAAAGTTTGTGTTTTGTCAAAAATAATATAAAATTTATGATTTTGATAATAACTATAATGTTTTTATTTAATTCATTAAGAAAACTTCTATTCTAATATAAACGTTACTTATTTATAAAATGAAATTAGATCTTAGTGACATTTCTAAGAACAAAATAATTGCTAAGTAATGGCTATAAATACGGGTGTTAGATAAAATGATGGTAGAGCCCTACCAACGCTGGGAATCGAACCTTTGACCTCTTGATGTGACCAGTGGTCTTAACATACCACAGAGACGTTTCTAATAACACAGTATCACCAACAGGAGTTTCCCAAGCAGCTTCCATTATTAGCTGCTTGAACTTCGACAGTAGCTATGCGCTAATAAGCCATTATAATGCAAATGAGTACAGTCAGCGCACGTAATAACTGAGCTACTGTTTTACATAAAAGAAAGGGAGCGTTCCCAGAATCGGCCAATGAAAGGTGGCCGTGTCAAAACAATGTCTATGTCCTAGGATATGGTAAGGATGGCGATCCAGTACTATGTTTGAAGATATAGGTACTTTTAAAGCTTATGAATTTTAAGTCCATTTTGCAACGAGTTTTGTCGCAGATTACGGATGTATATATATACAGAATGTTTATATTCCCGAAACAAAGCCATACAACCAAGTTTATATAACACTGTGAAAACAATATGCAAAATTATTTTGCAGAAAAGATGTTTGCGCATTATATATAGCTTGTTTTCCGATTAAACTGTTCAAAATATTTTTAGGGAAAAAGGTAAATAAGAAATATCTAGCTTTATTAGGAATAATATGGAGTATTTTAAAAATAAGGTGTCTGATCGTCCAAATGTTCATAGCAGATATAGACATAACTTATGTTTACCAATGATCAATAACAATATGTAGGTATTACAAAAGTGCATTTGTTACAGGAATAAAAGTTTTTAATCATCTACGTACCCTTAGAACTGAAAGGATTAAACTCCAAATTGTTTAAAATCAAATTAAAAACCTTGTTGATGGGAAAAGCCTTCTATAATTTAACAGAATATTTTGACTCATATTTCACGTAATGTTTAGACTTTTCATAATTTGAATTGTTAATGTTAATTTAAGTAAATTGCAATACCTGAAATGGGTAATTAAGTTTATAAGCCACCTAAATTATAACTAGAATAAGATCTTTATGTACACTTAATATGCAATAAATATAAGGTCCTTACCTATGAAATTGACGTTTTTTTCTCATTTATTAAAAGGTGTAAAAGTTCTAAAAGTCAGTACCGGTTGTTAATATTATTACTACTTTTATACTGATAATTGAAGCAATTCGTGAAAAATTATTCCCTAACCATTCCAAAATATCAAAAATGCACAACGTTAATATTCAAGTTTTCACTTCTGCCGTCACTCCCGGAGTGCAACCCGTCGTTTTTTTCTTTAGAGAGTCTGCCAATTGCCTCAAGCGGCATTTTCAGCTTCACCGGATTTTTTTAGGGGCGCCGAGAAACTTAAGAGGTTCCTTAAGTCGTGTAAAACGAAAAACCGTTTTCTACAGGGAACAGCATAGTGTGTGCCTCAGTTCCCTACTAGATTCTCCGAGAGGGTTAGGATCAGCCACCTCCAACGGCCGGACTGGCGAGAGGTGGCTAAGGACCGAGCAGAGTGCCGAAATCTCGTGTCGGAGGCCAAGATCCACTTCGGGTCCCTGAGCCAGAGCAGTAGTAGGTGCCAACTCGCTCGTACTCGCCACTTTCACACATGCCAGTTGACGAATAAGTAGTAAGTTAGGATCAGATCGGGAGTGGAAAAACCAGATTGACCGGGTCGTGGGGGATCATTTACTGGTACTTGTAACTAACGCATGTGAAAGCGCATTTTACCCGAAATCCCCAACTAGTGAGGAACTGGCTATCTTATCTCTAACTGGTGGACCGCAACAATGCTACTAACATTACAGATATTAATATAAGATGACGGTAGCAGCCAGGCAAACTTAAGACGAGACGCACCGCTAAACAATAAATCTCATACGTTTTGATACGAGCGTTTGCGCCCCGTACCATAAGAAAAACTGTTTCTTTTCCTTCAAATTAAAACTACAAATTATTCAAAAAAAATGAACTACAATTTTGAAGTGTGTGTTAAGACTAATCTGCTAAGAAAATTTAGATGCTTAAATCAGTCTGGTTAGCCTGTAAAATGTGAATCTATGTTTTAAAAGAGGTTACTTTGATATTTTTTTCTCTGTTATAAAAGTTGAAAAATCATGTTTCTGCAACTAACAAAATGAAGTCAATTAAATGAAAAATCATGTCATCAAATATCACTGTCATGTGTTTTGTAATTGTTGGGAAAAATCAAAATCCCCGCCACGTAAATTACCAATGCGTCGTCTTAAAGCAAGCCCTACCAGCGGGGGTATAAACATGTACACAGGACCAGAGGGGGTTGGTGACGAACATGTACCTCCTGCTGGGAATCGAACCCGGGACCTCCGGTAGACCACCATCTACCGCAATCTCATAATATGTTAACATATAACACATATATATGAACCCCCGTATTTATAAACGAGTTAAAGGTCATACTGAAGCAAAGTAGTTTCTTAAGTAAAGTTTTATATTCTTTAGGTAACCGATGACGTTATAAACGTCACAAGACTAGAATTCTTAGCCAAGCACTAGTCACCAATATCTTTACTCAAGCAATCTAGTTAGATTTCTCAAAGAATTCATAGTGACAAGCTTGTGACAAGCTAGTTTTGATGTTATATTCCGTGTGAAAGTTTGTGTTTTGTCAAAAATAATATAAAATTTATGATTTTGATAATAACTATAATGTTTTTATTTAATTCATTAAGAAAACTTCTATTCTAATATAAACGTTACTTATTTATAAAATGAAATTAGATCTTAGTGACATTTCTAAGAACAAAATAATTGCTAAGTAATGGCTATAAATACGGGTGTTAGATAAAATGATGGTAGAGCCCTACCAACGCTGGGAATCGAACCTTTGACCTCTTGATGTGACCAGTGGTCTTAACATACCACAGAGACGTTTCTAATAACACAGTATCACCAACAGGAGTTTCCCAAGCAGCTTCCATTATTAGCTGCTCGAACTTCGACAGTAGCTATGCGCTAATAAGCCATTATAATGCAAATGAGTACAGTCAGCGCACGTAATAACTGAGCTACTGTTTTACATAAAAGAAAGGGAGCGTTCCCAGAATCGGCCAATGAAAGGAGGCCGTGTCAAAACAATGTCTATGTCCTAGGATATGGTAAGGATGGCGATCCAGTACTATGTTTGAAGATATAGGTACTTTTAAAGCTTATGAATTTTAAGTTCATTTTGCAACGAGTTTTGTCGCAGATTACGGATGTATATATATACAGAATGTTTATATTCCCGAAACAAAGCCATACAACCAAGTTTATACAACACTGTGAAAACAATATGCAAAATTATTTTGCAGAAAAGATGTTTGCGCATTATATATAGCTTGTTTTCCGATTAAACTGTTCAAAATATTTTTAGGGAAAAAGGTAAATAAGAAATATCTAGCTTTATTAGGAATAATATGGAGTATTTTAAAAATAAGGTGTCTGATCGTCCAAATGTTCATAGCAGATATAGACATAACTTATGTTTACCAATGAACAATAACAATATGTAGGTATTACAAAAGTGCATTTGTTACAGGAATAAAAGTTTTTAATCATCTACGTACCCTTAGAACTGAAAGGATTAAACTCCAAATTGTTTAAAATCAAATTAAAAACCTTGTTGATGGGAAAAGCCTTCTATAATTTAACAGAATATTTTGACTCATATTTCACGTAATGTTTAGACTTTTCATAATTTGAATTGTTAATGTTAATTTAAGTAAATTGCAATACCTGAAATGGGTAATTAAGTTTATAAGCCACCTAAATTATAACTAGAATAAGATCTTTATGTACACTTAATATGCAATAAATATAAGGTCCTTACCTATGAAATTGACGTTTTTTTCTCATTTATTAAAAGGTGTAAAAGTTCTAAAAGTCAGTACCGGTTGTTAATATTATTACTACTTTTATACTGATAATTGAAGCAATTCGTGCAAAATTATTCCCTAACCATTCCAAAATATCAAAAATGCACAACGTTAATATTCAAGTTTTCACTTCTGCCGGCACTCCCGGAGTGCAACCCGTCGTTTTTTTCTTTAGAGAGTCTGCCAATTGCCTCAAGCGGCATTTTCAGCTTCACCGGATTTTTTTAGGGGCGCCGAGAAACTTAAAAGGTTCCTTAAGTCGTGTAAAACGAAAAACCGTTTTCTACAGGGAACAGCATAGTGTGTGCCTCAGTTCCCTACTAGATTCTCCGAGAGGGTTAGGATCAGCCACCTCCAACGGCCGGACTGGCGAGAGGTGGCTAAGGACCGAGCAGAGTGCCGAAATCTCGTGTCGGAGGCCAAGATCCACTTCGGGTCCCTGAGCCAGAGCAGTAGTAGGTGCCAACTCGCTCGTACTCGCCACTTTCACACATGCCAGTTGACGAATAAGTAGTAAGTTAGGATCAGATCGGGAGTGGAAAAACCAGATTGACCGGGTCGTGGGGGATCATTTACTGGTACTTGTAACTAACGCATGTCAAAGCGCATTTTACCCGAAATCCCCAACTAGTGAGGAACTGGCTACCTTATCTCTAACTGGTGGACCGCAACAATGCTACTAACATTACAGATATTAATATAAGATGACGGTAGCAGCCAGGCAAACTTAAGACGAGACGCACCGCTAAACAATAAATCTCATACGTTTTGATACGAGCGTTTGCGCCCCGTACCATAAGAAAAACTGTTTCTTTTCCTTCAAATTAAAACTACAAATTATTCAAAAAAAATGAACTACAATTTTGAAGTGTGTGTTAAGACTAATCTGCTAAGAAAATTTAGATGCTTAAATCAGTCTGGTTAGCCTGTAAAATGTGAATCTATGTTTTAAAAGAGGTTACTTTGATATTTTTTTCTCTGTTATAAAAGTTGAAAAATCATGTTTCTGCAACTAACAAAATGAAGTCAATTAAATGAAAAATCATGTCATCAAATATCACTTTCATATGTTTTGTAATTGTTGGGAAAAATCAAAATCCCCGCCACGTAAATTACCAATGCGTCGTCTTAAAGCAAGCCCTACCAGCGGGGGTATAAACATGTACACAGGACCAGAGGGGGTTGGTGACGAACATGTACCTCCTGCTGGGAATCGAACCCGGGACCTCCGGTAGACCACCATCTACCGCAATCTCATAATATGTTAACAGATAACACATATATATTAACCCCCGTATTTATAAACGAGTTAAAGGTCATACTGAAGCAAAGTAGTTTCTTAAGTAAAATTTTATATTCTTTAGGTAACCGATGACGTTATAAACGTCACAAGGCTAGAATTCTTAGCCAAGCACTAGTCACCAATATCTTTACTCAAGCAATCTAGTTAGATTTCTCAAAGAATTCATAGTGACAAGCTTGTGACAAGCTAGTTTTGATGTTATATTCCGTGTGAAAGTTTGTGTTTTGTCAAAAATAATATAAAATTTATGATTTTGATAATAACTATAATGTTTTTATTTAATTCATTAAGAAAACTTCTATTCTAATATAAACGTTACTTATTTATAAAATGAAATTAGATCTTAGTGACATTTCTAAGAACAAAATAATTGCTAAGTAATGGCTATAAATACGGGTGTTAGATAAAATGATGGTAGAGCCCTACCAACGCTGGGAATCGAACCTTTGACCTCTTGATGTGACCAGTGGTCTTAACATACCACAGAGACGTTTCTAATAACACAGTATCACCAACAGGAGTTTCCCAAGCAGCTTCCATTATTAGCTGCTCGAACTTCGACAGTAGCTATGCGCTAATAAGCCATTATAATGCTAATGAGTACAGTCAGCGCACGTAATAACTGAGCTACTGTTTTACATAAAAGAAAGGGAGCGTTCCCAGAATCGGCCAATGAAAGGTGGCCGTGTCAAAACAATGTCTATGTCCTAGGATATGGTAAGGATGGCGATCCAGTACTATGTTTGAAGATATAGGTACTTTTAAAGCTTATGAATTTTAAGTCCATTTTGCAACGAGTTTTGTCGCAGATTACGGATGTATATATATACAGAATGTTTATATTCCCGAAACAAAGCCATACAACCAAGTTTATATAACACTGTGAAAACAATATGCAAAATTATTTTGCAGAAAAGATGTTTGCGCATTATATATAGCTTGTTTTCCGATTAAACTGTTCAAAATATTTTTAGGGAAAAAGGTAAATAAGAAATATCTAGCTTTATTAGGAATAATATGGAGTATTTTAAAAATAAGGTGTCTGATCGTCCAAATGTTCATAGCAGATATAGACATAACTTATGTTTACCAATGATCAATAACAATATGTAGGTATTACAAAAGTGCATTTGTTACAGGAATAAAAGTTTTTAATCATCTACGTACCCTTAGAACTGAAAGGATTAAACTCCAAATTGTTTAAAATCAAATTAAAAACCTTGTTGATGGGAAAAGCCTTCTATAATTTAACAGAATATTTTGACTCATATTTCACGTAATGTTTAGACTTTTCATAATTTGAATTGTTAATGTTAATTTAAGTAAATTGCAATACCTGAAATGGGTAATTAAGTTTATAAGCCACCTAAATTATAACTAGAATAAGATCTTTATGTACACTTAATATGCAATAAATATAAGGTCCTTACCTATGAAATTGACGTTTTTTTCTCATTTATTAAAAGGTGTAAAAGTTCTAAAAGTCAATACCGGTTGTTAATATTATTATACACCATTAATTAGGACTATGTTGGCTTCAGTAATAACAATGATTATTAATTTTGTGTCTTTATCGCCCAATTTTTTTTTTATATTGACTACTTTTTATCTTTTTGTTTCATTGTAGCTTTGAAGGGACTAGATTTTTTTTCTTTTTGATGTCTGCTATATTTAGCTAGTGAAACAAACACACTACTCTACAATTTTTATAGTGTTAAAATAAATAGATGCTAAGAAAATTTAAAAAAACGTTAGTATGAAATATAAAATTTTATAAAAAATCTTTATACAAAACGTCAATTTCATAGGTAAGGACCTAATATATTCTATTCTATCGTATCTATATTTACGTAAATATACTTTCCATAAAAAAAACTCATTTAATACCTTTTTTTTGTTCATTGCTGCAATGTTTCGACTTCTGTTTATGTTTGACCATAAGGTTGACGACCAGGAACAACGTATCAGCTTGACCTAGGGTTGTCACTTTACAGTTTTACTTAGTTACAAAGAACTTCAATATCTCGAAAACGTGGTGCTTTTCAGTGATGTCCATTATTTTCCGGGGTTCTATGAACAGTACCCTATCTACTATATTCGGGAGTATACAAGTATTATCAAACAACCTATATATCCTATATACACGAAGACTTTTTATAGGTGATCAGAACCTACTGATTCCGACTATAGCCATTGCAATAATAATAAAATTTACATGTCTGCGTTGAATTTTTTATTTTTTTGTATGGGAATTAAAATTAATAACCATGAATATTAAAATTATCGTCATCCTACTCCTCCTTGTTACAAATAAAACCTTTTCATAAGTACAGTACTTAAAACGATGATAACAAACCTCATTGAAGATTTAAAGTTTTTCATGTTAGTAGTAAACTGTCAAATGGCAGACAACGTAAAAAAAATCACTTCAATCTTCACTTCATAAAAATGTAGGAAGACCATACATTCTAATTAATTTTGGTTACCTAATTAAAAATACAAAATTAAATTTATAAAAAAAGGAAACATGTAACTACTATTATTATTGCAATGGGTATCATCTACTTAGTCGGAATCAGTAGGTCCTGATCACCGATAAAAAGTCTTCGTGTAAACATTTTATATGCGACGATTTGACCGGGTTCACGGGCTATATGAAATGTAAGTTGCTACGTAGTTTGCGTTATATCTTGTTGACAACAATGTTTAAAGACATTTTGATAAAAGTCACAAAATTTTAACTTAATTGAATAAAAGCACACGCTTCTTATTTTTATTAAGAAACTTGACACGGATTTACATATCTCAAATGCGTTATCAGCACCTTCTTTGAATTATTGTTTTGTTAGCAATTAAAGATATAACAGACGTATAGGAAGTCACGTATATTTCTCGAAAAAAACAAACCAATTTTCACTATATTTTCTAAACCTTCCTTTCGTTACCAAAATTGTTTGTACTCTTTTCTTTTTTATACACTTTTAAACTGTCGCGTTCCATTTCAATCAGAGGTTTATCTCTCTCTCTTCTTGTGCCTCTTCAAGATTAAAGGTTAGCCGTTAGATTCATGAATTCTTCTTTGTTTAAAGCCAGACGGAACAGCTGCTCGACAGAGGTCCCGCTGCCACGACTTCTTCCTTCGTCCAACGCGTCTCCTCCCTTCCACCTTACTTATCATAATAGTTCGAAGCAACATGTATTTGTCGGGCGTGAGTACATGGCCGATATATTGTACCTTGCTCTTTTAATAATGGTTGGTATAATTTTCGGAGGCATATGAACACGCTGAAGTACGGTTTCGTCTGTGACCTTCTGTGTCCAACTAATACACAGTATGCGACGGTAGCACCACATTTCGAATGCCTGCATGCGTCTCGTAGTGTCCTCTTTGAAGGTCCATGCTTCGCAACCGTACATGATCAAAAGTTTATCATCATCATCAACATCAGCCTATACTAGTCCACTGCTGGACATAGGCCTCTCCAAGTGCACGCCACCGAGCACGATCCGCGGCTACTCTCATCCAGCTCTTGCCAGCCAACTTGCGAAGATCGTCGCTCCACCTAGTCTGAGAGCGTCCTACACTACTTTTGCTGATACGCGTTCTCCACTCGAGAACTCGTTTACCCCAACGACAATGGTTCTGCGGCTAATATGACCGGCCCACTGCCACTTCAGCTTGCTGATCCGATGGGTTATGTCGATTACTTTCGTTTTCTATCGATTAACCTCATTCCGAAGTCGATCATTCAGAGAAACTCCGAGCATAGCCCTTTCCATAGCTCGCTAAGCGACTTTAAATTTGCGAACCAGCCCAACTGTGAGTATCCATGTTTCGGCTTCGTATGTCATGACGGGTAGGACGCATTGACTGAAGACTTTCGTTTTTAGACTTTGTGGAATAGGCGACGCAAAGACCCGACGTAATTTCCCATATGCAAAAGTTTATAATGGGGATTAATTATAACTACTTTGTACAGATAGCATGAACATAGCTTCATAACCTATAGCTCAATAGGGTATTTGACTACAATGAAAATATTGATCAAACTGTTGTTAACTTAACAGTAAACATGTTTTTAAACTAATTTAGCCAGCACATAATTTTAAAATAAGTATGATTTTTATAAAAATAAAGAAATTCACAACGAATTATTTAAATTGCAAATATATTATGCTATAATGAACCATTCGACATATTTTTCTAAAACCTTTCAATTATGAGTAAAAAAATGAGACTATATCTAAATTCATAAAGAGTCGTCTGTACAAAAGGAAAGGTAATATAGCTTTTGCGACCGGAGTTGCTAATTATTAGCAACAACGTTCGCAAAAACTATCTAAATATAGTATAGCTTTCAGTGTCCTCAACTATTTCCTCTGCAAAATCCCATGAGAGTATACATACAATGGTGCGGTCATTTCGCGAACTTCCCAACGCGCCCTCCTCACCGCCGCGTCGCTGGGAAAGTATGAAACCGTGCAATTACAATAGTGACCGGCAATTATATAGTTACCATACCCACATAACAACTGAGATTATTAATCTAACTGCTTTTTAATAGTTTGCTGGTATGATGTAAGAGCTCATTAACCAATTTTAATTGAATTCTTTTGTTTGACGTCCAATTTGGCGGATTTAAATATCCCTTGATTGTTTTTGAATTATATTTTGAGTTTTTTTTACTGTGCTATAAAAACTCTATCGGTGGCAAAGATCTCGGTTTGATATCCGGTGGTCCCGGGTTCAGTTCCCAGGTCGGCAAACTGTGTGTGGGCAACTTTTTGATGCATAGCTCGGATATTTTGATCACTAACCCGTATTGGTGATTAAGTCATACCAAACAATTGTAGCGGTGACTTTGATAATTGTTCTTGGTCGTCAACCTCATTCAAACGAAACCGAAGTAAAATATGAAAGGGTTTATATTTTTTTATGATTATTTGCGTTCTAGCGGCCGCTTGCGGTTTTACCCGCGTGGTTCCCGTTCCCGTGGGAATATTGGGATAAAAAGTATTCTATGTGTTAATCCAGGTTATAAACTATCTGTATGTTGAATTTGATCCAAATCCATTCATTAGTTTTTACGTGAAAGAGTAACAAACATCCATCTATACTTACAAACTTTCGCGTTTATTAGTAGGATAATTTTACGCAAATATTGTTGCGAACAAATTACAATTTGAAAAAAGACAGTGTTAAAAAAAACTAAGAGCGGGATTCGAACCCGCACCCCATGACATGCCGGGTCAGGTGCACTGCAAACTATGCTATCGTGGCATGTCATGGGGTGCGGGTTCGAATCCCGTCCGTGGATTTTTTTTTTCAACACTGTCTTTTTTCAAACTATATTTTTTTTATATAAAGTAAATTAATTTTTTTGTATGGAAAATTAAATCTTCTTATAAATGATTTTGCGTACTATCACGGTGTTCTTAAGACATGGTTGCATGACTATGTTTTAGAAAAACGTATTACCTCTTTTGAGTTACAGCAGAATATCAGTGCTTTTAGTGTTTTGTGTATAAGCAGTCACTGAGCTATCGCCCTCTTGTGCTTCAGCAGCACACTGTGTCATATTTTATATTTTTTAATTTGACGACCTCGATATTGTGTCGGGTCTGGGTGATTTAGCTACTTACCTTGGGATCTGAAGATGTGATGTTTATATTTATTTACTTCAAAATTGTAATTTTCTTTATTTTTGTTTTGTGTGTGGTGTATCTCTTATTACTAAACACCCTGTATGTTGTGCCTCTGCCACTGGTTTATCTCTCTATCCCGCAGATATGCGAGCTGACATTTGACACTCCCGAATGGAATTCCGGAACCCGCCCCCCCCCCCCAGCTCCGTATAATTTGCGCCAGAAAATAATTAAAGTTTAAATTTAGTCACACTGCTATGTCTATGTTTTGCGTGATTACAAAGACTTTTTTTGATTGTTAAAATGATTGGAGAGCAACGGTTACAGTTGAATCGTCTCTGTGGTCTAGTGAATATACTATATGTTAAGATTTTTGCATTTGTGACCCGTAAAATATAGCAAAATTTTTTTTGTCAGCTTAGAACAAAGATTTTGACTTGTTGCTCTTTGGGTGATCTTGAGGCTTCTGGCTTCTGGCTTCTGGTTGATGGAGAGTCCTTTTCAGTCAAGAAGCTTCAAAACCATCTTCCAGTGCAGCAGTGAACAGTTTCGAAGATATTACATCTCCCTGTCTCGCTCCTCGCTGCAACTGAATAGGCTCCGAGCTCTGGTCCTGAAGACGGACGGACATATTGGCGTTTTCATGCAAACACTTCAACATTTCGATGTACTGATTGTCAATTTGGCACCGCTGAATTGATTGTAGCGACCCTTCTTTCAATCGAATCTAAGGCTTTATTCCACAATAGATAAACAAAGACGCTGGTTATATTCTCTAGCTTTGGACTTGACTTGTTTTGTAAATGGCCTTCACCAATTTCGAAAAGTTTTCGCTCGCAGTGCGCCGGACCAAACCATTTTTCTCATTGTCGTAACTTTTAAAATATTGGTCCAAATTACGTACTGTTTATCTAAATTAAATATCAGAGGCGATAAAAGTATTTATTTTAATAAGAATCAGTTAGTTACTACATTATGTACCCATAGATTCAGTATCAAATTTTAATGTGTTTGGCTAACTGTTTTGGCAATAATGGCTTACATATAAAAGATAGATATATGCCGTCGCAGACTTTTTTGTAGGAAAATTAAGGATACACATTTCACTACAGTCATATTCGTATAACTCGTACGGTTTCTGCTGCTTACGCTAAGACAGCTCAAAAATGGCAGTTTTTTTGCTTGTACCTCTTAATAATAACAAAATATCCTTATAAATTATAGCCTATATGTTATGGTCACCCTAGGGCTGGCTATTGAACTATGTTTGTCAAACCAAGATTTTTTAGTTATAGATTAGAATATAATTTAGTATTTATATGTATACAGGAAATATGGAACCCGATAGAGTAAAGCCCTCATGAAATGGCTGCCAAGGGCTAAAAAGCTGCAGACCACCTGCTAGATGGGCCAGGGATATAGAGCTGGTCGCTGGAACCACCTGGATGCGATCAGCTCTAAACAGAAGGGAATGGCGTAACATGAATAATAATAAAATATCCTTATAAATTACAGCCTAAATGTTATTCTGGAGTATGAACTATATTATTGTAAAGTTTCATCAAAATCCATTCAATAGTTTTTGCGTGAAAGAGTAACAAACATCCATCCTCACAAACTTTCGCATTTATAATATTAGTAGGGATTAAGTCTTGCCCACTGCAGGGCAAAGGCTTCCCTACCCTTTTTCCATTTTGTTTATCTTAAGAAACATAAGTGACTAATCTTTTAGATGGGAATTGGGAGTCAAGGTCGTCCCGCCATCTCCTTTTTGGTCTGCCGCGACATCGTTTTCGGTTTTGTGACTCATTTGGGACCCATTCGGTAGTTACCTTGGCACACCGTTCCTCCGACATGCGACAGACATGTCCTGCCCATTCCCACTTTTGCATGGCAGTGTTTTTTTGTGAGACATCAGCAATTTAAACAAAATTGGCGAAATTAAAAAAATACATAAAAAAAGATATCTCAAAATGTTTTATAGAAGGTGTGGTCACAACAGTTATGCTACCGTGTAGTACAATGAAGCTAGGATAATGCCTCGCTTTCTTAAAGCTAGACTGCACCAAATTTCTAGATAAATTCTGCAAGACACATGGCACACAGTAAACACAGTGACTAATGCTCGTCGCTTAACGCAGTTAAGAATTTGTTACTTAGTAAAGCACCAAATGTTGGATATAAACATATCAAACATAATAAATGTACAATAACAGTTTATAAATAGATACTGTTCGAACAGTCACTGCACTCCTAATTCTTGTAGGATAGGATAATTCTTGTAGGATAGATAGGATTAATACTTACAATTTTACCACGCCACTCAGCCCAACTGCGAGTGACGTGGGAGCATTATGCTGAGACAGGGTCCTTATTGGCCTCATACAATGTGGTTTTTTTGTCTCTATTTTATTTGTCTTTGTTTGTATATGTATGTTTTTTCTTTTTTGATTGTAATTAATTTGTTTGTGTCATCATCATCATCTCAGCCAAAAGACGTCCACTGCTGGACAAAGGCCTCCCCCAAGATGGGGGGTATTTGCCATAATCGCCACGCTTGGCAGGCGGGTTGGCGATCGCAGTAGGTTGAAAGTAACCTCAGAGAGATGCTGCTGCCCATCCTCTGGAATGGTCCCTTAGTCGCCTTTTACGACACCCACGGGTTGAGATGGGGTGGTGCAATTCTTTATCCCCGGCACCACACAGGGAATTTGTTTGTGTGTGTCAATAAAAATATTTCTATTTCTATTTCTATAATTTTTATTTTTTATTTCGCAAGTAGATTAACATACATTTACCTATGTGTATGTATGCAACGTGTAACAGAAAGGTGTGGTCAAAATGAAAGATCCAAAGTGTATCAGATTTAGATCTTTTATGTGTTGTTACTAAGACATAATTAGTAACTTTAATTTCTCATGCAATTATGAATAAAATATTTATTTAAGTGAAGTAATATGCGTTAGACGTGCATAAGCAAACAGCAGTTGTCATAAATGTATGTACACAGAGGTTACTGAGCCACTAGGGCTGTGACTTGTTTGTTTATATATTTTTAATACAGTACATAGTAGCTGTAATTTACGTTATTTATTAACTACTTCAACTTAAATTTAAAAGTGACCAATAATGGAATTATTTATAATTATTATTATGTATATTTGAAGACCTCATGGGTCGAGTGGTTTGTACACCGGTTTTCATGGTGTCGCCATCTCTGAGGTCCCGGGTTCGCTCCCCGGTCGGGTCAATTTAGAAATTATTGTTTTTCTAAATTGTCTCGGGTCTGGGTGTTTTCTTTGTATAATAAGTATGTATTTAAGTATTTTAAATATGTTTTTACGTTGTCTAGTAACCATTTAATGAGTTTCATAACGAAGCTTCTCTTGGGCTTGATAATATTGTATTATTAGGTCCTTACCTATGAAATTGACGTTTTGTATGATAATTTTTTATAAAATTATATTTTCCATACAAACGTTTTTTTAATTTTCTTAGCATCTATTTATGTAAACACTATAAAAATTGTAGAGTAGTATGTTTGTTTCACTAGCTAAATATAGCAGACATTAAAAATAAAAAAGTCCCTTCAAAGCTACAATGAAACAAAAAGACAATTCCGCGTACATAAAAAATAGTCAATTTAAAAAAAAATTGGACGATAAGGACACAAAATTAATAATCATTGTTATTACTGAAGTCTAAGTAACATAGTCGTAATTAAAGGTGTATAATAATATTAACAACCGGTATTGACTTTTAAAACTTTTAGACCCTATAATAAGTGAGAAAAAACGTCAATTTCATAGGTAGATAAGAACCTAATACTAAAACACCTCTCAACACAAATTCCCTCCGTAACTACATTATTTTGTTATTCAAACGATAAAACTTTACAAATTATACGAGCAGTTACCTCGTGGGTACCTAATCGATTGGAGCGAACAAATAAACGATTCCAGACTTTTATTGACTTCCTAATAATAAAAAGGTCCGACTTCTCGCTGTTTTATCGCCGATAAATATCTAATAAATCAATCAGTGCCTGTGATTGTGAACTTCCGCAATAATTCAGATTTTATGGTCACCCTAGGGCTGGCTATTGAACTATGCTTGTCAAACCGAGATTGTTTAGTTATAGATTAGAATATAATTTAGTCTTTTTAGACAGGAAACATGGAAAAGAGTAAAGCCCTCATGGAATGGCTGCCGAGGACTGGCAATCTGAGCGCTGGCAGACCACCTCCAAGATGGGCCAGAGATATAGAGCTGGTCAGCTGATCAGCTCAAACCAGAAGAGAATGGCGTAACATGAGGGAGGCCCGGCAGTGGGGAGATACGGGTTGAAAACGATGAAGAAGGGACCCGGTTCAAATTTTCAATAAAGTCCTTGGTAACTCCTTGGTAATCTCCTTAGTTGCCATCTTTGAGAGTAAAAATTTCGATCCATTTTTAAATAATACGACAAAATTAATTTTCATAGTATTTTATTCGACCGCTTGACGTGACAGAATTGGATTTTCATACAACTTTACCGCCCACTTTTTGCGTGTATTTTACAAACACAGAGTATTCGTAAAAAAAATTGTCAAAATAATTAACCGTCTAGTGGTTAACCACCGGTTTAGTCCCAGAGGTCTCAAATTTGATTCCCAGCGGCGATTTCCCGTAACATAAAAAACAAGAAACTTCTCTTCTCCTTCTTACTTCTCTTAAACTAAGTGCATCAGTGCTGGTCTCACCGTAGAGTACCGGATTTGATATTCGGCGATGCTACATAAATGTTCATTACCGGTTTGGTTGTTAATGGGGGTTGTTATAAGTACATCTAGCTAGGGCTACCTGTCACCATCTTATATCTATAAATTTTATAAATATTTAATTTAGCTTCAGTGCAGCAATTAGCACTTGTAAATAAAAAAAATGTACTATAGCGTTGTGTTATCAAATTTGTAGTAATTCATCGGCAAAGATGAATCTGCATAGCCATCGGTTGCAATAACCGTTGGATAGATGGCGCACTGTACCGCTATTAGCACTCAAAAAATTAAAAAAGCAGTGACAAAATTCAGCGCTTAAGGTACGTCAGCCTTACCGGTAGCATAGCGGTCAGTGCCAGGTTCGGTCCTGGCTGGGTCGGGTAGGCGTTTAATTTTTTCACTTTATTTTATAAATTTTACAAATATTTAATAACAATGTCAGTAGCATTTTGTTTCAAGATAGTTGTTCCAGTGCCGTTGTTCCTCAGTGATTAGTTGATTGAAGGTAGACGCTCACTCCACCTGAAATCCTCTAGCATTAAGGCACTGGCTATCTTATCTCTAGCTGTCGGAAACCAACAATGCTACAAACATTGATGTTATAACGACATATATGCGATAGTGGTAGCTAGCCAGGCAAGCAAACAAGCCCTACCATCAACCAAAACATGTAGCTGCTGGGAATCGAACCCCGGACCTCTGGGTATAAACCGGTGGTCTAACCACTAGACCACAGAGGCGATAAAAATACAACACATTAATAAAATACAGATGTTACTTAATTTAAGTTAAATATTTCACCAAAGTATATACCTATATACCCTTCTCAACGCGAAGTTTTCATAAATAAATATTTACATTAAGACTTTTTTTTTAAATTGAATAGGGTATTTGACTACAATGAAAATATTGATCAAACTGTTGTTAACTTAATAGTTAACATGTTTTTAAACTAATTTAGCCAGCACAAAATTTTAAAATGAGTATGATTTTTATAAAAAATCATTAATTACATGATAAAATTTTTATGATTGACCAATTGATCAAAAACGCACGGGATGACGCTGAATCTGGCGTGACGTCACCAGCTTGTTTACAGTAAATGTCAATCAAAGTTTTACTTGTGCTTACAAGCAGGTGACGTCACGACATCACGTGACCTGCATTCAGCGTTTTGGCGGCTGTTTTAAATTTGATTTTTAATGGCGATTTTCATGAAAAATAGAGAAATTCATAACGAATTAATCAAATTGCAAATATATTATGCTATAATGAACCATTAGACATAATTTTCTAAAACCTGTCAAATACCCCATTATTCGCACTACTGCGGACAGCCCTTAAAGCATTTCTATGCATGCTACAAAGCAATTTGTTTACTTTGGTCGCGAAAAGGTATTGCATTAAGTAGTTAAGTACCTCTGTTTTAATGGCCTCACACACATTCAGTCCGATATTCGAATAGGTCCAGCGTATTTGTAACTGATGTTTAGCTTTAAGATCTATTTTACCTACACCAAGAATAGCTAATAAAAATTTGAATTTGAAAAATTTGAATTTGAATTGGTATGTTTTGGATTTTATACATAACTACATAGGTGATAGCCGTTGCCTGTATATCCTATTTCCTGACGTCAGGTCATAAAGTAAACTCAAAATTCAAAATTCAATATCATTTATTCAGTTTAGGCTACAAGTAGCTCTTGTGAATGTCATTATGCCATCGGTTCGTAAGTCTGCCCTGGGCGGGAGACCTTGTAGGTACTGAGAAGAACCGGCAAGAAACTCAGCAAGTGTCCAGCTCTTTTCTCCCTTACAGCGTCAAAAATATTGGAAAATGCCCTATCATAGCAGGACACTTTCCATTACAAATAAACACACAAAATATAAAAGACAACCACAACATGTAAAAAACAAAATAAAAAATCTAAGTCAATAAAACATCAGGTAGACGTTTCAATTTCCACAATGTCATACAGTACCACTACAGTACTCTAGTAAAAGTCGAAAATTGTTTAAGAAAAACAAAGTCAAACTATAGTGAATAATACTAAAAATAAGATAAATATGCATGAGCTGACCAGCCTCCAGGTGTCAGACAACCTTGCTCAAGCACAAGGGACCATCAGCGTCAGGTCATAACGCCAGATCAGGACGCGGCGAAGCGCATTCTTCGTCCGGAACTCTTATGGCGGCTACAGACTCACGCCGAGAAGCCCCGAGAACACCCGAGAAGCGTGAATGAAGATAGTGTCTCGCCTTCTCGTTCTCGGGCTCGCCTGTTCTCCAGTCGGTGTCGGTATTTTGGCACGAATCAAAGGGTTTCTCGGGCGAGAAAAGAGAACGGTATCACATTCTTGTTCGGTCTCAATGCGACCGTGGCATTGATTGTGTGTTGTTGTGTCTGTGGTCGCCAAGCAGTACACCAAAAGTATAAAATGTGGAATAATGAATTAGAGTATTTATTATATATTATATTTACATTACTACAATACCTATATACAGAAATAAAAAATATATAACTAAGTACTAGAACAATGAACCTATAACTAAAAATCTTAAAATAAATTAAATAATTTAATTCTTAATTCAATTGTAGCGATGACTTGATTTCAATGATGGAGGCCTTTGCCCAGCGGTGGGACAATTATAGGCTGTTTACTTAACTTAACTTAATTCTTAATTAGAGTTAAAGTTCATAGAACATTTTCATTCAGAGCCTATTATATGGTATTAACCAATGCCGCTGCACTGTCGTTGACGTCCATTCCGGATGACGATCGAGAATGCGAATGAGAAGGTCGCATGAGTGTAGATGCCTTCTCGGTTCTCGCGCAATTTCTCGGCAAGACTTCTCGGCGAGACTTCTCGCGTGAGTCTGTAGCCGCTATCACGACTAGTGTCTCGAGCGAGTTGCCCCGTGGACACGTATATAGACCTAACATCCAAATAGGTAACCGGAGCTTTATAAACATTAAAGTGGATCTATTATATATATTCTAAAACATAATGAGGATATAAGAAAACGCGTATCATGTCATGTATGTAGGTTAAGTGATATTAAATTAAAAACGGAACAGAAATAAAATTACTTCATAAATAATACAAAGAGAAGTATTATTAACGATAATACTTGTCGAAACTATCAAAGAAGACAATATTCCTGTAAGCATTCACTGAAAATCCAAATATATTCCCGTGATTGGTACACGTATATGGCCCGAAATGCAATGTAGAGCTATCAATCATAATAGACATGTCAATTCGTTTATTACTTTTTTATTTTATTTCGCAATACTGGTACACCATTTTACTGGTACTTAGTTATGATAAGACCAAACTAAAGAAGCACGCTTCACCCAATATCCTTAACTAATGAGAAGCTAAAGGGTCAAGATCCCCAGCGGCGAGTACGTAATTGAACTCGGTCTAATTGGTAGTGGCTAGCTAGCTACCACTATCTTATCTAAATATGACACCATGAATCAATGGTAATAAAGTAACGTTGTGTTCCTACAGGTAGAGATAAGATAGCTAGTTTTAAGTAATTGAAGATTCCGGGTGAAGTACACTTATCATCACCTAACGCTGGTGAGATAAAGGCCAAAATGCTTACCCATGAGGAATAGAATAATGAGCATATTTTTTATTTATTTGTATAAAGGTGAACTTGCTGGCTTACAGTATACACCAACACGCCAGCAAGCTAAATACAATAGCATTACCCACCACCAAAATAATAAAAAAAATTAAAAAACTAAAATCAACTAATTAACAATTACCAAAAATCATTAGGGCAAGATAAATTATATCAAACGTATGAAATGTCATAAATCATAATACGTTGTCCAAAAATTTCATGTCAAAATAAAATATAAAAATGCCAAAACTAATTCTCATACAAAATGTCAAAATGTACCTATGGAAGATAACTACTGCAACACAAATTACAAATATACAATGTCAAATAATACATAAAAAGTGCATAATAAAAAATAGCAAATATCAATTGTATCATACGTCAATACTTTTACATCATTAAAATTTTTACGGTCCTTTAAAAACAAAGTATTAGACGGGGTTTGACGCAAACTGTTAGTATTAAGTAAGTACCTATATATCTTTCATCATCATCAGCTCATTTTATGTCCCCACTGCTGGGGCAAGAGCCTTCCCTATGGATGGACGGGGAGAACGGGCCATAAACCACCACGCGGGCCCAGTGTGGTGCGGTGGTTGTTAACATAATGCAGCCGAGACCAACGGCTTTTAGTGTCTTTCGAAGCGCCTACCTATAATTTGGCATAACTTTTATACCCGACGACGCGGCGTACGTATAGTATCGTATTGCGTCTTAAGCCCTGCAGCGCTATTCTCTAAGCAAAACAGCGTCGAACTCGACGTTGAACTCGCTCATAGCTTGCAAACGAATTTCAACCTACTTTTGACATAGTAATAAAGTCTACATTCGTTTGCAAGTTATGAGCGAGTAGTTCAATGTCGAGGTCGACGCTGTTTTGCCTAGAGAATAGCACTGCTGTCCACGATACTGACTGACTGTGTCTTAATACTCCTTCCCGGACTGTTTTTCCAGTCTAACTGGTTCGGTCTGGGTCTCTCTGAAAGGCATGGCAAGGGAACATGTAAGTATTTTTTGTTTGATATTATATTTTTCCTCATTGCCGTCTTTTAGCTTAAGGCCCTGTTGCCTGTCCAATAGCTCTGTGCGGCTACTGACTATGCTTGTTGACCCTTAAGTAAGATTAAGAAAAGAAAAATGCCGATTCTATACATTTGTTTGGCATTTCAGACAGAAAATGGAAAACATTATATTAATGGCCGCTAGAGGAGAGGCCGCTTACGCAGCGAAATAGCCAGACATTGGGCTGATGTCGTCGATTTACACATTATTATCGCGTTTAGTAGGTCGCCGTCTGATTTCATATAACTAGGCGATCAACCTTGGTTCGGCCTGCTAAACTTATAGAAAACTGTTAGGATGCAGATGGTTTTGCATAAATCTATTAGATAAAACGGCGATATTATTCCTAACGACCTATGCCTATGCCTTTTGTTACTTATTCAATTATTGCAATTATAGGTACCTACCTACCTACCTATGCCTTTCAATGTGTATGCTATACATATTTTACTTACTTATGTATGAGTGACATAACATAAGTCATGCATTAAGATTAACTTAGTAACTAGCGTTGTTGTCGAAGAGACCGGTAAAAGTTCAACATTTATATTTTAATATCATTAGAAACCTACATAAAGATCGTACAAACAAATCGATAACGCATCAATGAATCGTTCCTATCAGCGAGTCGAAAGGCGACGTTGCCGTTTCGGCCGGCCGGACGGCCGGCGTGCGACGTTGCCGCGCCTCCCGACAGCCGGATGCCTTGTAATCCGGCCCCGCGCACGCCGCAAACGGCACACTGACGTACTATACGGCGGTTGATACGATAATACGCGCGCGAAATCAACAATAAAATAACATTAGAATCGATTCGAAATTTAAAATGCGAGAAATATTTTGTTTTTAAAAAGTATTAAGTTGTATACGTTTTGGAAGTGTCGTTTTATTATGTGCCAGTTGTGATTTGTGTTGTGTGGAGTCTGACAGCTGTTTGTTTGCATCTACGTACGCTACGGCACGGCACGGCGCGGCGGCGCGGCGCGGCGGCGGCGGCGGCGGCGGCGCGCGGCGGGCGTCTCGTACATAACCGGATAGAACTGGATTTTGTGTTCGTCTCATCACATGCGATGGAAAGGTTAGTTTCTGGGTGAACAGTGACGTGAGTTTTGCTTACTATCCGTATTCATTTGATTAAATTCAAAATTCAAAATCATTTATTCAGTTTAGGCTACATACAAATAACTCATAAGAACGTCATTATGCCATCGGTTCGTAAGTCTACTCTGGGCGGCAAGAAACTCAGCAAGTGTCAAGCAGTTTCTCCCTAAGGTTTCTCCCTTACGTTACAGCGTCCAAAATACTGGATGTACCCTAATTTGATATGTTTACCTCTTACAAATAAACAAAGAATGAGGTCCAAATACCGTGTTTTGTCTTTTTTACTTAATTTGAAATGACGTTTAAATGACACGAACAAAACACGGAATAACTATTCGGACCTTATTCTTTTTTGTTTGTAAGGCGGTTAAAGTTTCAATTACAACAACACAGAGGCCTGTGGCGGCAGCCAAAATAACATTAAGAAAACGATAGCGAAGTTCGAAAAGAATAAAATGTATGGGATTGACATAAGATTGACCACGTGATTTAGCGCGGCTTATGTCAATCCCATACATTTTGTTCTTTTCGAACTTCGCTATCGTTTTATTAATGTTACTTTGGCTAAGCCTACTGGTCGGTCTAAATGGGTTAATCATCATAAAAATACGGGTTAAACTGATTTGTGACTATTAGCAACAATTCATTATAGACCTGCCTCCGCCTTTGCTACCGTCCCGTAAAATTTTAATGAAATTTTATGTAAGTTTGGGAGCTCGATGGCGCAGGGTAACACGCCGGGTCTGCGAGTGCTGAGGTTAAGCAACTTTCGCAAAGGCCGGTCATCGGATGGGTGGCAAAAATTTATCATCTCTCGCTCCTCCGTGCTTAGGAAGGCACGTAAAGCCGTTGGTCCCGGCTGCATTAGCGGTCGTTAACAACCACCAATCCGCACTGGGCCCGCGTGGTGGTTTACGGCTCGTTCTCCCTATCCATCCATAGGGAAGGCTCGTGCCACAGCAGTGGGGACATAAAATGAGCTGATGATGATGATGATGATATGTTAGTTGCTGAGTTTCTTGCCGGTTCTTCTCAGTACAAGATCTCCCGCCCAGAGTAGACTTACGAACCGATGGCATAATGACGTTCACAAGAGCTACCGACGTGTAGCCTAAACTGAATAAATGATTATGAATTTTGAATTTTGAATAGTTTTCGGGGACAAAAACTATCAAACACACTAGCAAAAACTACTAACTATGTCGAAAACTTGTGCCGCTATATTGTTTAATGTGAAGTCTTATGCCATTGATATAAGGTTCTTTATCGTTGTAATTACCTGTTTCAAACGAAGGTAGGCTGTGTAGGCGTGTAGCGAGTAGGTGGTGTGATTGGCGCCAATTTGTATGCCAGCGTCTGGGCTATTCGTTCTTCGTTTTGTGGTGATTTTCGAGTTATTTAATAGCTACGTAGGTAATGTCATTATGTTTGCTCATTTGCCTTTGTCACAAATATAGGTCCAAGTTACTTTTATTTTATTGGTTTATTGAAGGAGAGATAGGTAGTTATAAATAGGTACTTATAACTATCTCCATATAAACAAAAAGACACCTATATCATAGTGGGCACCATTGTTAGCCAATTTAAGCCATGTTTTCGCTATACCAGTGTTCGTCGACAATCTTAAAGATTATTTCATAAGTTTATAGTCTCCTTATTATTTTAATAATGACCAATGACCTATTTCTTAGTTTTTTTTTGTCCACTTCAACACATGGTTGCCTGGAAGAAATTGCTTTTTAGCGATAAGGCCGCCATTTGTACTTCTTCTTGTATTGTCCACTTTTTGTATTTTGTATGGTGTACAATAAAGTGTATTTTCATTTCATTTTCATTTCATTAATAGTAAGCGGAAAAGTAGAATAAAAAAAAAAAAAAAATCCAAGGGTCCAGTAGAAGCTTTCCAAAACCATCAGGTGGGTAGCTATAGCTGTGGCTATAGCTATACCTAAACAATTGGCATGATTAACATTTTGCGTTACTGGCATTTTGTGTTTCTAGCATTTTGCGTTTCTGGCATTTTGCGTTTCTGGCATTTTGCGTTTCTAGCATTTTGCGTTTCTGGCATTTTGCGTTTCTGGCTTTCTACATTTGGCTTTCCGCGTTCCTGGCTTTTTGTCTAACTGGCATTTTGCGTTCCTGACCACATACGTACATACGATACTCATTTGCCGATTCAAATTCAAATCAGTAACTTAGTAAAAGTGAAGTAAATAGCTTATAATTATCCCACTGGTGGACAAAGGTCTCCATTATTTAAATCAAGTCATCACTACAATTGATAATGGCTTAATCACCACGCTTGCTAATGCGGGTTGGTGAATCACAAACCCGGGCTACGCATCGAAAAATCCGAAACACACTTCGCCCGGCCTGGGAGTTGAACCCGGGACCTTCGGGTTTCCGGCCGAGCGGTTTGCCACTCTGCTACCGAGGCGTTACTCAGTAGTTACTGAACTCAGTAACCTAAGAAAAATTACAAATTATCTTTATCAGAGTAACGACCGATTTTTAAATTATTTATTTTTGTATGTATATTTATATATATTTTTTTAAATATTTTATGTAGGTATTTGAAATTTATAGAATATTTATTTATGTATTTATGTATTTAGTTTGAATCTTTTTGTTACACTGTTTTCTATTTTTGTTGTCTTTCAAAATTTGCACCTCCCATGTCATTTCTGCACCACCCTATGGTTGACTGGTAGAAAATGCCTCAGGCATTAAGTCCGCCATGTTATATTTTTTGCAAAAGTGTAAAATATATAAATAAATATCTTTGTTACAGTTTAAAAAGGAGGATCGCTTCAAAGTCGGTGCAGACGGAGGACCTGATACAGTTAGTTCGAGACCGAAGATGTTTGTGGGACAGGTCACACCCCAGCTACAGAGACCGCCAGTACAAGGAGAACGCCTGGCTGGACATCTACAGGGAGGTGGAACCGAGCTATGACAAGTTCAGTGAGGAAATCAAGAATATAATAGGTGAGGGAAAATCTATTTTTTCTTTTTAACATTTTATGAGTAGCGGTTACAATGTGGATGTTATCAAGATATTATGTAGAGTAGCTTTAACCTATTTAGTCATTTATATAATGCAATGCAAATTAATGTAACATTTTCATTTATTACATTATTATATTATTATTATTATATTACATAGCACAGTGCCTTGATCTCACCTGATGTTAAGTGATGATAAGTCCAATGATGGAAGCGCACCTCACCCGGGATCCTCATCTAGTGAGGCATTCGCTATCTTATCTCTAGCTGCCGGAACACAACAATGCTACAACATTGACACTATGGCGACATATTTAGATAATATGGTGATAGCTAGCCAGGCGAGTACACAAACATGTACCCCCCGCTGGGAATTGAACCCGGGACATCTGGGTCTAAACCGGTGGTCTTAACCACTAGACCACAGAGGTGGTTAAAACATCTTCCATAATACGGTTAGATATACGAGCGAGCATTATCAACATCTACCTTATACGGTTAGTTGGAACTTCATTCGAACGACTTTAAAATCGGATGTTAGTATAATAATGGTTTCAACGGCCAAGTCGTCGCTACGATATCGTTTCGATTTTTGTTTTAGGAATTGGGGGGCTGTTTATTAGGTTAATAAAAAGTTATTTTTCATACTATATTTTTTTTAATTTTCTTAGCATCTATTTATGTTAATTAACACTATAAAAATTGTAGAGTAGTGTGTTTGTTCCACTAGCTAAATAGAGCAGACATTAAAAAGGAAAAAAATCAAGTCCCTTCAAAGCTACCATGAAACAAATAGACAATTCCGCGAATATAAAAAGTAGTCAATTTAAAAAAAAAATTGGGCGATAAAGTCACAAAATTAATATTCATTGTTATTACTGAAGCCTAAGTAATAGTCCTAATTAAAGTTGTATAATAATATTAACAACCAGTGTTGACTTTTAGAACTTTTAGACCTTTTAATAAGTGAGAAAAAAACGTCAATTTCATAGGTAAGGACCTATTATTAAGCGGCTGGTAATCTCCGATCAATTATTTTTGATCAAAGCCGGTAATGTAAGTATGAACATCCATAGTGCATGTTGTTTTAAAAAGGAAACATCTATGCTCCGAAACATGGCAACCAAGGAGGTATTTTACCAAGGGTATTACTTGAATTATTTATTACTGGCATCCAAATAGAAAACTTTTAGAGGAAAAAACAAATGAACATATTGTTTTCCAAAGTTGACGCGAACACTACACATTGAACTAATGGTGAAGTAATGGTGGATTTTTAACCGTTAAGTGTTCGTGAGTGTGCATGAGTGTTGGCAAATGAAACATCACTTCATCACTCTTCAAATTCTCTCAAGTCCACGTGAGGACTTAGTAAAGCCCCACATCTTTACTGAGATACTCGAGGGGTTGGGGGTATATCATTTTTCACTTCTAATTTCTATTATCATTCATCATCATCATACAGGAAGGAAATATTGTTTATTTATGTACTTATTACTTGTAAAAAAAATTACTTTGACACTGGCTAAATGTGCTAATCGCACGAAGCCATCAACTAAAGAAAAAGAAAAAACACTAAACATTTAAATAAAACAACTTTACCGGATCTACTGGCGTTTATTTTACCAGACCAAAAGAGACAATAAGCTTTGTGTGCGTAAAACGGAACGCATCCGATTAAATGGAAATGAACCCTCATTTCATGCATGCAAGTTACTGATTAATATTGGCCTCCGTCTCCCTGTGACCACGGACCCTGCAAAGGGTTCGAAACGTCAGAATGAACATTAAATTAAATTAATTAAATAAAAACAAGAAGTAAAAATTAAAAAAAAAAACAATTAAAGCCAAAGAGAAAAGGTACCAGTTAAATACAGGACACCGTCCAAACCTTCTGAGATGAGTCCCGCAATTCAAACGAACAACACTTACTATTGAACCAATTCCCTAACTCGAAAATAAAATTCAGCTGTTCCATGCGTTTTGGTCGAATGAATATTGATGTTTTATGAGGAACAGCTGAATTTTATTTTCGAGTTAGGGAGTTGGTCCAATAGTAAGAGTTGATCGTTTGTATCACGGTAGTCATCTCAGAAGGTTTGGACGGTGATAAAAAAGTCGCCTTGTATAGAATTACGTATAGTTATTCTGTGTTATTACTATGTAGGTAGGTATATTTAATTTAACTAGTGGTCGCCCAGTGGTCGAAATTAGACCGTAATTATATTAAGGCTGCACGGATTGTATCCTAAGCAATGAAAAATTAAAAAAGATAGAATGTAAGTTTGGATTGGCATTGACCTCTTGACAGATTTCGGCTGCTCCTCTTCCATTTTTGAAATTTTTGAATAGAGTATAGGTACTATATGCGTGTAGGGCTTCTTGGCGGGAAAGTGAAGCGTCATGTCTGCGGTTTTGTTTTATTTTCTAAAATTTGTGTTATGTCGAATATTAATGTGAAATAATGGTGGATTATTAACCGTTAAGTGTTCGTGAGTGTGCATAAGTGTTGGCAAATGAAACAAAACAGTGCAACGTCACTTTTCAAATTCTCTCAAGAAGCTCGCGTGAGGACTTAGTAAAGCCCCACATCTTTACTGAGATACTCGAGGGGTTGGGGGTATATCATTTCTCACTTCCCATTTTTAATATCATTCATCGTCATCATTTAAGGAAATATTGTTTATTTATGTATTACTTGTAAGAAAATTTACTTTGACACTGGCTAAATGTGCTAATAGCACGAAGCCATCAACTAAAATAAAAAATATATATATGCGAGTATGTCAAATACATGATAGTGTGTGTAATGTTTGTTTTATTGATTTAATGTACTTTTTATGCATAATTTAAAAAATATATTAACATTCTGTACTCCTTTTATATATGAACTGTAAGTGTGCGAAAATTCATACTATTCAATTTCTATTTTCGTAAAAAGGGGTACAAAGTTTTTGCTTCACGTGTTAATAGATAGAACAGGTACACACGCCTGCCCACCAACCTATGCAAAACTGTTAAATTTCCTCAGTAGATTTTCAAGCATAGGCCATTATGCATAAAGTTCAAAATTGTAAATATGCATAGATTTCAAAAGCTGTTGATTAGAATATAGTTTAGCCGGCAGGATCATAAATAAACAATTATTACCTACTAGCTGTGCTCGCGACTTCGTCCGCGTGGAATAGTGACTTTTGGCAACATTTTTATTTTTTTAACCGACTTCAAAAAAAGGAGGAGGTTATCAATTTGACTGTATATTTTTTTTTTATGTTTGTTACCTCAGAACTTTCGACTGGGTGAACCGATTTTTATGATTCTTTCTTTATTTGAAAGCTGGTGCTTCCCATGTGGTCCCATTTTAATTTTTTAGGCTCTTGTTCCCGTTTTTGCAACATTTTTCACTAATGCTTCGCTCCTATTAGTCGCAGCGTGATGTTATATAGCTTAAAGCCTTCCTCGATAATGGACTATCTAACACAATTTTTTTTTTTAAATTCGAACCAGTAGTTCCTGAGATTAGCGCGTTCAAACAAACAAACTCTTCAGCTTTATAATATTATAATATAGATATGAAAAAAGACTAAGTGTCGAAAAAATTCACAAGCTGGATTCTTCGATTCCTTTTTTCCAATGTCTTCCTTAAAGGCCGGCAACGCATCTGCGATTTCTCTGGTTTTGCATGGACACCCCCATGGGCGGTGGTGATTGCTTCCCATCAGGTGACCCGCCTGCTCGTTTGCCTGCTTCTAATATAAAAAAAGAAATCTCACCCCAAATCATGACAGGTCAGGTGCACTACCAACTCTATCCGACTACGTGGCTCTATCCAACACGCCGAAATAAATCAACAATAAACTACTCTTCTAGGATAGAGTCCCCAACCTTCAGAGGAGTGGGTACGACACGTGAGTTCGTCATAATAATCTGTCGTTGAAGTTGTGGACGATTATGTTTACCTGGGACAAACGGTCCAGCTAGGTAGGTCCAACTTCAGCAAAGAGGTCAATCGTCGAATCCAATTAGGCTGGGCAGCGTTCGGTAAGCTACGAAATATCTTCTCGTTCAATATACCGCAGTGTCTCAAGACGAAAGTCTTTGACCAGTGTGTGTTGCCAGTGATGACACACGGGACTCAGACGTGGTCGCTTACTATGGGCCTCATAAAAAGGCTCAAGGTCACTCAAAGAGCAATGGAGAGGGCTATGCTCGGGGTTTCTCTGCGTGATCGAATCAGAAATGAGGAGATCCGCAGAAGAACAAAGGTAACCGACATAGCCCAAAGAGTTGCTAAGCTCAAGTGGCAGTGGGCAGGGCACATTGCTCGCAGGACTGATGGCCGCTGGGGCGGGATAGTCCTGGAGTGGCGACCGCGTACAGGAAAGCGCAGTGTGGGCAGGCCTCCAACAAGGTGGACCGACGATCTGGTGAAGGTCGCGGGAAGCCGCTGGATGCGAGCAGCACAAATCCGGTCGTTGTGGAGATCCTTGGGGGAGGCCTTTGTCCAGCAGTGGACGTCTTTTGGCTGAGATGATGATGATGATGATGATACTACTCTTACTCTGGAAGTCAAAGAAACCCTATTCAATGTCGATAACTACGGCTACGTCATTAACATCCGATCTTTATATTTTTACAAATATTAAAGATCAGTTAAGAGAAACCTATTTATGATGATGGTAATTGCTATTTTTGAAGTGCTATTTATGAATCATTTTATATAAAAATATGCTGAGTGCATATTGTCAGTATATTCACACAGTAGTTCACAGAGCCCAAATTTAATGGAGAGTTTGCTGCGAGCTTTTGATTTATACGCCCCGACGCACAAAGCGAGGCCGACCGAACGCCCGAAACTATACCAACTACCAATATCCCCTGATTCTAAAATATTGCCAGCGATATCAGCTACGCAAACAAGTAGCTCTTTGTATCAATTTTACACAATAACCATTTGTTTCGTGGGCTTTTCTGATGGTTAGGGATAAAGCATCAGATGTATAAGAAAGACGAGAGAATACTAATTAATTAGGTCTGAAGAAGAATTCCACATAACCGTCTGGATATCCCCAAACTAGTGTTCCATTATGAATTAATAGAATGGCACAGCACTAGTCGCACGCCCACTTAACTCTTTTTCTTATTCTTTTGTCTATAGTTTTTCATACGCGTAAAGAGTTTTCTCCAGTTTTTTTAAAACTGACAGCACAGCCATATGCAATAAAATTTATAACATAATAATATATACACGTATAGATAAATCATGCCTAGCAAACTACTTTGCACTCTGGTCCTCCATATTAAAATCAAACAAACAGAAGTCCAGTAATTACATATCGTCGTTGAAGTGACAATACCTCCTAACTAACATTTTTTAAGAAATCGACATTTTTAATGCAATAGATTTAAAGTTCAATTTTGCATAGACTGTTTTTTTTTCTATCTGATATTTCGTTTTTAAATAACAATTAAAAGTCTGTAGAAATAGCTCCTATATGCGCTAGAAAATATTGACGTATTTTTTTTTGGCAATATCTCCTATCTACTGGTTCAACCGACTACACTCGGCCGTGTTCGTCGATCGACTGACCGTTACCCGGTGGTAAGCGTTTCGCGGAATAACAGGGGGAGAAGAGAGGGGCTTAGAGCAAGTTTGAACCTGTTTTTAAGGCACGGCGTTTTAGTAGTGCTCTGACGCTTCGCGAGATAATACACAAAGGTTATTTATGTGGTGTTTTTATCGTTAAAAGTGGTTTTAATCTGAAATTGGAATATTTAAAGGAACTGTTGTAGAATAGGTAAGTTATTTAAGTATTTTAATACTGTTTGCTTGGTTTTGATGTAGAAAAATTGACATTAATTTAAAAAAAATGCAGATAGAAGGTATTTCTTTACAATGTTTCTTTAATCAAGTTAATAATTTTATTTAGGTTATTTTGTGTTGGACTGTATTTCATTAAACAAATCTTTTACAGGTGTATGCACCAACTTAAATGATGAAAAGGTATCAAGGTCATAGAGCTAGAAAGATGATTAGCCTCTTAAAATTAAACCCTGTAAATGGTTACGATCAAGGGAACTTGCTTACCGGTAAGTCATGATAGAAAAACTCCTCTTGGTTTTCCGCTTTCGAAAATAAAGAATTTGATGAAAATTGAGAGTTAAATTTTGATAGTTTTTTAATTGACCTACTCATTTAATAAAATTGTTTTAGTGGCTGATTCTACTGTCAAAAGGACTACACATAATAAAAACACTTCAGAATTTATAGTGGCTGATTCTTCTGTCGTAACACATAGAGAAAATTCTTCAGAGTTTATAACTTTTATTGACTATCCTAAATTATTTATACCGAAATCGCTTTCAGTCTCGGATCTCACAAGTGATTCAATAAAAATTAAGATGAAACGAGCTTGCTCTCTACCACCATCAATTAAATTTAACGTGACATCTTCAGAAAACTTGCAAGTTGATATGGATAGTCAAGATAAATCCTCATTACAGTATGATACAGACGCAAGAATAGAGTCAGAAAGTCCATCTTTACTTATTAATTCACATTTAGTCACTGATGTTGATCCTCCTGCAACAGCCAATTTTATAAATGAGAGTGATACTGATGTTCTACAGAGTTCTTCCTGCTCATATGCACCTTCGTCGTCATCAAGTGACGAGGAGTCTCACAACCAAACAACTGCAACATCAAGCGCTTCTCAAAATATTTTCTACGGTGATGTTAATGAAGGCAGACAACGTCGTAAAATTAGAAATATGAATGAATGGAAAAAAAATAAGAATAAAAGACTCAGAATGGAAGGTAAGGAATATTTAGGATTCACTAAAGCAAGGGGAAGGAAAATGGAGCATAATAAAACCCGGTCATGTAAACAGATAGGAGAAAGGTGCAATTCCAAATTCTGCGAAAAAAGCCAAAACAGACTATGCAATAAAATTACGGAAGAGTGTAGACAGAAAATTTTTAGTAACTTCTGGAATAATCTGAATTGGGATCAGAGGAAGATATACATTACAGGACTAATCAACCGCACCAACGTGTCTCGAAAAACTTCTGACGCCAATTCAAGACGCAAAGGTACTTTGCATTATTTTCTCCCGCTGGATTCAGATTCCAAAAATAAAGTACAGGTGTGTAGAAATATGTTTTTGAAAACTTTTTGCTTGGGGTCTTTCACCGTCCAATCGTGGGTAAGGAAAGCAGAATTTGGAATGCTACCATGTCAAGACATTCAAAATAGACTAACACTTCGAACTGCTAGGCGAGGAGCGGAAGAGAAAATGTCAAGTCTTAATTATTTCCTTGATAGCATCCCTAAGTTGCCGTCGCATTATAGAAGACAAGAGACAACAAAACTTTATTTAGAACCTACTTATAGGTCTGTCACTGATTTGTACAATCATTACAAAAAGTTCTGTATAGATACTGCAGTTGCTGCTGTTTCTAGATTCACGTTTGAAAAGTCCTTTAATGACAAGAACCTTTCCTTATATGTCTTGAAAAAAGACATGTGTGACATTTGCTGCAGCCATGCAGTAGGAAACATCGACACAACAGAGTATACTGCACATATTGACAAAAAAAACCGGGCAAGAAGTGAAAAGAACGAGGATAAAGCCAAAGCAGTCAGAGGGGACATTATTCTGCTATCCATGGATCTTGAAGCTGTGAAAATGTGTCCTTATTTGACAGCTAGTGCTCTGTATTTCAAAACTAAATTAACGACCCATAACTTTACCGTTTACAACTTGACTACCCACCACACAGTCTGTTACTGGTTTGTTGAAACGGCGGCTGATTTGACAGCGAGTACTTTTACTACGTTTATTATTGATTACTTAGAAAGGTTTTGTCTTTCCAGTGCTCTGCCGATAGTAATTTTTTCAGACGGATGCACGTATCAGAACAGGAATAATATTTTAAGTAATGCATTACTTAATTTGAGCATTAAGCATGGTGTCCACATTGAACAAAAATTTTTAGAGCCTGGTCACACTCAAATGGAGTGTGACTCAGTGCATAGTGCCATAGAAAGGAAATTAAAAAATAGAGAGATCCATTTACCTAGTGACTACATTAGAGTCACTAGAGAAGCCCGTACTCATCCCTTTCCTTACGAAACAGTGGACGTCGATCATAGCTTTATTAAAAATTATGCAGACTCCTCAACCTTCCGATATTCAAGCATTCGGCCAGGACGCAAAGCGGGTGATCCCACAGTAACTAATATTCGTGCCATCAAGTACTCCGCTGACGGAACAATCACAGTCAAATTGAATTTTGACGACGATTGGGTAAATTTACCAGTAAGGCCAAAAAATAAAGACATTGTCACGTACTCTCAATTAAATGCAGAACCACTTCCGATTTCGATTACGAAATATAACCATTTACAAAGTTTAAAATCTGTATTACCAGCAGATTGTCATACTTTTTACAATACATTGCCTAAGATTTAAATAAAATTTCATTTTCATCGTTAAAATTTGTTTCATAACTACCTGATTTTGTTGATTGTGTTGTTCATAAATCGTTTGTTCTTAAATTTATAATTTAAAAAAGTACCTACCTGTAACATTGAAAATCGGTTTCACCATTACTTTGTCATAATTTCTACCATTCATGGCCTAAGTCTTAAAATATTTCATTTTCGTTACCTACTTAAAATTTCATTTCTACCTAGTTTTGTTTAGTGAATTGTTTAACAAAAGTAAAAAGTTTAAAATCAGTCATGTTATCTAATTGTCATAATTTATTTTATTCATTCCTTAAAACAAGATTTTAAATACTTAGGGTCGGTTTTACTGATTACAGATAGTTTCTTTGACAGATCACTCGTATCATAACCTCAAAAATTATTAATAAGTGACGCATTTGAATGGAAGATTTTGTTATGGCCCTCGTTGGCTATTGTGTTGATTGTATTTTTGTTTGATGACAATTGTTTTTTCTTAAATTTTAATTAAAGTTTTGATTTTAACAGTACATTTTATTTCTAGCAATAAATCCTAACTTGTTATTCCATAATGTTTTTTTCCTATAATAAGATCAATACCTCCTAACTGACGGTTTTACAAGAAAACGTGATATTATTTAAATCACTGGTTATCAAATAATAAGTAGGCCTGTAAATATGACATTAAAAGTAATATGAAAATACTGTAATCAAAACTTAAAAAGTTAATCGTTTTTTCCTTCTCCTGTAAAATAAGCATACCTACAGTTAGGAGGTATTGTCACTTCAACGACGATATAACACTAAGAACATATTAATCGATAAGACCGCCAAATTGTAACTATGTATTTTTTTCTTCTTTTGTTCATGTTTATGTTTTATAGTGTTGCAAATTGCAATAAAAGTATTATCTATCTATCTATCTATCTATTACTCATACAGTTCCATACATACACACACATACAACATATGCACACAAAATGGCTCGAGTTGCCATCCCAGTACGACATTTACTTAGACGAAAATTAATTCTTATTACTTATATTAATAATGCAGATCATTCACAGAAACAATCATACTGTTACATACCTTCCTAAAAAAAGTATAAATTTTATAGTCATTTTTTTTTATGTCCTTAAGATTGTCTTTTGTTTAGACACAGTTCGGAATCCGTGATCATGTCTCATGCAACATTTACATTAATTATTTTGTGATTATAATATTGCCTATGTGTATTCACAATTCCTTACATAATCCCGTTTTACTCCCACAGGTCTACAGATTACAAGGAAATGGTACAACGTGCGGGACTCATACGTGAAATCCCGAAAAACGCAAAGCATCCGGCATAAACCGTACTTACATTCAAAACTGCTAGAATTCCTGGAACCCATTTACTTTGAGAAAAGTTTCGAAGACGGCAGAAGTGAGGAGAAGAGTGATAACGACGAGGAATGGTTAAGCGAAGTGTTATTAGTAGACGATGATGGTAATGGTGAGCCCGAAGCTAAAATACCAAAGTTAGAATACCAGAATAAGTCCAAAGAGGTTTCACAAATCGAAACAGAAGAGAGCATAGTGAATGTACTAGCCTCTTTGATTAACAAGGAGGATGACGATGACCGGGCCTTCTTTAGATCTATAATGCCAACTGTCAAAAGGTTGACAGAAGAGTCTAAATTTGAATTAAGAATACAGATAATGAATATTTTGAAAGACTTATTGGCCAAAGAGAGGAATGCTGCTAGTTTAAAGCATGGTATGAAACGCGAAGAAACAAATGATAGTGATACGGACTGACAATGAGCAATAAAACTTATTTGTAATGTTGTTACGGTTTTCATTTGTGTACTACCTTTTATTAAGTATGAACTCTTCATCTTGGCATGAAAATGAAGACTCAGGGTTGCAATTTTGATTAATTTCCAAAAATTTCTGTTTTATTAAATAAAAGTAGATTATTATTGTCGTTCGTTTAGTATTAGTGAACAAGCACGAGTGTTGGCGAAATAGTGCAACGTCACTTTACCCATTTAAACCGACCAGGAGTTTGTGTGTGGTTGTAAATAAAACTTTAAATGTATCAAATTAGGGTACATCTATATAATACTTTTAGAGGTGTTATAACACCCTGTCGGACTAAGAGGGTTAAATTCTCTCAGAAGTGAGGTCACGTGAGGTCTCACTAAAGTCCCACATCTTTACTGAAACTCAATCAATGAGTTTAACTGATGTACCAAGTATGACGTGTGTTTATGTTTTTATGACAATAGGATGCCACCTAGTCGTCCCACTGTTAGGCAAAGGTCCCTGACCCTTTATTTCGCAAACTCTCTGAATATTGCTGGTTCACGTGGTTCTGGTCTGAGACGTTAGGTAAGTGTATCAGCTGCCTAACGTCCCGTGCATGTCGTAAGAGCCGACTAAGGGTCAAGGGTTCCAAGATGCTGGCACACCAAGCGATCGGCTGCAACCCATCGCTGATGTCATCTGTTCCACCTAGGAGCCACACTTTGATTATGCTGAATGTGTCGAGGTCACTAACGGCGAGATTGTTATGTATGTATGTATGTGTGTATGTGTGTATGTATGTATGTTTGTATGTGTGTATGTATGTATGACACAATTAGGGTTGTCACCTTTTTTTAGGACGAATAAAGTATTTTTTCATTTTTGTTAGAACAAAAATAAAGGTACACGTACATAGCATAAAAATGAGTATTTATTTATTTGTCCTAAAAACGTATTTTTTGTTGCCCTTTGCAACATTTAACAAATGTTTTGTGACGGTGGATACCAGTTTATAAGTACTCATAACCAGTAACGAGCCAGTAACAATCAGTTTTACGTAATAGGGTATTAGGAGGAGCTCGATGGCGCAGTTGTTAACGCGCCCGGTCTGCGAGTGCTGAGGTTAAGCAACTTTTGCAAAGGCCGGTTATCGGATGGGTGACCAAAAATGTATCTACTCGAGCTCCTCCGTGCTTCGGAAGGCACGTAAAGCCGTTGGTCCCGGCTGCATTAGCAGTCTTTAACAACCACCAATCCGCACTGGGTCCGCGTGGTAGTTTATGGCCCGTTCTCCCTATCCATCCATAGGGCAGGCTCGTGCCCCAGCAGTGGGTACATAAAATGAGCTGGTGATGTTTTTTTTTATGTTAAAATGAGGCAAACGAGCAGGCGGGTCACCTAATGGAAAGTAATCACCGCCGCCCATGGACACCCGCAAAACCAAAGTTATCGCAGATGCGTTGCCAACCTTGGAAAGGAGTTGGATCTTGAGGAGGGAGTAGGAATTGGGAGGGGGGAGGGGTGAGAGATGGGCCTTCGGTACTTTCACTCATCGGACGAGACACAACAGCAACGAGTGCCGTTGTTTCACGCCGATATTCTGTGAGAGGGTGGTGTTACGCCGGGCGAGCCGGCCCATTTCGTGCTGCAACGCAGCGTGACTCTACCACTCAAAATGTGGTGATGATGTGAGTATTTTAGCGTACTTTATTGTGTCGTAGATTATAATGTACGCCTACATGAAAAAGTGGACAACTATACACTATTTTAGAAAACGCTTGGTAATGGCAACCCTTGCCCTTTTGCCTTCCTAAATCAAACAGCAAAGATTACAAGGGTGTTTCGCGGTACTCAACATTCTATTAACACCTCGCAATTAAGTCTGCAAAGCGCAAAACGCTCTAACCTTACAACGTTTCTATACGAAATTACAATGTAATCCGTAAAAGTACTGACGGCCGCACATCAACCTGACCAAAAGTGTCAAAATTCAATACATTTTCAACTATAGGCCTCTGTTACAGTCTGTGATGTGTCGTGACATTACGCTGACAAAGGACATCATTCACCGTCCATCCATACAATTTTGGGCTAATTCTGAAAGTGCCGGCTCATCAAAAACATCATTATATCTTTTTATCTTATTAGTATTCTATTCAATTGTTACTATGGAACCCAACCTGTTGGATCATTTTTTGTATTGTTAAATGAGGTTCAAAGATAAGTAATATTTTTTACATAGTTTATAAAAATATTTAAATGCGTTATTCAGTTGTATGTTTTGTCACTTTCGAACGCCTCTCACACTTGCTGTTGATACTTTCTGTATTGTTTTTTTTTTATTTTTTATTTTTTTTATTAGATAATATTTAAAAATAGGAATACGACATAACATTTCGTTAGGTCTGCAATACGCCGATTAGTAGTATCTTTGGATCTTATTTAATAAAGAAGAGAATTACCCTAGATATGTTATTTCATAGTAACGAATGATAACAAGGGTACGTAATTTTAACGGAATATAACCTTATAGAAATAGTGTCTGTTATTTGATGTTATTTATCTTTATTATTAAGTCTTTATTCATCATCTCATCTCAGCCAAAAGACGTCCACTGCTGGACAAAGGCATCCCCCAAGGATATGAGGAGTATTTGCCGTAATCGCCACGCTTGGCAGGCGGGTTGGCGATCGCAGTAGGTTGAGGGTAACCTCAGAGAGATGCTGCTGCCCATCCTCTGGAATGGTCCCTTAGTCGGCTTTTACGACACCCACGGGAAGAGATGGGGTGGTGCAATTCTTTATCCCCGGCAGCACACAGGGGAAAATCTTTATTAATTAGAAACAAATGATTAAACGGTGATAGTAACGGAATATATTCATATATAAGTGTCATTTTGTTTGATATTATTGTTATTTATATATTTGATTGAAAAAATCATGAAAAAAAAGTCGTATTTACAATTATTTTAACACTGCAGAGAATGACCCTACAGATCTGGTTACATAGTAAGAAATGCTTATAAAAATATAACCTAACGGAATATTACATTATTTTCGTCGGGCCGGCAGTTTCATTTTTAGCCCAATAAGAATGATGTCCTTACGCAGCGCCATCGCTCGCTCTCGTGATACGTGACTTCTTATAACTGTGTATTTGTTACAGTAATGTGTTAGCGAGTCATTCCCCATTCTCCAAGGTATTATGTTTTTGAGGCACCGTACGTACCTACAGTGCGTATCAACCAAACTGAGCCCAAACATGTACCCCCGCTGGAAATCGAACCTGGAGCCTATGAAACTGAAATCGGTGGTGTAAACCATGAAATCACTGATAAATACCACTAGACCACATAGACACGTACATAATATGTGCAGTGGTTTTGTTTAGGCGTTAAGAGCGTTTACGCAGCACACTAGCGCCGCCAATGAAAAAAAAAACATATCTAGTAATTAGAGATAGAAAATTAAATTATGCTCAACAAACTATCTGAATGAAGTAATTTAGCATTTTTACGTCACCTAATGAACACCTCACATGTTATGGTTTAGTTAAATATGGCGTTATAGTTAGGGTGGCCGTACATAAATGGTAATGGTACATAAATGTATTTTTGTATGTTTTCTATCTGTTGTCTGTAATTGTGCCTTAAATAAAAAAATAAAATAAAATAAATAAAATATATATATTCTTTATTGCACAAAAAACACACATACAGAGAACAGTTTACAAACAATGGTGAGCAAAGGTGGCAAAAGAACCTCATTGTTTGTATTATTTTTGTGTTCCGATACATAAAGATAAGATAGCCAGTGCCTCAGAAGACAGATAGACAGTTTTTTTCGTAACTTGCTACCTGACGGAGCTGGGGCATGACGACTTGTTAATTTTTGTTAAATTAGTTATTGTTGGCTCATCGGATGGGTGTCCAAAATCAATGGTCATAACTTCATTTGCCCAAACCTCAATGGCTTAAGGGTGCGCCGTCCGTAAGTGACAAGTGTCATATGTTTTATTTGAAATGTCGTCGTCCATATTTATTTGATGCCGCGCGGCCATACTAATTTTGTATGGGGAATTTAAGGTGCTTAATAAAAAAATATTATTTAAATAACCACTTGATGAATCAAAAATGTGGTCTAGCAATTTGTAGTTTATTCATTGATGATTGTTTAGACAAAATCAGAGGTACAATAATTTAGATAAACTATAAGTAATCTACTAAACGCCGCCACTCGTTTTCATGATCTTTGCCCAACTTTAAATGATATTGTAGAAAAAACTATAGCGTGTTATGAATTTATGGTTCTGACAAATTGTAAACACGTTCCCTATGATACTAAATATATATTTTGTTCATTTAATACGATAGTATTTTCAATTATATTTACTTAACAGTAACTGCATTTTTGGCATTTTTTGGTCGGCCCACCCTTAAACTTCTAACGCACAAATTTTGTTTGGCCTAACTGATTTTTCCGCACAATATAGTTAATTAGTTTGTCCACACTACTGGGGCACGAGCCTTCCCTATGGTATGGATGGATAGGGAGAAGGGACATAAACCAACACGCGGGCCCAGTGCGGATTGGTGATTGTTAACGACTGATAATACAGCCGGGACCAACGGCTTTACGTGCCTTCCGAAGCACGGAGGAGCTCGAGATGATAAATTTTTGGTCACCCATCCGATGACCGGCCTTTGCGCAAGTTGCTTAACGTCAGCACTGGCAGACCGGGCGCGTTAACCACTGCGCTATCGAGCTTCACCAGTTAATTAGACTTAGGTCTAAAACTAAAAACACTAATTTTAAAATATCTTTATTAAATTTACTGAAATGTTTTGACATACGTCTCTTTAGATATACAGATGAATATGTCGAAGTATTTTAAACCTTGACTTAGTTAACTGTTGGAATTTCATCTGACAACTACTGGTAAGTATGTTTAGGTACGCTTTGTATTACTTAAGTAGCTAAGGGGGTTGTATGGAAGCTTGCCCCCTGCTTAGGTGGAGGGTAACTGTGGTCCCCCGTAATAAAGAAAAGCTGAGAGTACGAAAATAACAGCTGTCTGTTAGGTTAGCTTAGACTTGTGAACACGCGAAACGGAGCGAGCGAAGCGAGCGGAGCAAAATAATTTCCGCTACTTTTATAGTACACACGCCTGCACATCAACCTACCACAAACTGTCAAATTTCCTTAATAGACTTTGATCCTTATGGCTAAGACATATGGTTGAAAATGTATTGAAGAAATTTGACAAATTTGGATAGGTTGATGTGCAGGCGTCTGTACATACTAACTACAAGTTTGCTTGCATCTTTGCTTTTGTGTAGTTAATTTGCTAAATACTAAAATTGTTAAGTAGACCCTACACATTCAGGCGAAGTAAAATTAGGCGAAACCAGTATAAGATAAGGGAAAAATTGTATGAAATTTTTTTGACGTATAGTTTGTGCGCCAATGCCAATATTGACAGGGATGTTGACAACAAAATCAATAAATTCCAGAAAATTTACGTATAAATGGCATCACGCAACAGTCCATTAAACATTAACCAATTATTTATTTGACCGATATTTTAGTCGGTGAAAATGAAACGTATGGAGTTACGCGTCCTAAAAAAGTCGGTCGCGAAATCGGTATTAAAACCTCGGCGAAAAAGTCGACCCGCTAAATATTGGTCCTACAAAAAGTCGGTCGTGGTCGTGGGCGGGAGCCGTAAAAAGCTATTAATAAACACTCAATTGACGGAATAAAACAGTGACGTCCCAGTTTCCATTCCCATACAATTTCTACTGAAAAAAACTATAGTTGTAGACAGTTGCTAAAAGGTTTCAATCTAATCAGACTAATCAGTTAGCTACCTAAATAGGGCTAAAAAATCGGGTTTAATGAAAGTACCTACACCCCCACTGATGCCGGTAATCTACGGTATCTACTCTATACTTCACATCTACCACAAGATTAACCCAGTTTCGTACTAAGGACTATATAAGGGACCGTCCTAAGAATCCGAAGCCTCCAAGCGACTGTTGTAATTATAATGAAACTATTCGCTCCCCAGAGAAATGTCTAAATATTAATTACATCTTAGACTCCGAACGGCGCGTTCCTGAAATTATTCTGTCTCGCTCAGTACCTAATATTCCTTGGGGAAGGGATGTAATTCATATGTTTTAGTGCTAACGTTACTATCAGGCGTAGTATTGTGTCGACCTTCAGATAGTTTATCTGGCGTTTAACTGGTGTGTTAGAGGCCTACCTATTTCGTATAACAAAGCTGAAAGTCTCATGTGTAATTAATGATAATTTAAACACCATCATCAGTATCATCTCAGCCAAAAGACGTCCACTGGACGTCTGCCTCCCCCAAGGATCTCCACAACGATCGGTTTTGTGATGCTCGCATTCAGCAGCCTCCCACGACCTTGGCCTTATCAAGACAGTAACAATAACGTAGTTATATCTTGCTTTGACCCGGGGAGCGCACAGTTGGGTCTTTATGACCCTCGACATTTTTAAGCGTGGGTGTTTTCCAGAAATATTGGGTGATGTTGCCGTACTTCTCAGTAGCTGGAGCTAATTACCCCTCCTCCTCGTTTCATACCGCTATACAGTCGGGTTGCGCTTGCATCGGTGGATATATTTGGCCAAACGGCAGAAAGGGTAAATATGACCCAACCATAGTCTCTATGTCGTAGTTTTGTGTCATATTTTTAAAACATTTATGTTTTAATTTAGCTTCTTTTTCTTGTTTTTTTTTGCGATATTTACGAAATGAACCGGGAAGAACTCGAAAGGCAGCGGATTTTAGCCGTTTTACAAGAGCCGGACTCCGAAATCGAAAACATTTCGTCTGAAAATGAAGAGGAACAAGATCATCTGAATTATCGCAGCAATGACAGTGGCACTAAACAAGACGCATCTAACGACGATAGCGATAATGAACCTTTGAAGGTATTACAGCGAAAAAAATATTAAAACCAATCACACTTATCGGAATGTTGCTTTAAGACAGAAGTTGTTTGTTTTACTGTTACTTTTCACATACTTTTAGTTTATTTTTAATTAAAAACATGTTTAATGATTAATTTGTTTAAGTTTATCAAAAATCCCTATAACTATAATCAATTAATCAATCTACAGTTTGCCGAAGATCCTTTTCATATTCTAGTTACGTAATTTTTTTATATGGGTCATTTTGACCCAACCCGACAGTTGGTATTACAATTTGCCACTGTGCTAACGAGGAGCTCGATGGCGCAGTGGTTAACGCGCCCGGTCTGCGACTGCTGAGGTTAAGCAACTTTCGCAAAGATCGGTCATCGGATGGGTGACCAAAAATGTATCATCTCGAGCTCCTCCGTGCTTCGGAAGGCACGTAAAGCCGTTGGTCCCGGCTGCATTAGCAGTCGTTAACAACCACCAATCCGAACTGGGCCCGCGTGGTGGTTTACGGCCTGTTCTCCCTATTCATAGGGAAGGCTCGTGCCCTAGCAGTGGGGACATAAAATGAGCTGATGATGATGATGATGATTTATTTATTTATTTATTTATTTATTCTAGAAAACTCACTGGCTTACAGCATTCACCAAAGCGCCAACAAGCAAAACCTTTTTACAAGCATTCATTAAAATTACATTTAAAATCTTATAAACACATATCAAAGTAATAGATACTAATAATAATAACAATAGATTTGTATTTGTATTTGTATTTATTTATTTGCATATCACACGGTATTACAAAGGTAACAGAAAAATAATAAAGTACGACGTGTGATACCCTGTAAGGGCACCGCAAAGTGTAGAGCACTACTGTACACTACTGCGTCTTTGTAGACACTTCAATTTATAAAAAAAAAAAGAAAACATTACATACATTGCACTAACAAACTAATTAACACATATATATTAATTTATTCTAGTTAAATCTTTATATTTATATTATATTATACTTATCATTATTTACTTATTTGGCACTTATTATCAAGAAATACCTCCTCTAATTTATAAAAGGCTTTACTAATTAGGTACTTTTTTAATCCCTTTACAAAGCAAGACAATTTTGTTTGATTTTTTATCTAATTAGGGATACAGTTATAAACTTGAATAGCCATAGAGTGGGGGCCGGATCTATATAGGCTAAGAGTAGTGAAAGTGAAAGATATAAAGCAATACAAAACAAAAGTCAAATGAAATCAAATGAATAAATTTGCAAACACAATGTCAAAAGCAGTCATAATAGATAGATGTCAAGTCAATAATAAAATTAATACAACATAAACATTAAGATTAAATAAGTTATCATGTCATACTAACTAATACTAATATACAATAAATGGATCACATCACAAAAGCACGTCAAGCTATATACAATAGTAATCATCATAGATCAACGTCAAGCCAAGAATAATACTATTACAAGAAACAATAAAATTAAATAAATTATAAAAAAGACATTTACATTGGTGACATTTACTGTCGTTTAAATTTTTTGTAATAAAAGATATGGTGCATATTTTTTTTAAATGACGTGAGTTTTCCGGTCCCGTTTTGTGCCCACGCCTGCGCTATTGTTGGCGGCTTTGTGCGCCTCCGCTGAGGCCAGTGGAGCACCTTTTAAAATTCAAGACGAAAAAAGACAGTGTCATCGGATACAAACATCACGCTGCTCTTTGTTGGTCGCCTTGACAACGCCCAATAAGCGTTTTGCTCGCTAGTTCTGACCAATTAGCGACGTGACTTTCCGTGCTGCTGCCATAATCACGCCTGCGCCGATTGTAGCTGTCAACGTCATCATAATTGTTTATTTTTCTATTTTATTTTCTAATTAATTGTTATTGTTATGTTTTGAATAATTTTTAATGAATTTCTTAGTGAAATGTCCCAGCTTTCCACGCATTCAGCCTTAGTTACCGGCAATGGGCAATTTGTGAGGTGCGAACTCTGTACTCAACCAAATTTTTTTAGAGGAATAAGAGATTTAAATATTCATATTGGTAAAATTCACAGACCAACACAAACCTCCCAAGCCACACAGCCCATACCTCAGTCACCCTCACGTTCTATCGACTCTCAATCTCCTCAAAACATCGAATTTTGGAATTTACTTGGAAAACTAAAGAGTGGTACACCAATTATCAAACGCATTCCGAGAGGAGCTCGCACCTCAGTAGCACATTCTCTAGCTCAAACCATCGATAGGGTCATTCATGAAAACTCATCATACAATTGGGAACTACTATTTACTTTTGCTTATCGCGTCCTGCATGTTCGCAGAGATGAAAATTCTAGTATAACTCTAACACAAAAAATTAAAAATAATTGCACCAACCCATTACCTCATTTACAAAGTTCAGTCATTAGATCCAAAAAAACACCAATCACTTCATTTAATGTAGGCAAGGTTGAAGAAAAAATCAACGAAGGTGATTTAAAAGGTGCCACCCAGTTGATTTTTTCTAGTGATATCATTGCTCCTGACTGTCAAGAGACAGTGGCCTCTCTAGTCTCTAAACACCCACCTCCTGCAGCAACATTTCGCCTCCCCGATCCACCTGAGTCTACAGATGCTTCGCCTTCGACCAACGAAGACGAAGTGTACAATTCTATTCTCTCTTTCAAAAATGGCTCTGCCGGTGGCCTTGATGGTTTGTCGCCACAACATTTAAAAGATTTGGTATCTGGTACCTCTGGAGACGCCGGCAGAGTTCTTCTCACCAAAATTACCAACCTTTGTAATCTTATGCTTGCCGGAAATGTACCTCAGAATATCACCGGTATACTCTACGGCGCTAATCTTTGTGCTTTAAAAAAGAAAGATGGTGGCATAAGGCCAATCGCCGTAGGGTGTACAATCCGGCGCATTGTTTCCAAAATTTGTGTAAAGTACATCCTTTCTGACCTTTCTTCAAAATTTCAGCCAGTGCAGCTCGGGTTTGGTTCGAAGGGTGGCTGTGAGGCCGCAGTTCATTCAGCTCGCACTTTCTTACTGAATGATGGTGGCGAAGTGTTGCTAAAGGTGGATGTAAAGAACGCATTTAACTCCGTAGACAGGGGTGCTCTGCTGGCAAAAGTAAAAGAGAATATACCTCAATTTTATAAATTTTTGTGGCAATGTTACAGTGAACCAACAAAATTGGTTCATCGAAACAATCTTCTCCATTCTGCCGTTGGTTGCCAGCAGGGTGACCCTCTGGGTCCTGCTATTTTTTCTTTGGCAATTCACCAAACAATTTCGAATCTAAATTCTAAATTCAATGTCTGGTATCTCGATGACGGCACTTTAGGGGGAAACTCTGGTTTAGTTCTCGAGGACCTACAAACTTTGATAAACCAGTTTGGCACTATAGGTTTGGAGCTAAATTTTTCCAAATGTGAATTATACATTTCGAATTCCGTGGCCTCGGACCGTAGAGCTCAAATAGTTACTGACTTCGGTCGCCTGGCCCCCAGTATCAAAATTCTCAACGATGACTCTTTATTTTTATTAGGCGCACCGCTTCTCGACGCTGCCATTCCCGCTTTTGTAAACGATGCGATCTCTAAATTCAATTCAACTGAAGACCGGTTATTCCAAATTAATCCTCACATGGCCTTATTTATCATTCGTTTTTGTCTTTTTGTGCCTAAATTTACATATGTTCTACGTTGCTCTCAACTTTGGCTTTTTCCAGCAATGTTATCCAGTTTAGATAATTTGTTAAGAGAAACTCTTATTAAAATTTTAAATTGTACATTAAACGACCGCGTTTGGTTACAGGCTTCGCTTCCTGTACGCTTCGGAGGCCTAGGAATAAGAAATTTATCCAGTGTGGCCCTGCCAGCGTTTTTGTCTTCTGCTCATAGCACGTACAATCTCTACAGGAAAATTATCAACCCATCTTTGGGTTCCGTAGAGTTGTCGTGTAAAGCTGATACGAGTAACGCCTGGTTATCCGCCTGTCCAAATTCTAACTTACCATTATTACCACAATCTCAGAGGCAATGGGACGAGCCACTGTGCAAGCAAGTTCTGGAGGGGCTTTTATCCACTTCGAGTGATATGTCAGAACTCGCTCGTCTTACTGCCGTCTCCCAGAGAGAGTCAGGCCACTGGCTCCAGGCATTACCATCTGCCAATGTCGGTACCTTGTTGGACGGGCCGTCTCTCACTCTAGCAGTCTGTCTTCGTCTAGGCGCCAGGGTAGTCCACCCTCACCGCTGCGTATGTGGAGAAGCTGTTGACGAGCTTGGCCACCACGGCCTATCATGTGCTCGCAGTGCTGGGCGTATGCTGCGTCACTCCACTATAAACAGCATCATCCGCAGTGCTTTTGCCACCGTTGGTATACCGGCTGTCTTAGAGCCAGCTGGTATATCTCGCAGCGATGGCAAGAGACCTGACGGGATGACCATTGGGCCCTGGAAGCTTGGCAGGCCGTTGGTGTGGGATGCAACCTGTGCTGACACCGTGGCTCCCTCACATGTACGCGCCACCTCTCTTCATGTAGGAGCTGCTGCGGTAAGTGCTGAAAATCGCAAACGGCACAAATACGCAAATCTGGGTCCAAATTATTTATTTGTTCCGTTTGCGGTGGAGACATTGGGTCCATGGGGGCCGGAGGCCAAGCAGCTTGTTAAAGAGTTGAGTGCTCGCCTTATTGAAGCCTCCGGTGACAAGAAGGCTGGCAGCTACCTCTGCCAACGTATTAGCTTGGCAATCCAAAGAGGTAATGTTGCCAGCATTCTTGGAACCGTTCCCATGAGCCCACAGCTGGAGGACATTTTTTATTTATAGGTTTTATTTTGTCTTTAGTTATCTTATTTAATTTTTTCTTTAATATAGTAAGTTATGTTATTGTGAAATAATATAAGTCATTACTAGAATTAGTTTATGTAGCTTGTAATATAGGTAAATTGTAATTATTATCACATCTTATGATGGACAGTGTGTTTTTACAAAATGAATATTTTCATAAACTATCATGTATCTTCGTAATATCTAAATAAATTATTATGTCATACTAAGCAATACTAAGATACATATGGATCTTGTTACATAAGCACATCAAGCTATCTGCAAACAGGTCAAGATCCTCGTGCTGAGCGAGTATATCCCCTATGAGACATAGAGCCCGCGCAGTAGATGTATGATGACTGTGCTAACGCCGGGTTAATCTTAAATTCCATGCTGGCCTGAGACGCGAAGACAATGTTGCAGCTACCCAACGTTCCGTGCATGTCGTAAGAGCCGACTAAGGGTCAAGGGTTCCAAGATGCTCGCACACCAGGCGATCAGCTGCAACCCATCGCTGATGTTATCTTTTCCATCTTCAAGCCCTACTTGAAACTGGTGAGGCTACTGGCTATCAAAAAAAAAATCAAAATCATTTATTCAGTTTAGGCTACAAATAGCTCATAAAAACGTCATTATGCCATCGGTTCGTAAGTCTACTATGGGCGGGAAATCTTGTACTGATAAGAACCGGCAAGAAACTCAGCAAGTGTCCAGCTCTTTTCTTCCTTACAGCGTCAACAATATTGGAAAGTGCCCCATCATAAAAGGACACTTTCCATCACAAATAAACACACAAAAAAATCTTAATCTTAATCTTATCTCTAGCTGCCGGAACACATTGTTGTGTTGTGTTGTTGTAGCATTGTTGCTACAAACATTGATGTTATGGCGATATATTTAGATAAGATGGTGGTAGCTAGCCAGGCGGACAAAAGCCCTACCACCAACCAAACCGAGTACACAAACATGTAAGTACCCCCCGCTGGGAATCGAACCCGAAAGACCCGAAGAAAGTTTACTCATAATTGGTGATTTTGATGCTCTGTCTACCTCTTTTTGGGAGAAGGACGTATGTTTATTCATATTTATATTCACATTCAATTAATAAATAATTAAATAATTTTTTTTTTTTTTTTTTTTAACAATAAGAACAATAAACGTGGGTATAAGATGTTATGTTTGTTACAAATTTACCTTTTCAAGGCACTGTGAAATAATAAACTATCTACATAATTAAATATTATTTTCTAAAATTTACGCGAACACTACACATTGAAATGAAACAACTTTTACGGATCTACTCGCGTTTATTTTACACATCACTTTTAATTAATGTTTATCCTGACGTTTCGAACCCTTTGCAGGGTCCGTGTCTCCCTGTGACCATCCTGCAAAGGGCATAATTAAAATTTAAACTAACTTAGAATTTATTTTTAAAATATTCTTTCACGTTGTAAAAAGAATGAGACATAAAAATATTTTTGAGCTCCCTTTCAAATTTACTACCCTGGAGGTCTTTGATGAAGATTGGCAAATGGTTACTTGGCCTTAACAAGACAGTCAGAATCTTCAGTCATTCTGCCACTGGTGATATAAACAGAAACCAAGGGACCGCACACTTGAGTATATGGTTTTAATTTCAACTCGAAAACTCCTCGCGTTCCCGAGATAAAGGCTCTCGACAGACAGACAGACGGACAACAAAGTGATCCTAAAAGGGTTCCGTTTTTCCTTTTAAGGTACGAAACCCTAAAAAAGACTAAGAAACTAGATCCCCATTAGAAAATAAAGTCACCGTCGTAACCAATGAACTATATCAACGATTACAAACAACGGCGCATCGTCACAAATGGAGAAACTTAGGAAAAAAACGCTATTGTCATTTCCTCAAAGCTAAGGAACAATGCATAGCCTCAGCGGGAGTCGAACTGGCACCCATTCACGATTCGGAACGGTACGGCTCCACTAGTCGGGTCAAAGAACTATTGCTCAGGTAATTTGGCAAGTAATTAAAGAAAAGTGTTTTTTATAAATAAAACACATTACAGAAGAAGCAGGGACGTAAGATAAGCTGGTGATGAATCATCATCATCATCATCATCAGTTCATTCCATGTCCCCATTGCTGGGGCACGAGCCTTCCTATGGATAGGGAGAGCGGGCTATAAACCACCACGCGGGCCCAGTGCGGATTGGTGGTTGAATACAACCGGGATACAACGGCTTTACGTGCCTTCCGAAGCACGGAGGAGCTCGAGATGATACATTTTTGGTCACCCATCCGATGACCGGCCTTTGCGAAAGTTGCTTAACCTCAGCACTCGCACACCGGCCGCGGCACTTAGCTCCTCCTCTGAGGTGACGAAATGAATTATGTATGAATGGTGAATGTTCGCTTCTCCAAAGCTACGCACGTGGCACAGTAGGAACTGTCCAACACCTCGTCCAATGCTCTTCCTAAATTCGTTTAAAAATCAATTCCAGGATGCTGATATATTCGCAGACACTAGATAAATGCAGGATGTACTTATCTCATCTATAGACTAAGTTTCTTAACATTGCTGTTATTGTTTTTATGTTGGGCTATATATATTTTTGCAATGTGTTTTTATATTGTTTTCGGATTTAATATTTTTTGTTAATATTAGTTTAAGCATATAAGCGTGTTGGCTGAACAGGCTGTAAGTTTATTATGTTATCTATTCAGAATAAATATATAAATAAATAAATTAATGTCTTCATTAGGTCATTTTATGTCCCCACTGCTGGGGAACAAGCCTTCTCTATGGAAACACCTCTTGTAGAACGGGCCGTAAACCACCACGCGGGCGTGTGGTGCGATGACTTTGCCTATATTTTTGTTCACCCATCCGGCGACCTTGCTTTGCGAAAGTTGCTTCACTTTAGCAATCGATTACCGAGCGCGTTTACCACTGCGCCATCGAGCTCCTCATAGGTTTAATGCACTATAAACACATTATTATTAGCCCTCTTAACCCATCCTGAAAATCTAAAACGCTTAAATAAATGGGTTTAAGTCAGTATATAGTCAAAAGGGTCAAGACAAACAGTCTCAATGACAACTTTGAAAACTGTTTGGAGAAAATATTTAAGATGTTTAATTATGAAGATAAAAGGAAATGACCTCGTAATAAGGTTTATATGCAGATAAAAAACAAATTTAAATTTTCGTAAGTAGCTAAGGTACTTATACTGTGCTCAACCAAATTTCAGCGATCCACCAATTTTGTTAATCGAAGCTAATACGATTTTATACCTCCTCATCACTTTTGAATCTTTCAAGCCATAACTTTCTAGCAGTCATACCAACTGGATACTCTTTGCATGATATAGCATTCCTTATCCCTGTAACTGTAACATACCAATAAGAAGTATTTTCGACAACCACGTGAATCTAAAAATTGTTCGATGGTAGCGCATGCTTTAACATAGATGTAGAAACCAAGTGACTGTAGATATGAACTTTTTGTTTTGTTTTTATTTTCTTTCTGGTAAGCATTTCATCGTCATCATCATCATCATCTCAGCCAAAAGCCAAAAGCCAAAAGACGTCCACTGCTGGACAAAGGCCTCCCCCAAGGATCTCCACAACGACCGGCTTTGCTTGCTAAGTAAGCACTTGGAATATACAAATTCTTGTGTCGAGAGGTCGAGACCGCGTATCAGCAAATGTTTTATTTTTAATTTTATAAAAGAAGGAGGCAAACGAGCAGGCGGGTCACCCGATGGAGAGTAATCACCGCCGCCCATGGACACCCTTAAAACCAGAGGAATCGCAACGTGTTGCCGGCCTTTAAGGAAGGCGAATCGTTTTTTGAAGATCCTAAGGTCGTAACGGTCCAGAAATACCACCAACGAGAGCTGGTTCCATAATACTGTAGTTCGAGACAAGAAATTTCGTGAAAACGCACAGTTTCATCATGGTGATGTGGATGGAGTGACAGACGATTGCGTGTTAGTGCGGTGTAAATGAAGTGTAGGAAGCCCTAGCCCCTAGCCCCTGTGTGGTGCCGGGGATAAAGAATTGCACCACCCCCTCTCTTCCCGTGGGTGTCGTAAAAGCCGACTAAGGGACTATTCCAGAGGATGGGCAGCAGCATCTCTCTGAGGACCCTCAACCTACTGCGATCGCCAACCCGCCTGCCAAGCGTGGCGATTACGGCAAATACCCCTCATATCCTTGGGGGAGGCCTTTGTCCAGCAGTGGACGTCTTTTGGCTGAGATGATGATGATGAAGCCCTAGACTAGGTGGAGCGACGATCTTCGCAACGTGGCTGACAAGATTCTTTTTAATTTTTGAGATAGTTGTTTGACTCAGGCGGCATTTTCTGCGTCACCGGACTTATTTAGTGGGGGCTAGAAACTTAAAAGGTTCCTCTGTCCGTGTGAAACCTAGCACCGTCAGAGATTTTTCAGAGGGAACGGCACACACTAATGAGTGTCCCCGTTCCCTAATAGATTCTCCGAGAGGTTCGAATCGGACCGGGAGCGGAATAACCCGAGGGCGCCGCTAAAGGCTTGACCCTCATGCCATTCGTTCATGTTTGTACCTGGTATAGAGCGCGTGTGAACCGGCTCGTCGTACCCTTGGTCGAGTACGGCGTGATGGGCCGAAGCGATTGTGCATGTTTAGTGTATTTATGTACAGATGTAAAAACAAATTATGTACAGATGGTAAGTTACATAGAGGCCCATATTATAAATACCTTACAGACATAGGGAAGGCTCGTGCCGTGCCCCAGCAGTGGGGACATTTTGGGCTGGTGATGACAGGACCTACAATATTGAAATATTGCAGGCAGGCTCCTTTTAGTGTCCTTTTTTGTGAAATTTTGTTTCAGTATCACGGAATACGTGTTGAAAAATTATGCTCAAAAGCCAACTGCAAACCTTCGTAGCTCCCTAACTGTTTCGCAGTACGGAAGAACTGTGCGACTCACCAAAAGTCGTAGGAAATTGAAATTTTTTGAATTCCCTTGAACGTCCGATGGGAGGTTTCCTATTTTCTAAACACTTTTCTCAGATTCCTATTCTTACAGCGGACGATGGTTTGATTTAGATTCTACGTAAGAAAACTCATATAAATATTTAATTAACGAATGCATGACAAATTAATCTACATATTAATACGTGAAGCAAAAACTTTGTACCCCTTTTTAGGAAAATTGCGCGGACGGAGGAATATGAAATTTTGCACACTTATAGTTTATATAGAGAAGAAGTAAAGAAAGTTAATATTTTTTTTTAATTATGCATAAAAATACATTAAAGCAATAAAACAAACGATACACACACTACCATGTATTTGACACACACGCATAAAACTCTTTTCAAAAAATTTAAAAACGGAAGGGGAGCGGCCGAAATCTGTCAATGCCAATCCAAACTCACATTCTATCTTTTTGAATTTTTCATTGCTATACAATCCGTGCAGCCTTAATAAAATTACGGTTAGTTAGTTACCACTAGGCGACCACTTGTGTGAATAATTATGTCTAATTAACTGAACATACAAGATCTACATCGGATACACTTTAGATCTTTTAATTACCACACCCATCTGTTGAATGTCTAGTTCGAGTTTTCACCAAGAGATAGCGCCGTGTTAATGTGTTATGAATTTGAATAGCGCGCTATTAAAGTGTTTTCTTAAAACTATAAAGTAATTGTCAGTTTTCAATAAAGTTTGCCTCTGTTCTGAGTGTGGAGTTTTTATTAATTCCCCTCGTGGTTTTTGGGGTTTTTGTATCGATATCGTACAAAAAAAAAAAAAATTTTTTTTATTGTACACCATCTGAAACATGTTATATATTTGGCTGTATACTTACCTTAATATATGGTGAACTGAGTGAATCGTATATACAGTTTAACACAGCCAGGACGATTGCATCGGTGTAAACTGAGTGAGGAATGCAATAACTGATGTTTCTTATGTTCTCAAAGCGTCTCTACATTTGCACGGTTCACTGAAGGTAGGGTTGTCACAGCGAGAATAAAATCATGGGAAGGTTTTTTTAATTCCAAATGAGGAAAATATTAAATCTGTTTTTTTTTCTTTTGTAGTAGAATGTAATCCCAGCACACGTAATTTGCTCCTTCCTTTAATATGGGCTCCTTTAAAACGAGGTGTGAAGAAATAACTTGCGGGTCGGCTAGTGAGGTACAATCCTGCTTTGGAGCTACTGGACTCTGATTCTGCTTAACATTAGGTAGAGTCATTTGCCAACTATTCTACTAAATATTCTAACTATTCTATTGAGTAAAAAAATTTTTTGAAGATTCAAAAGCACTTTCCTTAAGGGTGCGCCGACAAAAAAATGCCAAAAATGCAGTTACGGTTAAGTAGATATAATTGAAAATACTATCGTATTAAATGAACAAAATATATATTTAGTATCATAGGGAACGTGTTTACAATTTGTCAGAACCATAAATTCATGACACGCTATAGTTTTTTCTACAATATCATTTAAAGTTGGGCAAAAATCATGAAAACGAGTGGCGGCGTTTAGTAGATTTCTTATAGTTTATCTAAATTATTGTACCTCTGATTTTGTCTAAACAATAATCAATGGATAAACTACAAATTGCTAGACTACATTTTCGATTCATCAAGTGGTTATTTAAATAATTATTTTTTATTAAGCACCTTAAATTCCCCATACAAAATTAGTATGGCCGCGCGGCATCAAATAAATATGGACGACGACATTTCAAATAAAACATATGACACTTGACGGCGCACCCTTAAATTTATTTGAATAAAAACTGTTGTCTTTGACTTTGACTTATTCTGTAAAAAGAAATCTTAGACCCAAAAGTCCCACATTCGAATCCCAGCGGAGGACATCGGAGGTTAACCGAGCTACAGCCATCTTATATATAAGTCTGTCACTCTACCAATAATGTTTGTAGTAGTTGTTTCTGGCAGCTAGAGATGAATAGCCAGTTTGCCGAGTGGTTTCTCTTACTATAATTGTATACAAACATTCCAACACGCACGAAGAAATTTGGTGACTTGTCGCACTTCCAAACGATTGAATAGTCTACCAGCACACTTTTCTCTTCTTCCTATGACATGGGGTCCTTCAAAGGAGGCGTGTAACAAAGGCACCTTGTGGGCCGGTAGGGTGAGGGTGACTGGTGCTGCGTTGTTTCCACGCTGCACCAGTTGTCTATGCGTTTGGTCCCCATTTCCAAAAGATGTACTTTAGTCTTATCGTCTCTTATCATTAGTATATATGAATGCCAAGCGGTTTCTCGTTGTAATAGAAAGTTTTTCAAATTTGTTAAGTTAAGTTATTTCTCCAACGTATTGTTTTCTGGTACATGTAAGAACGTATAAAATATGCATTAAAAATATGTAAGTTAATGTTCAGTCATCATCATCATCATCATCAGCTCATTTTTATGTCCCCACTGCTGGGGCTCGAGCCTTCCCTATGGATGGATAGGGAGAACGGGCCATAAACCACCACGCAGGCCCAGTGCGGGTTGGTGGTTGTTAACGACTGCTAATGCAGCCGGGACCAACGGCTTTACGTGCCTTGCACGGAGGAGCTCGGGATGATAAACTTTTGGCCACCCATCCGATGACCGGCCTTTGCGAAAGTTACTAAACCTCAGCACTCGCAGACCGGGCGCGGTAACCACTACGCCATCGAGCTCTTCAACGACGTACGTGACGTGACGTAGGTAAATACTTATAAATATACCTTATGTATACATTTTTACGCAAGTTTTCTGGCAATCATAAATGATTCAGAATAACAAATGAATTGTGAAAAGAGAATAATTTCAATTATTCTCTTTCGAGCAACATTTTGGCAGCCCTAACTCTGAGGAGGAAACTACGCTTTGTACGCGCTCTTTGATACGCCAGAATGGAAAATTAAATATGAACTTAATTAAATTGAAGAGAGAAATCAAATAAAGTATAACCAAAGAACGCGATTTAACTTGATTTAAGAAAATAAAATGGTATTTTTTTATGTAAATGATTTTAAGATGAACGAAGTAGCACTATATTGGAACATGTATAAGTGTTTTTTTATTATTATCACCAGCTCATTTTATGTTCCCACTGCTGGGACACGAGCCTTCCCTATGGACGAAAACACCACAAGATTTCGGGTCATAAACCACTACGCGGGCCCAGTGCGGGGCGGTGGTTGTTAACGACTGCTAATGGAGCCGAGACCAAGGCTTTACGTGCCTTTCGAAGCACGGAGGAGTTCGATGACACTTTTGGTCACCCATCCGATGACCGACCATTGCGAAAGTAGCTCAACTTCAGCAATCGCAGATCAAGTTGAACTAAATATTAATAAATATATATATATAATTGTAATATACGGCCAAGATTATATATTATAACAAATGGCCATAATATAGCGTTAAATAACGTTTCAACAGTAAATCCCCACAGTTAACACCTCTCGACGTCTCGTAGGAAACGGAAGTCGCTCGTTTCCCGCCAAAAACGCGCGTAATTTTTCTCGGGACGCTTAAGCCGTTATGGCGGCGCTTCCGGTGGGATTTCCTGTGACGTCACGTGTCGCGCGTGACGTCATTTCCGCCCCCGAAAAAGGTGTTTCAATTGTTGATTACAATACGACAGAATAGCGTGAAAGCCTCTTTGAGAAAAGTTGTGGGTGTAATGAAGGCTTTCACTATCAGCCTGTTATGTCCCACTGTTAGGCTCCCACTGAAAAACTCTATGCATTGGTAAATCCGATCTGCGATTGTTGAAGTTAGGCAACTTTCGTAATGGCTGGTTACCGGATGGGTGACCAAACATGTATCATTTCAAGCTCCTCCGTGCTTCGGAACGCTCGTAAAGCCTGTGATTTGACTGTTAGCAGTAGTTAACAACCACCGCCCCGCGTTGAGCCTGCGTGGTGGGTTTTTTTTTTTCCCTATCTGCTAGCAATTTTCTCCCACAGGATGGGAGGCATTGTGTTCTAATTTTCTCTTTCACTCCAGTTCTATCATTTATTCCTCTCGTACTTTCATTCCTAATTCTCTTTATCATTCATCATCTTTTATACTTTACGGCTGGGTACTGCCGTCTATTTACTCTTTTGGACAGCTTTGCCATTTTCCTAACTACTTTTTTATTTTGTTGCTTTACAAAAATCTTATATTCTAGTGCAGGTGCAGCGGCAATAATTTTACACATCTGCTGAAAACATATTTTTGAAAAACTTATAACTAGATTGTCTGCGTTTTTTACATAATATTCCTTATTTTACAGCTTATACTACTACACCTGGCGTGGTGGTTTATAATCCATTCTTCGTGTGGCGTTTCCACCAGAAGGCTCGTGCCACAAAATAAGTTGGTGATGGTGATGATGGATGTAGGGCCAAGGCCTTTCCACTTGATCAATATCTTATGGAGAAAGGATGGCTGTTTTTATCAATAACTGTTGACTGATAAATAGTCTATCTACAATTACTATCGGAAGGACCGTCTGGTGTAGTAGCAACGATGATTCCTAATTAAGAGCGTTTACGCCGCACACTAGCGCCGCCAATGAAAAAAAAAAATATCTAGTAATTAGAGATAGAAAATCAAATTATGCATTTTTACGTCACCTAATGAACACCTGACATGTTATGGTTTAGTTAAATATGGCGTTATAGTTAAAAGTGGCCGTAACGTCTTATTTAACTAAACCATAACACGTGAGGTGTTCATTAGGTGACGTAAAAATGCTAAATTACTTCATTCAGATAGTTTGTTGAGCATAATTTGATTTTCTATCTGTAATTACTAGATATGTTTTTTTTTTTCATTGGCGGCGCTAGTGTGCGGCGTAAACGCTCTTAACGTTTGTTTTCAGAGCAACAATCATGAAGACTCGAGTCCCAGTTCGTGTCCCATCTGTTTTTTAACACTCCTTGTTTGTTTCTTTTGAGTATTTTCATTCGGGATACAATTTAAGTCTTATTCTGTTAGGATTATAATTTACTATGCCATAATTTCTGATTCTTTATGGGTTAGCACGTGACCTTCAATTCATCTGATGTGAAGTGATAATAAGGCCCAAGGTGGAAGCGCACTTCACCCGGATCCTCAACTACTGAGGCACTGGCTACCTTATCTCTAGCTGCCGGAACACAACAATGCTACAAACATTGATGTTATGGCGACATATTTAGATAAGATGGCGGTAGCTAGCCAGGCGGACAAACAAGCACTACCATACCAACCACTTTTGTATGCTTCTAATGCTATAGAAATTTACATGTATATCTTACTCTACTTACATTTTGTCTGACCTGGGAATAGTACCCAGGACCTTCGAGTGTCGAGCCGATCGCTTTGATACACGGTCACCGAAGCGTTTAGAAAGAAAGATCTTTAAAATTAAAAAAGCCAATCGTTATTACTTAAAATTAAATATCAATCCTCTCCGTCCCTAGGTTGCCTGGTAGATATCGCTTTTAAGGCCATATAAGGCCGCCCTTTGTACGGCTCCAATTTTTGTTTTTTTTATTTCTTCGTTAATATGACTGTATGCGTTTTTTTTTATATTTGTACAAAAAATAATTTTATTATTTACTAGCGACTACGGCTTCGCACGAGTTCAATGCTGATACACGCAACCGCTATGTCCCTGCATTTTAAATCTGTAATATCTTCGAAAATATTCCTTTAAATTACATGCTGTAAAGGGCCATATTGATCTATATTAAATACACAATGTATTTAAGGTTCTTAATTGGATAAGGATTAATGCTGTATTGCATAAAATCGCTATGTAAATAAGCCATAATTTCTCGTAAAAAGTAAAGGATTAAAAATGATTATTGTGGGGTTATCCCTAAGAGATAGACATATATATATACTATTACGTACTTTTTTGTAGACCTTTTTATGATGTACAATACTGTAGTACATTATTTTGATCTATCTCGTAGGGTTCAGCCAGCGTTTGCAATGTAAGCGCAAAAAAATGTGAAACCTCTAAAATTATCAGCGTTTCTCTACTATATTATGCATGTATTTATACATATAAACCTTCCTCTTGAATCACTCTATCTATTAAAAGAAACCGCATCAAAATCCGTTGCGTAGTTTTAAAGATCTAAGCATACTACATATGGACAGCGGGAAGCGACTTTGTTTTATACTATGTAGTGATATAGTAATTCTATAATTCTAGTTCTTCGTTAATCGTTAGTGTTCTAACTCGCTTTAGTTCGGCCTTTACTATCAGGTGAGTTGAGAATCTCTTTTTGAGGCGGTATCAAAATAAACTTGTAACACAATAACACAAGAAGTACTTCACGCGCTGATTAAAAACGGGTTGCAAGTAATACGCCGGATAACAACATCGCATATCGGTACGATTACTTCGAAGCGTATTTATAGTCAAAGCTCAGAGTTGAAGGAGGAACTGGATGTCGAGAAGCTCGATGGTGCAATGGCTATTTACAATTATATCGCTCAAGGGTAATTCTATGAACAGGAGCAGGCTCATGGTAATCGCACTCGGTTAGTGAGAACTGAAGCTTTTGCAAAGCCCGGTGACCAAAATTTTAGTGCGTAGAAGCCATAATTCGAACAATCTTCAAGAATAAGCTAAGAATAGATTCCTATTTTTAATGCAGACACTGAAATAAAAATCTTAGCAATTACATGCGAACAAAAATACAGACAAAATCAAATTGCTGATACTTATTAATTATAATAATAACTACATTAATACGCATGATGGAGTTACGCATAAATCACTTATTAAAATCCCGGATGCGAATTTACAAAGGCTATATAGGTACCTACTGAGGCTATTAGAGTGAAAGTGCAAACTGAACTGGCTTAGCTTTTGTTTGACAAAAACTTGACGAGACCCTAATCTATTATAGTACAGAAATTGACCGAAATCGCGTAGACTTTCTTAGATAAATTCATTCTAACATTGCAGCAACAAATGCTATTCGATGAAATCGATATTTTATTATTATTTATTATTATTCCAAACTTAATACAGAAATCCTTACTGTTGGTTAGGTTAAGATAAAAAAAAAATCCCGAGCAAAGTGCAGCGTGTAGTAAGGGCTGGTCACGGAAGGGGGAGCGCAGTCACGGAAGGGGGGAGTGGCATAATATTGTGGTGTGTGGTGCTCAAAAACCTCAATTGTTACGACACATGCCCACAACAAAAAAAAACTACAGGTTTCCGCGCCTGTGAATATGTAATAAATAGTACTAGGTTTTGTCCGTGCATTTTCTTTGAAAATATCAAACAAAAAGCTAATATAATTGAGTAAATTTTTTACTGAGATAGATTAGGTATTAGGTTTAAAGAATTTATTTCTCATACGAACATACACAATGAGTTAACTTTAAATGAGAACTTAAAACTATATACATACTTAATATTATTATACTCTGCGCAGCGCTTATATAAAAAAAAACACACACACACTTACATGACAGGCTTCTATGCTGTCAAATATTAATATTGTATTGTTATCCAAAACAAAAACCAAATTGTATTGTCAAGTAATACGCATATTACTCGACAATACCTAATCTATCTTAGTAAAAAAGCATCTATTACAGTCTGACTCGTGACTCAAATAGTCTTTGTAAATTCGCATCCCGGATAAGTAGAAACCCATCCTCGCAATGAGAGGCCTCTCCCATGGGACAGCAGCCGTGTTTCAGGATACAGGGATCCCTGAAAGGTGAGCCTTAATCATCGTTATACGGTTTCTTGTTCCGATAATGGTTTCATAATAAATGGATAATATTATGATTATTTACATATAATTTAACGCAAATGTTATTGCGACCAAATTACAATTTAAAAAAATACAATGTGTAGAAAAAATTCCACAAGCGGGATTCAAACCCGCACCTATGCCATGCCGGGTCAGGACTCAGGACTGCACTACCAACTATTGCTTATTAGACTATTAATTAGACGACGTATTTTTATTTTTTATTTTTTAGTTGATGGCTTCGTACGATTAGCACATTTAGCCAGTGTCAAAGTAATTTTTCTTACATGTAATATATAAATATACAATATTTTCCTCTTGTATAAACGATGACGAATGAAAATAGAAATGAGAAGTGAGAAATGATATACCCTCCAACCCATCGAGTATCTCAGTAAAGATGTGGGGCTTTACTAAGTCCTCGGGCAGACTTCTTGAGAGAATTTGAAAAGTGAAGTTGCACTGTTTTGTTTCATTTGCCAACACTCATGCGCACTTACGAACACTTAACGGTTAATAATCCACCATTATTTCACATTAATATTCGACTAACACTAATTTTAGAAAATAAAATAAAACCGCAGACATGACTCTTCACTTTCCCGCCAAGAACCACGACGTAGTTGTCGACATTGAATGGGGCTTCTTTAGCTTACAGAGTAAGAGTAAGTAGATAGTGTTGATTAATTTCGGCGAGTTGGATTGAGCCACGATAGCATAGTTGGTAGTGCACCTGACCCGGTATGTCATGGGGTGCGGGTTCGAATCCCGCTCGTGGAGTTTTATGAACACTTGCTATTTTCAAAGAAGATAATAATGTTTGGTAGTAGCAAAAAGAGGTGGTAGTTGGTCTTCATTGATCTATTGGTCTTTGGAAGTTACATTACAAGCTGTTAGTATTCTTTGACTGTGAGAAGTGAATACAGTTATGAGATAATAAAAACTTAATATGTAAGCAGAGCGTCTATGCTACTCAATTTAATGTTTTATCAGTGTTATAGTTGTCTATTGGGTTTTTGGAATGGTAAGAAAAACACTCATAAAATTATTTTTTTTTTATTCAAATTGAACTTTCTTAAGTGTTTCTCGAACATCGATTTAAAGCCATGACGTATAACCCTACGGTGGAGACGTTGTACCGAGAAGAAGCCGCAAGAAACTCGGCAATAGCTGTTTCTTCCTCTCCACTTCACTCACAGACTCTTATTGTTCTTTCACTATAGGTTTTGACAATGTTAATACACACTAAAATACGAAATATATGTATACAACGTGTAAAAAAAATGTGTGGTCAAAATGAAAAGATCCAAAGTGTATCCCATCTAGAACTTGTAAGTGTTGTTATTAAGACATAATTTTGGGGGTTAAAGTTGCTCGCGTCCGTAGGTTTACCCTTGAGACCCTACGTGACCCCTGGGTGGTGCTAAATGAGTAATACTGTCTGAGTGGTAGAGCCACGCTGCGTTGCAGCACGAAATGGGCCGGCTCGCCCGGCGTCATACCACCCTCTCACAGAATATCGGCGTGAAACAACGGCACTCGTTGCTGTTGTGTTTCGTCCGGTGTGTGAAAGTACCGGAGGCCCATCTCTCACCCCTCCCCCCTCCCCCCTCCCCCCTCCCAGTTCCTACTCCCTCCTCAAGATCCAATTCCTTCCTCAGGGTTGGCAACGCATCTGCGATAACTTTGGTTTTGCGGGTGTCCATGGGCGGCGGTGATTGCTTTCCATCAGGTGACCCGATTGCTCGTTTGCCTTCTTTTACCATAAAAAAAATTAACTTTAATTTGTCATGCAATGGTTAATAAAATATTTAATTTGCGAAATGCACGTCAGGCGCGCTTAAGCAAGCAGCAGTGATCATAAATGTAAGAACACAGAGGTCACTAAACCACTAGGGCTGAGACTTGTTTATTTTGATGTAACTCACAATAGAAATATTAAATTAAAAATTGCATAACACATTAAAGTTAACAATCATTACTTAATAACTCTGCATAACATAGCATCGGATACACTTTAGATCTTTTAATGTTGACCATACCTTTCTGTTACACGTATAATGTGGTGAAAGCCGACGTTAACCGTGCACTTATTTGGACAAAACAGGAAGAAACGATTGAAGCGCCATCTATCGTCGTCGAGGTTATACACAGTTAGTAGCAAATACCACAAAATCAAATACTAAACAATCAGTAATTTCGAAAACATTTAACTATATAAATATTATTAAACAGCATACATTGTTCTTATCCCAAGGTAAATATCTAAAACACTTGTTAATTGGAAATCAGAAAAAACGACGGTACCACTACCACCCAGACCCAACACAATATCGAAAAGCTCGTTTTCGACATTGACCCGACCGGGAATCGAACCGGGACCTCAGGGTTAGCGCCGCCCAAAGTCCGGTGTGCAAGCCACTCGGCAACGGAGGTCGTCAAATCATACGTAGGAATATGTTCATATTCCTTTGTACATGTTTAATGTGTTTAATCTCTCTACATCTGCTATGATAGGGCATTTTCTAATATTTTAACGTTGTACGGGAGAAAAGACGCATCCTTGCTGAGTTTTTAGCGGGAAGGACCCGACAGCTAGTGCGACTGCAGTTGCTGATGAGATAGTCTTAGGAATGGAGTACTATATTCCGCACTCCTATATCATCAGCAAAGGCAGGCGCAACCGATGGTTCAATCGCGAGTGTGCCGACGCTGTTGTTAACAGGCAGACGGCATACCGCGCTTGGATCAGAGGTTCAGCCCAAGGAGATCCTGAGACCAGCACACTGAAAGCAGCCTATAACAATGCCACCAAGTCCTGCAAGAAGGCTTACATAAGAGCGGATGCCCAGCGCGTTGCACGGGTTGGCCAAGAATTACTGACGCATCCTACGGGCAGCCGTAGCTACTGGCGTCTTGCCAAAGCCGTGCAATCTAACTTCTGCCAACCCTCGCTGCCACCTCTGAGATGTCCTGACGGATCTTTAGCTCACAAGCCGCAGGAGAAGGCCGATCTCCTGGCCGGACTTTTTGCGGCTAACTCCCGAATCGATGACTGCAATGCACAGCCACCAACAATTCCTCACTGTGGCCACACAATGCCTGATATTAAAATCAGACAGTGTGAGGTACGTGCGGAGCTACAGTCAATCGATGTTCGGAAAGCTAATGGCCCTGATGGCATCCCAGCAATAGTTTTAAAAATGTGTGCAGCGGAGTTGTCCCCCGTTTTAACTCGTCTATACCGTCTCTCGCTTTCTTCAGGTTGTGTGCCGGAATCTTGGAGAGATGCTAATGTGCAACCGGTTCCGAAAAAAGGAGATCGATCAGATCCGACTAATTACCGCCCAATAGCCGTTACTTCAGTTTTGTGTAAAGTCATGGAGCGGATTCTAAATAAACAGCTTATCCGCTACCTAGAAGAACACCCCTTAATTCACGATCGCCAATACGGGTTTCGGCCGAAACGGTCAACGGGTGATCTTCTAGCGTTCGTTACACATCTCTGGGGTGAGGTTATTGATAAGCGTGGCGAGTCGGTGGCTGTTGGCCTTGACATAGCCAAGGCTTTTGGGTCTGGCACAAAGCCCTTCTGTCCAAGCTCCCGGCATACGGTCTGCCTGCTCAGTTCTGTAACTGGGTCGCTGGCTTCCTACATGAGCGTAGAATCCGAGTACTCTCAGACGGATGTGCTTCGCGGTTCATGTCATTGAACGCTGGTGTCCCTCAGGGGTCCGTTCTATCCCCCACGCTGTTCCTTCTGCATATCAATGATATGCTTCCACTTGGAAATATTCATTGCTATGCAGATGATAGTACGGTGCACGGTGGGTATAACGGTCACCCAGCGGCTGGGCAGGTCGAGACTGAAGTGAAGCGAGTAAATCTTGTCATTGAGCTCAATCGGGTATTGGACCTCATATCTAAATGGGGCTCCAATAACCTTGTTGAGTTCAATGCCAAGAAAACACAGGTATGCGCGTTCACGGCAAAAAAGTCGCCATTCCTACCCCTTCCCTCTCTTCAAGGCACATCACTCGGCCTGCAGAGCAGTATAAACATGCTTGGTATGGAGATTCGCTGCGATCTGAACCAGAGGGACTATATTGAAACCGTGATAAAAACTGCGTCACGTAAACTCGGTGTCCTGAACAGGGTGCGGCGATTCTTCACGCCGGATCAGTTGTGCCTTTTGTACAAGACACAGGTGCGATCTTGCGTGGAATATTGCTCGCACCTCTGGGACGGTTCCGCAAAGTACCTTCTCGATGCCTTGGACAGATTGCAGCGGCGCGCTATACGCATTATCGGCAGTGCAGAGGTCACTAATGCTCTCGAGCCCCTGCAATTGCATAGAGATATAGCGTCACTCAGCGTCTTCTACCGCTTATACCACGGCGAGTGCTCTGAAGAGCTTTTTGACCTCATCCCACCTTCTCCCTTTCTCCATAGGAGTACGCGTGCTGCTCTCCGGAGTCACCGCTGTACTGTCTCGAACATTCCATCGCGCACAAAGAAATTTGGTGACTCGTTTTTCTGTCGCACTTCCAAAAGATGGAATAGTCTACCAGCGCACGTTTTCCCTCCTTCCTATGACATGGGGTCCTTCAAACGAGGCGTGAAGAGGCACCTTGTGGGCCGGCAGGGTGAGGGTGACTGATGCTGCGTTGTTTTCTCGCTGCACCAGTTGTCCTTACGTCTGGACTCCATTTCCACTTAACATCAGGTGGAGTGGAGTCATTTGCTGAGCTATGTATAAAAAAAAAAAAAAAAAAAAAGTTTCTAGCCGGTTTTTCTCAGTACAAGCTCTACTTCCCTATATAGACTTACGAACCGATGGCATAGTGACATTCCTAAGAACTACTTGTAACCTAAACTAAATTAATGATTTTGAATTTTGTACCTACTATGTTTGTAGGTCACGTAAAAAAATATGTAGTTAGCCATATAAATCAACTAGTGGACCAGACGGACTTCGTACCGCTTTGACAGTTTCCATCAAGAGATTAAATTCTCTTTGGTTTCCATGACAACAAAAGAAACAAATCATTTTTATTGGAAAATTTAATTGTTATTTTAGTATATTTATAGTGTAATTCCCGTGGGAATATCGGGATCAAAAGTATCATATGTGTAATTCCAGGTTATAAACTATCTGTATGCCGAATTTCATCCAAATTCATCCATCCGTTGCAGAGTGAAGAAGGAACAAATATACGAACATTCACACAAACTTTCGCATTTATAATATTAGTAGGATATGCGTAATTGTTATCGCGGATTGGTGGTTGTTATCGCTTTCATTCAGGCAGGTCTCTTCATTCTTACGAACTTCGAATGATTAAATTTGGTGTGATTTCGCTTGCGGTTCGTCGAGATCAGTATGATTTAATTTACTTGTTTAAAATATTGCACTCAATAATCGATTCCCCTAAATTGCTTTCTTTAATTCAAATAAATACTTTGTATCGAACCCGGGCGCCTAAGACTTTTGTACTAAATGTCTATAAAAATAATACAACATATTACAATCCCATTGTCAGAATGTGCCGTCTATACAATGAACTGGTTGCACTTAATAACAACATCGACATATTTTCCATGAAATTACATAATTTTAAGAAAAATGTTCGGGAAATTCTCGGTTCGGCATCTCCCACTTAATAAAAATTGTAAAGTCAACATTAACCTAGAATAAGTTTTCAATTTGTTATATATTTTTTTTTTTTTATATATTTTTTCACCATTACTATGTATTGTATTTGTTTAGTTTTTAATTGGATATAGTTGTAGATTAGGTAAACTTTAACATGGACGCTTATTGTTAATCGTGTTGTGTACACATGTTTTAGATAGGAATTTAGCTCTTATACAATTTATCATGCAATATTGTCATTTTTTAATTTCTATTTGTTTTGTGTACCTAATAAATAAATAAATAAATAAATAATTTGAATAAGAAATATATACATCTGCCAACTCACATTTCGATTATCCACCATATAAAGTGTACCTCCAATCCCAATGATAACTATATCTACATTTATCTTATTAAAATAATGATCTATCTTTTTATAGCAATTTGTCGTTCTCAAAGAAAAAAATTGAATTTTGTTGTCTCAAAAGTTAGTGATTGTACTATAGATACGGGCGAGCATCCTGCCCACAACCAGTTACGGTGACCGGTAGCTACGGTTTTTGTTAAACACGCAACTACGGACTCACTATGTTGCGCGCGCGCATGTCGGAAGAGTCTGCGAGAGAATTGGAGTTATCATACGTAGGTATTAAAGTTTATTTATAGTCCGGCATGGAGCAGATAAACCATCTTGGTTTGGCCAAATACTTAATATATTGATTTCAAAACCACTAATGATGGTAACAAAATAGATATATCAAGTTATAGACCCTGGTTTAATGAACGGATGGAAGGAAGGATAAATATTCGAATAATAGGTAAGATGTCAGCACCAGCTTTTTATGGTCCCACTGCTGGGGCACGAGCCTTCCCTATGGGTGGAAACACCATAGGGTGAACGGGCCGTAAACCACCACGCGGGCCCAGTGCGGATTGGTGGTTGTTAACGACTGCTAATGCAGCTGGGACCAACGGCTTTATGTGCCTTCCGAAGCATGGGCGAGCTCGAGATGATACATTTTTGGTTACCCATCCGATGACTGGTCTTAATAATAAAATAATAATTAGTTACGTTGTTAAATTTGTGTTGTGATTGAGTTAATTTACTTACTAATTACAAAAACACAAATGTTGACAGTTTCCACGAGCAGGATTTGAACTTGTACCCTTCTGACATAACGAATCAGGTGCTTTCCCAATTAAGCTATCGTAGTACTAACCAGCCCGCCGAAATTATTCAACACTATTTACTTTTTTACTTTGAAAGCCAAATAAAGGCGCCCATTCAATGTCAACAACTACCGTCATTAACATCCGATCATAATATTTTTACAAATATTAAAGATCAGTTTCTTTGTCGCACCTCCAAAAGATGGAATAGTCTACCAGCACACGTTTTCCCTCCTTCCTATGATATGGGGTCCTTCAAGAGAGGCGTGAAGAAGCACCTTGTGGGCCGGCAGAGTGAAGTTGACTGATGCTACGTTTGTTTCCACGCTGCACCAGTTGTCTTCGCGTCTGGACTTCATTTCCACTTAACATCAGGTGGGATGGAGTCATTTGCCGAGCTAAGTATAAAAAAAAATAAAGTTAAAATTCTCTTCCTTACTAATAGTTCTCTATATTAATAATTTTGTTAATTTACTTGCTATAACTGTAGTTGGTGGGTTTGAACGATCATTATTTTAAAAAGAAGAACCATTTTTTTTCTTGACCCACCGCTTCACATTGCGTCCACATCCGCTAAGCTTTTTTTGTGACTTTTAAAGAGTCATAGCGTGATGTTAAATCTACACTAAAAGAGTCTTTGTTTGTTTGTTTGTTTGTTTGTTTGTTTGTTTGTTTGTTTGTTTGGTTGGTTTGTTGAACGCGCTAATCTCAAGAACTACTGCTTTGAATTGAAAAACTCTTTTTGGGTTGAATAGTCCAGGAGAGGTTGAGGAAGGCTATAGGCGGTATAACATCACGCTATGACTAATAGGAGTGGAGCAGCAATGTTCGCTAATTAACGGGGGTGACACCGCGGAGCACAGCAGTAGCCTATAACCTTCCACAAAAATTGGGCGATCAAATGCAAAAAGAACTTTTCAAATCCGACTGGTAGTTCAAGAGAGCAGCGCGTTCAAACAAACTCTTCAGCTTTATTTTATTAGTACTAGCTGTGTTCGCGACTTCGTCCGCGTGGAATAGTGTTTTTCGGTAGCATTTTTAATTTTTTAGGCTCTTGTTCCCGTTTTTGCAACATTTTCCACTGATGCTTCGCTCCTATTGGTCGCAGCGTGATGTTATAAAGCCTAAAGCCTTCCTCGATAAATGGATTATCCAACACAAAAATATTTTTTTAATTAGAACCAGTAGTTCCTTAGATTAGCGCGTTCAAACAAACAAACTCTTCAGCTTTATAATATTAATATAGATGATGGTATGTTTTGATCATTAACTTTTGCAGCTGACTGTACACACATCTGCGCATCAGACTACTACAAACTGTCAAATTTCTTCAATAGACTTTGAGCTTTAAAAATATGGTTGAAAATTTATTGAAGAAATAAAAAAAATACAATTATTTTTTTTACAGTTTTGTATAGGTTGACTAGCTGACCGGTGGACTTCGTACCGCTTTGACAGGTTCCATTACAACAAAGCAAACAAAACGTTGGCAGTTTCCATGACAACAAAACAAACAAGTCTTTCGTCCGCTTAAGAACACCCGTATCCCATGATGGACCCCATAGACCGGGTCCAATTGTAAACCTAAACCATTCTCGAATCCACTTGAACACAAAGAGACAATTTCATTCAAATCGGTCCAGCCGTTTAGGAGTTCAATTTCATACACACGTACAGAAGATTTATATAAAACGTTAGTCGGAACGGGGGTACTAAGCCAAAAGGAGGGTAAAGTATACATGATAGTGAACAACTTTTGTCTAAGAACTTTTTTTACCAAAAAAAATTTTTTTTTATTTTTATCAAAAATTATAATTTTTTTAAGGAAAAAGTTCTATACATACACATACATATACATGATAGTGAACAACTTTTGTCTAAGAACTTTTCCTTAAAAATTTATAATTTTAGATTAACAGCTTTTTCAACATTTCAAAAGAAATTACGCTGCGGTAGCCCTGGCGGTCACAAAAAAAAACAATTAAAAGTTAATATTATTGGATACATTAGTCCAATATGGAGAGTAAACTCGACTCTTTACAATGCCCGTACATTGACATAAGAGGCAAACCAATTTGCTAAGAACCTACGTCATAAATGTAGCCTACTAGAATTTTGTAACCTAATCAGATGTAATAAATTTAAAAAAACAAAAAGTTATAAAACAAAAAAAGTTAAAAAAAAGTTATTTACTATAATAAAATAAAATTAAAAAATAAATGTTTCCCACACTCACACCAATTATCTAGCCCCAAGAAAAGCTTCCTTATGAAACTCGAGAAATGGTTAACTAGACAACGGATAAACATACTTAATACACTTAAATACATACTTATTATACATAGGAAACACCCAGACCCGAAACAATTTAGAAAAACAGGTATTTCTAAATTGATCCGACCGGGGATCGAACCCGGGACCTCAGAGATGGCGACACCATGAAAATCGGTGTGCAAGCCACTTCACCAAGGAGGTCGTCAATAATGTATACTTTACCCTCCTTTCGGCTTAGTTCCCACTAACGTCGTATAATAAAGTTATGCAGGCGAATGTACCATCCTGTCCTGTCTGATGTTCATTCCAACAATGATTACAAATACGGAAGCTTGTACGTCAGCTATTAATCAAACCTCATCAGCTAAACAGTTTTCGATTATAATTATCATCCGTTAGAACGAATAAACTGTATAAGCGAATCCAATCTCTTCTGCCATAACGTTAAAGTTCAATTTCACAAAAAACAACTTTTGCTTACACTAAGTAATTTCCTTCAATACAAATTCATCATTGGTTGAATCCTCATTAATCTGATCACCTGGTGACTTTATCAGATCTTCGGAGCCTATTATGAAAATCTAGTAGAGAATTAACGTTTTCATATTTTTATATTGATCGTTTTATACTGAGCGTTCAAAGTAAAAAGTAAATAGTGTTGGATAATTTCGGCGGGCAGGTTAGAACCACGATAGCTCAATTGGGAGAGCACCTGACCCGGTATGTGAGAAGGGTGCAGGTTCAAATCCTGCTCGTGGAATTTTTTTCCACATTTGCGTTTTTGTAATTTGTTCGCAACAAAATTTGCGTTAAAAATTATATAAACAAAACAGAAACATTTTGTTTATTATTGCTTACAGGTATACACGTCTTCATCCCACCTTTGAGAGAGATTCCTGATTGCCATTGGGCATTTTCAGCTTCACCGGGCTTTTTGGGGGGCAGCGAAAAACCTAAAGGGTTCCTCAAGCCGTGTGAAACGAGTCACAGTCAGATGTTTTTAGAGGAAACGGCATTACGCACTAGTACTTGTCCCCGTGCCCTACTAGATTCTCCGAGGGGATCGGATCGGGGAGCGGAACAACCTGAGGGCGCCTCTAAAGGCTCGGACCTCGGCTCGGGTTGACTGAGCCGTGGTGGTGGAGAGAAGCGCCGGCTCGTCGTACCCTTCTACGAGTACGGTGTTTTGGGCTTAAACAGTGTGCATGTTTATTGTATTCTGAGTGCCTAGTGTGAGCTCTGTTTACTATTCGTATCTATATATTAATACGTGAAGCAAAAGCTGTGTACCACTTTTTAGGAAAATTGCGCGGACGGAGGAGTATGAAATTTCGCACACTAAAGGTGGAAACATACTATTAAAACGTGACGCCAAGTCACGCCATCCGACGCGTGTCAGTACTAAATAATCCCATATATTTATTATGGTCAGTTGCACATAGAAAACACACCATGTGATGACACGCACTCCCACGCGGAAACATCCAGTCGATCTAGATCGGTATGTATGGGATTGATTAGTACTGACACGCGTCGGATGGCGCGACGTGGCGTCACGTTTTAATAGTATGTTTCCACCTTAACACACACTACCATGTATTTGACACACACGCATATAAATACTCTTTTCAAAAATTTCAAAAATGGAAGATGAGCGGCCGAAATCTGTCAATGTGAATCCAAACTCACATTCTGTCTTTTTTAATTTTTCATTGCTTAGGATACAATCCGTGCAGCCTTAATAAAATTACGGTCGAATTTCGACCACTGGGCGACCACTAGTTCATTTAATTTATGAAAACGAAAATTAGTATGGCATTGAAGCAGCGCCTCCTGGCGGCATACGAGAAGAGTTAACATTTTGGCATACAAATTGTCGTTTTCGTTAACGCGGTCGAATGGCGAATGAAACTCGAAATAGGCACCCTTTAAATGTGTAGTAGCATTTAGAGGATCGGGCAGGGCTCAGAATAATAACTAAAGCTATAGAAACCGGACTAAAATAGCAAAGGTGTCACCAGATTTGTGACGTCATATTTGAGGTAATGTAGTGAGTGACTTTATAAAGGACTCAAGATTTTTTTTGATCACCGATTATCTGATGACCGTTTAACATAACAATACAAAAAATAAAAACTAAGTGTCAACCATTTGTCGCACTCCAACCTCCTTTTCTAGCCATAAGATAGAATGGAACTAAACATAGTTGCACGATTTTTATTTTAGCCATCCTTATAGCTTTAGTTATTGTTCTGAGGGGCAGGGTTCATCTGATGAGGCTGAATGTGGAAACGCATTTCACCCGAATCCTCGACTACTGGAGCTAGCTTCTGTATTAGTAGAGCGAGTTAGTGGAACTGGGTATCTTATCTTTTGACGACCTCCTTGGTCGAGTGGTTTGTACACCAGTTTTCATGGTGTCGCCATCTCTGAGGTCTCGGGTTCGATCCCCGGTCGGGTCAATTTAGAAATTATTGTTTTTCTAAATTGTCTCGGGTCTGGGTGTTTTCTATGTATAATAAGTAGAGATGAAACGGATAGTTGTTTGGCCGGATACCGGATACCGGATATCCGGCGAGCTGTGAGGCCGGATGGCCGGGTATCCGGCGGAGAGTAAGTAAATGCTTTGAGGCAAGTTGTGACATGTTTAGCGCCGTGCAGCTACGGGCACCGCGATTACAACATTTCGGGCGGTTTCGGGTGTCATCGGGACTCGTCGGGAGTGATCGTGCGCATTCGTGAGTGAATGACAGGCGAAAATCAATCAATCAATCGTTTACTTGATGCTTGTGTGGCCGTACGTGCGTTATTTGATTGACTTTGGATTTTGTAAAAATACGTAGGTACTTAATAAAATAATTGAGGGACAGAAACATGTCGTCAGTAAAAAGATCGCCTATTTGGCAATATTTTGACATTTCTAGTGAAAATAATAAGTTTGCTGTTTGTTTGTTGCGCCGACTCCAGATTTCTCGAGGTGGTGAAGGGATTATTGCGAGCTGTTGTCTTATTTCATGTACGTTTTAAACGATTTTTTAGAAAAATAATGCCTATCCGGTATCCGGTCGGATATTGAGTTACTATCCGGTATCCGGCCGGATATTGAGTTACTATCCGATATCCGGCCGGATAGTAAATTTGGTCCGGATAGGCCGGATACCGGATAGCTGCCGGATATCCGTTTCATCTCTAATAATAAGTATGTATTTAAGTATTTTAAGTATGTTTAACCGTGTTGTCTAGTAATTTTTTAACGAGTTTCATAACGAAGCTTCTCTTGGGCTAGATAATTGTTGTGAGTGTAGGAAAGTTTATTTATTTATTATTTATCTCGTACAGCCGGAACGCAACAATAATTAACTCTGATGTTATGGCAACATATTTAGATACATAACCATATCAAGTACAATCATGTACCAAATTACCAATATACCAATCATGTGATACTTAGCTATATTTTTATTAGGTAACATGGTCCTTCGAACCAGATTTTTCCTTTGCCTACCTAACTTAAAAACATGGTCTTTCGAGCTGATTTTTTATTGGCCTACCCAACCAATAAACATGGTCCTTCGAACTAGTTTGTCATTGGCCTACTTAAATAAAAAAAACCGGTCAAGTGCGAGTCGGACTCGCGCACGAAGGGTCCGTACCATTATCTATTAAAACGGCAATTAAAATCACGTTTGCTGTATGGGAGCCCCCATATATATTTATTTTATTCTGTTTTTTAGTATTCGTGTTATAGCGTCAACAGAAATACATCATCTGTGAAAATTTCAACTGTCTAACTATCACAGTTCATGAGATACAGCCTGGTGACAGACGGACATACGAACGGACGGACGGACAGCGGAGTCTTAGTAATAGGGTTCCCGTTTTACCCTTTGGGTACAGAACCTTAAAAACATGGCCCTTCAAGCCGAAATTTTTCATTTGCCTACCCTAACTATACCGGGTGTCTCATTCAAATCGGTCAGTATGGGAAAGTCTGAAACTATAAGACATACGAAGATCTGTTCTTAGGAACCATGTCATCGATTTTAATAAGAAGAAAAACTGCATTCATACATTTTGCGTTTTTTTCAATGCAATATTCAACACGTATAAGTAACGATCTTACAATTACAAAACCAACAAAGAGGTACAAACAACCATAAAGACAATTTTACATGTCTGAACTTGTTGAATATAACGGTGGCCACTTCGAACACCTACTAAAATAAATTAAAGTATTTAACCGATGGCTTAAAATGACGTTCATAAGAGCTATTTGTAGCCTAAACTGAATAAATGATTTTGAATTTTGAATTTTGAATTTTGAATTTTAAATGTAATGTAAGTGTATGAAAACAATGCACTTTATTCATTTTAGACATCATGTTTCATAGAGCCATTTACTGCTTAAGACCTACACAATCGATATCTAAATAGAAATAGTGTAAGTTTATTTTGTTTTAAACAACCGGGTTCGATTCCTTTTTTTAAATGTATGAATGCAGTTTTTCTTTTTATTAAATTTGATGACATGGTTCCTAAGAACAGATCTTCGGATGTCTTATAGTTTCAGACTTTCCCATACTGACCGATTTAAATAAGACACCTGTATATAAAAAACGAACGCGCGGTCTTTATTCGATTTCCATAATATACCCAACAACAGCTCGAGGAAAACGTATTTCAGGGTTGCTTCTGTGAAATAGTTGGATCAATTCATTTTTGCATTTTGATCGTTGGCTGCGATTAAATAACTTCAATGTGGCTAGGGGAAAGGTTTTATCCTTGCAATTAATCAATCAATATTAATTATCTTGAGCTCCTGCTTGTGAATGTTTTAATTTACTAATAAATAACAGAGAAGCAATTAACTTCCATCTCATCATCAGCTCGTTTTAAGTCCCCACTGCTGGGGCACGAGCCTTCCTTAAGAATGGATATGGAGAACGGGTAATAAACCACCACGCGGGCCCAGTGCGGAATGGTGGTAGTTAACGACTGCTAATGCAGCCGGGACCAACGGCTTCACGATCCTTCCGAAGCACGAGGAGCTCGAGATGATAAATTTTTGGTCACCCATCCCATGGCAGGCCTTTGCTAACGTTGCTTAACCTTAGCAATTGCTACGATTGATAGTGAGCTCAACAGGACTGTTATTAATGTAGTTACAAGAAAAAAATACTAGAAAAATCGATCAGTATCATTTTTCTGGATTTGGTCACATATAACGTTGCACGGCTGAACGCTGCACCATTGTTGTGTTCCGGCGAGCAGAGATAAGATAGCCAGTGCCTCACTAGTTGGGGATCCCGGGTGAAGTGCGCTTCCATCATTGGCCTTATCATCACTTAACATCAGGTAAGATCAAGGCACTATGCTTACCCGTTAATATAAAAAAATATAAAAAACTAATTTAATTTTCTTTGTTATTAAAGTACAATAATCATGGTAAGTAAATAGCCAATATACTGTCCCACTGCTGGGCAAAGGCCTCCAGCATTGAAATCAAGTCATCGCTACGATTGATGGGTAATGGCCTAATCACTACGCTTGCCAAATGCGGGTTGGTGATCACACCTGGACAATGCATCGAAAAATCCGAAACACACTTTGCTCGACCTGGGAATTGAACCCGGGACCTTCGGGTATCGGGCCGAACGCTTTGCCACTCGGCCACGGAGGCGTTATAGTCGGTACGAAAGTCGGTCGGCAGAATACATAATAGTCCAGTAGCCTAAAGGAGCTATGCGGATTGAAGCACAACTTCTCACAGTCGACCCAAGCATCTTCAGCTACTTACCAAGCGACGCTTTAATTATTATTTATTATCTTTAGGCGACGATATACGGAAAGTGGCTGGCAGCGGTTGGATGAGAATAGCCGAAGATCGGGCTCAGTGGCATTTATTGGGAGAGGCCTGTACCCAGAAGTGGACTGATGTGGGCTGATGATGATGATGATGACGACGAAGTGCCCCCGCCTCCTATAATCGATGACCGATTTTTATGCCGGTGAAAATGAAACGTGTGGAGTTTATAAGTTGCAACATACACGTCCTACAAAACCTCGGCGAAAAAATCGGTTCGATTATCGGTACTACAAAAAGTCGGTCGTGCTGGGCGGGAGCCGTAAAATAAAACAAAGCTTCCGTGTAAAAAAAAAAAAAATATATTAAATTAAGGTTGCAAAATATTTGTGCTTAAGGCGACGCACCGCTAAACAATAAATCTCATACGGAGCGTTTTTTTCCCTCCAAATTAAAACTACAAATTATTAAAAAAAAAATGAACTACAATATTGAAGTGTGTGTTAAGACTAATCTACTAAGAAAATTTAGATGCTTAAATCGGACCGATTTAAGCATCAAAATTTTATTAGTTAGCCTGTAAAATGCAAATCTATGTTTTAAAAGAGGTTACTTTGATATTTTTTTCTCTGTTATAAAAGTTGACAAATCGTGTTTCTGCAACTAGCAAAATGAAGTCAATTAAATGAAAAATCATGTCATCAAATATCACTTTCATATGTTTTGTAATTATTGGGAAAAATCAAGATCCCCGCAACGTAAAATTCCAATGCGCCGCCTTAATATTTACTGCCATCGCTACAAACGTTGTGGCTCCATGGTCCCAAAGTCGCCTATCGTTTTTAAGCGCTCATCGGGAATATCATAGTAGGTACATATTGATCGAAGGTGTAAAGACTATTTAAAAACAGCTTTTTGTCATTTTTGTCATTTGTCATTTTATGTGTCTTTCTTTTAGAAAAACATAAACCCATATACACAATTTGCGGCAACAAAACCAGAGACAAGAAAACGGGTAACATACTCCGCGGTGCGGAGTACATTAAAAAAAGAGACAACCGTGGTATACGACCAGCACAGTTACGCCAAGGAAACGATGCCAATAATTTTCCCCTTGCAAAATCCCCAGTTTATTGCCCCAGCCGTAAATACAACAAGCTTTTCCTTTTCTCATAAAATTGCGATGAACTGTACCGCTGATAGTTTTATTTACTTTGTTAAGTTGTTACAAGTAGTAGGCTATGTTGGTGAATGTTAAGGCTTTTGCGGACTAGGCGTGTAAAGGCCGGCGATTCTGGCGTTTTAAAACGTAAACAATCGTGTGCTAATATTCTGGTTTTGTAATTTTTTTCATAGTTTCAATGACAAAATCAGGCTACCGACAAACTACTGATACGTTATTGAATAATCAGACCGAGGTCCTGCTAGTCTGTCTACACATGCCTGGTTACACAATAGATAAAATAGCTTTGGTTCGAAGTCCTCCAACCACTCCAACAAGATATTTCTAATATTGTTTAAATGTAATTATAATATTATTATTATTATTTAATACCCTGTGTGGTGCCGGGGATAAAGAATTGCACCACCCCATCTCTTCCCATGGGTGTCGTAAAAGCCGACTAAGGGACCATTCCAGAGGATGGACAGCAGCATCTCTCTGAGGTTACCCTCAACCTACTGCGATCGCCAACTCGCCTGCCAAGCGTGGCGATTACGGCAAATACCCCGCATACTCTTGGGGGAGGCCTTTGTCCAGCAGTGGACGTCTTTTGGCTGAGATGATGATGATGATGATGATGATGATGATGATGATGATGATGATGATGATGTAATTATTAATACAAACTATTGTATGAAATAAAAGACAAAGTGTTGAAAAATTTCGACGAGCAGGATTCGAACCACCACCACGCCACGCCACGGTAGCATAGTTGGCAGTTGGCAGTGCACCTGACCTGGCATGTGATTTTCAACACTGACATTTTTCAAATTGTAATTTGTTCGCAGCAATATTGGCGTAAAATTATATATTATATAACCATAGTCATATGTTTATTGTATGTTTTGTCTCTGTGGCCTAGTGGCGAAGTGGTACACGAAGGGCCTTAGTTCAGCGCTCAGGCTGGGCAAAGTGAGCCTGCTCCTCTTTATAGAATTACCCTTGAGCGATATATTTTATTAGTTATTTAGTTTAGTATATTAGATAATTTAGTTATTTTTTATTTTTTTGTGTTTTTTTACATGTTGTGATTGTCCTTTACATTTTGTGTTTTTATTTGTGATGGAAAGTGTCCTTTTATGATAGGGCATTTTCCAATATTTATGACGCTGTAAGGGAGAAAAGAGCTGGACACTTGCTGAGTTTCTTGCCGGTTCTTCTCAGTACAAGATCTCCCGCCCAGAGTAGATAGACTTACGAACCGATAGCATAAAATGACTATATGATAAATGATTTTGAATTTTGAATTTTTAGAATTTTGAATTTTGATATAATTGTAAATAGAAATCACTGTTCGCTGTTCATCGGTACAAAGGGCAATGTAAGAGATGGATTTTTTTGGAACATGTTTTATTTCCATTAAATCCGATTTTTCAATCCTCAGTTAAGTTTTATCCTACGAATAATATTGTTATTGTGACGTATTTTCTAAAAAGAATCGGTCGTTATGTCAAAATTATTCATTGAATAAATTTTAACTAACAATAAAGTGACTTCAAATGTTTATTAAGATAATTTTTTTAATTTAAATTTAATTTTCAGCTTTACGGGGCTTTCTTGGGGGCTGCGAGAACCTTAAAGGGTTCCTCAAGCCGTGTGAAACAAAACACCTGCGGAGGTTTTCTAGAGGGAACGGCATCACGCACTATTGCGTGTCCCTGTGCCCTACTAGATTCTCCGAGGGGTTCGGATCGGATTGGGGAGCGTTTGACCGGGCCAAAAACGCGGCGTTCCAACGCTCCACCCGTTTCGGCCTAAAACATTTCATTCCCCAACGTAAATCGAATAAAGACGTTTATTACTGCCGCGAATACTCCACAGTGTTACAGAAGTCATACCAGGAATTCTGTTCCGGACACACCTCGACATAGCCACAATCGAAAATGCCTTTTTATTATTATTTTAATTTTTATTGCAATAATAACGCCTCGGTGGCAGAGTAGAGCGCTTGGCCCGATACCCGAAGGTCCCGGTTCAATTCCCAGGTCGGGCAAAATGTATTTAGCATTACTCATCATTATATAGCGATGACTTGATTTCAATGATTGAGGCCTATGCCCAGCAGTGGGACAGTTATAGGTTGTTTTCTTAGTTACACACGTAAGTAAGTAAGTAAGTAAGTACTAACACATTAATAATATTTTTATTATTTAAATTCTTGCATTCTTATTGCAATAACTTCTCCATTGTTATGTAAAAATAAGATTCCGTAAAAGGACCATAATTTTTACTTTCCATTAAGAAGAGTAATTGGTTTAACAGCTGTAGATACTAATTTAAAACTGTGATACCATACAAATTTAAATACTTAACCAAAATTAATGAAACAGTAAAAAAATGATTTTTTTTTTGACAACTTAAAGGTACACGATCCGCTCTTACAGCATCCGCCCATTCCACCTTCCATCATTAAACTGACATTGTTCTAGGGTCCTCTTTTTGTCTCGCTCTAGCACCCATCCACAAAAGACACGCAAAATCGTGTGCGGCTCAAACATAAAAGATTCGGACAAAGGCCCTTGGAATGAGTGGGCACTATCTTTGGCACGTGAGCCCTTAAAGGGGGGGCTAATGAATGAAGTAATTACAAGGTTGCTTTCGGGCGGTTTTTATTTTTGTTTAATCGCCAGACGCTTAGGCTGTATGGCTGTACGGTCGTTGGTTCCGTTGCCGAGGAATTAAAAATGTTTGATGATTGTGTATTAAACGAGTAGACAGATATTTTGGCGCGTAAGTGCAATGTCACTTAGGATCTTATGATAAACCTTAAATATTATACCTATAATAACTTTATGGGATAAACTTAATACTTAATTAACTTTAGATATTATTCTGAGTAATAACAAAGCGTAGCGTTAGATAGAATGTGGTAATATTGTCAGCTCTTTCTTATAGGATGTGTTGTTATTACAATACAAATACAAATGAAAAACTTAAAATAACACAAAAGTCAATTAATTAAAATGTGTCTGTAAAATGTCTTAATTCAAAGATTAGATCCGGAGATGGGACTAGAACGTACAAGACATCATAGATACACAAAACTCCGAAGCTGGAGATATTTAAAATTGGTCACCCATCTATATACCTTTGTTACAAACATAAAGAAGAACCATTAAAAAGACTCGATTAAAGAAAAACACTAAAAACAAAACTAATCGTTCGTCCGATAACAGAGCGATAACCGACTTCCCTACAGGAGATAATAAAACAGTTGAGATAAACAGCGATGTCGCAAAAAAGTATAAAAAAAAGACGCCACTACGTCCGGTGGACGCGTCTCGGGTTCCCGGGACGGCGGCATGCGAGACGCAGCCAGCTAAAACTTTAAATTTACTTTTATTACGCAACGAAATCGAGGAGCTCAATTGCGCATTGATTATTGCGATCGGCATGTAATTATAATTTCGCAAAGGCCGGGCAACGGATGGGTGACCGAATATGTATCATCTCGAGCTGCTACGTGCTAAGGAAGGCACGTGAAGCGTTGATATCTGTTGCGTTAGTTAGAAGCCGTTAACCGAAGTAGGCCATACCACTGAAGTAACCATCAGTCCGCACTGGGCCCGCGTGGTTGTTTTTTATGTTGCGTTCTCTCTGTGGTGCGTAGGTAGCCGATGGTAGGGTATCACGTCGGGGTCACCACTGTAGGGTAGTCGATGGTAGGGAGAATGCCACATTTGAGAAGGCCAAAGGGAAGATCTTCCTCCGAGCTGGGTAGTATAGCTCGGGGACCGAGGTCCGACGGATGTTAGTTGGATTAGGAAGTCATTTATTACTCAAAAAGAGTGAAATTTACTGACCATAAAATAGACATAAATATATCTAGGAAATGTAAAAAACAAAAATTTTAACAAAAAAAAAACCGACTCCAAAAAATTTGACTGATAAAATTGCACTAAAAAGTAAAAAATAAGCGTTAGACTTATACAGACAATAACTTTATTAAGAAAAAATATAGGTACAATTATTGTTATTTTTGGGGCCGGTGCCAGCCAACGAAGTTTTTGAAGCCGGTGCCAGTCCGCGTTTGTAGTTAAAATTTCATGCATAAGATTGAATGTACTATTATGATTATAATATGGTATGTCGTTAAATGTTTATGTTAAAGTTACCTTGGCTGGCACCGACTCCAAAAGTAACAATAATTGTACCTATATTTTTTCTTAATAAAGTTATTGTCTGTATAAGTCTAACGCTTATTTTTTACTTTTTACTGCAATTTTATCAGTCAAATTTTTTGGAGTCGGTTTTTTTTTTGTTAAAATTTTTGTTTATTTTTCGCTTTTTAGTGATTCGTTTCGATCTATTTATCAAAAGCGAATATGGGTAGACCTACTAAACACGCTGCTCGTATGAGACAGCGCCGTTTAAATGAGACAAGCGAAGAAAACGAGAAACGCCTATCTCAAAGAAGGAAATCAAAAACTGAGTTCCGGTGCCTGTCTTCTTTTGCTTCGTCATAGTCGCTTAACTATCTTAATCGAGATATTTTATCGCCACCCGTGAAATACTTATCATTGAGGAGTTCCGATGGCAATCTGTGGTCTTTTTCATCAGTTACACTTCATCAACTGATACTTTCTGAATGCAAATGCTTGACTTATTTCTGAAAATACCAAAATCGCGATAGATATGCCTACAATATTCGAGGAGTTCCCTCAATTCCTCAAGGATCCCATCATCAGAACTAGACCAAATTAAAATGGGACTACACGGGAAACCCCAGTTTTCAAATAAAGAAAGAATCATCAAAATCGGTTCACTCAGTCGAAAGTTCTGAGGTAACAAACATAAAAAAAAAACAAAAAAAAATACAGTCGAATTGATAACCTCCTCCTTTTTTTGAAGTCGGTTAAAAACGGTTACGGCCTTAGCAAGATATGTTTTAAGTCAATTGCCTTCTAGGCAAGCCAACAACAAACATTGACTCAAAGCCATATTACCCTGTCCTTCTAAAACACGTATTCCCATAACCATCTCTAATTAGTAAACGTTGGTACATAACACCGTCCAATATATAATAAAGACCGGTTTACATCTATAAAAAGCAACCTACAGGTCAACAGCCGCAGGTGTATCGCCGACAGATGCACTATTACATGTTGTGGTCACGTGTGAACCAAACTTTATGTCAAACGTCCAATTATTGTCTTTGACACTTCTTCTTTTGGGCAAAGGAGGCTCGAGTTTGTGGCCAGTGAGGCAATTCCGAATTTCGAATATGGAGACTTACAATTGAACGTTGCTTTTAGAGTTTGTCTGTTTGTATTTTTTGTTAATATGAATTGCACAATGCTTTTACGTAGCGCGCGTCCTAAAATTGGGGTCTTTCGTCGATTCATACCATGAGTGGTTCATACCACGGTATGAATCGTACAAGGTCGTTTTTTGAATTGTGTGTCTTTATTTTAAATAGCTTTAGACGGGGACAAAGGAGATGTTTAATTTTGTATGGAGAAAATGCCAACACCTTGTACATAATACCAAAATGTAGCTAATGCATGAAATAAGCTTATTCAAAATGATTTTCTTCAAATAAATGAATAGTTTTTACGTAAGAAGTATTATAGATAACCAATAATGGCAAGTTTCGTGATCGCAGGGGGTAATGGTGGTATTCTGTCAATGTCATGTCATGTCATGTCAAGTAGCTGTCATAACAAAAGTACTTACCGTATGCATGAAAATTGTTAATGTTAATAAATTAACTTACTTCTGGCTATTACTTTCATAACATGTAGGTAGAGTAGAGTTAAACTTAAGCTGTTAAGTGCCTAATTAAAATACGAAAAACTCACCTAAAAACAACGAATGTAGTAGCAACAATGCAATGGTATCAACAGTAGCAGGGTCAAATGCAAATCGAAGTCCGGGATAGCAGGCAGAAGTCAACAAGTGAGGCAGCAAACGGAAGTCCAGGATAGCAGGCAGAAGTCAACAAGTGAGGCAGTAAACGGTTAGCAGGTAATCGGTCCAAATCAGAATTTAAAAACAGCACAGCACAAAACCACAACGACTCAGAATCCATGTAAAAACGGAATGAAAACAAAACACTGGTTTTTTTTTTTAAATCATGGTGACAGTTGCACTTTTAATTACGTTCTTTACAGCTTTGGACACTTGTGTTTAATCTCAGAAAGACATCTCAAGTTGCCAGGTTATTAAAAATTATGTTTCATTTTTTTATTCTTACGCAAAAATGGTAAAGCATATCGGAATATTAAATATATCAACTAAATACATGTATTTAATACTATTTTTTGAGTAGGTGTACATGGTCTTGGCAAAAAATTAAACATCTCCTTTTGACTTGAAACTGTAACGGAATCTTTTGAAGTCTTTTTTTTATTTTAGAAGGAGGCAAACGAGCAGGTGGATCACCTGATGGGAAGCAATCACCGCCGCCCATAGACATCCGCAAAACCAGAGGATCGCAGATGCGTTGCCGGCCTTTAAGGAAGGAATAGGCTCGTTTCTTGAAGATCCCTTAAGGCGACGCATCGCTAAACAATTAATCTAATACGGAGCGTTAGTACCATAAGAAAATTTTTTTTTCTTTAATTAAAACTACAAATAAGTTTAAAAAAAAGGACTAGCATATTGAAGTGTGTGCTAAGACTGATCTACTAAGAAAATTTAGATGCTTAAATCGGTCTGGTTTGCCTGTAAAATGCAAATCTATGTTTTTAAAAGAGGTTACTTTGATGTTTTTTTCTTTGTTATAAAAGTTGACAAATCGTGTTTCTGCAACTAGCAAAATGAAGTCAATTAAATGAAAAATCATGTCATCAAATATCACTTTCATATGTTTTGTAATTGTTGGGAAAAATCAAGATCCCCACTACGTAAATTTCCAATGCGTCGCCTTAAGCTGTCAGCGAGCATTAAGAAGAGCTCGATGGCGCAGTGGTTAACGCGCCCGATCTGCGAGTGCTGAGGTTAAGCCACTTTCGCAAAAACCTGATGCAAGGATGGGTGACCAAAAATGTATTACCTCGAGCTTCTCCGTGTTTTGGAAGGCACGTTAAACCGTTGGTCCCGGCTGCATTAGCATTCGTTAACAACCACCAATCCACACCGGCCCGCGTGGTGGTTTATGGCCCGTTCTCCCCACCCATCCGTAGAGAAGGCTCGTGCCCCAGCAGCGGGAACATAAATTGAGCTGATGATGAATTAAGCTGTCAATAAAAGCGTATTTTGTTTAATTTGTATTATTCAGTATTTATTTCCTTGTTTGATCTTTACACGTGTCAGAAGGGAACTCCCTTTGCGATTAACTTGGTAAAAACTTAGAAAGTTAAAATGTTTCCCTTTTAAAAGTAATTAGGGAAAGTATCCCCCAAAGTATGGCATAATTATCACTTTTTCTACGATGACGTCATCGATTTTTTGCCCATCCGCAATAATATACAAACAAATTGCTCTTCGAGCTTCGAAGAAACACCATTTGACTTCATTAGCGGAAGCAATAATGACCCTTTGAAGATTAAGATGTTCAGTTTGTTGCTAAGGAGAGTTTTGAGACAAGGACACAAAATCTAAAAAATCCTTAACACACTACATTGGCCCAATACGTGTTGGTGGGTTTAAGGAAAATTTAGAATAGCCACAGATAAATTACTAAATGTATAATTTCTGTCAATGTCATTAGAGCACCTGACCCGGTATGTCAGAAGGGTGCGGGTTCAAATCCTGCTCGTGGAAATTTTATAAACATTTGTATTTCTGTCATTTAGTTAGAATGTCTGTTAAAAAACCCTATTGTCGATTAAAATATCTATTTTAGTATGTTTTAATAGTTTCACCTCTGATCTTACAGTTTATTAGCTCTCTCCATCCGTTTGGTCGTCGGGAAGAAATCGTTTTAAAGCGATAAGACCGCCAATTTGTAACTTTGTAAATTACTTATATTTTTTGCTCATGTTCATGTTTCATAATGCTGCAATAAAACTACGTATTATCTATCTATCTAATAATATAAAATGGTTCTTTAGAGTTTCTAAAAATACTCTTACACAACCTATACTTTTTTTTTAATTTTACTCAAGTTTTGTTTCTTTTTTAAACTATTATGCCTATGTATAATAGTACATATGTAAATACAATTAAAAAAGCTAACAGAACCCAGTCGTTTCATCAAAATGCCGGCCAATCGAATTGGCCGCGACATAATTCAAGTAAGTCCGCTCCTTGCGGACTTAGCCAGGAAGAACCGAGTAGATCCTCATTCGAAACGGTTGAAGACGGAAGAGGGAAACTATTGTGCATTCCTTAATATTCAACCACAGTTTTGTGCTTAACGATATTAAATACAATAAAACTATTATAACCCATGCAAAATGTTTATATAATTTTTAACGCAAATTTTGTTGCGAACAAATTACAAAAACACAAATGTTGAAAAATTTTTGGCTTGTTTTGGCCTTTGGCTTTCAAAGTAAAAAGTAAATAGTGTTGAATAATTTCGGCGGGCTGGTAAGAACCACGATAGCTCAATTGGGAGAGCACCTGACCCGGTATGTCAGAAGGGTGCGGGTTCAAATCTGCTCGTGGAAATTTTTTCAACATTTGTGTTTTTGTTTTTTTTTTATAACCCTTGCATTTCACCCGGATTCCTCGACTACTCAGGCACTATCTTACCTCTAGCTGCCGGAACACAACAATAATGCTACAAACATTGATGTTATGGCGACATATTTAGATAAGATGGTGGTAGCTAGCCAGGCGGGCAAACAAGCCCTACCACCAAACCCAAACCGAGTAAACAAACATGTACTGGGACTCGAACCCGGGACCTCTGGGTCTAAACCGGTGGGTTTAACCACTAGACCACAGAGGCGACTTCCTTTTGTTTCATCTTATTTTTTCTCTTGTGTGTATTTTGTCTGCCTTAATTATTTTTTGTATTTATGTATATGTGTATGTTTTTAATACATTATCTCTCTCTCAAAATAAAAATGATGTGAAATAAAAGAGACTTATTTGCGTCACAATAAACTACGTCACAAAACCGGTTGTTGTGGAGATCTTTGGGGGAGTCCTTTGTCCAGCAGTGGACGTCTATTGGCTGAGATGATGATGAAACTACGAGAAGCTCAATAGCGCAGTGATTCTGCGATCACAAAGGCCGGTCATCGGATGGGTGACAAAATATTGATCACACAAGGCACGTAAAACCTCATTCCGAAATCGATCCTTCATAAAAAACGGAGTAATTTGCCTACCCAAAAATATAAAAACTCGGCCAGCAAGGCGTCACTCGACCCGATTACCGGTCAGGTCGGGGATAGTGTAGTAATAATTAAATCCTTTACCCATCAAATGTAGTGATGACTTGATTTTAATGGCGGAGGCTTGTGCCCAGCTGTGGCTATTTTCTTATTTACTGCTGAATGCACTGACTGGCACTGGTTTGGATAGCTACCACCATATTATCTTAATGTCGTCATAACATCAATGTTTGCAGCATTGTTGTGTTCCGGCAGCTAGAGATCAGATAGCCAGTGCCTCAGTAGTTGAGGATCTCGGGTGAAGTGCGCTTCCACCTTCGGTCTCATCATCACAATAACATCAGCTGAGACGAAGGCACTGTTCTTACCCGTAAGTTAAAGTAAGTTAAATATATTTATTTAAGATATTTCATTATATATTATATAAAATATAATTGCGCTCCTTTTACTTTTACAAACCTGATTTTATTGCTCACATACAAAATAAACTATATCAATGATTTCAATCAACAAGTGCGCTCGTAAGCAATCCGAATCGGACGGAAACGCTGCATAGTCAACCGGTTGATGCAAACCGGATAATGGCGGAAATTACCGGTTCGCTGCCGGACCGGTGTTTAGCATAATCGGTGGGCGAATCAGACGCACCGGTCAGCTTCATTTGTGGTAGATTCCGGTTGACTTTTGAGGGTGAGGTGCGGTTAACGGAATGACAGTGGTTTGTAACTTGTAAAAACAAAGCCTTAAATAAACCTTAAATAATTTTTGGGGGTTAAAGTTGCTCGCGTCCGTAGGTTTACCCTTGAGACCCTTCACGTGACCCCTGGGTGGTGCTAAATGAGTAACACTGTCTGAGTGGTAGAGCCACGCTGCGTTGCAGCACGAAATGGGCCGGCTCGCCCGGCGTAACACCACCCTCTCACAGAATATCGGCGTGAAACAACGGCACTCGTTGCTGTTGTGTTTCGTCCGGTGAGTGAAAGTACCGGAGGCCCATCTCACACCCCTCCCCCCTCCCAGTTCCTACTCCCCCCTCAAGATCCAACTCCTTTCTAAGGTTGGCAACGCATCTGCGATAACTTTGGTTTTGCGGGTGTCCATGGGCGGCGGTGATTACTTTCCATCAGGTGACCCGCCTGCTCGTTTGCTTCCTTTTAACATAAAAAAAAAAAAAAAAAAAAACCGTATGAGTAGTAATTAGAATAAATGGGGATCAATTTACCTTAAGTAGCCGACAAGACAAGATTATGAGTTGCTACAACCACCAACTTGCTACAACCTCCTGCAATATGGTATTTGACAGGTTTTAGAAAAATATGTCTAATGGTTCATTATAGCATAATATATTTGCAATTTGATTAATTCGTTATGAATTTCTTTATTTTTTATGAAAATCGCCATTAAAATTCAAATTAATAAAATAGCCGCCAAAACGCTGAAGACGCCATGCATGCAGGTCATGTGATGTCGTGACGTCACCTGCTTGTAAACAAACTTTTAGCTGTCAAATCAAACGTACAAAACTTTGATTGACATTTTACTGTTTACAAGCTGGTGACGTCACTCCAGATTCAGCGTCATCCCGTGCGTTTTTGATCACGTGGTCAATCATAAAAAAAAATATTATGTTATTAGTGATTTTTTATAAAAATCATATTTACTTTAAAATTATGTGCTGGCTAAATTAGTTAACAATAGTTTGATCAATATTTTCATTGTAGTCAAATACCCTATTGTGTAGAGATATAGCGTCACTCAGCGTCTTCTACCGCTTATACCACGGCGAGTGCTCTGAACTACTCTTTGACCTTATCCCACCTTCTCCCCTCCTCCATAGGAGTACGCGTGCTGCTCTCCGGAGTCACCGTTGTACTGTCTCTAACATTCCATCGCGCAGAAAAAAGTTTGGTAGCTCGTTTCTTTGTCGCATTTCCAAAAGATGGAATAGTCTACCAGCACGCGTTTTCCCTCCTTCCTATGACATGGGGTCCTTCAAACGAGGCGTGAAGAGGCACCTTGTGGGCCGGCAGGGTGAGGGTGACTGATGCTGCGTTGTTTTCACGCTGCATCAGTTGCGCGTCTGGACTCAGTTTCCACTTAACATCAGGTGGAGTGACGTCATTTGCCGAGCTATGTATTATAAAAAAAAATCGAATCCCGGATCCCGGCAAAGTGTCTTAGTGCACTTCATACACATATTAGGTACTCATTATGCTGATAGAAAAACGCTTTCATTTTTAAATCATATATTTTTAAAATGTGGACGTTGGAATTGGATATAAAATACAGCAATACTTTTATGTTGGTGCAGCACACACTAGTTCCTTAGTAGTAAAACTATTTCCGGGTCCGGGATTCGATAAAAATAATTTGAAGCCACTCTTAGTCATGTCTCGGCCACTTTAGGTAAATAAGTCCCCTACATTTTAATCACTGCTTACGAGGAAAGATAATAAATAATGTAGGGTTGTATGTACATGTACATTAAGCTGTGGTGATCAAAAAGTTCAAATGCCTGAACGCTTTTCAGTTACATAACAAAATATAGCCTCTTCGTCTGTAGCGTAGCAAGAGTTATCTGCAATTAACCAATTTTCCTAGTCAGCCGTTATTAAACGAACCGTTAATAACCGGTTCAAACGGGTAATCACCACCACCCTACTTAGCCCCGTTCCGAGTATGTTGATTGTAAGTTGAGAGTTTGCCCTTCAGTTTGTTCGGTACTTGGTCAGGTTTTACGATCGCTGCGTAGCCGATAAGATACAACAAATTGTCATTTAGATATATCTATTTAAACTAGTGAATAAGCCTTATTATCCAACGTGGCAGTGCTGCTAGCTCACTGGGTACTCTGCCTAATGGGGACGATCTGGATCATTTTTATTTGTTATTTTTTGTTAAGTGATGGGAAGCCATCACCGCCGCCCATGGACACCCGCAAAACCAGAGGAATCGCTGATGTGTTGCCGGCCTTTAAGGAAGGAATAGGCTCGTTTCTTGAAGATCCCTAAGTCGCAATGGTCCGGAAATACTGTGGCTGAGAGCTAGTTCCACAGCACTGTAGTTCGTGGTAAAAAATTACGTGAGAAACGCACAGTAGTAGACCGCCATCCATCAAGATGGTGTGGATGGAAAGACAGTCGATTGCGTGTAGTGCGGTGAAGGAAATCAGCGGCAGGGATCAAACCGAACAATTCTTCAACAATGTATCGTTAGTAGTAATAAATAAATAAATAAAATTATAATCCCTTTTAAACTAACATGGTCACTTGCATTAGAGTTATTACTAACGGGATTTTTACAGAGTTAATAATATTCAAAAATAATTAACATGCTAAAAATGACGTTCAGAGTTACTCTGAATTTTGAATTGGGGAAATATGGGCTCACGTTAGTAGCCTAACGGAGCTATGAAGATTGATTAGATTAAATTAAATAATACTGACCCGGAGTGTCAGAGTGTGCGGGTTTGGATCGCGCCCCTGGGTTTTTTCAACACTTTTCCAAATTGCAGATTATACTTTTTCAAAATTTTACTGAAAGAGTAGGTACTTAGTGACGGTTTCTTTAACAGTCAATCAAAGAAAAAAATAAGAAAAAAAACGAGCGAGCCTTACATCTTAGTAACAAGCAATTTTAACATTAAGTACCTATATTCTGAAAAAATGGGTCAGGTATTACATCATTTTGTAAATACTCAATAGAAGACATTTGACATATCAAAATGACCTTTGATAGTCAAATGACACAATATGTCACATATAATATTATTATGTCATATTCATAACATCGATTTCAAATTTACAAAATGGCGCGCGCTTGCGCTTCCTCGACTACGGGACGGACTAATGGGACGGAAGTATGTGTTACACTGTTACACATACTTCCATCCCATTTCACGAAATCACTCCCACAGATTGCTTATATAGAAAGCGAGCGGATAGATGTTACACATCAAAAACAACTTACATAAACTAATAACTATTATAATAACATGAAAAAAACACATTACCTATATCACACACTAATATACAACTACATAAAGCTTACGTTGAACCATTCAAACGCCAATACATCACTTAAGAGTAAGTACAGTCGGGGAAAAAAGTCTTGGCGGGCTAATTAATAAATTTATATGTGCAAGCGAGACAGTCGCAACAGCCATTAAATGGGTCATTAATTAAGGTGTGCCGTTCCGGGGATTTCCTGGGGGAGTGCGATGAATGTGCTTTTTTCTCTCGTCTGCACCGCATATGATGGGTTTGATAACTGAGGAAGATATAAGTAGTCTCCTTCTTTATTGTGCTGAGTTACAGAGTGCTTTGTATCACTTTTTAAATGGTCTTGTGATTAAATTTTGTTTGGTTTCTGATGAATATTATAGTGTATGATAATTATTTTATATTAAAAATGCTACAAAATATTTTATTTGTAATTAAACCTATATTAAGTCTGTTTGTTTCTTAATAGCGTGAGAAGTGACGTGGCAGTAGTAAATAAATAGATAAATTCTTTATTGCTCTCACACAAATGGAAACAAAAGGAAAACAACAGTTAAACAAAAACTTAAAGCTAGTATATGGGCAAAGGCGGTCTTATCGCTACAAGCGATCTCTAAATAGCCTATAACTGTCCCACTGCTGGGCAAATACCTCCATCATTGAAATCAAGTCTTCACTACAACTGATGGGCATTGGCTTACTCACCATGCTTGCCACGGGTTGGTGACGTGGCTGTGCTTATTTTTATATAAACAAACTATAAAATATTTATATAATTTTTAACGCAAATTTTGTTGCGAACAAATATTACAAAAACACAAATGTTGAAAAAATTTCCACGAGCAGGATTTGACCCCGCACCCTTCTGACATACCGGGTCAGGTGCTCTCCCAATTGAGCTATCGTGGTTTTTTCAACATTTGTGTTTTTGAAATTATAAAATGTTTATATAATTTTCAACGCAAATTTTGTTGCGAACAAATTACAAAAACACAAATGTTGAAAAAAATTCAACATTTTGTAAATAGCTTGCCTACTTCTTTACTGATCTTAGTATTTGTAAAAATATTATGATCAGATGTTAAAGACGGTAGTTGTTGACATTGAATGGCGCCTTTGGCTTTCAAAGTAAAAAGTAAATAGTGTTGAATAATTTCGGCGGGCTGGTTAGAACCACGATAGCTCAATTGGGAGAGCACCTGACCCGGTATGTCAGAAGGGTTCAAATCCTGCTCGTGGAATTTTTTTCAACATTTGTGTTTTTTTTAAACAAATTATATTACTCAGTAATGGTGGACGATTGCGGCGAAACATACTGCACAACCTTATTATACATAATTATATTATAAGCACAATAGTTTATTTTCATAAAATTAATTTAGATTAGTTGTAATCTTGAACTAAGTACTTCTTAAAAAATATAGCATTTTATTTTTGAAATAAGACAAAGTGTTGAACCTGCACCCCATGACATGCCGAGTCAGTCAATCTACCAACTACGCTATCGTGGCTCTCTACTTACTTGAATGAGTACTTTTTTTGTCTTTTTCCAAATTGTGATTTGTTCGCAACAGTATTTGCGTAAAATTACCTATTATATATGTAAATAATCACTTTCTTTTTATTTTTATTTTTTATTCTTCTACCAAACAAATCCAACGCGACGTTCCACAGATCCCACACCAATTTGCAATTACAATTCCACGACGCACGAAACAAATAGATTCATATCAATTTCGCAGTGTGTAAACGCAGAAACATTGAGCCCTATAATATCTCATTCAAAAATAAAGCCGCGCGCACACTCACGACACTCCACATATTGCAACGCGCGCCACACCGATAAATCAACTCTGATATATATTAAGCTGGGCCCACACTGGCGAACGAGGTTTTTATTACACCAGTGATTTCGTGATATTAAAATAATGTGAGAGATGGTGCTGACTCTCTTACAAATTGTAAGGAAGCCTTTGAAAATGTAAGAATAATTTGTCGCGGCTTGGTGGGTATGTACCTACTCGCTTAGTTGATAAGGTAATGAAAGGGAGGGCTGTTTTTTTTTAAGATTTTTTTTCTGATTTAATGGCTTGGTGGGGTTTGCGATAAGTCAGTGTCAGTTAGGAAGGTATTGTTTTAAAATATTTTCTTTGGTTTATAGTAAATGGCTATAGTAAATGGAAGAGTTCGATGGCGCAGTGGTTAAAGCGTCCGGTCTGCGATTACTAAGGTTAATCAACTTTCGCATAGGCCGGTCATCGGATGGGTAACCAAAAAGTTATCATCTCGAGCTCCTCCGTGCTTCGGAAGGCACGTAAAGCCCGGCGCTACGCAGAACTCAGCAGCAGAACTCGCAGCGTTCGGCGTTAACAACCACCATACCGCACTGGGCCCGCGTGGGGGTTTATGGCCCGTTCTCCCTGTCCATCCATGAGGAAGGCTTATGCCCCAGCAGTGGGGACATAAAAATGAGCTGATGATGATAGTAAATGATAATAATGAGTGTTGGTATTGTTGTGTGAGTGTTAATGATGTGACACTTTACTGAGACCTTACGTGGACTGCTAGAGATTTTTTAGATATGCCACAACCTTCGTTGCGTGCACAAACACCGGTAAATCCATCATTTTCTATTTATATTCGGCAAAACATAAATTTTAGAAAACAAAACTGCAAACGACTTTTTTTTTTACATAAAAAAATTGTCGCCTATTTCAACAAACTGCTTTTAGAGAGTTGTTTAATTTATAATAACAGTAATTACGAATTGTTTTTACAAATTAAACGTACATTATGTCCACAGCCTTACATTATGTTGCGCTACAAAATGTTGCGTGCGGCATATTTCATGCGCGTCTAATTAATACAACTCGTTGAAGCCCTTATTTATGGATGTGAGTGTACTACGGTAATTGTGTCTACGATTGATTATACATTTTTAAAGGTTTTAAATTTTTAAACCAACGTCATCGCTAAAAACGTCCCACTGCTGGGTACTTACATTTTATTTTATATAATAGGATAACCAACAAAATTAACACAAATACAAGCAAAATTGTTTTCGTACTAAAATTGACTTAAACAAAGTGTCATCCTACTTATAGGCTGCCACGGCATGCAATGTGGACTAAAATATATTATTTAAATACTATTCTTATTCAAAACAAGTATACAAGTAACGAAAAAAACCGGCCAAGTGCGAGTCGGACTCGCGCACGAAGGGTTCCGTACCATTATCTATAAAAACGGCAAAAAAATCATGTCTGTTGTATGGGAACCCCATAAATATTTATTTTGTTCTGTTTTTTAGTATTTATTGTTATAGCTCCAACAGAAATCTGTGAAAATTTTAACTGTCTAACTATCACGGTTCATGAGATACAGCCTGGTGACAGACGGACCGATAGACAGACGGACGGACGGACAGAAATATAATTCATTTCTCAATAATTTACTAAATTAATTATTAAATAATAATCTTAATAGGTACCTACATAAAATTTAACATCGACTTCGATCACTTTCGATGCGTTTTCGTACGAATTTGACTCTTATTTTATTTATTTTATTTTATTTAATAGGACAATCTCTTACGAACACGTACCAATACGCACGGTACATCCCGATCCCGATTCTCCAATTGCTATGGTACAGTCACGAGCATTAACATGTATACACTTTTGACTTATTCCATTTTGAATTAAGAGTTACATTGTTTACATGTTAATGCTCGTGACTGTACCTCGCAACTAGTCGTAGGTGTATCTATCTATATGGGAATGTATCGTGCGTATTCGTACGAAAAAAAACCCACCCATGCGAAGTGCGGCTGGCCTTGTGGCACTTGCACACTACACTTTAGGAAATTAGGAGTTATTCAAAATTTTAATGAATGAATGAATAACATTTATTGGTAATACACGACACATACACAAAGTCACATTAAAAAAAATAAAATAACAGGAACTAAAATACCAACTAAAAATACAACCTTTTGCAAGCCTTTGCCTTTTGCTTTTGCAAGTCACACACTCTAACAGGCTTATTTATATATTTATTCATTTATTTATTCATTTATTATGACTGTATTATCTATATTTTTACATTTGCGATGCAAATAAATATTTTAAATGAGTACAGTTAAGGTGTTTATTGAAATCTTCATACAAAATTATACTCTAAGATCTTAATAAATAGGCCTATTATTCTCTGAGTCTCATTCAATGGCAACAAAAATGAAAAGACGTTTTAATATGATTTTTTTTTATTAGATCAAAGATACCCTTAAAAATGTTGTATTATATTTTTACATTTGTGGTAGAGATAAATGGAATACAATCAAGGTGTATATTGAATACGAGGTACCAACCTACTTACCTATGCAACAAAAACTATTCAAAGTTCATACCTGAAATATGACTCGTTTTAATTGATTAAATTTATCTTTTGCAAAGATTTTTTAAAAACAATACTTAAATTTCTAAAAGGAGGACGGGCATTATTGCCTAGGAACCAATAACAACATGCAATATATCATTGGAAAGGATTTTTTATTTACTTTAATTATTGTTATGGCGGGAAGTACCAAATCACTGTATGGCAAAAGTTATGGCACAATAAAGTAGACTTAAACAAAAAATATTTTTTTCAGAATTTGATTATAAAATGGTTTAACAAGCATTACGTCATTTTAAGTAGGTACTAAAACTCAAGTAGTCTGTGCAGACAAATACTAGTCAAATAAGCTTTATCAATATTAGTGTAAAATTACAAAATAATACATTATAGAAAACTAAAACCGATAAGTATTAATCGATCGTCAATAGATCGATTGAAGTTAATTAGTCGGCCATATTGAACAGAAATGTCACTTGTAAAAAAAAGTGGTTATGCATATTTTGCTAATGGTAATAAATAAATAATACTTTGGCTTTGTTTATCGAACTGTGATTTTTGCTATATTATTATGTTATCGACCTTTGGCTTTTTTTATCGATTCTGTGATTTTTGCTATATGGGTGATTCTACAAAAGTTGGGCAACTTGATGTCATCATTCAATACAGTAAGGCGATATATAATTATTTTTAATATTTCGTTATATTACCAAAGATTAAAGCCCCTTTTACCTGTCCATTTAATTTTGATGTATTTTTTCAAAAGCAGTTTAGTAAAATAACACAAGGAAAGAAAGAAACGTCAGTACCTTGGCGTGTCACAACTCCCGAATCACATAATTGAATTATTGTATTTTAAAATATTATCAATTTATTGTAATTTATTGATTTTTACTACAAACTATGAAAACTGTAATAATGTATTTTACATATTTCACCATATAAATCATAATTAAATCAATAAAAAAAAAATGTAAACCTTTGTGTTCACTTTTATCCGTCAGTCCTATGTGCATTATTAAAATTAAAAATTCTCGCAAAACCTCGAAGTTCAAACGTCAAGGTCTCGTTCAGTTCTGAATGTTGGTAGTAAATATGGCTACTGAGCGCACCATTTGCATGACAGCTATTTTGAAAAAGGGTGCAAGCGGCGTGGTTATACCGTGCGCACGTGTAGTTCCAGTCAAAGTCTCAGTTCTATGGTGAGTGGCTATTTCCTTACGTATATGTATTTCATTGTTATTTATATAACTCTAAATGTGATTATTTAAAATGTAGCATCATATTAATGAAAAATACCGGTAAAAATATTATTTCGAATTATAATCTCAAATTTGTGCCTCGTTCATCAATTCCCTGGCGTCAGTTCCATGTCCAATATTTTGACAGAGGACTGACGTATTACCATGGTACTGATTGTTGCGGAAACCCACAACACACACTATGCTACTGTTTAAAATTAGGTTACACCTTAAAATCTACAAAATCCACTCACAGTTCCATGCCGCTCCCGCCGTCCAGAACGGGATCCATATGGTCTGATGGGGCCTGAATCCGAGTCCGGGTCTTCTCGGGTTCCCTAATCACACCCAACGGCTACCCCAAGTGCACTTTCCCCCGAGGAAATACCTGTTTTTCTCCAGCAGCAAAGACGCCGACATCCAGAACACGGGATGGCGAATTGTACTCCCGATGCGATTCGCTTACGACGTACACACACACAAAACACAGGTTGCACAATACACTTAATTAGAGTAATACGGCTCCAAATGCCCTTATTACTACATAAAATCTATTTAATTATCAACACATGATAACCTATCAACCAGCCATATTGCCTTCCCGAGACAAGTGTACCAACAAAGAAAAAAAGAACAATTAGTGATGGGGCCATTATGCCACCAAACAAATTGAATCTCGATAATCGATTCGTCCATAATACAAATCAAAGTTTTATTTCCAACAAAAATAAATGCCTGTTTATTTGCAACATCCCGCCACCCAAAGCGGACGTACCGCTTTATAGCCTGAAATCTTAAACTAGTCAACCGGTAATCGAGCTAAGGTCGCGACAGCGCGATTTAGCACCGATCCATCAACCAACACTTGCGCCACACGCGGAGTCCCGTCCGCGCCCCAGATTAACTTTAAAATGCGACCTCGTCTCCAAAATAACGATGGCAAATTAGCCTCTTTTAATAAAACCAGATCCCCCTCCGAAGGGGGCGACGTCCGGTCTGTCCACTTTACACGCTGCTGCAATAAATGCAGATACTCCAGTGACCAACGACGCCACAAGTCCTGACTCATTTGTTGTATCATTTGAAAACGAGACATCCGGTGTCTGCGTTCATCCTTCCAGGGATACTCAGGCAGGGCAGTGAGTGGCTGACCGACCAAAAAATGACCAGGGGTCAGGACTTCCATGTCATTTGCGTCAGAGGAGAGTGGACAAAGCGGACGCGAGTTGAGAACCGCCTCAACCTTACAAAACACAGTTGTAAGTTCCTCATACGTGAGGGTAGTTTCCCCGACTACCCGGCGCAAGTGGGTTTTTGCCGATTTTACCGCGGCTTCAAATATCCCGCCCCAGTGGGGACAGGCTGGCACACTAAATCGCCATGTGATTCCCCGCTGTGCGAGAGCTTGACTTATGCTATTACAATTTTTATCCAGAAAATCGTTCACATCTTTTAAGTAGTTGGCAGTGCCTCTGTAGTTGGTACCGTTGTCGGACCGAATGAGAGAAGGTAAACCCCGTCGCGAAACAAAACGATCCAGTGTGGCGACAAAGGCTTCCGTAGACAGAGCCGAAACCACTTCCAGGTGGACGGCCTTAGTGGCCAGGCAGACAAAAACGCACAGGTATGCTTTCGTGACCCTAGTGTTACGATAGGCTGTGGTTTTCACCAGAAACGGTCCAGCAAAATCCGTACCGACCCCGTCGAACGGCCTAGTAGTCTGACAAACCCGGTCAGAAGGGAGATCCCCCATCTGTGGCTGCATAGTGGAGGCCTTCACCCGATAACAAGCCACACACTTCAATAACACGCTGCGAACCACTCTCCGAGAGGACAAAATCCAGAACTCCCTCTGTAATATCGCCAGTAACGCATTACACCCCGCATGAGCGTTTTTCAGGTGTCTATCCGAGACCACCAGTTCTACCAAAGGTCTTCCTTTGGGGAGTAGCAGAGGATGACGGCTACCGAAGGGCAGGTCGGCATTTTTGAGGCGACCTCCAACGCGTAACAGTCCATCCGCATCCAGAAATGGGTTGAGCCGAGAGATCGCTCCCTTGAGCTTTGCGCGACCGACGCGCAAAATCTTTAGTTCGTCCTCGAACCGGTCAGCTTGAACCAGCCGTATCAGGGCCAACAGTGAACTCCTGCGTTCCTCAGCACCCGCCACGGGTGATAACTGCCTCTTGTCTGGATGGCGGCAGTTATGTAGAAATCTCCGGATCCAGCAAGTTACACCTAGCAATTTGTCCAGTTTGCTGTATCGAGTCGTCAACCAATTCGGATCTGGCCTTGACTCGTTTGTTGTCACCAAAACTTTTATTCCAGGGAGCATCCCTAGAGAGCCATCGATCATGGTGACCGGCCATGATGACTCACCTTCCTTTAACCACTCTGGACCCCACCAGAGGGCATGCTGCACCAATTCCGGCGCGGTGCAGCCCCGAGAGGCACAATCGGCAGGATTCCAGGGGCCGGGAACGTGCCTCCAACAAATTTCGATGCCCGAGTTCTGTACTTGAGATACCCGATTGGCCACAAACGTTTCCAATACGTGGGGTGCCCCGCGTAGCCATGCCAGAGCTACCTGACTGTCGGACCAGGCGTAGACATTCCGGATGTCCACCGTAGACGTCAGTTCCTTGTGCACGTGGCACAACAGTTTGGCCAATAGATGCGCCCCGCAAAGCTCCAGCTTCGGGATTGTCAGCCTAGTTTTGAGGGGAGCCACCTTGCTTTTAGCCAGAAGCAAGGAGACGGCGACTCGACCCTTCGAGTCCACCGTTCGCAGATACACCACTGCGGCATACCCTCGTTCTGACGCATCGCAGAAGCCATGTAGGCTTGCCCTGTATTTGCCCCGCGGCAAGATCCGCCGCGGCAACGCCACCTGATTGATCGCCTCGATCGTAGAGATCAGAGCGAGCCAAGTGTCGAGTGAGAGCCCTACCAGTGGCTCATCCCACGAGACTCCGAGTGTCCACAGTGTTTGCAATAAACACTTCGCCATAAAAATGCACGGGCTGATCCATCCATTTGGATCAAACATCCGAGCGATGGTGGAAAGGATCGTCCTTTTCGACCTAACTCTTGTAGTTTCCAGTTCTACCCGGAATGTGAAAATATCGTGAACCGGCTGATATTTAATTCCCAAAACGGCGATAGAGTTCGGGTCCCCTGCGTCCTCGAATAGCTGAGGATTCTGTTGGTGATCTTCCGGAATCCCAACCAGAAGCTGTGGCTCGTTGGATAACCATTTTCTCAACTCATAACCACCAGCCGCGAGGAGTTCGATCAGTTCATTCCTGATGATGAGCGCCTCCTCCAGAGAGACTGCCCCTGTGCAGATATTATCTACGAACACGTCACGTGTCAGTACAGCGGCTGCCCGGGGAAAGCGAGCCCGTTCCTGCTCCGCCAGTTCCAGCAGTGACCGGATGGCAATGAAGGGACTCGACTTCAGGCCGTACGTGTTGGTGTTGAGCTCGTAGACGGTGATGGGATCCTCCGAATGTTCCCTCCAGAGTATTAACTGAAACCTCCTGTCCGCAGGATGTATTACTGTTTGGCGGAACATCATCCGGATGTCCGCACCGAACACCACCTGGTGTCTTCGGAAATTCAAAATGATGTCGACAATGTCCCGATGTAACTTCGGACCAGAATGGAGACATTGGTTCAATGAAACTCTAGTCGACGACGGTGCCGATCCGTCAAAAACAGTACGTAGTTTTCCAGATGAGGCCTTCAACACCGCGTGGTGAGGCAAGAAAAAATGATCTGTCGTTGTCCAGTCGACAGTCGCCCGCGACATATGCCCCAAGGCCTCGTATTCTCGCATGAACTCGATATACTTTTCCCGAAGTACCGGATCGCGAGACATACGACGCTCCATGGACAAGAGTCGTTTCTCTGCCAACGCCCTCGATTTTCCCAAGAGAGGGGGACAGTCGATAAAGGGCAGTCGAGTTTCGATCCTACCCGACGCCATCCGGCGTGTGTGATCCTTATAAAAGGTTTCGCACTCCACATGCTCCGGATCCAGACGGGAGACCATGGGAGGCTCTTCCAGTTCCCAGAATTTTTGCATCGTCCTAGCGATGGAGGTAGTAGCGACGACAGGTGAGACATCCCGCGTCTCCTGGTCGAAAACCGGTCCCATTAAAACGTGTCCAAAGATGGTAGGTATAGCTACCAACGAAGAGCGGCCCAGACTCCGCTGAGGCCCTAAAAGGATCCAGCCCAGTACATCCGCTCCCAATATGAGGTCCACCGGAGCCGGCTCCTCGAAATGAGGGTCTGCCAGCATGAGACCTGATGTGTCAGGCATTGCGTCCCGCGGAATGTCTGTCGGTGGATGCCAACCCAGCAGATTGTCGAGTACGATCGCGGCCGCCGCAATCCGTATCGAAGCGGAATGCACAGGAGAGAAGGAAATGTGGGTCTGACCGGACAGACCCCCCACTTCTGTATCTCCGACTCCTCGAATCGGAACTGAGGGGGGCGCGCACTCCAGACGTAGGCGCCTCGCTACCCTCGTAGTAATTAAGCAGCCCTGTGCCCCAGTGTCTAGGAGGGCTCGTATCCGGACGAAGTACCCCTAGGTCCCCAAACGCGTACCTGCGCGATGGGCAAAAGAACCGTCCTCGGTTCCGACGTAGCCCGACCACAGGCTAGTCACGCGTCAGAGCCAGCAGCCGACCCTGTCGAACCGTGATGACTCGGCCAGTAAGTCGGACGCGTGCAGGCCACCATCCGGGGTGGTGCGTATCCAGCTGCCCTACCATACCGGTGATAGGGTGGGTGGTATTCCAACCTCGGGTACTCGTGCAGTACCGGTGAGAACTGTTGACGGTTCTCACGTCGTTGTTGTTCCGGTAACGGCGGCGAAGGCTACGCGTACGAGTATCCGGGTGTTGGGTCCGGAGGTGGGGCTCCCTGTACCCAGTGGCCCTTAGAGGCACCAACTCCAGGTGTTGGTCGCGCCGGGTGCCGGGTTGTAGCCAGAACCTGGCTCCGTTCCGGCGGTCCCCAACTCACCTGAGCCGGGGTGTACGAGGGGTTGTAGTGTGGCGGCCGTGGCGGACTCCGTCTTTCCGGAGGCGGAGTTGACCCCGGCCCCAAACCGCCACCCGTGGGAGATCCCCTCTCCCGAACCGGTGCTGAGCCCTCAGCACTACGGGTGCACAGTAAGCGATGGTGCGGTCCGCCGCACACATCGCAAGGCCTCGCCTGGGGACACTCATTATACCTATGTCCTCCCAGGCAGGCATAACACAATCCTCGTGTCCGAACGAGGTTTCGGCGCTCTTTTGTGGGCAGCCCGAGAATTGCTGGACATAGCTGTTCTAAGTGCTGCTGTCCGCAAACCCGGCATCCAGAACCGGGGTTGATGGCGGCCGCAGCCACCAGCCTGCCGCGACCCTTCCCTGGGTTGCGTGGCGGCTGGGCGCCGTAGACTCCAGAAGTGCGGGCCGGCGCACTTGTCGGAGCCTCCTGGGAGGCTAGCTGGTTTTCCAGCAGGCCAGCCTCCTCTTCCAGGAACTCCAGAAGTTCCCCTATCGAGGGCAGAACGCTGCCGAGATCCTTGTGGACCAGTCGATTCCGCTCGAACTTGTCCCTCATCTCCTGCGACAACTTGGCCAGAACGATGTGCAGAAGAAGGAAGGACCACTGGTCGACGGGCAGTCCGAGCGTCCTTAACCCGTTTAAGGACACGGTGAGCGGGGTGATCAGCTGCGCCCTCAGCTGAGCCCTATGGTTGACCCTCGGCAATCCCAGCAGATGGGTCACGTGCGCGTCCGCCTGAAGACGCGGCTTCTCGTACCGCTTCTCCAGCAGCTGCATGGCGGTGTCGTAGCTCGCATCCTGCAGCTCCAGATGCTGTACGAGCTGTCTGGGTTCTCCGTCTAGGAAGGAACGGAGATATGCCAGCTTTTCGGCGTTGGTGAAATCCTTCCGAGTATCCACCAAGGCCAAAAACATGTTCCGGAATCCAGCCCAGTCCCGCATACATCCGGTGAAATGCGGGACCTCCAGGGCACCCAATCTTCCCATGGCGCTGGGTCCAGGGGTGTGGAGCGAAGCGGGGCGCGCAACAGGCTTCCCCTCCCGCAGTCGCTCGATGACCTTCACCCGCTGAAGGACATCGTCGTAAATGTCTTGGATGTGCTCCAGATCCTTGACATATTGGGCGTGGAGGGCCAGCTCCTTCTCCCCGACCGGGTCGGTTGACAATAGAGCGGTTACCGACCGCTCGGCCAACAAGACACGACCCTGCATTTCCTTCGAACGCGTCTCCAAGGCGTCCTCCCGGTTAGGCCGATCTATTAATGCAAGCAGCCCGGTGAACCACCGGAGCTGCTGAGCCAACTCCTGCCGTGACGCTGTCAATATAAACAAATCAAACTAAATAAACCCAAACACAAAATTAAAACGAGTCAACGAAAACACGGAATCGACCATCCCGAATCGACTCGACGCTTTCAATTGAAAGAAACTAAATAACAATTAACGTTCCGAGAAATGTCCCAGCCCAAATACAACGAAAACAACGGTACTACCAACCTTACAACTCAACCGCACCTGTCCCGGAAGTGCGGTTCCACACGAAATGAGCTCAACCTATCACGAACAAAAAAAATACACAAAATTACACCGACCAACCTAGAGGTCCGGTATTAACCACGCTCTGCTACCAAAATGTTGCGGAAACCCACAACACACACTATGCTACTGTTTAAAATTAGGTTACACCTTAAAATCTACAAAATCCACTCACAGTTCCATGCCGCTCCCGCCGTCCAGAACGGGATCCATATGGTCTGATGGGGCCTGAATCCGAGTCCGGGTCTTCTCGGGTTCCCTAATCACACCCAACGGCTACCCCAAGTGCACTTTCCCCCGAGGAAATACCTGTTTTTCTCCAGCAGCAAAGACACCGACATCCAGAACACGGGATGGCGAATTGTACTCCCGATGCGATTCGCTTACGACGTACACACACACAAAACACAGGTTGCACAATACACTTAATTAGAGTAATACGGCTCCAAATGCCCTTACGTACCACATAAAATCTATTTAATTATCAACACACGATAACCTATCAACCAGCCATATTGCCTTCCCGAGACAAGTGTACCAACAAAGAAAAAAAGAACAATTAGTGATGGGGCCATTATGCCACCAAACAAATTGAATCTCGATAATCGATTCGTCCATAATACAAATCAAAGTTTTATTTCCAACAAAAATAAATGCCTGTTTATTTGCAACACTGATGATTTTCATATCAGAGCCTTTTCATCTCCACTTTTAAAGTAGATAAACATTTCTTTTACTTATTTCAGATTAAACACAATGGCGCCGGTTAATAAAAAGCAAAAATTGTCCAGAGAAGATGTATTAAAAAAAAAGAGAAGCTGAAAAGGCTCGAATAAGTAGAATTAAAAATGACCCCGTAAGATAAGCGGAATATAAAGAAAAAAAAGATTAAGGTATTTAAAATAAAAGGAAAAAAATAGATGAGGAAGACGGAGAATTACGTGTTTATTATTTATTTTTATTATATCTTGTGTGGACATCGCCAGTCGAACGGACGATCCACCCGCGTTATTTGCGGGTCACGTCATCCTTTTCCCCGTTCTCCCTTTTGAGGGAGTTAAGGTTGATCCAGCTTTCACGGCGCCCCGTTGAATCTTTTGGTCTCTTTGGTAAATCTTACTATCTGCTCCACATTCAGATCCTTCAGGTCCTCTATGTGTAATGTGTTCGACCCCTAGAGCTCCCATCTTATCAGTGAGTACATAGGGCACTCAGCTAGTAGGTGGAGGCTGGTCTCCTCACTTTCCATGCACTCCGGGCATATGGGGTCGGATTTCACTCCTATCACTGTCAGTTGTCTGTTCAGCCGACAGTGTCCTGTTATGATTTCTATGACTATCCTCATGTTCTCTCTGGAGAGTCCAATCAGTTTGCTAGTCTTTTTCTTATCCATTCCCTTGATGAAGATCTTCGACTGTCTCATATCATTCGAGGACCTCCATCTTCGGTTGGTTTCTGCTGTGATACTGTGGCTGATTATTCGTCGGCCAGTTCGTTTCCCGTGTTTCAGCCAGCCTTTTTAATGATTCCTTGCATTCTTTGACGATTGCTGATGTCGCCTCTTCTCTGCCTAGTGCCTTCAGCGCCGCAAATTACGTATTACTTTCCTCAAATCATGTAACAGCATTACGAATTTCAAGAGATAATGAATGTTTTTGAAAAGTAACTGTTATTTACGTTAATACTTAATTTAAATTTTAGATTTTTTTTTCGTTTCAACAGTAGAGTTGACTTTTTGTGTTAAATGTTATTTCGTGAAGTTAGGTACTTCATAAAAAATCGTTCAATACCTATTTCTTAATTTTATAATGACTTAAAATGTTATCTAATGTTAAGGAAAATGCCTCAGTGTTTAGGTATTACAAATGTTTTCAGTAAGACTGTTTTGAAAACTGATATAGTACATGCTTTCCTACAGTTATAGGTAATCTTAATAATATCTTCCAATGTGATTTGATCTTTAAGAAATGTGCCATTATGTTATTTGATTAATAAGCAGAAAATTGCAATAAATGTTATAATTTTTTAATTACTTGTGTATCTAATCAGTACTGTGGTAACCTTGTCAGTCCCCTGGCAGTCAAATTTGGAAAAACCCGGATTTCTCATAAACTGATTGAAAAAGTGACTGGTCCGGTCTGTAACAGTATGTTTTATTATATTACCTATGTCCTTATAGCAAAATAGTACTTATATATCACCAAAAACCATATAAACAAAATGAGGTCAAAAGTTGCCCAACTTCTGTAGAATCGCCCATATGTTATACTAGTAGCTAATGTAGTTTTACAAAAAAAATATCAAGAAATTTATGATAAACATAAAAGTAAACACCTAATATTTTTAAGGGAGAGTTTGGCTTTATTGCGTCTTAACTTTTTATACACAGCAGCTTGAGACTTCCCACCATAACAATAAATAAAGTACATTAAAAAATCTTTCCAATGATACATCGCATGTTGTTATTGGTTCCTAGGTATGCGTCCATATATTTTTGCCCGTCCTCCTATAATTACAACATATACTAAACTTTTTAATTTTATTTGATGCCCAAACAACTGGAGATAATGCGTTTATAATTACAATAACATAGCATATTCTGTACTGCCATACATGTTAAATCGCATTAAATATACGAGATGGTGTGTTTATGCTAAGTGACGTCACCAGGCCCCTAGGACGAGCGGGGGAAGGGAAGGGTACCGGGAAGAGTAATATCACAGTCTGTAAAGGGTCTAACAATATCAATAAGCGAACGTTTAAGGGGCGCATCTATATAGATGCGCCCCTTTGACCAAATTTGGTGACCACGCTCAGTGTGATGTATATCACACTGAGCATGCTCACCAAATTTGGTCCAAAACTACAGACTCGTTACCGAGATACTCAACAAATCATTATCATAATTCACCAAAAAATACACCCTTTCCAAACCCGTACAGCTGTACTACACGCACACAAAGATAGCCGTGTGTGTATGAATGTCATACAATCGCTTTTCAATTGTGTGCGTGTATCTGTACACTATCTTTTTATTGACGCTTGCGTGCGTGTTAGTAAAGATACAGTATGTTTCATGATGTGCATTATTTTAATCGATTTAGTTTGTTAGAAAACAACTTTGCAAAATCACTATAAAACTGGAGCCCATTTTTTGTCATTGTATTCAGAATGATGTATAGATACCGCCCTTAAACGTTCGCTTATTGATTTTGTTAGACCCTGTATAATTCTTACAGTCAGCCAACGGGCACGTCTAGACAGTGCAATCGTGAGGGGTGTGCGGGGCGAGCGGGACGCGGTGCGACTCGGGCTTGCCATACACTTCACTCGGGACACACGCGTCAGGAGTGGCACTTTGTATTAAAACGCGTGTAGTAAATTTTAATTTATTTTTATAACATTAAAAATGCTTCATACCATGTGCTATGAGAGGCTGTATGTCATCTTTTCATGTTAATAAAAAAAAAATTCTAATGAAATATCTTTTGTGTGCGGAATCAGAAGAAAGGTAAGTAATTATTTATTTAACTTTACATCAGTTAACATGAATTTTATTATTGATTGATTGATTAAGATTGTATTGTATTGTGTAGAATTTTATATTGATAGTATGGGCAAAATATGCCTGAAATTAATGATTTTAATTTAATTTAATTTAACACATTAATATTTTATTTTGTTGTGTCTAGAATGTGCTTGTGTTTCTGATCTTTGCATTTTATTAAGCGTATGTCTTTTTCTATGTTTTTTTTTATGGATAAACGCCATTTTAGAATTTGCTAATTACAGGCAAGAGTTATTTAGCTATTATTTTAATAGTAAAGACTTATTAGTAGTAGGTATAATATATCTGTTTTAACTGTAAAGAAAGCTACTGTATAATATATTTTTATTTACCAATTTCAGATGCAAGGTTTGGATTGAGGCATGTGGGAGACCTGATTTAATAGGGAAAACTTCTCATAGTCTAAAAAACAACTAAGTATATTTGTAGCCTACAATTTGAAAAAAATATTTAGCGTATATAGCAAGAAGAAATTGAAGAAAACAGCGATTCCTGTGCTACTTTTACCTATTAAGTCACACATTCAATTGAAATACAAACTAGCCCAAATGTTAATATTTTAAGTAATATAGTGTTTAGATTTAACACAAAAACGTCTTCTTATTCTAAGTACTAGTATTGTTTGTTTTATTTTTTTTTACTTTTTTTTTTTTTTTAATCTGCTAATTGCTGCACTGAAGCTGAATCAAATACTTATAAAATACAGTGAAAAAATTAAACTTTTTCATCATCATCATCATCTCAGCCAAAAGACGTCCACTGCTGGACAAAGGCCTCCCCCAAGAATATGAGGGGTATTTGCCGTAATCGCCACGCTTGGCAGGCGGGTTGGCGATCGCAGTAGGTTGAGGGTAACCTCAGAGAGATGCTGCTGCCCATCCTCTGGAATAGTCCCTTAGTCGGCTTTTACGACACCTACGGGAAGAGAGGGGGTGGTGCAATTCTTTATCCCCGCCACCACACAAACTTTTTGTGTTAGATTAAAAAAAATGTTTTTTTTGTTCAAAATTCATCGTTTTGTAATCTTATATTTCTACGTACCTACCAACAAGCAAAATATGAAATAGACTACAAAATTAATGTGACAACCCTGAGACAATGACGAAAGTCTAGACGATGGCGGCATTTCGCGCAACTTCAAAGGCGTTGGACAAATTTTAAAATATTTTTTTATTTGTTTCTTTAAGTAGATTGCAAGTAAATATTTGGTGTTTGCTTGAATAGAATAGAAATATAATAGAATGATTTATTAACCATATAACTCGGAACGTTATACAAGGCAAGTCCATGATACATCATTACAATACCTTTTATGTATTGTACCTTGATGTCTTTAAAAAGAAAGTCCGCATGCTTTTTCTTAATTTATGTAGGTATATTTATATATATATATATATATATTTTTATTTAAGTATTTTATGTAATTGTAATTTATAGAATATTTATTTATGTAGTTTGAATCTTTTGTTACACTGTTTTCTACTTTTGTTGTCTCTCACAATTTGCACCTCCCATGTCATTTCTGCACCACCCTATGGTTGACTGGTAGAGAATGCCTTAGGCATTAAGTCCGCCATGTAATGTTTTGTTGCAAAAGTTTAAAAAAAAAACAATACATTACAATTATATATATTATAATACCCTACCCGCGCCATTCCAGATGCAAAGGTGCCCAACACACTTGCCGCGTTATCACGTTGAATGAACAGCGACCTATACACCGTTCTTTTTATTCGTCTTAGACCCGCAGGTGGGTAGATCAGGCCATGAAACTGAACCACTTTCCCCAAGAAACATAGGTTAAAAACGAGATTTTTTTTTTCACTTTTCTATACAGAGCCTCTATTGACCGAGCATGGTTTGTAATGGAAAGTTCATATGCGGAGGCAGCAGAAGGCAGGCCCGATTAACCATCGGTGCTTTGACAGGGCATTATGCCACAAAACAAATGCTTCACAGAATGCACACCTCAACAAATAGTTTGTGTAGGGCATGTGGAGAGCAAACCGAGTCAATGCAGCACCTACTGTGTGACTGCGACTCTCTGGCTAGGAAAAGAATGGGACTCCTGGGGTCGGCCTATCCAAAACCGGAGGACTTTAGGCTCTTCGCTCTTAAGGACGTTGCCAGACTTATGGCATCTATCTTTACAGAGGAGGAAGAGTGAAAGGATGGGGTTGCACAAAAGATCCCAATGGGTCGAAGTGTTACTGGGAGGTGGAAACCTCGGCAGGCCCCACTAAGATAAGACAAGATAAGATAAGATGGGAAAGTTAAAAAAAAATCGTTTATTGACCTATGTTTCTTAGGGGAAGTTGTTCAGTTTCACGGTCTGATATACCCACCTGCGGGTCTAAGGCGGTTAAAAAAGAACGGTGTATAAGCATTTTCATTTCATTTCATATGGGGCCAAGAGCTTTGCCAGTCCACTTCGCCAACGTCGAAGCGTTTAAAATAAATAGTAAAAATATAAAACATACTATCAGGTGGCCCATTAACTTGTTTGTCAGCTACAAAGTTACAGACATCCAACACCTGACCATATTATAGTTTACGAGCAAACCTACAACTACGATATAAACGCAGTTTTTAAAATGACGAACAAACTGGCCCAAGGCGACGAGGACCAACACACGAAACAGGTGCACACAATGCAGCTACGTACACTGGCGAGCAAGTTAATAGTGCAGTGCAAACTTAATCATTTATTCTGTCTCAAAATATTGTCCATGAAATATGAACTAACTAACTATAATGGCGCAACGACCCAAAGTGAGTCTTGGCCTCCGATAATAAGAGTCGCCATCTGGGTCGGTCCTGCGCCACCTGGTGCCTGTCATCCGCGTTGAGCTCGCGCAAGTCCTTACCGACGTCGTCCTCCCAGCGGTACCTGGGTCTTCCAACCGGTCGTCGGCCACTAGGACGTCCCATGTATGCTCGCTTTACCGCACGATCCTCTCCCATCCTCTCGAGGTGGCCGAGCCAGCGAAGTCTGTAGGCCTTTATCTCCATGATCTTCTAGCAGAAATATGAATGAAATAAAAATAATTTTGCATAAAATGTGGTACGAAAAATTTATGTCCATCCATTATTACTATATTATTGGCCCATAATCAATATTGTAGCAACTTTAACAATTGTTGTTTAGGTCATATACTCGTATTTATAAAGGGCAATAATTTATTGTATTGAAAAAAAAAAAAAAAAAAATGTAATTTAAATAATATGTAGTGTTAATTCCGCTAACTCACTCGTTTATACAGCTTGGATGCAGTACGCATGCACCGCCCTCCCGCCCGCAAAAAGTATGCACATGCAGGAGAAACAATGCGTGCAAGCGAAAATGCACACCAACACCGATACCCGACACGTGTTTCGCCCCTCCACGGGGCATCCTCAGGAGCTGTTGACTGGTCGAGAGCTGCGCACCGACTGTTACGGCTACGCAGCTCCCGGCCGCTTTTATAAAGCGCCATCGTTTGACATTTGTGACGTACTACCCGCGACAATACGTAATAATGGGGGGGGGGGTATCGGTGTTGGTGTGCATTTTCGCTTGCACGCATTGTTTCTCCTGCATGTGCATACTTTTTGCGGGCGGGAGTGCGGTGCATGCGTACTGCATCCAAGCTGTATAAACGAGTGAGTTAGCGGAATTAACACTACATATTATTTAAATTACATTTTTTTTTTACTATGGATTTCCGCAAAATAACGCCTGATTCCATTAATTATCTTATTGTATTGAGTTGACAAACTAAAATTTCAATATATATGTTTTATTTTATTTTGGCTAAAATAAAATTAAATAGCTCTTTAGCTCTTTAAATAAGCTCTTATGAATGTCACTATGCCATCCTTTTTTAAGTTTAGACAGCCGGTTCTTCTCGGTCCACGGTCTACCGCCCGGTAGACCGTGGACCGAGAAGAACCGGCAATAAACTCAGCGATGGTATTTCTTTTCTCCTTTTTTTTACAGCATCACTAACTAGAAAATGCCCTCCCTGTCAGTTAAACAACGTGTAACAGAAAGGAGTGGTCAAAATAAAAAGATCCAAAGTGTATCCGATCTAGGTCTTGTATGCAGAGTAACTAAGTCATGATTATTAACTTTATTGTGTTATAAAATTTAATATTTCTATTGTGACGTCACATCAAAATAAACAAGTCTCAGCCCTAGTGGTTTAGTAACATCTGAATACTTATATTAATAATCACTGCAGCTTGCTTATGCGCGCCTGACACGCATCACTTCACAAATATAAATATTTCATTAACCATTGTATGACAAATTAAAGTTAATTATTAGGTCTTAATAACAACATATACAAGTTCTAGATCGGACACACTTTGGATCTTTTCATTTTGACCACACCTTTTTATTACACGTTGTATATTAATACTAGCGGCCGCTCGCGATTTCACCCGGGTGGTTCCCGTTCCCGTAGGAATATTGGGATAACAACTATCCTATGTGTTAATCCAGGTTATAAACTATCTGTATGCCGAATTTCATCCAAATCCATTCAGTAGTTTTTACGTGAAAGAGTAACAAACATCCATCCATACTTATAAACTTTCGCGTTTATAATATTAGTAGGATGTTTAGTTAAATAAGTAAAAAAATTACTGGAGTGTAGACATTAGCAATAAGTGTTACATATCATTAAACGTTAGATTAATAAACTATCCAAATGACTATACCACTCAGTGGCAAATATAGTACCTACCGATGTCGCTTCAACATAAACAAGCCGAATTTTTACGGCCACCAGTGTAACCACCACCTGTCTTTACGACGGGTATTTTTAACAAAAGTGTCTTTTTTGCGTCGACGTCTTAACTCCAACAGTTCTACATTTCTACATTGTTCACCATACATTGCTTCTTCTTTACCAGCTTATTTTCATTTTTAATGTATCAAAAGCTGCACTGTAGTGTCGTCTCAACGATATTATTGGATCGAACAGTTGTTGACAGTGATGAATTATTGTTGAAAATGATGTCCTAATTATACGTTTCTGTATGAAAGTACGCTTCCGATTATTTTTAGATACAAAGCTGGTACGGTTAAGGTAGCTTTTAAGACAATTACCTATCTTGTGTTGTTCGCGCGCGTTTTTTGAATTTAATTTATATTTGTATTTATATTGTCATTGTAATTATACTTCAGTGGTCAAGTCGAAAAGTGCTAGGCCGAAATTTTATGCGAAATAAATTATGCATTAAACATCCCTCAATTATAATTCATCACCATTTATAACTAAAGACATGGCAGCGCGAGCTTAGATCCTTTAGTTTTTCCAAAAAAGAATTAAAAATGCAATATGTTTTTAAATACATGATGGGACTTCTTGGCGGGAAAGTGAAGAGTCATGTCTGCGGTTTTGTTTTATTTTCTAAAATTTGTTATGTCGAATATTAATGTGAAATAATGGTGGATTATTAACCGTTAAGTGTTCGTGAGTGTGCATAAGTGTTGGCAAATGAAACAAAACAGTGCAACGTCACTTTTCAAATTCTCTCAAGAAGTCCGCGTGAGGACTTAGTAAAGCCCCACATCTTACTGAGATACACGAGGGGTTGGGGGTATATCATTTCTCACTTCTCATTTCTTATAACATTCATCACATCATCATCATCATACAGGAAGGAAATATTGTTTATTTATGTATTACTTTTAAGAAAAATACTTTGGCACTGGCTTAATGTGCTAATCGCACGAAGCCATCAACAAAAGAAAAAAGAAAATACATGATGCTTTAGTAAATCTATATTAATATTATAAAGCTGAAGAGTTTGTTTGTTTGAACGCGCTAATCTCAGGAACTACTGGTTCGAATTGAATTGAAAAATTCTTTTTGTGTTGGATAGTCTATTTATCGAGAAAGGCTTTAGGCTATATAACATCACGCTGCGACCAATAGGAGCGAAGCATCAGTGAAAAATGTTGCAAAAACGGGAACAAGAGCCTAAAAAATTAAAAATGCTGCCGAAAGTCACTATTCCACGCGGACGAAGAAGCGACGAAGTCGCGAGCACAGCTAGTATACTATATTATGTCTGATTACGTGATCATGTAGGTATTAGGTATATATAAACCTATAAGGATTGTAAAAACATCCGTATAAATAAGATAATTAATAAGTCATTATTATTAGCCCTCGCTGTCCCACTGCCGGGCAAAGGCCTTCACCTCCCCCCCCCCCATTTCTTCCACCCATTGCGGTCCTTAGCTATTAGATTCCAATTTTGGTTAAATTCATCCAGTTCGTTTCGCCATCTCCTTCTCAGGCTACCGCGGCGGGCGCCTTCGTGTTGTGTTTGACTTCCAAAATGTTGCCAACTTGGCCCATGACACTTCTGGCATGCGGCAGACGTGACCAGCCATATAACTAAATAAATAAATAAATAAACTTTCCTACACTCACACCAATTATCTAGCCCAAGAGAAGCTTCGTTATGAAACTCGTTATATGGTTAAACATACTTAAAATAGGTACTTAAATACATACTATTATACATAGAAAACACCCAGACCCGAGACAATTTAGTAAACTAATAATTTCTAAATTGAACCGACCGGGGATCGAACCCGGGACCACAGAGATGGCGACACCATGAAAACCGGTGTACAAACCACTCGACCAAGGAGGTCGACAAATAACTTTTTAAACTGTCATAGTCACTTGCATTTGAGTTATTATATACGGGATTCTTACCATTTTTTTATTATTATCCGATATTAGGGTACATTTGTCTGATCCGATACGAACCCCTCGGAAAATCTAGTAGGGCACGGGGACACGCACTAGTGCGTGATGCCGTTCCCTCAAGGATACCTCCGAAGGTGATTCGTTTCACACGGCTTGAGGAACCCTTGAAGTTTCTCGCCATCCCCAAAAAAGTCGTACGAGGCTATCAACAAAATCTCCCAAAGAAAAAGGCAGATTTGACATATTAAAAACATGGTAAGAATTTCAAAGTCAAAGTCAAAGTCAAATATTCTTTATTCAAATAAACTTTAGAAAAGTGCTTTTGAATCGTCCATAATTTTTTTACCTACTACCCATTCAGGACGTCTATTTTTTAGCTGTGGAGAAGAATGGGCGCAAGAAACTCCACATTTCGTTTTTAGTTACCCTAATTTATTTATTTATTTAATAATAAGGCTGCACGGATTGTATCCTAAGCAATGAAAAATTTAAAAAGATAGATTGTGAGTTTGGATCTGCATTGACAGATATCGGACGCTCCTATTCCATTTTTAAAATTTTTGAAAAATGTTTGGAATAACGTTTATTAAATTTAATGTATTTTTATGCTTAATTTAAAAAAAATATTAGCATTCAGCACTCCTTCTCTATATAAACTATAAGTGTGCAAAATTTCATAAATGTCATCCATAAACATTTAAATTTAATTATTTTGGGCGACGAATACTGGTGTCGAACAATGTGTTGAAAACTAACTAACTAACTAAGATACTTACTTACTTACTCAAACACAAAGTGACTAACTAACTAACTAAGATACTTACTAGCTTACTCCGACACAAGGTAACTAACTAACTCACTAAGGTACTTACTTACTTACTCCGACACAAGGTGACTAACTAACTAAGATACTTACTTACTTACTCCGACACAAGGTGACTAACTAAGATACTTACTTACTTACTCCGACACAAGGTGACTAACTAACTAACTAAGATACTTACTTACTTACTCCGACACAAGGTGACTAACTAACTAAGATTCTTACAATGCTCCCTGTATTGCGCGATCTCTGCCAGTCGCTGGTTTCCAAGAGCTCATGTAGATCCTTGGCGACTTCATCCATGCAGCGGTACTTGGGGCGTTTAACTGGATGTCGCCCCCTAGGGACCCCCAAGTAAGCACGCTTTGTCGCCCGATCCTCCGCCATTCGCTCAACGTGTCCGAGCCACCGCAGTCAGTGTGCCTTAGTCTCACCCAATATATTGGGGATAGCCGCCAGCTCTTCCAACTCTTTGTTCTTTCTTACTCTCCATCTGTCATCATCATAGATCGGAATATGTAGAGTTTTTTCTGTGAATTGCGTCATAACGTTATCAATAGTATGGATAACCCGATAAAATAATAAGAGAAAATACACTTTTGACTCTTTTGCACGTCAGACTATCAAGGTGTGATTTAGGTGATCGTTACTGGAGATTATTTTCAAAAATCTTATACTATGTTTTATCCAAATTTTGGAAAAAATTAAGTTTGCTTAAGATTATTCATGATATGCTAACATTGCAAAGGTATGTCAAAAAACTCTACCTAATCCGATCTATGGTCATCATCTGCTCTTGTCGGTCCCAAAATCTTCCTCAGATATTTCCTCTCGGCCACTAGAAGTTTGTGCTCTTCTTTCTGCGTGCAACTAAGATATTTTTTTTTATAAAAGAAGGAGGCAAACGAGCAGGTGGGTCACCTGATGGAGAGTAATCACCGTTGCCCATGGACACCCGCAAAACCAGAGGAATCGCAGACGCTTTGTTGGCCTTTAAGGAAGGAATAGGCTCGTTTCTTGAAGATCCCAAGGTTGTAACGGTCCGGAAACACCGCCGCCGAGAGCTGGTTTCACAACACTGTAGTTCGAGGCAAGAAATTTCGTGAAAAACTCACAATAGTAGACCGCCATCCATCAAGGTGATGTAGATGGAATGACAGTCGATTGCGTGTAGTGCGGTGAAGGAAATCAGCGGAATCAAGCCGAACAATTCCTCAGAACACTCCCCATGATTTAAGCTGTACAATATACAGAGAGACGCAACGTCTCCCCGAAGAGCCAATGGATCGAGCCGACCTGAAATAACCATGTCGTCGACAATTCGAGCAGCACTCCGTTGTTGCGGTCAAATGGAAGGTGTTGGTACTGGGGTGCTCCAGCTCAAAGATGGGAGCAGTATTCCATGTGCGGCCTGACCTGTGCTTTGTACAGTTGTAAGCGGTGGGTCGGCATAAAATACTGACCCGCTCTATTAAGCACACCCAGCTATTTCGAAGCTAATTTAGCTTTACCTTCCAAATGATCCCGAAACTGAACGTCACTCGAAATATCGACGCCAAGGATCCTGATAGTCGGGTTGGTATCAAGAAGAGCTCCTTCAAAGTTCAGAGGTACGACGAAGGGATGTTTTAGATAGTATAACATTTTTAAAATAGTTTACATATAACAAACAGCCTTATCCAGAGTTCGTACATACCTAGCTTACCTACGAACTTATATATATATAAAAGCGTGAATAAAAACCTGCAAAGGACAGGCGAGATATCCAAATATTTATCATAATGAGGATCTGAATGACGAAACTTTCCGACATTGAGATTTATGTAAATAACTCAGGGGGTGAAGGGATGAGGTCTTTTTTCTATAAATCTTTAAGATTATTTGAGATGTCGAAAGACGAAGGAGCTTTTTGCTATTTGATTATTTAACTTACCTATAGTGTGTGTGTGTATATATGCCTCTGTGGCCACTAGGCCACAGATGCATATACATATATACATATATATACATATATTATATATCGGATGGAGGAGGCCTATACCCAGCTGTGGGTAGATACGGGTTGATATCATAATTACCTTTAACTTATTGTGTGTCACATGTCACATTTTTTTTTGTAAAGATTCCGGATTTTTAACGGCATCGAAAACGGAGAAAAATAATGTGGGAGAACTTAAGGTCTTTAAAAATAAGACCCAACAGTGGGATCTTTATAAACTGATGATGTTGATGATGATAACATTAATTTACAAAATTACGCTGTTAACTCACATGCCAGTAGATAAACAGCTACCGTATAGTTAATTAAAAGTCGCCCTTTTAAAATTTTAATTGCCTTTTAGACATAGGCTGGGCGCAACCGACGTTTAAAACGAGTCGTTAATTTTCATACGAGTTTTAAGATAGTTCCCACGCTACAAACAGGGTCATTCATAGTTCAAATCAGTGCGGTTATTAGGGCTTTCGTTGTCTTAAGCTGTTGGGGATGGTTAGAGGGTGTTCCTGTTTTTTAAACTTTTTTTTTCATAAAATTTTTTTTGTTGTTAATTATGAAAAGTTTTTTTAACAAATAAACGGACAGTCAGTCACTTAAGGTCAATTTGACGAAATACTGTCTTATTTTGGCACAGTAGGGTTCGATCTTGGTAACGGCTTTCTCCGTTTATTAAGAACTATTCTCATATTATGAGAAAATTTGTCATAGTTATAGAAGAAGAAGAAGACATTAATTTTGATCGTCTCACTGCTAGGCATAATTTATCTAACGCTTTCAAATCGTATTTTCTTTTTCAATTTTCTTTTCTTTTCGAGAAATTTCTGCAGTTCCTTTGTATTGAAATCCACCAAAAAACACTCAATAAAATATACGTTTAAAGCACATGCAAAGGTAAGCTGTGTGGAAAGAAAGTCAAATAGCCCAATTTAAAAAAAGCCTTTCATCACACTAATTTAGTACCTAGTCTTATTTAATGTTAAAATGTATAATACAATATTTAATAAGCTAGCTATACTTCCTCTGTTTGCTATACCCTTACGGGGCGCTACATTTTTATTTTAACACCTTTTGTACCTATTTATTTAATTACTTTGTACACCAATGTGGCATGCAATAAATAATTTGAATTTGAATTAGTCATAAATGTTGATTGATTCATTTTTTGAACCTCCTGTATCTACCTGAGTATTATCTCGTAACCCTACGCGTCACACCCGGTGCGCACGGTGGGATCCTCCCACGGCGGCGTACAAAGTTCGGTTCTCGTATGAATAAGAGCACACAAAAATGTAAAAGCAGAAGGTGTTCTTAACGACACTTGAGTTCTTGTATTTAATAAGTAGTGGTCCACCCAGTGGTCGTATTTCATGTAATATTAATTAAGAGAATATTTAAAAAACTGATTATTAGTTATTTTTCTTGTACGCATAATACAATAAATTTTATGTTTCTGCTCACTCTTCTTAGGTAATTATAAAATTTTACTATCTCAAATCTCTTATATTTTTTGACGACCTCCTTGGTCGAGTGTTTGTACACCGGCTTTCATGGTGTCGCCATCTCTGAGGTCCCGGGTTCGATCCCCGGTCGGGTCAATTTAGAAATTAATGTTTTTCGAAATTGGCTGGGTGTTTTCTATGTATAATAAGTGTATTTAAGTATTTTAAGTATGTTTATCCGTTGTCTAGTAACCATTTAACGAGTTTCATAACGGCTAGATAATTGGTGTGAGTGTAGGAAAGTTTATTTATTATTTTATTTATTTATTATTCGGTTTTATCCTTTGCACGATTTATTTCCAAAATAAAAAATGTCTAACATTAATATTGTCTAAAAATTGTCCAACATAAATATTGTCCTATTTAAAATATTGTAAACCAAGAATAGTGTAATTTTTTTTAAAGAGTTTGTTAAGACGCTTCAGCGTCAAAACTCTTAAAAACAATTCATGCTTAACATTACTTTTTTATTACTTATCTAGAAGCACTTGATCTTCGTCTCACCTGACTTTAAGTGATGCTAAGGCCGAACCTCCATTAATAACGGTCAAAGATTATTGGAACAGGACACACAACACAATCTTTCTCCCAACCAACCATGTTGAATGTGCGCACTTGCACAACCTATGGTTATTTGCAGATGTGCACATTTAGCATGTAAAACCTACAATTTGTACTAATTAACTTTAAATTATGTTAACGTCCAGCTCTTTTTGTATTTAGTTTTTAGGTGTACACATATTTTTGAATTACGATCTAGATTACAACCACTATTTTAATTGTATAACTTTGTAACAATTGTAATTTGTCTTGTGTATGTAAATAAATAGTTGAAGTGGCAGTGGGCCGGCCATATCTGGCGAAGAACCGACAACCGCTGGGGTAAACGTGTTCTTGAGTGGAGACCACGACTCGGTAAACGTAGTGTAGGGCGCCCTCCGGCCAGGTGGGATGATGACCTGCGAAAGACTGCAGGCAGATGCTGGATGCGTCAAGCCGAGGACAGGGCGCTATGGCGCTCATTAGGGGAGGCCTATGTCCAGCAGTGGACTAATATAGGCTGATGATGATGTAAATAAATAAATAAAAAATAAATAAATAAACACACACACACACACAACAATGTCATGTAACCTTCTGCCTTTACTATTGTTTATGGCTTATCAGTGGGTGAGATTTCATTCACTCATTTGCCGGTGTAATTAATATCTGTTTTTTACATCGCGTCTGTACTCTGTGGTTGGACCGCGAATCCCTGTATTGGTAGATAGATTTTTTAATGCGACTGCTTAATTTATTTTAAATAATAAAAGTAAATATATATGAACTATGTATAAAGCGAATGGTCAATTTAAAATAACAGGGGTGTTGGTCGGCTCATAATTAGTTGGTAGCTTGTATACCCTCATTTAAATTTAATCACAATTACATCGGGCAAACAAAGAGAAGTGTAGGAACCCGTGTTAAAGAACATATAGCCGACGTCAAGCATAGGCGCGAAAATAAGTCTGCAGTATGCAATCATTCCCTAGAGGGGCCCAACCATTACATCAGATTTGATAAACCACAAATACTCGTTAGAGAACAACGATTCATCCCTAGGATGATACGCGAGGCTATTGAAATTAAAAAACATCCTAATTTTAATAGAGAAGATGGTTGGAATCTACCACCAGCCTGGGATCCCATCATACAAAATATTAAATCGCAGCCCCGACACCATACTGCCAGACCAAAAGATACTGTAAGCTCTTTCTGCGTAAAACGGAACGCACCTGATTAAATTTAAATGAGGGTATACAAGCTACCAACTAATTATGAGATGACCAACACCTCAGTCTCCCTGTGCCCACGGACCCTGCAAAGGGTTCGAAACGTCAGGATAAACATTAAATAAGTAATGTGTAAAATAAACGCGAGTAGATCCGTAAAAATTGTTTCATTTCAATGTGTAGTGTTCGCGTAAACTTTAGAAAACAATATACTGTTATATTGTTTTCTAAAGTTTACGCGAACACTAACCACCACCCCTGTGGGTGGTTATTGGTGACTGAAAACATAAAGCCTTACTTTTAACCACATAAATATATTTTGACTTTAGTTAGCACGGCAGATGAATATTCCACCTAATATTAAAATGGATATATGATAGAGAGATAGATAGTAATAGACAATTATGGAGGTCTTTGCCCAGCAGTGGGCTAGTATATTGGCTATTTACTCACTTTTAGTTAGTGTATTGTAGGTATGTCTTTGTCATCTTAAGGGTGCCTTTTTTTTCCCAAGGGAAACTTACAATTAAGTTCCCGTAGTCTGGTATCGAACAATCTGTTTGGAAATATCGGAAAAATATTTATCTTACCACTTTACAAAGTCGCCCCAAGTAGCAAAATGTTATGCCAAACATTACAGTAGGTACCTTAGTAATATTAAGCGAGTTATATGTACCACCAATGCAATGGCCCATGGCCAGTAAGTATTTCCAGGTGCAGATGGCATAGTAAGAGCTGTAGAAATAAAGACTTAAAATGCCTGCCGGTCCTCCGCGAGGCGCGCGTTCCGGTAGCCTTCACAGCCCTTATAAAGGCTAAAGGCAAACCTCAGGGGTTTTTACCGGGTCGTTCTTAATCCTTTTTAGAAAAGGACAAGGCCAGCCCCGGATCTACGGAATCTGCGAGCAGATTTTCCCATAGGTCAAAAAAAAAACTGGGACGACCTACAGGATATGCGGGGTTGGGCTAACGCGGCCGACCTACTAAAACCCCTGGTGTTATGGAGCGGTGGACTGTAGGACGTGAGGATGATGAAAACACGGTATTTTCAAGCATAAGAGTATAATCCAGTTTAGACCAGACCAGACCTAGCGACAATACAAATACAATACAATACAATACAATTCATTTATTCCAAACAATGTACATTGTGTTGTGTGTTGTGTATTTTTGTAACATGAGTAATTATTAAATTACTCATGTTACAAAAATAAAGAATAAAAAAAGCGACAAATAATTAGATGTCGATAAAACACTTAAGACGACGACGCATTGGTAATTTACGTGGCGGGGATCTTGATTTTTCTCAACAATTACAAAACATATGAAAGTGATATTTGATGACATGATTTTTCATTTAATTGACTTTATTTTGTTAGTTGCAGAAACACGATTTGTCAACTTTTATAACAGAGAAAAAAATATCAAAGTAACCTCTTTTGAAACATAGATTCACATTTTACAGGCTAACCAGACCGATTTAAGCATCAAAATTTTCTTAGTAGATTAGTCTTAACACACACTTTAAAATTGTAGTTCATTTTTTAAAAATAATTTGTAGTTTTAATTTGAAGGAAAAAAAAACAGTTTTTCTTATGGTACAAAAAAAAAAATGGCGCAAACGCTCGTATCAAAACGTATGAGATTTATTGTTTAGCGGTGCGTCGCCTTAACAAACACTAACAAAACACAGTCATTATACAATATTTAAATGTCATTTAAGTTAAAACAATACAATGTCGCTAATTTTCAATTCATAATTCATTTTATAAGTACTAATTATAGCTATTAATAATAAATTCATCTACAGTATAATAACATTGTTCTACTAAAAACATTTTCAATTTTAATTTGAAGCTATTCTTATACAATAATTTTTTTAATTCAATTGGTAACTTATTAAATATTCGGATTGACTGATAATAAGTAAACTTTTTGACTACTTCTAATCGAGGAATAAATTTTTTTTAAAGTTTTTTCTTCTTGTACTTTCTCTAATTTTTCTTTCCAATCCAAAACTAACACAATCCTAAGAAGCAGACAACGTCAAAACAAAAAAGGTTAGGTGTGATCGCTTAACCGCGGCTCGGGACGCGGCGTCTCGTAGTTAAGTCAGTAGACATAGGCAGCTTCACTGCAATATAAGCGTGCCCCACTAGTGGGCGCGCCGTGTCGTATTCCTTTTAAACACGGCGACTCCACCTGAGTAACGCCAGGCGCGCCTCTCGGCCTTCCGTGGGGCGTGCGCTCCGGTTGCCTTCATAGCCCTTTTTAGGGCAAAAGGCGAACCCCAGGGTTTTTTAACTGAGGTCTGTCTTAATACACCTTAGAGGTGGACAAGGCAAATCCAGGATCCTCTTCTAGGAATCTACGATCAGATTTTTCACCATGGGCAAAAAAAAAAAAAAAAAAAACACCCGCAGGCAGTCGCTAACACCTGGGTTGTTCCTTTATCCGTCGAAAGGGAGGGGGGAGCCCTGGGCAATCGGGCTAGCGGCATGTGACGACTTCTGCTCGATGGTCGAGCTGGGGAAGACCCGGAACAACGGAGCCGACCCCAAAGCCAGGCTTGCGTGCCTATGTGCTTGGTGGAGGACTTGTCCTGTCCAGCACATCTTCAGGGTGCCATTAATATGGCATTGAAGCAGCGCCTCCTGGCGACATACGAAAGGAATTAAAACTTTGCCATACTAATTCTCGTTTTCATTAACGTGATCGAATGGCGAAGAAACTCGCCCTTGGCACCCAGCTGTCTTCATTTTTGTGTACGTTTTTACAATAAAGTTCCAAGTAATATTCAAAAAATCACCATTAAGAGCGTTTACGCCGCACACTAGCACCACTAATGAAAAAAAAACATATCTAGTAATTAGAGATAGAAAATCAAATTATGTTATGTTATGGTTTAGTTAAATAAGACGTTACGGCCACTTTTAACTATAACGCCATATTTAACTAAACCATAACATGTCAGGTGTTCATTAGGTGACGTAAAAATGCTAAATTACTTCATTCAAATAGTTTGTTGAGCATAATTTGATTTTCTATCTCTAAAAAAAAAACAACTTTTTTTTCCAACATTTGTGTTTTTGTAATTTGTTCGCAACAAAATTTGCGTTAAAAATTATATAAACATTTATAAATAGCTTGCCTACTTCTTAACTGATCTTTAGTATTTGTAAAAATATTATGATCGGATGTTAATGACGGTAGTTGTTAACATTGAATGGGCGCCTTTGGCTTTCAAAGTAAAAAGTAAATAGTGTTGAATAATTTCGGCGGGCTGGTTAGAACCACGATAGCTCAATTGGAAGAGCACCTGACCCGGTATGTCAGAAGGGTGCAGGTTCAAACCCTGCTCGTGGAAATTTTTTTCAACATTTGTGTTTTTGTAATTTGTTCGCTACAAAATTTGCGTTAAAAATTATATAAACATTTTCTATCTCTAATTACTAGATATTATGTTTTTTTTTCATTGGCGGCGCTAGTGTGCGGCGTAAACGCTTTAAAAGCTTTATAAAAAAGCTTATTGTAAAGTGTCTGATTTGATTACATTGAAGACAAAACAGCATGGGTTTAAAATGCTCCAATCACTCCAACAGGTATTTCTAATTTAAAATATTGTTAAGTTATTTTAAACTTGTTTATCATGGTAGCGGCATATAATTTTGTAAATGTCGTTACTTAAATTAAAGCTGTGGAGTTTCTTGCGCCCATTCTTCTCCACAGCTAAAAAATAGACGTCCTGAATGGGTAGCAGGTAAAAAAGTGTTTGGACGATTCAAAAGCACTTTTCTAAAGTTTATTTTGACTTTGACTTTGGCTTTCGACATCTCCAGTGCTACTTTAAATTCTCACCCCTTTAAACTAGTAAGAACTTCGAAGTAACTTGTAGCTATTTCTAATATAACGGTGCTCTGTTGTGTACCAATTTGAAGCGCGCCCTGGGGAGTTTTATAAGTTGAAAGGAATACTGGGACAATACCGGAATGCTGCTTAGGCACAAGATAAGGAGAACCAGAAGGTAAGCCTAATTCATACCCTCATCAGCACATTTTTATGTCCCCACTACTGGGGCACGAGCATTCCCTATGGATGGATAGGGAGAAAGGGCCATAACCACCACGCGGGCTCAACGGCCCCTGGACCAACGGCTGTACGTGTACGTGCTTTCCCAAGCACAGAGGAGCTCGAGATGATAAACTTTTGGTCACCAATCCGATGACCGGCCTTTGCGAAAGTTGCTTAACCTCAGCACTCGCAGACCGGGCGCGTTAACCACTGCGCCATCGAGCTCCTCGAACAATACCGTGCTCGAGCAAACCCCACATAGACCCTTTGACCGGGCTAAGGGTCAAAGTAGACATTGACCCTTGCGATAATTCACAAGAATCTGAAAATTTACAGGCACGTAAGGAATACCGCTCTAAGGTTGTCTTCTATATATTTTTTGTGTTTATTTGTAATGGAAAGTGTCCTGCTATGATAGGGCATTTTCCAATATTTTCGACGCTGTAAGGGAGAAAAGAGCACTTGTTGAGTTTCTTGCCGGTTCTTCTCAGTACAAGATCTCCCGCCCAGAGTAGACTTACGAATCGATGGCATAGTGACATTCACAAAAGCTTCTTGTAGCCTAAACTGAATAAATGATTTTAAATTTTGAATTTTGAATGAAATCCTTAAAAGTCCCCATTGATCCAGTGTGTGGAAAAATTTTTATTCAAGGTTACAAAATGGTCGCAAAAATGGGCAAACATTTTTTGACTCCAGTAGCTTTCGAATGGCTTTTTCTCAGAAATGGTGAATCTTAGAGAATAAAGTATCAGGACAATTTTTGTAGATTAACCTGTACTATAATTTTAATCGTAAAACTAACCGTGTGGCTAAGAAAAATCCAAAAAAAACCCTAATTAAAAATTTTTGCACACAATTTTTTTTCAGGATTTTATTACAGTGGTATCCCTTACGTGCCTGTAAATTTTCAGATTGTTATGAATTAAAGCAAGGGTACACCTAATTTTTAGGATTCCCTACGTCTTTCCGAAAGTTGATGATTCGATTTATAAAATACCGAACACGACCGACGTGTCGATAACTCAGTTGTGCGATGTTTTATTCTATCGATGCCTTATTGGTACGATGTAACGTTTGTGCGAAAAATCCTGTTGCGAAAAACCCTACAGAGATGGCTCATTAGTACGATAATTAGGGTTAAAGATATTTATTTCTCATAAAGAATTTACAATTCACTTACATGAGAGATACAAAATTATTTTAAAACACATTGAACGACACAAAAACAAAACGATCAACAAAAATTAACAAAACACGTACGTAGGTAGTTTTATTAAAACTCCGATTTGACCGATAATTTATATTATTCGATAATTTATTGGGCTAATTTCACCGGGTTACCTTGCATGGACACAGACTCGCAACAGTTAGCAACAGTGCGAGCGCCACTGTGGCGAGAGTCCTTATGAGCTATTCATCATCGTCATCATCAGCTCATTTTATGTCCCCACTGCTGGGGCACGAGCCTTCCCTAAGGATGGATAGGGAGAACAGGCCATAAACCACCACGCGGGCAGTGCGGATTGGTGGTTGTTAACGACTGCTAATGCAGCCGGGACCAACGGCTTAACGTAGCTTCCGAAGCACGGAGAAGTTCGAGATTAAAATTTTTTGGTTTTCCATCCGATGACCGGCCTTTGCGAAAGTTGCTTAATCACAGCACTCGCAAACCGGGCGCGTTAACCACTGCGCCATCGAGCTCCTCATAAGCTCCTCATAGATGAGCTATTCATAAGAGCTATTTGTAGCCTAAACTGAATACGATACCAGAAGTATCAATTAACGTAATGGACATTTTGGCCAAAATAAGTTTTATGTATCAATTGCAATGCCAATCCAAACTCACATTCTATCTTTTTTAATTTTTTATTGCATAGGATACAATCCGTGCAGCCTTAATAAAATTACGGTCGAGTTTCGACCACTAGTTAAATGTGAATATGAATATGAATATGAATATGTGTGGTGCTCGAACGCGTTTGTATAGACCTTGCCTTCTGCAGTGTCATTGTTTTGTGTTACAGGAAAGATACGTTTTCGAAACGATTGTATGTATCTATACTAATATTATAAAGAGGAAAGCTTTGTATGTTTATATTACTGTTTGTGACGAATAAACTCAAAAGCTACAGGACCGATTTAAAAAAATCTTTCACCATAAAATGTTAGTCGGAACGGGGGTACTAAGCCAAAAGGAGGGTAAAGTATACGATAGTGAATAACTTTTGTTTAAGAATTTTTCCTTAAAAATGGATAATTTTAAATTAACAGCTTTTTTAAGATTTATAAAGAAATTACGCTGCGCGGTCACAAAAAAAACCAAATTAAATGTTAATAATATAGGTACATTAGTCCAATTATGGAGAGAAAACTCGACTCTTTACAATGCCCGCATATTGAATTTAGAGGTAAACCTATTTGCTGAGAGCCTACGTCAAAACCCGTAGGCTACTAGATTTTTGTAGACTTATCAAATGTAAATAAAAAAAAACAACAAAAAAAGTAAAAAAAAATTTATTCATTATGTATACTTCACCCTCCTTTCAGCTTAGTACCCCCGTTCCGACTAACGTTGTATTTATTACTAGAAAAAAAATTGCTTAAACCTATTAAAAAATAATTAAAAAACCCATTAAAAAAAACTGACCAGGTGTTTGTGTGTTGTAAATTAAACTTTAGAAGTATCACATTAGGGTACATCTATGTATTATTACTTTTAGTGGTGTTCTAATTTTATAACACCCAGTAGGACTAAGTGGGTTGATAAATAAATAGAAATACGATTTGTTTATTTTATTGTCATAGAAACTGTCAAACCGTTACGAACTTCGAAGTCCGCCGGGTCACCTAGTATTTTAATATAATAGTACTTAGGTATGTTTTAATTTTATGTACGTTCTATAGAACGTACATGTTTGTGAGTAAAGCGTTGCATGATTTGAAGACTTTCCATTTTTATTTAGGTAGATTAAAAGTTTTAATGTTCTGTGGTTTCACGATTATAATCAATAATAATAATAACAATAAATACATTTGATTTTGCTTCTAAAACAGTTAAACATACAAATATAGTCTATAGTCTATAGTCTATGGGCATAGTTGTTTGCCCTGGGTCCGTACCCAGGACAAAAACTTCAAAACCCAGGACATTTGGGTGAAATAAAGATATTACCCCGGACTCCATCGAAAAAAAAATTACAATAAAATAAAAACAAACTTATCATATTTTTATTTATAGAAAATCAACTTTATCGACTAGAGAGGTCACGTCACGTCACGAGACTCACGAGCACGCGGATATATTTGCCGCACCGAATAACTATGAAATGCTGTAATTTATTGCTAATCATTCCATTCTATCAAGTTAATCGGATTTCCCCTGACATAAAAAGTGCCCGGGTTTCACCCGGACAAAACCCCAAACTAGGACAAATCCGGGGAAACACGGACGGATGGCGGCCCTAATTACAACACATATTTTTGTGGACGTTGTATGTTATATACATATTTTATTTAGACCATGCACAAGTGAATTACATTTCACAGTTGACAGCGCCTTAAGAGCGTTTACGCCGCACACTAGCGCCACTAATGAAAAAAAAAACATATATAGTAATTACTAATTAGAGATAGAAAATCAAATTATGCTCAACAAACTATTTGAATGAAGTAATTTAGAATTTTTACGTCACTTAATGAACACCTGACATGTTATGGTTTAGTTAAATATGGCGTTATAGTTAAAAGTGGCCGTAACGTCTTATTCATTGGCGGCGCTAGTGTGCGACGTAAACGCTCTTAAATATTAACACATAAAATGAAAAAAAAAACACAAAATAAGGTGACTGACTCAAAAAGTAAACATAGTCGTTATCCACCAAAACAAAACAACACAGCAAAAAATAGAATAACTAAAAACTATTCTGCATACCGTTAAAACGTTTGACCTTTGCATAAAACTCCTATAATGAAGTGCTTCCAATATGAAGTCAATTAAGTCAGTTATTACGCTATGTAAAGCGACTCGCAAGCTGCACACTCACTTTACATACCGATGGCTGCAAATGATATTTAAATGCATCTATTAGCAATTAGTGGGTGCTTGCGTACCTAAAACAATGTACAGACGCTGCTATGTTAAATGTAACGTGTGAATTCATTAGTATTGGAAGTAGAAAATAGAGCTTAAATAATACAGTGGTAAACGCGCCCGATCTACTATTGCTAAGGTTAAGCAACTTTTACAAAGGCCGGTCACCGGATGGGTGATCAAGTATGTATGATCTCGAGCTCCTCCGTGCTTCGGAAGCCACGTAAAGCCGTTGGTCCCGTCTGCATTAACAACTAATATTGCATTGGCCCGTGTGGTGGTTAATGACCCGGGTTATCCATCCATGGCTGGATAGGTCTTGCCCCAGCCACTGCGGATCTGGCTATCTTATCTCTAACTGTAAAAACACTACTAACATTATTATTATTATGACAACAGTTTAGATATCATGATGGTAGTAGATGGATAGCCAGGCGGCCTTAAAACATGCTCTACTTCAACCAAATCGGGCACAATGATAATGTTACTACAGCTGGGAATCGAACCCGGACCTCAGATTTTGAGACTGGTGGTCTTATCACTAGACCAGTAGTAAGTAGTAAATAGCCTATAACTGTCCCACTGCTGGGCAAAGGCCTCCATCATTGAAATCAAGTCATCACTACAATTGATGGGTAATGGCTTAATCACCACGCTTGCCAAATGCGGGTTGGTGATCACAAACCCGGGATATGCATCGAAAAAATCTGAAACACATTTTGCCCGACCTGGGAGTTGAACCGGGGACCTTCAGGTACCGGGCCAAGCGCTTTGCCACTAGACCATATAGATAGGTGTTTAAACTTATAAAAAAACTTTCATTTCACTCCCATGATGTTGTTTACAGAAAAAAAAAGCCAGAAACCAAATCATCTAGAACAAACTAGGTAGTACTATCACTATGTTAATATCAATGCAGTGTTTATGTAAATTTATGGTAAAAATGAATAAATATAAGTCCACAAGCAGTTAATTGGTATAAGACCGTGAGAAAATGCCTATGATCATTTAAATTATAAGTAAGTATTAGAAAAAAGGAAAGTTAAGTAATAGTCTCAACACTGTCCCACGGCTGGGCAAAAAGCATTGAAGTCAAATCATCGCCACAACTGATGGTGTTGCACCACGCTTCCTAAATGCAGATTGGTGATCACATTGTGAAATAGAACATAGAAAATAGAAATAGAATATATTTTGTGTAACTGTGTACAATATAGTTCTTAAATATTAAGTAGTATCAACAGTTTATCCATTTCGGACGTACAATTTTTTTTGTTAGTATACACCTATTTATCACACGTTTAAGGGTGGTATCTATACATCATTCTGAATACAATGACAAAAAATGGGCTCCAGTTTTATAGTGTTTTTTCAAAGTTATGTTTTCTAACAAACTAAATCAATTAAAATAACGCACATCATGAAACATGCTGTATCTTTACTAACACGCACGCAAGCGTCAATAAAAAGATAGTGTTCAGATACACGCACACATTTGGCATGTTCGGCTATCTTTGTCTGCGTGTAGTGCAGCTGTAAGGGTTTGGAAAGGGTGTATTTTTTGGTGAATTAAGATAATGTATTGTTGATTATCTCGGTAACGAGCCTGTAGTTTTGGACCAAATTTGGTGAGCATGCTCAGTGTGATGTATAGATGCTCCCCTTAAACGTTCGCTTATTGATATTGTTAGACCTTATATTTAATATAGTAGACTTTTTGTATGCCATGAATATGAATAATTGTGGGTTTGTGAACTGCTGCTATTGGTAATTGACGCCATTCGGCGTGACTCCAACTTAGACCAGCTTAGGTGAACTGGCTTATCTTGAATCCCAGGCTATGCTATATAGGTTATGCTAAGGGCCCGTTTATTACAAACTAGCTGTGCCCCGCGGTTTCAACCGGGTTAATTAGCTCTCAAAAAAATATTTTCCCGTTTTTGCAACACTTTTTATTGTTGCTCCACTCCTATTAGTCATAGCGTGATTTAATATAACCTATAGCTTTCCTCAATAAATGGACTATTCAACACAAAAATATTTTTTCAATTCGAACCAGTATTTCCTGGTTAGCGCGTTCAACCAAACAAACAAACAAACTCGTCAGCTTTATGATAATAGAATATATAGATTATTATTATTATTATATTATATATTTACACATTAACTAAAAGTGAAATTTTTACTTTTTAATTTTTAAGTGCTAATTGCTGCCCTGAAGCTAAATTAAATATTTATAAAATTTTATAAAATACAGTAAAAAAAAACTTCGGTTTTTTTACACTGTATTTTATCAAATTTTATAAATATTTACTAAAAGTGATTTAAGTATCAATGAACGCGATCCCTTTCTAATGATCGCTGTCTCGCTTTCTCACTCAAGATTCGCAGCGATGATTAGAACCGTTTAAGTCATCATCATCATCATTTCATCCCATTAACACCCACTGTTGGGTATAAATCGTTAAAATGTTATTCAAAATAGTACTATGAGTATAATAGTAGTATAGGTATCTAGTTATTAAGGTGTTTTTTTTATTATAGACCATTAAAAAAATTTACAAATGACAAATGAGTTCTTGGAACGTACTCTTCTTAAATTCAACTTAATTTAATCATTTTATTGCACTCCTTTTAATTCTTCGTTATAATTAGCTTGACAACTAAAATCTATAAAATACCAATTTTTTTTTCTTTAACTACACGTATATAAAATTGCTTGTATTTATTTGCGATCCGGAGTTATACTATACACACAGAAGCTTACACTTACTTTTAAGTATAGGACTTAATATGTAGGTACCTGAATAAAAAAAAATATACACGACCAGTGAAACACAACATCCCAGATTCATTAACCCATACGAATACAACTGTAGCATGGTACCTCCCGAGAATCAAACCTAAACAAAAGGCCATAAGAAACGGTCCCACGCGAGTCACCTGCCCGCTGACCCGTGGACTGAGTCATGTTTGGTCATGGTTCGCGGGACACTAACCACTGTACCACTGTGGGTATGGCGTCTTCAATACACATTTTGCTAAAGATGCTCAAAAAAATTATGAGACAATTGTTTTGTGCTATTAAAATAAAGTAAAAAGTAAAGTATAGATTAATAAGCACATCCCTATTAATAAGCACATCCCTATTTGTAAACTACTACAAAAACTTGGAGAATTGTCTTCAATAATATTTCTTCTTATATTAGCTGGGCAAAGACTTTTATAATTTTAAAATCAAGTCATCATCGCTACAATTGATGGGTAGCTATTGACTTAATTACCAAAGAAAATACATTTTTAAAAAAACATAAAAAAATACATTATATATATATTTTTTTACTTTATTATTACATGCTAATTTAAAAATAAATAGTCAAGTATTTTTTTATTTGTTAAGTGCTACTTATTATCAAAGACCAAGTTATGGTCTATATACTTTTTCACAGCTGGGCAAAAGGCTCTTTTATTAAAATTATGTCATCGTTTCAATTTTATTGATGGGTAAGTCTTGGCTAAATAACCAAAAAAAATACTGTAGATACCTACATGAAATAAAAAAAAAAAGTCAATTTTTTTATTGATTTTAATGATGGAGGCCTTTGCCCAGCAGTGGGACAGTTATAAGCAACGTACTTAACTTTTACTTTGTTTTATTTTATTACCAACCACCGTACCGCAGTGGACCCGCGTGGTGGTTTGTTCAATGTTTTAGACAAGTAACGACTTAGGCTAAACAGTACGTAAGAATGAAGTTTAGGCAAAACGCTATTTAGAATAATTACGTATTAGGCATACAGAGAACAAAGGGTTTACGGCCCGTACTCCCTGCGGTGTTGCCATACATAGGGAAGGCTCGTCTCCCAGCAGTATGTACCTACATAAGTAATAAATAAATAAATAAATGTTTCCCACACTCACACCAATTATCTAGCCCCAAGAAAAGCTTCCATAAGAAACTCGAGAAATGGTTAACTAGACAACGGATAAACATACTTAATATACTTTAATACATACTTATTATACATAGGAAACACCCAGAGCCGAAACAATTTAGAAAAACAGGTATTTCTAAATTGATCCGACCGGGGATCGAACCCGGGACCTCAGAGATGGCGACACCATGAAAACCGGTGTGCAAGCCACTCGACCAAGGAGGTCGTCTACATATTAGATATAGTAATGATATATAACATTTATAATGAGCTTTATAATAAAACACAAGTCGTTTCTCAGTATTCTTACTTGTTTCTACCCAACAAAGTTTCTACAGAAAAAGCGTTAAAAATTTAAATAGGCAATCATTGCAAAGTAGTATTTCCACGAACATTATCAAAGGCTCGCTTTTAATGATTAATCGAATTAGGCTCCCAAAAGTAGGTAAGGTTTTATCTATTGCGTACCGGCCGTAATGAAATAAAAGCCTTCAAATCCAATGTAATTTGATACTTCCCTCGCTTCGGTATAATGGAGGCTGACCGGACGGAGTAAATAGTTTTCCGAAGGTAGATCGAGACGTAATCATTATGAGATTTGCTGGATTCACTTCAATTTTTCTATATACTTTATTACTTTTTTTTTAGTCACTAAAACATCATCCTTTTTTTAACTTACGGATAGGCACTAGGCCTTGGTCTCTCCTGATGTGAAGTGATGATAAGGCCAATGGTGGAAGCGCACTTCACCCGGGATCCTCAACTACTGAGGCACTTTATCATACCTTATAAACATCGACAGACTGTTGCGCTGTCTTGAATTTAATGATGGCGTTTCCTCAGCTGTGGGCCAAAACATCACCACTGTTAGGGCACGAACCTTCCCTATGGATGGATGGGAGAACGGGCCTTAAACCACTTCGCGGGCACAGTGCGGATTGCTGGTTGTTAACGACTGCTAATGCAGCCGGGACCAACGGCTTTACATGCTTTCCGAACACGTAGGAGCGAGAGCTGATAAATGTTTGTTCACCCATCCGTTGACCGGCCTTTGCGAAAGTTACTTAACCTAAGCAATCGCAAATCAGGCGCGTTAACCGCTGTGCCGTTTTTTGTTTATTTTTTAACCTTTTCACCGCCAACAACTTCTATAGAAGTTCGAGATTTTCGTGCCGTCCACGCCAGCACTTCTATAGAAGTTCTTTTTTGTACCTACTTTATTAAAATACATTTATACGTTGGCGTACTGCGGAACATCGCGTGCAGGATAGTTGGGCGGTGAAAAGGTTAAGAGGACACAGAGGCACAGAATAAATAATAGTAATACGTATAGAGGTGATTATATTAACCTAATTAGTTATTTATTCATATTACAAAAAAATATTGCGGAAGAAATACAAAATCTTTTTCTAATTAAAAATACTATTTTTATAACGTCTAGCGTAGCTACAAGCCACGCCAACAACAAATATGTTGGTACTACAAGAAAATAACTCATTAAAAAGTACACCGGACGTTTTAACAAAAAAACTAACATATAAGAAGCTCACAATAATAAGCCAAGACCTGTGGATAAAACCTCTCCGCAAGCTAAGGTTCAAAACGATTCTGTAAAGCCCACAATCTTCAATTACTTGGATAAAAAAACAGGATTAGGCCCAGCCTATATGATCGTTAAGTAAATTGTATGGTGCACACATCCTGTGTCGTACTAAGTACTATCGGATGTTCGGAAAGATGTTTTTTATAGAAAACTCGTAACCTCGTGGGTAGCTCCAGTCACCGAGAGGAAGCAGTGATCGAATTTTTGATGTTTAACACCTTTCCGCTCGTTTTCTATATGAACCATTTTATGAAATGTGACGGAAGTAGGTATGACAGGAAGTCGGGGAAGCGCGCATTGATGTGTAACATTTTTCCGCTCGTTAACTATATATACAATTTGTGGGAGTGATTTCGTCAAATGTGACGGAAGTAGGTGTAACAGTGTAACAGGAAGTCGGGGAAGCGCGCATTGATGTGTAACATCTTTCCGCTCGTTTTCTATATATGCAATTTTTGGGAGTGATTTCGAGAAATGTGACGGAAGTAGGTGTAACAGTGTGACAGGAAGTCGGGGATGCGCGCAAGCGCGTGCCATTTTGTTAATTTAATATCGATATTAAGAACATGACGTCATATTTATAGTATATGTCTTATTGTATTAATAAGTTAGCTCATATAGTTATAGTTAAGTCCGTGGAATAGGGCCTGGTGACCTGTGGCCTACGGGTTTTTTTTTCAAACCTATCGCAAGCACCAGTCTCTCACAAGGGATACTTATGGGTTCTATTTACTTGGTATGTGTCATTTTTATTTTTATTTCTTTATCTTTTACCTTTATTCCTACGTATTTTTTATACCTATACCTTGTGATGAGAAATAAATAAATTTTGATTTGATTGATTGATTGATATGTGACATATTGTGTCATTTGACTATCAAAGGTCATTTTGAATGTCAAATGTCTTCTAATGAGTATTTACTGCATTTATTTTATAGTTATATAATTTTGTAATTCCTGACCCATTGTTTTCAGAATATAATGTTAAAATTGCTTATTACTAAGGTGAGATTTCAAATGTTACACATCATATGGGACGGTACTACTGTAAGGCTCGCTCGTCTTTTTTTTCCTTTTGTCTTCAAAAATAGGGATCAATAACTTATTTAGAGGAGGTCGATGGCGCAGTGGTCAACGCGCCCGGTCTGCGAGTGCTGAGGTTTAGCAACTTTCGCAAAGGCCGGTCATCGGATGCGTGACCAAAAATGTATCATCTCTCGCTCCTCCGTGCTTCGGAAGTCACGTAAAGCCGTTGGTCCCGGCTGCATTAGCAGTCGTTAAGAGGAAATACTAAGGTCGAATGAATTGAAAAGTATGTGTGAAAAGTAGACAAAATTAACGTTTCATAGTCTCCTGATTCCTACTCCAAAACTGAACCGATTTAATTACTTTTTTCATTAAAAATTAAAGAAAAGCTTTGCCTGTGTCCCTATGTTTTCCCTTTTTTCATAAATTAAATATCAAAAAATATATGAATCTTTAAGAACCTTAAAAATTGGCCAGAATTTCCACTGTTTTTTTTTAATTTGTCGAGGTTATATAAAAAAAGCAAAACATAGGAACACAGCCAAAGCCTTTCATTAATTTTAAGATTTTTTTTGTGAAAGTAATTAAATCGGTCCAGTTTTGGAGGAAGAATCAGGGGACTACTAAACGTTGATTTTGTTTCAAACATATTTTTCAATTCAGTCGACCTAAGTATTACCTCTTAACGACTGCTAATGCAGCCGGGACCAACGGCTTTACGTGCCTTCCGAAGCACGGAGGAGCTCGAGATGATACATTTTTGGTCACCCATCCGATGACCGGCCTTTGCGAAAGTTGCTTAACCTCAGCACTCGCAGACCGGGCGCGTTAACCACTGCGCCATCGAACTCCATTATACAGAGTTATAATAATATCGACCATGACAAGAATTTAAAATTTAAAAAGAGTGTCTATGAATCATAGACTAGAGAAAACTTACAGAAGTAGTTATGAAAGGTTCGTTGGATGCTTTTGGACTCTTATTTAAGAGTTTAATTAAAGGGCACAAGCTTAATTAAACGTAAGCAGATGATTTTGCAAAGCAAAATTTTAATAAATGATTTGAAAATTTCATCTGTCAACCTTAATTTGGTATTTAATTAATATGAAGGTTTGATTAAGGCTGGCTATAAGGAATTTTTGGTTCTTTTATATTAAATCTTATTGTAATTGAATGAGATGGCGCTGAGAAGATTACAGTTCATTGATAATAATTATAAAAAAAAATTGTAAAAATCGTTTTGTATTTATTTTAAAGGTTCAGATGTTTTTTCTATATTACTTCCTATTATAATATTTAATTATAATAAAATAAGATAAAGACAATGTTGCCAGCACTCTTGGAACCGTTCCCATGCATGATCCCGCAACTTTTGTTTAAAGGTACCTATTCAATTTGAATTTCTTTTTCTATTTTAAATTAAGTAATGGTTCGTTTTCTGTATGAGTACTTCATCATCAGCTCTTTTTATGTCCACACTGCTGGGGCATGAGCCTTCCCTATGCATGGATTGGGAAAGATATCCACCACATCCAGTGTGAATTGGCGGTTGTTAACACCCGGTAATGCTGCCTCGATCAACTGCTTTACTTGCCTTCCAAAGTACGAAGCATCAGAAGATGATAAGTTTTTGATCACCGATGGCAGGCCTTTGCGAATGTTGCTTAACCTTAGAAATCGCAGACCGGGCACGTCAACCACTGCGCCTTCGAGCTCCTCCATCTATGTGTGCACTTATAGAATTGTAATTAAATATAACTCATTAGGTAAGTATATTAACAAATATTTTGTTAAAATGTAAATTAAAATAAAATGTCAAATCTGACCTTGTAAATGCTTTTTTCAACAAACTTTGCACTATTATTCCACAGAACCCTAATATTTTATAACTCAAGCTGCTTTATCACCAAACCTTAATTTGATCGAAGCACCAAAAGAAAAGAACGATACTAGGTAGAAAGAGGCGGTAGTCAACCCGTCCTGCTCGCGCACCGGATTTGAAAAAAGAACACTTGAGACCTACATGCGTTCGAGATGTTAATCGTTGGGTAGGTACTCGATGCCATGAATGACTTCAAAAGTATGTTTGGTTGCGATAAGGTTCTTTTTTTAAACTTTGCTGAATTTAGTTTAGACTTTTCACAAATGAGGTTTTATGTTGAGGCAAAGAACGCCAAGTCTGGGATTAAACCAGCCAGACATTCTATTTTAATTCAATAAAATGTTTGTAGGCTTATTTCCTGATTCCATCATGCCTAGTTGCAGCCAAGGATTGTATAATTTGTTTCTTATATGAATGCGCAGTAATTTTAAATGTTACCAATGCCTAAGTAATTACCTACCTATATTATTATGAGCAAAAGAACCATACGCGCCAATGTTCATTTGTTATTTATTTTACTTTATAGACTAGTGAGACATTCTATTTGCAAGTCAGTTCGAAATTTAAATGAAATCTATGATAATTCACCTCCTTAGTTGCCATGAATCGGATTAAAAAGTTCATTCCATTTTTAAAATATAGGTACGATAGTTTTATGTTTTTATTTATTTGGCACGATATTGTATGGATTGTTAAGCATGCCAGAGAATAATATTTGTTTTTATTAATTTACCTACATTAGATTGGTTAGAGATAGCCAAACATGTTCATTTAGTATTTACAATTAAGTAAGGATCATCCCGAAGCCCCAAGGCTAGAAATTAAATGTCACCACTCGTTTTTGTACCCGTGTCGTGTTCCCTTCACCGGTCAGGGTTGTCACAAACTTTAAAAATAATCTAAGTACATCATCCATTTTTAATTCTACAACTGGAAGTTAGAAAGTGAGTAATAAACAGTTCGAATGGAAAAAAAGGAGGGACAATACCTTGATCAGCAAGCTGCAGTATGTCCGGCAGGCGATCGAGCAGTCTGAACTGGCACCAGGTTGGTGGTCGGTGGATATAATATAACGCGGTAATAGCCATTAAACGACCAAAATGGAGATCTTCTCCAAGCGCGTGCGGCTATCTTTTCAAAACTCTATCATTGCACAAATTCGCATGCAGTTGCAGCGAGCTCGTTGGCGTCTTTCGTTCTATATTGCGGACTCGCTCTTAAGCGCGAGAAAGATATGTATTGGAGGGAGATGGGTTAAGGAAGCTAGTACAGCGCCAATGGAACTACTTTAATCAAGTATGAAAATGTTACAATAGTGAAAAATGCATGTAACTATTTTTGCGCGGTAAAAGAGATTGCCACGTATCAGGTCCCTTTTGTGGTATCGTGTGCCTGATTTGAATAATAACCTAAATAAATAATTTATAAATAAAGTAAATATAAATAAATAAAGTGGGACCTATAAAAGATATTTAATTTAATCCCCAAATGGTGATGTTTAATAGATAGATGGGCTGTAGGTGGAATCTATCATTTAAATAATTAGGAGGAAATGTCAATGTCAGTTAATAACCTCAAATTCTTTAACAGAAAAAAATTGATATCTCTTGAACCAGGGTGAATATATGAAAAATTGTTTTTAATTATGAAAATACTATGTTTTGACTATAATATAAAGCCTTCTTTAAAAGCCACCAACTGGCGCAACCAGTGTTTCTTGCCGGTTCTTTTCCGCTTTGTAGACTAAAGAACCAATGACGTAGCAAAATTCATAAAAACTAAATTATAGAAGACTAAACTGGATAAAAACACGACTTGCTTTTTTTCCTCGCTCTAACAAATAGTTAATTGCTCTCCTAGCACACGTATCACTCCTTTCTATAACATGGGATCCATTTAAAAAGTGTGAAGAAGACCTTGCGAGTTAGCAAGGAGAGAACTAGCTGAGGAGCATCTTGACTTAATTTGCTTAACCTTCATAAAAATTAAAAACAGCAATCGCATACAAAACTAGTGGGGCTGTATAGCTTCTCGTTTGTCATCATCAGCATCATCTTCAGCAAATTTTTAAGTCCCCACTGCTGGGGCACGAGCCTTCCCTATGGATAGGAACGGGCCATAAACCACCACGCAGGCCCAGTGCGGATTGTTAGTTGTGAACTGCTAATGCAGCCGGGACCAACGGCTTTAAGTGCCTTCCGAAGCACGAAGCAGCTCGAGATGATACATTTTGCGTCACCCATCCGATGACCGGCCTTTGCGAGCCCAGTGCGGATTAGTGGTTGTGTTTCGTTTGTGTTATTGTTAATTCACCTAAGAAAAAAAATAAAAACAGTAGTTACTGTGCAGTGACAGCCCTACGCCGCTGTCATTTGCCTACAGACCGGCGGCGCGGCGGCCATATTGGCTGTGGGAACCGCAGTAAACTTTAATCAGATTTATTAATCGGAGTATTAACTGGCGACCTGATACGACGGTTAAATACGGTGACCCAGTTCGATGGTTTAGTGTGTGCGGTTCGAATCCTGACGGTGTCTGATATTTACAATCAGAGATCAGTCAGGCAATATGTTTTTTATTTATACAGTAAGTGATCAAGGTGTATAGTAAGTTGCCATGCTGTGTAGACAGTAGTCTAGACTTACAAACCGATGGCATAGTGACATTCATAAGAGCTACTTGTAGCCTAAACTGAATAAATGATTTTGCATTTAGAACTAGGACTTGATTCTAGTATTAAAGCAACGCCTGAAAATTCAAATATTGCTATAGTATACCAATTCTCGTATTTAATTTGTTTTTTATTTTATTTTAAGCATACGCCAGGACGTTCATTACATTAAAAATCCCTATAACTATAACACAGGCGCTGCTTTAATTAAAGGCTGTCACGGCATGCATAATTTCAAACAAGCTTATACAATATTAAGTAACTTAAAACCTAGAGATAACAGAGCAAAATTATTCCGCTTAGCTTATTGTAGGTAAGTGTTATCTATTTTTTTTAAACTTATATCTGTGAAAAAAGAATACAAAAAAGACGTTAGGATTCGTTAACGTTATCGTTACCGAAAGACAATAAAATTCGCACTAGGAACATTGATTTCTGTATTTAAAACTTTTAACCGTTTCGATCGATTTGATCACCTGTCTCAGATAATTATAATTCGATTTTTTTTATTCTATTCTCGCGCGTTCGCTTCTTCAAGGTACATAATTATTGTTATCCGTTTGGCTGGTATTAAGTCCGCCATATTTTCTAAATCTGGCACCATGGGGTAATGTAAAATTCTAAAAGCTCTTTGTTATTTTTGTCTTGTAGTTAAATGTGAATGATTGAATTGTAATATTTTATAGTATGATTAAATTTATTTGTTTTAAATAAATTTTTATATTTTTGTTTTTATTGAATTTGCTTTGTTTTTTTTTGTGTTTATGAATTGTGTTGATAATATGTAATTATGCTGTTAATTAATGTAATTGGTTTTTTTAACCGTTTTAATTAAATAAATAAATAAAATAACATCAATGCTAGAAACATGGTTGTGTTCCGACAGTTAAGAGATAAGAGAAGGGATAAGAGAAGAAATAAGTTCCTCAATAGTTATGGTTCTAGATGAAGTGCGCTTCCACCTCGGCCTTATCATAACTTACCATGAGGTGAGAAGAAGGTCATTCATGAGGAACCTGGGTTCAGGGTACCCTAACTAACGAATAAAAGGATTAACTTGCCTTACTAAGTTCGAAGGAGCTTCCGATCAGCAGCGTGAGAGCGATCTTGATTTTTCCCAACAATTACAAAACATATGAAAGTGATATTTGATGACATGATTTTTCATTTAATTGACTTCATTTTGCTAGTTGCAGAAACACGATTTGTCAACTTTTACAACAGAGAAAAAAATATCAAAGTAACCTCTTTTAAAACATAGATTCGCATTTCACAGGCAAACCAGACCGATTCAATATTGTAGTTCATTTTTTTTAAATAATTTGTAGTTTTAATTTAAAGGAAAAAAAACAGTTTTTCTTATGGTACGGGGCGCAAACGCTCCGTATGAGATTTATTGTTTAGCGGTGCGTCGCCTTAACGAGATTGAATGGCGAATGAACTCGCTTGGCACCCTGATCCGAACCCCACGGCGAATCCAGTAGGGCACGGAAACACGCTCTAATACGTGATGCCGTTCCCTCTAAAACCTTATACGGTGCTTCGTTTCACACGGCTTAAGGAACCCTTTAAGTTTCTCGCCGCCCCCAAAAGAGCCAGGTGAAGCCTAAAACGCCCAGTGGCATTTAGAAAACTCTCTTGAAAAATAATCTATAGAGCTTGAGATTTTTATTTGTTTATCCATCTTGGGTTCTGACATTTCGCATGTTACTGGACTTGAATAATCGCCACTGCTGCGCAAACTCTGCTGGATTCGAACCCGCACCACTTGTGGCTCCTAATAAGAGTAGTGTTGATTAATTTCGGCGAGTTGGATTGAGCCACGATATCATAGTTGGCAGTGCTCCTGACCCGGCATGTCATGGGGTGCGGGTTCGAATCCCGCTCGTGGAATTTTTTCATTACTTTGTCTTAACTCAAATTGTAATTTTTTATCAACAAAATTTGCGTAAATTTATATATGGCGTTGCGTATTTAATTGTGTTTTTACTATACAGAAGTAGAAAGTGTTTAAAGTAAAAGACATAACATAAAACACTATTATAGACACAATCCTTTATATATTACAGTCTTTTTGGGACGTCTCTTTTTGTCGCATTTCGAAATCGACACATCAATTAAACTGACTCATTGTAAATCTCTAATCCTTCAATTATTACGTGGTTCTTCCAAAAACAATATGTGACAAGCCCATTTATAAACACCTACGTATGTAAAAGCGTCTACATTTAAAAGGCCTGCCGTTTCCTTTACACGGTTTGGGGTGACAGATCTTTTTACATTTGTCAATGTACCAACAACCATTTTGTGATGCTTTGTCATTTCATCACAGAACTTTCTTCTTGATTGGCGAGAGTTTAGTCACCACCATATAAATCGTGTAACTTATGGGTGCGGTAAGTAATAATGATTAAACAACCCAAAGTGTATCCGATCTAGATCTAGCATGCAGAGTTACTAAGACATAATTATTAACTTTGATTTGTTAAGCAATTATTAATTAAATATGACAGCGCAACGGCAGCGCCATCTTTTTTTAATTAGAAAATATTCTTGTTAGCCATAGACGATTGGCATTATTTATTCGGTCAAACGAGCCCGCCGAAGGCGGGCGAAGTTTGACCAAAATTATACGAAGCGTCTCGTTCGAAGGTGATCACTTCCCACCAATAAAAGGGAAGTTACATCTCAATTTAATATCGTAACAAGTGAATCCCATCCTTGTAACCATCTTACGCAAAATTATGATATCGCTTAGTTTATCCTAACTACTCGGAAATATATGACGGTCGATAGAGGCGCGCGGGAGGTGCAAGCCTTCGGCTCGTTTGATCGAATAATTATACTACGCGTCTCGTTCTCGATGATAGATAACCTGTGGATTTTTAGAGTCTGTGATAGAGCTTTGTTTAAACAGTATAATTTGTATTTATTTCATCTGAATGATAAATAATACAATTTTTTTTTTAACACAGTATTTGATTATTCATAGTCATCTTAACACTCAAATTTCCGAACAATTAATGAAATGAAATGAAAATAATTTTGTTTAGGACAGAACAGTTTAAACATATACATAAAAGTAGAAATAAAAAATAAAAAAACAGGAGTCCCAAAACGGTTCCGACTCAGCAAGATGCCAGCCTTGAGGTTAGCGCTGATCTTCCGTCGGAACCGGTTTAAATGATGCTGCGATAGCAACAAAACCGTAATACACAAAATGAAAAAGAAATAAATATATAAAAACAATAATACCTACGTACAGGTAATAAAAACAGAAGATTAAAAAAAAACATATATATATAGGCTGTATATCCTAGATCCCTTCCTCTAACGGTACAATAAAAAAAATAATAAAAAAAACACATTCAACAAAAATTCATGAGTGACACTGTCTGTCAGTGTCACTCATGAATTTTTGTTGAATGTGTTTTTTTTATTATTTTTTTTAACAACAATGACAATCATTGATAGACAAACAAAATGGTTTGTTTCAGTCAAAGACCTAAGTTTCAGCAAGCAAAGCAAAATACATCTCAACCACAAGAGATGCGAACGCCATTTTATTTAAAAATTAATAAAAAGAATATTATTATTAGACCTAATATACAAACGTTACGTCACGTAAACAATGATTTGGATACCAGAATGCATAAAATACAACAACGACACATTGCTAAACAGATAAAGGAGCCATTACAAGACGCCTCGTATCGTAAATGAAACATACATTTGGGACAGACAAACAAGGTAAGATCTGTTATAATGCGCTTGTATCTAGCAATAAAGTCTCCTGCGCACTCTGAAAACTATACAAATACAATCTCATTTTATTTTTAAAACTATTTTTACTTTGCAGGTCCCTTATCGGTGAAGGAATATTGTTCCAGCATTTTGTCGCTGCGTATCGTATTACAAAGATATGTGCTTATAATTAAATAACCCTTAAATATCTTTAGTCAAAATACTAATAGCGTACCTATGATTTGGTTATGAGGTCTGTTATAGAAACGAGCAAATGTTTTTGAACCTTCTGTCCAGCCTGCTGTTCTCCTAATTGTGTCAATATCTAACCCTTTTCTATATGCTGTGGACACAGAGGCGTGTTTTGTGCTGTATGCACTAAACTTGTTGGTATCAATACCTGCTTTACTAAGTAAGCCCCGATGAACTCCTAATAATGTCGTCTATATTATTTAAGGCTATTGTTTGCAATCTATGAGCTGTAAGCAGAACTAATAGTGTTGTAGCAATCTCTGATATAATTTTTAAGTTTTGGTTTTCTATGTTATCTTGATTCTCAATATATTCTAAAACCTGCTCTATATTCCAGGTATCCGAGTATTTAGGTGCAGAAGGACGTCTTCTGAAAATACCTTTGAAGAATCTAGATATAATGACATCGTTAGATATATCGCCCTTTGCTATGAGTGAGATTGCTGATCTTGAAGAGTTTAAAGTACCATAACTTACATTCTCATTAAATCTCATTGTCAAAATCTCTATTACATTAGCACTGGTAGGAGCAAATATGTCATATTTATTTCTTGTGGCAATATGTATCCATTTCTTGAGACATCCCTCATATTGCTTAAGGGTGGATTGTGATATAGAGTCAATAATAAAATCAACAGACATCTCCGGAACTCCTCTTTTCAGGTATGCCTCCCTGATAATTTCCCTACCACAAGAGAAAGTTTGTGGAAGAAATTATCTAGCCCTAAAAAAGCTTCCTTAAGAAACTCGAGAAATGGTTAACTAGACAACGGATAAACATACTTAATATACTTAAATACATACTTATTATACATAGGAAACACCCAGACCCGAAACAATTTAGAAAAACAGGTATTTCTAAATTGACCCGACCGGGGATCGAACCCGGGACCTCAGAGATGGCGACACCATGAAAACCGGTGTGCAAGCCACTCGACCAAGGAGGAGGAAGTTAGCAGTTGATAGATTCTTTTTACGTCTAACCAATCGCTAATCGATCGATCTAATAATCTAATCGATCGCTTTGAAAGAACCGACCGCTTTGACAGAACCGATCGCTTTGAAAGAACCGATCGATCGCTTTGAAAACCGAAAGCTATAGCCTTTAGCTTTTGATATTGCTTTCATAGGCGTTGCGAGGTGGCAAGATGACGTCATAAACTATACGCGTAGTCAAAGCGATCGGTTAGGCGGTCGGGGGGCAGGATGGGACGCTATATGCTATGTGTGTTAAACATAGCTTCAGTAAGAATATATAATTCCGCATTTATTGGTTACTAACGCTATTATAACTTGACCTTTAGCGCACCTAACGCGTGACCCAGTTAGGAAGCCAAACGCTGGGTGTCTCCAAAAGGTTACTGACTGTCTTGACTTATACTGATTGTATAGTCGACAATGAAATTGCTTTACCACCTTAGAATTCAATTTTGCTTACATATAATAAAACAACAAGTTCTATTTTTGTTTAAAAGAGCAAGTTACATACGTTGTCATCATTGACAATGAGCCTTAGCGAAATTTTATTGTAATGGAAGTTTTTGTCAAAAGTGATAAAGCAACTTGTTGTGTACCTGGTTCGACCCCTAACATGTGTAATCATGATAAGTTCGGTGTTGTTTCTCATTCATGTCAATTCATCATTTTGATAGACAGTAACAAAATATTATACTAACAAAAATGTTAGACAAAGATAGAAGATAGGTAGATAATATATGAACTCTGTAGTCTTGTCTTGTGTAATAGACCAGAGGTCCAGGTTTGACTTCCAGCAGGAGTACGATAATCTGCGGGGTTACTTTAGAAGAAATATTTACCAGTGTCAACAGCTTTTGATGTTATTTCAATATTCTGTTGTAGACCTACAGTATAATCTCGGAGCTAGTCAGCTAGTCTAGGACGCTAGGGACCCACCCCTTTCCCTCCCTAGTCCCTAGGACCCCTGTTAATAGCATCTACTTAAGAATTAGGAATCTAGAACCGCTGTCAATGTTAACTTTGGTTCTAACTAAAGTGACTCATAAAAACCCTTTCAAATTAAATACAACATCTAACAGTGGAGTTGCCCGATGGCGCAGTGGTTAACGCGCCCGAGCTGCGATTGCTAAGGTTAAGCAAATTTCGTAAGGGCCACACTTCGGATGGGTGACCGAAAATTTATCAATTCGAGCTCCTCCGTGCTTCGGAAGGCACGTAAAGCCGTTGGTCCCGGCTGCATTAGCAGTCATTAACAACCACCAATCCGCACTGGGCATGCGTGGTGGTTTATGGCCTGTTCTCCATAAACCATCCACAGGGAAGGGTCGTTCTTAAAATGATCAGGTGATGATGAAGTGATGATCAATAAATGACACCAGTTCCAATAATAACGCCAAAAACTCCAATATTAATATTCTTCTTATATATATTGATCGGTTTCGATATATTCTTCAATATATCGAAACCGATCAATATTTCGTGTAAAGAAGAAATTGAAATTATAGCAAAACGTAGGTATGTTTCGAAACAGGAAATAATTTTAGGAAAACATACCTAAGCGGATTGATGATAGAAAGACGAGAAATAGCAAACGCAGAGCAAAATAAAAGAAAAACAAACGACAAACAGCAACATCAAAACAAACTGTACTCAAATAAAAGCAAAAAAATGTTAACTCCGAAACAATACTATCAAAAAACGTCAAATATGAACAAGAAGATTGTTTACTAGAATGCAACACAATTCAAATATTACATCGTCCCGATAAACTGTCAACATACAAAACCCGAAAAGATACCGAAACCTATAAACTGGTATCGGACAAACACCTGTGCGCGGCGATCCCGACAAAAAGTCGAAAAAAAACATCAAAACAAGACCAGCCTCTTGAAATCAGGTGCCTGTATGACAGAAGGCGAGTTTGTATTAGCCGTAGTTTGGATACCGATTAATTTTAAACTTTAAATCGTAAGACTAAAGAGCATAGTAAAGATTTATGACGGCACATGTGAAGTTGGGTATCACAACACGCATTGCCGTCAGTAAATTCCTGCACAAACGAATTAAGTCTTTATTTTGTTAACGTTAAGGTGTTGTGTCTTTTTGGTGGTAGCAATTTGTTTCTGGTATCAATTACCCAAAAAATGGGTATCGAAAAAAAGAAACGGGTTGTGTGAGTAAAAAATCGGGGCAAGATGCTACCTCCTTAAAGTCGTTTTTTTCTGTCTTGTAGCGTAGTAATTTATCAGGTTTCGGTAAACATTTTTTACGAGTCGCGTGTATTTATTGACTTTGAAGGATGTTTTCTAGTAAACATTCTGTGTGTGAAATTAAACAATTTCAGATTAGGGTTTGTTTAGTTTGGTAACGCTAAGTTTTTTCTGGTATTTTTTTTCAGTTTTTTTGTAAGCATCCCAAATGCCATCCCAATGCTGGGCTGACCTTCCCACATGGCGATTAGCACTTGGGTAGACCGGGCCATAACCAACCACACTGGCCTAATGGCGACTGAATGATAACAAATATCATTATTATCACGTTAACAACCGGAACCAAATTCTTCCGAAGCACGGAGTCCTAAATATATTTTTTTCGTTCACCTATCCGGGTTGTCAGCATTGCGAAAGTTGCCTTACTTGTACGATTGCAAGCCGAATGCTGTTGTTCCGCTTCCGATCTACTCAGAATCGAACATGAACGACGAAGTCTCAGAATTGATTCCCCGCAGAGGAATTTTGTACTGGGTTTGGTAGGTGGTAGGACTGTTCTAAGACTAGATAGTTCACTACATAGGGTCGCCATTTCAGCCTTATCGCCAACCAAGGCAAAGCAAAATAAAAATATAGATAAAGGCAAAATATCAATCGCTATAGCAAGCTGTTGATAGATGCGAAGCATAATCTCAAAAGTTTGTGGAATTCCAGGAAACGTTATCTTCACAAAAAAAAATAGGTCAAAGATAAACAGATGGTGTTGTAGGAGCCTTGGAGCAGTGACTTGCGCGTTACAATAATAACAATAATAATAATAACTTTCCTACACTCACACTAATTATCTAGCCCAAGAGAAGCTTCGTTATGAAACTCGTTAAATGGTTACTAGACAACGGATAAACAAACTTAAAATAATTAAATACATACTTATTATATATAGAAAACACCAAGACCCGAGACTATTTAGAAAAACAATAATTTCTAAATTGACCCGACCGGGGATCGAACCCGGGACCTCAGAGATGGCGACACCATGAAAACCGGTGTACACACCACTCGACCAAGGAGGTCGTCAAAACTTACAAACTTGCAAGTTAACCCGTAAGTGATCATAATCATCAGCTCATGTTATGTGCCCACTGCTGGGGCACGAGCCTTCCCTATGGAGGGAAACACCTCAGGGAGAACGGGCTAACCACCACGCGGGCCCAGTGCGGATTGGTGGTTGGTAACGACCACTAATGCAGCCAGGACCAACGGCTTTACGTGCCTTCCGAAGCACGAGATCGAGATGATACATTTATGGTCACCCATCCCAATCGAAAGCATTAACCACTGCGCTATTAAGCTCCTCAATTTTTCGACCGTTATGGTTAACTATAGTATCGAAAATCCTTGGCACGAATTATTTAAAAATACATTTTTAATAGAACGCTAGAATAAAATAAAAGTACCTATCTGTTACAATTATTTTATTCTTAACTAGATAGGTACTTACCCCACGTAATATTGCAAATCCTCTTTACTGAGATTTACGCCTTTGACAGATTAAATAAAAATGGCGAATTCGTTACTGATTTACTCACAGAGTAACGATAAAGATTTCCTCGAACTTTATAAATCAAATACAGTATAATTACAACAATTACTGTTATGTATCTATCAACAGATTTTTTATTAATTTATTAATAACTAGCTGACCGGCGGACTTCGTACCGCTTAGACAGTTTCCATGACAACAAAACAAACAAATCTTTCGTCCGCTTATGAACACCCGTATCCCATTATGGACCCCTATAGCAGCGCCACCTACCGGGTCCAGTTGTAAATCTAAACCATTCTCGAATCCACTTGAACACACACAAATCAATTTCATTTAGAAGGACTTCAACATACTTACACACGCACAGAAGATTTATTTAATAAAGATTTATTGTATTCCGTGGTCCGAAGCAACGCACTACAACGCACGAACAACAGAGTGCCTAGTGCGAGTTGCATATTAAACGATCGAAAAGCTTGCTATCTCGTTTGGTGACTAAACAGCAACTACGGCTACAACTAAAAGCATGCGAGTGCAAGTTCCAAACGAACACAGGAAAACTATTCCCGTTTACTCACCGTGACTAACTTTAATTTTTTAATATACGTAGCGGCAAAGGAATTTCTATCGTTTTTTCATTTCACTCATTCATTCATTTCAGAAAATATCCGTACATGATCCGAAGAACGTCACCACGTTGCTAAGTGTTAATGTTGCCAAGTGCAACGTAATTACGGCAAATTCTCCGTATTCGAAAAAATCTTCCGCCTACAACAATATCTACCGTAAGAGCATGAATTTGAATTTTCGTAATGAAATAAAGTTAAGCGATATATATTCATGATATTATTGATAGAAAAACAAAAGAAGAAACTAATTAGACACTAAGCCGTTCGAATAAACATAATTCATCGTAATTTTTCAACCGTTTCACATTGTCACACTGACAGCAGTGACAGCCGCGGCCCGCCATTTAATTAGGTACGGCTTTGTTTAATTTTGTAAGTTTAAAGAAGTTAATTTCTGTAGTTTGAACCTACTAAAGATAAATACGAGGGCCCATATATTTAATTTGTTGATGACGTAGGAACAGTAAGTTATATGATTGAGTAATTTAGCAAATTACCATCCGTCCGTTGTATTATATTGGTACAATGTTTATTTTGTTATTTTTAAAGTAAGGAGATCTTAGGAGAGAGAGAATAGTTGTAGCACAAAGGGTCATGGAGCGTGCCATGCTCGGCATCAGACTTCAAGACCGAGTCCCAAATACCGAAATCCGACAACAAACTAAAGTCCAAGACATCGAGAAAAGGGTGATGGGACTCAAGTTCAAGTGGATATGGGCAGGACACTTAGCTAGACGAGGTGATGGCAAGTAGAGCAAAGCATTTATATACCGAGTGGCGGCCAAGACTTGGACATAGAAGCGTCCGTCGGTCGTCCGGTGGCAAGGTGGACTGATAACATTACCAGGATAGCGGGAAAGCCGTAGATGCGTATGGCTTTGGACAGAGATGAGTGGCAGACATGAAAGGAGAGGGAGGGTATCTGTGGGCTGAAATGATGATGATTGAGGAGATCTTAACAAACCATCATCAAGTTTTAAAGGAATATAATTTTAGCAATAAGAAAATGAGAGCAACTTGTTAATATATTGAATAGTGATGGTAGTGGAGATACAAAGACGATTGAAAAGTGAAAAAAGGTAAGTTCACATATGTGTAGGGCACGGTGTTATCCAAAGAACTTTATGAAAGTTGGCATCTACAGTAGAACTGTTTTCTTTTTAGGTGAAGTAACTATGTAAAAAATAATAACTGCTCGTCTCCACAGAGCTGTAACTGGAAATGCTGGTGGGCCAGCAGTGGGCGGTTCAGTCTAACCTCACCGAAATTAAACAGCGGGTGTTAAGTTAAACCTAATTGATGTGCAGGCAGCTACACCCTTGGCTTGGCTACTTAAATAGTATAGAAGCCGGATTACCACAGGTACATACCAAAATAATATTATTAATTAATTATTTTTATTAATTTAATTCAGTTTAAACCAACTCCATAAACTTGTCAGCATCAATAAGATTATTACATCATCATTATCAGCTCATTTTATGTACCCACTTCTGGGGCACGAGCCTTCCATATGGATGGATAGGGAGAATGGGCCATAAACCACCACGAGTGTCCAGTGCGAATTGGTGGTTGTTAATGACTGCTAATGCAGCCGGGACCAACAGCTTTATGTACCTTCCTAAATATACAAGCAATATCAAAATGAGTAATTTAATTTGTTAATAGTATTTTAAACTTTGTATTTCCCTTCCAGGAGATTTAAAAGTCATCGCCTCCACCTTCACCGCCGTCTCAAGATGCATCAACACGATGACTCCAATGAAATGTAAAATGAGTAAAATAGGATAAGAATGCTGTAAGTTCAAAGGGGCTGGCAGCTTTTAGGTGGTTTAGACATTTTAGAGAAATATTTAAATTTATGAGTATTTGTTAGTGCAGCGACTAGTGCTGTATACTTGTAACTCTTTTAAAATATGTAAAAAGTATATCAATGTTTAAATTACCTGATTAATTATGTGATATTGTTGTTAATTATTTGATTCATATTATTGTAGATAACAGTAGACAACGCTTTCATAGGTATGCAAAGTTTTATATTATGTCTAGGTAGATTAATTAAAAGACAAAATTAGTAACTAGAAACATTTATATTGAAGATAGTACTGGACCAAGTATTAAGTTAAGAGTGCCAAATATGAAACAAGATGCTAAGACTAATTGTTTTTTAATAAAACAAGACTTTAATTATGAAAATCTTACTTTTATTTAAATCCCCTTTTATAGTGGCAATTATTGGGAACCTATAATATGTGGCACAATGTCTACTGAATGAATACTAAAGAGGAAGGCTTGAACCTAGCAGCAACAGTAATTTATGATTTAAATTATATCTATTTCATAATATAATTAAATTATTATATACATTAAATATGAAAATAGCATTGTAAAGTTTTTGCAATGTACTTTAGACAATAGATTGTGTACTGACTGACTGACTGAATTTGTAATTGTAAGACTGGACAACTAAATAAAAATATAAATAAATCTTTGATTTATTCTTTATTCAAATTGTAAACACAGAGTCATGGAGCTTAATATGTAAGTACTTTGAAAAAATGCCTATGTCTTCCTCTGTATCAATAGGTACCAAATTTAATTGCATTATAATGTAGCACTCTTTCTTTGTGCAGACAAACACCGCTGACTTTTGAGTCTTGAAAAAGTATCCTCAATGAGAATTCTGGCCGTTGTGTTTTTTATTATCAATAATGAAGGCTTCTAAAATAGGTGTCATTTGCCATGGTTGATGGGCGTTGGAGATACCCAGTGTCTTCTAAAACAAAAAGTGAACACTTCAATATATTGCAATATAAATAAAATAAAAAAATAGTAATGGGTACATTGTGCTGAGGCTATTTTACCTAAAAGCCAGATCATTTGCTTTGCATGTAAGCATTTATGGAACTATTTTCCCATATAAAGGCATTATGGTTTGCACCACCAATTACACTTCACATATCAGAAAAGAAAACATTCACATTTATATTTAAAGCATTTATTGAAGTTAGATCATAAGTTATCCATTAAATAGATTTCCGAGCTCTTAAGTTATTTACTATTTGCACATTAAGTGAACAATAATATTTGCAACAGTAATAAATATCTACTTATTTTTATATACAAGATAACATTTTACTGGTAAAAATCAACCAGCCTCAGGCAGCTTGAAAGGGAATCAAACCCACAACCTATGGATAACCGGTCTCGGTAGCACAGCGGTAATATCTATGTTCTTTTTCTTGAGGTAGATAGATTTTATAGGCAGAACTACTTTAAAATGACTCCCATCAACACACTCTACCTATCACCCACTATATTAAGTCATAGAAATATTGAAAAAAAATCAAGCAAATTGATTTAAAATTATCATTAATTAAATTAAAATTAATTTGTACCTACCCTTGGGTAACTGCTTGTCTGGCAGAGACAGGCTAACTTGCTCATTATAATCACAGTACATTTTATGATATACATGTTTTGCAATTCCAACAGGCCTTTGATAGGACGTGGTTTGGACCCTCTTGCAAATAATAAAAGTGCAGTGAGCGTAAAGCCTGTAAAAACAAAATTAAAGTTAATAGAAAAAATTAAAGTTAATAATATATATATTAATAAAGTATAAATAACTAGATTAATTTTATACTTTATTAACTGACAATAATAATGCAACTATGGTTTGACACATACCTACCTAATGTTTGAGAGAACCTCGTTGGGATGCTTTTAAATGAGTTGTCTTTTAATTCCTTGCATAAGTACCTTGCTAAGAGGTATCTCTTTTAAATTGTTTCTCTGTGAGGTCTAGTTAGTAGTGGATTTAAAGACGTTTAAATATCAACAGAGTTATTCGCTCAACTTAGTATTTATGGAACTATTTTGATATACTATAACCCCCTTATTCATATAAACTATTTGAACACTATTTAGTTAAATATTGTTTTGTCAACATCACACAAACGTCATTTTGAATTTGAGAAAAAGGGACAAAACAATGATTAACTAAATAATGCTTAAATAGTTTTATTAAAAAGGGGGTAATTCTTTATAGTATATCAAACATATACATGCTTAGCACCACCAAATTTGAATTCACAATGAGTTTCTATATTGAGCACATTGAACATCACATAGGTATCTGAAAAGAAAACATAAACATTTATATTTAAATCATTTATTGAAGTTATAGATATTATAACTTAATTACTATTGAATTGGTTTGTAAGCTATTAAGTTATTTATCAATGGCACATTAAAAGTAATTACTAATGATTAATATGTGTGATGCTTAGATGAATAGTTGGTCTAAGGTGTGATGTATTGTATTGTAGTATCAAATATAGATTTTTTCTATTTCTAAGGTAGGCATGTTATTGGTTCTTCTTTTGGTGGATAAACTATTCAAAAAATATGTTATTTTGTACCTACCCTTGGGTAACTGCATGTCTGGCAGAGACAGGCTAACTTGCTCATTATAAACACTGCACTTGATATATGTTTTGAAGCAAACCAACAGGCCTTCGATAGGACTCTGTTGCAATAAATGAAAGCACAGTGCGTGTACACACACACACACACCTACCTGTAAAAACACAATGAAAATTAGTCTAGTTAAATAAGTGACAATAATAATACAACTAAGATTTGATAGGCACGTATGTACATACCTTATGTTTGAGAGAACCCCGTTGGGATGCTCTCATATCAATTAATTCTTGTAAATCCTTGCACAAGTACCGAAATAGCGCTTTGTTGAACCGGTATCTATTACTAAGTTGTTTCTCCATGATCCATCTAGTATTGCATCCCTAGACGTTCTTACACAAACTTTAATATCAGCCGAGTAATTTACGTTTATCTTGATCTTTGGGCGTTAAACACAATCTCAAGGCGAAAAAAGAACTTCCTGTCATGATTATAAATAATTTTAGCTTTGGATTTCATGAAAACAAACAGTTTCGTAACTGCTCTCACTACATATTTTAAAGTGAGAAGAATTGGGTCTCGTTTACTAAGTTTGATCGCAAGTCGCATTCCGAACTGTCAAAATTGCAACTCGCACTCGCTATGTTTACGAAAACGAGACCAAACAACCAACCACGTCAAAGAACGCTCTCGCTGTATTTAACTATTCGCCCGTCGCAATTCGTATCCGTTTTCTTAGGAACTCGCACTCGCATAATTAGTTTCACCTCGTATTCCACTAGAGGCGCTGTTTCAATGCCATACTAATTTTCGTTTTCGTAAACGTAATCGAAAGAATACGGATAGTAAACAAAACTCACACTAGGCACTCAGTTGTCTTAACAGTTTGTTACTCTGTGGTTAAGGGTTCCGGGTGAGGTGCGTTGCTTCGGACCACGGAATAATTTTAATCGTTCAAAATAGGGGTCGAAAACTGATTTTAGTCTTCAGCAACAATTTAATAATAATAAATGATAATCCATGTTATTTTTTGGCGATGAAAACTTTGTCAAACAATGGGCTTAAAGTGTCGAACATCTTACATAATACACAAAAATATACAATGTAATTCAAATTTTACATTAAAGCTCATGAGAAAGATAAAAAAATAACGAATTTGAGAACTAGGTAGGTACCGATATTTATTATTCCTAGAAATAGGCCAAATAAGTTCAAGGAGGTGTGCTGAAGGTTATGATAAAAAAGATACGTAATTATGAAAAGAATCTTCTTAAAAAAGACGAAATACATCAGATCGAAACCTCCTTCATAAACGTTAACAAAACAAAACTGTACAAAAGAAAAATGTAATCGCGCTCATTTTCAGCATTCAAAAATGGAATGCATTCGAAATCCAAACTGCGAGCGCGTAGCATTTAACCCTCGCGCGCTACGGTCCATTCAGGCTCTCACTTAACTATTCTAACTAAAATTATTTAATTGAAGTGACAGAATAATACACTTACGTTGATATAATTAAATAAAATATTGAAATGAAATAACATTTATGGATCTACTCGCATTTATTTTACACATTACTTTTAATTACTTAATGTTTATCCTGACGTTTCGTACCATTTGCAGGGACCGTGGTCACAGGAAGTAATGTGTAAAATAAACGCGAGTAGATCCGTAAAAGTTGTTTCATTTCAATGTGTAGGTAGTGTTCGCGTAAACTTTAGGAAACAATAACAAAATAAGCTAGGTAGGTAAGTATGTCTACATTTTAAAAAGTGAGTCGTGATCTTCATAAATAAAGTAGGAATTTACTAAATGGGTTTTGAGATCAACCTAAGAAAAATTTAAATAGGTAATTAAAAATACTACTTGAAGCAGTAACCTAACTTGGTATCTAGAAGTCAGCCAAATAAACTCAAGGTTCGCGCTCATTATCAGTATTCAAAAAAGGAATGCATTCGAAATCCAAACCGCGGGAGCGCGTAGAGTTCAACCCTCGCGCGCTACGGTCCACGCAGGCTCTGCTGCTTCCCCGGGCAGTAGTGATCAGCTAACCCTTCCCCCCACGCCGCCCGCGCGGGCACATCGCTCCGAGCGCTCATTCGGTGCAGACGTGCGTCGTGCACAACCCGCGTAAACACCTGTGGCTTCGGCCCCGCGAAAAGGACAGAACAGTGCGTATCGTGCCTCTCGATCGCACACTGGTGCGTTCGATTTTTGTTTTTGTTTTTCCGTGTTAACCTACGCAGGATCGCAGTGATTTTTCAGTGGCACAATAGTGTACAGTGAATGGTGTGTTGGTTTTTTTTTGTTATTATTGTCTCAAGTTTTTTTTTCTTTATGAATGAAGCCTGGACCGGTCGCCGCCGGATGGATTAAATTAAAAACTTAAACCTGTCTGGAGCGATCGCCAATTTCCGCTGATACTGGTTTGTCGTGGGAGCTATTTTATTAAGCCTGTATTTTTTTTATTACTGAACTGTGTTAATAACCTCCTTTTCGAAATCTTAGTCATGTGAAGTGTTCAAAATTTATGGTTAACAACAATGTTCGATATTCAAATCTGTCATGGAGATCTAACCTTGCCTTTAGTTTCAGTACTTACGGTTTTCATGTCCGCCCGACATGAAACTAGTGAATTCAGGAAAACGTTCGTTACGATATCCCTACCTACATACACTTGTATGGCTCCAATAAAATGTTTTCCCCAAAAACGGGACGGAGCCTTACTAAGTGAGGTTTTGGCAAATTTAATTATTGGGAAATCCTTTGCTACGAAAACTAGCTTTGATGGAAACTGATGTAATCTAATTTTGATACTTTCTTCCAACTACAGCACATAAAGAATACGTACTTATTTAACTTTGTCTACTTCAGATCCTTTTACTACAGGTTTTTTTTAAACAAATTAGGTAGGTATACTCTTGTTATTGATTACAGTTATTGATATTTATAGACTGAAAATAGATTTTTTGTTTTTACTTCTAATTAGGTAGGTGCCGAATTTCTTACGGCGTCTTCTCGGTACAAACAAAGTCTTCAGCTTAAGCTTATCGAAGTCTTGGCCTATATAGGTACTTAAATAATTTATAAATTTAATATATATCATATTTGTATTAGGGGAGGCCTATGTCCAGCAGTGGACTAAGATCTAGGCCGATGATGATGATGATGATGATGATGATGATGATGATAGGTAAATCTAAATTTGATGTTCAAAAAGTCCCTAGGAAGGTACTTTAAAATTTGATCGTTTGTGTAAACGAAATAAAAAAATTTAGAGATACCTTACTGCCTAGTACAGTCAACAGCAAAAGTAGATGATGCTTACTAGATTTCAAAATTAAGTTTCGATAGTGTAACTCGGTATTTTCTATATAACTACAGTCAAAGTCTGCAGGTACTAGAAGACACTAAGGTTTTTCGATATGCGTTTAAAAAGTTTTGATTTTTATACTGATTTCATATTTTGAGACTTGACCAATCATCAATTACCTTTGCTGTTGACTGTACCTACCTAAATAAAAATAGGTAAGTAAGTAAATTTACTTTTTTATTTTAAATGGCATTGATGTAGGTAGGTACTTTAATTACGTCATTTTAAAGGTACTACTATACATTACCTACCTACAATTAATAACAAAAATTAGTAGTGCAATGTAACAACAATTACAATTAAGGCGACGCATCGCTAAACAATAAATCTCATACGTTTTGATACGAGCGTTTGCGCCCCGTACCATAAGAAAAACTGGTTTTTTTTCCTTCAAATTAAAACTACAAATTATTTAAAAAAAATGAACTACAATTTTAAAGTGTGTGTTAAGACTAATCTACTAAGAAAATTTTGATGCTTAAATCGGTCTGGTTAGCCTGTAAAATATGAATCTATGTTTTAAAAGAGGTTACTTTGATATTTTTTTCTCTGTTATAAAAGTTGAAAAATCGTGTTTCTGCAACTAACAAAATGAAGTCAATTAAATGAAAAATCATGTCATCAAAATATCACTTTCATATGTTTTGTAATTGTTGAGAAAAATCAAGTTCCCCGCCACGTAAATTACCAATGCGTCGTCTTAATTAGTTACAAGAATGTCTAGTACCTACCTTGCAATGTAATAACAAACAAAAGATGTAAAAGAAAAACATTAATTGCGAATATTAGGTAGGTACTAATTGATTAGGTATACATCAAAAATGCGTAGGTTTCATTCAATTAACATGACCTGCATTGATTATAATCAATTCCAAATTTGAATTTCAAATGCATTCTTTCTTTGAAGGTTGGTAAGTAGGCAGCATTCAATTTGAACTTAAGTCTATCGAACGATTTTTAAAGAGGTTTTATACAATTTTAAACCTACACGTTTTTTTTAAAAATAAAATATTCAGCAAGGTCTATATTAAAACCAGTTAGTAGGTAGGTATAACCTACTTGTCCTAGCATAACTTTAGTGATGCTAAATGCCATTGCTGAGGTTTTGGCAGCTTCTTCTCAGTAGCCTCCGCCCTGTGTAAACTTAAGAACCGAAGGCATTTCGGACAGCAAATTTTTCTATCCTACTTGAATATAGGTACCTATATGATTTTGAATTTTGTATCCATACAGAATTTATCTAAGCTAATTGTCGTTAAATAATAAAACCTACTTTATTTCAAAACAGTTTTACTCTAACGTTTTTTACTTAATTTCTTCAAAGGATTTACTTCCGAAAGCTGTTGTAAGCTAATTTTTCGTAAATCTGAACATAACCGATAAAATGGGAAAATAAATATCGGACAACCAACACCTCATTCTTCTTGTGACCATGGACCCAGTCAAAGGGATCAAAAGGTAAAGATAAAGTCAAATAACAATATGTAAAATTTAAACTCAAGTAGGTAGGCAGTAGTTCCATTTTAATAACCTACGTATTATTTTACCAAAGTACCAATTTACGACAGAATTCCGCGATGTAACTTTAATAAGAAAGCCTTCATCGTCATCATCTTCATCATCAGCTCATTTAAGTCCCCAGTGCTGGAGCACGAGCCTTCCCTATGGATGGATATGAGAACGGGCCGTAGACCACCACGCGGGCCCAGTGCGGTGCGGTGGTTGTTAACGACTGATAATGCAGCCGGGACCCAAGGCTTACTAGGTATCCTTCAATATCAGCCTTTAATATCTCACTGCGTAAGCTTTTCCACATGTTTGAACTAAAAAACAAAAAAAATCTTTTTCAACATTTGTGTTTTTGTAATTTGTTCGCAACAAAATTTTCGTTAAAAATTATATAAACATTTTATATTTGAACTACATAAATCTAGTTAACATTTTTTTTTCTCTAAAACCATCTTCCAATAAAATCTTTAATAATATTTTCAACGTAATATTTTTTATATAAAGAATCTAATATCTTCCAATATAAGAAAAGTAAATTATTTACCCAACATCATGTTTTTTAACGTACACAGGAAGTCGTAGTGTAGAAAAAAATGCGACAATTTTTTGTTCCATTTAAATATTTCTCCGTGATTCACGACGCCACAAACGGAAATTTTAATATGTTTAGCTCATGATTTGCATTCCTGTGTGCTACGAAAAACTATTTTTAAGAAAGAAATTCGTAATATAATAATTGTATGAATCTCTGTCAAATCTAATAATGTAGTCAGTACGATATTATTGATAATTCTTGTGTTATTGAGATTTCGATTCAAGAAAACTTTAATATCATTGTTTTCTATAGCTTTTCGCGAATACTACACCTACATACGGCTACGGAGCTACGGTTTTACTTGCCTTCCGAAGTACCTACAGAAGGTTTTGAATATACTTATGTTTAACTTTTAATTCATTAAAAAATCATAATGACAAACCACAAGCTAGCTAGACTATGGCTTTGACTAATAGAATAGAAATTAAATATAACTGGTGGTCGCCCAGTGGTCGAAATTCGACCGTAATTTTATTAAGGCTGCACGGATTGTATCCTAAGCAATGAAAAATTAAAAAGATAGAATGTGAGTTTGAATTGGCATTGACAGATTTCGGCCGCTCCTCTTCCATCTTTGAATTTTTTGAAAAGAGTATTTAAGCGTGTGTGTCAAAAACATAATATGCGTGTGTGTCAAATACATGGTAGTGTGTGTTGTTTTATTGAATTAATGTATTTTTTATGCATAATTAAAAAAAAAATTAACATTCTGTACTACCTTCTCTATATACTGTAAGTGTGCGAAATTTCATACTCCTCCGTCCGCGCCATTTTCGTAAAAAGGGTTACAAAGCTTTTGCTTCACGTATTAATATATAGTTAGATAATTATTGTACGGGATTGACGTAAGTCTTCTTCTTCTTTTTTTATTTATGGCATGTTTTGTGTCTACAGGCGAACACAATTCCGCCAATATCACGTAGGTAGCCAATACGCGGAAGAGTTCTTATGGAATAAATTATAATTTTGCGTTTTCAAACAAATTTACCAAGAACATGTACCTACAACACAACATGCTTCAGATTAGTTTTTAAATAAATATTATACACACACACAAGAGTTATTTATAACTTGATATTTGTAATTATTTACATAATAATGATGATTAATTATTAATTTATAATGATTAATTTTAGTCATAAAGTGTATGTTTTGTTAGCTGTCCTTTTCAAAATAAATAAATAAATAAATAATTTTACGCAAATATTGTTGCGAACAATTCAAACAAATCGTGGCTCACGATAGCATAGTTGGCCAGTGCACCTGACCCGGCGTGTCATGGGGTGCGGGTTCGAATCCCGCTCGTGGAAATTTTTCAACATTTTGTCGTTTTTCAAATTTTAACTTGATTTTGTTTACTGAAAATGATATTAATTTTTTTTAAAGAGGTGAAAAATTTACCATGTTATGAGGGGAATATTTTGTTGTGAGAGATCGTATAGGGAGGGGGAAACTTTGGGCAGTTAAAAAATATGTTTGACATAATGTCTTATGTCAAACATATTACGATACGCATAAATGACGTTTGTTAATCCTAGACAATAATCATCTATTTCATTTCTATTAAATTAGCGTTATGCCACTTGTCTAGGGAGGCAGTAGATATAGGTTTTTAAAGTATTTAGTGCTTTCAACGTAGTAGCCTTTTACAGGTACCTACTTGATGATTTTTTTTTAGTAATGATGATAACACACTATCATTTGAACAGAGTAGGTATGCCAAACTAAATCAGCCAAGTGATAGTGATAAGTGAAAGTATTTTCTATGATTATTTACGTAAATGTTTCTCTCTCCCTCTCTCATAAATATAATTTTACGCCACGATAGCATAGTTGGTAGTGCACCTGACCCGGCTTGGCATGGCGGGTTCGAATCCCGTTCGTGGAATTTTTTGAATACTTTGCCTTTTTTTTCAAATTCTAAAGAGGGTCGAAAGTCTGTACATGGAAGATATTCGAAAAAAAGTTGGCTGGGGATACTTAGAATCGATAACAGAACACGTTTCAACAGTTTTTAGAATTTTTGTATGTTTATCTGTTTATTTGACCGCGCATCACGTGAAAATGGCTGGACGGATTTGGATGTAACTTTGCACGTAGACAGACCAAGACCCGGACTAGGATATAGGATACTTTTAATCCCGGTAACAGGTTCCTGTGGGATAGCGTAGTCTTCGTGAACGAAGTCGCGGGCGACAACTAGTAATGTAATATAGACCTACGTCCTAAATAGGATATTGTAGTTAAAATATTCGGACGATTTAAAAGCACTTATTTCTAAGTTTATTACATTATAAAACTGTTTCTCTGACTTTGTCAGTACAATAGATTTGTTAATATAATATACAGCGATTTTGTGGAATCCTACCATATTTTTTATTATTTTGAATTTTTTCATTCACAATACTATAATAGTTTCAAGACAAAATTTTACTAGGAAAAATCATCCAGCCTCAGGAAGCTCCAGCGGGAATCGAGAAGCGAATCGATTTTATCTTGTTTCCTATAAATATCATAACTTTAAAAATAAATAAATTTAAAAATTAAATTAAGAAGCAGGTAGTAAATTTAAATTATTGATAGCCTACCAATGTTATCTCATTAAGTCCGCCATGTAATATATATGTTGCAAAAGTTTAAAGTTTAATAAAGGAAAAAGAAAATACCAAACACTCTTAACAATTAAGTTAAACGTCGAAACACGTATCAGTAGTTTCACAATACAATACTCATAATAATAAATATGACCTAACTCAAACTTCGGTGATTATTAATTTGATCATCGGCCGTTGCTACAAGGGTTATGGTCGGAACTGCCCAACTATCGCAATGTACATAGTTTCAATATGATTGGGTTTCAAGTTAAAATCTCATTAAATTAGGTAAGTATGTTAATCCACTGAAATATTGCTAAGTACCTAACTAGGGTATAGAGACGCCAGTGTTCTATACTTTAAGCCCAATTATCGACACATTCTACCATCCCCAAAAAACTTAATATAGTTTCTGATTGAATTTTTATTAAATTTTTATTGATTGAAATTAGCAATTTTGCCTCGGCTTCATCCACATGTATTTCGCATTATTCCGTAAAAAAATCAATTCTTTGATTCTTAAATAAAAAAATAAGTACGTTAGTAGTTTTTTTTAATCAAAATTAATATGCCTATGTTACATGCAAGGAATGTAGCGTTATATGGGTTAGTCCATCTAGTTATACTATTAGTTATACAATATAACAGAATGAACGAAAAAAATCTTATTTGTTATACTGTTCAATATAACATAGTGGATTCAGTAAAATATTTTTTGCAATTTGCCTATTAGTACCTAAGGTTATCCTCTTGACCGATCGTTGTGGCGATCCTTGGGGGAGGCCTATGCCCAGCTGTGGGCGTCATATGGCTGACGATGATGATATTGATGATTATCCTTCTCAAACAAAGTCACGAACTTTAGCTCTTCATTAGTAGTATAGATAACTAATGGCTAATACATTTCTCGCAAATATCGCAAATAAAAAAGCCCAATTGGTAGCATAAGACCCCTAATGTCAGCAGATGCGGGTGAAAATAACTCGTTCGTAGATTTTTTTTCAAAACATTTGTTTTGAAACCCATTTATCGACTATTTCAATAGTACCTTAACACATTCTATCCTTATTATAATAAAGTCAAAGTCAAAGTATTTTTTTTTTTTCAAATAATCTTTAAAAAAGTGCTTTTAAATCGTCCAGACATTTTTATACCTGCTACCCATTCAGGACGTCTATTTTTTAGCTGTGGAGAAGAATGGGCGCAAGAAACTCCACAGCTTTATTAGAAGTAACGACATTTATGAAATTATATGCAGTTAACCAAATTATACAAATTTAAAGTTGGCTGGAAGAGATCTCTTTTAGAGATAAGTCCACCTTTGCTCACCATCGTTTGTACATTGTTTTCTGTTTGTGTGATTTTGTGCAATAAATATATTAACGTCTGACGCCCCGCAGGTTCACATGTGAACCTATAACAATTGGTTTTCTATTGTGTCTGGTTTTACGGTGCCTGACTGATTACTATTAATTTATTAATATCAAGCTTTTGGATATGACTTAAACTTTTTAGTAAAAACGTACACACAGGTCTCAATAAGAGTAACAACATTTATTGCAAATCGAAATAATGTACAGTGAAATTGAAACATTTATCAAATAAAAATAAATTTGTTTCACGTGTATTTATAATAACCAGTTCAAAACAAAAAGCAATACCCACCAATTTGTCATACAACACGGTATGGCTATTTCTAAATTTGATTAAAAAAAACTATTTAAAACAAAAGAGTTTCGGCACAGATCACCTATCTGACAGAGTAACCTGATCCACAGATAACGTTGCTTGACAATTGCCAGACTGCACATGTACGCCCACTTTGCGTATAAATGTAAGTTTCTCGTGTCGTGACTAGTTCCTATCGTAATTGCACCGTTCAACATTTTAAGCCCAATGCTCGACACATATTTCAAGTTCAACGTCAAAAATAACATAGATTTTTACTGAAATTTTATGGATGACAGTTAGAATTCGAGGTGCTCGATGGCGCAGTGGTTATCGCGCCTGGTCTGCGAGTGCTGAGGTTAAGCAACTTGCGCAAAGGCCGGTTATCGGATGGGTGACCAAAAATGTATCATCTCTCGCTCCTCCGTGCTTCGGAAGGCACGTAAAGCCGATGGTCCCGGCTGCATTAGCAGTCGTTAACAACCACCGTACCGCACTGGGCCCGCGTGGTGGTTTAGGGCCCGTTCTCCTTATCCATCTATAGGGAAGGCTTGTGCCCCAGCAGTGGGGACATAAAATGAGCTGATGATGATGATGATGATGATGACAGGAAGCAGCTTGTCTATTATACAATAGTTGTTAAAGGCTATAATTAGATGCTGACCTCCATTTTTATTGGTTATAGGAAAACAATGTCGATCAATGGCCACTACCCTACTTATAGTTTTTAAAAAATTCGGGTCTGAGGTCTAGATGTTAAGATCACTGATCTCAGACCTAAAGGTCACTGTTTTGATTTCGTGGTTTTATGTTACTGGGTTTGGTTGATGGTAGGGCTTGTCCCAACCGCTTACCGCAATACCGCTACTATGTTACAGTGATAGTTTTCAAACTATCAGCTGGAAAACGTTTATACCGAAAAAATACTAAAAATTAGATTGGACAGTTAGTTGTGCGAAGGACGATTTGTCCGATCCGATCCGAACCCTTCGGAGAATCTAGTAGGGCTGGACACGCACTTTTAAGTGTGCGATGCCGTTCCTTCTAGAAAACCTCCGAAGGTGATTCGTTTCACACGGCTTGAGGTACCCTTTACGTACCTCGCCGCCCCCAAAAAAGCAAGGTGAAGCTGAAAATGCCGGTTGAGGCAATCAGCAATCTCTCTCAAAGAAAAAAGTGCGTGTTTGTGTGAGCCTACCTTCTGGGGTCCTCATACTTTGTGCTTCGAGTTTATGAATGAGATTGTTTTATTTGATGGTAAAACAGGTTTCCGAGCGCCCGCGCCGATTTCCCACGACGGACTTAATCGCAGCGGATGTTGGCCGATATAAAACCTAGCTGGTGTGTTTGTCTGTCCGTGGACGGAGGTTGTTTAATTCGCGATACGTAAAAAACTGTTTCAATTTTCTTCGTCATTAGGAATAAGTCTGCTTCGTTGTGCGTTAAGTAGGTTTTGTTACTAAACAGTTTGTTTGGTAATTTTTGTGGTCGAGATATTATCCTTTAAACAAATATTACCTTTCGTCCAAAACTAGACAACAGTTTTAACAAAAACACAAATATTGAAAAAAAATCCACGAGCAGGATTTGAACCTGCACCCTTCAAATACATTTTATAAATAGCTTGCCTACTTCTTAACTGATCTTTAGTATTTGTAAAAATATTGTAATCGGATGTTAATGACATTGAATGGGCGCCTTTGGCTTTCAAAGTAAAAAAGTAAATTGTGTTGAATAATTTCGGCGGGCTAGTTAGAACCGCGACAGCTCAGTTGGAAGAGCACCTGACCAGGTATGTCAGAAGGGTGCAGATTCAAATCCTGCTCGTGGAAATTTTTTCAACATTTGTGTTTTTGTAATTTGTTCGCAACAAAATTTGCGTTAAAATTATATAAACAAAACAAAAATATTTCAACAGTTTTAACAATAGATTTCAGTACATTCTAGAAGAGTTTGAAAAATATTTTGGTCCTTCGAGCCGGATTTTTATAAATATACTATCCAAAGGTTGGGCAAAGGTATCGTACATTGAAATCAAGTCATGGCTGTTTGATAAATGGATGATTACCGTAGTAAAAGTCATCTCATGACGTTCTTAGCACTCCATTTTGATTAATAAAACACTTTAATCCCCGTTTCGTCTTTAAATCAGGACGAGTTAACACATCTTTACATTTTTTATTATAGGTAATTCGTTAATTTAAAAAATATAGTTAATGCCTTATTACATTAATATCAGTCCTGTTAACATAATAATCTAATAAGCTTATGTTAGGAATGGGTTCGCGTCAGTATTCTAAAAGAGCTATCGGAAGGCACGTAAAGCCGTTGGTCCCGGCTGCATTAGCAGTCGTTAACAACCACCAATCCGCACTGGGCCCGCGTGGTGGTTTACGGCCCGTTCACCCTATGGTGTTCCATCCATAGGGAAGGCTCGTGCCCCAGCAGTGGGGACGTAAAATGAGCTGGTAATGACGGCTAGAGACGTTTCAAATTGTAATACGATTGTAATAGGTACGTAACTGAGTTTCTTTTCCCAGTAGACAAGTCAAACGCTCAGCAAAAGTCTATTTTCACTAACTCGTTACACCGCCTCTTTGTAGATGAGAAAAAAAGGTCCACAAACCGCTTCGAACCTGTTTTAAAGCCTTACGACTACCTTGCATCCGGTCGCTGCCCACTGCCGTCGACCGGTGGTACAGAATGAATCGATTTTATAAAAGCAATCGGAGACGTTCGTAGATCAACGTCGTTAATATGTGATTTCTTTGAATTCAATTCGAAACGTTTATTTCAGGCACAAGTCCATTCCATACAGCAAAATAAAATAAAATACATTCAGTCAGCGACTTAAACAACATTTTACAACAAAAAAAACAAAAAATAAATAAACAAAACTATAAAAAAAAGGATGTTTATATAATTTTTAACGCAAATTTTGTTGCGAACAAATTACAAAAACACAAATGTTGAAAGAATTTCCACGAGCAGGATTTGAACCCGCACCCTTCTGACATACTTACCGGGTCAGGTGCTCTTCCAATTGAACTATCGTGGTTCTAACCAGCCCGCCGAAATTATTCAACACTATTTACTTTTTACTTTGAAAGCCAAAGGCGCCCATTCAATGTTAACAACTACCGTCATTAACATCTGATCATAACATCAATTGGAAGAGCACCTGACCCGGTATGTCAGAAGAGTGCGGGTTCAAATCCTGCTCGTGGAAATTTTTTCAACATTTAAAAAAAAGGATATTATTATTATTTTTAATTTTGCATTCAATATGCTATATACGTAGTTACATGATATTTTTTTGCTAGAAAAAATCAATTAGGCTCAAGGGCCTCGTTAGCTCAGCGGTCAGAACATTGGACCGGTTATCCAAAGGTCGTGGGTTTAATTCCCACTGGAGCTTCTGAGGCTAGTTGATTTTTTCTAGTAAAGTTATGTTGTAAAAAAAAGAAACCAAAGGTATTCCCAAAAGGATCAGACATTAGGTTACGTGTAACCGATCCCACTCGCTTCATAATTGGGCAGTCTATTCGTATTAATGTGGGTTTGTGATCTGTGCCCCATTTTACCAAAGTTACATGTGTTTACAGCTGATATATTACAGAAACTCAAACCTTATTAAAAAGAAAAAGAGAAAAAACATAATATTTCATCATAGACACAAGACAATATAAATTACAAGGAATTAGCAGAAAAAAATAAAGAAATATACTAAAAATAGACTCCTACAACCATTACATAATGTGTTTAGCGTAACAAAAACACAAAGCACGCAAAAAACATGTACATTAGGTAACAGTACATTATTATGAACTTGTATGACTCCTATTACAGATAACAATAACTGAAAGATTCAAAACTTTTAAATTAAAAAGAAACCGCTTATCTTTCCAACCAAAATTTTAACCAACCACAGATGCGACCAATCACGGATTAGGTCAACTACCAATTGGACCAACCGCATGATAAACCTACAGCTTTTTGGACCAATCCCAAGAGGTTTAATCGCATATTCGACCAATCGCGCGTAGTCGACTGATAAGTTGCACGTTATTAATAATCATAGAGAAGGGATGTCTCTAATGAGCCCTTAGGTATATCTTACTGTAATATATTATGTTGGTTTGTTAATAAATGAGTGCGGTTTGTACATGCTTGGCCATGCGAAAGTGATAGATGCCAGTATGTCAGCAAAAATTTATAAAAGCTTATTGAACGATTCATTTAATTTTGAACTGCGATGTATTAAACCAGTGTCTGTATTAAAAAAAAATGTAATCCTTGGTTTTCATGATAATGAAAATTTTTATTTACAGTGTTTCAACCAGTGTCAGACTATAATATAGAATAGAATAATCTTTTTAACCTGTATTTCCGGCTACGATGGCTAATACACAAATACTTTATTTATACAGACGTATTGCTATTTACAAATCTTCATTAGTAAATTACAAAGAATTATTAAAATTAATTATAGATAACTACATAAAGATTAGCAAGCTGAAGTGGTAGTGGGCCGGCCATATTAGTCGCAGAACCGACAACCGTTTGGGTAAACGAGTTCTCGAGTGGAGACCGCGTATCGGCAAACGTAGTGTAGGACGCCCTCAGATTAGGTGGAGCGACGATCTTCGCAAGGTGGCTGGCAAGAGCTGGATGAGAGTAGCCGCGGATCGTGCTCAGTGGCGTACACAAGAAGAGATCTATGTCCAGCAGTGGACTAGTATAGGCTGATGATGATGATGATCCTACTAATATTATAAACGCGAAAGTTTGTAAGTATGGATGGATGTTTGTTACTCTTTCACGTAAAAACTACTGAATGGATTTGGATGGAATTCGGCATACAAATAGTATATAACCTGGATTAACACAGGATACTTTTTATCCCGATATTCCCACGGGAACGGGAACCACGCGGGTGAAACCGCGAGTGGCCGTTAGTGCATTATAATTAAAAATTGTAATATTTGCTCATATTTTTAAAAACAGTTTGGTTAAATATTCTGCAAGCATATGAGTACTACATAAGCTGCAAAGTCTTAACAAATCTGTTTTAAAATTTTAATCTTTTTCACATCACGCGAACTTACTCGTATACTTAGGCCACTGGGCGAGAGTATTAAAAATAATTATCTTGCAAACATAACGACGCGATTGCATCGCCAAAGAGGAAAGCGTGGCGCAAATGCAAAATCCAGTCGCAGAGATAATCTTCAAACACGAAAAACTCCCTTCTACTAAATTAATAAGTAAAATTAATTATCTGTATGTACACGAAGACTTTTATCGGTGATCAGGACATACTGATTCCGACTAAGTAAATAATGGCCATTGCAAAAAAAATGAAACTTATATGTTTTCTTTTTCTATAAATTTAATTTTGTATTTTTAATTAGGTAACCAAAATTAATTAGAATGCTTGGTCCTTAGATGAATGATAGACCTATCATTCATTTAAGGCTTGGTCTTTCTACATTTTTATGAAGTGAAGATTAAAGTGATTTTTTTACGTTGTCTGCCATATGTGACAGTATGAAAAACTTTAAATCTTCAATGAGGTTTATTATCATCGTTGTACCTGTACTTATGAAGAGGTTTTATTTGTAACAAGGACGAGTAGGATGACCATGGTTTTAATATTCATAGTTATTAACTATACCTTCCAGACAAAAAAATAAGAAGAACGGTGACATGTAAGTTTTATTATTATTGCAATGGCCTACAGTTCCTTGTTCGGAATCAGTAGATCCTGATCACCGATAAAAAGTCTTCGTGTATAGCAAGTGTTCGACACAGTTTTCGTCGCTAAAATATAACATAGCGGCCGCTCGCGGTTTCACCCGCGTGGTTCCCATTCCCGTAGGAATATCGGGATAAAAAGTATCCTATGTGTTAATTCAGATTATAAACTATCTGTATGCCAAATTTTATCCAAATCCATTTAGTAGTTTTTACGTGAAAGAGTAACAAACATCCATCCATACTTACAAACTTTCGCGTTTATAATATTACTAGCGGCCGCTCGCGGTATCACACGCGTGGTTCCCGTTCCCGTAGGAATATCGAGATAAAAAGTATTCTATGTGTTAATCCAGGCAATAAACTATCTGTATGCCGAATTTCATCCAAATCTATTCAGTAGTTTTTACGTGAAAGAGTAACAAACATCCATCCATACTTACAAACTTTCGCGTTTATAATATTACTTAGCTGTGGTCGCGACTTCGTCCGCGTGGAATAGTGACTTTCGGCAGCATTTTTAATTTTTTAGGCTCTTGTTCCCGTTTTTGCAACATTTTTCACTGATGCTTCGCTCCTACTGGTCGCAGCGTGATGTTATATAGCCTAAAGCCTTCCTCGATAAATGGACTATCCAACACAAAAATATTTTTTCAATTCGAACCAGTAGTTCTTAAGATTAGCGCGTTCAAGCAAACAAACTCTTCAGCTTTTTAATATTAATATAGATATAGTAGGATTTTCATTGAAATTCTACGGGTTGACAACAAGGAAGCATGTGGTCTAATATTCAATCGTTGTTAAAGACTTATTCGGTGACTGACCCCTATTTTCAATAATTAAAGGAAAAAAATGTCGATTTCTGGTTTCTGTCGAACGCTGGTGCTACTACCCTACCTACTGTCCCACTGCTGGGCAAAAGCCTCCATCATTGAAATCAAGTCGTCACTACAATTGATGGGTAATGGCTTAATCACCACGCTTGCCAAATGCGGGTTGGTGATCACAAACCCGGGCTATGAAGTTGGACTCGGTTGTTACCGTATAGGTACCCTTTAAAAGCAAAGCATATTATATAAATTGAAACCCTTTTAAGTTTCTCTGGCGTACCTGAATTTTTAGATATAAAAGTACAATTTTAAGATTTCTTCATAATAAAATGTACCAAAATCCAAATTTGTGAGTTACGTCTTTTGCGTACCTACTGCTGTAGATGTATTCAAGCCACGTTGGTCCTAAATAATATTTTTAATACGTCGCATGGCGGAGAATACGCGAGCAAAGATTACGCATACAGGGTGCTCCACAGAATTAGATTACCCGCCTTTTTTATATATATTTTTATACGATTGTATGCGCGATAAGGAAATGAGGGAAGTATAGTAAAAAACAAATTGGCTATGAAATTGCTTGTTTTGTGAATGAGTTTTTTTTTGTTGTTACTTTCGGGCTCTGTGTTTAACACGAAGACAACATAAGGGATGGAACATAAGTTTTATTATTGTTTAAACTAGTCTGTAAACATAAGCCCAAGTTTTATTTTAAAATAAGAGAAACATAAAAACAACTTTAAATTTTATATGTTAAAATAGTTTTGTTAATAAGTAACTTGTTATAGAATATATAGAAAAAATATTTAGTGTCAAAGACTCAATCTGTATTACTTATTCTATGCTAGTTATATGAGTACTTCAACATTATTAGGACGGAATCACATAACACTTTTATTTGAAAAATGAGAAGTAAATACTTAATTTGCACTTGAATTGCGACAGCAGTCATATGCGAGCAGCGGGCACTTCATACAGTACATGGTGTTGCAAAATATAATTGTTTTCACATGTTCGGTCATACATTGTAGACATACAAATGTTCGGTTTACATAAAATATGTAGTAAAATTATTTAATACAAATCGTGATTATTAATGTAAAGTCTTTATATTGAATGCAGCTAAATAAAATGTCAAACAAATTAAAATTCAAAACTGAAATGTCTAAAAACAATGCCCATTAATTGAATTAGAATTTGTGAGTTAAATACTCATTAATCAATTACAGTAAGTAAGTAACTTTTATTTCACACCATAATCAACATACAACATACATATTTACAGATTGTGGCAAGCCGATACCTGAACTAGGAAGTTTCCCGTAAATATACAGGTTATCGACCCTCCACCCCAAACAATGGTCAGAAAAATAGGTACCTATGATTAATCGTTACAATCGTTTTTTTTTCTTTTCAAGAAAGATGATAAAGCCACAATAAGTGTACAAAAGTAATTTAAATATCGGAAGTATTCATGTTTATAATTAATTTATTGTGAGCCATACAACTACAAAGCCAAACTTTAAAAAAAAATTATACATACATTAATCTTTTGATAGTAGAATACCTATATGAATTAATGACTGAATGAATATTTATGTGAGGAGGTAGAAATAATTGAACAGGTAATTGAATACTTTGTCGTGTTGGTGAGTGTAAGCTGGTAAGATCTGCTGAAGCAAGAGAAATGTAATGTCAAACAATAACCGATACATTTTATGAATATTTTAAGTTTTTTTTATTTTTTATTTTTATTGGATAGGTGTCAGAAGTTCTAATCTATCTTTTAGATTTGTTTTTAAACTATTTTTATTCATATTAAGTATTTGGTACTTATCATTGAAAAGCCGGTAAAGCAATGGCCCAGAGTAGTTTACTTGGCGTCGTGCGAAGGTCGAGTTAAAATTGGGGATAGTTGTGCGAAGTCGCCCTTAACAGACTTATAAACTATTGCCTCTCGCGGTTTCACCCGCGTGGTTCCCGTTCTCGTAAGAATATTTGGATAAAAAGTATCCTATGTGTTATTCCCGGTTATAAACTATCTGTATGCCGAATTTCATCCAAATCCTTTCAGTAGTTTTTACGTGAAAGAGTAACAAACATCCATACTTACAAACTTTCGCGTCTATAATATTAATAGGATGTTTAATTTTGTTAATTTATATTATAAAACATTTTCTTTGAAACTATTTTAATATAATTATATCATGTGTAACACATGTTAGTTATAATAATCTAAAAAAATATTCTAATATCATACAAAAATTGTCACAATCAAACATAAAAAGCCACACTGTGTCTAAATCAACACCATTTACCATTTAGGTCACAATCCTTCCGCTACCTATTTTTAGTTGACCAATTCGTACACAATTATATTAATACCATTTTTACCCCACCCTGTACATCGGTCTCCCACATCGCGGCAATGTGCTCTCCATATTTAGTTCGCAGATGTGCTCATCGCTTGGACATACTATATTTATTTACCAGTTGCTATGGCAATATGAAACTTTATATGCTATGTGGATAAGATTTATTTTGAATGTTTTTTCACCGAGATTCAATTTTCGTTGTCACTCATTTATACTATATTGTAATGTTATCCCACTGCTGAGCTTTAAGTTACCAAACTCAATGAAGTCTATTAAATAACAAATTTTCTTGAAAAACAAAGTCCTTTCACTATTATTATTGTTATTATTATCAGCCACTTCTGGGCAAAGCCTTTACTTTTACTAATACTATAATAAAATGGAAAATTGCAAACAAAGTAAATATTTTTATTAAAATTCTGTCTTTATTAGTATTTAATAATCTAGTAATAGTCGACTCACTGTCTGTGTCTTAGACCTAGCGGCCGCTCGCGGTTTCACCCGCGTAATTCCCGTTCCTGTGAGAATATCGGGATAAAAACCTAAGTGTTAATCCAGGTTATAAATTATCTGTATGCCAAATTTCATCGAAATCCATTCAGTAGTTTTTACGTGAAAGAGTAACAAACATCCATCTATACTTACAAACTTTCGCGTTTATAATATTAGTAGGATGACTATCGCGGGCTAAATACAATTACACCGTTTTTTTAAAAGATTCTTATTAATGTTACTTAATCCATTAATTAATCCTGTAAAAACTGTGCTTAGAATGTTATGTATGTAGGTACTATTTAAACAAAATAACTGTTTTCTAATCAGAAAGCTAATGCGCTTGGAGCTCGCTATGGAGATTGAACAACGATTTCTCGCATTCAACCCTACCATCTATCCGTTCGGCTGCCGACGTTTGCGGTATTCGCTTTAGGCATTTCGTTTCCACAATAACATGTTTACTTTGTTAATTGCATTGTTAGGAATAGAAGAATGATAGATTGTTTATCTTATAGATAATAATAAACAAGATTAATAATTGTTTATCGGTTCACAATGAAACAACGCTGTTTGTTGTACGTATGGTATATTGTACTGTTGCCATATTGTGAACTGAAAACAATTTACATATCATATTAAATTTAAAATTTTGACAATAGATCAAAGCCACGTTTTCCCTCCTTCCTATGATATGGGGTCCTTCAAGAGAGGCGTGAAGAAGCACCTTGTGGGCCGGCAGAGTAAAGTTGACTGATGCTACGTTTGTTTCCACGCTGCACCAGTTGTCTTCGCGTCTGGACTCCATTTCCACTTAACATCAGATGGGATGAAGTCATTTGCCGAGCTAATTAATAAAAAAAAGACATTTGCGTTTGTTACAGTCGATTCATGGTGTGGTATATCTTATCTTATCTTATTAAGAATGTTCTCCCACTTTTCAGTAGCACTTCGACTCATCGGAATCTTTTCCTCGCCCGATCCTTAAAATGCCACTACATACCTACGTCCGGTCAACCCGAGCCAAGGTCTGGTCTTCAAAGGTGCCCTCGAGTTGTTCCGCTCCCGTTCCGATTTGAACCTTCGGACAATCTAGTAGGGAACGGGGATTACTAGTGCATGATGCCATTTCCTCTAGAAACCTCTTACAGTGATAAGTTTCACACGGCTTGAGGAACCCTTTAAGTTTCTCGTCACCCCCCAAAATGTGTGGTGACGCTGAAAATGTCTAAAGACAATTAGCACAGTCTCTCTAAAAAAATAAGGAATCTTATGTGCAACCCCCCATGCTTTCACTCGTCTTCCTCAGTAAGATGCTGCCTTAAGTAGTTGCGTATTGGTTTAACTTTAGGCTATTTCAAATTAGGCGTTTCGTGTCGGACCGCTCTGCCGTGCATTTTTATATTAAGGCGACGCATTGGAATTTTACGTTGCGGGGATCTTGATTTTTCCCAACAATTATAAAACATATGAAAGTGATATTTGATGACATGATTTTTCATTTAATTGACTTCATTTTGGTAGTTGCAGACTAAAGTGACCTCTTTTAAAACATAGATTTACATTTTACAGGCAAACCAGACCGATTTAAGCATCTAAATTTTCTTAGTAGATTAGTTTTAACACACACTTCAATATGCTAGTTCACTTTTTTAAATAATTTGTAGTTTTAATTGAAAGGAAAATAAACAGGTTTTCTTTTGGTACGGGGCAAACGCTCCGTATTAGATTATTTGTTTAGCGGTGCTTCGCCTTAAACGCCAGCCGTACGACACCGCACGACAGCCGCACGACAGCCGCACGACAGCCGCACGACAGCCGCACGACACCCGCACGACAGCCGCAAGACTGTTTTATATGAAACGCAGTGCAAACGTGCGGCAGCGTCACAAAACGCCTAAATTAAAAGAGCCCTTAGTGTGTCAGAGATAACCAATACTGTTAGTTGAATAGTCAGTTGCGAGATTAACTTCAAACAGGACATCGATGGCGCAGTGGTCAACGCGCTCGGCCTGCAATTGTTAAAGTTAAGCAACAACGGGGCCTACGGATTTAGGTGCCTTCCGAAGCACGGAGGAGCTCGAGAAAACAAATTTTGGTCACCCATCCAATGACCCGCTTTTGCGAAAGTTGCTTCACGTCAGCAATCGTTGGCTAAATGTTTTTAGCTGTTAGCTACTCAAGTATTTTTGTTTGCCAGCTCAGTTACATGAAAAAAATGTCTACGACCAGATAATTGGTGTGATTGGTATTTTTTTTTTACTCAATCGGGAATTTGCACGTAAATGTATACATAAATAGACTTAATCTTATTGTTATTCGTAGAATTGTTTTTCTCTCTTTATTTTGGCATTAACAATCATTACAATGAAAAAAACATACTTAAGTAGCATAAAAAATACATTAGTAGGCAACGTACATAGATTCCAGACGTTATCATATCACATTACACATTACAGAGAGATTCCTAAGTGCTAGCTATTCATACGAAAATAGACTATTGATAGACAGTGCCGTTATCTTTTGACCAATTATATCATACAAAGGTTTAACGTAATTATAAGAAAACAGAAAATATTGGAGAGATTTACCATAATAAATTATTGTTGTAAATCTATATAAATGAAAATCAATTTCTGTTAGTCTTGCTAAAACTGAAAAATGGCTTCACTGATTTAATTATACACAAAGACTTTTTGTCGGTGATCAGGACTTACTGATTCCGACTAAGTATTTAAAAAAAAATCTTATTATTATCATTATTGTTTTACGGGTAAGCACAGTGCCTTGATCTGATGATGGCCATTGCAATAATAATAAAACTTACATGTTTTCTTTTTTTGTAAATTTAATTTTATATTTTTAATTAGGTAACCAAAATTAATTAGAATGTTTGGTCTTCCTACATTTTTATGAAGTGGAGATTAAAGTGTTTTTTTACGTTGACTGTCATTTGACAGTTTACTACTAATAACATGAAAAACTTTAAAGGCCTTACAAATAAACCAAGAATAAGGTCCGAATAGTTATTCCGTGTTTTGTCTCTTTTACTCTAATTTGAAATAACGTTTACATGACAGAAACAAAACACGGAATAACTATTCGGACCTTATTCTTTGTTTATTTGTAAGGGGGTTAATCTTAAATAAGGTTTGTTATCATCGTTGTACCTGTACTTAAGAAGAGGTTTTATTTGTTACAAGGAGGAGTAGGATGGCCATGATTTTAATATTCATAGTTATTAACCTTACTTCCCAGACAAAAAAAAATAAAAAATGGAACGCTGACATGTAAGTTTTATTATTATTGCAATGGCCATCATTTACTTACTCGGAATCAAGTAGGTCCTGATCACCGATAAAAAGTCTTCGTGTATTTTATTTTGTTTTGTTCCCTCTAATGTACCAGGATGGTTATAAAGAAAAAAAAATGGAAAAGTCAAAAAATAATCTGAAAAATCGAAATATAAAAAATTGGTAATTTTGTATAGGAATCCCCACTTTAATGGCGTTCATGGCACATAATTTTTTAGGACAACGTCTTTTGGGTCATAAATTATATATATAAAATCCCGAGCTTTAGATAACTCATACATTCCCGGTCAAGAAAGATATTCCCTGGCTATGCACATTATAGTATACAAAAGCATATTTTGAAAACAAAACAACGACAAGTGCGCCTTAAAATCTTGATGCTTTTGTTGTTACAAAGTTTTCACTTTAAAAGCTCTCGAACAGCTCTCACAACACTGGCTGGGCCTAAACGATGGAGATGTGAAAAAAAACCGCGCCACGACGACACATTCGCAAAGCACACATGTTACATTTCTCACGGTTTCATCGGCGTATATACGAGTATATGTGCTGCTTAGACATAGCATTGTGTGCAAAGAGGTTTTATCTTTTTATCGCAAAAAGTATTGGATTTGCTGTTCCAACTATACCTACTTTGTAAATGTGATTGTGCATTAGTGACATAGTTAGGTGGTAGGAGGTGATAAGATTACGAGCAGAATCTGATTGGATACTAAACTGATACCTATTTCTGCAGCCAAGCAATTACCAGCTCATTTAATGTCCCTACTGCTGGTGGAAACACCACAGCAGGAAGAACAGGACATAACCCCCACGCGGGCCCAGTGCGGTGGTTAACGAATGTTGATGCAGCCGGGACCAACGGCTTTACGTGCCTTCTGAAGTTCGGAGGAGGTCGAGATGATACATTTTAGTCACCCATCCGACGACCGGAATGACGTTATCAACTTCCTCCATGTTCAAAAAGTATTGGATTTCGCGTGGTTTGTTTACGGCCCACACTCTTCCAGTGGTGCTTCTATCTATAGGGAACGTGCCCCAGCATTGGGGACATAAAGTGTTGATAATAAGCATATTGTCCAGACTATAACACGTGAGAATCAACACTCATCGAACTCAAACCACAGAAGAGATATCTCAAACATTTTTCAAACATTCTTGCAGTCTTTTTTATTATTTGAGTTTTGTATTGAACGTTTTGTTTTATTAAATTGACCGGTTATCTAAAGGTAGTGGGTTCGATTTCCACTAGAGCTTGTACTTTGATTTTTTCTAGTAAAAAAAATATCTTGAAACTATTAATACGGCATTGCGAATGCAAAATTCATAAACAATTTTAAAAAAAAAAAAAAATTATTTTGACGACCTCCTTGGTCGAGTGGTTTTTACACCGGTTTTCATGGTGTCGCCATCTCTGAGGTCCCGGGTTCGATCCCCGGTCGGGTCAATTTCGAAATTATTGTTTTTCTAAATTGTCTCGGGTCTGGGTGTTTTCTATGTATAATAAGTATGTATGTATGTATTTAAGTATTTAAAGTATGTTTATCCGTTGTCTAGTAACCATTTAACAAGTTTCATAACGAAGCTTCTCTTGGGCTAGATAATTAGTGTGAGTGTAGGAAACCTAATTTAATATTTACCTATTTATTTATTTAAAGGAACGTCTTTATCGATTGTTAAATACTTGCAAAAGTATTCTTCCGACTGTGAGGGTAGTAACATCACAGTGACGTAATACCGCTGGCTTGCAACGTAAATCACAAACTACTAGAGAAATTCAACTTGGGCCTCGGTAGCTCAGCGGTCAGGGCATAGGACCGGCTATCCAAAGGTCATGGGTTCGATTCCCACCGGAGCTTCCTGAAGCTGGTTGATTTTTTCTAGTATTTTTTTGTAACTATATTTTTCTAATTTTTTTTAAATATATTTTTCGAGTAAGCACAGTGCTTTGATCTCACCTGATGTTAAGTCTATAAATGGCATTGTGAATGCAAAATTCAAAAATAATAACAATATTTAAAAAATCTTGATACGGCGCCGGACGGCGGCGGGCGGCACCTCAAATTCCCAAACTATATACATAGAAGTCGCGTGCGGTCATCAATTGTACACTCAATAAATTAAATTGCTCGTAAAACATGCTATAACATTCTCGTAACGCGTTTTATTAACATATAAAGTTATTATGTCGCATAAACTACGATGTCATAGGTTCGTGAGTTAACCTTTTATAACAGTACTGTATTTTGTCCGAGATTCTGCTTTAGTGAGATTTTCCCCGAGAAACTAAATAGCAGTTGTCAATTTCAGGCTATCAAAACAGATTCAAAAGGCTAACTTACGGCTTCCGCAGAATACCAGCGTTGTGGCCTGGGGATCTCCTTAGGTCATGACACATGCTGAGCGGTTGCCTTTTTGGTTCTGGAACCTATAAATTTGTGTATTAAGCTTAATGTATTTTTATCACTATATTTATGAACCAAATAAAAAATTTATTCTATTCTATTCTATTCCATTCTAAACATGTTTCTTTACAGGGAATAGGTTTAACTGAAATTCAATAATAATACCACAAGTGCGAAACGCAACTGTGACAAAATCAAACGAAGCCTACAAAAATGTGTTGTCATAAGAAGTTAATTTAAAAATTGTGCGTCGGATGGGTGACCAAAAACTTATCATCTCTCGCTCCTCCGTGCTTTGGAAGGCACGTACAGACACATTAGCGTCTAGTCGTTAACAACTACTAACCCGCAATGGGCCCGCGTGGTGGTTTAAGACCCGTTTCTCCCTATCCATGCGTAGGGAAGGCTCGCTCCCCAGTAGAGGGCACATAAAAATATGAACTAAATAAATAAACTTTCCTACACTCACACTAATTGTCTAGCCCAAGAGAAGCTTCGTTATGAAACTCGTTAAATGGTTACTAGACAACGGATAAACATACTTAAAATACTTAAATACATACTTATTATACATAGAAAACACCCAGACCCGAGACAATTTAGAAAAACAATAATTTCTAAATTGACCCAACCGGGGATCGGACCCGGGACCTCAGAGATGGCGACACCATGAAAACCGGTGTACAAACCACTCGACCAAGAGGGTCGTCAAAAAAATGAGCTGATGATGATATAAAATAATATAAAAACAACAATGTCGTGTTAGTAGCTGACCGAGCTAAGTCAAAAGCCATTAGTGGTTTCTTAAAACTTGATTCAAGCTTGCGCCACTATCTTTTTAGCCCACGCATTACCTAGTTAGGTTTGGGAGTGGGACAAGGGGCAAGATGGATGCGATTTTTTATCGTTTTTTATATACGAGGAGACTCGTTGTTAGCCTATACGTTGTAATACTAGTAATATATCTGTTGTAAATAAAGCTTATAATATGCTCTCTACATAATAATAAAAAGGATATTAAAATCAAATCACAATAAGTCTATCATTTTGATTATGTTTTTAAGATAACTTATTTTAAGTAAAAACCTCAAAAATATCACCGGAGACGTGGCAGGCCAAAGCGGAGATGGGGGGGGGGGACTTGACCACTTGACAAGTGGTATGAGGTGGCTGATGAGAGAGAAGAGTGGAGCCGCAGAGGAAAGGCCTTTGCCCAGCACTGGGACACAACAAGCTTATATTAAAAAAAAATAGGTACTAGGTGTCGGCGCGCGAGTGGCGTTCGGCCGCTTTCAGCGACACGACGGCGTAGCGGCGGGCGGTGGGAATCTGGCCCGCCGCACACTTAGCCTCGCGACAGCTTAGGCACATGAGTATGGCTTAGACACCGGCCAGAATCACCTTTGTACGGACATACGAATTTATTGTTGCGAGTCATATTATAAACCTTAAAATACAGCCCGCTTTTTACTCCAAAATCCCCTTGTGATCAACACTAGGGTGTTTGAGTCAAATGATGACGGCAGCATTAAGATAAGGTATCTTAAATTGACAGAGAGAGTATAGTAATTTACTTTAATTGACACAGAGAGTATAGTAAAACACCTTACAAATTATGACATTAAAATATTAATATTTAAAGGTTTATAGATAGTAAGTATCAAATCGATGTTTTCTTTTAACTGATGCAATGCGTTGTAAAGAATGAATATGTGTGATTAATGCACCTACTCGTTTAATGTGTGAGGTACGACACACTGAGAATATGCACCAACTTTCGTCGAATAGTTTAATACTATAATATGTCTTACGAATCTGAAATGTTGATATAGGTAAACTCATGTTTTTATCTTGAATTTGCTAGCTCAAATACACGATTGTATAATTTTGACTCGATCATAATTATTTTCGAAAACACCACTAAAAAATCACTGTTGTTGAAATTACAACAAAATCACTTAATTTATATGTTTGGAAACCACTCAAATATATTGATAAAATCAATATTCGTAATTTAGTTGCTGCATATTTTTATAACTAAAACCAATTTTGTTTTTAAAATATTTTTAGGTTAACTGTTAATTTGCGGTTTATATTGTCGCAGGTGCTACTTATTATCGACCTTATGCCAGCGTCAGTAAGGATCAGCCTTTTTGAATGTTCACAAATCGAGGTGTCGTCTTAAGAGCCCTATTACATCTTGACTGTGATTTTTGCGTAAAATGGCCAATTTTGGCGTTCTCGGTCTCAGAAACGAAAATACATTAACAATTTTGACTTATTGAATAGTGTAGAATAGCTATTGGCATAGTTCGTAGCGGCCTCGCTTTTTGCAAATTTTGCTTAACTTTTTAATGAAACCCAAAATAGCAGCGAAGATTTTCATAAAATGTTGTATCAATCAACACTCGCTCAAACTTGTACATTGCACCACACATTATAAACAGCATGTAGGCAGTATAATGTTACGAACAGCCAATTTCTTTGTCTCTCTGTCTGCTCGTTTGTTTAGAGACTTTCTTATAACATGGTGAATCATTAAATCCTCATTGTGAAATCTTTATTTTGTCCTTTGTCCAGTTTGGTTTATTGGATTGAGAAGGGTATTCCCTTAATGTTAATAATTTATTAGATTGAACCCTTACATAGTGATAAACTTTTCTGTTAGGGCTGGCATCTGTTCGGAGGTAAAAGTACTCAGATTATTTTATTATGTTTTTAAACGTTCCATTATTTACTTAGCACATAGCCCGAAGAGTTGCTAAGCTCAAGTGGCAGTGGGTAGGGCACATTGCTCGCAAGACTGATGGCCGCTGGGGCGGGATAGTCCTGGAGCGGCGACCGCGTACCGGAAAACGCAGTGTGGGCAGGCCTCCAACAAGGTGGACCGCCAATCTGGTGAAGGTCGCGGGAAGCCGCTGGATGCGAGCAGCACAAAACCGGTCGTTGTGGAGATCCTTGGGGGAGGCCTTTGTCCAGCAGTGGTCTTCTGGCTGAGATGATGATGATGATGATGATTATTATTTACTTTTTTTTTGTAACTGACGTTCCTTTTTTAAGCTGTGCAGTTTCTTCCGCCCATTCTTCTCCACAGATAAAAGAAAGACGTTTTGAATGGGTAGTTGGTTAAAAAGTAATCGGACGATTGAAAAGTACTTGTTTTGAAGTTTTTTTGAATATTTTGCTTCTACTCTGACTTCGATTTACTGCTTTCTTGGAATCGTGAAGAGTGATGATTGCGAATATGTTTTATATTCTAAAATTCGTGACTTTTTGTTAGTAAACAAGGCGAAGGTTCATCATGATTCAGAATTAAAATAATTTATTTGCGAGTTGCAGGTTAGTATTACAACGATGAAAATTGTCAATTTTATTAGTTTCGTTACATTTTACATTTCCAACATAGCTAAGGTATACCTACAAATAAAAGTTTGGACAAAATTACTGATCTTTTCATCATCATCTCAGCCAAACGACGTCTACTGCTGGACAAAGGCCTCCCCCAAGGATATGAGGGGTATTTGCCGTAATCGCCACGCTTGGCAGGCGGGTTGGCGATCGCAGTAGGTTGAGGGTAACTTCAGAGAGATGCTGCTGCCCATCCTCTGGAATGGTCCCTTAGTCGGCTTTTACGACACCCAAGGGAAGAGATGGGGTGGTGCAATTCTTTATCCCCGGCACCACTCAGGGAACTGACTTCACTGATGTTTTAATATCAATTATTCGATGCGTAACTCTGGTTTGTAATCACCAAGCTGAATTTGACATGCGTGGTGTTGACCCATTAATTGTTGAGAAGCGATGACTTGTTTACAATGTCCTATAAGGGTATTGGGACAGTTCTATAACTTGAGTGGGATTTGAGCAACTTTTACAAAGGCCGGTAATAAAATGGGTGACGAAAATTTATCATCTCGACCTCCTCCGTGCTTCGGAAGGCAAGTAAAGCCGTTGGTCCCGGCGGCATTAGCAGTCGTTAACAACCACCAATCCGCACTGGGCCCGCATGGTGGTTTAAGGCCCGTTCTCCCTATCCATTCCTAGGAAAGGCTCGTGCACCAGCAGTCGGGACTTAAAAATGAGCTGATGATGATAATGATGATGATGGGACAGTGTATAGGCTAATTACTTACTTTTTAGATGCAAGGATAATCAAGAAATTACTGTAGCGTTAATGAACTGCCTCATTTCACGTCTAAGCGGGTACAACCGCGAAAAATCATAAAAAAGTAATGAAGTACCAAAAAACTCCATATTTATGGTAGCAACTGTATTTATTTGGAGAGAATAGGAATTTACGACTCCCGCGCGGTTCGGGACATATTATGTCAATTTTTATAACTATGACCGCGGCTTCGTTCCACGCTTTTTATCTCCTAAATTAATGTGGTTCTTTTATGAGTTGGCTTTAAAAATAATCTGGTGTGTTTTTTTGTTTTTTTTTTTGGGAGATTTTTGCAAGATTGTAAGTTTAGATGGCAGCGGAGGGTTAATTATGCGGTTAATTATCGACCGATTAGCGACAAAATACCTACTGAAAATCTAGATTGAAATTGGTCTTAGTATTTAGACTTCAAAAAGGGCACATATTTTTAACCTTTGTCATAGTCTTATAATATAATATTATTGAATAGTCTTATAAATTATTGTACAGTGAATGTATAATAATTTATATCTTATCTTATCTTAGTGTGGACTGTTGAGATTTCCCTCTCCCTTTTCCTAGCCAGAGAGGCGCTCCCTAATAAAAAAAAATTAGGTACTTATAAGTAATTTGTATACTTATATTATTATTTTAAAAAAGTATTTATTATACATATTGACACATTTGACAACCTCCGCAGCCGAGTGGCTTGCACGCCGGACTTTGGGCGGCACTAATTCTAAGGTCCCCGGTTCGATTCCCGGTCGGGTCAATGTCGAAAACGATCTTTTCGATATTGTGTCGGGTCTGGGTGGTTGTGGTACCGTCGTTGTTTCTGATTCCCTATCGAGTGCTTTAGCTACTTACCTTGGGATCAGAACAATGTATGTGATGTTGTCTGTATATTTATTTATTTAGATCAAAATTAGCACTAACTAAATTTACATGAAGTTTAGATAAACCCATATTTGTTTGTTTTTGCCTATTATAAACTAATCTATAATAGTCTACTGACTATTATAGATTAATCGTCTGACTGGCCTGAACCACGATATCAAATTAAAAAAATCTAAATCTAAATCTTTTACTCAATTTAGGCTACAAAATAAGCTTTAATGATTGTCATTATGCCATTGGTTCGTAAGTCTACTCTGGGCGGGAGACCCTGTGCTGAGAAGAACCGGCAAGAAACTCAGCGAGGACGTTTTTTTTCTTCTTCTCTTACAGCGTCATCGTCACGTCAAATGTCCTATCTTAGAAGAACACTTTCCACCACAAATAAAAAAAAATTTTTTTAAAAGATTTCAATTTGAAATTTATATATTTTGAAGTGTTTAATTAATTGACTTATATAATTTATCTGCTTAAGTAATTAATTTGAAAATATAATTGATTGTATTGTTTTGCAATTTGTAATTTAATACTAATAAGTTTAAGTCTACTAACAATTATGGCTCTTTGTTGTTTCTATGAAATAAATAATAACTATAATAAAAAAAATTACAAAATTACAAAAAAGAAAAAAAAGCAAATTAGGTAGCTTTTTTAGATTCATTGTTATATTTTTTCAAATTCGTATGTGCTGACGTTAGACAAAATTTTAATTAAGACAAGATTTATGGTGTTAGTGAATGGAATTTCGTATACAAAACGTTATCCCCCGTTTGTTTAGGCTTGCTGATTAATATTTTGTTTGTTTACCCACGACAAAATGGCCGGCATTTTTTTTTTCTTTTATCGCTCCCATACAGACTGGTTTGAAAGGCAAGGACTGTTGATGTAATAACAGTGTCTTTGCGGTGTAGTGGTTAAACAGCGGTTTCAGACTTAAAGGTCTCGGGTTCGAATGCTCGGTTTAGTCGGTGTTAGGGCTTACTTAAAGTCCGTCTTACTAGCTACCGTCCATGGCGTAGTTGTTGAACCACCGGTCACGAAAGGTCCTGGCTTCGATTCCCAGCAGAGGCTATGTATTTTGCTCGGTACGGTATCACGAATTTATCTTAGCCTGTCGATATAACAATAATTTTTGTATTGTTGTGTTACGACGAAGTAGGTGAAGGTTCTGGGTGAAGTGTACCTTGTTTGGATGCGAGTTTTATTTAACATTTGAAAACGAGAATTTTTATGGCAAATTTTTGACTTACCTCGTTCGTCACCAAGATGCTTGAATGCCCTAAAAAATCTTGTAATATTTTTACGTAATTGTATGGCGAATAAAACTCGCCCTAGACACCCAGGTGGGAAGTCTGCACTTTTAGTGCCTTAATATATTATATTTTTTTTGATAAGAGTTAATTCAAAATGTTTTTTTTTACAGATTCCCCATGGTGGCCACATACTCTCAAGTGACGAATGCAACAGAAACAACACTGGTGCAGTGACAAAAATCACAGTTCGGTAACAGTGACAGTGACAAGTAACAGTGAAAAGTAGCAGTGACAGAAATATCGAGTGACAGTTTCGGTGTAAAGTGACAAAATGTGTAGGTGATTGAGAACTGTGCTATCAAACGAACTATGTGCTGTGCTGCTGTGCGTGTAAATAATAGTCAATATGTGTGCCAAGACGGGGAACCTGGTGGTAGCTCTATGTGGTAAGTTATAAATACTTAGGTATATATTTTAAGCATTTAAAAAATAATCTTTAAATCCACTTTTATCCATCCTATTTAAGAGTGAGAGTTTTTAAATTACCTTTCTGTATATTACATTAAGGGTAAGCCTTCATTTCACCCATAAAGTTATTTGGTATAATAACTTATGATCTCACCGGATATTAAGAGGCCTATTCACTAAACGCGCGCGCTCGCGCTTTCTCAGTACTACGAGCGGCCGCGCCGGCGCATCGCAAAAGTAGCATTTTGTGCAGTTGTTTTTACATTTACTTGAAGATTAATAATTATTTATCGTTCAAAAAAGGTATATAATTTGAAATCTTATAAACTAACGTTAATTCTGGTGTACATTTTACTTAATAATATTAATGGAGTAAGGAGATATTTACAGCTAATTCTGAACGTTTTATAGCTTTGAATGGGATTTTTTTTTTAGAAATTCCATTCATATTACGAAATTCCGAGGCCGCTACGAACTTAACCACTATTTAAGAGATATTCTTATATATTTTTCATTTCGTTTGCTTAGTAATAAAGTAGGTAGTCAATTCCATGAGCTTGAAAATTGCCGTCAGCTTATGTAATTTAAAACTAGCTTCGGAATTTTGGGTTTATATAAATAGATAAGGGAGAATTGCAGAAAGCCAGGCCGCTACGAATTATACTAATAACTATTCTCCACCATACAATTAGTCAAAATTGTCTAAGGGTGTCAGTTTCTCTGGACAAGAACGCCGAAGTTAGGCATTTTATGCAAAAATCTAGACCTCCTAAGTGATGATAAGGTCGAAGCTGGAAGCGCACTTCACCCGGGATCCTCAACTACTGAGGCACTGGCTATCTTATCTCTTTAAGTAGCTGCCGGAATATGTTCCGCTACAATGCTACAAACATTGATGTTACGGCGACATATAAGATGGTGGTAGCTAGCCAGGCAGACAAACAAGCCCTACCACATACCAAATAGAGTAAAAAAAGAGTAGAAATCTAGGAATCGAACCCTGGACCTCTTGTCTGAGAACACTGGTCTTAACCCCTAGATCACAGAGTTACTTAACATTCACGATCGCGACAAAACTACACAACCTGTCGCGATCACAAAATCTCTGAACAGTTCAAAAGCAGCTGTTGCGAAAGTTGCGTAGCATTCACGATTGCGACAAAACGTGCGAGCTTCTATGCCATCGACCTTTAATACAAATAATTAAAACTTCATGGGTCTTGTAAGAATACTTTATACCCACGCTTGATGCTTGCCATAATTTGTTAAACCGGTTGATGAGTCGCCTTGCTTTCAGACATAAAATAACGAGCAAGCAGAAAGTAAGCTTCAAACAAAACTCAGGAGATCCACAGTCAACATTTATTTAGGTATCTAGTTAATTAAGATTTTCAAGCCTTTTTACGAAATTCTTCAGTATAGTAACATTGTTTTATAGTAACATCGATTGTGCAATTACTAATGTTTAAAATATTACCTATATGTGAAAACCTGTATCTATAAACAGGTTTTTTCTGCTTTATTATTAATTTTACCAAATAAATATTTACTGTGGATCTCCTGAGTTTCTTTAATGGCCTTCTGGCCACAACCTCTCACAGACGCCACAGCTGCACAGCTGCGAAACGGAAATAATATAAGTGTGTAGCTACTTCACGGTACACTGTTTCTTTATCCAGGCATACTTAATTGTTAGTTGAAATTATGTTTATTTAAAAATATAATTATGAGGGTCCGAAATCCGAGTCCGTGAGAGGTTGTCTATGTGTGCGTCGCTCGAGCGCGTTTGTGTGAAGCTTTCCTTCTGTAGTCTCCATATTTAGTGGCTCTGAGTGGTTTGAGATGGTCCGAGATCCGTGTCCGTGAGAGGTTGTCTATATGTGCGTCGCTTGAGCGCGTTTGTGTGAAGCTTTTCTTCTGCAGTCTCCATATTTAGTTGTTCTGAGTGGTTTGAGATGGTCCGAGATCCGAGTCCGTGAGAAGTTGTTTGTTGCTCGAGTGTGTGTGAGTGTTTGTAATAAACTTGCTTTCTGCAGTCTCGTTATCTTGCGTCTTTAATTCTTAAAAGAAATAAACTGTTGTCAAATACAACAGGTTTCTCAAAACGATCAATAAGTATTCATTAATAAACATATTGCCAATATTCATTATTATTATTAAGTCATTGATCTTACTAATATTATATTTTATTAATGTGTGTCTATGTTTGTGTGTCTTTCATGTCACAACGGAGGAACGGGTTGGCGTGATTTTTTGGAGAGATATAGTTAAAAGTCTCATGAAAGAGATAGGTTATTTAATGTCCCGGTCAAATACAATAAGCACTGTTTAAGTCAGATATTAACGAAACACGCGTTTGTTTCTAACATTACTGATCATAATTATAAAAAAAACGACGGGTTGCACTCCGGGAGTGCCGGCAGAAGTGAAAACTTGAATATTAACGTTGTGCATTTTTGATATTTTGGAATGGTGGTTAGGGAATAATTTTGCACGAATTGCTTCAATTATCAGTATAAAAGTACTATCATTTATGTGGTAGAATACAATATTTATTTATTGCGCTATCGTACACAAACATGACAATTTATATTACATTAAAAAGCACTCGAACATTCGCGCAAGCGCCCTGCGCCGCCTAAACGAAACAGCAGGCATACATTTTCGCCGCGCCGTAGAAAGAGAGGGGGATACTTCCTCTCCTAAGGCGCGCCGGCTGTCATCCGTCTTACGAATTTTCGATCAGGCCACGTGTCCTGACGGTCACGTGTCCTGACGCGAATTTGACATTTTTTACCCATTACAAAAAAAGTGTACAACGCCGCTAAAGAAGTTTTCACTTCAAAAAAACAAAATTTCAACTAACAATTTAGTATACCTACCTGTTTATAGAAAAATTTTACCGTGAAGTAGGTACCTAGCTACACACTTAAATTATTTCCGTTTCGATTAAATACTTTTTCGTCTTGCAAACTCATTGGTTCACTGAAAAGGTAACAAAAGCACTTAGCAAAAGCACGCACTTTTGTGAACAAACAAAACCTTCATGTTTCAATTGCGAGTTGCGACCGCAAAGTCAACATTAAGTCAAACATTAATGGCGGCAATGGACGTCGAAACACACACTTTTATTGTTTCGTCGGCCCAATAACTTTTCTAAGCGCGCTCGTATTATTTGCCCAAGTCGACAGCGAAAAAATATTATATTCAAAAGCATTTATTAGTTTGCCAGAGTGAGTGGGGGTAGGCTAGGTATCGCCACAGCTATGCGACACGTGACGGATAAGATGCGACTTTGTCGTTGCGACTATTTGAAGTTATACAGCTGGTAGTTTGTTGGAGTAGTAAAAGTTTGTGTTTGTATTCTTTGTATATATGGTTTATTATTCAATACAAATTATCATTATTGGCCTATAAACGTCCCAATGTTGGGCTCAGGGGTTGTGTCATGAACAATATCACATGATGAGATTAGTAATAGTTAAGTCTAATCTCATCGTGTTATAGGCGCTGCTGGCCCAATGTAGGTTAGTGGGTTTGCAAGGACTGTTTGATTAAGGCTACAGTTTTTTTTAAATTATATTTTACGGGTAAGCACAATGTCTTGATCTCACCTGATGTAAAGTGATGATACATAAGGCCAATGATGGAAGCGCACTTCACCCGGGAACCTCAACTAGTGAGGCACTGGCTATCTTATCTCTAGCTGCCGGAACACAACAATGCTACAAACATTGGTTATGGCGACATATTTAGGAAAGATGGTGGTAGCTAGCCAGGCGGACTAACAAGCCCTACCACCAACCAAACCGAGTACACAAACATGTACCCCCCGCTGGGAATCGAACCCGGGACCTCTGGGTCTAAACCAGTGGTCTTTACCACTAGACCACAGAGGCGGTTAATAGAATCGATACTAATTGCTTAGTGTGCCTTATAAAGCACTGACGAGCACGAGATACTTTATTTTAGTGATCCAGATAGACATTGTGAAAGATCGTTATCTAAAAATTAAAGTGTATAAAGTGTAATAACTTATTAAAGATATATGCACTTATAAGTTTAAGCTGCAAATTGGATAAACTATAAGCTAGCCCGTAGGACTGAAAGGATTTTAGTATATATCTCTCTCTCGCTCTGACTTGCATCACCAGCCGTTTTGTCGCAATTCTATGGCGACTGTGACTGTGTGATATTTATTAGACCCCTCGCAGCAATTATACTTTAATTAAAACAACCTACCCTCTCAGGTGAAGTGTCAGCTGAGGTAGGTTTAAATACGTTTGTTTAAGCACTAAATCTGAGTGCGATTTGTGTCGACAAAGGTCCGGAACGAAACATATTTTTGTATTGTAATAATTCGTCAAAGGGTCTACTCAGACACAAACGGGATATGTGTGAGTTTAATGTTTTCTTTGTCTCTGTTTGGTATTACCAAAATTTTAATGTAGGTCAGATATACGACTTGATTTAAGTTGTGGTAATGTTTGTAGCATTATTGTGTTTGAATAGATAAGAATAAGATTTTTAAAAAGTTTTGAATAAAAAAACACTAGCATGATTTGAACCCGCACCGCATGGCATACCGGGTCAGGTGCACTACCAACTATGTTATCGTGGCTCTGCCCAACTCGCCGACCCGGTCAACCGGGTATGTCATGAAGTGCGGGTTTTAATCCCGCTCACAGGTTTTTTTAAACACTTATATTGTCCTTTATTTTTTTTGTTTTTATTTGTGATGGAAAGTGTCTTTTTATAATAGGGCATTTTCCAATATTTTTTGACGCTGTAAGGGAGAAAAGAGCTGGACACTTGCTGAGTTTCTTGCCGGTTCTTCTCAGTACAAGATCTCCCGCCCAGAGTAGACTTACGAACCGATGGCATAATGACGTTCCTAAGAGCTATTTGTAGCCTAAACTGAATAAATGATTTTGAATTTTATAAATTGTAATTTGTTCTCAGCAAAATTTGCGTAACATTTTAATTTTAACCATAATCTTAGAAATAAGAATTTCAGCTTCTTTATAAATAAGATCTTTGTCATTATCGTCACTTATTATTAGGTGAAATGTAGGTTAAGTGCTTCCCCGTTGCGAAATAAAGAAAAATATATTCTTCTTTCAATCTGTCTTTGGGATTGATCAGCATTTGTTTTATCAAAATTAAGTGTAATGACGAATATTTGTATTTTTTTAATCATTTTTTTATACCTATACATTGTTCTTATACATAAACGGAAGTACTTGTTAAAAATGGTGTTATAAACCCGTCAAAACAAAAAGAAAAAGAAAAAAGAAAAACAGAAAAAGAAGTCACCCAGATACTTCCCCGATCCGATCGGAAACCCTCGGAGAATCTAGTAAGGCACGGGAACACGCACTAGAACTACCTCCCTCTAAAAGACCTCCGAAGGTAATTCGTATCACCGCCCCCAAAAAAGCCCGGTGAAGCTGAAAATGCCGTCGGAAAAAATCAGAAAATTCTCTAAAAAAAAAAACTAGATACTTCACCACAAGTCTAGGCAATATAAGTTCCTAACAAGCAAAAACGAGCCAATAACAAAACACAATTTTGAACTGATAAGCCGTCGACGACACCTCTCCCTATAAAGGTGTAAGTAATAATAAAAGCAATTCCTGCTCAAATAAATCACGTTTCGATCCCGAAAAGTATCCGCAACGAGACCGTGCCAAACAAAATACTTTCGAATATCATCCCCTAGCTTTAAACAGGAAATTAATTTAATACTCCTTTTGGGCCGGGCTTATCGTTGCCGAAACATTGGGCCGCTGATAACTTCCAACCGTGCAAGGTCAGAAAGGTCTACAACCAATTTTAATTATAGGACTTAATTGGTCATCCCCTTTACGCTAATCAAACAAATATTTCAACCTTTGAGAGCGATTATGTATGAAACGGAGATACGCTTTTGTTATTCGGGGTTCGGGCGTGCTTTGACGTGGAAACTTGAATGTTTGTACTTACACAGTTATTTTACGTAGGTGACTTTAACGTTTTGGTGTGACCTCATCTTTGGGTTGAAAACGTTTATTGTTTTCAATATGCTTGTGTTTACCTTTTCGTATTCGATGTAGGAAATGCGGAGGAATTGGTGATAGAAACTATGAGTTGTTATTAATGCATGATAATTTATGAACAATTAATGAAAGATAATATTTCTTTCAATCACTTTTGAGTTTCAGCAAAGATTTAAGGCTGTACTAAGACCTAACGTGGGTTTCTTGAAGGAATTTGAAGTGTTTTATGTAGGTATACCCCTGTCTCCCTGTGACCACGGACCCTGCAAAGGGTTCGAAACGTCAGGATAAACATTAAATAAGTAATGTGTAAAATAAACGCGAGTAGATCAGTAAAAGTTGTTTCATTTCGATGTGTAGTGTTCGCGTAAACTTTAGAAAACAATATATAACTCTTTTGTTTTAAACAAAACTCACGTAACTTATGCAGGAACACAAATGGAGTAATAAACCACCACAGAGACACATAGTTAATCTTTTCTGTTACTATTATTTTTTAATATGCCATTTATTTATAATTTATTTGCCATTTTGAAAGGTATAATCTGGACTTCTTCAAGGCCAGAGTGAATAGGCTATTTCTAGGCAGGCATGTTCCATCCTCGACCGCACCGTCACTTAACATCAGGTGAGGTGTGGACTGTGGTCAAATGCCTGCCTATAACCAATAAAAAAAATATATATATTATATATTCGAACTTTTACCAAACAATGCCAGTTCCATTCTGTTACTTGTAATGTAAGATATGTGTGTTTAAAAAAAAATTATTTCTTTTTTTTCTAATACAAAATTGCAAACAACGTTTTTACTTTCCCGTCAAGATAACAGACTGTTCTCGTTTCTTGACATTTTGTTGTTTAAAAAAATAAAATAAAAAAAATAAAAAAAAGTTTTTTTTTTTGGTTTTTAAAGTGTGTAAGGAGCAATAGTAACACAAGCTCCTTTGCTTTTTTCATTTTTAAAGTTCAAGTAAGGCAGAATGTATTTTATAAGTGTCTGTACATTAATTCGATCAAAAGAATGTGGTTTGACAGGGCGAAGCGGCTTACTCCTCGCCTGTCCTTTAAAAGTAAAACAGGTGTGTTTGTTTTTAGTAGTAGTTTATAAAAAAAACAATGGCTTCACCTTTTAATCAGGAATCTGCTGTTCTGGTCGTGAGTTCTTGATCGTGAGTTTTGTTGTTGTTGTAGTGTGTAACCACTAGACCATGTTGGTGAAGACCAATGGTTTCAGACCCAGAGTTCCAAGGTTCAATTCTTACCGAGGCTAGTAGACTAACTTTTTGTATTTTTTTATTTAGAAATAAAACTATTAATAAAATGTTTAAGAACACTAGGTATTTGAAACTATAGAAGGGCTCATTGGATATCTAAATAAATAGTCATAAATTTATACATAAAAGTGGTATTTTTTTTTGTTCTAACACACCGATCCAAAATAGTCAACTTGTCCCAGGGCCGGGGTAAGTTGACCTAGGTACATATTAAACCTGTTATAATGGGATTTCAATTAAATAAAGTTAACTTTAATAATATTTTTTTATTAATCATATTCATAATCATCTATGGTAACTTTTCAGAACTTATGCAGAATGATTTACAAAACTAAATAATATTCTTAAAAATTAATAATTATTGTTTTCTAAAGTTTACGCGAACACTACACATTGAAATGAAACAACTTTTACGGATCTACTCGCGTTTATTTTACACATTACTTTTAATTAGTGTTTATCCTGACGTTTCGAACCCTTTGCAGGGTCCGTGGTCACAGGGAGACTGAGGTGTCTCATAATTAGTTGGTAGCTTGTATACCCTCATTTAAATTTAATCCGGTGCGTTCCGTTTTACGCAGAAAGAGCTTACAGTATCTTTTGGTCTGGCAGTATGGTGTTAATCCCAGCCGGATTTAATATTTTGTATGATGGGATCCCAGGCTGGTGGTAGATTCCAACCATCTTCTCTATTAAAATTAGGATATTTTTTTAATTTCAATAGCCTCGCGTATCATCCTAGGGATGAATCATTGTTCTCTAGCGAGTATTTGTGGTTTATCAATTAATAATTAGGAACTAACAATAATCAAATAAAACTTCTTGGCAGGCTCTTTCGATGAAATCCTTCGGAGTTCCTGTTTGAGAGGACTTTCTTTTGTCAGTTCTCATATTTCTGTAAAAAAACCATTGTAACCATTGTACAATAAAAAAAAATATCAAAATTGCCTCGCTAAGTCGGTCATAGTCAACTAACCCCAGCTGGTAATTAGCCTACTAACATCGAATACAGCCTTAAAGTTTAAATTTTTACTAAAACTTAAATTGTGTAAGAAATCGATACACAATTATTCGTGTACATTTATTGATAACTGCTTTTCGATATAAAAACATAAAATCACAACTTTGTTTTATAATGAAATTTTTAGAACAAAAAATGTGTGTGGTTAAAAAATTACTTACGAGTTTCGTAAATCGAAAATCCGTTCTCACTGGCGACAACAGGTACGCCAAAGTCCGTTGCTTGGCGCTACTGCTCGGTGGTTCGGCCAGCTCTTTTGAGACGCATCACTGTCGCGCTTACTCCGGAATGGAGGAAGTTATTAACGATTAGTCTACCTACCCCTTAGGACAACTAGCCCCGGTCTACCATACATGCATTTAATATTCATTATACTAAGTATTTACAAAACAGTTTCCTAAAGAGCAATACAATAACAGTTCATAAAAAACGAGGTAACTAATGTAACTGAAAAAATTTACTGAAACAGCATCTCGTGTCGTCATATCATCAATGTTAGCATTGTTGTGTTCCGGCAGTTTGAGACCAGAAACGAAGAAATAATGATAAGTTAAAATCAACTGAGATGGAGCATAACATCACATAGTTGGGCTCAGACCTTTCCGCAAAATACTAACTATACACTATAGGACTATTGAAATAACAAAAAAATAATATTAGCAAAATAAAACAAGTTTATCCAAAAACATAACTCGTGAGCGCCTTAACTCAAAAGATAGCGTCGAGTATTCACCCCAAACCGAGCATTTATCATCCAATTCATCAGACAGGCGTTAAACGAACATCTTAACAGATGTCGCCACAATCAATCAACCGGCATTATTCAGGGGAAATGAATGAAAAAAAAACATACACCTACATACACCATTACATACTTATACCCACCCAAATGTCTACAAAGGAGCATCGAACCTTATCCATCACGGTTCCGTCTGACATGATACCGGATTCCTATTTATCATCCTCCGTTCCTAATTCTTATATTAATGCCCCCCTCTCAGCTACAAATACAATGAATTATCTGTAACCCCTACCATGACGTGTTAAGCTCCCAAAAAGGTGATAAAAGACTTATACCGTTATTCAACATGGGTGCTGATAAAATAAAAATGTTAACCTTTTTCTATTACGCCTTTGTGGTCTAGTAAGGCTCTTTGTGTTAAGCCCAGAGATCCTGGATTCGGTATGAGTTTTTGGTTCGGTTGGTGGTAGGCTTGTTCTAGATATCACTATCTTATTTAAATAAAAACAATGTTAGTAGCATGTTGGTATGCCGTTAGTAGAGTTATGATAAGCAGTTCATCACGAGATTGTAAGAGAAATTCGGGTGAAATGCGTTTTTGTTTTTACGAGCACTTAACAACAGCTGAGATTAAAATCGAGCATTTTACCTTTGTGGAATACCAAAACATCATCATCATCATCATCATCTCAGCCAAAAGACGTCCACTGCTGGGCAAAGGCCTCCCCCAAGGATATATCATGAGGGGATTTGCCATAATCGCCACGCTTGGCAGGCGGGTTGGCGATCGCAGTAGGTTGAGAGTTAACCTCAGAGAGATGCTGCTGGCTGCCCATCCTCTGGAATGGTCCCTTAGTCGCCTTTTACGACACCCACGGGAAGAATTGGGGTGGTGCAATTCTTTATGCCCTGCACCACACAGGCAGTGTGTTAATAAATAAAAAATTGTATTGTTCCTAAATCTAGAAATAACAAATGTATAGTTTTTTTTTAAAGTGAAAAAAAGACGGGTTTTCATAGTTACTTAAAAAAAAATTATGTGACAATTGAAACTTTGTGTCTGTGCCCAATACTGGGACGTTCATATTCAATTCAATTCAATTAATTTATTCCTGAACAAAATCATGTGTGTTGGAAATACATACATGTGAAGTAAGATAAGCTGAGAATGATGTAGTGTTATTAAAGGAATCCTCCTATCCTATTCGCACAACGTACCTACTATCTCCCAAAATACTCGCGCCAAATCCTTGCGAGTACCGTTCGAGCCGGCCGCGGCCCACTGTTAATCCTTCCAATCAGTCATTTCGTTACGTCGCCAGCCGTAATTGATCGCGTTATTTTTCTTGTTGTTATTAATTGTGTCCTTTTCTCGGCGTTTAATCAGCCTGCTGGATAACGGAAAAATAATGAATAGTACTTACGCCGCTTTGTTGAGGGGCAGACCTTTCTGTTGATGCGGCAAGCGTTTTTTCTGACAGGTGTCATTTTGTAGCTTTTATCTAGGTTAATTCAGAGTGGTCAGGGTGAAGTGTTTTAATATATCTATCGGTTGGTGGTAGTTTTTTTTTTGCAAAAAGATTGGTAATTGCCTCAACTATTTTTCAGCGTCACCGGACTTTTTTGGGGGCGGCGAGAAACTTAAAGGGTTCCTCAAGCCGTGTGAAATAAAGCAATAGAGGGAACGGCATCAAGCACTAGTGCATGTCTCCGTGCTTTACTAGATTCTTCGAGGGGCTCGGATAATCGGGGTGTCTATGTGTGCGTTGCGCAAGCGCAGTATGTATTAGGCTTACTTTCTGGGTTCCCTTTTTTTGAGGCTCTGGCTAATTTTAATGAACTTCGTCACACCTACCGCTAAACTCCAATGGAGGATTCTTAATAGTTGCCTGTCCAGTCGAGCGTTTGCTAACTTTGAGGGGCCCAATTCACACTAATTAGTTAATTGTGAAAGTTTGGAATTGGAAGTACCATTTCATGTCTACAAAGTGAGGTAAGGAATTTAGTATGTACAGCGTTATAGTTAAAAGTGGCCGCAACGTCTTATTTAACTAAACCATAACATGTGAGGTGTTCATTAGGTGCCATAAAAATGTTAAATTACTTCATTCAAATAGTTTGTTGAGCATAATTTGATTTTCTATCTCTAATTACTAGATATGTTTTTTTTTTCATTAGTGGCGCTAGTGTGCGGCGTAAACGCTCTTAAGGCGATAGTCTTTTAAACAACAATATAAATCATAAGCAATAAGAACTACGATACCATAACAGTGCACCTGACCAAGTATGTCATGGGGTGCGGGTTCGAATCCCGCTCGTGGAGAATTTATTCAACACTTTTTTCAAATTTAATATAAAAAAGATTAACAATATTCTAAACCACTAGGGTTACTAGCTTACTGCTAGCTCCCGACTTCGTTCGCTTGAGAACACCCGTATCCCATGATGGATCACTGTTGGAACGCCACCTACCGGGTCCAATTGTGAATAGAAACCATCCAGAGGTCCATTCAAACAAACATAAAAAAAATCTATTCGATCCGAACCCCGGAGAAACCGCTCGGAGAATCTAGAAAGGCACGGGACACGCCGCACTAGTCTGGTTCGTGATGCCGTTCCTTCTAGAAAACCTCTGACGGTGATTCGTTTCACACGGCTTGAGGAACCCTTTAAGTTTCTCGCCGCCCCCAAAAAAGCCCGGTGAAGCTCAAAATGGCGTCTGAGGCAATAAGCAAACACGTTAAAAAAAATCACAAAAAAATCATCAAAATCGGTCCAGCCGTTCAGGAGTACAGTGACGTACACATGTATTGATGAATTATAATAATAATACTAGTGGCCAAACAGGCTCGCGACCTCGTCCGCTTCAGTGAACATCCGTATCCCGTCACAAGCTTTTTTTGCTACAAACACTGTCCTGGCAATTACGAACACAAAAAAAATCAGTCAAATCGGTCGAGTGGTTCTCAAGTGATGCTTTGACATAATGGCAATTGATTTTTATAAGTATAGATAGATAAAGATGCAGAGACATTAGAAGAAATAATAGTACTGCTGTATGTTGTTGTTTATATACAACAAGTACAAACAAATAAACTAACAATGTCGTGTTATCCTATTACAAAGAATATTTATATACAAACACATATCTAACGGGTTGAATGGTTAATCTTCTTCTTTTAGTTGATGGCTTCGTGCGGTTAGCGTTTAGCATTTCATCAGCATCATCATCAGCTCATTTTATGTCCCCATTGCTAGGGCACGGGCCATCCCTAGGGATGGGTAGAGAGAACGGGCCACCACGCGGACCCAGCGGATTGGTGGTTGTTAACGACTGCTAATGCAGCCGGGACCAACAGCTTTACGTGCCTTCCGAAGCACGGAGGAGTTAGAGATGAAAAATTTTTGGTCAACCAACCGGTGACCGGCCAATGCGAAAGTTACTTAACCTCAGCAATCGCAGACCAGACGCGTTATGGCGCCACTTGGAAAAAATACATCAACTTTCATCGAAAGTTGTAAGAGTATGACAAGACCAACCACGATTGTGCAATTTTGGCTCGATCGAAAAAATCATTAATGCTATGATTACAATGAAATTACTTAATCTATATGTTTTGAAATCACTCAAATATATTGATAACATCAATATTCGTAATTTAGTTGCTGCATATTTTGATAACTAAAACCAGTAATTTTATAAAAATATTTTTTTTGAATCTGCGATCTTTGCGGTCTCAATTGTCGCAGGCGCTACGTATAACAGAATTCAACGGTAATTTTTAAGGCTGCACGGATTGTATCCTAAGCAATGAAAAATAAAAAAATATATGTAAGTTTGAATTGGCATTGACAGATTTCGGCCGCTCCTCTTCCATTTTTGAAATTTTTGAAAAGAGTTTACATACGTGTCATATGCGTGTGTGTCAAATACCTGGTAGTGTGTGTAATGTTTGTTTATTTGATTTTATTGTATTTTTGTAAATAATAATAAAAAAAAATTAACATTCGGATAACCTTCTCTATATGAACTATAAGTGTGCGAAATTTCATACTCCTCCGTCCGCGCAATTTTCGTAAAAAAGGGGTAGGTACAAAGTTTTTGCTTCACGTATTAATATATAGATAAAACAAAATCTCCGACATGACTCTTGACTTTCCCGCCAAGAAGTCACTGGTTAGAAACTTTTTAGCACTTGTCAAAAGATTTTTTTAATAGATATTGTATGAATATTTAAATGAAGACGTCACTATTTTGTTCCGTCAATTGATTGTTTTATTCCACCATATATTCGTACAGTAAAGTTCAATAATACCTCAACAGTAGCAAAAACACTGTCGCTCTTTTATATAAATGGTTGGCATCGAATATAAGTTGACAGAAGTCACTTAAGGTACAAAAGTGCTTATATATATTATGTTATTGGACTCGCCTGTACTATGAACCTGCCAATAAAAAACTTGGAGCGCGCCCCGTAAAAAGGGAGCCTTACCGAAGTTGGAAGTATCCCCACTTTCAGTATTTAGTGGGAGTTCGCTAAGTCAATTCCGGGAATATCCGATATTGATCAGGGGTGTCGCGTTGGCTCGAGAAATACTGCTTCGCTAAGGAGTTGCTTGGAAACTTAATTTGTTCGGTTGTAAATGAGGTTTTTCTTTTTAAGTAACAAAAATTACATGTTGCCCGCCCTGGCCGAGTTTATTCGTTGCAAACATACATACACACAAAACTTTCCTCTTTATAATATTAGTATAGACAAGTATAATATATATTTAATACGAGTATTAATGATTATAATTATAATTATCATTGTGAATGCCTAAAAGGCAAAGTGCGAGGTCCGATAACCGAAGACCCTGAGTTCAATTCCCAGGTAAAGCAAAGAGTGCATCGGATTTTTTCGGTGCATACGCATGACTTGATTTAAAAGAGGGCCTTTAATGAAAGGCGACGACGCATTGGAAATTTGCTTGCCGGGGATCTTGATTTTTCCTAATAATTACAAAACATATGAAAGTGATATTTGATGACATTATTTTTCATTTAATTGACTTCATTTTGCTAGTTGCAGAAACATGTTTTGTCAACTTTTATAACAGAGAAAAAAATATCAAAGTAACCTCTTTTAAAACATAGATTTGCATTTTACAGGCAAACCAGACCAATTTAGGCATCAAAATTTTCATAGTAGATTAGTCTTAGCATATACTTCAATATGCTACTTCATTTTTTAAAATAATTTGTAGTTTTATTTTAAAGGAAAAAAACAGTTTTTCTTATGGTACGCAAACGCTTCGTATTAGATTAATTGTTTAGCGGTGCGTCGGCTTAAAGATATGCTTTTATCTACAGTTTTTAAAACATTGACCTAATTTTTCTTTGCGTATGAGCAGATGGCGCAGTGGTAAACGCGCTCGGTCTGCAATTGCTGAAGTTAAGCAAATATCGCAAGGACCGGGCATCGGATGGGTGACCAAAAATATATCATCTCGAGCTCCTCCCTGCTTTGGAAAGCGCGTAAAGCCGTCTTGGCTGCCTTAGCAGACGTCAACAACCACCGCACCGCACTGGGCCCGCGTGGTGGTTTACGGCCCGTTCTCCCTGTGGAAGGCTCGTGCCCCAGCAGTGGGGACATGGCATGAGCTGGTGATGCGATCAGAGGTGTCGTGTTAACTCAAGACCTACCTACTGCTCTACAGAAGTCGCTTGAAAAACTTAATTTGTTCTGTTCTACTCGTAAATGATGATGGTTTTAGAGTCACATCAATAAAATAACATCTTATATCTCTATACAGGGTCTAACAAAATCATAAGCGAACGTTTAAGGGCGGTACCTATACATCATTCTGAATACAATGACAAAAAATGGGACCCAGTTTTAAAGTGATTTTTCAAAGTTATGTTTTCTAACAAACTAAATCAATTTAAATAATGCACATCATGAAACATGCTGTATCTTTACTAACACGTACGCAAGCGTCAATAAAAAGATAGTGTACAGATACACGCACACAATTGAAAAACCATTGTATATGATATTCATACACACACGGCTATCTTTGTGTGCGTGTAGTACAGCTGTACGTACGGGTTTGAAAATTGTGTATTTTTTGGTGAATTATGATAATGTTTTGTTGATTATCTCGGTAACGAGCCTGTAGTCTTGGACCAAATTTGGTGAGCATGCTCAGTGTGATGTATAGATGCTCCCCTTAAACGTTCGTTTATCAATATTGTTAGACCCTATATAAAAAATTCTTGTGTCACATGTTAGTTGCCATACTCCTCCGAAACGGCTAGATCAATTTTTATGAAATTTTATATGTATATTCAGTATGTCCGACAATCGGTCGTAATCTATTTTTCATACCCCTAAGTGATGAGGGTGGTCCACCCAAACATTTTTTTTTCCAATACTACAATATGTTCCACAATTTGTTTGTTTTGTTGTCATAGAAACGATTTGATTGTATTGTTGACATAGAAACTGCCAAAGCGATACGAAGCCCGCTGGGTCAGCTAGTTCTATAATATAAAATGATTAATTTTATAATAATAATAATTTTAAAAGCTTCGGTAGCCGAGTGACAACACTACAGATGTTTCAAACTTATAAGTACATGAAGAAAAATCTTCGCAACAATATTTATTTATTTAAAAACTTTTGCAACATAAATTACATGGCGGGCTTAATGCCTGAGGCATTCTCTACCAGTCAACCATAGGATGGTGCGGAGATAACATGGTAGGTGCAATTAGATGAAGACAATTTTTTTGTGATAATAATAATAATCCATAGGTCGCTGGTTCAGATCCGGCTCGAAGGACCACAGGACGCCTATGTTTGAATCGAAGGCGTTTTAAATGAAATAAACTTTAGTTTATTATAAAAAATTGAGAAAAACTCACAGAGCACATCTGCTCGCCGTTATGCAGTTTTACAAGAAGTAAGAACCACAGATAAAAATTAAGTTTTACCACAAAAATAGTGTTTCCACTTTTTTAAATCTAAAATACCACAAATTCTTAGAAATAATATGTTCTTATTGATTTGAACAACTTGTATCCTAAAACGCACAATATATACCTACATAAATACTACATAATACCTACATAATACATATAGTATAAATAGGTACTTATGTAAACAAATATTATGTACCTATATATTATATAAACTAGTGGTAGTATACTGGTATATTATTATATATACTAATACTAGTAACTATATAAGTAATCTGTGCTATTACTACAAAAATATGTAACGTATAGTACATAATTTATAAATAAGATCTAACTAAGATGATTATGCCAAGGTTTTGTCAAAAAAGAGTTTTTAACCTTTTCAAACCAACAAATTTGGGTTTAGAACCCCGTTTTCTCGCGAGCATTCTGTTCGGCTGGCGAACTACGTAAGTGAATTCGTTACACTTACCGTCTTCGACCTTTATATACGTGTGGACGGGCCAACTGCCGCGGCAAGTGGCGATTGACCCCAACGGATGCGCCGAAGAGGGGTGCCTGCCTTCACAAAGACGTTATTAATGCACACCACCTGTCGTTGTTTCTTTCACTTAAAGGTAATAATATTATTTTGAAATGAAACAACTTTTACCACAAAATAGGGAAGGAACAAAAGCCTGTGGAGGCTGGTCTGCTCTTGCATACTTATCTTATTTTTAGTATTATTCACAATAGTTTGACTTTGGTATTGACCTTTTTACCGCCAACAACTTATATAGAAGTTCGAGATTTTCGTGCCGTCCACGCCAGCACTTCTATAGAAGTTCTTCTTTGTACCTACTTTATTAAAATACATTTATACGTTGGCGTACAGCGGGACATCGCGTGCAGGATAGTTGGGCGGTGAAAAGGTTAAACAATTTTTGACTTTTACTAAAGTACTGTAGTGGAACTGTATGACATTATGTATGACCTTATGTAAAGTTAACATAGATTTTTTTATAATTGTTTTTTTACATGTTGTGATTGTCTTCTATATTTTTTGTGTTTAGTTGTTATGTAAAGTGTCATGCTATGATAGTGAATTTTCCAAAATTTTTGACGCTGTAAGGGAGAAAAGAGCTTGACACTTGCCGAGTTTCTTGCCGGTTCTTCCCAGTACCAGGTCTCCCGCCCAGAGTAGACTTACGAACCGATGGCATAGTGACATTCACAAGCGCTACTTGTAGCCTAAACTGAACAAAATGGTGATGCGCGGTCAAATAAACAGACAAAAAAATTCTAATAACTGTTGGAACGTGTTCTGTTATCGATTCCAAGTATCCCCAGCCAACTTTGTTTTCGAATATCTTCCATGTACAGACTTTCGACTCTCTTTAGCTTTATTACCTATATAGGGTCTAACAATATCAATAAGCGAACGTTTAAGGGGAGCATCTATACATCACACTGAGCATGCTCACCAAATTTGGTCCAAAACTACAGGCTTGTTACCGAGATAATCAACAAAACATTATCATAATTCACCAAAAAATACACCCTTTCCAAACCCGTACAGCTGTACTACACGCACACAAAGATAGCCGTGTGTGTATGAATGTCATACAATGGTTTTTCAATTGTGCGCGTGTATCTGTACACTATCTTTTTATTGACGCTTGCGTGCGTGTTAGTTAAGATACAGCATGTTTCATGATCATGATGTGCATTATTTTAATTGATTTAGTTTGTTAGAAAACATAACTTTGAAAAATCACTATAAAACTGAAGCCCATTTTTTGTAATTGTATTCAGAATGATGTATAGATACCGACCTTAAACGTTCGTTTATTGATTTTGTTAGACCCTGTATAGAGATAGATAGAAAGCGACAAGTGTTGTGATTAAGCCATTACCCATCAATTGTAGTGATGAATTGATTTCAATGATGGAGGCCTTTGCCCAGCAGTGGGACAGTCATGGCCTATCATTATTTTGTTATTTATTTATTTGTTAATCATACACAAAATCTTACATTTTAAGAATAAAGAATAAAAGAATAAAATAATTCTTTTGGAATCACATAAACACACAATTAAACACGAATAAAAAATAATAACAATTAACATTTTTATTTCCCATAGCCTCACAAAGTTGTTTCAGTGTGTCTGTGGGATCAAATGAGTCTGTATTTAAAAAATAAAATATTGTACTTAGAAAATGTATCTACAACAAAATATTATATACAAAACAACACTCAAAACCATATTGCATTGTGTAAGTATTTGTGAATTTATGCATAACTGTATTTATGTATGTGTATCAAATGGGTTTTCTGGTTTCCTATTGTGACTGCGAAAAATCGTTCAGCGAATATTGCTACACCGGCAACTATGTGTCGATGTCTTCGTAATGCGACGCCTTATTTCTGCGACGTTATCTTAAATCGTATCTTTTTTCTACGATGTAACGTTCACATTAGCTCCCGTTTACAATTACTCCCAACTTTTAAATTACAATAAGACACTGTTAATCTGTTAATCTAACACGATCATAATTATAGCCAGCGGACCGCTTAACGTCACACCTCCAGAGACGTAACTGGCGTGCACTGCTAAATTGAGATGGCATATCGAATTAGCCGTCCACTGGGACATATGTGAATAACAGATTACAACTTCACTTGGCCGGTTTATATGTTGCTATGAATTTAGGACACATATCGTTATAAAGCCTTTAATAAATCGTCGCCGTAGAGCGAAAAGTCACTAAGTCGACATTTGGCCAAAATTGAGTTAGAAACATAATCAAATTCTCCAAATTTTTCTGCACAAATTCAACCTTGTTGACATTTCTATACGTGTCATAGTTTTTATTTTAGGTAGTGCAAAAACACATTAACTTTACATTTGCACTACTTATTGACAGTCGAAAACTAGTCAATTTCGTTTAATACTGTTTTTTTATGAGGTAGCATTGCAAATATGTAGCTAAGTCGAGTTGGATTTTTCTCCCTATTACACAATAAATCATAATTAGGACTCGATCCATACCAAAATTGAGTGAAAAGTCACTAACTCTCTTCTATAACTCATTAACTAAAATATCGGTATAAGATTTGAGGGTAAAAGATAACTAACTTTGTTTTTTGTCTTTATCTCAGTAATTCAACGTAATAAGTTGAAAGTAATAATATTACCTTATGTGTTTATCTGTTCTTTAAGATATGAATCTATAAAATTAGAATTATGTCATACCAAAACTAAGTTATGATTTTTTTTATTTTATAAAATTTTAAACCGTCATAACTCAAACACGCTTTAGACCTATTTAGTGACTTTTCGCTCTACGCCGACGAAATAGTCTCTAGTCTCTAATCAATATGCCTGTAAAGTCTTATGTTGAATAAACGATTAGACTTTGACTTTTATACATCTCCCTATCCATCCATAGGGAAGGCCCCAGCCGTGGGGTCATACTAAAATGAGCTGATATGATGATGATGAAACTGAAATATTACTACACCATGCTACGTACATTTCAGTGTATTATTGTAAACTACAGGTATGCACAACATTTATTATTATAAATTTAATATTTATAAAATTTATAAAATACAGTGAAAAAATTAATCGCCCACCGACCCAGCCAGGAATCGAACCTGAGTCTTCCGCAATCCGGGCGGCTGCACTGAACGCTATGCTACCGGGAAGGCTGACGTAAGCGCTGAGTTTTTAAAATTTATAAAATACAGTGAAAAAATTAAACGCCCACCGACCCAGCCAGGATTCGAACCTGAGTCTTCCGCAATCCGGGCGGCTGCACTGACCGCTATGCTACCGGGAGGGCTGACGTAAGCGCTGAATTTTGTCACTGTTTTTTTTTATTTTGCGGCACAGTGCGCTTCAGCTTCAGTGCAGCAATTGGCACTAGAAAATAAAAAGTAAAATTTATGATACATTTTTTTAAAGAAATGATGTGACATATAGTTATCTATACTGATAAGGGGAAAGCTTTGTATTTTTGTATGTTTGAAACGAATAAACTCAAAAGCTACTGGACCGATTTAAAAAATTCTTTCACCATTAGAATGCTACATTAGCGCTGAGTAACATAGAAAAAAAAATTGCTTAATGTTAAATAAATAGAAATACGATTTGTTTGTTTTGTTGTCATAGAAACTGTCAAAGCGGTAATTTTAATAAAACTGTCTTACTGTAAGAACTTCTTTAAGATAAATACAGAGATCTTGTTAGATTGTAAATAAGATAAAGAAAGCTTATTTTACTGAATATATGCGATTTGCGTCCTATTATGACTAAATTGGTCGATATAATAATGTGTACTTGTATTATTTCAATTTCAATTTCAATTTATTTATTTATTCAGATATCAGAGATCCAATTATGGTTAATAACAATGTATACTTAATAACTATGTTAGTACATTTTAATTCAAAAATTCAATAATACTAATAATAATAATTCAATAATTCATAAAGTAGTAAATAACAATAATTCAATAATTCATAAAGTAATAAATAACAATAATTCAATAATTCATAAAGTAGGTACATATATAATTTTATTTATTTACTTGTCAGTACATGAACCATACAACAATGGTTCACGTACTGACAATCAAATCTTTTCGCAAACAAGTTTAGGATGCTGTTGGGGCTACCCCGAACCCTGCGCACCAGGGATGTGCACCGTTTTCGCATGGTTGTGTAGAAACAGTCCACCCGCGACTTGGCGAACGGATATATATAAAGTCAAAGGAGTTTGTTTTGTATCGGAAATAGGATATTTACTGTTTGTGGCATATAATTATGAAATTCATTTTTTCTTCTACTTAATCTCTATTAAGAACTACTTATGCACTTAAGAGAAACTGCATAAGTAGTATTGATTTTACTTTGCCTGATCGAAATGCTGAGATTTAAGACTTACTTAACACATGATAATGTCACAAAAAAGGCCAAAAAAAAAACTTTTATTGCAAACCATAATAAAACATTGACTTACGAATAATTAAACCGAGACCATACTAAATAGACAGCCATATTGCTTTATCAACCTACTTTTATTTTAATTTAAATAACTTAAAAACAAATATTGCCGTTGAATTGGCTTGTTTCCACATTCAAAAGACTACGCCTTCAAAACAATTATAACAAAATCTAAAACTACGAAGTTCACAACTCGTTCAAACTATCGTCACGTACAAAACGGTTTCATTAAAAACAATATCAATTAGATCGAACTCCGACTATCGACGTAATCCCATCCCTAGTTCTGATATTTCTAATAACTTTCCGTTTAACTGCAGCTATTTGACCGCAGTAAGGGAACGTTATAAAGAGGTTAGATAACGAAAACGTTTAACGTTAATAGGGTAAAGTTATTTTATGTTTTAAAAAAAGCTTTTGGCGTGTAAATCATAATCTTGTCAATGTTTTTTTATGAGACACATAATTATCATCAGCCTGTAACGTCCCAGTGCTGGGCTTATACGTTCCCACATGATGGCCTTATGAGGTTTGGTAGGTTTCAATGACTACTTTAAGACCATTAACCGTAACCAACGGCTTAACGTGCCGTCCGAAGCAAGAAGAAGCTTGCGTATTGAAATTTTCGACATTTCAAAAGTTGCTTAGTTTCCAAAATCACAACTCGAACCAAGGGATCATGGACATGCACTAGCGCGAGATGCCGTTCCCTGTAGAAAAGCCCTGACGGTGTTTCGTTTCACACAGCCTGAGACCATTTGAGTTTATCGCCGCCTCCGAAAAAGTCCGATGACGCTGAAAACGACCAGTAGCAATAAACAATTAACTCTCTCTAAAAAAACAACTCGAACGGACAAGCCACTGCGCCTTTAAGGTCCTAAAGCCTTTATCTACTAAAACAGTTAAGAGCAATAGCATTTTAGATACATTTTACATATAGACATGAACAATAATAATACGGAATAGCTTGTCTTCCACGAAGTGTTGGATCAGCTGCAATGTAGACATAATACATTTTTGACGCAATATGCCTGGATTGTATACGGCCTCGTAATACTAGGAGATCTCGTCCAGCCATCTCCCGAACTTCTTCCACTGTACACTGTACTTGTTCTAAATCCAGATTTGTATACTGTAATACTTTCGATAAAAGTCACAATAACAGTATTGCCACAACAAATCCCAGCTACAATATCAGGGTGCCTAGTGCTAGTTTCATTCGCCATTCGATAATGTTAACGAAATGAGAATTTGTATGGCAACATTTTAACTCTTCTCGTATGTCTCCAGGAGGCATATCAATGCCATACTAATTCTCGTTTTCGTAAACGTAATCGAATGAATACGGATAGTAAAGAAAGCTCACACTAGGCAACCTGGAGTTCACTACTGTTTTTGTTTCAATATAAAAAAAAAAAAAAAGTTATGAAACCTGCATGCACACACCCTTATTCGAAACGACGACGCTTGACCACTAACTGTTCTAAATTCAAAAGTAATACGCTGTTATTCCTATCCAGCTATCGACCGGTTCCCAACACTATCAAGTATTTTCTCCTTTGAAATTCCACATTCAAAATCAAACTTTAATCCTGTAGCGTACTAGTTAAATTTACTTGCAGCTCGCTCTTCGAATTTCAGAGCCGCCTGTGAAATGTATCAGATGGACCTATTATTTGAGTTCAGACCTTACCTCCTTCAAGTTACGGACGTTAATTCTTTGTGTTAGAAAGTTTTAGTTCTTATAATCCTCACGTTAACGCTAAAATAGGAAGTGGAAAATGTATTTTATGTTGTAAGTTTTAAGGTTGTATTTATTATGTATGAATGTATAGCAATTTAAATGCTTCCTACTCCAATAATTGTTGTTCCAGCTTTTTAATGACGGATTATATATGTGTATGGAATGCGTACATTTCAAGTTACTAATTATAAGTTTCTTGTAACGACAGGTAGGTACGTTAAGTTTAATCAAGCGAATCTGAACTTAAAAGCAGTCGAAAGGAGTTAATGAAATGTTTGACAGGGTTAAACGCTAACTGCTTAGTTTAGATGTATTAAGACATGATAAAACTTTACTAGAACAAATCAACCAGACTCAGGAAGCCCGAGTGGGAACCGAACCCACGACCTTTGGATAACCGGTTAAATTTTAAAATTCATGAAAATAAAAATATACTAGACACAACTTAATTTTTTTTTCTTTAAAAAAAAATCGAAAACTTAACTTAAACTTAAATCGAGTAAAAGTGTTGAGTCAACTTTTACACAAAATTAACCTAAATATTAATTCAGTATTAAAAAAACTTGTAATTTTATTTTACTTATGTAAAATCTCAAGGATAACAAAATATATCATTTGATTTTATTTGATTTGATGACAAATTGTGAGAAATTAGGCGAAATGAAGGTAGTTTCTCAGTTTTGGATTTAAATATGAGGCTTTTGTAACATTTAATTTTTTTTATATTGTCACTGAATTAGTAGGTACTCAAGTTAGTTAATTATTTGCACAATTAAATATATTATTTACACGTATAAACACAGGAGATATACAAAGGTGACGTTATCTCTAGAAGAGATCTCTTCCAGCCAACCTTGTCTCTAGTTTTGTAAGCAAGTACACGGGACTAGTAAATAATAAGTTCTAATTTATACAATAAACGTAAATCTAATTGTTTTTTCTCGAAGTTTATTATTTGTTTTTTATCTAAATTCCTATACCTACCTACTGTTTTTGCTTATGTTATGATGGTACACACCAGCGTGTGATGAAATACCAAATAAACTTATTAACAATCTATCTATATAATTTTATAAGGCATGAAACTTAGCAGTCGTTAACTACTTACTAATCCGCGTTGGGCCCGCGTGGTGGTTTATGGCCTCTCCAAGAAGGGGACATAAAATGAGCTGTTGAATGAAACTCAACAAGGACTTTCATACAAGTTTGAAGTAGTAAATTTTTGACTACATTAAAATATAAAGTAAGTCATTCAACACAAGCAAAAGCATCGTATTCGCAAACGACATGTCACATTCCGTCGCACAATAAACAAGACTGGTGCCTGTTCATTTTCACTCTCGCGCCGTGTGCAGTGTCTCTTAGTCAGTGAGCACCACACTTCATATCATAGGGTGGGGTACAAGCTTTAGCGATTTGATTTAACCTAATATAAAACACAAATGTTGAAAAACTTTCCACGAGCAGGATTTGAACCCGCACCTTTCTGACATACCGGGTCAGGTTAGAACCACGATAGCTCAATTGGAAGAGCACCTGGCCCGGTTATGTCAGAAAGGTGCGGGTTCAAATCCTGCTCGTGGATTTTTTTCAACATTTGTGTTTTTGTAATTAGTTCGCAACAAAATTTGCGTTAAAAATTATAAAAACATTTTAACCTAATATGTTAAGAGGTATAGAATACAAGGGAAGTGTAGATTTTGTAAACCGTTTGTGTTTTTGTTATTATTGTCGTATTCTTCTCGTATCTTTAGTTATCGGTTAGTCGTTTTTAATACTTAAGTTGTATTTGTGTATTATTGTTATGTGTTATACCTACTACTCGTAGTAAATAAAATGATTGTCTATGTCTATGGTCTATGTCTATGACTATGACAAATGAATGGAATTATTAATTTTTTTATTTTTTAAAAGCGGTAAAAACCAATTACATTAATTAACAGCATAAATTAATTACTTATTATCAACACAATTTATAAACACAAAAAAAACAAAGCAAATTCAATAAAAAAAAATATAAAAATTAATTAAAAACAAATAAATTCAATTATGCAATAAAATATTACAATTCATTCATTCACATTTAATTACAAGACAAAAATAACAAAGGGCTTTTAGAATTTAACATTACCCCATCATGATAATTTCCTTTTATCCTTCACCTCTCACAATACGACAGACATTCATTTAGACTTCATGGTCTACTGACTATTTATCTATACATTATACTACGTTTATGCTGTTCATTGGTAGATTTATATGGCATCAGTTGAAAACTTTTTTATTTAACGGTTCACCGTTAAATAAAAAAGTTAGAACAGTTAGCTACCTAAATAAAATCTAATTCGGCAAAACCTAATCGTCCTTTTTGGATTTCGAACGATGAATATGCGTAATACTTTTTTTGTTTTGTTTATGGTTATAGAAAAAACCAAAAGTTACCAGTAAAAAAATAGGAATAAATATTAGGCAAAATATTTGTAGGGTAAATCTGTAGGTCTAAAGCCTTCATATATCAATGTTCCTCACACACTCATTTCTTACCCCGCCAACTCTCATCGGCCGCTACCCGCCACCTCTCATTGCCCGCTACCGTTACCCGCTACCTCTCATCCGTAAACATCGCTAAACCCGCGGGTGCGTTCACCTCTCGAGTTTGTCGCGTCTGGCGGGTCTACTTGACGCCCACTTGGGTTAGTTACTGGCATATTAGCTGATGGAAGTCTTAGGGTTCCTTCAAATTTTTGTTTTTTTTATAGTTTGTTTTTCCTTACAAAAAGCGCATTACCATCTTTTAAGAAGAACAAAACAGGATAATATACAGCATGTTAAAACTGTAATGTCTTTCTGAATGATTCTGACCAACATTTTTTATAAAAGTTGTATTTAAACATACATTGACCTAAACTCCTTAGTATAGGCCTATGATAGCTATATGCCTATGCATATTGCTATCATAGGCATAGCATTACACTGGTCGTCAATCCCCATTATTAAACTTTGTTTAAAACGGAACATGACAGTTTAAGTGTAATATTGTATTTTTTTGTTGTAAATATATTATCGAGAAAAACTGTATTAATGTGTTCAAGACAAATACATGAGCTAGCGATATTGGGAAAATCTCTAGCAAACCATTTAAAAAAAATTATATGTTATTCCTGAGAAATTCAGACGTATGGTCGTTGTGTTGTATGTGTTTGTGGAGATTACTCAAATTACGCTTAAGCTAGATCCTTGAAATGTTCTGTGTCTGGATTGAGTCATAGTCAAAGCCTAGATTTAGTGTTTAATTGAAGACATGTCAATAGAATAAGGTACTATTCACTAAACTATAAAAGAGCTACCTAATTGTTTTAAAAGTCTTTTGCTAGAGCTGAGAGTAATTAAGTCTTTATTCGCCGTGGTGGTCACCGGTGACCGACAAAGAATACATTTCTATTGTGTCTGGTTTTGCGGCAGTCAACGTGTTAAGACGACGCATTGGAAATTCACCTCTTTTAAAAAACAAATAAACAAACAAACACACATTTATTGGCACACACTACAAAATTACACGAAAAAAAAAAAAAAAAAAAACAGATTTACATTTTAATTTAGCATCTAAATTTTCTTAGTAGATTAAGTCTTAGCACATACTTCAATATGCTAGTTCATTTTTTTAAACTTATTTGTAGTTTTAATTGGAATTAAAAAAAAACAGTTTTTGTTATAGTACGGGGCGCAAACGCTCCGTATTAGAAAAATTTATATTAATGTAATATGTATATTTAATGTAAACTTAATCATCCTTTTTCGAAGTTTTCTTGGTAATTTTTAGGTAGTTACTCATAATCATCACCATTACCATTTGTATGTCCCCACTGCTGGGCCACACTTATCCCTTCACTATGGATGGATAAGGAGAACATACTATAAACCACAACGCAGGCCCAGTGCGGATTGGTGGTTGTTAATGAGTGCCAATGCAGCCTGGACCAACGGCTTTACGCCTCCCGAAGCACGAAGGAGATCGAGATAAGAAAGAAAGAAAAACATGGATTTAAAAAAATAGAAAAAATAAATTAAAAAATAGACATACATTTTTGGTCACCCATCCGATAACCGTTTTTTGCTAAAGTAGCTTACAATCAGCAGTCGCAGGCTGGGCGTGTTAACCACTGCGCCATCGAGCTTCTTATTGGCCGCATTAGCAGTCGATTAACAGCCACCGCACCTCACCGCTTATGACCCGTTCTGCCCTGTGTTAACTTAACCCATAGGGAAGGCTCGTGGCCCCAGAAGTCATCATCATCATCATCATCATCATCTCAGCCAAAAGACGTTCACTGCTAAACAAAGGCTTCCCCCAAGGATCTCCACAACAACGACCGGTTTTGTGCTGCTCGCATCCAGCGGCTTCCCGCGACCTTCACCAGATCATCGGTCCACCTTGTTGGTGGCCTGCCCACACTGCGCTTTCCGGTACGCGGTCGCCACTCCAGGACCATCCCGCGCCAGCGGCCATCAATCTTGCGAGCAGTGTGCCCTGCCCACTGCCACTTGAGCTTAGCAACTCTTAGGGCTATGTCGGATAGCTTTGTTCTTTTGCTGATCTCCTCATTTCTGATTCGATCACGCAGATAAACCCTAAAAGAGCCCTCTCCATTGCTCTTTGAGCGACCTTGAGCTTTTTTATGAGGCCCATAGTGAGCGACCACGTCTCAGTCCCGTATGTCATCACTGGCAACACACACTGGTGAAATACTTTTGGCCCCAGAAATGGGGACATAAAATTAACTGGTGATGACGGTGGATGGGTGGATGAAAAGCTTCATTCGTTAATTCCATTCATCGATATGTATAAAGCTTTGATTTTTTTAAATATTACGGGTAAGCACAGTGCTTTGATCGCACCATGATGGAAGCGCAGTTCACCCGGGATACTCAACTAGTGAGGCACTGGCTATCTTATCTTTAGCTGTCGGAACACAACAATGCTACAGACATTGATGTGATGGCGACATATTTAGATAAGATGGTGGTAGCTAGCCAGGCGGACAAACAAGCCCTACCACCAGCCAAACCGAGTACACAAACATGTACCCCCGCTGGGAAACAAACCTGGTACCACTGGGTATAAACCGGTTCTAAACCAGCAGTGACCTATACTAGGCCGCTGCTGGACATAGGCCTCTTCAAGTGCACGCCACTAATACACTATATACATTATATTATTAATCATATATATTTAATAAATACTCTTATGATTTTACTGACATAAGAAATAATTGGTTGTGCCCCTGATGTTTTAACTTAACGGATACCTACCTAACCTTGTAAGGGCCACCGCACACGCCAGATGGGGCCGTGATCGCTTTTACGATTGTCGTTTTACGATGTGACGTAAAACGTTTGGCAGTACGTAAAATCTTTCGGACGAGACGCTATTTTTAATAAAATTGACAACCTTTTATAGTTTGAGTTGAGGTTGTATTAATTTTGGTGACAGTAGGGATGCTTTTAGAAAGCTCTCGATGATTTGCGGTTGCTGTCCTGTTAAAAAAAGTTTTCGTACGACCATTTATTTATACTTGGGAAAGAATGTGGCAATACATTGTACTATTTTACTTTTATGAATTCCCTATCAAATTAGTTCAATCACTAAAAAAAAATCGCAAAACGTGTCTAATAATCATAGACCGGATTAGGTAGAGTTTTTTGACATACCTTTGCAATGTTAGTATATCATGGATAATCTTAAGCAAACTTGGTTTTTTCCAAAACAACACAACGATCACTTAAATCACACCTTGATAGTCTGACGTGCAAAAGAGTTAAAAGTGTATTTTCTCTTATTATTTTATCGGGTTATCCATATTATTGATAACGTTATGACGCAATTCACAGAAAAAACTCTACATATTCCGATCTATGCTAATAATACTGAAAAAGCATAAATTATATTATTTTTATTTTTAATAATGACAAAAGGAGTGACACCAAATTATAGATTTGAGAGTTTTTCTTGCTGCCTAAGTAAAAATATTTTAAACGTAAAATTGTAATCTTAAAGTTAAAGTCAAATCGTTTATCCAAAATAAGCTTTTGCAGGGACTTATTGACATCATAATCTATAAAAAAAAACAATATTATGGAACTTGTTCAGTAGTTTAAACAAAACTACTGGATCTACCACCAGATTTTGGGAGATCCTTTGAAGAGAAGAGCCAGGAAAATTACAGGAGGTTTTTTTTGGAGCTGGCAAGAAGCTTGTCAAGGCGGCTTGTCTCTGCCAGCAAGTTTATAGCCAAACCCACACAAAAAACCAAATGTAGACACAGGACTACTCGTACACACGCCTCCACAAAAGACTATATAAAATGTTGTAATCACACTAATATTATAAATGCGAAAGTTTGTGTGTATGTCTGTATATTTGTTTCATCTTCACGCTGCAACGGATGAATGGGTTTGGATGAATTTCGGCAAACAGATAATTTATAACCTGGATTAACACATAGGATAGTGTTGCAAATAAACAGGCATTTATTTTTGTTGGAAATAAAACTTTGATTTGTATTATGGACGGATCGATTTGGGAATCGATTATCGAGATTCAATTTATTTAGTGGCATAATGGCCCCATCACTAATTGTTCTTTTTTTCTTTGTTGGTACACTTGTCTCGGGAAGGCAACAATGGCTGGTTTATAGGTTATCGTGTGTTGATAATTAAATAGATTTTAAGCAGTAATAAGGGCATTTGGAGCCGTATTACTCTAATTAAGTGTATTGTGCAACCTGTGTTTTGTGTGTGTGTACGTCGTAAGCGAATCGCATCGGGAGTACAATTCGCCTGGATGTCGGCGTCTTTGCTGCTGGAGAAAACAGGTATTTCCTCGGGGGAAAAGTGCACTTGGGATAGCCGTTGGGTGTGATTAGGGAAGCCTAGAAGACCCGGACTCGGATTCGGGCCCCATCGGACCATATGGATCCCGTTCTGGACGGCGAGAGCGGCATGGAACTGTGAGTGGATTTTGTAGATTTTAAGGTGTAACCTAATTTTAAACGGTAGCATAGTGTGTGTTGTGGGTTTCCGCAACAGATAGTTTTTATCCTGATATTCTCGCGGGAATCACACTATAAATATACTAAAAACGACAATTTAATTTTCCAATAAAAAAATATTTGTTTGTTTTGTTGTTATGGAAACCAAAGAGAATTTAATCACTTGATGGAAACTGTCAAAGCGGTATTAAGTCCGCCGGGTCCACTAGTATAATATTATATGTTGCAAAAGTTTTAAAATAAAATAAGACTAAAATTTTCTCAATAGATTTTGAACTTTTTTTTTTGTTTAATAATATATGGTTGAATATTTATGGAAGAAACCTGACAGTTTTGCAGGCGTTTGTATATATTCGTATAGTGAAACCATATCGGCACCACTCTCCGATGTGCCTTATCGCCGCGGTTTTTGACAGATTGATGCGGCGAATAAGGATGCGATGGCCTGCTCGTATCTTGATAACTATGTAATATTACTATGTGCTACTAATGTTTAATGATATCTGCCCCCCCCCCTTCCACCCCGCTCCCTGTCCTCTTGAGTATCAGTAATAATTCGGAACTTTACTGAAATCTCACGCGGACTACTTAAAAGAATTTTAAGAGTGACCCAATACCCATGCACGTTTATTGCTTCATTGTTTTAATCCCTCTCCATCCGACTGGTTGTCTGGAAGAAATCGCTTGAAAACGATAAGACCGCCGAATTGTAACTTTGTTTTTTTTTTTTCATTTATAGTGTTGCAATAAATGTTATCTATCTATCAATGTGTCTCGTGTACGAACTCTTGACGTATAAACCACCTCAGTAGTTGAGGATTCAGGGTGAGGTGCGCTTCCACTTCGGCCTTATCATCACTCAGGTGAGATTAGAGTCGCCAACATTTTTTAGACCAATTATAGTATTTTTGGATTCAGTACATAAAAATATAGTATAGATAGGGAATTAATTTTAAAAATATTTATTTTATTTCTTAAATGAATATTTTTTGCTGTTTTGAACTTTTATTATTAGGTTTCTATTTTTAAGGAAGGCAAAGTCAAAGTCAAATATTCTTTATTCAAATAAACTTTAGAAAAGTGCTTTTGAATCGTCCATAATTTTTTTACCTACTACCCATTCAGGACGTCTATTTTTTAGCTGTGGAGAAGAATGGGCGCAAGAAACTCCACAGCTTTAATTCATTATTAGGCTTCGTAACTATTGTTACAATCTAATTTTAAGTTACAAAACACCATTAACTCTGCTTTTATCAGACCGATACTGGCTCTGTTGCGTTCATCTTTCCACTTTATGTTCATCACAGAAAACTGTAGGAAAAATATAGTAGTTACGCTTACTATAATATATTTTTAAAATAATAGTAGATAGACACCTAAAATAGTAGGATACTGTAGGGTTGGCAACCCTTGATGAGATGAAGGCCAAGTTTTAACCGGTAGTAATAAAAACATTAAAAAATGTATAGACAGGGAAGTGTTAGTAAACTGTAGTCACTCTACTTATAGTAAAACTACATAATGGTAGATTCAGTAGTGCAGTCTAAGCAAATTTTTTAGTTTTTTGAAATATTGTTTTGACGTCAATTAATGCTTGTGAAGGCTTATGTTGACTAAATGATTTGACTTTGCCTTTGAATCATTTACACACCAGTCTCCGTTGTGCCTTATCGGCGCGCCTTTTGACAGATTGATGTACCCTCCATATAGTCGTAAGTGGCGTCAAATAAGGATCGTCAGCTCGTATCATTGATTTATTGAACTTGAATTGAAAATCGTAACTCGAAATATAGCGAGTTCGTCCACCCACGTTACGAGCTGTTTGTTTGTTTTAAGTCGCCTTGCAACTGGCATTATCGTTGGTGACACATCGAAGTGCCTGTGTGAGCTTTGATTATTTTCCGTATTCATTCGATTACGTTCACGAAAACGAAAATTAGTATGGCATTGAAGCAGCGCCTCCTGGCGGCATACGAGAAGAGTTTGTCGTACAAATTCTCGTTATCGTTAAGGGTGCGCCGACCAAAAAATGCCAAAAATGCAGTTACGGTTTAGTAAATATAATTGAAAATACTATCGTATTAAATGAACAAAATATATATTTAGTATCATAGGAAACGTGTTTACAATTTGTCAGAACCATAAATTCATAACACGCTATAGTTTTTTCTACAATATCATTTAAAGTTGGGCAAAAATCATGAAAACGAGTGGCGGCGTTTAGTAGATTTCATATAGTTTATCTAAATTGTTGTACCTCTGATTTTATCTAAACAATCATCAATGGATAAACTACAAATTGCTAGACTACATTTTCGATGCATCAAGTGGTTATTTAAATAATTATTTTTTATTAAGCACCTTAAATTCCCCATACAAAATTAGTATGGCCGCGCGGCATCAAATAAATATGGACGACGACATTTCAAATAAAACATATGACACTAGTCACTTACGGATGGCGCACCCTTAACGTGGTCGAATGGCGAATTAAACTCAAACTAGACGACCTGCTGACATGCTTGAGTATGGTAGGGTTATGTATGTTTTCTAAGAATAGAGTAGGAATTAAATTTGTCTTTTAGTATTCTGGGCCTCATCTCTCAAATTCTCATGATTTGATTTTGACAGTCAGTATAGAACACTTTTAAACTATCGCGTTCCATTATTAAACAAATTTAAACGGGGATTAACGCAAACTAATGATACCTTTTTACTAATTAATTTGCGTTAATCCCCGTTTTTGTTTATTTTTTTTATTGATGGCTTCGTGCGATTTGCACATTTAGCCAGTGTCAAAGTAATTTTCTTACAAGTAATACATAAATAAACAACTTATATGATGATGATGAATGATATTAGAAATGGGAAGTGAGAAATGATATACCCCCAACCCCGGAGTATCTCAGTAAAGATGTGGGGCTTTACTAAGTCCTCACGCGAGCTTCTTGAGAGAATTTGAAAAGTGACGTTGCACTGTTTTGTTTCATTTGCCAACACTTATGCACACTCACGAACACTTAACGGTTAATAATCCACCATTATTTCACATTAATATTCGACATAACACAAATTTTAGAAAATAAGACAAAACCGCAGATATGACGCTTCACTTTCCAGCCAAGAAGTTCTTATCCCCGTTTAAATTTGTTAAAGTATCATACCTTCTTTATACCCGACGTTTCGACCGAGTTACAACGATTTGTAACTTGGTCGAAACGTCGAAGGTATGATACCTTTTTACTAATTAGTTTGCGTTAATCCCCGTTTAAATTTGTTTAGTCAGTTTAGAACGTTTGTGTATTTTTAAAAATTACAAAAAACAAGGCCATATTCATGTGTTTCGATATTTTAGGCTGATAATCGTGATGATAATGACAATATTATTTAGTGTATATAAATGTCCAACATTTTCCCTTTTTATCTTAAAACATTACGCCTTTTACTACCACTAATATATTATCATTTCAAATTTTGTGTACGCTGTCTTTATCATATGTATTTATTTAAAATAGGTACACAGACCGATTATAGTCATGCCATGAGGTTTTCACAATACAAGATTTTTTTAGGATGATGAGTCAAAATGGGCGTAAGTCCAACAGGGTTAGCTTTGCTTTCAAAAGAAAGCTTATTATTAATATATTAAATAATATTATGAAAATAAGTGTCAAAGTCACCGGAGAATTGAGATATTGGTAATCGAAAAATCTGTAATATTTCGACGATTTTTCAACGTTTTTTAAGTAAAAAAATGTAATATTGTTAATACATGCAGATAAAATGTATGCTTTTGTTTATCGAATAATTCACGTCACGAACCAATAGCCGGGTAGTCACAAAATACGTTCAGAGTGGGGGTAGGTGTATTTTTCTCGAAACTGCGTCAGCGCCGGTACGCTTCCCTCCTTTATTCGTTGCTCACTTGTTGTTTCGCGTACAAAATCTTCATTTTTCGCTATCATCAGTTCTTTTTGACCCCTGCCAACGTTTATGGACTACCGTGTGCATGTCATTGGATTGGATTGCTTGTTGATATTAATAATTGTGATGGAAGAACGTCGTTGTGTTATGTGTCCACGATCTGTCTATCGACAAAGGCGACACGTGTTGGAGAAAAACATTCCTGAGCATCGACCTGAATTGGCAGCATATATATATACGGGAACATGCTTTGCTTTTTTTTGCTTTAAGTCACACTTACTGTACGTGCCTGACAGGAAGAAGGACTGTTGGAACCTGTGCTCATGTCATTTCCGTGATATGGTACCTCGGTTTAGGACGACATGAGCCTTTTATTGCCCACGCACATCATTTATTAGAAGTGATAATAGACGAAGAGGTCCGTTAACAATAAAACGATTTGAATTTCATTTTTTGGGTTTTATTCCACTACACTTGAAAAAAACATGCCAACCCAGGTGACATTGATAGTATTATTATTGAAAATATAATAACTATATCATGTCCTAACCACTGGCCCTAGTTACATTACTGTTGGTCTTACGTCCAAGTTTCATAGATATTTGCCCGTCATCCTTTTCTGGAGCGACTTAGAATCGGTGAGTAAACAGCTTTCTCTTAGTAACATGGGTCGAATTAAAACAAAAATGTTTGGACTTTAGCGAACACTCGATTGGCCTGATTTGTATGAAGAGTCTCAAAATTTTTGACATATTTCAACCCATGTTACTATGAGAATGTTGTTTACTTACCGATTCTGAGTCGCTTCAGAAAAATTGTACACTGTTAAAAAAAAATCCTGTATAGACTAGACAGTAATCCATAAATAGCATTAGAACCTATATTTACGTATGTATTAATACGGATATGATGATATTATTTTATGGTGACGATGACCCTTGACCGATTGCGGCTTGATCTGATCGGATTTGCCCGCTGGTATGCCCTTATGTGACTGCAGTATAAATCTAATTTACAATGTATTACAAATACTTGTAGTATATGTGGCCCCTGGTGTAAGACTGGAAATATTTTTTTTAAGCTTTCAAGTGCTCAAGAATAATGTCTAATCTAATTTAACGCCAAATATAATATGCTAACTATCTCTTTACATGATTTATCATGACTTATCTCTTATATCATGAGTTTTTGTCAAATGTGTTGCATTCATGTGTTAATATTTAACCCACCGTTTCTAATTCATAACCTTTTTCCTCCTTGTTCCAGCTCTGGTGTGTGTCGCTGGCTTCCAGCAGCAGTACTTCAGGGTGGTACCCAGAAGCCTGAGGGTGCAGGAAGGCTCAGAAGCAGTTCTGGAGTGCGCAGTGGCCAATCTAGCAGGCCAGGTGCAATGGGCTAAAGATGGATTCGCATTAGGTAAGTCCAGTTTCAAGAATAAAAAAAAAATCAAAATTCAATAAAACCACAGCCACCCAGACCCGACAAACATTTAATGAAACCATCTCACACTCGCTGCTGGAATCCGAAGTATTCGAATTAAAAACAAATTAAACAGTCGCCATTGAATGAGATGGGGGGAAGAAAAATAATTCGTCCGTCCGTCCGTCCGTCCGAATTTTTTTCACTTTGCTGTAGACGAAAAGAATTTCGTCGCCAAAATACAATTAGTTACCCAAGCTTGGTGCCAGCTTAAAATTCAAAGGGAATGAATATTTTATTTGGATGGCGTTTTTGCCCGTTTTGAAACGCAGCCAATGTTTTGTAAGATAAGCCCCTTATGTTTAACTCCGACCATGCAAGTGCTGATGATTAGTGGCATTGCTAATGTTAGAAACTGTTTGGTGGACCGATTCCAAGTTGCTTTATATATTTTTTTTATTTTTTTGGAAAAAGCTGTTGGCCGCGACTGATTCTCACAGCATTTATTTAAGGTAAGGGAAAAATTTCAGGTTTCTGAAGCCGTGGTGATGAAACATCCTCAAAGAAGGGATGGCAAGAAGGCATATCGAATTTTTATTTTAAATAGCAAGGAGTTTTATAGCGCTTTGGGTTGCGCGTTCGTGTTGCGATCGTGTATGTTAAGCAACTTTCGCGATACCCGATCACCGGATGGGTGACCGAATTAAAATTTCATGAACTCTCTGTGCTTCGGAAGGCATAGAAGGCACGTAGTCTTCGGGCCTAGTTGTTATTGCGAGGTGGCAGTTCTTAAAACTCCCATTGAGGCTGTTTGGTGGGTTAAGGTTAAGACCGGTAATCTATCTACGCATTCTCTGCCTAACGTGTATGCACGGAAGGAAAACAGTAAAAAAACATTTTGGTCACCCATCTTCGTTGCCCCACGTTTAAGTAGCTTAACATTTACGATTGTTTTCAACATCAAAATTAATATAAACGACAACTCCGTAATTAGATAAACGTGTATACCATTCTACACATACACATTTACGATTGTTCTCATAAACATATTATTATAAACATCAACTACGTTATTAGAATAACGTGTATGTATGTATGTTTATTTGGGTATGCTGTTTTGACATAATAAGGATATTCGATATAGCCCGGTGCCATTCACTCAATCAAACACAAACCCTAATCTTGGCATCCTGATCGAACAATAACACTGGTTCATTCGTTAACATTGACACCACACTATTGAAGCATATAATAATATTATATTATGTATAAACAAAGGAAGTGATTCGGTTCGGTATACGTCTTAGTTACTACGGTGTATATAGTGTACCTTTTATTTAGCACTAGGACCCGCCCCGGCTTTGCACGGGTGCAATGCTGATACACGCAACCGCTATGTCACTGCATTTTAAATCTGTAAATCTTCGAAAATATTCATTCAAATTACATGCTGTAAAGGGCCATATTGATCTATGTTAAATGCACAATGTATTTTAAGGTACTTAAATTGGATAAGGATTTATGCTGTATTGCTTAAAATCGCTTCGTAAATAAGCCATTTTTTCTCGTAAAAAGTAAAGGATAAAAAATGATTATTGTGGGTTATATCGCGGACTTTTTTGTAGACCTTTTTAAGGTGTACAATACTGTAGTACATTACTTTGATCTATCTCGTAGGGTTCAGCCAGCGTTTGCAATGTAAGCGCAAAAAAATGTGAAACCTCTAAAATTATCAGTGTTTCTCTACTATATTATGCATGTAAATATACATATAAAACCTTCCTCTTGAATCACTCTATCTATTAAAAAATAAACTGTATCTAAATCCGTTGCGTAGTTTTAAAGATCTAAGCATACATACATAGGTACATAGGGACAGCGGGAAGTGACTTTATTATATACTATGCAGTGTAGTGGCGTGCACTTGGAGAGGCCTATGTCCAGCAGTGGACGTGTGTAGGCTGATGATGATGATGATGATGAAGTGATAAAACGAGGAAATTGTATCTTTACTTCTCGTATCGTCGTCTGCCAACAGAAAGCGTTGCTTTATTGTCACAATCGAATATACCAAATAAAACTCGCACTAGTCATTATATCACGACCTTCGTAGCCCAGCTTGCACGCCGGACTTTGGGCGGCGCTAACTCTGAGGGCCCTGGTTCGATTCTCGGTCGGGTCAATGTCGAAAACGAACTTTTCGACGTTGTGTCGGGTCTGGGTGGTTGTGGTACCGTCGTTGTTTTTGATTTCCATAAAATTAGCTTTAGCTACATACCTTGGGATCAAAGCAATGTATATGATGTTGTCTAATATTTAAAATATTATTACATTGATTGAATACAGCAAACAAAATCAAGCTAAGATAAGATATTTATAAAGTACAGTGAAAAAATTGAATGCCTACCCGATCCAGTCAGGAATCGAATCTCGGTCTTCCGCAATCCGTGCGGCTGCACTGACCAATAAGCTACCGGGAAGGCTGACGTAAGCACTGAATTATTTTTTTTTACTGTTTTTTATAAATATTTAATTCAGCTTCAGTGCAGCAATTAGCACTTAAAAATAAAAAGTAAAATTTACTAAGATAGGATTTTATAAAATAATGAAATCAGTTCTAAAATGCTAACCAAGAGATATTAATGTGTGTGAAATATGTTTTCCTAAAATACAATACTAGAGTATTATGTGTATTGAAAGTTTCATTATATTGGCTTATTGCTTTGAAAGGTTTAGAGCTTTAAGCTGTCTAGTGGTTAACACCACCAGTTTAGACCCAGAGGTCCCGGGTTCGATTCCCAGCGGGGGGTGCATCTTTGTGTACTCGGTTTGGTTGGTAGTAGGGCTGGTTCGCCCGCCTGGCTAGCTACCACCATCTTATCCAAATATGTCGCCATATTAGCAATGTTTGTAGCATTGTTGTGTTCGTGCAGCACAAGATAGCCAGTGCCTCACTAGTTGAGGTATCCGGCTGAAGTGCGCTTACATCATTAATAAAAGAAATAAATGTAAATAAATAAATGTTTCCCACACTCACACCTATTATCTAGCCCCAAGAAAAGCTTCCTTAAGAAACTCGATAAATGGTTAACTAGACAACGGATAAACATACTTAATATACGTAGGAAACACCCAGACCCGAAACGATATAGAAAAACAGGTATTTCTAAATTGTTCCGACCGGGGATCGTACCCGGGACCTCAGAGACAGCGACACCATGAAAACCGGTGTCCAAGCCACTCGACCAAGGAGGTCGTCAAATAAAAGGAACTAAATGAAAATAACATTATTATGAGAAAACCAACTGTACTGCCGTCAGGCTGTATACACAAGACACAAACTGGACACCAAACTGGACACCAAACTCGAGTGTCGCACACGACGGGCCAACCCACAATGCAAACGCTACAACTCAGACTACGGCACTTGATTGAGAATAGACGCCTGGCCGAATCATAAGCGGTAGCGTTTAAATTTAATTAAGTATATAAAAAAAGAACTGATATGTTTTTAACTAATAAAATAGATTTCAATTAAAAAAAATAATTTAATTAAAAAACACATAATAACAATACAAACAGGGGCAAGGGCTACCGGGTAACATGCAGGCGAATCCAGTGCTGTTAAATAGGCGAGTCCCACCTGCTGGCGATTGTACTCAGCATAGTGGCTCGAACGCCCGCTAACATGGAGGCGCAGCGCCTCCGCAAACGTCGCCGATGCGCTGCGAAATCGCGACAGCCGCATCAACATTCTGAGCGCATCGTTGCACTGGACGCGAACGGCATTGTATGCCCTTTACGTATAACGGACCGACTGACTACACATATAAGAAGGACTGACAGAATGCTCAAAAGCTTAAAAGACTATTAAGGATGACAGTTTATAGTAGTCTGATGTGCTGGGGCGTGTTGTACTTGCCTATCTATCCTAGTATTATAAAGCCGAAGAGTTTTTTTGTTTGTTTGTTTGGTTGAACGCGCTAATCTCAGGAAATACTGGTTCGAAATCGAAAAAAAAAAATTGTGTTGAATAGTCCATTTATTGAGGAAGGCTATAGGCTATATTACATCACGCTATGACTAATAGAACGCGGGTGAAACCGCGGGTCACAGCTAGTAGGGTATAAAAATAATAATAATTATATACTTTTTACACACAAAAATACAGATATAGACAAATTGACGAAGAGATATAGTACAAAATAGGTGGCCTTATTGCTAACAAGCAATCTCTTCCGATAGAAAAATAATAAAACAAAGAAAATAAAAATGGGTGCAAATACAAAAGAAAAAATGAGCTTCTAGTATTGCAGTGGTATCGACGTTCTCTTATGCCTTACGCTACACGCCAGCAATTCGACCAAGCATGTAGACCGTCACCTGGCGGGGCCTCGGACAATCGGGCTGCGTCTCGATTGGCCCATTCATGCGGCATTTGCACAATGTCTGTTTACTGTTGTAGCTCCAGATCTGAATTGTCATATGAATAGGCGATAAAAACTATGGCTTTCATGTTTCATATGTAAATTACTGTCACTGTTTGTTTTAAACACTACACATTTACACTACTAGAATGGGAAAGAATCAAAATTCAAAATTCAAAACCATTTATTCAGTTTAGACCACAAGTAGCTCTTAGGAATGTCACTATGCCATAGGTACATAAGTCTACACATGGCGGGAGACCTTTAACTGTGCCTTTAATTGTGCCTTTACTAAGAAAAGAACCTGAGAAGAACACAATTTCAATACTAGAAATAAAACGTAACTTGTAATTTATTTATTTATTTATTTATGGACATCCAACAAAGCATACACCAAGACATACATAATTTTGAATACCCTAAAACTATTACACAGGCGCTGCTTTAATTAAAGGCTGCCACGGCATGCTTAATTTCAAACTAGTAAACAAAGTAACTTAAAACTAGAGATAACAGAGCAGAATCACTCCGCTTATCTTCTTGTAAGTGTTATCTAATATATTTTTTAACTTATTTAGGAACTAGACGTGCTTTAACATTGATCTGTGAAAGAAGTATACAAAAAAGACTTGAATTTACTAATTGGATAAAACATGTCAGCATCAAAAGACACTGCAGACGATCGTGACAGGTGGTTATATTGGGACTGAATTCGATTAATAGTGGAAAAATGACCTAAATTTGTTCTAAAGCATTTAGCGCAAAAAGGTAAGTATCTTGAAGGTCGAGCAAGTTTGCGAGGGACATTCATGTTTATCTGCTTTAATAAGTCGGGACTGTCGATACAACCATTATAAATTTTAAATAAGAACATATGATCAGTGATTCTACGACGACATTCCAGACTAAGCATTTTGAAGTGCTTTAACCGTAAACTATATGATGGAAGTTGCTTCGTCATACCGCATTGATATGACAAATGCCACAAAAACCTCTTCTGAATGGATTCTAAACGTCGTTTGTGCACTTCATAGTATGGAGACCATATCACACTGCAGTTTTCCAAAGATGACCTTACCAGGGTATTGAAGACCGCTATTTTACTGCCAGAATGCCTAAACTCCTTACAATTTCTTAGTAGAAATCCTAATAATTTGAAAGCTTTATTAGTGACGTTATCTATATGCGCGTGGAAGCGAAGCTTATTGTCTATGTTAACGCCAACATCGCGCACTACTTCAACTTCCTGGACTATATAGCCATTCAAACCATAACATCGAAAGTATGGTGATCTTTTTTTTGAGAAATGTATAAAACTACATTTATCTGCATTAAATGTCATCGCATTACGCTCGCACCACAACGAAAACCTGTCTAAGTCCTCCTGAAGCAGAATCCAACTATCATTGTGTTCAAGCTGTTTTACTATTTTGAGGTCGTCGGCATAGAGGTATATCTCAGAATGCAGAAAACATGATGCTACATCGTTAATAAAAATGTTGAAAAATAAGGGACCTATATGCGACCCTTGCGGGACGCCTGACGTAGCCACAAACGCATCAGATGTAAAACCATTCACTACAACTTTTGAAGATCGTCCGACGAGGTAAGATGCACACCAACTGAGAATGTTTCCCGTAATGCCACACTGAAATAGTTTGTAAATTAAAAGTCTGTGATTCACTCTGTCGAACGCCTTACTAAAATCAGTGTAGATGACGTCAACGGGCGACCCACGGTCGACCGCATCAACGACACTAGACACAAAACAAGCAAGGTTAGTTAAAGTTGATCGTGCCTTAGTAAAGCCATGTTGCTGGGTCAGCAAAATGTGCCTAACGTGCCATGATATAATTGGACAAATCGATGGCTTAGTTCACAATTGCACTAACTACAAATTTTGAAATTTTCGCTTTTTAAGTGCCAAATACACTAAATATCATGCTCTTTCGGTTGCGCGTATTGAAATACCGCTAGTCCATCTCTTTCTATGATAAACATAGGGTCACAGTTGTGATAAAAAAGTTTGATGAATGTCAATAAGTACTAATGACCTTTAGATTTGTAAATCGACAAATTGACAAATCTGTAGTTAGTGCAATTGTGAACTAAGCCATCGCAATAAGAGATTCAAAAACCTTACCGAAAACAGATAAAATCGATATGGGTCGGTAATTACCGACCATAGATCTGTCACCCGCTTTGTAGATGGGAACGATGAGCACCTCTTTCCACGCAGATGGGAAACAGCCAGATGAGAGTGATTTGTTGTAAATAATAGTAAGAGGTTCAGCTAGCACCTCACTACAACTCTTTGCAAAAATTGGTGGAAGCCCATCAGGCCCAGCGCCCTTATTGGGGTCAAGTCTTTTTAAAGCTCTTATTACCGATTCCTTCGTGACTGATGCCACTGTTCTGTTTATTTTTTAAATCCCGATGGGTCAAACCTTTAGATCATATAGCGCTGCTGGGAGAGGGAAACGCTAAGATAAGATAATAGATAATAATAATAATAATAGACAATGGTGTTAATGACGGTAGTTGTTGACATTGAATGGGCGCCTTTGGCTTTCAAAGTAAAAAGTAAATAGTGTTGAATAATTTCGGCGGGCTGGTTAGAACCACGATAGCTCAATTGGGAGAGCACCTGACCCGGTAGTCAGAAGGGTGCAGGTTCAAATCCTGCTCGTGGAAATTTTTTCAACATTTTGTGTTTTTGTGATTTGTTTCGCAACAAAAATTTGCGATAAAATTATAATAAACAAAACTAAAAGATAATAGATATTTAAGTTTAATATTCATAAACACCTAAATACACCAGATACGTTGTATATATAATTTTGATGCTGACTTTACTTACAAACTCATTAGTAAATAGCCTATAACTGTCCCACTGCTGGGCAAAGGCCTCCACCATTGAAATCAAGTCATCACTACAATTGACGACCTCCTTGGTCGAGTGGTTTGTACACCGGTTTTCATGGAGTCGCCATCTCTGAGGTCCCAGGTTCGATCCCCGGTCGGGTCAATTTAGAAATTATAGTTTTTCTAAATTGTCACGGATCTGGGTGTTTTCTATGTATAATAAGTATGTATTTAAGTATTTTATGTATGTTTATCCGCTGTCTAGTAACCATATAACGAGTTTCATGACGAAGCTTCAACAACAATTATCTAACCCAAGAGGGTTAGATAATTGTTGTGAGTGTAGAAAAATTTATTTATTTATTTATTAATTATTGATGGGTAATGGCTTAATCACCACGCTTGCCAAATGCGGGTTGGTGATCAGATCACAAACCCTTTTTCGAGAGAGATTGCTGATTGCCTCAAACGGCGTTTTCAGCGTCACCAGGCTTTTTTGGGGGCGGCGAGGTACGTAATGGGTACTTCAAGCGTCACAATGTGACGCTGTGTGCGTCACAGTGTGAAACGAATCACCTTCGGAGGTTTTCTAGAGGGAACGGCATCACACACTTAAAAGAGCGTGTCCCCGTGCCCTACTAGATTCTCCGAGGGGTTCTGATCGGATCTGGTCGCAAACCCGTATTGAGCATCAAAAAATCCAAAACAGACTTAGCCCGACCTGTGAATTGAACCCAAGACCTTTGCTACTGGCAGACAAACTGAGGCGACAAACGGATTCCACCAATCGTAACCAGACTACAATAACAAATTGAATTAATACAAAAACCGTAAAAGTGATTAATAGATACCGCGAATCGCTGAATACATTAACCAACCGCGCCGGGAATATTGTGAAACCAATCTCACGGTATTAAATGGAATCGTTCAGGCCACAATTAAAAGAAGAATTGATAATAGGTATTACACAAAAGATCCGTATGAAAATTGCAAAATTTTTGAGGCAATTTTGGACGTGCTGAATTATTTCGTCACACTAATGGTGTTTTGTGTTATGAAGTAATTGTTTTTTTTTCCCTAAATAACAACGAAACGCAGATGGTGATGCATCCATTAGAGAACTAGTGTTTTTAATTGGTAAGCGTGAAATCGTAGTCACGCGACTATTGAGTAGCAGGCTTTTTTTTTGAATATTCAATTTTTAATTTTATTGTAAAGTCGTATAAATAAGAAAAAGCAACACAAAACTGGCCGTTGTGGAGATCCTTGGCTGAGATGATGATGATGATGATGTTAGATAAGAGTTTTTTTTAGTTTATTTATTCATTACAAAATATAATTATGTGAAACATAAGAAATATATATAATATGTGAAAACAATGCATTTTATTCATTTTAGACATCATGTTTCATAGAGCCATTTACTGCTTAAGACCTATACAATCGATATCTAAATAGAAATAGTGTAAGTTTATTTTTTCAAAACAGTACAGGTTTTTTTTAAAATGTATGAATGCAGTTGTTTTTGCATGTTTTTCTTCTTATTAAAATGGATGACATGGCTCCTAAGAACAGATCTTCGTAAGTCATATAGTTTCAGACTTTCCCATACTGACGGATTTAAATGAGACACCCTGTATAACAGGCCACTATTAAAAACCACTTCATTATTAAGTTACAATGGTGTTTGTGACTTTGGTGAAATAAATAATCAAGTAAGTATCAAAGATACTTATTTATTAACTTCCATAATCATAAAAACTATTTAAGCTTTTTTTTAGTTATTCATTGTTTTGTCTCTTTTTTTCAAATTCAAAATGACGTTTGTGTGACGTTGACAAAATAATATTTAAGTAAATAAAGCTTTAATATTTTTTATGAATAAGGAGGTAACTCTTTGGAAGATTTGGTCTACAATATTATCTATTACACTTTGATAACCGATGCCAAATTTCATAATAATAATTACATATAAGGACATTCACGGACTCACAAAATCTAATGTTAATTTAACAATATTTGTTGTGCCTTTTAGAGTTCTCGTTAAACCTTTTTATATTTATTAATACCATTTTAAACACAAGAAATGTATGGAAACTAATAAGCATTGTCAAGTTAAAAGTTCACTATCTAACCTATTTTTTTGTCTACAGGCTTTTCGTCCGTCATACCCGGTTACCCTCGCTACACGATGTTCGGAGACCGACGGCATGGCGTATACAACCTTCGGATAGTGAACGCCTCCTTGGAAGACGACGCTGAATACCAGTGCCAAGTGGGACCTGCGCAGATGCATAAGGTGATACGTGCCAACGCTTCGCTGACCGTTATATGTAAGTACACTTTGATCTTTATTGAATGTAGGCTTAAATGAAATCAGCCCGTGACCATAGCCGGGACATTTGGGCCGAAACGTCGAGTGTTTCTTTTGTTAAGCCACTTGTTGACACTAAACTAGAGAAAACATATTATTATGACATGTTGATACGTGTCATCGCTATGCTTACTATTAAGTACTTACACGGTAAGTACATTTTGATCTTTATAGCTAATTAAAGAAGCTAGGGAATAGATAACATGGAGACTCTATATAGATATTCGGCTTTTCAAGACAAAAAAAACCAGCACGTTAGCTCGTACTCTGAAAAACTGATTACATGATAAAATGACAAAAAAACTACAAAATTCAAAAATAAAATAAAAAATCAAAATTCAAAATCATTTATTCAGTTTAGGCTACAGATAGCTCTTATGAACGTCATTTTATGCAATCGGTTCGTAAGTCTATCTACTCTGGACGGGAGATCTTGTACTGAGAAGAACCGGCAAGAAACTCAGCAAGTGTCCAGCTCTTTTCTCCCTTACAGTGTCATAAATATTGGAAAGTGCCCTATCATAAAAGGACACTTTCCATCACAAATAAAAACACAAAATGTAAAGGACAATCACAACATGTAAAAAAACACAAGAAAAGAAAAAATAAATAAACAAAATATTTAAATTTGCAAAAACATTTTCGTGATCAGGTTCGGTACAACTGGGCCTACACGACGGGTTTGTTTGTTTCGGCAGTCCAGAAAATTATTAAGATGTCTGTACTGTGAGAATTAAAATGGTCATGCTTTGTTGTAAACCAAAAGAGAGCTTTCGAGTGAGAGAAACACTCTGTCAATTCAAATCGCTGACATTTATTTATGTTTCTTGAGTAATTTTTTAAAGCAACTTATTGGTATCTAATCAAAAAATCTAAAAAAATATATGATTTTAGAAAGAGATTATTCTAAGAACTAGCAAATTGAACTGTCACGTGAAAATTCATCAGCGAATTAATTACAGATTCGCAGAGTATAAAATAATTAAAGCTAAAATATTAGAACAACATTTTTGTTAATTAAATATATTAGAAAAAGAAGTAGGGACAGAGGCCCAATCAATCATGAACTTTGTTTTTAATTAATTACGATGGCTCCCAGACTAGACACTTTAACTAAACAAAAAAATAATGAGAAAACTTATCTTTGTTTTACTAAGAAGCGACATCGAAGTCTATCTTATCTTGTTTGCAAGAAAAAACAGAAAATGACAAATTAGAAAACTTATAAAATTTTAATTGCGTAATCGCCTGTGATTATTAGCGTTACTCGTAATTAGTATGTTATCATCACTTTTATGTATGTTCTTTTATTTTGTATGTGAAATAATAAGTGTTAAGTCTGGTTGACAATCTTTGAATAAGTTGAAAATTTAAAAACATTTAATTGACCATTGTGTTAGGTTTGAAATTAACGTTACAATTCAATTATTGAAAAGATTATTTATAATTTTCAGAGCGGATCAAAGACTGGCTTATAGTGAAGCGACTACCATAATAAATATATTATAAATAGTTATATCAAATTAGACCGAAAATACAAACTAACAATATAATTTACTTTATTACAGCGTTAATGAATTTTAATTCATTGATATTTACCAATATTCTTAATATTCGTAAATTAAAAAAATATCTTGTATTTTTAATCGGCTTATACTTTTTGTTTTACTTATTATTTTATCTAAACAGAACTGCCTTGAACATCGAAGTTGTTATTCTTACTGGTAAGAAGGTTACTGTTCTAGAATCCATAAACTATATTCTCTTACTAATCAACAAACGTACACCCAATGGTTCCTCGCATTAATAGTATGATTGTAATTCAGCAAAACGCTTTAGTTATTAATCAACTTTTGACAAGTATTCCACACACAAGAAAACTGCATACGTTATATTATTTTTACGACACCCGCCCGTAGAAGAAATATATATTATTAGAACGCCCGCCGCAAAAACATGGCGGGTAGTAAAATTCACCCCGGCTGGTCGTTGGTGCGTTGTCATAAATTTTCTAATAACAACCTACTTGGCGGGAATGGCGGGAAACATTCAATTTGCACTGAACATGTACTAAAAGGCTTTGTCAATAGGGAAGTGGGTCACGGTCAAGGAAGGCGGAAAGGGTGTGACTGTTTAATAGCAAATTTAAATAAAGTGTGCGGCATTTAAGGAAATCGATGGCGGTATAGCAAACGCGCTCGGTCTGCGATTGTTGAAGTTAAACAGCTTTAGCAAAGGTCGGTCTACGGATAGGTGACCAAAATTTGCTGTTCTGTGCCTCGGAAAGCACGTCTCACGAGCCAATCCACGCGAGTTTCAACGACTACCATATTACGACCACAATCGGGATCAAGCTAAAAGTGTCTGTCAAAGCACGCAAGAGCTTGAGATATGGTCACCGACCTGCGACGTGGCATTGAGATAATTGCTTGACTTCCAAGAGCTCCTCTGACTATGCGGCCTTATTTGAGATGTCTGAAATATATTTTCTGTTAAAGAAAACACTAATTAATAAAGTAATCCAGCGACTTTCTTAAAACCCTTAATGTTACTAATGAGTCGTATCTCCAAGTCATGTTCAAGTTCATGAGACAGAGCAGGTCCTTTAGTAAAAATAAATTGATTGCTCGGACCTTTTAAGGCGATTATTGTAGCATGCTAGAATTAACTTTGTTTCGATGATTTATAAATCTACTAAAGCTATGTATAAAACATTTGTTATTTTATTGTTTTCCAAAGTTTAACGCGAAAACTACACATTGAAATGAAACAACTTTTGCGGATCTACTCGCGTTTATTTTAACGATAGTTTTAATTAATGTTTATTCTGACGTTTCGAATCCTTTGTACGGTCTGTGGTCACAGGGAGACTGAAGTGTTGGTCGTCTCATGAGTTTCTCAGTCTCCCTGTGAACACGGACCAAAAACAATGTTTATTTTTATGTCCGTCGATAGTTTCACTGTGTACCCTTATTAGACTGAATATGTCTTTGATGTCATTAGCACAAGACTTCAATAAGGTGGTACTCCTTGGGTTTATTAGAAGACTAATCACTTATCCACTCGGAATCAAAAGTGTTGGAGCTCGAGACCGGCGACCAAAACTAATAGTCGGTTAAATTACACCAAAGGTGAACAAGTACACTTTGCATATTCAAAACGAAATTCTCAAATAAAAGAACTTTACCAGTTAAAAGTTTGAAAACGACCTCTTTAGTACATTGGTATCACTCGGCTGAAACGTCGACTTTTAAACGTAACGTGTAGAATACTTATACTAAAAATTTCGGTTTCGAGACGTTTCAATTAAAATGTAAAGCGTAAGTTTGAAAGCGTCTAAAAAACGTCGGGTCACCTTAAAGGTCGATTTCAGCTAACATTGAATACTCCATGCCAGCCTTAAATCATGGTTAAGGCTGAAAATATCACCGAAAATGCCCACCGATCGCGCGGCGGCCTTAAGCGCAAAGTCGTGTATGTGAAGAATGAGTAAAAAGGCGTAAAGTTGCTTTTTATATGAAAAGCTTAACCCGGGTCGAATCAACGCCCGGGTCGGATATACGGGGTCGACGCGACCCGCTTTATAGCGCAAAGGGTTAAGCATGATAGGTTCTCGTGTAGCGTTTTGGATTGTAGTGTTGTATTTGAGAGTTCGTTTTTTTTTCTTCTTTTTTTAATGGCTTTGTGTGTTGTGCAAACCATAAAAGGTTTTATATGTCGGGAATTTTTGAGCGCCATTTTAGTCTTCTTTTTTTAAATATTGTCGTATTGTTTTGAGGCCACTTTTGAGTTTAGTTGTTGACCAATCAACGAAATACAGTTGGTATTATGTGATATGAACTTCATGCATTGTTGATACTCGCAAATCCAAAACTATAGAAAATAATAGAATATAATTTATTTGCATAAAACGGAGAAGTAGGTAAGTAAGCTTCAAAATGTCAATTATATGAAAGCAAAATACCTACTACAGTAAGTCATTAGCGTAATATAACAATAGTTAGTTTTCCTAAATCATCATTAATTTCTTTTTGTTTTTTTTTTAATATTTTACGGGTAAGCACAGTGCTTTGATCTCACCTGATGTTAAGTGATGATAAGGCCAATGATGGTAGCGCACTTCACCCGAGATCCTCAACTAGTGAGGTACTGGCTATCTTATCTCTAGCTGCCGGAACACACCAATGCTACAAACATTGATGTTATGGCGACATATTCAGCTAAGACAGGCGGACAAATAAGCCCTACCACCAACCAAACCGAGTACACAAACATGTACCCCCACTGGGAATCGAACCCAGGACCTCTGGAGTCTAAACCGGTCGTCTTAACCACTAGACCACAGAGGCGGTTCCCCCCACTGCTGGGGCACGAGCCTTCCCTATGGATAAATGAACGGGTTGCTGACTACTGCAATGCAGCTTCACGTGCCTTTCGAAGCACGGAGGAGCTCGAGATGATAAATTTTTGGTCACCCATCCGATGACCGGCCTATGCGAGAGTTGCCTCGCAGACCGGTGGCGCTAACCACTGCGCCATCGAGCTCCTCATTGTTTTCCTAAATACCAAGATATTTTCAACCATTTACTTTCCTCTCAACAATTCAGTCAAACGGTTGTTCCACAGTATTTCTGGATATCGACTTTGACTTATCTTCAAGGTCTCGAATAGGTTTACAAACACAACTCTCTAGTTACAATCGCAAATTCTCAAGTTTCTATTACCACAGCGTCACTCAAATATATTAATTAAAGCACTTTATGAACAAGCATTTATGTGACTTATCAAAGTTTTAGTTGTGAAAATGCACTAATTAAGATGAATAATAATTTTAACAAGATGTTCTACAAAATAGACCATTACCATGAGTGACCAAAATATGATAATGTAATGTAATAAACTAAACCAGAGAGGACATAACAACTCTATCATACTAATATTATAAAGAGGAAAGCTTTGTATTTTTGTATGTTTGTAACGAATAAACTCAAAAACTACTGGACCGATTTAAAAAATTCTTTCACCATTAGAATGCTACATTAGCGCTGAGTAACATAGGCTATATAAAAAAAATGTCCACCCGTGCGAAGCCGGGACGGGCCGCTAGTTTATATAAATCGAAGAAAAGCTTTACGTGCTGTAAAGCCGTTGGTGCCGGACGGCTGCACTAGCAGTTATTAACAACCAGAATCCGCACTGGGCCCGCGTGGTGGTATACCCTGTTCCCCGTTATCCCTGTGGTTTTCCATTTATAGGGAAGGCTCGTGCCCCAGCAGTGGGGACATACAATGAGCTGGCGATGTTGATTATATTGAAGATATTGATAGCAGACCGACAAAGTACGAGGGTACCTATGTCACATGTTTTCAAAGTTTATGATCAACCTCATCAGCTCTTTTTACGTCTCACTGCTGGGGGCCCCGCTCGATCCTCTAAATGCCACTACACATTTACAGAATACACTAAACATGCACACTAGTTTAGGCTCAAGACACCGTACTCGTAGAACAAGGGTACGACGAGACGGTTCACACGCGCGACATACCAGGTACGGATATGTACCTGGGCGCTTCTCCCAACCACCACGGCCCGGTCAACCCGAGTCGAGATCCGAGCCTTTAGAGGCGCCCTCGGGTTGTTCCGCTCCCCGATCCGATCCGAATTCTTTGGAGAATCTAGTAGGGCACGGGGACACGCACTAGTGCGTGATGCCGTTCCCTTTAAAAAACCTTCGAAGGTGATTCATTTTACATGACTTGAGGAACCCTTCGAGTTTCTCGCTGCCCCCAAACAAGCTCGGTGAAGCTGAAAATACCGTTTGAGGCAATCAGCTAACTCCAAAAAAAAAATGGTCTCTCTAACTAACTTTTGTTCAAACGCCGTCTCAAATAATGCTACGTTATAAGCATAGATCGGAATATGTAGTTTTTTCTGTAAATTGCGTCATAACGTTATCAATAGTATGGATAACCCGATAAAATAATAAGAGAAAATACACTTTTAACTCTTTTGCACGTCAGACTATCAAGGTGTGATTTAGGTGATTGTTACTGGAGATTATTTTCAAAAATCTTATACTTTGTTTTATCTAAATTTTGGAAAAAACTAAGTTTGCTTAAGATTATCCATGATATGCTAACATTGCAAAAGTATGTCAAAAAACTCTACCTAATCCGATCTATGGTTATAAGCCCCAAAAATAAAGAATTAATATAAATGATTAATTAGTTCATTCCATTCAGATTGCTATCAGAACAATGTAATGTGATGCCGAAATATACGAATTGAATTTTCGTTAGTCGATCTCTTTTGTCCTTGTTCTATACTAGCTCCTTACGACTTCATCCACATAAACTAAATCCTGATCCCGTGAAAACTACAGAAAATCTTGTCTAATCTCTTGCTTACGTCATGAAAAGGAGCTGCCTGCAAAATTTCAGCGTTCTAAATCCATTGGTTTGCACTGTGCGATATTGATAGTTCTTCAGTAAGACAGGACTTCTCTTTATATAATATCATTTTATGTCCCCACTGCCGGGGCACGAGCCTTCCCTATAGATAGGAAACAACACAAGGAGAACGCATCGAAAACCACCACGCGGGCCCAGTGCGGTGCGGTGGTTGTTAACGACTGCTAATGCAGCCGGGATCGACGGCTTTACAGCACGTAAAGCTTTTCTACCATTTATATATAAACTCGACCTTATTCGAGAAGACTACACTATCCCACAGGAACCTGTTACCGGGATAAAAAGTATCCTATATCCTAGTCCGGGTTATGGTCTGTCTATGTGCAAAGTTTCATCCAAATCCGTTCAACCATTTTCACGTGATGCGCGGTCAAATGAACAGACAAACAGATAAACAGACATTTCTGAAAACTGTTGGAACTCGTTCTGTTATCGATTCTAAGAATCCCCAGCCAACTTTTTTTCGAATATCTTCCATATACAGACTTTCGACCCTCTTCAGTTTTATTATATGTATAGATATAGATTTGTTTCGTCCTTTCCGGTTGGGTTTTATTTATTACGTGTTTTAGTAATTTAGATAAAAACGTTAGTTTACCGTGGTAATGACGTGTAAACTTAACTTTCCTCTTTAACTAAAGGCGAGGTCCACACTCATATGCTGAGTTAGCTTAATTTCACAAATAAAATTAATTTCACTTTTGCTATGGTACCTACCTAGTAGAATTTATAGTGAAATATACCTAAATACACTTAATACACTTGCAAATATATATATATAGTTTTTACCTACCTACTTATTGTAAGAATTATAAAATAAAAAAATAATATTTAATATATCTATAAACCATTACATTAAATTAAAGGAAAGTGCTCGGCGGGTTTTCGCAGTCACAAAGTATGGGTTAATCAAGAGTAAAGAGTTAGAGTCTCATCATCATCATCATCTGGTGATGAGCTGGTGCTCTTTTCACAATACAGCAGTACCTACAATAATGCAAAATTGCACAGCACATAAGCTGTCACCGAAAAATAATCGACCACAACACTATTCCTTAAATTAAATTCATTCCTTTACGACAATTTTTATCGTCGCCCGTTATTGACCCCCCATCACTAGCTCGCCGCTATAATAGGACTGCGACTATTTTACGAGAACCTTTTATTCAAATTCTCTGGTTCCGTATCCAATAAGCAATAGTGGGTAGCCATATATCTGGAGGCTCGCATGCATTATAGTAGGGACCGCAAAATTATAAATTTTCGAGAGCACAGTCCCTTTTGAGATAGGCTAGTTCGGTGAGCTACTGCCTGCTTTGAATACGCTTTAATGGTAGTGATACAAGTTTGTGACGATTGTAAATGTTAAGCTGTGGTTGGAGTAGTACGGAATTGGATGGGTGACCAAAAGTTTTTTCATTTTTTTTCTAAGTCTCTTTACGTTGCTGTTGTAAATGCTAAGCTATGTCTAACATATGCAAGGACGGCTTTCAATAAATACATTTTGGCTTTTATTTTGTATTTTTGCTATTTATCGCTCTACAAGAAAAACTAAAATAAAGACACAATACCAATAAAATATTTGAAAAAAATTTGGTTGGGTACCATTCTTGCTTCAGATAGCTTCACATTTGCGATCGTTGTAAGACCTTCTCAACTCCTTACCTAACAAAAATAAATTATACTATTTTACTATACTTAACTACTATATTATTAGTTTAAAAAACTTTTTCGCAAAGTACAAAAATATATTTACTCATGCAAAATAAATGCAAAGGTTTGCGAATCTCTCTCCTCTACAAAATCTTTCGTTTAGCTCTTGAACGGAAAGTTAACATTTAAATTTTAATTCGCAAGGCGAAAACTTCATTCACTTAAAATTAGCAATGACCGGCCGTCTTTAACGAGCAAAACGATGTGGAACTATCTAAGAGTTTGTTGGAAAAGAGCCTGGGTACTTGACTTTCATACTTTCTGATCTGTCTGATGATAATAATATAATATAATCTCCGGCACTAGTCTGGAGAATTAGTAGAGGTGCCCGCTAGATGCAAAGGCCTCCGGTTTAATCAGCCGCGTAGGAATTTGGAATTGATCAGGTGCCTGGATGGGTACCGAGAAGTGAGTGTGCTTACATGTGACATTTGGTAGTCAACTTTAGAGTTGACGGCCCGAGCAGTGGTACACTGCGAGTTTTACTCTTAGTGCAACGAGAAGTGAGCGAGCTTACAGCTCCGGTGACCTATCTGGATTTTAGGTAGTGGACCATACGTGTCCACGGGGCGACTAGCTTGAGACACTAGTCTTAAAAGTACCGGATGAAGGATGCGGAACCGGCGTGTTCTGATCTGGCGTTATGACCTGACGTAGATGGTCCCTTGTGCTTGCATAAAGATGTCTGACACCTAACTTTATAACCGTGAGGTTGGTGGGGGGTGTCAGTATAAACTTTAAAGTAGTGTATAGCGGGGTGTGTGTCTGATGATAAGGGAACACCTCTTTTGGGCCGGCTGGGTGATGGTGACTGATGCTGCGTTGCTTTCACGCTGCACCAGTTGTTTTGGCGCTTGCACTCCATTACCGCCTCACTGGTTAAGACCATCAGGCTCAAACCCAGAGGTTCCTGGTTCGATTCCCATGTTTGTGTACTCGGTTTGGTTGGTGGTAAGGCTTGTTAGTCCGCCTGGCTAGCTACCACCATCTTGTCTTAATATGTCGCGATAGCATCAATGTTTGTAGCATTGTTGTGATCCGGCAGCTAGAGATAAGATAGCCAGTGCCTCAGTAGTTAAGGATTCCGGGTGAAGTGCGCTTCCACCTTTGGGCCTTATCATCACTTGCATCAGGTGGAGTGGAACCATTCGCCGAGCTAATTATAAAGAAAAGAGTTAATGATAAGCTGAGGAAGAAAGGGCGCTACATACAAATCAATTATCATACGACCTCCTTGTTCGAGTGGTTTGTACACCGGTTTTCATGGTGTCGCCATCTCTGAGGTCCCGGGTTCGATCCCCAGTCGGGTCAATTCAGAAATTATTTGTTTTCTAAATTGTCTCAGGTCTCGGTGTTTTCTTTTCTTTTTTCTTTTTTTTTATTGTGGCACGTCAAAATGGCCTCACCCTGCCTGATGAAAAGCAGTCAGTGAAGCCCAAGAAGTGAAAGCGTTCATCACAGCGCTACCACGCTATGCCGAACGCTCACACTATGGCGGCCTGCATAAATGCTTTTTCACGCCCCGCTTAAATAACCCGGGAGAGAAAGAGGAGGGAAACACGTGAGCGGGAAGCGCATTCCACATACGGGCAGTTTGGCAAAGGAATGATTGTCCAAACTTTCTTTGTATTATAATAAGTATGTATTTAAGTATTTTAAATACGTTTATCCGTTGTCTAGTAACCATTTAACGAGTTTCATAACGAAGCTTCTCTTGGGCTAGATAATTGGTGTGAGTGTAGGAAAGTTTTTTTTTTATATTCAAAGTAAGCCTCCTGACGTCAAATTCAAAACAAACAAAATTTTTGGTTTTACTAAACTACTGAATCTACTTGGGAGAGCCTTCGACCGAGATGAGCTGGCAAGAAACACAGGCACTTTTTTCCATCATTCCCACCTGAAAATCAAACTCAGGTCCTTAGGATATTGCGCTAATCGTTTTACCACTCGGCCAACGAGGGCGGAAAATTCCTAATGCTATTTTATCAAAAAAAGTTGAAGATTATACTTACATAGCAAAATGAGAAAACCTTAGACCCCAGAATGAAAAATTCAAACGCATAGAATGAAAAACGTCTTCACCTTAGACCTTAAATCAAATGAAAATGAAAAAACCCAGGAGCACGACGTAAAAAAATTACCCAAAAAAAAAATTAAACATCACCCCACACCCACCATCCTACCATAAACACAACAACGACAAGGTTTTATTACCGAACCGTTTGATCTTGCGTTATCAATAACTTTTTTTGTAAAGATTTTAACCCCTACTCCCGGCCTGTATATCTTTTTTATCGCTAAAGATGGCGGGCGAGCTCGTTCCATCAATATTTTAGAAGGGTTTAGGCAAAAAACATAACTTCTCTCATACGGCTTGCAAATTTTATATAAGGGTGAGATTGCGTTTCGGGTCATGTGTAAAGAATAGTGTTGTATCCATTATTTTGCTTGGAGGAAGGCGAATGTTTCTGTGAAGTAATGTTTTGGATTACGTAATAAGTTTATACGTTTCTGTAAAACAGAGTAATTATTACTATCCATGTAATAAGTATGTATGTGGTTTATATATAATGGTATAAAATAAAAATGAATGTTGCTAAGCGTTAAACTCGAGAACGGCTTGACCAATTCGGTAATTTTTTTTGTTTGTTCCCTAAGGCACACGGAAAGTTTTAATAAACAGAAAAAAATAAATAAATAGAAAACTTATTTTTGCAAGTAATCGTCGTTTATTGTTAAGACATAAATAACGTGAAAAGAAACAACTTTTACGCATCTACCCGCGTTTATTTTACACGGGAGACCCTGTACACGGACCCTGCAAAGGGTTCGAAACGTCAGGATAACCATTAAATAAGTAATGTGTAAAATAAACGCGAGTAGATCCGTAGAAGTTGTTTCATTTCAATGTGGTAGCGTTCGCGTAAACTTTAGAAAACAATATAAATAACGTGACCACTCGGAAATACGTCATATTTATTTAATTTTTACTATTAACTTTTAACAGAACGAAGTCTGTCCGGGCAGCTAGAGGTATATATTACTGTTAAGTTAGACTATTGTAGTTTTAAAAGTCAAATAATTATTTGATAAGTTATTTTTGATTGCAATTACTTTTATTAATTTAAAAGAGCTTCACGGCGCAGTGGTTGAGCGGTCACCGGATAAGTCACCAAATATATACATTTTGGTGACTTATCCGGTGACCGTTCGAGATGATACCATCTCGAGCTCCTCCTTGCTTCCGAAGGCACGTAAAGCTGTTGGTCCCGGCTGCATTAGCAGTCGTTAACAACTACAAAACTGGGCCCACGTGGTGGCTTATAGCCCGTTCTCCCAATCCATCTATAGGGAAGGCTCGTGCCCCAGCAGTCGGATATAAAATGAGCTGATGATGACAATGATGATTTAAAGTTATATTAGAAAACATTAGCAATATTAACTATTAATATTGCTAATAATTTCTGAACGAGTAAATTGGAAAAAAAACCAATATTTAGTATTTTTTTTAATGTTAAGTTTACCAACACCTCTGACGTCACTACCGCCAGGAGCAGATACGAAACGCGATGCAGAGGTTGTAAAATTTCATAGTCATTTCCTTTGTCTAGTGTCAGGTTTTCATGAGGCTCTGTTATTAAAACAAATTGTTAAAGGCGACGCCATTGTTAGTGTAATAAGCTACTTTGCTTCTACCGTTATCGAACTAACGCCCTTTAGTGTATAAAAACAAATAGTATCTTATCTTATCTTATCTTAGTGGGGCCTGCTGAGGTTTTCCTCTGTCACTAACACTTTGACCCATCGGGATCTTTTGTGCAACCGCATCCTTTCACTCTTTCTCGTCTGTAAAGATGAGCCTGAAGTCCTCCGGTTTCAGATAGGCCGACCCAAATAGTAGGTATATCTCTAAACAGCTGGATAGCGTAGCTTGCACGTTAAAAGTTATCCTCTATCAAGTTAAAGTAAAAAAAGATAGCCATAGATACCAAAAGCCCACACCCACACACAGCCCACAGCCCACAGCTGAGCAAAAGCCTCCAACATTGGAATCAATTCATCGATACAATAGCGATGTTGACAACTACAACAAATAATTCCAAAACATTAAACAAAAAAACCGACTTCAAAAAAACAGGAAACTTAAAAAAGTAAAAATAGCTCTAAAAAGCAATAAATAGTATTTAAATCATATTATTAATTACCTAGATACGCATGTCAGTTTAAAAAAATGTCTATTGAAGTCGGGTGGTTGGTGGTCGGCTGGGGGACAATTTTGTTTCATTTAAACTTTTATAGTTGTGCCATTATTTTCACTTTTAAAGCCCCACCCGACTTCAGTAGACATTTTTTAAAACTGACATGCGTATCTAGGTAATTAATAATATGATTTATTGCTTTTTAGAGCTATTTTTACTTTTTTAAGTTTCCTGTTTTTTTGAAGTCGGTTTTTTTTTGTAAAAAAATATTTTATTTTACGATTTTTAGTGATGGGTAGACTTAACCTAACAAAGATGCTTCTCTGATGAGGAAACGATGGCCTAGTAGGTAGTGAGTGGTATTCCTATGTAAAACTTCAATCATTAAGATTGAAGTTTTACATAGGAATACCACTCACTCACTAGGTATTATTTTTATACGAACTAAACATTTTGGCATATTGAACCGTATGAAGTAAGCCCAACAAAAGGTAACTGCTGTAAATCATTGAGGAATTCCCTTGACTGTCTATGGTCTCCATCATCAGACCTGAAATGGCACTTATAACCCATATGGGTGTAAAGTTCTCATCAATACAAATTAATCAAGCCCAAACACCATGTAATTGCAGTAAATCGTTGAGGAGTTCCCTTGACTGTCTTTCGGCTCCATCATCAGATCGACTCCAGACCTTCATTAAGTAGTAGTGCTTTAAAATACTTAATGAAAACATTAACAAACACACTAGTCGCCCCTACAATTTTCGAAAGTTCCTCTCGATTTCTCTGGGATGCCATCATCAGATCCTGGTTTCCTTATCATGGTACCACTCTTGGAATATCTCCATTCCAACAAAAAAAGAATCAACAAAATCGGTTCATAAATGACGAAGTTATCCGCGAACACACATAAAAAAAAATATATATATACGAGTCGAATTGAGTAACTTCCTCCTTTTTTGAAGTCGGTTAAAAATGAATAAAATCACGTAACAGTTAGGTAATAGATAAACACTGAATAGACGAAACAAACTTGTGACGTCATAGTGAACCATTCCAATACAATTTCTTTAAAAAATATCGTTTTGACAGTTGCTAAAATATCTCTATATTGACTGGCCCGTCAACTACCCGACCGATGGTCATTGGCTTATAATAATTACGAACCTGGGCTTTGCATCGATTAATCCGAAAAACGCTTTACGGCTGTTTTCAAAGCCTGATTGATCTGTCAAATAAATCCCCAAGACTGTTTTAATGTCACTTATTTCAGTTATTACAAAAAGCAATTATAATCTAAAGATAAGAGAGGTTTTATGTGAAAACCATTTTATTATATTCAAACCGTAATCCTATTATACATACAATGCTTACAAAATTCGTAATACTCCAGCAATTTCTACTAATGAAGCGTTCCAATTAATTAACATAATAGTTTAACAATACAAATTATATATTGATTACACCGAAATACCACAACACTAACGGTATGGAATAGCTAATAAATTATCATTGAAGTTAACAATAGGAATGGGATCAGTATCCAATTATTTAGCATCTAAACAGACGCTCCTATATGCTGGTACTGACTGGCTGGCTGTTATGTGGCTGGGACGTGAAAATAATTATCAGCTGCCTAACTCCCCGTGCATGTCGTAAGAGCCGACTAAGGGTCAAGGGTTCCAAGATGCTCCCACATCAGGCGATCAGCTGCAACCCATCACTCATGTACCGTATGTATGATCACCGCTTATACCATGGCGAGTGCTCTGAAAAGCTCTTCGATCCCATCTTCTCCCTTCCTTCATAGGAGCGGAAGTGCTTCTCTCCAGAGTCACCGCTTGACTGTCTCTAATATTCCGAGAGTGAGAGAGTGAGTGAGCTCCGGATACCTATCTGGATATTAGGTAGTGGACTATACGTGTCCACGGGGCAACTAGCTCGAGACACTAGCCTTAAAAGTACCGGATGAAGGATGCGTACCGGCGTGTTCTGATCTGGCGTTATGACCTGACGTAGATGGTCCCTTGCGCTTGCGTAAGGATGTCTGACATCTACTTTGTAACCGGAAGGTTGGTAGGGGGTGTCAGTATAAACTTTAAAGTAGTGTGTAGCAGGGTGTCTGTAATATTCCATCGCGCACAAAGAAATTTGGTGACTCGTTTCTTTGTCGCACCTCCAAAAGATGGAATAGTCTAGTTATCCACTTCGGAGCCTTACTTCGATTATGCTTTGACATTGAGGTCACTAGCGGCGAGTTTCCTCAAAATTGGTGAGTTTGAGGCTCTGTCTCCCCCTTTTGGGCGAAGGACGGTAGAGTTTGTATGAATGCATAACAGTTACACACTACAAAAAAGAAATTGGCATCGATCCTGGAACACTCAGAAAGATATTTCTTACGGGACATCGATAGAGTTGGCTACCTGACAGTGTTGTCAGTTTGTTTAAAATAATACTGGTGTTCTAGAATAACATTTTGCATTCTCACCACTCAGTAACAAATGTTCGAGAAGTTTTTATATCTCGACTTGGGGATGCAGTGAGAATGGTTTTTAAGATTTTTATACGACTTTTAAAGTAGTTCCCTGTTTTTATGCGAACGATGTGTTTAAGGTTTACCTATTCAGTTCATGCAAACTGAAGTACGGTTTTGTATAGCACAAACGCAAGAGGCATTTTAAAGCTTTTTGGTTAGCGCTGCACCGTTTTTATGCAGCCAATGCTTTTTTCGCTCTTTGTGGCTGCCTTTTAAAGAAAACGAAATAAGGAATTTTTGTGGGGAATTTGGAGATAATAAACAGAAGTAGCAGAAATTATGATAACCAATGTCAACAGGTGACGAAATTTATCATTTCTAACTAAAATACGGCAAAGTAATAATAGTATCATATTTACCGAAGTCAAAAGGACTATCTCTGATTCATAACAATAACATAAAAAACTGGACGTAGACCAAGTAATAAATAATAAGTTGATGAATCGCTAACGGAACGAATTGGAATAAAAATAAGAAAATTTTATAAATCAAACAAACATAAGCGTAAGTTATTTTTATAAGTTATTTCTTTTTTTAAATTTTTATTATTCATTTATACATGTTGGTTTTCTGTTTTTTTGTTTTTGCTTTTTGTTGTGACGTCACCGATTAGGCCACTCCAGAATACCAGCGCTGCAGCGGCATCATGTCGTTGTAGCATGTGCTGAGGTTGGGCCTAGTTGGCCTCACTTTGTCTCCTGTTTTTATTTTTTTTATTGTAAAAGTACTTTGTTTTTCAATATGTATATATATTTTTTATTTTATTTTTTTGTGAATGTAATTAGTTTTTGTTGTGCAACAGTGTGCCAATAAAATGTATTTCTTTCTTCTTTCTTCTTTATAAACTTTAACGAAATTCCATTACGCAATAACCCATCCAATATGGTAAGTATTCTTAAAGAAAACTGCCATGTAGACAAATTTAAGAGAACGGATTAAAGAATCTATCGTCACTGTAGCAGAAATGAAAATATTTATAAAAGCAAATGCTACAGCTGAGCTAAAGTGGCCTGCTACCGAACAGGTTAATTTTGAACTTCCGCCTTGAATAAACTCCGCAGCAAACTTTCCATGTTCCTCCTATTGAGACATAAAAGCAGTGCTTTCTTTTTAACGTCAAAACTTCAACAAAACGTACCCCGTCCTTGCTGCGAAACTTTGAAAGAGTGGACTTAAAAAAGTGCCTTGTAATACATCCGCATGTATTTTTACGAGCACAACGTCGAGTCTAACAATGTTAAGAGGGCTCGTTAAATTAGTGCACATAATTTTATCACAGAATAGACTATTCATTACGTTATTATAACCGAAGCCTTCACAAGATTATTAATTAGTTTGTGTATCAAGTAATCTTAAAGCTTGTCATTGTTTTCACCGAGAGCATGGACAAAACTATATCAATTATAAATTTCTTGAAACACGTGATATACTGCGATATGTTAATTCTATACGCTTCAGAGAGTCTATGGTACCCTTTAACGAGAAATTAATATTAAGTTTGAGAAGTGTCGGCACTTATAATTAATTTCACTTCGAAATATTTTGGTGTTATTATAAAATTGAACAAAGTTCTCGATTTCAGCACCCGAATTATGATAAAGTTTGTTTTAAATATGATATTTAATGCCACTCTTATGAGAAACGGTGACGCTTTTAACAATTTAAACTTTCTTAATAACCGAATATCGGTTAACAAATTTATAAAATGCTATTTTGAGTGACTGTTGGCGTTGTACTTCGGTTTTGAGATCTTTTATTAAAATTATGAAATGATTAGGCAGCCTATAAACGTTCCACAGCTCAGCTCAGGTCCTCCCACTTGAACAGTAACTTCTTCTTCTTAGCAATTCTCTTTTCAGCAAAGGTTGGGCAACAATTCCTTCTTCTACCATAGTTTCTTTTGCCAGATATATTGCTTTCTATAATGAGCTGGAGCAGGTTGTATTTTGAAAAATAGCACATGCAGAGAAATCCCAGAAACAGAAATTGGACATAAAATATGCCTATACTAAAACATATGAAAACTAGAACCATATTAATCTTGGCGTACTGAAAGCCCAGTCTCAAGCAGTAGTAAAGGTCAATTGTCAGAAGTGGCGTTGCAGTAATTAATCACGTTTAATGAAGACGCCTGGTCTCATTTGGACAAGTTTCAGGACTAGCTAAGGGTGATAATCACCTTGGTAATCATGATATGGGGTATGTCGATATACCCGTATTCATGTGTTATGTAACATGAATCAAATTCTAAATCTATTAATCATCAAACGCTGCTTTACCTGTTGGGTTGTTAGTATGAAAACTGTTATTGTGCCGTATGATTTTTACTTAATGAGGAAACTCTAAACCTTTAGAGCATACGAAGTTACTGATTTAGACTCCTAAGGTTCGCGAGGCAAGAAAAGTTATAGCAAAAATATTTTTGAGAAGGTAAAATCGACCTTAAAGCCTTATTTTTAAATTCCTTATGGGTAAGCTCTTGGCATTCAGCTTACCTGAGGTTAAGTGATGGTAAGGCCGAAGGTGGAAGCGCACTTCACCCGGAATCCTCAACTATGTTAGAACACCACAATGCTACAAACACTGATGTTATAGCGACTTTTTGACGAATCATAATCTACAAAAAAATGTTGTCTAACAAACAAGGCAACTGCTTTCTTTAAAATAGTCTTGTTCTTGTCAGCGATTTTTCTTTGAATAAAGGTCATGTTTGCGTAAACATTGCGTGTTATGGTACAACTGCCGTCACTAAATAAATCAAAGTCTGAGATACGAACTGTACGGGTCCGTTGATTGGATACCGAGTAATAAGGTAGCAGACGATCTAACCAATCTTTGTTCGTGATATTAGGTAGGGCTATTCAATAAATAGTGTTATTTTGTTTACACACAAGCTTATGTTTGCTAAAAAGATCTTGTTATAGAATATTTTGTCTTATCTAAGTTCTGACGATTTGGTTGCCGAGTGGTAACACGCTAACTCACTCAAAAGTACTTATTTATTAAGTTTATTTGAAGAAAGTACTTTTGACTTCAGCTTTTGATTTAAGAATAATAATATCTAAACTAACTTAGTTATATCTCTGTTCATTCGAACTTGAATATACCGAATCTAATCATATTCTTTTCAAACCTATTGAGTAACTAACATCATTGTAAGACTACTTGATTTAATTTCAATGAAAATCTTAATTAAAATCTTCTATCCAATCAACATTTTCATATAAAAACCGCTATAAAAATTTGTCGTAACGACAACGAAATTCCAACAACACAAGTCCGTATTTTTGTGACTTACAAGGGTTGAATCCAAATGTCCGAATTACAGACACCATAAAAAAACAACGAATATAAAAAGATCAACACAGAGACCAACTAATAATGATAACAACATAGTAAATTTAGAGGGAAAACAGCGTATATGTCCCAGAAAGGAATATATGGGAGGTGATGGTTGCTGCTTTAAAGATAGGTGCACATACGTAGCTGTGTATATAGGGTATATATTAAGATTCAGTCCTCCATCATCAGCTTTCAATCATCCCACTGCTGGGCCAAGGTCTTCCCAAGTCAACATAAGTCCCGGTTGCTGACGAAATATGGATATCGTTGAAAAATACCAACCCACATTGGACCACTATGGTCAAATATAACCTGATCACCCTTGTGCTATTGTTTACTTGGAAAGACATTATCCCAGCAGATAGTCATTTATGGGGTGATGATAATGACGATGATAAATTTCCTCAAATCTATCACTTGAAACGTGGTGGTTAAACCAATATCCAACAATTTGTAGCGATGATTTGATTTGAGCTTGAGTAGCTATTTAAACTTTTACTTGAATATCTCTGGAGTCACAAAACAACGTAGTTAATAAAAAAAGCGAAAGAAATCCTTCCAAGTCTCAAATTGTTGTTATTCCAGACGAACTAGACAAACTACCAGACTCACCAACACAATAGTGCACGTTATTAAGCTGTCTTATTTATTATCTGCGCAAACAAAGGAATATGAAGTCCAGCGAGATTTTAAACTAAATCGTCGAAACACAAACGCATGTGTGTCTTCAGCGCTACAAGATTAATGTGCTATGAGATAGGAAAACGTATATGTGTGTCATAACGGCGAATGTAAGGTTCTCACGAAATATTTGGGTCTAAATGTATTTGGAAAATATCTGATATTACTCGGTAAGGACATTTCGCTGGCGCGCAGTTTACGAATGATTTTTCTTTGCACCGCCCATTTACGTCTTGCGAAATAAAATTGCAAGGGTTGTTAATTTAATAGAATAGTAAAATGCTTTCTACGATTCAGCACAGCTGAAATATATTTCTATCGTCTCCTAAGTGTATAGGACACTTGAAATGATGTATTTTATACGGTTCTACTCCATGTGCCGACAAAAAACATTTATATAACGTGTTCTTGTGTTTAGATCACCGATCTTAGAACCTGAAGTCCCGGGTTCGATATGATTGGAACCGGATTGGTTAAATATTATTGTACAGCTTCCAATTTTACTACCGAGGGAATATCTTATTTCTAAGAGTTTTTTTCAGTAATTATGTACCACAATACTATATTTTAGCATTATATTTGCAGAACATTTTACAACTTAAAAAATGCTATTTTTATTTTACAAATTCATAACACCTACACATAAAGGTACTGTATCCCGTTACTAAAAGCGTATTGGTTTCGATTGAAATTCTATTTTAATGGTCCTCCAATATCTAACACCTTTGTGTCACCGAGATATAAGTTACACGGCACAACTTTACTATCGATTTACGAATTATCTCGTCCCTAATCGGATTCATGAGCACATAAATCCGTATTGACCTATAAAATAATTGAGTCCACCCCCCAAATCCGCCATCGCTAACTTTACGCAACTTTAATACATTCGGCCCGAGGACAGAGCCCAGTGGTGTTACCGCCACAATTAATAATACGAGCGTGTTCACACCAATATAACTAGCGCTTGTATCGCATAAAAGTGAGTAAGATTAATGTTTCTAAAGATATATGTACGTTTGCATACGCTGTGGAAGTTCCCAACTGATATGGTTGCTTGATCATAAGCTTTTGCACAATCTAACATTTGTTATTTATTATGATAGAAATGTCTGCAAGATGCGTGCCACAATGACACTTTCAGAGTATTTGAATATAAGTAGAAAATGCGTACTGATGGACGTGACAAGCTTTTACAATTAAATAACATAAATAACATCGAGCTATTTATTTGAAATTGGGCTAAACGTGTTTTAGAATTCGATTCAAACTCTGTATTTTATGTAGATACTAGGACGCACTGTAAAAAAATGGTTTGCAGTAAAATTACAATGTAAGATAATACAACCCCGCCTAGTAAAACAAAATAGAACACAAATGTAGATCCACATGTACAATTCCATGTTTATTTTTATTTCCACCCAAGCCGAAACAATAGCACTTTTCAAAAACTCCGTTCCATAACCAACGACTGATCCAATTAACGTTACAATTCATTGTAAATTCGAGAACGGTTTCCGAATAAAAAGAGCCAGTTGCCTACATTAGAACGGCAGACGCAATTTCAATATACTGACAAATCGCAAACTAGGTACTATCTTTAAGAGATGGCTCCAACTCTGAAGAACGAAAAATGATCTTTATATCAACTTCTTTTAGTTCCCTTTTTCAATGTGCTAGTGACGGAATGAGCTGAAAACATTTCAGTAATTCTCCCATTCCTTACATTGTCTAGTGTAGTGTCAAGAGAACCTTTAGGGAAATCTCTTTGCGACATGTTAATGCATACGTCTGTGCTTGCATCGTATTATAGCAGTGTAAGCTACGTGACTTCAAGGAGACATTCTTTTCTAAACATTTTGAGCTGGTTGATAAAAAATGGGGTAGGCCTGCTTATGTTCAAGACGACAATGCCATCTTGCGATGCTTGTTGCACTATTAGAAAAGTTAAAAACATAGTTAGGAATATCATAAATAAGAAATTAATTTTATTCTAGCTACTAAGTTAATTTATGGTTCGTTATCTATTATGAAAACAAAAGGATATAAAGCAAACTCTAAATAGCCTTATTGTATTATAATTCATTTAAAACACAAACAATTTTCAGACAGTTGTAAGTAATGAAAGATGACGTTAATTCAATTGCTTCAACTACAAACGTAAATAATACATTAGCAAATTCTAAGGTACACGCCTAGACTCGCCAGACATTTTAGATTTCTCAGTTTGAATCTTCGCGAGAAGAGTGGATGTTTTCTTTAAATAAGTAAAATCCAATCTAGTGGGCGACCACTAAAAGAAAGACAATCAAAGAAAACGAGAAAAAGTTGCAGAATAAAGAATATATCAGGCTGCGGCAGTCTTGATACTTTTAGTTTAGGGGTTAGTATAAGGGTATAAGTAGTTATATTTTCAAGACCCTTCATATTATCTGTGGTGATTTGTTCTCATATATTGTATTAGTTGTCTATGTAGTGTACTTAAAGTAAACTTATCTATTGTCTTATCTTGTCTTATCTTGTCTTGTCTTATCTATTGTATTGTCATCTAAACCTTCAAATAGAATAACAAAGAAAAACACCACACTACACCATTCACATCAGCTCATTTTATATCCCCACTGGTAGATAGGGAAACGAGCCAAAAACCACCACGCGGGCCCAGTCTAGATTGGTGATTGTTAACGACTGCTAATGCAGCCGGGATCAACGATTTATCGTGCCTTCCGAAGCACGGAGGAGCTCGAGATGATACATTTTTGGTCACCCATCCTTCAACAACTTAAACAAACAACTTTTATCGAAAAGTTAAATTGTCAAGAGAACTTTAAAAATTTCTCTATCGATAAGCAAATTGGCAACTGTTAGCCAGCACTAGAAAGTATAGGTTGTAACACTCAAGTACATTCGCAAACTAGACGAAAATCCACAGTTTGAATCGAAACAGCTACGCTACGCCGAAAATCAAAATATTTATGTTGGTGAGTGTTGTTTATCTTTCCAAGTTCTGTCGTTCTGAATTTAAGGGTGAAGTGAGTTTCTGACAAAAAAAATAGAAAGTAGGCTTTTACCGATAATTATTTTCAATTTTTTTTACGAGATTCACATTAAACAAAGCAACATCTAATTGTGTAATGTTCACGTAAACTTTCAAAGACAAAAGTCACAGTCTTAATTCTTTATTTAAATAAACTTAAGAAAACAATATGAGATCCACATTAGATTACATTTATGTGTAAAGCCGAAAAACAGTTAAAATATTAGACTAAATCCTGCATAATTAATAATACAGGCAATCCTATCCTTTGCGGATATCCATGGCATGCAAGAATGCTATTAAAATTACATAGTATTCATTGAAATTAAAATACTTTTACGGGTCTACTCGCATTTATTTTATACATTAACCATTCTGCCAAACCTAAAGATACGATAAGCGCTGTGTAAAATGGAACGCACCCGATTAAAGTAAAATGAGGGTATGCTATTCCAGAGGATGGGCAGCAGCATCTTTCTGAGGTTACCCTCAATCAACCTACTGCGATCGCCAACCCGCCTGCCAAGCGTGGCGATTACGGCAATTACCCCTCATATCCTTAGGGGAGGCCTTTGTCCAGCAGTGGATGTCTTTTGGCTGAGATGATGATGATGATGATGAGGGTATGAATTTACTAACTAATTGAGATGACCAACACCTCAATCTGCCTGCAACCATGGACCTTGCAAAGGGTGAGAAACCCTGAGTACATCCGTCAAAGTGGTTTCTATTCATTGTGTATTGTTTTGTTATACATCTTACGGGCTCATCATCTCACCTGATGTCAAGTGATGATATTGACGAAGATGGAAGTGCACTTCACCCGGAATTTCAACTAGTGAGGCACTGACTATCTTATATCTAGCTGCCAGAACACAATAATGCTTCTAACATTGATGTTATGGCGACATATTTTAGATAAGAAGATGGTAGCTAGCCAGCCGGACAAACAAGCCCTACCACCAGCCCAAACCGAGAACACAAACATGTACTCCCCGCAGGGAATCGAACCCGGGACCTCTGGGTTTTAACCAGTGGTCTTAACAAGACCACAGAGGTTGATCGTGTAAACTTTAGAAACCAATGTAGAATTCATTCGTTTATCAAGCTTGGATGCAGCAGGTTTGACGTGCATGTTTGCTTGCATTTACCGCTCCCTCTGCTGTGCATATATTTGCGGGTGGGAGGGATTGCACACGGCATCCGAGCTTGATAAACTAATGCTACAGAATTAACACTACATAATATTTTGATTGCGTAGATGGCGGATAGAACTTGATAGGTTCAAGAAAGAATGGCATGATGTTGCAAGGGACCAGAAGGTGTGGAAAAAGTGTGGAGAGGTCTTTGCCCAGGATTGGAACAGCTATGGCTGATATAATAATTTTTATTGCAATATTTTGAATCCTGAATTTTTCTTTTTTTGACGACCTCCGTAGCCAAGTAGCTTGCACGCCGGACTTTGTGCGGGGCTAACTCTGAGGTCTCGGGTTCGATTCCCGGTCGGTGTGGTTGTGGTGCCGTCGTTGTTTCTGATTTCCATAAAACGAGTGCTTTAGCTACTTACCTTGGAATCAGAACAATGTACCTATGTGATATTGTCTAATATTTTAAATATAGGTACATATTTCTCCATTACCCTAAACGATGATGATATAAAACTGCCAACTCGCGGAAGCTTGGAGCGTGTACCAAATCATTACGAGTGCTATGTCAGCCATGCCAGATACCCCATTAACAGTAAGCCAAGTCCCACACTCGATGAATGGATGTCTTGTGTGAATTTTCCCAGACCCGTTGTGGAGCCGCTACCTAACTGTGAGCATCCAATTGAGAAGACACACGAGATAGCGACGCGACGGGCATATGTTCGTAATTATGGCGGTTCAATGCAAAGTTTGTGTTGTCAAAAAGCTTTTAGATTGGGCAAGCGGTTTGATCCTGGTTTTGATTTATGTTTTTCTCTTCATACTCTTTAGATTGGTTTATCTTTTTTTTATTCGGAAAATCGCCTTTGTGATCTAGTGGTTAAGACCACCGGCCTAGAGTCAGATGTCCCGGGTTAGATTCTCAGAGTTGTAATGTTTGTGTACTCGGTTTGGTTGGTGGTAGGACTTGTCTGTCCGCCTGGCTAGCTACCACCATCTTATCTAAATATGTCGCCATAGCATCAATGTTTGTAGCATTGTTGTGTTCCAGCAGCTAGGGATAAGATAGCCTCACTTGTTGAGGATCCCGGGTAAAGTGCGCTTCTATCCATTGGCCTTATCATCACTTAACGTCAGGTGAGATCAAGGCAATGAGCTTACCCGTTATATATTTTTTTAAAAATTTGAACTTCGCTCGTCGTGTCCCTACACACAGATTTCACGTTACATACACGTTACGCAACTCTGGTTCAGACGTGGCTTGCGTGCTCTAACAGTGCGGAGACGGACACCGCCGCCCGGCCCATACTTAAACTCGTAATATTTTTCATAGATTCAGTTTGGTGCTATGCGTCCGGCATTCCACTAAACTTCTAACTGCTTGCTACACCGACAAGAGCGTGACTCTTAAAGTTGAAGAAAGAATTTACAATCGATTTAGCTATAGAAGCAGTAACCAAGTGGCTGAGAGCTGTATCACTCGGCCCGGTGATTGGAGTTCCTGGGAGCAATTTCTAGGTCTGACAAAGCGTGCTTTAGATTATCCAATGCGTAAAAACCAGCCAGTATTTATAAACCCGCAAGCGTGGTTTAAGTCAATACCCATCAATTGTAGCGATGACTTCATTTCATAGATGGCGGCCTTTGCTAAGAATTATGACAGTAATAGGCTATTTCATCTCATCTCAGCCAAAAGACGTCCACTGCTGGACAAAGGCCTCCCCCAAATAATCATGAGGGGTATTTTGTATTTTGTATATAATATGTAATATTACTTTATGCTGTGCTGTAGCTACAAAATTCTTTTTGTTTTCTATTGCGTCCTTGCGTATAATGATTCTACTGTCAAAATTTAAATATCATGAACATCTTTGTGGTGTAAATTTTAAATTTTGCTGTATAAAATGATGCTAGTTGTCATGGCTCGAGAGAAACTTAAGTACCGAATAGTGAGATAAAGAAAATTTACAGAGCGTCGTGCGTTGTAAAATGTCTCTCCTATTATTATTATAATACTCGTATTACTTAAAGATGACACTTTAGTGTGTAATGTACGTGGATGCTGTCGTAGAAATTTTGAAGCTTTAAATTTTTGATATCTGCCAATGAGTTTGGGGTGAAACTCATTATATACCGGCCATCTTTATTTCTGTTTTATACTTCAAAGTTTCGTGTCTCTTCCATAACTTTAGAAGGTTTACTAAATATATATATTTAGTAAACCTTCGTTAGTATTACAAAATGCTAGCTTTAGTAATACTGTTTCGTCTTATCATTGCATATCTATAAAACAATAAATACCACTCACTCAAACACACACACACACACACGCGCGCACACACACGCACACCCACTCACACCCCACACACACAGAAATAATAAAAAAAAATTTTTTTTTTCTTTTTGCCATTCCAGATATTTCTTTTTTTTCTTCTTCTTTAATAAGCACTTTGTTTAACTAAATATTGATTAACCTGTAGTTGCACTAACATAAATGTGTAAAATTCTATATTTAAGTTAAAACTGTCGAGGAATCACTGACACTGAAATAAAAGTTTTTTACTAGTTTCGATGTCAGGGACTCATCCCTTTAGATTCAAAGAAAATAAACCCTGACCTATAAGAATATAACCATGTAAACACTATTGTAATCACATAATTTTTGGGTTATGAATAAATGAATTTATTTATTATTATTTATATTTATTAAAACGATCCGATATCTAGGTCTATTTCTAAGCCAACATTTGATTCTAAGTTAGGTATACATGTTATCTTTCATCTTCAGCTCATTTTCATATTCCCACATATTGGGGCACGAGCTTTCCGTATGGTTGTATAAGGGGAACGGGATATAAACCACCACGCATGCGGATTGGTGGTCGTTAACGACTGCTAATGCAGCTGGGACCAACGGCTTCACGTGTCTCTCGAAGCACGGAGGTTACCTTTACTCGTATTCACTATATGTCTTGTTGTTATTCAAGATGACCTCCTTGGTGAAGTGGCTTGCACACCGGTTTTCATGGTGTCGCTATCTCTGAGGTCCCGAGTACGATCCCCGGTCGGATCAATTTAGAAATACCTGTTTTTCTAAATTGTTTCGGGTCTGGGTGTTTCCTATGTATAATAAGTATGTATTTAAGTATATTAAGTATGTTTATCCGTTGTCTAGTTAACCATTTCTCGAGTATCTTAAGGAAGCTTTTCTTGGGGCTAGATAAATGATGTGAGTGTGGGAAACATTTATTTATTTGTTTATTTATAAGTAACGAACATTATCATTTGAATTCAGATTAAGAAGAAGAATATTCAGAATAAGAATAAGAAATTATTTATTGACGATCACACAGACATTACAGAAAGATACAGGTACAATGAATAAGGAAACAAGTTACAAAATAATAACAATAATAAAACATGAAAGTGTGTGAAGGCCAAAAGGACCCTGTCTCAGCTTGTGCCGTTGCAATGCTGAAAAACTATTCTGCTCGCAATCACTCGAAGCCATGACCGAGTTTCCAGTTTCGATAGTACACCTTTAAAAACCAAGAATCATTAAGAGTACTCTCGATCCCGTCGGGCCATTGTTAAGTCTCAGTTTTTCGCGGCAAAGTGAACTTTTTCTCCCCATCTAGTGTCTATTAATCGCCGTGGTCTTCGCGGCTTCCCTCGGAATATTCCCATCTCTTGAGACGCAACAAAAACAACACTATCCTTTTTAAGCGGCTGTTTTAGCGTTCCGCACTTGAATGGGAATACATAATGGGTATTTGTTGTTATTTACTAATTAATAGTCAGACAAAGCAGTCATTTTTGAATAAAGAAATGTTTGTGTAACATTTTGCACAGATTCTGTTCTTTTAAGTTGCCTTTATCATGAACTTACAATGTATTTCTGGAGTTACTGGCGAAGCCTTAAATAAAGATGCCGTAATAAATAATAAAGCCTTTATAAAAGATGTTAAAATTACGTTGTTTAAGGCATACTGCCAATCATTTTACACTTGCAGCTTATGAATCAACTATACTCAAAAAGCTTACAGCGCCCTACGCGTCCAATATAATAATGCATTCAGGGCGCTGTTGGGGTTGCCGCGTTACTGCAGTGCATCGGGGATGTTTGCTGAGGCGCATACAGACGGGTTCTATGCCATCATGCGCAAGCGAGTTGCATCTCTGATGAGGCGGGTGGTATATTTCAGTCAAAATGCGACTGGATTCAAGTCAATCCTACTTGAAACCAGTCTACCACTGGTAAGAAATCATCCGCTCTTGTTTTATGTCCCAACTGCTGGGGCACGAGCCTTCGCTATGGATGGATACAGAGAACGTGCCATAAACCACCACGCGGGCCCAGTGCGGAATACAGTCACATAAAATCTCGAAAACTTCCTATAAAAATTCAAATTATGCGTACATTTTAGTAACAAACATGAGTGAATCTATCAGGGTCTAAGATCGCTTTTTAACGCTTTTGATCGCGGTTTAATCTGTCAACCACAAAACGGTCAGCTTAATTATGCCCAACTTTATAAGTTACTTTCAACGATACGGAACCTTAGCGGAGTGGGTACTTGTTAAACTTAAGCTTTAGTTTTTGCACTTACCATCCATTGGACACAAAAAGAGTCCGGATATAAACTTAGAGGCGAGTGCCAACCCGTTAAAACCGCGGGGAGCGAGTCGGGAATTGAACAATCACAGTTTAGTTGGAGAATTATTGACCTCCATGCTTCTGCTTTTTTCAGACGCTTTTTCCTTGTGTGGTTTTGTTTATGTTGAGGCATGCTGTGAATCGTAACACTTCAGCCTGCTTTGCCTGTTTTCTATATGTTTCTGTGTCTAGTAACTTATATAATATGTTTTGCATGCTTCTGTTTTATATATGCTTCCTGTTTCTGTATATTTATTCTGTGCAAGCGACTATCGGTTACTTTAATCGCGTACACAGCCATTATTTTATATGCATTTCATGTGCGTTTCTTGCAGTGATCACAAAATGTAATTTACGAAAGGTAAAATTACGACAATTTGAAAATGCATTTGACAAAAACTTACTTTGATTACATATTGTTTTCTAAAGTTTACGCGAACACTACACATTGAAATGAAACAACTAATTATGAGACGACCAACACCTCAGTCTCTCTGTGACCACGGACCCTGCAAAGGGTTCGAAACGTCAGGATAAACATTAAATAATTAATATGTAAAATAAACGCGAGTAGATCCGGAAAAACGTTTTACTTTGATTAATTTAACATTTTATTTTTAATTGTTATCCCACCACATTTCTGAAGGGTTTCAATGCAAAGTATTATTGGTATTGTAATATCATCTTTAACATCAACAGTTCTTTAGTTTGATTGCTGAAAAACCGTTACTTCTCCTACATTTCTCATAGTTATGTAACTAACCCATCAACACTCTACTCTCTGAGATAGATCGGTTTAAATAAATGTAATTTTCTTGAAAAAACTTATAGGTTGTTTATCACAAAATGGAATGCAAATTTTAAACGGCATTTCAAAAAGATTTCGACATTACGTTGTTAATAGCTAACTAAGTCATTGTACATATAATATAACAGCCCATTTGAAGAAAAAAGTAGCCTTTACAAAATGATACATAGGTACCTAGCAGCGGTACCACTAAATTTGCATTCCAGTTACATCTCAGGCGAAATAAAAATGAGAACGGCGGTAACAAGTGTGTCATATTTTACATTTTTATCGTCACAAGATACGCATTTATGGAATTACAAAGGGTAAGATGGGCATATTTCGCGAATTCGATGTTGTAAAGGCTGGAAGTGTGAAACGGCATCTTTCAGGGAGATCCTCATGTTTTAAAGTTTGTTTACCAGAATACCAGCGCTGTAGCGGCTTGTATGTCGTTGCAGCACAAGCTGAGGTTGGGACCTAATTGGCCACATGCACGTTGTCTAATGTAACTTTTATTTTTTTTTGTTTTCATTTTGTTCGGTACTTTTGTATATGTACGCACACAATACTACGTATTTTCTTTTTATTATTTTAATTGGTTAATATATATCACTAGCATATTCCAAAGCAGGACATGACTGAAACGGAACGTTTTTTTTTCTAAGCGCGCAACACTAGAAACTCAAGTGTTGCCATATTTTTTCTCTCAACGTTCTCCAATTCGAAAACGCACCGTCGCTTAGCTCGCTCCGATAGCTTGAGCCTATAAAACTTAAATCAAATATCTTCAAGTGTTCAGCACAAATAGCAGACGTCCGTCGACGCCAGCCTGTGAGATTAATACATTCATCATCGAAGGACAGGGGCCCCTGAAGAAGTCTACCACGTCACACCAGGTCAGTCCCAAATTTTCGGTCTATGCTAGCCAAATCTCTCCAATTACTTAACACATTTGTTTTCGCGTTATCTTTTTTTAATTTCTCTAATGTGTATCTTCTTTGTTATATAAAATTGGTGCTTGTGGTCAATAAATGTTTGTTTCTGTTTTTGTTTCTGTTTCTGTTTCTGTTTCTGTTTAAATAGCTCTTATTTATTTTGTTACTGCCATACAAACTTTGATGTTTGAGTTGTTTTCAAACCAATAAACATAATGAAACTTCGTATGCCAAAGAAGAATATAAAGCATAAACAAAAAAAAAAGAAATTATAGAAAACATTTAAAAAATAAGTTTACTGAACTGAAATCAAATCGCATTAATTCAGTTCAATTAACGTTTTTTACTATGTTTTTACAATCTTGGCGTTTTCTTATAAGGACCGTAACCGTAGGGTTCCAAATGTTTCATAGTACGTTCGGAGATTTATATTTTCCTCAAGCAATTGTGAGTAGCCACTCCGTTCCATGGGCGCCGGCGCCGCTCCGAAACACCTGTTTCGTGTTTCGTTAAAATTCTCTCCTTTTAAAATGTTTTATTACCCCCACTGTTGAGAAAACCTTCGGCCACAGAATAAAAAGGGACAGAAGGGCGACTCCAAATAAACGAGCGATACAGACGCACGCATACATAGACGTAATAGTACGGTTTTCTTTTGAGACACTTTGCTGCTCACGGGCACTCATCCCCTTACAGTCACATTTATTCAAAAAAAGATAAAAGAAAGACAAAGAAAATAGCCTATATACTGTCCCACTTCTGGGCAAAGGCCTCTATCATTTTGAAATCAAGTCGTCACTACAATTGATGGGTATTGGTTTAATCACCACGCTTACCAGATGCGGGTTGGTGATCAACCCGGGCTATGTATCGCAAAATCCGAAACACACTTTACCCGACCTGGTAATTGAACCCGGGACCCTCAGGTATCAAACCGATCGCTTTAGCACTAGGCCACGGGTGCGATAAAAAGAGATAACAACAGATATAATTTTACACAGTCAAACAGTGTAAATGTTACAAATTCAATTCAATTCAATATAATAATATTATGATTATTTACATATAATTTTATGCAAATATTGTTGCGAAGAAATTACAATAATAATATATTTTTTTTCGTCACAAACCAAAAATCAACTCAACAAATCACAACATATTGTAGACGTTAACCAGCGAGCGCTACGAACGTAGGTATTTAAAAGCTTTTAGCGGGATCCACCTTTCTGTACCTATGTATTTTGTGCTTTTTAACCATTATTAAATTGTTAATAAGTGTGCTTTATAGCTCAATTAGGAAATTCATGAAGTATTTTTCAATTTTCTAAGGCTTTTTGCTACATAAATCGCATGTTGATGAAGTTTTTAAGCATTTAGATTATGAAGTAATTACTTTACAACTCACACGCTATTAAAAGGAGCTCGAGGGAGCAATGGCTTGCGTGTTCTCTGGAAGTTAAGAGTCTTTTCCTTCGGTATTCTACACAGAGTGGTGGCCCAGAGGTGGGAAGTGACCTCAAGGCAGAACACTAGCACAAAATAGGGACCCCGAAAGTATGCTTAATACACAACGCGCTCGAATTACACATAGACCCCTTGCACGGACGGAGCTAGGAACAGGCCGAGTATTGATGTGAAGCTGGTTAGTAACATTTCTAGCGGCTAGAAACAGCTTATTTGGATTATTATCATTTCTAGCGATAACTAGCGGCTGGAAACGGCTGCTTCCATTGATATGTTCACATGATTTAGGTTTTTGTTTTTGTTGTTTCTTTTCGGAATTATTTACGATAGGATACATTCTACTAATATTATAAATGCAATAGTTTGTGTGTATCTATGTTCGTATATGTGTATATATCGTATATGTATGTGACTTCTTCACGCTGCAACGGATGGATGGATTTGACGATCTCCTTGGTCGAGTGGCTTGCACACCGGTTTTCATGGTGTCGCCATCTCTGAGATCCCGGGTTCGATTCCCGGTCGGATCAATTTAGAAATACCTATTTTTCTGAATTGTTTCTGGTCTGGGTGTTTCCTATGTATAATAAGTATGTATTTTAAGTATATTAAGTATGTTTAGCCGTTGTCTAGTTAACCATTTTCTCGAGTTTCTTAAGGGAAGCTTTTCTTGGGGTAGATAATTGGTGTGAGTGTAGGAAACATTTATTATTTTTTATTATTATTATTTAGATGAAATTCGGTATACAGATAGTTATAACCTGGAATAACTAGTTTAACATAAATAGACATAAACAATGACATTTGCATCTGTATTAAGTGTTAAAAACTCAAAATTCTCATACAATTAATGTGACACAGCAGTGGAATTAGGACTATTTTAATAAATTATTTGTGAGAGATGTTTTGATTTATCCATGAAATAAGTGTGGACAGATATCTAGTAATAGTAAGCATGTAGTTGTATTTCTTTAATCCTAAAGCCTGCGCGCCTGATTTGCGACCTTTATTTTTATAATTTTCATACACCACCACCTAAACACAAACCTTGTTTCATAGTTTCCTGTTCGTCTCTGAATTAATTAAATTAGTAGGTACAAACGGTGTCTTCGATATTTATTAAAAAAAATAATAGCAGAACGTAATAAGTGCTACTGTATAACAAAAAAAAAGAGTTTAATAATAAAAAATATAATAAAAATCGTTTTTTTTTCGATGCTCGGGTATGTATCTACCCGGTAAGTATCAAGCGGCTGGTTATTCGTTTCTATCCGCTGGTTTCTCTCTATGTGCTTATGTGCGCTCTCCTTATGTGCCACAAGCCAGATGATCAGACGACATCGTCAATGGCCGGAGGGCAGTGGGTGAGGCTCGCACGGGCCACCACAGGTTTAGACCCAGAAGTCCCGGGTTCGATCCCCAGCGGAGGGTACATGTTTGTGTACTCGGTTTGGTTGGTGGTAGGGCCTGCTAGTCCGCCTGGCTAGCTACCACCATCTTATCTAAATATGTCGCCATAACATCAATGTTTGTAGCATTGTTGTGTTCCGGCAGCTAGAGATAAGATAGCCAGTGCCTCACTAGATGAGGATCCCGGGTGAAGTGCGCTTCCATCATTGGCCTTATCATCACTTAACATCAGGTGAGATCTAGGCACTGGGCTTACCCGTTAATATAAAAAAAAGCTTAATTGGCATGTTAAAACGACACCTCGATTTGTGAACATTCACAGGCTGATCCTTACTGACGCTGGCACAAGGTCGATAATAATAATTATTATAAAAACTCATTTATTCAGATAAGTGCACATCCTCATCATCAAAGGTGAATATAACTGTAGGTAAGGGAGCAGTGTGCGATCTGAATTGTACTTTATTGTGTCTTAATAAGAGTCGCTATTTATTTAAATGACTTTGCGGAGTGCACCTTCTGGTACTATTATTTATTCTGTGGCACTGGTGCATGCAAAGACATCCAGTGCCCCATGAAAGGGCCCATCCATCCTACTTGCAATTAAAATCAGGAGGCTGTTGCCGCTGGCCCGCGTCCGCCGCGCCATAGAGGCGGCTATAGAGGAGGATAATACGTAGCACCTGCGACAATATAGACAGCGAATTAACAGATAACCTAAAATATATTTTAAAATAAATATTGGTTTCAGTTATCAAAATATGCAGCTAATTAATTACGATTATTGATGTTATCAATATATTTGAGTGGTTTCCAAGCATATAAATTTTGTAATTTTGTTGTAATTTCAGCAATAATGATTTTGTAGTGGTGTTTTCGTAAATAATTATGATCGAGTCAAAATTATACAATCGTGTATTTGAGCAAGCAACTTCAAGATAAAGACATGAATTTACCTATATCAAACATTTCAGATTCGTAAGTCAATTATAGTTTTAAACTATTCGACGAAAGTTGGTGCATTTTTTCAGTGTGTCGCCTTAAAGGGGAGGCTTATGCCCAGCAGTGGGCTTACGGGCTAAAATGATGAGGATGATGATGATGATGATGTTGATGATGATTCCATACTAAGCAAAACTTAAAGAAAAAATAAGCTGTTTTAAGAAAATACAGATATCTTAAAAACTTTCCAAGAAAATACAGACAAGATCTTGTTTTATAAAAACATTTGTTAGTGGACTTTTTAAATCGCGTAAATTAACTAAGTATTGCTATGTTTTCATTGTGCAAGATAACATTTTAGTTTGCCTTGTAACTACAATTAAACATGTAGCATTGTGAATGGAAAAAATAAATTATTTAAAAAATATTTTATAAAGAAAACATACAGCTTAGCTGCTGTTTTATTTTTATTTTAAGTGCTATTTCAATGTGCCTTAAAAATGGTTGAAACACAAACGTGTGACGAATCTCCAGACCCGCTTAAGATGTTAAAGAGATTAGGGGTCGCAACCCCAACATACAACATACTGGTTGCCGTCTGGAATCCTAATAAGAACATTAGTTGGCTTGTATTCAAAAGTGTACGCTTTAAAGTTTAAAGTAATAGTTTTATTAAGATAAGATAAGATACGTCAAAAGTGTTTTACTTTTTACGAATCTTATCGCAAATAATTTGGACATAGTATTATTTGTTTTTTTTTTTTATTTTTATTTTTTTTTATTGTGAGATGGGCTTGCTCTTGGCCTTATTCTAATCCTTAGGGCTAAGAAGAGGCCGACGATACCTGTACTAAGATTTTAAGAACCCATTAAAGGGTCCGAGGTCATGTGGAGACCTTAATAATCGTTTAATTTCAATTAGTGATCGTTTTTTTAGAAGATTGTTTGCTGATTGCCACTGGGCTTATTTTGGGGGCGGCAAGAAACCTAAAGGGTTCCTCGAGCCGTGTGAAACGATGCACCGTCGGAGGTTTTCTAGAGGGGACGGCATCACGCGCTAGTGCGTGATGCCGTGTTCAACTAGATTCTCCGAGGGGTTCGCATCGGATCGGAACGAATAAAAACATGTAGATCCGTATAAAGTGTTTAATTTAAAAATTTATTTAGTCTTGTGCTTTTGGATGGGTGACCAAAATTTTTTTTTATTATAAGCTGTTATAAAAATTGATACGCACAAGAATTCTGTTACGGACAGAAGTCTCATTTTTTTGTATTGTATAGGATTAGTTAGCGAATATAACTTTATAATGTAATACGGTTAATATATTTAGGTTTATATGTTATTTTAATAAATATTTCTTATGTTTGTCTTTTCATTTAACACAAGGTAACTGTTGTATGTTTTAAAGAGGGCCAGGTAAACGTGCCCAAAGGCCTAATGCCTCACTAAGTAGAGATAATTAAATAAGTTAATTAAATCTTAAAGTAAATATAATATTTTAATATTGTAAGGTATCCAGATTACGAGAGATACCGTAGGGTAGATAAAAATACATGTAAGAAAGGGAGGTCCAAAACGAAAGGGACAACTGCAAATTACGACGGTTCATGTGGGTAGTGGAAAAAATTGTATACCTACATGGGCCGGCATTTGCCCCCACCACGCTCACGGGCATGACCCAAAGTGTATAAATACAGGCCGGTCAGAGCAAATTTTTGTAAGCTCTCCGGACCCCACGTATGAAGAATAAAGAAGAAATAATCAAGAAACGAGTTTTAATACAGTCCTCATCGAAGCACAACGGCTGACTTGTTTGTAGCTGCAACCAGCCACGAACAAATTCATAAAACAATATTTTTATATACATACCATTAGAGAACCTCCTCCTTTTCTGAAATCGACTCAAAAACAAACCATGCCACTCTTACTTTAATCATCTTATCATCAAAATTCAAAAAAAATCAAAATCTTTTTTTTTTTTTTTATTGGTTATAGGCAGGCATTTGACTACACCTCACCTGATGTTAAGTGACGGTGCGGTCGAGGATGGAGCATGCCTGCCTAGAAATAATCATTTATTCAGTTTAAGCTACAAATAGCTCTTATGAACGTCATTATGCCATCGGTTCGTAAGTCATCATTAATTAATTAGTTCTCAATTAAGTACATTTGTCCCGATCTGATCCAAACCCTTCGGCGAATCTAGTAGAGCGCGGGAACACGCACTATTAGTGCGTGATGCCGTTCCCTCTAGAAAACCTCTGAAGGTGATTCGTTTCACACGGCTCGAGGAACAAAAAAGCCAGGTGAAGCTGAAAATGCTGTATGAGACAATAAGCAAACTCTCTTCAAACATATAGACCTACATTTGCAAACATGACGTATGGTTTTGCCTGTCAAAACAATATTGGTTGATCGTCACAAAAAAAAGATATGTACGTTCAGAAACAACCATCAATCCGTTTAAACTTTAACTGTTAACTGGAAAAGTTACCAATACTGTACCTACGTATGTTATTAATTAGAATTGATGGAGTCCGGCGCGAATGAACCCAAAAGTTTATGAAATAATAAATCATGTGTCGTCGAACGAATAGATCTGGTTGAAATCGAAAATGTTTAATCGAATTTGACAAAATAGCCAGTGACTTTTTTGGCGAGTTTTTTGCTGTTGTTTTCAAACTGCCTTTACTATGTCACCGGACTTTTTGTGCGACAGACTTAGATAAGATGGACCACTATCTTAGCTGCGAATCTAGCCAGGCGGGAGAACCTTACCACTGGAACCCGGGTCCTCTGCGACAAAGAAAAAACGAAGAGACAAAGACTTTATTGGCATAAGACATGGAACATAAGTGTGTTAAATTAAATACATTGAAGTCCACACAGTGTTTGAGTTTGTCGGTCTTATCACTAGACTAATGAAGTACATTTCATTATAATCATCATCAGCTCATTTTATCTCCCCACTGCTGGGGCACGAGTCTTCCCTTTGGATGGATAGGGAGAACGGGCCGTAAACCACCACGAACGCCCAGTGTGGATTGGTGGTTGTTAACGACTGTTAATACAGCCGGGGCCAACGGCTTTTCGTGCCTTCCGAAGCATGGAGGAGCGAGAAATGATAAATTTTTGGTCAACCATCCGATGACCCAGTGTGGTGCCGGGGATAAAGAATTGCACCACCCCATCTCTTCCCGTGGGTGTCGTAAAAGTCGACTAAGGGACCATTCCAGAGGATGGGCAGCAGCATCTCTCTGAGGTTAACTCTCAACTTACTGCGATCGCCAACCCGCCTGCCAAGCGTGGCGATTATGGCAAATCCCCTCATGTATCCTTGGGGGAGGCCTTTGTCCAGCAGTGGACGTTTTTTGGCTGAGATGATGATCCGATGACTGGCTTTTGGAAAGTTGCTTAACCTCAGCACTCGCAGACTGGGCGCCTTAACCACTGCGCCATTGAACTCCTTGCTCCTTAATTTAACCCTCATGAAGTACATTTACCCTAATAGAAAACTATTTTAATAATTTAATTTTAACCACTTTAAATGTAAATTAAAACTAATCTAGTAACAACTAAACTAAAAAAAATATAAATGTAAAAATTGCCTTTGATAAAAGATAATAGTTTTTATATTATTCTATTAACATGGAATTAGAATTCAAGCACGTAATTATGACATTCCAACTTCGCACCGTCGAAGAGTTTCAACGAGCGAAAGGGATAGCACTACAGGAACACAAAGGATAGAAAAAGACAGAGATAGGGGTAGGTTTCAAATTGTCGCATTGCAATATTCGAGATTAAAAGTAACGCCCGGGTTGGCAGCAAAATTTGCTGTACGGTCTGCAAAAAAGTGGCTTTTTATTTTTTTTTGCTTTTTTTTTGTTTGTTTTGATGTTTTTTCTTATTTGTTTTGTGCAATTTCAACTGAAAGTGCTTTTGTGGTGGACTGTTTCGTGAATGTGTTGGAGGTGGCAATAAGTTTGAATGCAGAACTTTTAGTGTCGAATGAAATGTTTGTTTTTTTTAAAGAGAGTTTGCTGTTAGCTGCAAATGCCCTTTACAGCGTAACAGGACATGAAATGTATATTAGAGTAATTTATTGTTGACCTCTTTTATAATTAAGATTTTTTTAATCACATTAAAAAAGAAACAAAATTACAGTTGCTTTAAACTTTTTCGCATAAAACTTATTTTTATTTTATTTTATTGTGTATTATTGTGATTTTTTCGAAACTAGTTGTAAAGTAGGATGTTATCTTCGATGGTATTGGATGGAGGAGCTCGATGGCGCAGTGATTTAATTAACAAGATACCTTTACAAACAATTTAAACGTTACCAAACAATAAACAAAGCTTTTAACAAAATATTTTAAGTTTCATAAAAACTCATGTATAAAAAAAATCGGATCTCGTGATTTGCCTAACACATCAACATCTAACAGACGAATCATTAATCATTAAGCGAACGAACTTAAACGAATTAAGTTGCCTAATTCATCTTCAAACTATCAACTACCGCTTTGAACTTTAAACGATTAGTTTTAGGAACATTCCAATCAATGAGGCTGAACATTTCTAAATACTGTTTACGAGTATTAAGATTTCTTGGCGGCAAAGGCAGAAGAACAGACTTGTTTGCAGTTGTGTTCGCAGTTTTGTTCTATTTCCTTATTACCTATTAGATTTCTATTATATGGAATTAATATGAAATAATTATTATTTATCTGAGGCCAAGACTCACTTTGGGTCGCTGCGCCATTTCAGTTAGTTTTTTTAGTTAATTATAATAACCGTAAAATATTCGAATAAGTGCTAAATGTTTTTTTTTATATTTTACGTAAGCACAGTGCCCTGATCAAAATGAAATAATGGCAAATGAAACGAAACAGAGCGACGTTACTTTTAAATTCTCCCAAGAACTCTACGTGTGGTCTCAGTCAAGACATGTTTACTGAATCTCAAGAGGTTATCACCATCGCCAGGTCATTTTTATGCCCCAACTGCTGGGGTACGAGCCTTCCATAGAAACACCTCAGGGAAAACGAGCCAATATCATGCAGGCCCAGTGCGGGTTGGTAGTTGTTAACGACTGCTAATGCAGCCGACTAACGGCTTTATTTGCTTTCCCAAGCACGGACAGTCCGTGGAATTATATTGTGGAAGAAAATATAAATATTTTTCATTTAACATCTATCATTACCATTATTAAACAGGCGAATTTATTCAACAGTATCTATTCCTTACTTATTCATCTTCATACTGAAGTTTGGAGATCAGACAGTAGGCTTAGCCAAAGTAACATTAAGAAAACGATAGCGAAGTTCGAAAAGAATAAAATGTATGGGATTGACATAAACCGCGCTAAATCACGTGGTCAATCTTATGTCAATCCCATACATTTTATTCTTTTCGAACTTCGCTATCGTTTTCTTAATGTTACTTTGGCTGCCGCCCCTGTATACAAAATTGTTAATTATTTGACAATGGCTACACGCAAATCGCACCAAGAATATTAAAAAATAAAAAAATAAGCGTTAGTCGTACCACTCTTTTGCTGCCGGTACAAGCCAAAGGCAGAATTTCGCCTCAAAAATCCAACACACCGCCATTCCGTGAGTACCACCTGAATTTTCAGTGCAGGCAGCACAGCCAATTTCTTTTGCTAAGTTTCATACGTTTTCGGAAAACATGAACATGAAAAGTGTAGGTAAGGTGTAGGCGTATGCGAGTTCACTGGAAATCGCTGTCTCAGCCGTCTTAGATTGATAATAAAAATTTCATGGTTACTTTATTTATTTAGGTATAACTCGAGGAGCTCGAAGGCGACATGGTAAACGCGATTGTTGATCAACTTTCGCAAAGGCCGGTCATCGGATGGGTGACCAAAAATTTCTCACCTCGAGCTCATCCGTGCTTCGGAAGGCACGTTAAATCTTCGGTACCGGCTGCATTAGCAGTCGTTAACAACCACCACCGCACCGCACTGGGCCAGCGTGGTGGTTTATGGCCGGTTCGCCCTGCTGTGATGTTTTCATCATATTTAGATAAATTTTTACTTTTTATTTTTAAGTGCTAATTGCTGCACTGAAGCTAAATTAAACATTTATAAAATACAGTGAAAAAATGAAACGCCTACCCGAACCAGCCAGCAATCGAACCTGGGTCGTCCGCAATCCGGGCGACTGCACTAACCGCTATGCTACCGGGAAGGCTGACGTAAGCGCTGAATTTTGTCACTGCTTTTTTAATTTTTGAATGCTAATAGCGGCACAGTGCGCTTTCTATCCAACGGTTATTGCAACCGATGGCTATGCAGAGTCATCTTTGCAGATGAAATACCACAAATTTGATAACACAACGCTATAGTAAATGTTTACTTTTTATTTTCAAGTGCTAATTGCTGCACTGAAGCTAAATATAAATATTTATAAAAACAGTGAAAAATTTGCGGAACACCCAGGTTCGATTCCTGGCTGGGTCGGGTAGGCGTTTAATTTTTTCGCTGTATTTTATAAATATTTATATTTAGATAAGTTGGTGATAACTTAGCCCTAGTATTGTATTGTTGTGTTACACCACGCGGGCCCATTAATTATTGTAATTAATTAGAATATTTAGTCATTGTTATTTAAAGTTATTTGCATGCTACATTGTCAGAGAAGAAAACTAGAATAAGGCCAAAAATGTACCTTTCTCAAGCGCAAATTAAATATATTTCATTTCATTTTATTTCCCAGTACGGTTTAATGGTTTGGTGGCTGTTAAGGATACGACATGCAGCCGGGACCAACGGCTTTACCTATCCCATCACTGGCTTTTGCAAAATTTGCTTAACCTTAGCAATCGCAAAGCGGGCGCTCTAACGACTGCGCCATCGAGTTCCTTTGGACATGGCTATTGTTGTTATATTAACTTACCTAAGGCCCGATTTTTCAATCTTTACATAAGTTTTATTCAACGAATAACAGTCATTATGACATATATTATAAAGATAATCTGTCATTATGTCAAAGTTATGCTCTGTATTATAACTGACCATTGAAAAATCAGCCCTAAGTGAACTGTTTGATAAAAACAAACTTTTTATTTTATTTTTTTACTTTATCAAAATCAGTATAATGAAAACTCATTTGATTCTTACGATCAATTAAGTCGGCTTTATCAAAGAGGATAATTTCTCAAAAGAGCATAAAGGTAATAATACAAAGGAATTTAAAAGCATATTAGACCTTTACAGGGAAAGCCTTATTCGAAGGAACGTAGAAAATTCTTATCTCGCGAGTTTTATCAAGTTGGGATAATCTTTGAATAAGACATCGTAAGTATGTCAGGGAATATTATTATTTGATTGCGATTTAAATTTGTATTAACACTAATTGGTAGGTTAACAAATACTTGATATCATTTGCGGCTTCGGGTCATCAAGCTATATTTAGATATAAGCATGTATACAATATAAGCTTCGGGTTGCGATCTTAAGTCAAAATCGAAATGTTTTTTTTTCAAACATGAAATTCTAAATTCTTTATTCAAAATCATTTAGTTAAGACTACAAGTAGCTCTTGGACTTCTTGGCGGGAAAGTGAAGAGTCGTGTCTGCGGTTTTGTTTTATTTTCTAAAATTTGTGTTATGTCGAATATTAATGTAAATTAATGGTGGATTATTAACCGTTAAGTGTTCGTGAGTGTGCATGAGTGTTGGCAAATGAAACAAAACAGTGCAACTTCACTTTTCAAATTCTCTCAAGAAGTCTGCCCGAGGACTTAGTAAAGCCCCACATCTTTACTGAGATACTCGGGGGGTATATCATTTCTATTATCATTCATCATCATTATGTACAGGAAGGAATTGTATATTTATGTATTACTGTTGTATTTTGGTCAAATTAATTATTGCAATGTGTTTTTATATTTTTGTTAATTTACAATCTTTTTTACTATTTACAACAACAAGAAAAACAAGATAATAATAAAACTACTTTTTTTTCTTTTTTTATTTATTTATTATTGCTCAATAACATGATTAAACCTTAAAATTATTACAGCATTTAAAACCACTGAGGTAAAAAAAAAAAAATGTTTATATAATTTTTAACGCAAATTTTGTTGCGAACAAATTACAAAAACACAAATGTTGAAAAACGGTTAATGATGGTAGTTGTTGACATTAAATGGGCGCCTTTGGCTTTCAAAGTAAAAAGTAAATAGTGTTGAATAATTTCGGCGGGCTGGTTAGAACCACGATAGCTCAATTGGGAGAGCACCTGACCCGGATCAGAAGGGTGCTTTCTTTTTTCTTCCAGCTTCACCGGGCTTGTTTTAGGGGCGGCGAGGTACGTAAAGGGTAGCTCAAGCCGTGTTGAAACGAATCACCTTCAGAGGATTTCTAGAGGGGTACGGCATCGCACACTTAAAAGTGCGCGTCCCCGTGCCATTCCAGAGTCTCCGAAGGGTTCGGATCCGATCGGTCAAAAGGGTGCGGGTTCAAATCCTGCTCGTGGAAATTTTTTCAACATTTGTGTTTTTTTTTTTTAAATAAAAAAAAACTAAACAAAAAAAAAACTAAAAAAAAAACTTAAAATTAAACTTACAAAAAACTATACTAACTATAAATAAAAAACTTGCCCCAAATCATCCCCATCAAGCAGAGTGCCTAGTAAGCTAGCAGCATTGCCACGTTGGATATATACACCTAACATAACATAACATAGCATAACGTAACATAGTCCTAATTAAAGGTGTATAATAATATACACCTTTAATTAGGACTATGTTACTTAGGCTTCAGTAATAACAATGATGATTCATTTTGTGTCTTTATCGCTCAATTTTTTTTCAATTGACTACTTTTTATGTTCGCGGAATTGTCTTTATTTTTCATTGTAGCTTTGAAGGGACTTGATTTTTTTTTCTTTTGAATGTTTTTTTTTTTTTTTGGAGAGAGACTGCTGGTTGCCGAGGGGCATTTCCAGCTTCACCGGGCTTGTTTTAAAAAAAAAAAAAAAAAAAAAAATTTCTAGAGGGGTACGGCATCGCACACTTAAAAGTGCGCGTCCCCGTGCCCTTCCAGAGTCTCCGAAGGGTTCGGATCGGATCGGGGGGAAAAAAAAAAAAAAAAAAAAAAAAAAAAAACTTTTGAATGTCTGCTAACAACCGGTATTGACTTTTAGAACTTTTAGACCTTTAAATAAGTGAGAAAAAAATTTCAATTTCATAGATAAGGACCTAATGTAAAAAGTGTTTTGTTCAATTGTTGGTCCAATAACGAACACACTACACGGCATCTCGTTTGAGCCTGTTCCGAACAACACCTTGTGCCAGTTCGTTTTACGCGTCAACATGTGTCCAAAATAAATACATCGTCGCGCGCACACTTAATATTTTGATTCCGTCAACCGTCAAATATTTGGACAAACCTTTTTGTGTGCGTTAAATATTTGTTGCCGGGTCGTGGGGGGGTCTTGCCAAGCGTTTGTAACTTTTATTTACGTTACTATACACTGTTTTGAAGACACATAGTGCTTCCAAATCGCTTGCTACGTCTTTGGACGGTTACTTGTTTTACGGAGCTGTCATTGATGTTTTTATTTTTTTATTTCATACGGTTTAGAATTTCTAGTTGTTGTCTTGTAGTATTCGGAACAAATGGCTTCCCGAGTCCCTTGATAGATTTACTGGTAGCTGCGCACGTAGGGTTTCTGTGATCAAATACGACATTGTGATACTGGACAGCATTTAGTTAGGAGCGTTTACGCCGCACACTAGCGCCGCTAATGAAAAAAAAAACATATCTAGTAATTCATTGGCGGCGCTAGTGTGCGGCGTAAACGCTCTTAAGTTCTTTCACCTGTTTTTTTATACATCTTACATACAGGATTACGCGTGTGACTGATGCCCTCTAGAAAACCTCCGATGGTGATTCGTTTCACACGGCTTGTGGTACCCTTTACGTACCTCGCCGCCCCCAAAAAAGTCCGGTGACGCTGAAAATGCCGTTTGAGGCAATCGGCAATGTCTCTCCAAAAAAAATCGCATCTTATGTCATATGATAATAAGGTCGAAAGTGGAAGGGAACTTCACCCGGAATTCATTAAATACTATACTGGCTAGTCTGGCTACCTTAATTCTTACATATTAACATTGATATTAATGGCGAAGTTTTGATGTCGATGGTGGTAGCTAGCCAGCCGGACAAACAAGCCCTACCACCAACCAAACCGAGTACACAAACATGTACCCCACGCTGGGAGTCGAAACTGGGACCTCTGAGACTTAACCGGTGGTCTTACCCACTAGACAGAGGCGGTTAAGAGCCTAGCTAGATAATACCATAAAAAAATTAATAAAAAAATAAACTTTCCTACACTCACACCAATTATCTAGCCCAAGAGAAGCTTCGTTATGAAACTCGTTAAAATGGTTCCTAGACAACGTGTAAACATACTTAAAATACTTAAATACATACTTATTATACATAGAAAACACCCAGACCCGACACAATTTAGAAAAACAATAATTTCTAAATTGACCCGACCGGGGATCAAACCCGGGACCTCAGAGATGGCGACACCATGAAAACCGGTGTACAAACCACTCGACCAAGGAGGTCGTCAAAAAAGTTTTTTTGAAAGGCAGTTTAAAAAAAATAATACCTACTTAAAAACTCTTAATTTTCTACTGCAAATTCAATTAAACAAGAGCAATTGAATAATTAAATAGTCCGCTGCTAAACGCCACAACGTTATGGCACAAGCCACAAACGATGCGGTGCGAATCGTTAAGACATCTCAAATCGATTAGTTTTGTATCGATTCAGAGTTCATTGCGTTTATAGTCTGAACGGTAATCGAGATATTGTAACTGTTGTACGCTCGTGCGGTGATGTTACTAACGTTGCTAAAGTAGGGCGTAGGTAACGTGTTACAATTGCAAATGCTAAGCTACTTTCGTAATGGTTGGACTCGGATGGGTGACCGGTTATAAACCCTAGCGTGTAGGGTTATGGGCAGAACTTCCCATGATATATTATGCATATGGGAAAGCCTAAAGCTTTTAGCTAGTGATGATATTAATGATGATTATATAGAGGGTGCTTCTCTTCGGGTTTTCTTTTTATTCTAACTAGTAGTCTTACTAATGAGGAAATTAAACACTACAACACATGTGTCTCATCTCATTAATTTTGTATAATTAATTATATGTATTTCCCCGTGTGGTGCCGGGGATAAGAATTGCACCACCCCATCTCTTCCCGTGGGTGTCGTAGAAGGCGACTATGGGACCAATCCAGAGGATGGGCAGCAGCGTCTCTCTGTGATTATTCTCACCTTACTGCGATCGCCAACCCGCCTGCCAAGCGTGGCGATTATGGCAAATTCCCCTCAAAATGATTTATCTTTGAGGGAGGCCTTTGTCCAGCAGTGGACGTCTTTTTGGCTGAGATGATGATGATGAATTATATGTATTATCTCGTGTTTCCAACGCTTACACATAGGTACAAGACACTTACATAATATAAATTAGACGTACAAGAAGAATGTCGCGAAGGGTTTGAACGAGTAGATACAAAAAGAATTGAATTTATAATAAATTATAATATATGTAACGTTTATGTAAACTTAAAATAACTATTTTTCTGACTTAAATTGTTGCATTACAATGCTATACCTACAACGTGAAAGGTGTGGTCAAAATTGAAAGATCTATAGTGTATCCGATCTAGGTCTTGGATGCAGAGTTACTAAGGCATAATTATTAATTTTAACTTGTTACGCAATTTTTAATTAAATAGTTTTATTGTGACGTCACATGAAAATAATAATAATAATAATAATAAATGTTTCCCACACTCACACCAATTATCTAGCCCCAAGAAAAGCTTCCATAAGAAACTCGAGAAAATGGTTAACTAGACAACGGATAAACATACATAATATACTTAAATATATACTTATTATACATAGGAAACACCCAGACCCGAAACAGTTCTGAAAAACAGGTATTTCTAAATTGATCCGACCGGGGACCGAACCCGGGACCTCAGAGATGGCGACACCATGAAAACCGGTGTGCAAGCCACTTGACCAAGGAGGTCGTCAAATAAACAAATTACAGCCCTAGTGGTTTTGTAACCTCTGTGTTCTTAAGTTTATGATCACTGCTGCTTGCTTAAGCGCGCCTGACATGCATGACTTCACTAATATAAATATTTTATATAAAATTGCATGACAAATTAGACTTAATAATAAAGCGGAGCTATATTTGAACTCGGTTTAGTGAATGGTGGAGCTTGTTTAAGTCCGCCTGAGTAGCTACCACCATCTAACTAAAATATGTCGCCATAACATCAATGTTAGTGGTATTTTTGTATTCCAATAGTTAGTGATAAGATAACCAGTGTCTCGGTAGCTGAGGATTTTGGGTGAAGTGCTCTTGCATCTTCGGGCCTTATCACCACTTAACTGACATTAGTAAGTTCTTTATCGTAACGAATAAATAGAGGATTCATTTAAAGCGTTATATTTCTTATATCATTATGTAATGTTCTCATTCATTATGTAATATTTAACTTAAGAAAACTTCTTCATATGGAGTAAGATAATTGTAACGCAAATATTGTTGCGAACAAATTACAATTTAGAAATGTAATAAAAATCCCCATGCCAAATAAAGTCAAATAAATTATAACAAATTAAGAAAACTTGATGAAAACAACCATTCTTAATAAATAAATAAATAAATAAATCAATAAATAACGTTATTAAAAAATAGCGCGCTCCCATAACAAATTATAACCATAAACTAAACGGTCACCGTAAAAGTAGCAGTAACGCGTTTCGCACAAGCGTCGGCCCCGAGCGGCTAATTTGTCCCCAACAGTTTATATGACGTCTGCCCACAACTACGTGTTGTGACGTCACACTGCGGCTCTGAGGTCGGTTGCCACGAGTTGGACGTTCCCGGCAACAATGTAAGCTGTACAAGTGTTTTAGGGTTAGCTAAACTGTTTCTGTGACTCCAACTTCATTGGTACGATGTTTGAGTGTAGCTTGTAACGTTATTCGCTACCGGTATAGTGAATAGCTTGAAATGTTAAGTTTATATATTTAAAATAATTATACTTATATTATGAAGAGATCAGTGTTGTATGTTTGGATGTAAGAGAATCATCACAACCAGCCCCCCGACCGCCTAACCAATCGCTTTGACTACGCGTATAGTTTATGACGTCATCTTACCATCGGATCGGTTAGGCGGTCGGGCCCCAGCTCTTAAACGTTCCCACTGCTGGGGCACAAGCCTTTCCTATGGATGGATACCACCACGCGAAACCAGTAAGGATTTGAGATTGTTAACGATTGCTAATGCAGCTGGGACCAACGGCTTTACGTGCTTTCCTAAGCAGCTCCGGAGCTCGAGATGATACATTTTGGTCACTTATCCGAAGACCGGCCTTTGCGAAAGTTGCTTAGTCTCAGCAATCGCAGATCGGGCGCGTTAACCAATCCGCTATCGAGCTTCTCAAGAGTATAATACAATGAAAAGAAAAAATAAACAAAACAATAAATCACACATTTATGTCCACACGTCACGCTATTGAAACGTTGACGCAAACAAATAAATAATGTAGCGATCTTATCAGCTATTTAACGCAACGTTGCCTGCTTAAGAGGCATATCGCACGCGCTTTTTCTAATTGTCTAGTTATTGTTTTGTAATGGCCGTTTATTTCACGGTGGTTGCATTTTTTGAATTGTGTAGTTTGTTTTTGTGATGTACGCCTTGTGGTAACGTTTTAATTTGTAATTTGTAACGTGTAATTTTAACACTTGTGTTATCAGATTGTGTTTAACGTGTGAGTTTATACGTTTTTAGGGTTCCGCACCCAAAGGTTAAAACGGGACCCTATTACTAAGACTCCGCTGTCCGTCCGTCTGTATGTCTGTCACCGGGCTGTATCTCATGAACCGTGATAGTTAGACAGTTGAAATTTTCACAGATGATGGATTTCTGTTGCTGCTATAACAACAAATACTAAAAAACAGAATAACATAAATATTTCAGGGGGCTTCCATACAACAAATGTGATTTTTTGCTCGTTTTTGCTCGATATTGATAATGGCAACAAGTAGACGCTTGAAATATTCACAAAATATTTAGTTAAGTATGTATTCACTTTATAAATAAATAATTAAATTAAAGTAAAATAAATATCTATGTAGGGCTCCCATACAACAGACATGATTATTTTTTGTCGTTTTTATAGATAATAGTGCGGAACCCTTCGTGCGCGGACCGACTTGCGCTTGGCCGGTTTTTTAATATACTGCATCATACTCTTATAGGTTATACCTACATTTCGGTTTGCTAAACAAAATTAAAAGTTTAGTACAACAGAAGTGTTGATTGCCGAGCGGATAAATGTTCGGATTGAATGCGAGAAATCGTGATTCAATAGCTACGTTAGGCTACTGACGATAATTTTGAAATACATTACACTACAAATTTTAACATTTTTATGCTCGCGACTGTACAATACGAACCCAGGGAATCGAATCCGTAACCTTTTCGTCAAGAAGGTTGGGTTGGCGAATCACTAACAGACGAGAAATTAATAATGGTCTAGCTATAATAAGATTTAATAAAATTAAGTTGTCAGTAACATATTTTTTAATATAAGAAATTTACGAATGTAAGGAATTGTTTGGATGGATGGAACGGTCTACTGGATTCTAATAAATTTGGATTTAATTCAATTGGAAAATGTTTACTGAATTCATTGAATTTTGATATTGAATGAGCACAGAGGTCGTAGTTTTATACTAACGGTCAACAGCTTCATTCTTCGACATTCGTGAATGTTAAGTTACTTTTGGAATCGTGGGGCATCAGATGGGTGAAAAAAATGCTTGAGTTAATTCAATGGTCAGTATTCTAGTGATGTGTATAGTTAAAGCTTATCTCTTGAAGAGATTTTCTCCGGCCAACCTTAGTAATTTATTATGGTACTTATATGGTGGTATTTATTTCACATGTATCCGAGTACTTAAGTATATATTGTTTGTGTATTTGATTTATGATTGTTTGATAGTTGAGTCATTTTGCGATAACTTTTTCCTCTCTTAAAACTCTTACTGGTCAGACTGGTAGAGAATGACCGGATGGAGGATGCATTAAGATAATTCATTCATTCATTATTGCGCTTTTTATTTATATGCAAAAATATAGTACCTAAAAGAGAGATCTTTTACTGTATTTTTGTATATAAATAAAAAACTAAAATAACAAATCGTTTAGTTAGATAAATTAAACACGTGTGTTTTAATATTTTTTTAAATGTACAAGAGCTAATAGTCAACTTTAGATGTAAATGTAGAAAAATAGACACCATTTCTTTTTTTTTTTCAAGATTTATAAGTTTGTAAGCAACCCTTTAAAGCTACAGCTGTTAAGTTAGGTTACCACAAAGCCTAACCAACAGCAAACCATAGTTATCAAACACCAGTTAAATTTGACTACAGCATCACAAACGCCCGCCGTAACTGCAATAACTTACGCTACGCCGCAGTTAACTAGTTTATAGTGGTTAATTGTAAGCTACGGTTAAGGAAAGCAGTTAGTTAATTCGCCAGTTAACCGCCGCGCCGGTACAAACGGCACCGTTATTTGCATACAATACATTCACATACCTACGTGAGGTGTGCTTAAGTTGTGTAGGATAACGAAGACGGTAAATCAAAATGGTTGTTTAGTTTCGAGTAATAATTAAATATGGATTATATCATCATCATCATCATCATCATCATCAGCTCATTTTATGTCCCCACTGCTGGGGCATGAGCCTTCCCTATGGATGAATAGGGAGAACGGGCTTTTAAACCACCACGCGGGCCCATTGGTGGTTGTTAACGACTGCTAATGCAAGATATAATAAAAATAAAGTGTAGACTGTCCCACTGCTGGGCAAATTTAAATTGGTCGCTGAATTTTAGGTCATTTTATAATCATCATGCTATCTAAGTAAGTAGATGTTGGTGATATCAAACCCGGGCTAAAGTGTACAAATCCGAAACAAACCGCTATAAAAAAATATATCTATACTTAATTTATAAAGAGGACATTTGTATATTTTTTATGTATGTTTGTAACAAATAAACTCAAAAACTACTAGATCGATTTAAAAATTTCTTTCACCATAAGAATGCTACATTTGCGCTGAGTAACATAGGCTATTTATAACTAGAAAAAAAATTGTTTAATGATAAATAAATAGAAATACGATTTGTTCGTTTTGTTGTCGTAGAAGCTGTCAAATTGGTAAGAAGTCCGCCGGGTCAGCTAGTATTGAAATATAGACATCACATAGGTACATTGTTCTGATCCCAAGGTAAGTAGCTAAACCATTCGTTTTATAGAAATCAGAAACAACGACGACGGTCACAACCACCCATAACCGACACAATAAAAGTTCGTTTTCGACATTGACCCGACCGGGACTCGAACCTGGGACCTTAGTGTTAACTTTTACTTTTTAAATACATACAAAACAAAGAGCCTCGATTCTGCTACTTAAAAACTTGCTTAATAGCGTGTCAGTATCGCAATTTTGACAATTTTTCCCATAAGAAGTCCTAATGTCAAAACCATTCTAACGACATACTATCGAGATATGATTCTCGTAATACAATCAGCATCTTTTGTTTCATGCCCAGTTTGTTTAATGGAATAGGTACAAACACTCTCATATATTATATATATACAGGTTGTCCTAAAATTGGCACGCCAGGCTGACACTGGAGATAGCATAGCTAAAACCTATCAGATAAAAATAACATGACTCTAGTAAAAGTATCATAGTTTTGGAGAAAATTACACTTTTTTATGTTCTAAAAACTCCACTTTTAGATCGTTTTTATTTTTATGTTTTCAATTTTTTTTGTTTATTTTTTTATCTGATAGGTTTATAGCTAAGCTATCTCCAGTGTCAGCCTGGCATGCCATTTTTGGGACACCCTGTATATATATATTATACTCGTAGGTATAAAAGCAAACGAAAAAAGAGAAAAAAGTGTAGAAACGTCACTTTTTATCTCGGTTGATAAGCCGCGAATGGTGGACGGAAAAACGTGAAACAAAAATGAGAGTGGACTCTCGTTACAGCCTCGTTAGAACAGCTAAATAAATATACTTTCATGTTGTACGATGTACGGTTTTTGAACTAAACTGTTTTTAAACATATTAAATGAAAATAATCAACAATCAACAATTAAGTTAAGCAACTTTAGCATAAGCCGGTCATCGGATGGGTGACCAAAAATTTATTACCTCGAGCCCCTCCGTGCTTCGGGAGGCACGTAAAGCTGTTGATCCTGGCTGCATTAGCAGTCGTTAACACCCAGCAGAAAATAAATTACAAAAAGTCCGAACTATGTAGATTAGGGTTATGCCACCAAAGATGAAGCACTACTAAAAAGTATGATTGTTAAAATTCATCATCATCATCATCATCTACAAACAAAGAAAATAACAAGTTAACAATTATAATATATAATTATATATATTTAGACAACATCACATACATTGTTATGATCCAAAGGTAAGTAGTTATAGCACTCGTTTCATGGAAATCAGAAACAACGACAGTACCACAGCCACCCAGACCCGACACTATATCGAAAAGTTCGTTTTCGACATTGACCCGACCGGGAATCGAACCCGGGACCTCAGAGTTAGCGCTGCCCAAAGTCCCGCGTGCAAGCTGCTCGGCTACGAAGGTCGTCAAAATTAAACTACTTTTACTTTAATTAATTGCTTTGGTAAAATTGTAATACTTTAGGTATGTGAATAATGTTTTCTTTCTAAAGAAACACATTTCTTAAACCAAATTTACTATTTCTTTCTTGTTACATATTTTTTTAATATACAACCTTATTTTTAGTTTATACGAAAACCGAAACACGGGTCAAATATTTTCATTTAAAGAATCAGTACAAAAAATATATCTTGAAAACTCACGAAGTTACAAGCTTTTTGTGCTGTCCCGTTGTGTGTTTTTAGTAGGGTATACTTTATTTGAGATTTTGTAATTATTATTTGGTCAAAATGTAACATGGTATAAAAAATATTGAAATCGATTTTATTACTGATTCTGAAAAAACAGTTTTCAGGTTTCGTGTAAACTAAAAATAACATTGTATATACTTTACTTATGAGTGCGCTATAGTGAGCTATCCGCTCAACCGCGTTCGCTTTTGTAATACAGCTATTTGTAATTCCATTTATTTGGTAACTAGTACAATTATGTTATTACACCAATTGACATGGGTTACAATAAAATGCTTATACATGACAAACTGGCTATTCCTCGCGGCCTTGCTCACGTAGAATAGTGATTGTTTGTAATAAAATTCAAAACCCATCAAAATCTATAGGGATAATGCTGGAACACTTAATAATTTCTTTAAAAATGACAGTTTTCCGATTCACCCCTCTAGGGGAGATTTTTCGAAAAATGCAAAGACACGTCATTCTTTATTTTTATTAAAAAATCTGAAGATCGATTTAATTATTCATTTTTATAGATAATACTTTAAAAATAACGATTTCCCAAAAAAAACCTTCGTCCCCTTTTTACTCTTTTAAAAGAAAATAAACAAAATTCCTGAGACATGTCATTCTTTATTTCTTATCAATAAGCCAAATACCAATTTTCATGTATTTTACTTCAAAACTGACGGACACATACAAACTTTCACCCCCTATTTGACAACCTTAGAGTATGATTTCCGTAAACTCCTTTCTTAGTAGCTGGTTACGTCATTCAATTAACCTACCGTCCAAATTTCATCTAATTAGCTCCAGTGGTTTCGGCTTAGCGATGATGAATCAGTCAGTCAGGACAAGTCATTAATGTATATAAATATAGATGGCGCTTTACAACTGTATGCTTAAATTACTTCATTTGAAGTGAAGTCCGCTTCATCCTTCGGCCTTATTGTCACTTAGAATCAAGTGAGATGTAGGCCAAACTATTATTTGTTGTAGAAATAGATACTTCTCTCTTAATGCGTAAGCATTACTGACATACATTTACTGTTAGTAAATGTGTTGAATGAGCAAGTTTAGAGTGAAGACAACTACTCAATTGAAAAGAAAAGCCTCAGGGACCGGAAAATGCCTTTTTTTATTAAGCCGATTGTTAGGGAAACCCTATCAATACGGTAAGCATTTCGTCACTTACTGCATCGAAAGACTAACCAAATTGATACAGTTAGGTATTTAGGATAAGCACTAACCGCATCCAAAAACCCTGTTGAGTACCCTATAAAAATGCGCAAAAGCAGTTTAAGCTTCTACATGCAAAGCACAAGACAAGAAAACAAGTCTATGAATTACCCAATCAAAAACCCCTTATATGGAAAGCGGTTCCGGCCCCTGAAAAGCCTATGTACTGTCCCATATCCGGACAAAAGCAACCATTATTGAAATCAAGTTATCGCTAGAGTTGGTAAGTATTTCAATAATCAACACGCTTGCTAAATGCGGATTGGTGGTGATCACCAATCCCAGGCTGCCCGACCTGGAAATTGATCCCAGTACCACCGCATATCGGCCCGAGTACCTTGCCAATCGACTACTGAGACGTTAATAATTAATTGTAGTACATGTATTGTATATGTATTGTACCTAATATTGTTATTTTTATTTGAGATATTTTTGTTTGCACTTTTGTCGCTTCCTTTTAAACATGATACTCCCATTCCACCTTAGGTTGGCTGGAAGAGATCTCTCTTAGAGATAAGTCCACCTTTGCTCACCATTGTTTGTAAACTGTTCTTTGTATGTGTGTGTTTTTTGTGCAATAAAGAGTATATATATAAAATTGTTGTAGTTGTTGTTGTTGAGTTAATATTATTTTGTTTATAAGACAGTAACGGGCTTCTCCCACTATGTACACATTTTTGTTCATTATATTACATCCGTTAGCTAACATAGTTCTGTTTAGTTTCTGACAAGATAATTGGCGTAATAAACGTATTATGCGGGTAGAATTCTTATACATGTTTTATTTAGATCATTACTTGTACAACTCCTTATAAAATCCATTATACTTACAATATTATCAATAGCCCGTTAACCCAATAATATATCTTACATTAATGTTTGTAAAACGTTATGGTATTAAAGGTAAACAGTCGTTGTTGAAGACGCATGTAATTATATAATAAGTTAGTTCTAATATTTGTTACTAGATGGCGTGGCGCGATTCGTCTTCTGAATCCCGTTATCAAAGCGTCTTAGCAAATAGATTACAGGCCATGTAATTCCTCAATAAATTGTTACCTACATCAGATCAAGGAAGCTACTAGCGGTTTCATTTTCAACCCTAATAGTATTCCCCTTTAGTACTAAGGTATACCTTCAGTCATCATGTTTTTATAAAATCACAGTCAAGTATTTAAATATGTAGGCACACGGGTCATATTGTTAAATTCTTCCATCTTTGCTATGCTTGGGCGTGGCGTGGGTTAACGGGCGAGAAGAAATAATTAAGCACTGATGTACAATCAATGGTCTATTTCGTAATTACAATCAAAGTACAATATTATAAAGATCTCACACGAGAATACAAGCAAAACCGAGACGTTCCACAGAACAAGTGGTGCATGAATGTGCCAGATGCAATACGATTATCCAACTTAATCTGAATAACGTACAAACGCCATACTTCAGTTATGTCAAGCGAGCTGTCACTGGTCTGTAACTGCCAGTATAATTCGCTATGGCTTGAGATCCATGGCACACCATGGTATAATACAGTACGCCGTCAAATACATTTACTTTTCTTTATTTTTGTTTAGGACAAACTGCTAAAACAGGCCCCCGACGTACGATTGTTGCCGTTAAAAAATAGCAGCATCGCCGCCCAGGTGATTCTCCTTTGCGACTGAAAATTGTAATACATGCTTAATGGCAACTTAATCCAGTGACGTAACGATGACGCGTCCGCAGAATCCTCCGTCCGCTAATTACCAGATGGAGATACAGCGTAATTAACAGCTCGCTATCACTGTCTCCGCGGTTTCCTTCATTAATCTCTTTTTGAAACACTTAATGCGCTCGAAGAAAAGAGTTTTTCGTGGGTAGCCATCTTTTTTAATGGCTGATTATTAAGTAGCTGCACAGATTACATAGGCACGGTGACTTTGAAATTTGGGGGTCTTTTAAAGAGTCTGTAAATGGTTCTATAATGATTATTTACTCATAATTTTACGCAAATATTGTTACGAATAAATTACAATTTGAAAAATACAAAGTGTTGAAAAAAATCCACGAGCGGGATTCGAACCCGCAACCCCGTCAGGTGCATTGCCAACTATGCTATCGTGGCTTAATCCAACTCGCCGAAATTAATCAACACTATCTACATTTACTTTTAAGATGATGATGATGAAGATGATTTTGTAAGATTTCATCATCATCATCTCAGCCAAAAGACGTCCACTGCTGGACAAAGGCCTCCCCCAAGGATATGAGGGGTATTTGCCGTAATCGCCACGCTTGGCAGGCGGGTTGGCGATCGCAGTAGGTTGAGGGTAACCTCAGAGAGATGCTGCTGCCCATCCTCTGGAATGGTCCCTTAGTCGGCTTTTACGACACCCACGGGAGGAGATGGGGTGGTGCAATTCTTTATCCCCGGCACCACACGGGGTAAGTAAGATTTGTAAGATTTACCATTAGATAAGTTTAAAAATCATGTAAAATCTTCTTTACTTAAGAAAGGTTATTAAACAGTCAAAGAATATTTAGATGACAAAACAGCCTGGTTATAATAAAAATCCACATTTTATTGGGATTTATCATTATACTTCAATATCTTAGCGCTGATTTGATAGCCTTTATCAGCAGTGTCCTACAGTTTACAAACAATATTCATGTTGCGTTAAACAATTCATTAAGTTCTTAGATTACCTCTTGCTTGCTTATCTTATTTTTATTATTATTATACTTGTATACCTTAACTTAATTTTTTTTTTTTTAACTGTATGACATTGTGAAAATTGAAATTGGTACCTAATGTAATTTTTGCATTGCTACATTTTTTTTAAATTTTTTTTTAATTTTTTTTTTGTGTTGTGAATTTGTGATTGTCTTTTATTTTATTTTTTTTGATGGGGCACTTTCCAAATTTTTTTGACGCTGTAGGAGAAAAGAGCTGGACACTTGCTAAGTTTCTTGCCGGTTCTTCTCAGTACAAGATCTCCTGCCCAGAGTAGATAGACTTACGAACCGATGGCATAAAATGACGTTCTTAAGAGCTATTTGTAGCCTAAACTGAATAAATGATTTTGAATTTTTCTATTTTTACTTTATAAGCCAAAGCAGCCCTAGGCAGTGCACCTGACCCGGCATGTCATGGGGTGCGGGTTCGAATCCCGCTCGTGGATGTTTTTCAACACTTTGTATTTTTTCAAATGGTTCTATAATGTTTGACACACGATTCATTAGCCATTATTCAGTCACAAACTATTGCTTTAATAATGGCATCAAGAGATAAACATTCAAAAGGAATGCTGTCATATCAAAAATCGTATTTTTTTTTAATTTAAGAGAAACTGACATGATGACATTTTTTAGAAACAAAAGGTACTTTTTACAAATAGTTAATTTGACCAATTATACAATATAAATATCTTTTAAACAATTCTGTAATAATCTTCTCTGGCGCTCCGCCTGATATTAGGAAAAAAATATTAAGGCGACGCATCGGAAATTTACGTGGCGGGGATCTTGATTTTTCCCAACAATTACAAACATATTAAAGTGATATTTGATGACAAGATTTTTCATTTGATTGACTTCATTTGGTTAGTTGCAGAAACACGATTTGTTAACTTTTATTACAGAGAAAAAAATATCAAAGTAACCTCTTTTAAAACATAGATTTGCATTTTACAGGCAAATCAGACCGATTAAAGCATCTAAATTTTATTAGTAGATTAGTCTTAACACACACTTCAATATGCTAGTTTATTTTTTAAAACTAATTTGTAGTTTTAATGGGAAAGAAAAAAAAACAGTTTTTCTTATGGTACGGGGCAAACGCAAACGCTCCGTATTAGATTTATTGTTTAGCGATGCGTCGCCTTAATGTCCTGTTGCAAGATGACAATTTACAAAACAATTACTTTACGAAATGTAAGGTTTGTGAAACAATTTTATGAAGTGTTGGTTTGTGCAATTAACATATGCGTTTCGTTGCTTGTTATGTGAAAATCTGTTAAATAGTTTTCGAATGGCAACCGTCTGTCAATACTGTTTTATTTTATGTTTGAAAGCATTGGAAGCCGAACGTATGGATGCTCGAATTGAATGCAAGAAAACGTGTCTCAAACCATAGCTCCGATGGATTAACGTAAACCCATCGTAGCTTTCTAGGAGGGTTATGACTGTTATTAATGTTAGTAGTAAATAGTAAATAGCCTATACTGTCCCACTGCTGGGCAAAGGTCTCCATCATTGAAATCAAGTCATCACTACAATTGATGGGTAATGGCTTAATCACCACGCTTGCCAAATGCGGGTTGGTGATCACAAACCCGGGCTATGCATCGCAAAGTCCGAAACACACTTTGCCCGACCTGGGAATTGAACCCGGGACCTTGTCGAGCGTTTTGTTACACGGCCACCGAGGAGTTATTAATGTGTTAAAGTGAAGGCTTTATAACATTTCAATACTTTCGCAATAATGACGCATGCGCCATCATGCTACTTTATCGAGAAATCAAAAACTGGTATACAACAAAGAACAATGTTATAATCTTGTTATTACATAATTGAACCTACGTAAACAGGATTATTGGCTATTTTATAAGATTGCGAAGCTTAATTGAGTCTTCTTATGCTTGTATTAAGAGCGTTTACGCCGCACACTAGCGCCGCCAATGAAAAAAAAACATATCTAGTAATTAGGGATAGCAAATCAAATTATGCTCAACAAACTATCTGAATGAAGTAATTTAGCATTTTTACGTCACCTAATGAACACCTCACATGTTATAGTTTAGTTAAATATGGTGTTATAGTTAAAAGTGGCCGTAACGTCTTATTTAACTAAACCATAACATGTGAGGTGTTCATTAGGTGCCGTAAAAATGCTAAATTACTTCATTCAAATAGTTTGTTAAGCATAATTTGATTTTCTATCTCTTAATACATACTAGATATGTTTTTTTTTTCATTAGTGGCGCTAGTGTGCGGCGTAAACGCTCTTAACAAACATTTATCAATTTTGTAAAACACGCTTAAAACCAAATAGTAGTAACTGAAAAATCGCAAGATTTGAGAGGTCGTTGTTGAAATAAAAAAATACGCCTTTTTACTAGTTTAAATTTTGCATTCCCAATGCTATATAAAGTCATACATTTAACATTTACTCACACACATTTAATCAGCTACAAATAATTTGACAAAACATCTAATTATATCAAAGAATTAACATTTGCATTTTTAAAAAAATTCAGGCTAGTTTTTTTTTTACTTTTCCTGGCACAAATATTGTAATATTTTTAAGAGCGGCCTCTCTGTCGGCTCCTTTGAATGCAACTACGGGCACCTGTAAGCGGTGAAGTCATTCCGGCCTCTCTGTTTCAGCTCCTTTGAATTGAAACTACATAAAGTGCTTTATTTTACTTTTTAATCGAAATGTCTTTTGGCGTTTTTCTTGAAAAACCAGCATTTAAAAATTAAAAGTTTTTTCATAAAAATATTGTTTGTATATGTTGTTTAATTTATCATCGAAAATATTTGCAGTTGATAAAATATGACCTTATATAATTGTTACAAGTTAAAATTTTACAAAAAAAATCAACATCCCCTCAGGAAGGGGCCTCGGTAGCTCAACGGTCAGAGCATTGGACCGGTTATCCAAAGGTCGTGGGTTCGATTCCCACTCAAGCTTAAAAACTAAATTAATCGAAGCGCAAGTAAAAATAACAGAAAAAACGCAATTTTTCCGAGATTTACGCGGAATTTTTTTGCGCCGGTGCCGACTATGTATTGAGGCAGATGCTGGGCGCTTTAAACATTTAATGTAAAGGTAAAATTTAAACACTGAAAAAAGACGACACCTCAGGCGGGAAATTCGTCGTCGTCTTTCAGTCGTCTTTTTTCAGTGTTTAAATTTTAGCTAAGCTAACCTAAACGTTATAAACGCAAAAATGTCAAAAATTAACAAATTTAATGTAAAGATTAATAATGTATTTGTAAGTATTAATAATGTAGGACATTTAGTGTAAAAAAATTGCTAAATAAATGATTGCATTAAATTATTCCTGTTGTTTTATTAACCACAATAAAAGTAAAAAAATATAATTATTTTAATTAAAATGCATTATTTTAAATCTTTTTACCAAGCATTTATAATTATTCACCATATTAATCGCAAAAATTTAACAAAAGTAACTTCAAATGCATAAAACAAATTTCACGGTTTAAGACTGTATCAACTTTGAATTCCATTTCCACATTTTTTAAAATGCCTCATGTAGTACCAACTTTTTTATGTTTTTTTGAAAGCTAAGAAACCCATAATGTTTTTAAAATTACTCAAAAGTTATCCGGTCGGTTGTAAATATTTTATTTTTCAATCTGAAGTCAAGTGTAAATTTCTCTAAAACAGAAATTTTAGATTTGTGATCAAATTTTAAACTATTGATGGTTAGGATGTCAGTTTTCTGTATTTTTTACAGATTAATACACATTTTAACAATAAAACTAGCAAAAAAAATCTTAAAAAAACACCATTCAGAAAAGTTATACCTAAAACAGCCTAAAATTAAAAAATATTAAACATAAAACAAAAAATATCATATCTCGAAAACTACGAAATATTGCGGAACATACATGGGGGCACAATGGATAGATATTAGTGTCCCCTGACCACAGACCTCCGCTGGTACAGGTTACCTGGGACACCCTGTATACTGAGGCTGGTTGATTTTTTCTTGTAACATTTTATCTTGTAAAAATACACATTCCCAATCTCGCTATAAGCTGGTTAGCGTACACATTGTACGTTTTAAACTAACTTTCCAACATCCACACTAACTTGTACAAGTTTTCCACTAAGTTTGTTTTATTTTCGCGGCGGGCAACGTAACTTCATCGTTATCTTGTTAATTATTCATAAGTGAACAATCTGTAGCGTTTGCGGATTATACTTTAGTTTGTGTGTGAGATTGTTGAGATAATTACACTAGCGGTACTAGTGGTCGCCTAGTGGTCAAAATTCGACCGTAATTTAGCCTTAATAGTTAAATAGTTAAGGCTGCACGGATTGAAATAATGAAAAAGGTAGAATGTGAGTTTGGATTGGCATTGAAATATTTCGGCCGCTCCTCTTACATTTTTGAAATTTTTTAAAAGAGTACCTTAGAACAATAACTAAAGCTATAGAAGGATGGCTAAAATAAAAATCCTGCAACTATGTTTAGTTCCGTTCTATCTTATGGCTAGAAAAGGAGGTTGGAGTGCGACAAATGGTTGACACCTAGTTTTTATTTTTTGTATTGTTATGTCAAACGGTCATCAGATAATCGGTGATCAAAAAAAATCTTGAGTCCTTTATAAAGTCACTCACTACATTACCTCATATATGACGTCACAAATCTGGTGACACCTTTGCTATTTTAGTCCGGTTTCTATAGCTTTAGTTATTATTCTGAGGTACCTATGCGTGTGTGTCAAATATTAGGTCCTTAACTATGAAATTGGCGTTTATAAGAAGATTTTTTATAAAATTTTATTTTTCATATTAACGTTTTTTAAATTTTCTTAGCATCTATATATGTTAACACTATAAAAATTGTAAAGTAGTGTGTTTGTTTCACTAGCTAAATATAGCAGACACTAGAAAGAAAAAGAATCAAGTCCTTGAAGGGACTTGATTTTTTTTACACTAGCTACAATGAAACAAAAAGACAATTCCGCGAACATAAAAAGTTTAAAAAAATTGGGCGATAAAGACTCAAAATTAATAATCATTGTTATTACGGAAGCCTAAGTAACATAGTCCTAATTAAAGGTGTATAATAATATTTAACTACCGGTATTGACTTTTAGAACTTTTAGAACTTTTAGACCTTTTAATAAGTGAGAAAAAAACGTCAATTTCATAGGTATGGACCTAATAGTTGACAAAGTGTTTACATATCAGTGCTCGTGACTGTACATACACAACATTTACGTTTTTTAGTTTACGGATACTTATCGAGGAAAGAAAATATCCTAATAGCACTTTTCGATACGTAAATCCTCTGTTGTCATAGTGATAAACTCGCAATGAATCCGTACAGCGGGCGGCGGCGGCGTCGGCGGTAATCCATACGATTTCATGATAGGGATTATATTCGACGAGTCCGTTCCGTTTTACGCGGAATGGAATTGATTGACATGTTTTTTTTGTTGATTTTTTTTTTGGTTTCACCTCTTGTTTCGTTTGGTTGGGTGGACGAGGCAGACTGATGTTGTGGCGGTTAGCGTGTGTTCGTTTTGATCGTTAATGCTGAGCTACTTTTACAATGGTTGGCCTGTAGGTGATCACAAAATAAATGGAATATAAATTACCTACTCGAAGTGCAAATAGAAAGTTATCTTATCTTATTTTAGTTAAAATGTCAAAAAATCAAATTGCATTAAGTACTGTTTTTTTGTAGTATTGTCTGATACGTCACTGTTTCTCAAAATGCGTTGTCAAAATTCTAAATAAATTGCGCTACCCGTCCGACCTTTTTCTCTCTTAGTGAATGACTTCGTGCAGTTAGCAAATTTAGCCAGTGTCAAAGTAAATTTCTTAGAAGTTATATATATATAGATAATATTTATTTTGTTAACATGTTATGATGATGATGAATGATAATAGAAATGAAAAGTGAGAAATGATTCACCCCCTCAACCCCTTGAGTATCTCAGTAAAATAAAACAAAACCGCAGACATGACTTAACTTTCCCGCCATAAGTAACTTTCGACTTTACCGTCATATTTTTTTTTTATCTTTCTGTACTCATAATCCGACTAGCCATATCTCGACTTGTGTCTCAAAAAATTGCTCCTTAGACATGAGTCTTTAACCAAACAACGCCACCACTAACAAACTTCGAGTGTCTTTCTTAATCCGTGTTACCAAAGGCGCGGTACAATTATCATTATTCAAGCCGCTGCGCTCCAGAACCCCTGTTCCCAAGGGTTTGTCTAAGGGCTTGGTAAAAAGTTTCCAAACAAACGGATTCATCCTAGGAGATTGATGATTCATCTCGAACGTACATGCATATAACTTATAGAATGATACGCACGGCTTTTGAAAACGAAAAACGTAAAAATAAAGGCACCTTCTGCTCGGATTGTATCCTGACTGGTGATCGTTTATGTTGTTCTACAATTACCCTCCTTGCTACGTAATCATTTGTTTTCAGCTGACAATTATTATGTACCCACGGCGGCAGATTGATCAACCTACCCAAATCTGTCAAATTTCTCTAATGAATATTTATCCTTATTGCTAAACATTAACGTTCAAAATAGATTGTAGAAATTTGACAGTTATGGGTAGGTTGATCTGCCGCCGTGTGTACATGTTTGTACTCGGTTTAGTCAGTGGTTGAGCTTGTTTTACTTTCGCCTGGCTTATCATGAGAAGATGACACAAAAATGTTTTGTCGATCAATACTTAGACTTTTTTTTAAATATTTTTACAGGTAAGCACAGTGCCTTGATTTCACCTGATGTAAAGTGATGATAAGGCCAATGATAGAAGCACACTTCACCCGGGAACCTCAACTAGTGAGGCACTGGCTATCTTATCTCTAGCTGCCGGAACACAACAATGCTACAAACATTGATGTTATGGCGACATATTCAGATAAGAGGGTGGTAGCTAGACAGGCGGACTAACAAGCCCTACCACCAACCAAAAGATTAGATAAGATTCTTCTTCTTATTGACAAAGCATTTTCGTGTTCAGACAGTAACGGTTAAGATTGACAGTTCATCAGTAAATAAATAATTAAATAAATAAAAAAATGATAATTTGTCTCAAATATACAATAAAAAAAATAACAATGATTACTCAATAGTAATGATCCTTAATTCCTTCCTTTTCTATTTCTATTTGCATATTGATGCAAGATAAAGCCTAAATGCTTACCCGTAAAGAATTTTATAAAAAATGTTATTTATCGGTTTTCCATTCTCAGCGACGGTGTGTCCCGCAATTTTAGAAGTATTCTAACCAAACAAAGATTCGACAAAGCTCCTATACTTCACGAACTGAGAAATAACGATTTATCAATCAATACTCGTGGAACTTGCTAATACTTTGGCTACTTTGTAATTCTTATATATTTCGGATAAGTGGCTCGATATTTCTGTGTTTCTCTTGCGTCTTTTATTTGTACAGGTTCTTAGAAAATTGATATTATTTTTTTTGCGTTGAACAGGTAACATTTTTTATGTTATCTTTTTTTATCGAATGTTGTTTGGTATACAGACATTTGTTGTTATTACATTAGGTAAGGAGGAAATGGTTTTTTGTTACCCATATCCTATATACTTAATGACTTTTGCAAAGACAGATAGACTTATTAGTAATCTTTTTTATTAATAGGTACGTGAAGCAAAAACTGTGTACCCCTTTTTACGAAAATGAGAAGAAGTGCAGAATGCTAATATTTTTTTAAAATTATGCATAAAAAATACATTAAATCAAATAAATGTTGTGTTGTACATTTTTCAAAAATTAAAAAAATGGAAGAGGAGCCGGCGGAGGAGGGCCGAAATCTGTCAATGCCAATCCAAACTCACATTTTATCTTTTTAATTTTGCATTGCTTAGGATACAATCCGTGCAGCCTTAATAAAATATTGTTTAGAAAACAGCTTTTAAAAAAAATTACGGTTGAATTTCGACTACTGGGCGACCTCAGTTAAGATGTGGGGCTTCTTGAACGAATTTGAAAAGTGACGTTGCACTGTTTTGTTTAATTTGCCAATACTCATGCACGTTCACGAACGCTTATCGGTAAATAACAAACTTTAGAAAATAAAACAAAACCGCAGACATGACTCTTCACTTTCCCGCCAAGAAATTCCATCCTCACGTTGCCAATAGAATTATAACAAGATTCCACGATTGGACAGTCGCTAACAAAACTCTATGACTTATTAAAGTTTAATACCGCCCAATTCCACAAGTACAGGCGAGTGCGTAAATCACCTTGTCACAGCTGTCACTCCGCGCGCAGATAATGGAGCCGCGTGACGTCACCGATACGCCAACATGGCCGCCGCTCCAGCTGTCAGTCAGCCAGAGTTATGTACACAGTATGTCCTCGTCTATTAACAATACGGGTGATAATGAGATGAGAACTGAATGAGTTTGAGGAAGTTAGTAGCGCAGTCGTTCAGTGTGCTGACTTAAATATTTTTTTTTTACTGTTTAAATGTACAGTTTTAATATTTTTTTTTACAGTTTACAATAATTTGTGTGTTAATATCATTGTTGTGTAACGACAGTTAGAGATAAGATAGACGGTACCTCTGACTGCGTTTATCTTTATTTCTTACTCATTTTTGTCGAGTTAAGAAACTGCTCTTCTTTGGCAATAAGGCCACCATCTGAACAATTTCTTGTGTTGTCCTTTTTATGTTTTACTATGGTGTACAATAAAGATTATTTCATTCATTAATTTATTTTCAACCTGTTATCTTTTAAAATATTTAATACAAATAGGTTATATAGATTTTTTTATTTTTTATTTTATTTTTGTTAAGTGTGTGATGTATTAGTTGCAAATAAAGTGTTTGTATTCTATTCTATTCTATTCTACAACAGATCGCTTCAATTCCTGCAAAGTCCGCACGAAGACGCCACTTCATCACACTCGGAAGTTCCAATCGCTTGCCTAATAGTTTTCGCTGGATTGAACAGATTTTCGTTATACGGTTCCAATTTCAAAGAGACTGCAAGGTGTCAGTAAGAAACACGCTTTACGTTTCGAGCAGAAACGTTTTTACTAGCGCGTTAAACTTAGATGGTGGTAATTTGTTATAGAAAAGCCTTCAACATCATCATTACCTAAACAAAGGACGTTTACTGCTGGACAAAGGCCTTCCCCAAGAATCTACACAATGACTTTCTGCTGCTCGCATCCAGCGGCTCCCCGCGACCTTCACCAGATCGTCGGTCCACCTTGTTGGAGGCCTGCCCACATTGCGTCTTTTTCGGTGCGCGGTATTTATTTTCATCCTCATCTTCACCCTTCATCTAGCATGAAGGTTGAACAATAAGGCCAAATATGTGGAAGCGCAATTCACCAGGGTCCTCAATTAATAAGGCACTGGCTATCTTATCTCTAACTGCCGGAACACAACAACGCTATTAATAGTGTTGTAATGATGACGGAGTAGATTATCTTATCTCATGTCTGTTTACCATGTTGAAGATCTATTTTTTTTATCATAGTGGAGACCGCGTATCGGCAAACGTAGTGTGGGACGCCCTCAGCCTATGTGTAACGACGATCTTCGCAAGGTGGCTGGCAAGAGCTGGATGAGAGTAGCCGCGGATCGTGCTCAGTGGCGTGCACTTGGAGAGGCCTATGTCCAGCAGTGGACGTGTGTAGGCTGATGATGATGATGATAATGATGACGGAGTTAGAAAATATGGTAATAGCTAGAAATGTGACTAAAACTAAACCCTGTCCAAATTGTCTCTGTCTCTTATAGGAATCGAACTCAACACCTTTTAGTTTATATACCATCGCTGGGAATCGAACCAGGGTCTAAGGGTGGTTTAACCACAAGAATATACAGAGTGAAACCCCTTTTGTAATGAAACGCTGCATTCTAATTCGCCCATGTTTATTTTACATTTATATATTATTTCAGCGGTACCCCAGAGGCCACGGACCCTTCAAAGGGTTCACAACGTGAGGCTAAACTAATATGTAACATAAACTGGAGGCGAATTGTGTAAATTGTTTTATATGTAAAAAATATACAAAGATCGTGTTGACTTTAAAAAACAAAAAAACATGACCGTTGCTATTAAACTTGGAATATCAGTTAAAGACTTATCTTATCTCATGTCTGTTTACCATGTTGAAGATCATTATTTTTTTTTTTATCTTTACAAGTTGAACATTATAATTATCTTTACTTAACTCATCTCTATATACCATGTCGAAGAGTAACTATCTTATCTTATTCCGGTGTACCGAGTTGAAGAGTTTAATTATATTGTCTTATCCCTGTATACCATGTTGAAGTGTTCAATTATTTTGTAACTAGTGGACCCGCTTTGACAGTTTTCATCAAGTAATTAAATTCTCTTTGGTTTCCATGACAACGAAACAAACAAATTAGTTTATTGGAAAATGAAATGGTCGATTTTAGTATATTTATAGTGTGACTCCCGTGGAAATATCTGGATAAAAAGTATCGTATGTATTATTCCAGGTTATAAACTATCTGTATGCCGAATTTCATCCAAATCCATCCATCCGTTGCAGCGTGAAGAAGTAACAAATATACGAACATACTCACAAACTTTCGCATTTATTATATTAGTAGGATATATCTTATCTTATCTTATCTCACGAATCACAATGAAAATACACACTATTTTCCACCAGTGGCTCATCTCTGCAAGGGCCTTTACATTTTATACTTGAGATTTATGTGGGCGCCCATAAATTTTACGGTGCGGAAACTTATTTGGGCGACTTGGCAACCGTCTCGCCGGTACTGTCGCCCGCGGAATCGTCGGCTAGTCTTGCTTCGGCGATAATTCGACGAAAAACAATATTCGATGTCACTGGACATTTAAATTAAAGCAGCGGTTGAATCGCAGAACGAATTAATACATTTCATCATCATCATCCATCAGCTCATTTTATGTCCCCACTGCTGGGGCACGAGCCTTTCCTATGGTTGGATAGGGAGAACGGGCCATAAACCACCACTCCTCCTCCTAATCTATATTAATATTATAAAGCTGAATAGTTTGTTTGAACGCGCTAATCTCAGGAACTACTGGTTCTAATTGAAAAATTATTTTTGTGTTGAATAGTCCATTTATCGAGGAAGGCTTTAGGCTATATAACATCACGCTGAGACCAATAGGAGCGAAGCATCAGTGAAAAATGTTGCAAAAACGGGAACAAGAGCCTAAAAAATTAAAAATGCTGCCGAAAGTCACTATTCCACGCGGACGAAGTCGCGACCACAGCTAGTGTATAGAATAAAAGGTTTTTTTTCTGTTTATTTGTGTCAATACACAGTGAACACAGTAAATATTGTATAACATAATGTAACCTCATAACTGGAGGTAACTGTACCACCAACACCATTAAGCCCAGATTACTGATTTTATTTTTCGAAAACAATTTTGTGGTCGACTGTACAACCTCATAATAATCCAGATAAAACTAAACTCGTTGCAGTGCAGATAACGAACAGTTAAAATTAACTCTGAACACCAGTAGCTATTATCAGTGCACGTCGCAGCTCACAACACAAGTGCGGAAAACAAAAAGTTAATTAAAGATAATCATCTGTGTCAGTGTACGCATAAATTCTAATAAAGCAAAACATCGTATGGGGTTTCATACAATGCCACCCCGGCCTAATTAGCCTCCTTATCCGGTAGACGTGAGTGTTGTCTAGACAGGGCATTACAAAAAAAAAAAAAAAAAAACTTTTGTGGCCATGTTTTTTTTAATATCTTGTGGGTAAGCACTTGGCTTTCATCTAAGATGTTAAGTGATGATAAAGCTGAAGGTACGCACTTCATTACTGAGGCACTGGCTATCTTATCTCTAGCTGCCGGAACACAACAATGCTACAAACATTGATGTTATGGCGACATATTTAAATATTTAAATTTTATGTTAATATTTGAGAATGTTATTTAAAATTTAGTAACATTTAATAAGTAAAACGGCAATAGCTGCCTATCATTGTTGCTGTGTGACTTGCGATAATAAATCTGATATCTGAAATCATGTGACAAAGCATTTGCACAGATATCCGAAGGTCCTAGGTTTATTCCTCAAGCTGCATAGCCCGGGTTTAGTATGTGGGTTAAGCCAAATCCAATCAATTGTAGCGATGATTTAAATTCTTTTATTATATTATATTTTTCTAACCACCATAAAAAATTAAAAAGTACCATTTTCCAATAAAATAGCTTAACCATTATTGTTGATTTAACAAAACATGACTACAGATAGAAGTGTTAAAAAATTAAACCTGCACCCATAATTCAGATTTAGTGTGTCCGAGGGTGCTGGTTCAAATCGCGCTCGTGATCAATGCTTTCAACACTTTCTATATGTAATTGGTTTGCAATAAAATCTTCGTTTTATAATATGTATAATAGAACCGTATTAATTAGAAAAATATACCTAATTGTGATATGCAAAAGCACTTAAAATACCATTTCAAACCACAAGAACATTATCCAACAAAAACTCCAACTCCTATTCTATAATTTCATATCTCCATATCTCACATTAAAACGCACACATACATGCATGGAAGGAAACATCTCATATAATGAACATCGCCTTCGAGATAACTGGGTGTATCTGGTTATAACCAGACGTATAACCGGTTATAACCGGATACAGATGTTGCTTATGGCCCGGGTAACTGGGTAATATGTACAAATGTGATTGGAACAGACGTTATATTATTCATATGTTTGTTTTTGGTTACCTATGTGTTGCTAAATATAATAAATTATGGTTGAGACTGGTTAAAGTAAATAAATCCACCTTTTGCTGTGTTTTTGCAATAAGAAATAGATAAATAAATAAATTATAATGTACCTTTTGTTGAAAAAATATACCTAACTTACTTTTTATACGTCTCGGTGACATAGTGACTAGGCCCTTTATTCGGAGTTATTACAAGGTATTAAACCCTCCTGTTGCTGTATTTTTGCAATAAAGAATAAATAAATTATTATGTAACTACCTTTTGTTGATAAAACATAACCTACTTTATATTTTTTATAACGCCACGGTGACATAGTAGCAAAGCGCTCGACCATAGTATGTCCGGTTCTGGGTTCAATTCCCAAGTCGGGCAATATTGTCACGGTTTTTTTATAGCTAGTCAGGCAAATGTCTCTGGTCTGCCTAATTTTAAGCAGAAGCAGGTCCAGATGCAAGGACAGCTCCTGGAGAGTACGTACCTCACCATCCGTGCTCTTGTTGCCGACCCGCAAGTAGCTTCTCACAACTCGCTTAAGAAACCCATGCGAAGGAAGAAAGCTCGGTATGATAAATCTTTGGTTACCTATCCGATGAGCCGCCTTTGCGAGAGTTGCTTAACCTTACCAATCGCAGACCGGCGCGCTATCCTATATTCATCATATTTCTCCTATCCTATAAAAAGTAATTTATAAAATGAAAATCGAGATACGCACCATCGTTTGTTCGATTAATGAACGATCGCTCATATAAATTAATTCTCAATTAGCCGGGTTATTTAATTGACTCTCGCAATGCCGCTTAAATAAATAATTATCAATAATACTCTCATGTAAAATATAAATACATCTCGTACATCATAAGCGGGGCATTGTCTTAATTGGACGATGTTTCAACTTAATTTACATGTAGGTACTGATGAATCCTTTTAAATATAACGATATACATTTACCGACGTTATAAAATTGGGGTAGGAACTTACGGTGAAATTAATCGGGTATGGAAATAAATACCAAACGAATTATTGTTAAATTTATTTATAAAGGTATAAGTAAGTAAGTAAACAGCCTATAATTGTCCCACTGCTAGGCAAAGGCCTCCATCATTGAAATCAAGTCATCGCTACAATTGATGGGTAATGGCTTAATCACCACGCTTGCCAAATGCGGGTTGGCGATCACAAACCCGGGCTATGCATCGAAAATCCAAAATACATTTTGCCCGACCTGGGAATTGAACCCGGGACCTTCGGATATCGGGCCGAGCGCTCTGCCACTCGGCCACCGAGTAAAGGTATATCTATTTATAAAGACTAGTAGTCGCCCAGTGTTCGAAATTCGACCGTAATTTTATTAAGGCTGCACGGATTGTATCCTAAGCAATGAAAAATTAAAAAAGATAGAATGTGAGTTTGGATTGGCGTTGACAGATATCGGCCGCTCTTTCGGCGCTGCTTTGACAGTTTCCATGACAACAAAACAAACAAATCAACACCCGTATCCTATGATGGGCCCCTATAGCAGCGCCACCTACCGGGTCCAATTGTAAATCTAAACCATTCTCGAATCCACTTGAACACACTCAGAAAATTTCATCCAAATCGGTCCAGCCGTTTAGAAGGAGTTCAATAACATACACACGCACAGAAGATTTATATAGTCAAAGATATAATCTTACAAAATTCTAGTAATTATTAGAGATTATTATATTATTATTATTTAAAGATTTATATTTACACGAGTATAACATGTTTATATAAATACTATATATTTTACAAATCGCTCTGTACCTAAGCTGGACGTGCCGCGCGACAGACGGTAATCAAATCCGACGTCAAGTGTCGCGCGACACAGCCGTCGAGTAGTTCCACCTTTAACGACCTACGTTGACGAGTGAGCACTTCGAGTCGTGTCACCATCTTAAATCACAAGATTGTTCCATGATAACAACTGACTTTCTCTCTATCTCTATCGACTACTGATGTTTAAAGCTAGAAATTAAATGGCATTTAAGCTGTTGACAAGTACAGTCAAGTTCAATAATATGTATACACTTTTGACAGTTATTAACCTTTATTTACCTTGTAATAAGAATCAACATCTGTCAAAAGTGTATACATATTATTGAACTCGACTGTAGGTACACAACTTGAAAGTAGAGCTGCTTGGATTTTTCATACAAAAATTTGTATTTGTGTTAGATTCATAAGAACATGTTGTAACTCCAATGGGTTACATACAATTCGTTCGTACGAATAGTAAAAGATGGTAAAGTAATCCTACTCAACTCACAAATCGTGGGGTATGTTTGTTGATTCTAATTGAAATTATTAACCTTTTTACCGCCAACAACTTCTATAGAAGTTCGAGATTTTCGTGCCGTCCACGCCAGCACTTCTATAGAAGTTCTTCTTTGTACCTACTTTATTAAAATACATTTATACGTTGGCGTACAGCGGGACATCGCGTGCAGGAAAGTTGGGCGGTGAAAAGGTTAAAAATCTGCAGTAACGCCTTGGAATCCGAATGATGCTCGTGTTTTATGTTGTCCTGATGTATTTATATACCTACTGTTTGCAACTTATATTAAAACTGTTTTTTTTTCTTGTTTCAGGTGAGTTTACAACTTGGTACTTATGTTGGTAAGAGGAAATACATAATACCTGACCACAACTTCAATGTTTTGTGGTCAGGTAAAGTTGAGGTCAGGTATCTTTTATTTTTTTTATATTTATTGGAAGACCAACAGCTTCATACGTCAAACTTCTTCCAGGATCTTACACTTTGCCGTTTATATATTTTTTTAAAATTGGAAGCGCACCGAAATCCTCAACTACTGAGGCACTGGCTATCTTATCTCTATCTGCCGGAACACAAGAATGCTACAACCTTTGAAGTTATGGCGACATATTTAGATAAGATGTTAGGATGATAGCTAGCCAGGCGTACAAACAAGCTATACCACCAACCAAACCGAGTACACAAACATGTACCTACCCCCCACTGGGAATCAAACCCAGGACCAAGACCTCTTTTATATTTAAAAAAAAAAATCTTTTATATTGTTATCATACGGGTAAGCACTTGACATCATCGCATCAAACCCGGGACCTCTGGGTCGAAAACGGTGGTCTTAACCACTAGACAAAAGAAATGGTCATATAATCTAATATTTATTTTATATCTACAATGTTATTTTTAGTTTATACGAAACCTGAAAACTGTTTGTTCAGAATCAGTAATAGAATCGATTTCAATATTTTTTATACCATGTTACATTTTGACCAAATGATATTTAACAAAATTTCAATTATAGTATACCCTTTAAAAACACACAACGGGACAGCACAAAAAGCTTGTAACTTCGTGAGTTTTCAAGATATTATTTAAAATTTTTTTGTACTGATTCATTAAATGAAAATATTTGACCCGTCTTTCGGTTTTCGTATAAACTAAAAATAAGTTTGTATATATTATTAAGTGAAGCAAAAACTTTTTACCCCTTTTTTACGAAAATTGCGCGGACGGAGGAGTAAGAAATTTCGCGCACTTATAGTTTATATAGAGAAGGTTATCTGAATATACTATAATATACTCCTTTAAAAAAATTCAAAAAAGCAAGAGGAGCGGCCGAAATCTATCAATGCTAATCCAAACTCACATTCTATCTTTTTTAATTTTTCATTGCTTAGGATACAATCCGTGCAGCCATAATAAAATTTCGACCACTGAGCGACCACTACTTAAAGTAATTGCGACAACATCTTCCCAATCGTTTTCAAAACATCACAGAGTATTCAAAACTGCAACCTGAATGCAGTCTCTTAAAGTCAACTGGTTTCCTTATAAGTGTTGTAGGTAGCCGTGCTCCCAAGAGCCTCACTAGTTATGTTAAAGTTAAAGCATGCTACCCACTAGGAGTTGAAGCACGTAATCTTAGAACATGGCATTAAGTGGAATGGAGTAAATAAATACAGTAAGTATTAGCTTCTTTTCAAAATATATTGAAAAATAAACTAATTACAAAAACACAAAAATGTTGAAAAAATTTCCACGAGCAGGATTTGAACCCGCACCCTTCTGACATACCGGGTCAGGTGCTCTCCCAATTGAGCTATCGTGGTTCTAACCAGCCCGTCGAAATTATTCAACACTACTTTTTCCTTTGAAAGCCAAAGGCGCCCATTCAATGTCAACAACTACCGTCATTAAGATCTGATCATAATATTTTTACAAATACTAAAGATCAGTTAATAAGTAGGCAAGCTATTTATAAATATTTATATAATTTTTAACGCAAATTTTTTCAACATTTGTGTTTTTGTAATTTGTTCGCAACAAAACTTGCGTTAAAAATTATAAAAACATTTATAAATAAACTAATACTTACTGTATTAACCTATAAGTAGGTATGCACGTTTCGTCAACAAGGTACTGCGTATCCAGGTACGACTTTTTGAGTCCACACTACTAATAATGAAAAGGTCAGAAAATAGAGAAATAAAAGAAAACACAATATTTAAAAAAAACAATAAAAAAAACACAATAATACACTAAAAACAATCTGACGGTGTTTCGATCACATGGCTTGACCTCTTAAGTTTCTCTCCGCCTCCAAACAAGTCCGGTGACTCTGTAAAAGTCATCTGCATCCAACAGTAAACTCTCCAAAACAAAAGGAGATCGCTGCTTGCACGCTGCGATCTTCTGACGAGCGCGGCCTACGTACTCACTTGGTACAGTATCAGATGCATTACGCGCTACATCTCCAAGCGGGTACCTCCTTTACATTCATCTATAATGTTATTTGGCCGTTTGGCTCGCGTCGACCAATTAATATAAGCGCTCTGACTGGCGATGGCGCTATAGTATCTAAATGCTGTTTCCCTAATGAAACCTTTGTGGGGGACTGTTTGAGAATGTTTTGCATTTTTAAGCAAATGACGATCGTGATCGGCTGATGTGTTGCTATCGTGATTGTTCAGCAGCTTTTGTAATGTCAGGTTATCGGATGGGTGACAAAATAAAAATGTTTAATAATAATAAATAAAATAAATAAAATTTGTTTATTTCCATTAACAATTTTTGGCGTTACAAACTTTGGGTTGGAGCTTCTCTTTAAGCTTTAAGGCCTGTTTTGAGAAGCCCCGCTCCTCCTTAATGATTTTACATACATATCAATTCATAAAACAGTCACACAAAAGTAGCAAAAAGAATACTAAGTTAGAAAGATATAATAAGCAAAATATATAAACCAAGACTAATATATTCTATATAAGTGCGCATGTGTGTGTGTGTGTGTGTGTATGTGTGTGTGTGTGTGTGCGTGTGCGTGTGCGTGTGCGTGTGCGTGTGCGTGTGCGTGTGCGTGTGCGTGTGCGTGCGCGTGCGCGTGCGCATGCGCGTGCGCGTGAGCGTGGTGTGTGTGTGTGTGTGTATTATGTTTGACGTTAGTTTTGTATTTTATTAGACTATGAATAAGAGGAGTGATTCTGTCTCTTCCCACGTTTTACCTTTTAGCCATTTAGTTATAAGTTTTCTGGTTTTGTTGAGTGTCTTGTTATAAATAAATAGTTCTCTGTTTATGACATTATATAGGTGGGCAGATTGAGTAATATATTGTATTTGTGCAAATTTTGTCCTAACTCTCGGAGCATGGGCTACAACATTTTTCCTTCTCCTATTCAATATATCTGGGTTATATGGCAGTGTTTTATGTAGTTTTTGGGTGGTCAGTACAATGTATAGCTTTCTTACCGAAAGGATGTTACTTAATTGGTAGAGACTTGCCGTTGGAAAACGTATTTTTTTGAAAAACATTACTTTCAATAAACACCTTTGAGCTCGTTCCAACTCTAGAAATTTAGTCTTACCAGCACCTCCCCATATAGTGATGCAGTATGTTAAAACAGACTGCACTAGAGCTATATAAATAGTAATCAGTAGACTTTTTGGCGAGGCTTGACCGTCCACAATATCCTATTGGTAACACATGCCGCAAAGTCTTAAAGATCTTAAAGATCCAAAGCGGCGCCCGCCCATTCAAAAACTCGATTTTTTTTTATTTGTGTTTTTGTAATTTGTTCGCAACTAAATTTGCGTTAAAAATTATATAAACATTTTATAAATAGCTTGCCGACTTCTTAACTGATCTTTAGTATTTGTAAAAATATTATGATCAGATGTTAATGACGGTAGTTGTTGACATTGAATAAGCGCCTTGGGCTTTCAAAGTAAAAAGTAATATAGTGTTGAATAATTTCGGCGGGCTGGTTAGAACCACGATAGCTCAATTGGGAGAGCACCTGACCCGGTATGTCAGAAGGGTGCGGGTTCAAATCCTGCTCGTGGAAATTTTTTCAACATTTGTGTTTTTTAACCTATGTACTTACATCTATGTACACTCTTGTATCTATGTACCTTGTACAATCCTATGATGATGTAGAGTTTTAATTTTTTACATTTAAGTTATTAAATGCGCTTTTAATACATAAACAGCGGTCTTATTAACATGCCATTGATAAGTATGGGTGTAACAATTTAAACTATAAAAATACCGAATCCGAGACTTCTAAATCAGACAGCGATCTAACCACTAGGCCACTAGGCAGTTGCAATGTGAAATTCGCGGCAATAACTTCAACCCGTAAACAGTTGCAATATTGAAAGCACAATCACATTAAGACTTCGCTAAGTAGACCAAGAAGTTATACGTAGCACACACACACTTGTAGTAAACCAAGAAACATATTAATTCAATGCAACTGCTAGCAAGCAAAAGTTTTAATAACCCCCGCGAACTCGCATGCACGAGATTTCGCCTGAATTTCTGTAAGCCATACAAATATGCTTACTATTAAGCGCCTATATAAGTACATTTTAGTATATCATAAACATTCACCCCCTTTCTACAATAGTGTTTAAAGTATAACAATGGCTAAATGGAGAAGCTCGATAGCGCAGTGGTTAACGCGCCCGATTTGCGAGTGCTGAGGTTAAGCAACTTTCGCAAAGGCCGGTCATCGGATGGGTGACCAAAAATTTATCAACTCTCGCTCCTCCGTGCTTCGGAAGGCACGTAAAGCCGTTGGTCCCGGCTGCATTAGCAGTCGTTAACAACCACCAATCCGCACTGGGCCCGCGTGGTGGTTTATGGCCTGTTCTCCCAATCCATCCTTAGGGAAGGCTCGTGCTCCAGCAGTGGGGACATAAAAGAGCTGATGATGAATGGCTAAATACGTGTATTGAATATTGTGTCTCTGTCTAAATGTATTAGCTAAAAAGTAAAAGCATCTATTTTAAGCATTGTCGAACTTTAGCCATTCGTGTGGTAATAAAGTTATTTTTTTAGCAATGCTTAGAGGTATCATCATCATCATTATCATCAGCCTATACTAAATAAATAAATAAATAAATAAACTTTCCTACACTCACACCAATTATCTAGCCCAAGAGAAGCTTCGTTATGAAACTCGTCCATTTATATATATTTCTATATCCGTTAGGATAAACATACTTAAAATACTTAATACATACTCATTATACATAGAAAACACCCAGACCCGAGAGAATTTAGAAAAAATAATAATTTTTAAATTGACCCGACCGGGAATCGAAACCGGGACCTCAGAGATGGCGACACCATGAAAACCGGTGTACAAACCACTTGACCAAGGAGGTCGGCAAAAAGTACTAGTACTAGTAGTCCACTGCTGGACATAGGCCTCTCCTTGTGCACGCCACCGAGCACGATCCGCGGCCACTCTCATCCAGCTCTTGCCAGCCTCTTGCTTAGAGGTATGCTATAGAGAAATACAGAGATTATAATAATTATCAACTCTACGGGCAATACACGTTACCATTGTTCTTCTACGGATCTCATTTCTGATTCGATCACGCAGAGAAACCCCAAGCTCCCCTCTTCATTGCTCTTTGCGACCGCGCAACGGAAGAAGCAGTGTAGGCAGACCTCCAACAAGTATACCGATGATCTGGTGAAGGTAGCGGGTAGCCACTGGATGCGAATGAAACCGGTCGTAGTGGTGATCCTTGGGGGACGCCGTTGTCCAGCCGACGTCTTGGTTGAGATGATGACGATGAAGATGACTAATAGTTAGTAGAATATTTCGCATCGTAAATCGCATCGCTTTATCACTTTTATAGCAATACCACGCAAGACCTTGGTCTTCTTCTTCATTCTTGAATGGCAGGATGTCCTTGCCTACTTGCAAGTTGCACTGCGGCACTGGCTATCTTATATCTAGCTGGCGGAACACAACAATGCTACAAACATTGATGATAAGGCAACATGTTACTAAAATTTTAAAAATAATAGACAACACAAATACGTTGTTGTGATCCCAAGGTAAGTAGCTAAATCACTCGTTTTATGGAAATCAGAAACAACTACGGTACCACAACCACCAAGACCTGCCACAATATCGCAAAGATCATTTTCGACATTGACCCGACCGGGAATCGAACGCGGGACCTCAGAGTTAGCGCCGCCCAAAGTCCGGCGTGCAAGCCACTCGGCTGCGGAGGTCGTCAACATATATATATACTAGCGGCCGCTCGCGGTTTCAACCGCGTGGTTCCCGTTCCCGTGGGAATATCTGGATAAAAAGTATCCTATGTGTTATTCCAGGTTATAAACTATCTGTATGCCGAATTTCATCCAAATCCATCCATCCGTTGCAGCGTGAAGAAGCAACAAACATACGAACATACATACACACAAACTTTCACATTTATAATATTAGTAGGATAGGTATACAAACAAGCCTTACCACCAGCAAACCGTGTACTCAAACATTCCTCCTGCTGGGAATGGAACCCTGGACCTCTGGGTCTAAGACCGGGGTCTCACCACTAGACCAAAGAGGCGGTCAAAATTCACAGCGGCGAAACAATTAAAGCTTCGAAACACCCCAAACATTACTATTATTCCACATAACTCATGAGGCAATCTTATCACTGCGCCCTATGGCATATTTCTGTACATACTACAAAGGGAATTGTCTTGTTTCTATTCCCTCTCAGAGATATATTGCTCCCTATCTGAGAGCTTTATCGTACGCTTGTTGGTACGCGCGGTTTTTCTCGCAATTTACGCATCCACACTTCCTATATCTTGGAGGGCGTTCGTGAAAACAACACGCGTCTTGTTAGATATGGAAATCTTTGGTAGTTTCCGTTTAATTGAAGATAGAAAGAACGAAAGAAATTGCCGTTTCTTTGATTGTTAGAAGCTTCGTAGTAATACACAATGTTTTTTGATGTCTACCGCAATATACTTACTTAGTATATGACGACGTTGGTGCAACTCGGTTAGAACGTATAAAATGATGAAAAAATATTGTTTTCTAAAGTTTACGCGAACACTACACATTGAAATGAAACAACTTTTACGGATCTACTCGCGTTTATTTTACACATTACTTATTTAATGTTTATCCTGACGTTTCGAACCCTTTGCAGGGTCCGTGGTCACAGTTCGAAACGTCAGGATAATCATTAAATAAGTACTTAATGTGTAAAATAAACGCAAGTAGATCCTTAAAAGTTGTTTCATTTCAATGATGAAAAAATTACAGTATTTGAACGCGCGCCCGCTTTTTCAACACTACCGCAAATTGTAATTTTGTTTATCTCTGCACCACCCTATGGTTGACTGATAGATAATGCCTCAGGCACTAAATCCGCCATGTAATTTATGTAGAAAAGTTTTTAAATAAATAAATGATTTTGTTCGCAAAAAAATTAGCGTAAAATCATAGTAAGTAAATATAGCCTAAGACTGTCTCACTGCTGGGCAAAGGCCTCCATCATTGAACCAAGTCATTGATGGGTAATGGCTTAATCACCACGCTTGCCAAATGCGGGTTGGTGATCACAAACCCGGGATATGCCTCGAAATAATAATATAGGGAACACACTATGCCCGCCCATAATTAAAGAAGATTTTATTAAAATTGACGTATTGACGACGTATGGAATATGGTTTGGAATACCGTTATGTAAAGGCTCTTTTAAGTTGCAAGCGTCAATAGGCATCAGTGGCCATTCACCAATAACGTTTGCTCATTTGTAACTCAGTAGAATGAAAAAAATATTAAAAAGCATGTTGTGAACAGATGTAGCCCAAAGCGATGTTGTTACTTCTCAAAGAGGAAAGTTTTCTTTTAAGTTGACGGTGTTTATAACGACCAATAAGGAACAGGAATGTATAACCGACTCTGTGGTCTAGTGGCTAAGACCACCGGTTTAGACCCAGAGGTCCCGGGTTCGATTCACAGCGGGGGGTACATGTTTGTGTACTCGCTTTGGTTGGTGGTAGGGCTTGTTGTCCGCCTGGCTAGCTACCACCATCTTATCTAAATATGTCGCCTTAACATCAATGTTTGTAGCATTGTTGTGTTCCGGCAGCTAGAGATAAGATAGCCAGTGCCTCACTAGTTGAGGATTCGGGTAAAGTGCGCTTCCACCATTGGCCTTATCATCACTTAACACCAGGTGAGATCAAGGCACTGTGCTTACCCGTAAAATTAAGACACACTGTATAGGTACCTGTGGATATACTACCGGTTTCAGACGTTGAGGTCACGTGTTCGATTCCCAGCAGGGGGATACTAATTTTTACACTCAGTTTGATTGGTGGTTGGGCTTCTTCTGATTCCGTCTGGCTGTCTGCCACAATCTTTAAGTCTTCATAGCTACAATGTCAGAAGTTTTGTCATATTCAGGTAAGTCAGCCAGCTCCTTCATTCCTTCGACCACGAATGTGAAGGCGTATTTTACCCGGTCAGTTAGCATTATGTTATTATATATGTTATATATATTAATGAAATGAAAACCTACTGTTGGTTCCAGCTAACCTGGAAATAGCAGGTAATAAAGTCTGCATCAAAGTAACAACAATTGTATACCTACTTTGGGTAACAAATAGCCATTTATTTATTTATTTAATCTTAAGACACACCAACAGAACAGACATTATACACTGTTAATAATAGTAGCAGAAACATAACGGATATCTGCTCCAATTACAGGCGCGTAAAAATTAAAATTAAAAAGACACGTTTGAATAAAATAAAAAATAATTAAAATATTGACAAAATTTAAACATTAACAAAAGTAAAATAAAAATTAATGATTTAATTATTTGATTGATTAAAATAAATTATATTTAATTAAGTAAATCAAATTAATTCATAAATACATAGGTAAATTATTAATAATATAAAATTATAAAAATCACAATAATAAATAATATAATTCTCTACTAGCCATATTTTTTTTTGCGACAGGTTACTGACAGGTTTTGCGACTGCCTGGCATTTTCTTATGATTAATATTACTAAGTTTGCTTATGCCTAGACCGGTCTCCACTCTAAGACATGTCTGCTCCAACGATTGACGTTTTCGTTTATAGTTTCGTCAAAATCTACCAAACAAGATATAGAATAAGACAAGACGAGATAAGAAGCAACCGAAAAAAATCAGAAAAATTAAAAACAACTCAACGGGCACTCAATTTGTCAATACAAGCTTTGGGCGTATTAGTCAAAAGTCAGTGGAAACGTAACCTTTTTATCTCTCCCCCCCCCCTCCCCAGAAAGTGGGGGATTAATCTCCCCTCCAAATATTCCCGATGCGTACCACAAGTTATTCGGCCAGGTATTTTACTTTCATATTGGATGGTCGTTTAGAATTTCAAGTTGTTATCTCTTGTAGTATTCGGAACAAATGGTTTCCCGATTCCCGCGATAGATTTACTGGTAGCCGCGCACGTAGGGTTTCTGTGATCAGATACGATATTATGATACTGGACAGCATTGAGTTAATGCCTGAGGCATTCTCTACCAGTCAACCTTAGGGCAGCACCGCAGTATGGGCAGACCTCCAACAAGGTGGAACGACGATCTGGTGAAGATCGCGGGAAGCCGCTGGATGCGAGCAGCACAAAACCGGTCGTTGTGGAGATCCTTGGGGGAGGCCTTTGTCCAGCAGTGGACGTCTTTTGGCTGAGATGATGATGATAATGATGAACCATAGGGTGGTGCTGAGATAACATTGGTAGGTGCAATCAAGATATATTATAAATAATTTAAATGTAAGTATACTCGTATAATACATGCATAAATATTATACATAAACATATATGTGTATTGTAAATACGTAAACTACAATAAATTAGAGTTATTGAGATGATTCAGCCATGATTCTATCAAACAAGAGCTCGCGGAATTTCGTTTTAAAAGCGTCACGACTCGTAGCCATCCTGATTTTGAGAGGCAGCGCGTTCCACAGGAGGATGGATTGAATGTGAAAGGAAGAATGAACAAAACCAGATGTATGAGAGGGACAGAGAAGAAGAAGATTATTTGAGGACCGGAGATTTTTACTATGAGAGGAGCCAAGGTACTCAAAATGGGGAGCAAGATAAGAAGGAGCATTTAAAGAATTTAGAAGCGTAAACAGTGTGGTTAGGGCCCGTAAACGTCTTCGCTGGCGAATAGGCAACCATTAAGTGGTGATAAGTCCGAAGGTGGAAGCATACTTTACCCGGATTCCTCAACTACTGTGGCACTGGCTATCTTGTCTTATCTGTAGCTGCCGGAACACAACAATGCTACAAACATTGATGTTATGGCGACATTCTTAGATAAGATGAGAGTAGCTAGCCAGGCGGGCTAGCAAGCCCTACCACCAACCAAACCGAGTTCACAAACATGTACCCCCGCTGGGAATCGAACCCGGGACCTCTGGGTCTAAACCGGTGATCTTAACGACTAGACCACAGAGGTGATTAAAAGTCGTAGATTTGCCTCAAATAAGTGACAGTAATCATGAATAGGAAAAACTTATTGTATCGGACCAACTCTGAAGTCTATAAAAAAAACGGATGTGTAGGTATTTTTGTATTGTATGGAACAGCTGGTTTATTTTAAATCCCGTTGAAGGCGCTAAATTGCTAGTTGCTCTTAATATAATCTTGAGAATGCTTTTATTCGTACTAATAATCTTATACCCTGCTAATTTAGATCAAACTTAACATTGAATGTCAGTAAAAATTGTAGTATTATAGGGGTTATAATAAACTACTCCTAGGTCTGGACACCCCACTCGAACTTTGCTTTTATTAGGACGACGCATTGGAAATTTACGTGGCGGGGATCTTGATTTTTCCCAACAATTACAAAACATATGAAAGTGATATTTGATGACATGATTTTTCATTGAATTGACTTCTTTTTGCTAGTTGCAGAAACACGATTTGTTAACTTTTATAGCAGAGAAAAAAATATCAAAGTACCATAATTTACCTCTTTTAAAACATAGATTTGCATTTTAGAGGCAAACTAGACCGATTTAAGCATCTAAATTTTCTTAGTAGATTAAACACACACTTCAATATGCTAGTTCATTTTTTAAAACTTATTTGTAGTTTTAATTGGAAAGAAAAAAAACAGTTTTTCTTATGGTACGGGGCGCAAACGCTCCGTATTAAATTAATTGTTTAGCGATGCGTCGCCTTATTCATCAAAATACTACAATAATGTTCATCCGAGAAGTAAAGATCCCCATAATATAGCTCACGGATCTGGCAGTTTCGTTTAAAAAGTTCACATTAAAAAAGTAAATTATAATCGTCGTTCTAACTCGGTTAGCGGGGCCTGCCCGCATTCCCTCCGTGAACAATTCTCACATAGCGATCTATATAGCACCTAATTCAACTTTGCCCAGATAAATTCAACAGAAAGTTTGGAATATATCGCCTTCTTCAATCGTCTAGCCAAACCGGGGTTAATTTGGCCCGTTCGAAGTTGTCTCCTCAGTTGAACGGCAAGTTCTCTTGTTGGGAGTTCCCGGGTAATGTTAGTGCGAACTTCGTTTGCAAATGTGGGAATATCGGGTTTCGTCTCGCAGTCGGTTGCCGCGTTAACTGGAACTCGCTGATAGTTAAAAGCTGCAGAAAAAACCGTTCTCGTTATAACTTTTTACATTAACGTTTGGTGGTTCGGTGGCGTGTATTCCTTTGGGAGATTGACTTATGACACAGGTCACACAAGGTTAGTCAGACTCAACCTACTTACTGAAGCTATCGATTCATTTCAAGAATCATATTTGTAAGACTTAGTACCAGCTTCCACGCGCGGCCTCGCTTGTTATTTCCCGTCTTACATAAGTTCCCGAAAAATAAAAGATATTATTTCGGAATTATATATGAATTAATAATGTAACTTACTTAATTTTTTTTTATTCGGTTCAGTAATTCTATAGATTTTAACCACTTACATAATTATGTTGATGCAAATAAAAATTTGTGTGAAAATCATATTGTCTGGAGTTTTGAGCTTTGAAGTAAATAATAATACTTACATTTTATTTCACGATATTGGCTTTATTATGCAAAGTGTGTTTAAAATAATCACTGTTTGCAACTATGCCATTAAAATTCATATCCGTAATAATCCCTTTTAGAAGCACGTTATTTTTATTGCGCCTTTTTGTCACTTTATTACGCATATTAGATAAAGCTACGGCATTACTTTGGCAATAAATTTGTCTAAGTGTATTTCGAACCATCAAAGTATTATTAGATTTATCGACAGTAAATCTGTCGTTAGTTGATATTTTATACGTTCTACTAGCGGCCGCTCGCGGTTTCACCCGCGTGGTTCCCGTTCCCGTGGGAGAATCGGGATAAAAAGTATCCTATGTTTTAATCCAGGTTATAAACTATCTGTATGCCGAATTTCATCCAAATCCATTCAGTAGTTTTTACGTAAAAGAGTATCAAACATCCATCCATACTTACAAACTTTCGCGTTAATATCAAAAGCTAAAGCTTTCGATATTGCTTTCATAGGCGGCACGAAACGACAAGATGACGTCATAGACCACACACGAAGTCAAAGCGATCGGTTAGACGGTCGGGCCCCTGGTTTGGGACGTGAAAAGATTATATCAGCTGCCCAACTGTGGTCTAACTTCCCCGTGTATGTCGTAAGAACCCTTGAACAAGGGTTCAAAGATGCACACATCAGGCGAACGGCCAGCAACCCATCACTATGTTATCTATTCTTTTTTATATATATTTAACGGGTAAGCACAGTGCCTTGATCTCACTTGATGTTAAGTGATGATAAGGCCAATGATGGAAGCGCACTTCACCCGGGGTTCTCAACTACTTTGGCACTGGCTATCTTATCTCTAGCTGCTAACACAACAATGCTGCAAACATTGATGTTATAGCGACATATTTAGATAAGATGGTGGTAGCTAGCCAGGCGGGCAAACAGGCCCTACCACCAACCAAACCAAGTGTAGTGTAGTAGTAGTGTAGTAACACAAACATGAACCTTTCGCTGGGAATCGAACCCGGGACCTCTGGGTCTAAATCAGTAGTCTTAACCACTAGACTACAGAGGTGGTTTAAACCTTAGAGCTTGATTATGCTAAATGTGGCGTCGAAGTCACTATAGCCGAGTTAACTCAAAATTGGTGATTATGATGGTATGTCTATCTACACCTTTTTGGAGGAGCACGCGAGTCCATGTATGTATGTTTTTTAAGAATTGTAGTAACAGTATTCAGCATTTACATAACGTCATAAACTTCAATACATTAAATTTCTAGGTAGGCATCTAATTAAAACTTGACTTTCGAAGTAATGAGCGTTTGTACAAGTATCCAACGAATCTTGGAAACAGGACTCGGAATCAAACCCTTTAAAGAAAAGTTGTTCATTCATTACCCTACACAAAAACGGTAACATAAAGTAATCATTACAGAATTCAAATCACCGCTCAGGTACGCTGATAGCAAGCCAAAATTCGCCAAAAACTTTTGTCCATTCGCACAAAGACTGATATATTAAGGCAATTCCATACGTTACCCGCCATTCAAACGTAGCATTTCACGAATTCCTCTCTAACCAAAAGCGATTGCCGAAAATCTGATCTCGCGAGGCCATAATTTGACGTCGAATAATTGCTTAAAGAGTGAGCGAAAAAACCTATAAAGCTAATAAAATCAGGGTTCTTCTGGCCTGTGCAAACCCATTATCATCGCAGTTGTACGCAAACCAGCTGATTTATTACTTCGAACACTGAATATATTAGGTGGGTGGTGGTGCGGTGAAGAAAATGTACTGATTTCGCTGCCCCCACCTCGCCTCTCTCTGCCCCCTTCTCCATCCAGTTCTGAATAACATATGGTGCGGTTTTGGGCCGATTTTGTTTGTAACGAGATACCGTTGTAACGTTGTTGGTGCTCGGAATATGGATGAAGATACAAGGTCGGGTAATGTGGATGTGTTAGTCGTGTTGGGAACCGTTGACTTTAAGAAGAATTATTTTGGAGTTTGAATTGAATTTGATTATTGATGCATTTTAAAGTAAAAGAAAACCTATGGACATGAAAAATATTTACCTTTTGTCGGAGTTCTGGAGTAGAATCACAAAATAGGTACATAAAATTAGTTCCAAGAAAAGCTTTGTAAAAATCCAGGACACCTATAATTGACATTTGATTAAGTGGTCAGGATAACATGATTCAATCATAGCTAATATATATATGCATAGTGCTGAACAAATATCCACAGTACTTCGTATAAATATTTTAGTTGAGGATCGAAGCGTATTGAAGCTACAGACTTTTAAGCGATTGCACCCAAGCACATTCCGAGTTCGACAACGATTAAGTCCTGAATTTTGTAATCACTGAACCCCTTGTTATCAGCAGCGTTGATCAGTGTTCCAAGTTTGCAAGATTCCAAGAAAGTACTGGAGCTTCAAAAAAAATTTGATCAAGTTATTAGTTCAAGTGCCGAAGTTGAGGTTAAGTAGACGACTTGGACCATTATTCCGCGATCGCTATCGCTAACTCGGAACTTTGAGTTTTGTATCTGATTAGATGGTGGGATTAGGGGGGATATTAACTTTTATAATTTACATAACCTACTTACTACTTCACTCTGAGTCGTTTAAAAACGTCGTTTAATAATGTTCACAAAATATAGGTACAATGTCACATACCTTTATCACATGTCAGATTTGACATAAATTTTCTTTTTGTCTGTAAACAATATCAAGCTATAAATAACTCTTGTGTGTGTATTATTTTATAATATACCTACGAATCCTTTTGTGTATTGGCTTACGTGACATTGGCGGAATTGTGTTAGACACAAAACATGCCATAAATAAAAGAAGAACAGGAAGAAATAAATTTTATCTTTCTGCTCTCTGTCTCCACATGAACTTTAAAAATGCCAAATCTCACACTACACTGTCGCGCAATGTGCTTTAAAAAGGGGTACAAGGTTGTTTCGTCACGTATATATCACCAGCTCATTGTATGTCCCAACTGCTGGGGCACGAGCCTTCCCTATGGATGGGAACATCACAGGGATAACGGGCCGTAAACCGCCACGCGGGCCCAGTGCGACGCGGTGCTCGTTAACGCTGTAGAGTTCCAGATAGTTTATAGTTAAGGTTTTGAAACAAAAATTGCGATTAGAATATCGCTAAGGACATTACAAATAGCACAGATTCAGTTAAACAAAAGACTAACGTAGCTTTCGACGACCTCCTTGGTCGAGTGGTTCGTACACCGGTTTTCATGGTGTGGTCCCGGGTTCGATCGGGTCAATTTAGAAATTATTGTTTTTCTAAATTGTCTCGGGTTTGGATGTTTTCTATGTGTAATAAGTTTGTATTTAAGTATTTTAAGTATGTTTATCCGTTGTCTAGTAACCATAATACGAGTTTCATGACGAAGCTTCTCTTGGGCTAGATAATTGGTGAGAGTGTAGGAAAATTTATTTATTTATTTATTATTTATTACTAAAGGTAATCTTTGTAAAAATTAAAGCTTATTTCAAATTTAATAGTAAAATTTCGCTATATAGCAATTTTAAATTTAATTTAATTTGAGTACCTTTGCAGATAATGTAAACAAAAATCAAAGGTGTACATACACTCGAGGGTTTAAAGAAAAGCAATGAAAATTGCTTGATTTTTTTGGGAGTTAATCGCGTTCGAACAAAAGCACACAAGATTTTTCAATAACTGTTATACTTACTTCATTTCGATTAGAATTCACTTCGATTCTGCTGATACAATTGCAATCGATACAATCACTTTACTCGATTACACGATTCCTTTGCGAGTTGGTACTCTGAAAATTCGATTGTCAGAAAAGCAATACTCATGAAAGAGGATCATATGAACGAGATGTGGCAAGAATATAATAAATATGTGATATTGTCGTACCCAATTATCAGAAGATTATTATAGAAAGGTTTGACTGTTTCCGTATGTAAGCAAAGTGAAATACTGTATATTTTTTGTAAATTTCGTTGCTTTTGTAAAAGCTGTCTGTAAAGCAGTTTTTTGCGCTCATTTTTCTCCACAGCTAAAAGTAGGGTAGAACATTGTTTTTCGACGATTCAAAAGTATAAAATAAATTAGTTTATTTGATTATAGATATTTGAGCTGAAAATCAATATAAATACTTGGCTATAAATAATAGTTTATTTTTTTAGGGAATATTACATATCTGACTTTTTATTTACGAGGTTCGATGTTTTGAAATCGTTTATACAACGTTAGTCGGAACAGGGGTACTAAGCCGAAAGGAAGGTAAAGTATACATGATAGTGTATAACTACTTTTTTTTTAACTTTTTTTTTTTTTAACTTTTATTTTTTATTTGTTTATTTACATTTGATTGGTCTACAAAAATCTAGTACTCTACGGTTTTGACGTAGGTTCTCGGCAAATAGGTTTACCTCTAATGTCAATGTACGGGCATTGTAAAGAGTCGAGTTGTCTCTCCATAATAGGACTAATGTATCCAATAATATTAACATTTAATTATTTTTTTTGTGACCGCCAGGGCTACCACAGCGTAAATTCTTTTGAAATCTAAAATTATCCATTTTTAAGGAAAAGTTCTTAGACAAAAGTTATTCACTATCATGTATACTTTACACTCCTTTCGGCTTAGTGCCCCCGTTCCGACTAACGTTGTATTGTGTTTTTTAATCTCATTGTACAGGCAACACTTAAGACTCCCACAAACTTTATGTGTATGTTTGAACATTTAAATTTGTCAGGTTTATATGCAGACGGCTGTATCTTCTACTCGCAATTCAAAAGTATTAGGTATTATATTTAAATAAAAGATTATGTCAAACAATTTTCCTATCAAAACGAATCCCAAAACCTAAAATACAAAAAAGTGTCTAGACGAAATTGCTAATTCATTGCTAAGCTTACAAATGAGATGTACTTAAAATTGGCCATGGACCGAATTTCAAATGCATAGCAATTTTCAGGACAGGTCTAATTTAATTTTTTAGGCATCAGTATACTAAAACCTCTATAGCCTCTCTTTCGGCATTTCGCAGACTGATAAATTACTTGCTCAGCTAATTATAGTACAGACATGGAATATTAAAACCTTTTGGTTTAAGCAGACCAGTGGCGGTAGCCAAAGTAACATTAGAAAACGATAGCGAAGTTTGAAAAGAATAAAATGTATGGGATTGACATAAGATTGACCACGTGATTTAGCGCGGCTTATGTCAATCCCATACATTTTATTCATTTCGAACTTCGCTATCGTTTTCCTAATGTTACTTTGGCTAAGCCTACAGTTCTTTTGTTATCAGCTACTTTACATTTTAGTATTTTTACTTTCACGAGATGTAGGTACCTCTTTGAATTCACACCTTTTGAGAAAATCCTGACTCAAAACGTCAGAAGGTGCGAATTTTATATAAAATTTACTTTATAATAATTTCGATATTCTAATGTAGTTTTCCCTTCTCGTGTTATAAACTTTTAGCCTTTGTTCAAACTCAACAATTTTACAAGAAGTAAGATAACAGTCACATAATATTACAACGTATACAATTCTGTATTTTCTTCTGTTTAATTCCAGGCGAAGTAAACGGGCCTCCGTTCAAGCGACTCGCCCGCTCCAACGCGACTTTTATTTGTCCCGGCCAAACTTCAATTACTATGGTTTTGATCTTGAGGGCATCGAAGAAATCTCAAAGTTTTAACATTTCAAAGGAGCTTCGCATCGATCCGACTATATGATCCTTTATATTTCCGGCGTTGCAGGGTTGCTACACGCAATTTTTAATATTTTTTTAATTATTAAAAATAAAAACACTTTTTATTCGTATAAATTGTAGGTATTAAGAAACCATGTAAAGTAATACTATTGTTGAAAGATGCAAGCACAAGTAGAAGTCGATAAAAGACTTCTCTAGGTCTTGAATTCAGTATACTTAGTAACGGATTTTTCAACGCGTAGCCCTGGTTTGTGGTCATCAACCCGTGATAAGCTTGGTAAATAAACCATTACCCATCAATTTTAGAGGTGCCTAAATAATAAAGTCCTTTGCTCGGCAGTAAAACAATACAGAGGGTAATTTTATTACTAAAAATGTTTTTTTAATGAAAATATTTTTGCAAATTTCCCGACAGCCCTAGCACGTTACTGATTGGTCCTAAGAAAATGGCCGCCGCGTTATTGGGCCCTTTTGTCTCAGAGTCATTGTTTGTAATATCAAACTAATTATCTTCTATTATTGTACTTGAAAAGGATGGGAGTGTTCTTTATGTTATTCTTCATTTAGATATGCCTTTTGTTGACAAATCTTAATTTTAAATGTAAAATTGTTTTCTAACATTAAGATTGGGATATAAATGTTGATATTGCATTTTACATTTTATGCAATAGCCTTAAAGACTTTGATTTTGCTTGCCAATTGTTAATCAAGATTTTACCGTTTTCTAATAGGATATTGACACGTAGAACTGTTGCGTTCTTTGGAACATAAATTCAATAAGAATATCATAATAACCAAATCAATATGCTTTTGCTATTTCGATGACATACTCGTACCTACCTGTCATATTATTATAACAGGCAATGGGATAATTTTATTATTATAATATGTATGTAACATTATAAAAACTTAAAACTTATTTTTTTATATCAATGTTAAACTGATTTTATGCAATTTTAAACTATCCAATGTGTACTCTAAAGGTATCTGCCCGCTAGAACGTATCATACCGCATTGCCTGGGACTGCATTGCCCATTACAACCTATCAACAGTGTATCATACCCATATTAATGAAATACTTTTGCCAAAATAGTTGACTGTCCGTGCACGGTACACGACGATGTCAATCGGTGACGGAACGGTCGACCCTGACACGTTCTCAATATGGTCTTGGTATGAGACGGTCTAGTGGGCAGAAAACTTTCTCATAAATTCAATTAAATACAAACGTTTTCTATTAGCTGTCAGGATTACCTTATTACCTTACCCCTTCTTATGCATAGAAAGTTTAAAAAAAAAACATTAAAATTAGCTTATTGGTTTTAAAATAAACTATAATTATTACTATTATTATTTTCAAATTTATTAACTAGTTAAAATTAGATTTCATAAGTTTGTTTGTGTGGGACACCGAAATATAAAAATGTCTCTTGACTGAGAGAAGTCAGGAGACATTTTTATTTGTCTATGACTTACTTACGTAAAAAGTTTAGATTAAAGAAACTTTTTACGTAAGTAACTCACAGACAGAGACACGGGCAGTAGTTAGTAGTATCCCATTTCTAAGCAAAGGAGTAATGGCCCAACTTTTGTTATATATTAGAGTCCATCTGTAATGTAGACAATACAATGTATACAATGTTGACAAAATGTACGGTACATTACGGCGTCTGCTCAGATTAATGATAGGACAGTTAAAATTGGGGTGTTCGTGAGCTGAGGAATGTTTCATTACATACGGGTAAGTTAACTGTCTACACAAAACATACTGAAAACCCTCAAAAAGTATCTGACTACATCTATCGTGTCAAGCTGAAACACTGTAATTTGAAGTAATAAAGCGAAAAGCCTATAACTCAAGGTTTAGTGTTTTTAACCTGACACGATATACAGTTAATTGTACAATAACCATCTTTATACACATAGCACAATTTATTTAATTAATAAATCAGTTACAATAATATTGTTTTACCCTTTATATGGCAAAGCATGTTGTTTGAATATCAATTCAGTATTTAATCTTGTGTCAATCATTTAAAGTTCAAAATTGCTTTACAACATTGACTTAAAAATGTTATCATTATAATTTGTTATTGTTACAACTAAAAACTATGCTTCGATTCTGCTATTTTAAACTGTTAAATAAAAACACTGAAAGTATGAGGCAATAACGAAAATTTACATTTTACTAAATAGCGTATTAAAAACCATTATCAATTTAAAAAGGAAAGGAATAAAAGCCAAGACTAACGAACAAAAAGGTTTTATTACAGATTTCATTTCCTATTTTCCTTTGTTCAAAACTAGGTAAAATGAAGTTAAATATTAACATCGAATTAAAGTAGCTTTTTACTGAATCTAGTATATAGGTACCATTGTAACCGCTGTCATAATTAAAATACATTTAGGTAATCTTTTTAAAAATTACTAAAAATACATTTCAGCATCTTATATAAATACGAAATCGAATAGAATTAGCGAACGGTTGTTAGAAACCCTGAATCGGCAATTAATATTATTTCACAAATTGGGCCCGGTTCGAGCGTCCAAACTGAATGCCAAATAAAATTTATTCGACTAATAAATTACTTAGATAACACTTCCCTGTTTGTTACGTTTTGTTTTGAATGAATTAGCGTTTTCAAATGTTCACGCCACCTTTGCTCTGTATTTTAGAGTCGGCCATCTTGTAAGCAACAGTGGGGCTTCATTACAAAATGGCGCCCAATTAGTTTCTGACTATTTTGCATAGAATCAGGCGGAAATGCTGCACTTTTTTCTCAGATCATAGACAATTCGTACTTTTTGTGTGTTACTTATACAATTTTGTGTAACTAGGAATGAGTATATCATCATCTAGTGCCATCTACATACTGAAGTTTGGAGATCAGTACACAAAATTTTCTGCGATCCCATATAGCTTGAGTACAGCGTTTTCTTTTCTTTTATACTATTTTTTATGTTGATATTTTGCGAAATACTGATGACAAGTGCCGAAAGTGGAAGCGCACTTCAAGCTATTTTAACTCTAACCCCCTTATTCATAAAAAACTATTTAAGCATTATGTAGTTAATCATTGTTTTGTCTCTTTTTCTCAAATACAAAATGACGTTTGTGTGAAGTTGACAAAACAATATTTAACTAAAAAATGCTTAAATATTTTTTTAAAAATAAGGGGCTAAATGTCCGAATACAAAAATGCTAATTACTAACTCTGTTGCTATTGTGACTTATTTAGATAAGATGGTGATAGCCAGCTAAAAGGACCTAGAAAAAACCGTACCACCAAATAAAACGAGTACAGTATCTGCGCCTTTTAGGAATCGAATCTGGGTTCTTTCGGTCTAATTCTGATCTAACCACTAAACCAAAAAGGCGTACGGCGTTGTAAAATACACATAAAATAAGTGAAAATATATTCTCAGTAAGTAACGACAAATAAGAAAAAATCGTGAGCGAGCAAGCGTTTTGAACCAGGCCATCTTTATCATTCTCGGAAAAACGTCTTATCCCCTAAAATATCTTCGAATTAATCTCCAAAGTATCAAAAGCCAACGAGATACATCGGTTGGCCTAAAATCTTCTGAAATTGACAATCTCGGAGGCCCAAATAATGGTGAATGGAGATATATTGTAAATTGAACGATGGAAAAAAGCGTTGCAGATAAAGTTGTATGTAAATTCCAGTTTCAAGAGTTTGCTTTCGAAATGTGTGGGCTTTAGTTAGGGTTTACTGTCTCGGAGGCGTAACGGGCTTAGCTATGGCGTCTCCTTTTAATTTATTTGTTTTGTATATTTAGGTTGCAGCTAATTGTAGAAGCTGTGTCTTTAATACAATAACAATGGTGCCTTATCTTGTTGTGCAGGTTTCCTATCAAAACTACTAGATGAAATGCAAAGTATTGCATCATGAATAATAATCAAACTTGGGGTAAATTTTAGAATCCTAACATTAACAGTCTTGAGTATTGACCTAACATTTACATAAATTTTTCCTGAATGTTAGAATATGTGAAACGAACGAGGCACTAGAATTTTTGTCCAACAGAAGCTTTAATACAAAACCAGCGTGTCTTAAGACACGTTCAAGGAACCCACACCGTGTGTGATCCGGACAAAAATAATAACCTGTCTACCCCAAATTGTGGTGCCCACAATGATAGCGAATAAAAATGTATAAAACGGTCATAAGCACGCAAAGTCGGGCGGGCCGGGCAGATAAATATGACGAATTATTATGTTTTGAAGGGGGTAGGCCTGGGTTAGTGTAGTATGACGAGCGGGGAGACGGAGCCAGGAGATGTTATTGTGGCGATATACTGTTTCATACTGACATGTTATTGTTGTTGTTTTGTTTGGTGGTAGGCTTTTTTTGAAACTAGAAACTAGCTACTAATCTTCTTAGTCAGTCGCCATAATGTTGCCACAATGTTAGTGGCTTTTCTGTGTTCCGAAGGTTACTGATAAGGTAGCCAGTTTCTTAATGGTTGTAGGTTCCGTTAAGTGTGCTTTCATCTATGGCCTTAAGAATCCTATGTACACGGAAATCATCGAATTATTATCAAAAATAAACGTCAGGGTAAAATCATTAAAACAAAATTAAAACGCAAGGAGATTAGTTAAAGTTGTTTTATTTTAAATAATTGAATTGCCAAACTGAAAAGACGAAAAGAAAAATCACTAAGTCGAGATTTATAACTTCACATTACAGCTAGCGCTACAGACTCAGACTCTGTGACGAGTTTTCTATATGCCAATTCTGAACAGTCTAACACTTGAAAGAAATACATAATAAATTGTATGAGAGCTATTGATATCTTTCATTATCCTTTATTAAACTACTAATAGTCCATAGATTCTGGTTCACAAAGACAATTTGTCGACCCACATATTATAAGCTATATCTCATCTTGATAGTTCTGTGCCAGAAACTGAATATAGGCATCTTTGTCAAAGGATCTCTGAATCAAACTTATTGAGTTTGATATCAGCTAATCTTGTTCTAGTTTGAACCTTCCATATGTAAGAATTTAGAGAAATAAATGCTAGCGTGTACAATTTTACGTATCTCGAAATAAGAGTGAAAGTTCTGGATCATATTGCTCTATCGTCTTGACCATTCAGCCCAATCAAAGGTCAACATCAAATCCATCTATCTATTAAATATAAAAAGTGTTTTTATTTTTATCTCGATGGTAGTGGTATGGGTAGGTTAATTATTGGCAACGTTTGAAAAGAAATTTCAATCTTCTTAAACAAAACTCGTTTGAATAGCACCTTCATACCTAATGACCTTCTTTTCTAATAATAATCAGTAATTAGCTGTTTTGCTGTAGCTTGTACTGTTGTTGCATGCAATCAGTCAAAATACCCTTATTTCATTGCTGGCTCATGTTATGTCCCCACTGCTGGGCACAAGCTTTTGCGCCTGTTCCTTAACTTCGGCAATCGTAGTCTAAGCGCGTCAATAACTGCACCATCGAGATCCTCGTTCTTATTTAAGTTAACTTAATTGATAGGCACTTTTATGTCATCCAATTTTTTTTACATAAATTCCCATTCAAGGAGTCTCTTAGCTGCTCAGAAGAATTGCCGTATCTGCACATCCTTATTAAGAAGTAGTGACAATTAGTCGGAAAAATTAGGTATTGAGACTTAATTCTTAAGGTCATGAAGCCTTATATCACTAGTAATGCCTGGTAATGTAAGCATCAGTATCAGCTAGAAAAACATCGCTATTCTAATAAACTGAAGAGTTTTTCATCGAGCTCATTGTAATCATTATGTTTTGTGTGTATTTTGAAAGCTCCCTTTAAAGATTCGTTCCAAAACTCGTCCGCTGTTCGCCTGTCCTTTGCCTACGCGTCAACCCTTATGAGAAAATTTGCTATATTATTATTTCACGAGAAATATTTTTACCAAAAGTGACATTCCTTGTTACGATAGTAGAGGTTTGTTTTTCTAGGGGTTTGCGGGAAAGGGGATATTATCTCTGCCTCTGTACGCTATTGTGCGTATTTTGATGAATAGAATTGAGTAAGTCAAACCAATCTATTTTATTAATGTTGGCATCGTTATGTGCGGCTTCTCCGGCATTGACAATTGGATGTACAGTTGCGGGTATAAATATGTGCTAGTATGTTTTCGCTTCAAGTTGTATGTTTCTGATGCTGGAATTACAAGCTGCCTATTAATTACAACATAATTAACCTGCAACCGTGTCTAGACAGACATTTTTAAATATTTCTTTGGTAGGCACAGTTTTTCTTGCTCTTTATCAGCGTAGTTTCATAAATACATTGAAATGAAACATAATATTTATCTTTAAAAATCCGTATACTATCCGTAAACTTGTAGATATTATATATTCGGTTAAGCTACAACAATTAATACTTCATCATTGTTATTTATAGGCTTATAGCATTCTTATATGCTTATATTTAAATTTACATTTTTATTTCGCATTATTATACTTTTCACCACAATTAACAACGTTCAAGTCTTCAGCCTTGTTAATAAACGGTCAACATCCTTATTTGCTATTTACCGTTCGACAGAAAAATATTTCGCCAAAATGTCGATCCCCAAAAGCGTCCGCGCAAATGCTAAGTTCAGACGGACCCGAGAAGCATCTATCCTTGAATTCCTCGGGGATCCCTATCGTCAGGCCGAATTGCTATCCCGAATCCAGACACGAATTGAAAGGTAACAACCCTGCTGATTCCCCGGGGTGCCCCAGTCCGGAGTACTTTTTACAATTCGCTCGTGAAGCTTATATGTTTTGTAATCAACTTATCAAACGAACGATGGAAATTGGTGGGACGTACGTTAGATGGGATTGGCTTAAAAATATCGAATTTCGAAGTCCTTGATAAGACATTGGATTGTTTTTTACTTGACAGTAGGTATGTACTCCTTCCTTTATTTCATCTTATGGCACGTGACGGACGATACCACTGAAGCTGGGAGCGCACTTCACCCACAATATTCAGTTAAGACGAAATGGCTGATAGTCGTAGTCGGAACACAACTGCTAATGCTGTTAATTTTACTATGGAAACTCCAAATTTCTATTCAATAGAGACTTGAAAAAACATGTTATACATAAATAAAAAATATGTAAAATTAAATTATATTTGTATATATATTGAATGATTTGAACACGACATTATGTTTTTGTAAAAGTCGTTACTTATGAAGAAGCTTTGAAGTTCCTTACAAACTTTTTTCTCCACAGCTAAATGACGTCCTGAATGGGTAGTGCGATTAAAGAAAATTAACAGTATAGTTTTAATAAATTAATATTGATATAGATGGTGATTTTCCTAAATCTTAACCTACGTGAAACAGACACTGACAATGGATTCCACACCTTAACAGTTAGCTTGTTATTAGATAAGCGCTCAGCTCTGATTCTGACACATCGGATATCTCAGGCAAAGGGATATATGCTGGGACTAGATACGTTATAGAATAGAGATTGTGGCTTTGCATTGTCTATATACCGTGAAGGTTTAGCATATCAAGTATTTGACAGTCTATTTCCAATTTGGTTTATTCCAATTGAAATTGTAGTATTCTAGAGTTTGTATTGTTAACACAGGTAATGAATATTAGTAGGCTCATTTTTATTTTTTATTCAGTCTGCAGGACTTAATTTCCTCTTCCCTTCTAATTTTTTTTCGATAGAGTTTACTGATAGTTTTCTTTTTACCGTCACCAGAACTTTTTGAGAGCGGCGACAACTTAAAGGGTTCCTCAAGCCGTATTATGGAACTGTCAGAGGTGTTCTAAAGTGAATAGCATGCAAGCGTGTCTCGGTTCGCTACTAGATTTTTCGAGAGGTTAGGATCGGGTCCCTTGTCATGATTGGTCACTGTTCTACTAACTTGCATTTCACACTGGCTCATCAAATCCATATCGCGTTTGAACTCAACAGAATCTAGTCTTGATTACCGTCCAATAATACTTTTGTAACTAACCGCATTCAATGATTCACGTAAATGAGATCTCAAATCGACCTCCTCATTGGAGGTAACAAAATTACTTGAGTCACGCAAGGGTACATTATCTCCCATTTTGTTGCGGAATACAAACCGAGTTTGTTTATTATTGTAGTTATGAGAAACTAAGAAGTGAAAGTGTTTACAATACAAAATACTAGAACAAATTTTATTGGGTATCAAAATAAATAAGCGAACGTTTAAGGGCGGTATCTATACATCATTCTGAATACAACGACAAAAACTGGGCTTCAGTTTTATAGTGATTTTTCAAAGTTATGTTTTCTAACAAACTAAATCAATTAAAATAATGCACATCATGAAACATGTTGTATCTTTACTAACACGCACGCAAGCGTCAAGAAAAAGATAGTGTACAGATACACGCACACAATTGAAAAACCATTGTATGACATTCATACACACACGGCTATCTTTGTGTGCGTGTAGTACAGCTGTATGGGTTTGGAAAGGGTGTATTTTTTAGTGAATTATGACAATGTTTTGTTGATTATCTCGGTAACGAGCCTGTAGTTTTGGACCAAATTTGGTGAGCATGCTCAGTGTGATGTATAGATGCTACCCTTAAACGTTCGCTTATTGATATTGTTAGACCCTATATATTTATTCGTAATTCTTTGATGCGTTTGACAATGTTTCCAGGATGATATTGCTACAATCATATTTATGTTTCCATTTATTAACAAGGTATGATTAATATAACGTCAATGACTATGTTACAGATAATATCAAATCATCATCAGCTAATTTTACGTCCCCACTGCTGGGGCACGAGCCTTCCCATCCATGGATAGGGAGAACAGGCCATAAACCACCACGCGGGCCCAGTGCGGATTAATGGTTGTTAACGACTGCTAATGGCCAACGGCTTTATGTGCCTTCCGAAGCACGGAGGAGCGAGAGATGATACATTTTTGGTCACCCATCCGATGACCGGCCTTTGTAAAAGTTGCTTAACCTCAGCACTCGCAGACCGGGCGCGTTAACCATTGCTCCTCCATGCTCGCAAAACATTGCAATGCAAAATTAAACATTAGTCTAAATATTATCAATGCAATATTTTTATTTTCATTGAAAAGGAAAATAATGTTTTTATATTAGATGTGTTTTTGGAGAGAATTTGCTGATTGCCTCTGGACATTTTAGAAGAAGAAGAAGTTTTTTTTTTTAAATATTCTACGGGTAAGCACAGTGCCTTGATCTCACCTAATGTTAAGTGATAATAAGGCCAATTATGGAAGCGCACTTCACCCGGGAACCTTAACTAGTGAGGCACTGGCTATCTCATCTCTAGCTGCCGGAACACAACAATGCTACAAACATTATGTAATGGCGGCATATTTAGATAAGATGGTGGTAGCAAACCAAGTACACACACATCTGTACCCCCCACTGGGAATCGAACCCGGGACCTCTGTGTCTAAACCGGTGGCCTTAACCACTAGACCTTTCTATTTCATTGTGCAAATGTTTGTCATCAAATGCAATGGTTATTTCAATACCGCATCACGATAGTGTTATTAGGGAGTTCTTATTGCTAACTGCGCTAGAGTCATTTTCTACAACACACGAAAACGACTTCTAATTTTCAACCCGACTACGCTTGCAACCTACCGAATGACTTTCTTCGCGCCACTTTAATTAACTTGAAAGCACTGACAGCCCAATTGCTACGTCGATAAAGGTCATTTAGCCTGTAGTTTTGGACCAAATTTGGTGAGCATGCTCAGTGTGATGTATAGATGCTACCCTTAAACGTTCGCTTATTGATATTGTTAGACCCTATATATTTATTCGTAATTCTTTGATGCGTTTGACAATGTTTCCAGGATGATATTGCTACAATCATATTTATGTTTCCATTTATTAACAAGGTATGATTAATATAACGTCAATGACTATGTTACAGATAATATCAAATCATCATCAGCTAATTTTACGTCCCCACTGCTGGGGCACGAGCCTTCCCATCCATGGATAGGGAGAACAGGCCATAAACCACCACGCGGGCCCAGTGCGGATTAATGGTTGTTAACGACTGCTAATGGCCAACGGCTTTATGTGCCTTCCGAAGCACGGAGGAGCGAGAGATGATACATTTTTGGTCACCCATCCGATGACCGGCCTTTGTAAAAGTTGCTTAACCTCAGCACTCGCAGACCGGGCGCGTTAACCATTGCTCCTCCATGCTCGCAAAACATTGCAATGCAAAATTAAACATTAGTCTAAATATTATCAATGCAATATTTTTATTTTCATTGAAAAGGAAAATAATGTTTTTATATTAGATGTGTTTTTGGAGAGAATTTGCTGATTGCCTCTGGACATTTTAGAAGAAGAAGAAGTTTTTTTTTTTAAATATTCTACGGGTAAGCACAGTGCCTTGATCTTACCTAATGTTAAGTGATAATAAGGCCAATTATGGAAGCGCACTTCACCCGGGAACCTTAACTAGTGAGGCACTGGCTATCTCATCTCTAGCTGCCGGAACACAACAATGCTACAAACATTATGTAATGGCGGCATATTTAGATAAGATGGTGGTAGCAAACCAAGTACACACACATCTGTACCCCCCACTGGGAATCGAACCCGGGACCTCTGTGTCTAAACCGGTGGCCTTAACCACTAGACCTTTCTATTTCATTGTGCAAATGTTTGTCATCAAATGCAATGGTTATTTCAATACCGCATCACGATAGTGTTATTAGGGAGTTCTTATTGCTAACTGCGCTAGAGTCATTTTCTACAACACACGAAAACGACTTCTAATTTTCAACCCGACTACGCTTGCAACCTACCGAATGACTTTCTTCGCGCCACTTTAATTAACTTGAAAGCACTGACAGCCCAATTGCTACGTCGATAAAGGTCATTTTGCCCTAATAAAAATTTAAAAGCGCGCAACTTGTTTCGCCAAGTATAATGAAATCAATATCGGGTCCTTTCCAACGATTCTGGACCATTGGTAATTGCTTTTGACGTTTCATAAAAAAATTTCTACCGTAATTGCTGTGCTAAAATGGATCGTGAAACAATGGAATAAGGTCAGTCGGCCGGTTTGTTGGGGTGGTGAGGTTATCACGCCTGTGACGTTGGCGTGTGGTGCAAGTGATTGGTTTTGGCGGGCTGGTCATAAGCAAAATGAGGTTACTTTTGAATTAAGTGAAACAGTAATTATAATAAGTCTTGTTCTTTAAAGCTGGCATCGACTTTAACCAACGACGGTATGATTTTGGAGTTCATACTAGAGATGCCTAGATAGATGCCTAGATAGAGGAGTCACACTAGAGATGCCTAGAACGCCTGGGATATTTATTTTTGTAGTTGCTTACGTCCCGTTTTCGTCCGTTTCTTATTTTTGCATTGACACCTGTTCAATCAGTACCTGGTTTTCTTTAAGGTGGTTTATTGGATTAAAAAATAAAGTACTTATTATTAAAGGACCTTGAAGTTTTTCAAACAAACGCTTGTTTAAAATGTTTTCTATTACCTTTTATTAGATACTTTTCGATACCTTACGTGCTTACGTGTAAAGTTTCTTAATAATTTATTTTATTTTATTTGATTAAGAAACAGCAAACAGTAGCATTACATCTTATAACATATAAATAAAGCTAAATAAATATTAAGAGTAAAGTAACCCTCAACCCTATTCTCAGAGTGATACAAATAGTAGTTATAGTGGTTTAAAGATACTATACAGTAAAATAACTATAAAGTATAAAGCACAATTATAAGTTTCTTAAGAAATGGCCTATTGGTTTGAAATACAATAAACTTTAAAGTTTGAAAACTCTTAATATTTATTATACGTAATGCATTAAGGATTTTTTTCAATAATGTATCTTCAGTTATGATGACGTCACTTTAAAACCGCTGTCGCTTATCGCTTACGCCTAATAAGGCATCCCCCGACGCGACATTTGGCACGTCCTCGCTAATTGCGCAGTGTGTGGCGCGCTTTATTCCGTTTTATTTTTAATTGCTTAATGCCACGTTTTATTATTGGGGGAAGCTTTATTGTCATCTAATTTTAATATAGAAACAATGGTTTGATATTGCTTTTAGATTTTACACCCGTTTTGCATAATATTGTAATTTGTTATAATTTACGTTTGCTTAATGTTTTAAGGAGGTTTTGGTGCTTTGGTCCTTTGATGTCGTTGTTTTGGCTAATTTAGCTGATTGTCGTCGTAAATGCAATAGGATTTTTTGCATATTTAATTGTTTCTAGTAGTTATGGGTCCGCGCCCACTCGACCCGCTTAGACTCGACCCGAAGAATAATAGCAGATGTTTTACTACTAATTCAGTGTAATTTGTACAGTCAGGAAAAGTGATATTTTAATTCTAAATAACTTAATAGACATAGAATATTATGATAGTGATATTCCCTGTGTGGTGCCGGGTATAATGAATTGCACCACCCCATATCTTCCCGTGGGTGTCGTAAAAGCCGACTAAGGGACCTTTCCAGAGGATGGGCAGCAGCATCTCTCATAGGATGGAGGATGGAGGAATGTCATAGGATTTTTTTTAAATTATAATTCGTTTAAATAAGTTTACATCGATAACGATAGAGTTACGATCGTGCAAGTCAGTAACTTTAGCAATGTTTGGTCAACAGATGGGTGAACAAATTAAAATATCGACTTCTTGGCGGGAAAGTGAAGAGACAGGTCTGCGGTTTTGTTTTATTAAAAAAAATGTGTTATGTTTAATATTAATGTGAAGTAATGGTGGATTATTAACCATTAAGTGTTCGTGAACGTTTGAAAATTCTCTCAAGAAGTCCGCGTGAAGTCTTAGTAAAGTCCCACATTTTCACTGAGATACTCAAGGGGTTGGGGGAGTATAACATTTCTCACTTCTCATTACTACCTATTATAATTTTTAATCATCATAATAGTATAAATAAATAAACTAAATAAACTTTCCTACACTCACACCAATTATCTAGCCCAAGAGAAGCTTCAGTATGAAACTCGTTAAATGGTTACTAAACAACGGATAAACATACTTAAAATACTTAAATACATATTTATTATACATAGAAAACACCCAGACCCAAGACAATTTAGAAAAACAAATAATTTCTAAATTGACCCGACCGGGGATCGAACCCGGGATCTCAGAGATGGCGACACCATGAAAAGCGCTGTACAAACCACTCGACCAAGGAGGTCGTCAATATATTAACAAAAGATATAACAACTTGTAAGAAAATTACTTTGACACTTGGTAAATTTGCTAACCGCACAAAGCCAACAAATAAAAGAAAAAAATAATTATAAAATATCTCAAACCCCTAACTAAATGCTTTGGATAAGCACGATCAATCATTGATCTTGTTGGTTGCGCTCACAGAACAGTTACCTTCTTTATCTATTCTTTGTTAGCGCTATTGTAATACTAGAGATATGTAGTTGGTTGTTTAATCTGTGTTTGAAGACTTTCAGCAAAAAAAATAATTGTAAACTCACATTAATCTACTCACATAAAACAAGGTCTAAAGAAACAAAAATACACAAAATATTAAGTTGACCGATTTTAAGAAGCAAATTTTTCTCCCCAAAATTCTTTCTAATGACGCATACCGAAATTAGTTAGTGTCAATTAACAGAAATGCCGTCTCTTCCACAAGAGGAGGTCACAACATATACCTTAATTAAATCGTATCTATATTCAGGCCAAATGGCGCTTTCATCAGTTGTAATTAAAGCAGTAATTTGTCAAATAATTGCTGGTAAAGTGGCAATACTTGTTAGGGGAGGGATATTTCGTCCTATTAACTGAAAATATTGTGCGCCGTAACGGAGCCTGAGAGTACATTATGACTCGCCCTCTGCTAATAACTGCGCATAATTTTGACTGCCTTAGCACGGGGTTGCCAGTGGACTTCTTAAAATAACTACTCGAGATAATAGAGTTCTCAAACATAACTATAGAAAATGATCGAGGCAGATAAAATGTTTGAATTTTCTGGAGTTTTGACGAGTAAGTCACATTCAATCAATAAACTTTTAGAGTATCTTCTCGCTACTCCGATGTACCTATATCTTATGGACCCCGTAAAAGATTTGAAACATAAATTGATATGTAAAAAATAAACTCAAGCAGATTCGTAAATAGTTAATTAAAAGAAAATTTATATTTTTGAATTTTTGAGACTTGTTATTTATTATATGATTTTTATACACTGTATTTTAACAAAGAAAGAAGTAGACATTGCCGGGCGGCTATATCTCGGATCAAGGTCTCCAGCGTAGTATAATTACAGCGTATTTACGAAGCAATGGCTTAGGTAACTATACACTTCAGCTGTTATGTCACTACACATACCGGTTCCGTAAGTCCACACCTGAGACCTTGTCTTTAGAATAACCTGAAAAGAGGCTCATCATTATCTCAGCCAAAAGACGTCCAATGCTGGACAAAGGTGTCTCCCAAGGATCTCCACAATGACCGGCTTTGTGATGTTCGCATCCAGCAGCTAAGACGAGAAAGTAACAAGAGACTCACCAAAAGCTTTTATTGTCTCCATCTCTTTCACAGAGTCAGATTATTGGAAAATGCTATCATAGACGGACACTTGTCTAGGAAACTTATAATGGTTAATAAGATACCCACTAACTTCGATTTGATGGCCTAATTATAAAACGGTCGGACTACGGACGCAAGAGATCCACCGCATATATAAATTACGCTTGACGTCCGGTCAACGCAAGCAATAGGAGGTAGCGATTTTGCACAGTCATAACTGGATATAAGCACCAGTGTACCACAGGGATCAATTTTATTCCCTATACTTTTCTTTTTTATATCAATAAAATGCTTCCACTCAGGGTGTAAGTGACTGATGCGTCGATTTCACGCAGCACCAGTCTGTGTTCGAATTTTTACTAAACATAAGGTGGAGTAGAGTCACTTGCCTTATTTGATATAAAAAATTTGAGGCGCCGTCATTTATTTAATCAACGATATCAGTAAATACGTTAATTCCATAGTCTCTAAGTAAAGGTGTAAAATTACGTACCTACATATTGTTCTAACAAGTTAAAGCAGTTCAAGAAGCTCATACCTTCCACCACATATAAATGCAGTCACAATGCGTTCGTTACTGGCAGTTTTGGAGTTATGCCAACGAAATATACGAACAGTACGGCCACCGAATACTGGGGAGCTATGGTATAAGTTATTTCTATAATCCTTGGTAGTCGCTCGCAATTGATAATGGTAATATGAACTAACGACGTCGATCTTTCGAGTTAGCGACTTGGGAGCTTAATATTTGGGGGCCTGTATGTCTTCACGATATGGGCGTGACTTATATGAAAGTTCTTTGTGTGTTATTTTAGATTTTATTAGTTGGTAGTTGGAAAATTTAGGGGCTTGTTAAAAAGTATATAACGATTTTTTAAGCATCTTTCGCAGTGCTGGATCCTCGGGTGTTCAAGTTTAATATGATTCGAGATTTCGAAAGAATGTGTTGTTATTACAGTCATTTAGCAGTCTGTAACCCCCACTATCATGTATAAGACCATTCATGGTTATGACCACAGGTGGACTGTGGGACAAGCCTTTAAACCCTGTAAACACCTTCGTCGTACTTGCTGTTAGTGTTGACGACCTCCTTGGTCGAGTGGTTTGTACACCGGTTTTCATGGTGTCGCCATCTCTGAGGTCCCGGGTTCGATCCTCGGTCGGGTCAATTTAGAAATTATTGTTTTCTAAATTGTCTCGGGTCTTGTTTTCTATGTATAATTAGTATGTATTTAAGTAATCTAAGTATGTTTATCTGTTGTCTAGTAACCATTTTAACGAGTTTTAGGTATAACGACTCTTGGGCTAGATAATTGGTGTGAGTGTAGGAAAGTTTAGTTGGTTTTAATAAAGCCGAAAGGCGCACTTAACATGGTTTTTTTTAAAGAGTTTGCTAATTGTCTCTGACGGAATTTTCAGTGTCACCGGACTAAGGCGAGAAACTCTATGGTTCCTCAAGCCGTGTGGAACGAAGCACCTTCAGAGGTTTTCTAGAAGGAATGAAATAACGTACTGGTGCATGATCCCGTTCCCTACTAGATACTCCGAGGAGTTCGGATCGCATCGGGAGCGGAACAACCTGAAGGCGTCTGTAAGGACTAGGACCTCCGTTGACATGAACTCCCGGAATCCTCAACTACTGAGGAATTGGCTTTCTTATCTCTAACCAAAATGTTTTTGTTTTGTTTACATAAATTTTAACGCAAATTTTGTTGCGAACAAATTACAAAAACACAAATATTGAAAAAAAATCCAAGAGCAGGATTTGAACCTGCATACTTCTGACATACCACATCATTGGGAGAGCACCTGACCCGGTATGTGAGAAGGGTGCAGGTTCAAATCCTGCTCGTGGATTTTTTTTCAATATTTGTGTTTTTGTTAACTCTAACCGTCAAAACCCAACAATATTACCAACATTTTTATTAAATAAAATTAAATTGTCGTTTTTAGTATATTTATAGTGTGATTCCCTTGGGAATATTAGGATAAAAACTATCCTATGTGTTAATCCAGGTTATAAACTATCTGTATGCCGAATTTCATCCAAATCCACCCATCCGTTGCTCCTTCTTCACGCTGCAGCGTGAAGAAGGAACATACATACACACAAACTTCCGCATTTATAATATTAGTGTGATTATTTATCATTCCCCCCATCATGGACGGTTACATATTCGACAGTTAATTATCAAGTGACGTACACTGCGGTCGCACCCGCCCACACAGGTTAAACCGCCCGGTTAAACCGACGCGGCGTTTAAAGATTAAGCTCTATAGCAACTCGCCCGACCCGATTCCAAATTGACTTCAAAGGGGATCAATGGTGTCGTAGGTCTAGAAGGCGTTTGTAATTAAGTAGCTGTGTGTGTAATCGTGCTTATTTAACTTCAATTGAAATTAGCTAGCAAGCTTATATAATGTCCCATAGCTGGGCAAAAATTGCCCTCATTAAAGTCGTCGCTACAACTGATGGGTATTGGCTTATATATTTAAATAAATAAATAAATAAACTTTACCAATTATCTAGCCCAAGAGAAGCTTCGTTATGAAACTAAACTATATAATTATATATACAGATCAAATTAACAACTTAAAAAACTAACACAAAAATCAATGAACACATACAATTTCGTATTAAAGATGTCTAGATCTGGCTCCTGTGCAATCAAAGCGTTAAGTAGCCTGCCTGATGGCTTGAGGCGTAGGAGCGAAATGAGCGATCTGCTGCGTGCGCGTCAGCGGGGGCGGCGCGGCGAGCAGACGCCGGCGCCGCCGCCGCGCTTGCGCCCCCCGCCATCGCTGGGACGCTATGAGCGAGCACTGCGACAGGGTAGTGGGGTTATCTATGTTGTTATTGAGAAGCAAGTAATAGCGAAGCTTATCACCACGCTTGTCAAGAGAGATTGCTGATTTCCTCAAACGGCATTTTCAGCTTCACCGGGCTTGTTTGGGGGCGGCGAGAAATTTAAAGGGTTCCTCAAACCGGAAGTTTTCTAGAGGGAACGGCATCACGCACCAGTGCGTGTCCCCGTGCCCTACTAGGTTCTCCGAAGGGTTCGGATCGGATCGGGGAGCGGAACAACCCGAGGGCGCCTCTAAAGGCTCGGACCTCGGCTCGGGTTGACCGGGACGTGGTGGAGGAGAGAAGCGCCCAGGTACATGTCTTATTGGTCTAGAGCGCGTGTGAACCGGCTCGCCGTATCCTTGTTCTACGAGTACGGTGTCTTGGGCCTAAACTATAGTGTGCTTAGTGTATTCTAATGTGTAGTGGCATTTAGAGGATCGGGCGGAGAAGACAATCACGGTTCATGAGATACAGCCTGGTGACGGACGGACGGACAGCGGAGTCTTAGTAATAGGGTTCCCGTTTTACCCTTTGGGTACGGAACCCTAAAAACAGACTGCCCGGATCTGATTGAAAAAAAGGTCTCCTGTTCCTAGCTGAGCGCTTTGCTATTGTTTTCAATAAAATAGCTTTGTGTGTGTGTCGTTTTGGTTGGTGATAACCTATATAGCAATTACCATAACTAACCTAGCCGAACGGCTTAACATGCCATCCAAACAACGCAGCTCGAGACATTTTATTCGGTCACCCATCCCATGACACGCCATTGCGAACGTTTCTTAACATTTACGATCACAACCCGTAGTAGCGTTTACGCCATGGAGCGCTCCACTTATATGCGTGCTATAAACAACTCATTCGATGCCCGGTGCTTTGTCGGTTTGTACAAAACTTTTGTGAAATGCTCTGAAGTTTTTCAAAGAGTGCTTGCTATTGGCATCTGCTGTCACACGCAACAAAAGCTTGAAATCGATAGCGTTTGCTGTCAGCAATACTCGTAGTATTCAGATTGATCTACTCTTTTTCTGTTGTGGTTTGAAACCATTACTTTCATGGCTTTACATCACCATCATTGTCGTCGTGATCATCATTGAATGAGCTGGTGTCACAGGTTAGATGACTGCTGGCGCACTGGCCTATGCAAGCATCTTTTGCAAAGGCTGTGGGTAATTAATGTATCATCTCGAGCTCCTCCATGCTTCGGAAGACACGTACAGCCGTTGGTTACGGTGGTATTAGCAGTCGTTAATAACTTCTAATCCGCACTGAGCCCGCGTGGTGGTTTATGGCCCGTTCTCCCTATCCATCCATAGGGAAGGCTCGTGCCCCAGCAGTGGGGACATAACTTGAGCTAGTTTTGACGATAGGCACTCTTTATCCGAAATTGCTTATCGTTCGATACGCCATTAAGTATCTACCTTAAAGCCAAGACGCTTTTTGTAGCTATAATAAATAGCTGCTGTCACAATCAAAATTATCATGAACCCCCATTTATCGGGAAAGTTGAAAGCCTACCGAATTAAAACCCCGTAAACCAAAATAAAAGTAGTAACCTTTGCACGGGAATTTCGTCAGAGAACGGGATGTTCCGGGATTCTGTCGCGTGTCCCGGATTTTCCCCTGGGATCCCGGCTTCCTCGTTAAGGCTCGCTTTTTTCCTCTCTTTTCCTTATTTCGACGGCATTAATGTACGATTGACGTCGCGCGCGTCAACAGTTCCGTGCGTACGCGTAAATAAATAGACGCGCTCCTGGAAATACTTGGAGATGTTACAAAATGTAGTAAGTAGGTACATGGACTTTGCCATTTGAAGCAATCAGCCTACCGATTCCATGTAGTACTTACGCAGTAAAGTCAAAATTCAATATTGAAATCAGTTAAAGGGTCCTCAAATGAAACAATCGATACAGGAACAAAACTCAAATATATTTACTATGAGTGTGAGTGCGAATTAAATTAACAGAAAATATTGGCTACCTATGTAAACGGCGAAGACAAAGCTACAGCGCGATGCAGGAAGGAATTAATCAACGCCATCTAACTAGATGGCGTTGATTAATTCCTTCCTGCATCATATATATATTCTTAATATATAATTCTTTTTTATATAAACTTATAAAAGAAGAACTAAAATTGACAATTACAGAAATTCGGCAAACAGATAGTTTATAACCTGGATTGACACATAGGATACTTTTTATCCCGATATTCCCACGGGAACGGGAACCACGCGGGTGAAACCGCGAGCGGCCACTAGTTTTATTAATAAATAAACTGAATTACTAATTTCTTAACTACATTATTAGATTGATGACTGGTTAGTGAATAGAGAACATTTTTAGAAGCTGTTAAAAATATTTTTTAATAGAAATTGTATGGGAATGGACTTTACTGAGACTGACTGCAACTTTGTAGTAACTAAAATGTTTTTGTTTTGTTTATATAATTTTAAACGCAAATTTTGTTGCGAACCTACTTATAACAAAAACACAAAATGTTAAAAAAAATCCACGAACAGGATTTGAACTTGCCCCCTTCTGACATACCGGGTCAGGTGCTCTCCCAATTGAGCTATCCTAACCAGCCCGTCGAAATAATTCAACACTATTTACTTTTTTACTTTGAAAGCCAAAGGCGCCCATTCAATATTAATAACTGCCGTCATTAACATACATTAGCACAACATACATTAAACAACTTTTACGGATCTACTCGCGTTTATTTTACATATTGCTTTTAATTAATTTTATCCTGACGTTTCGAACCCTTTGCAGGGTCCGTGGTCACAGGGGTTTCGAACCCTTTGCAGGGTCCGTGGTCACAGGGAGACATATTATGATGTCTCCCTGTGACCACAGACTACGGACCCTGCAAAGGGTCCGTGGCGAGTATATCCGTAAAAGTTTTTTCATTTCAATGAGTAGTGTTCGCTTAAACTTTAGAAAAAAATATAGATACATTAGTAAGTAAAAATATTATGATCGGATGTTAATGATGATTGGTAGTGTTGACATTGAATGGGCGCCTTTGGCTTTCAAAGTAAAAAAGTAAATAGTGTTGAATTATTTCGGCGGCTGGTTAGAACCACGATAGCTCAATCCTGCTCGTGGAAATTTTTTCAACATTTTGTGCTTTTGAAGTGTTTAATAAACTAACTTTTTAGGTTGCAGAATTTCATGCTTGGGTCAAATAAAAATAGGTTAAAGTTTTAAAGAACCTTGACGTGATTACATTTAAACGTTTTATGTTCCGGAATTCATTTTTGTTGCAGTCAACATATTCTCATCCATACTTCATGTAAAATTATAATAAATTTATTACTGTTTTTTAGAGATTCCGTCTAACATTATTAAGTCATAACATTACTCGTGCGAATTGAATGGCCACAAATAAAACATTAACATTCTTATCTTATCTTATCCTAGTAGGGCCTGCTGAGGTTGGACCTCGCAGTAGCACTTCGTCAAACCATTAATACTTTAAACAAAGTTCGACGACCTCCGTTCGTTTAATTAAAATTAACGATATAATTTATAATTTATATTATTACCAAACATTTTTATTGTTGAACAGTCGTTATAAATTATACATCGCGATGTACGCCGAGCGATGGTTATTGAGGTGACATGCCAAATGCCAACCATTAATTAACTGATTTATTTCACTGCTTCCGTTCAACTCTTTATGACAACGACATAAAAGCTGTATATTTAAAGTGCAGTACGAATTGAAATCGCTTTGGAAAACTGTCAAACGGCAATAAAGCATGACGGGTAGCGTTGCTACGCTGATAATAATAAAACTTTTATTGCATAGAGAATTATTTTAAAGTTGAGCTGTGCGAGTTACGTTTAATACGTTATTGAAAATGGTTTGTCACGTCTGTCTTTTTAGTGAAGATAACACTGAGAATGAGATTATTTTTTTGTGAATGTAATTAGTTTTTGTTGTGCGCCAATAAAATGTATTTCTTCTTCTTTCTTCTTCTTCTATGAGTCTAGAGTATAGACTCATGTAGATCAACTTTAGACTCAAATAGATCAGAATTCGACTCATATAGCTCAACTTTAATCTCATTCTTAGTGTTATCTTCACCAAAAAGACAGACGTGACAAACCATTTTCAATAACGTATTATAGAGTGGATATGTATGAGTTTTCATTATTTTGAATTTAGCATTTATATATAGTTACTAGATAAAAAAATAATAGCTTACAACTCCGCCACCAAATAGGACTTTGGTAGTCGACTTGACGGCCCGAGCAGTGGTACACTGCGAATTGTGCTCTTAGTGCAACGAGAAGTGAGCGAGCTTACAGCTCCGGTAACCTATCTGGATATTAGATAGTGGACTATACGTGTCCACGGGGCGACTATATATATAGCTCGAGACACTAGTCTTAAAAGTACCGGATGAAGGATGCGTACCGGCGTGTTCTGATCTGGCGTTATGACCTGACGTAGATGGTCCCTTGTGCTTGCGCAAGGATGTCTGATACCTAACTTTATAACCGTAAGGTTGGTGGGGGGTGTCAGTATAAACTTTAAAGTCGTGTGTAGCAGGGTGCCCCTGGTCTTATGTTAATTGGAGTCGGCGCAAAAAGTCCGTTTCTACCTCGTACACTGGCCACTCGGTAGGTGCCCTCGCATGCACCTACCACAAACTGTCTTTCCTCAAAAGACTTTGGTAACAATAAGGTTGAAGATGTTTTCAAAACAGCCTCACGAAAACTCTGAATTCTGAACAGAGTGCGGCAATTCGTTACGCCGGACCAGTTGTGCCTTTTGTACAAGACACAGGTACGGTCTTGCGTGGAATATTGCTCGCACATCTGGGACGGTTCCGCAAAGTACCTTCTCGATGCCTTGGACAGATTGCAGCGTCGCGCTGATCGTATTATCGGCAATACAGAAGTGGCAAATACTCTTGATCCACTGTCATACGTTATCCACTGCGTCATCGAGCTCAATAATTGTGTACTAATTAATAAATTGCCGCGCGTCGCGGGTAAAGTGCTGACACAAACCAATGTCCAGTGCTTGCACTGTACAGTGTGTGACAGTCAAGGAAAGTCGCACAGTAGCTAAGCCAGCTCGGTCCGCTAAGGCGAAATCGATGCAACGACGACGCAAAAACCGCGCCAAGTCCCAGTCAATAAAAGTAAAAAAAAAAAATTAAATAATACTCGGGGATAGCGGCCAAGTATCTCCGCTGTGATGCGTATCTGCTTGGCACGGGACGCCAGCCTTTTGTGTTTTCGCCAAAGGAGGCTGCGTTCGTAATAGAATGTTCGGTTATGGAAATATGTTGGGTTCCACGCTACGAACTGCCGTATTCAGTGTTTCAAGTTTAGTAAGTGAGTAAGTTCAGAAGTATGTCTAAGTGCATACAGCATGGCGTAGTTTAAGCATTAATTATTTTTTATTGTATGAACATTTCAAGTTTTTTTTTGACAAGTTACAATTAATTGTTAATTAATTTTATTTATTCTACAATTCGTTTTAAAAGCCTTTTATAATTTAAAAGCGGTCTTGTTATTCGGTAGTTAAAGCCATAAAAGATGAAAACTGTATGTCATATCCTTCAACTTTTTTTGCCGCCATAACATCAATGTTTGTAGCATTGTTGTGTTCCGGCAGCTAGAGATAAGATAGCCAGTGCCTCACTAGTTAAGAATCCCGGGTGAAGTGCGCTTCCATCATTGGCCTTATCATCACTTAACATCAGGTGAGATCAAGGCACTGTGCTTACCCGTTTATATAAAAAAAAAACCAAAGCGCATTTGGCAAACCTGGCGATTAATTGACTTAACTTTAATGATGGAGGTCTGCCCAGCAGTGGGGCAGTATATACACTATTTAACCATAAAACGAATTCCTTCCAAATGTTATTTCGTTATCAAAAGCCGTACCCCATTAGCGGAGATAGTGCCAATGTCCGCGGCTCATTTTCTGACATCGCGTGATGACGCAAATGTCGTGTTCGGAAAACAATACCTTTTGATGGCACCCCCCTCCCCTGGGAAGAGGCTGTGTTCCATTAATCTTTCCGCTACAGACAATGGTGGTATTAACAGGAATATAGAATCGCCATGTTAGATTGTGAGGTTGACGCGTGCAAGGTTGGTTGTGTTTACGTGTTAATTGTTTGGGGGTTGCGTAAGTGCTTTTGTTTTTGGGGTTATGTCTATTCAAATAAATAAATAAATTAATTTTCCTACACTTACACCAATTGTCTAGCCCAAGAGAAGCTTGGTTTGGTTACTAACCATTTAACGAGTTTCATAACCAAGCGTTATTTCATTCCTTCTAGAAAACCTCTGAAGGTGCTTCGTTCCACACGGCTTGAGGAACCATAAAGTTCCTCGCCTTTAAAAAGTCCGGTGACACTGAAAACTCCGTCAGAGATAATTAGCAAACTCTTTAAAAAAAAACATGTTAAGTGCGCCTTTCGACTTTATTAAAACCAACTAAACTTTCCTACACTTACACCAATTGTCTAGCCCAAGAGAAGCTTGGTTATGAAACTCGTTAAATGGTTACTGATAGACAACGGATAAACATACTTAAATACTTAAATACATACTTAATTATACATACAAAACACCTAGACCCGAGACAATTTAGAAAAACAATAATTTCTAAATTGACCCGACCGGGGATCGAACCCTCAGAGATGGCGACACCATGAAAATCGGTGTGCAAGCCACTCGACCAAGGAGGTCGTCAAATGTGGAAAGACACGAAATGGCAGCTGTGTTCGTCAACAATTTTCGTCACCAAATTTTTTTTTAGAATTTCATTTAAATTTTACTGAATGACAACTTGGAATCAGGTCGTTCCCGTAGCTAGAGATAAGATAGCCAGTGCTTACTTTTATTTAATTTTCCGTTGTCTAAGTAACCATTTAACGAGTTTCATAACGAAGCTTCTCTTGGGCTATATAATTGGTGTGAGTGTAGGAAAGTTTGTTTATTTATTTATTTAATTATTTTATTTATTACGACACAGCTGTTCGCGTTCGCGTTGCATTGCGTCGCCCGAATGCGGTAGCACTTTGTATGATCGCTTAGCGTTTTTCTTGACTGTTTTTTGCGCGGCTCTTTAGGGTCTTAGCGTGATGTTAAAATATAACGTATATTATAGCCTTCCACGAATATTAGCGCTTTCAAAAAAAACTCTATAGCTTTATTGTAATAGTAAAGTTAATGTTAAAAGTTAAAGTAATAATACACTCTAAAATCAGAGGTACATAGTTCTACAACGTTCATATTATTCGAGTACGTTCAAATAGTTTGCATTTTAACATACAAGAACAATATGCACTAGAAGAAAGCAGGTTTACAACCAATGCTTTTTAACCACCCCTTTTTTAATTCCGTTCCAAACTCTATGGTAGCATTTGCGACAATCTTTCTGCGATATAAATCAGAGCAATCGTGCACTTGGCAGCGACACAAGTGCGCCCGCGTCAATACAGATGTTATCGCGGTAACTGTAAATGTGGATGTTTATTTTTTAAGTTTATTTCTTTCCTAAACTTGGCCCAACTCTTCTTGGGTGCACGTTCATTTGGAATTGTAAGGGTTGCTTTTGTTATTTCAAAGTAAATGTTAGTTTAATTACAATGTTACTTTTTAAATTGTTATGATCACTAAAATTAGAATAATAAAATATTAAGAACGTGTACGCCGCACACTAGCGCCGCCAATGAAAAAAAAACATATCTAGTAATAAGAGATAGAAAATAAAATTATGCTCAACAAACTATTTGAATGAAGTAATTTAGCATTTTTACATCACCTAATGAACACCTCACATGTTATGGTTTAGTTAAATAAGACGTTACGGCCACTTTTAACTATAACGCCATATTTAACTAAACCATAACATGTCAGGTGTTCATTAGGTGACGTAAAAATGCTAAATTACTTCATTCAGATAGTTTGTTAAGCATAATTTGATTTTCTATCTCTAATTACTGGATATGTTTTTTTTTCATTGGCGACGCTAGTGTGGGGCGTAAATTACCATGTCACACACAAGGAATTTAGGAAAATCTCTTTTGTTATCATTATTAAGTTGTTCAGTTAAGTTGTATGTATAAAAAGTAGGTTCTTTAAAAACGCCTTAGCATGCTATCACCATCATCACCAGCTAATTTTATGTTCCCACTGCTGGGCACTGGCTGGAGCTTTCTCTATCTTATCGCCTGTTCTCGCTCTGGTGTTTTCATCCATAGGGAGGGTTCGCGTCCCAGCAGTGGGGACATACAATGAGCTAATGATGATGATGTGATGTATAGGGAGAACAGGCCATAAACCACCACGCGGGCCCAGTGTGGGGCGGTGGTTGTTAAAGGGAAACACTAAGGTCGACTGAATTGAAAAATAGGTATGAAAAGTAGACAAAATCAACGTTTCGCAGTCCCCCGATTCCTCCTCCAAAACTGGACCGATTTAATTACTTTTTTCATTAAAAAATTAAAGAAAGGCTTTGGCTGTATCCCTTTTCCTTTTTTTCATAAATTAATTATTAAAAAAGAAATGAACATTTAAAAACCTTAAAAATTGGCCAGATCTTCCGCTGTTTTTTTCCAAATTTGACGAGATTATATAAAAAAAGTGTCCTGGAGTGGCGACCACGTACCGGAAAGCGCAGTGTGGGCAGGCCTCCAACAAGGTGGACCGACGATCTGGTGAAGGTCGCGGGAAGCCGCTGGATGCGAGCAGCACAAAACCGGTCGTTGTGGAGATCCTTGGGGGAGGCCTTTGTCCAGCAGTGGACGTCTTTTGGCTGAGATGATGATGATGATGATGATATAAAAAAGAAAAACATAGGGACACAGCCAAAGCCTTTCTTTAATTTTTTATGAAAAAAGTAATTGAATCGGTCCAGTTTTGGAGGAGGAATCAGGGGACTACGAAACGTTGATTTTGTCTACTTTTCATACATATTTTTCGATTCAGTTGACCTTCAGCTAATGCAGCCGGGACCAACACTGCCCTGTGAGGCACAAATAGTGTAAGTTGAGTTACACTAATTCGGCTTAACAGGTCTTATTGAGATCCTCTGGTCCTGTTTTATATGGGGCACTTTAAATAAACGCATTTTGTTCCTGAAATTTTTCAAGAATTAGGCCTGGCCATATTCGTGTAACTCTGAATTTTTAGGTTCATGTAACGCGATCTCCGTGTAACTAAGTTACCGCAGATAGGCATACCTATTGCGAGCGCTGGACGATCGCACCTTTTTAGTGTATTTATAGATACACGGTTTACAGAAATGTTTCTGAAATAATAAAAGTGGTATTTTAATTAAATATTTTTATTTTTAATACCCATATTATTTTTTCTATTTCGTGTAACTTTAATTACAACTCATAGGTTTGTGTAGGTCGTCATTCTACTTGTCGCGCGGTTCACGTGTAACTTAGATACACGCTCTCGCGTAACACGATTTGTATGGAAATCAAAACAAGCTGAAATTTAAAATCGCTATTACTAATTAAGTTATTAAGATATTGTAAAAAAATCACGACGGCCTTGTTTAGCTATATACACTCTATTTATTAGCTATTTTTATTATTTTAATTTAACATTTATTTAAGAATGAGAACGAAATTACAATTTTTACGTATAAACGCGTTTTTCTCACGATATGATGCAAAAAGTTACACGAAATGCGCCTCACAGGGCAGAACAGCTTTACTAGCCCCCTGGAGAAGGCATACCAATGTTGATGATGGGCAGTAAAATATTCAATTAATTTTATCACATAAATATCTACTGATTAATAAAAGATCTCATTAATACAAGTTCTAAAGTCCTTTTTATTAAAGCTAAAAGAAACAAACGCATGCTTTTTTTAAAGCTTTTTTTTTCTTTTAGCTGATGGCTTTGTGCGATTAGCACATTTAGCCAGTGTCAAAGTAATTTTTCTTTCAAGTAATACATAAATAAACAATATTTCCTTCTTCCTCCAGTAATGATGATGAATGACAATAGAAATGAGAAGTGAGAAATGATATACCCCCCAACAACCCCTAGAGTATCTCAGTAAAGATGTGGGGCTTTACTAAGTCCTCGGGCGTACTTCTTGAGAGAATTTGAAAAGTGACGTTGCACTGTTTTGTTTCATTTGCCAACAGTCATGCTCACTTACGAACACTTAACGGTTAATAATCCACCATTATTTCACATTAATATTCGACATAACACAAATTTTAGAAAATAAAACCAAATCGCAGACATGACTCTTCACTTTCCCGCCAAGAAGCCCTTTTTTAAAGTTATCAACCTAACGATCCGTTTTTGTTTTAATTTAGATATTAAACAGATGATTATAAATAATGAGGTTATAATATAGGTACACGATAAGCAACCTCTACGCTTGAAAATTGTTTTAAGCTTTAAGCGCTATTAGCAGTTTCTAGTCTTAACAAAGAAGCTATTATCGTTATCACGAGAGCACTAAGAGCCAATTTCGGTCGGCGCATAATCATGGAACTGCTAGCTCGTAGTTATATCCATTTTCTGTCAGTTTAATTCAGTTATTCTCCTCTGGAATACTGTGGTGTAAGTAACATAATTATTTTGTAGTGAATCCAATTTTCTGGGTAGCAGAGCTGAATGGGAGTTTCTGACGTGGTGCGTTAGTTGGGTGTCAATTTTGACGGAGCATACGGTAAATGTCTCAATCTTGTGGCTAATTTTCGTTTTGGTAGCTAGCTAGCTAGAGTTAGCGGAACGAATAGGGGCCCTTATCCACTTTCCCCGGAGTGCAGGAGGCTGACCAGATGGGTCATCATCATCATCACATCATGTTTATGCCCCCACTGCTGGCGCACGAGCCTTCTCTATAGTTAGATAGGATGAACGGGCCTTATTAACGACTGCAGACGATGCAGCCGGAACCAATGCCCTAAGTATCGTGCCTTCCGAAGCATGAAGGAACTTAAGACTTCTTGTTCACCCATCCGATGACTAGCCTTTGCGATAGTTACTTAACCTTTGACCGGGCTTGTTACTCACCGCACCGCCTTCAAGCTCGTCAATGGATTGGTGCTCGGGTTGAATGCGAGTAGATCAATCCCCATAAGTTAATATCTTCAACCTTTAAGTGTAACTCTACTTAACTTACGTACTTGCTTACTCACTCTCGCTCTCAAAACCAAGACCTGGGGTACGCCGTCCGTAAGTGACAAGTGTCATATATTTTAACTATTTGATTTTTTTATTGGAGAGAGATTGCTGATTGCCTCAAACGGCATTTTCAGCTTTACCGGGCTTTTTTGGGGGCGGCGAGAACCTTAAAGGGTTCCTCAAGCCGTGTAAAACGAATCACCTTCGGAGGTTTTTTAGAGGGAACGGCATCACGCACTAGTGGGTGTCCCCGTGCCCTACTAGATTCTCTTAAGGGTTCGGATCGGATCGGAGTAACATTTCTGGTAACCTAGAAAGCTAATAGACTTAATTGAGCTAAGCATGGGTTCACGTCAGTCTAATGGAGCTATGAGGATTGAATCGTGATTTCTCGCATTCAAACTGAGCTGAGGAGCTCGATGGCGCAGTGGTTAACGCGCTCGGTCTGCGATTGCTGACGTTAAGCAACTTTCGCATTGGCCGGTCATCGGATGGGTGACTAAAAATTTAACATCTCGAGCTCCTCCGTGCTTCGGAAGGCACGTTAAGCTGTTGGTCCCGGCTGCATTAGCGGTCGTTAACAACCACCATTCCGCACTGGGCCCGCGTGGTGGTTTATGGACCGTTCTTTCTATCCATTCATAGGGAAGGCTCGTACCCCAGTAGTGGGGACATAAAATAGGATGATGATGATAACCTGAGGATGCCGCTCGACTACCAACACTCCGGGTGAAGTGTTCCTTCCACTTTCCGTCACTTACCATCTATATCCCCCTTCCCCCTTGTAAAGAATACTAATTAGAATACCAATGAGCCATTTGCGACACTCGCATATTTTTCAGCCGAGAGCTTTATCAAAAAACGCAAATTCACAAAATCCCGACTTACGCCCGTTGTTTGCGGAGTCTGTTTACCGTCCCGCATGCCGCTTGATTGCTGTCCCACCAGAGCTGTGTTTTGTGTTTAAACTGTTTATTATGTGGGTGGGTCGACGTTTTTCTGCTTTATAACTTTCATTTTTTAGCGTGAATATTGTTTATTTACTGATTTTATGCTTTTAAACGGATTGATTATGTTCTATTCGGCATATTTTTTTTTATATTAGAATGAGGCAAACGAGCAGGCCATGGACATGGACACCCGCAAAACCAAAGAAATCACAGATGCGTTGCCGGCCTTTAAGGAAGGAATAGGCTCGTTTCTTGAAGCTCCCTAAGTCGTACTGGTCCGAAAATACCGCCGCTGAGAGCTGGTTCCACAGCACTGTAGTTCGTGGTAAAAAATTACGTTCGTGGTATATCTCACTCGATGGCCTTATCTAAAAGATAGCTCTTAGCTAGGTTTCAGGTAGCCAGTGCCTCAGCAGTTGAGGATTACGGGTAAAGTGCGCTTCCACCTTCGGCCTTATATCATCACCACAGGTCATCATCATCAGCTCATTTTATATCCCCATTGCTGCGGCACGAGCCTTCCCTATGGATGGATAGGGAGAACGGGCCATAAACCACCACGCGGGTCTAGTGCGGATTGGTGGTTGTTAACGACTGCTAATGCAGCCGGGACTAACGGCTTTACGTGCCTGCCGAAGCACGGAGGAGCGCGAGTTGATACGTTTTTGGTCACCCATCCGATGACCGGCCTTTGCAAAAGTTGTTTAACCTCAGCACTCGCAGACCGGGCGCGTTAACCACTGCGCCATCGAGCTCCTCATTATTAGTTATTTATATACTTAGGTACAATGATTTCATACAGCGAAAGAATAAAGTGGATATGCCTCAAATCCCGTGAAAAGTTTTAAAGAGCAGAAAAATCCCGTGATGTGTCAAATAAAAAAGCTATTTACTTTTACACAATTTAAACCACTGCTCCCGCGACGTTGCCAAATTTACATCAACGACATCTGATGTCCTAAGTTGCAAAACTCTAACGCGAGATATTGCCACATTTGTAGTTCGCACAACATAAATTGTGAGAACAAAAGAAAACAATAGCGGAAATGCAATTAGAAATCCCGGGAATATCCATATTAATATCAACATTTCGATCCAAGTACATAAATAACTGTACCTAATTCCGACCTCTGATCATCACATAACATCAGGTGAGATAAAAGTCAAGTGCTTACCCCAAAGATATTTACAAAAAAGTTTTGTCGGTCAAAAATTTAGGTAGCCAATTTTTATTTTACTTATTTGTTATGGCTTTCTACATTTTTTATAACTTAATATAATTATATAATATATATTAAATTAAATTATAACTTATTAAATAAAATATAATTATAACTTAATATAGTTATAACTCTTATTAACGTCTAACTGCTAGACTCAATCCATACCACATGAAAGCAAGATAGAGATAGAGAGAGATTATGCCGTAACCACGTTAAGCCAATACGGTTAAGTATTATAGAGTGAATACCAATATCCTTACATGCATTCTGTAACACAGCTCAACTTAAAAAAAAATCGTTGTCCATCCAGGGACCCGCCGTTACAAAAGCTACTCAGCATTCACGATCGCTCAAAACGGTGCGCCAACGATCGCCACTTATTACTTACAACCGAATCCTAAAACGGCCCCACTTACACGGACACATAAAACTATTTGCTCCAAACACTAAAACCTCCAATTTCCTCCACGTTTACATCGTGAAGCGTCAAATAAAAAACTTGCTAAGAAGCCTCACGTTTTAATTAGGCTGCCTTATCTTCTTTCGACAGCCCTGAAGAGGGGTGAGGGTGGGGTAAGTTGAAAAAGTCAATAATTACCTTTTCTCACGGTCAGGAGTGGCTTTTACCACTTCGCAAATAGGTTGGCCTTTTGCAGAGTGGCTTAGGCGGGAACGGAGAGTATTGCTAACTAAAAAAAAAAATATTGACTCGAAATTTGAAAATCACTATTTACGTCAGTTTGGTATTTATAAGACATCTATATCCTCAATATTGACGACTTCCTTTGGTCGAGTGGCTTGCAAACCGGTTTTCATGGTGTCGCCATCTCTGAGGTCCCTGGTTCGATCCCCGGTCGGATCAATTTAGAAATACCTGTTTTTCTAAAGTGTTTCGGGTCTGGGTGTTCCCTATGTATAATAAGTATGTACCGAATTGCATTATTATTTATATTCATTTTAATTTAAATATTATAATTAAGAGAAGTTAAAAAATATATATATATAGAAATTTACACATAATTTTTACAAATAAAAAAGGGACACCAAATCGCTGCCAAGCGGGAGAGTGCCCTAAAGTACATTAAGTAAGTTTATCCGTTGTCTAGTTAACCATTTCTCGAGTTTCTTAAGGAAGCTTTTCGTGGGGCTAGATAATTGGTGTGAGTGTGGGAAACATTTATTTATTTATTAATATTACGCACGCTATATCCTGTCCTGGGAGAATGTTCATGGAAATATTTATTTGCGAATATATATTTTTTTAATTTATATAATTACATTTTCCAAAATCGTGGTTAAAAATGTACATTTTACAAGATTAAAGAATACTGTGATAAGTAATAATACTAACAAAGTAAGAAAGAAGAATGAATAACATTTATTATGGTTCTAGGTCTATTAAAGTGGTTCTGCATTAAATCTTTAAAGACTAAAACAATAGAAACGTTACAATCAGAAAAATATAATACAACATAATTTATAAGAAAGACTTTTATTTAATCAAATGACGCTTGATTCCTCAGACAATAAAATTAAAGTGATATAAAAATTAAAATGTTTCGTTTTTGCATCAAAGCTTTAAATCGCTCAGCCTTAATTAATTGGCTTTACTTAATTTAATAAGCATTTTTATTGGTTTCTCTTCAGTTTTTATTATTATTACAATGATGTTATCTTTTCTGTAATTTAATTAGCTGACAATATACAATTTAAACTGTTTCTTGTACACACTTTTAAACTTATGATTTTTATACAAAAATTGTTATGTTATACCTACTCGTATGCAAAGGTGGAAATGTAGTGAGACATACGAGTAATATGAAATAATAACATCTATTTATAATTTTTGTAATACTAACCATTTCACAATAAAGTATATAATTACTATTACTATGCAAATTACAATTTGACAAACAAGTGTTGAAAAAATTTCCACGACCGGGATTCGAACTCGCACCCCATAACATGCCCAGGTAGGTGCACTACCAACTATGCTACCGTGGCTCTGTCCAACCCGCCGAAATTAATCAACGCTAGTACTTCGTATTTGCTTACTGTTTTTTTTACTTATTTTAAAGGGTCACAGCGTGATTTTAAATAGCCTTCCACAAAAATTGGGCTGGCTATCAAATGCAATAATTTTTTTTCAAATCCGTCTGGTAGTTCTAGAGATTAGCGCGTTCAAACAAAAAAAAGCAACTCTTCAGCTTGTTATATTAGTATAGATAAAAAGAGATTCAATATAACTTTAAACTATTTGTTGAACTATTTATTAAATCGATTTCAATTTCAATTTCTATTATATTAGTGTGATCAGTAAACGCTTCAGTCTATCAATGTGCTACCGGTAAAACGCCCCTAGTACCACTTCTAATTGCATTACGAACCCAGCACATTTCTATCGACTCTGAAGAACCCCTTTTGTTATTTCCCTTTTCCTTCTAGGGTCCTCTGGGAACGTTAGAAACTCTGAACTCCAAGAATGTTTCTTGGAAACATCATAGGCCCGCTGATAAAAAGCATTGTTAGTATAAATTCTTGCTATTGAATTTATAAAGCTGTATAATTTAGTTTAGCAGATTTTTTTTTAAAAGGGACTGTTTTAAGTTTAAAACTACCAGCTTAGTCTGTTGCAAAAGCACATTTATCTGGATTGCGAAAGGTCATAGATTTGAGACCTATTTAAGGTTTCTGCAGGCAGATGCTGGATGCGTCAAGCCGAGGACAGGCTATGGCACTCATTAGTGGAGGCCTATGTCCAGCAGTGGACTAATATAGGCCAATGATGATGATGATGATGACATTAAAAAATGTTACTTTATTAATTCTACGGTTAATACATTTCCTAAATAAATACAAACGCTTAGGTACTATACTTAAGATTATCATTGCCTTTTTGTCTGGGTTCAAATTAATTATACAGTGTGTCCCAAAAATGGCACGCCAGGCTGACACTGGAGATAGCTTAGCTATAAACCTATCAGATAAAAAAAATAAACAAAAAAAAAACAATAAAAATTTAAAAAAAAAAAATGTGTAATAGAGTATTATGTATTTTAACACAAACTTTATTGCGAATTAAAGATAATTCAGATTTTTCTTTTATATTGTTAAGCTTTCTGATTGTTCTAAGTCTGGTTTGTGAGAATGTACTCATTCAACTCCCTCCAGAAAAATTTTTTCAACTCAAAAAAAAATCCTTTTACTTATTTAGAATTTGTGTATTTTTAAATTAATTCAAATAACGTTTTATTGGAAAAAAAATTATATTCAGCGTTTTTTTAAACTTTGAAAATAATTGCTTTTTTCCTAACAAATGATAATTTAATTAATTTTACGAAAAAAGCCTACACAAATCTGACTATTTGCACCTACAGGCCCTTCAGCGTAAGTGGCAGCACTCGCTTTTCAGTTTTTTCTATTACCTACCACCGCCTCAAAAAGTTTCCCGTCGACGGCCATTCGCACAGAATGAGTAATCCAACAAATGGATATCTTGAATGGCCTTTTAACTCGAGCTTAGTTGTTGTTAGCTCAGTACTAATGGACCGGGGTAAAAGTGTTAGCACGCCAAAACGCTCGGGCGGAATTTTACACTAATTAAAAATGTGCTTGGTACAAGATAATTTAGGATTTTTTCTTAGGAAAAGACAATTACTTTGTTAAAAAAATATTTTTGAAAAGTGGTGTTGCTAGAAATATAACTCATTAGTGAACTATTGTACTTGTATCTTAAGATAGATAACCTAGATTGTATAGTCCTTCGAGCCGGATGTATACCTTGTAGGTAGTGACTTTAATTGCTTTGTATTCATAATTTCATTATAAAAGTTCTAACTGAGGGTAATACTGGTAAAATGCTCATGAATGAGGGTGTGTGTGTGTGTGGAAATAACACAATGCAAAAATAACATATTAGCCTACATATTTTGGTCCTTCGAGCCGTATGTAACTACTACTAAATCTTATCATATTACGTTCATCGTATTTAAGTTCAAACTCCGTAATACCCAATCGAAAATCTGTTTTTAATATTATTTATTATTTGTATGTTAATTATTCAGTATATACTTCTTCGTTCTTACTTGCTCGGCAATACCTTCACATGCCTACAGTTATCCCTTTCCCCGCAATGTTGATCCAGCTTTATCAAACATTACACACACGCGTTTCGCTTTGTGAATGCCTAATTCTGAGGCTGCCCTCTCATTACGACTGTCTCTGATTAGTAACCCAGTCTTGAATGTTGACTTAAAGAAAACAGTGAGCTTCGCCGATTCTAAGAAATTAGAAGCCAAAGGCGAATGATGAAGATGTGATTAAAGAAAAGGGGTCGATTTAATTATACGATCGTGGTGAATGTATCTGGAGGCTTGAAGGCGCGTTTGGAGTTGGGATCTTGCAAGTTGAACAGCTTTCGGAATGACGGTTCAACGGATGGGGCACGAAATTCATAATATGAGAATCTACTCTTTGTTTCGGAAGGCTCGTTAAGCCGTTATTAGACCAGATTGAAGTTGTAAGTTGGTGTAAGTGGTGGCCTGATGTAACTTTATGAAGTGTAAATAATGGTGAGGATTGTTTTTAAAACAAAACATTGTTTTTAACATTTTCATGACAACATAAAAAGTACATGTAAAAAGTGGTCTTATCCCAAACAGTTATCTTTTCCAGGCAACCTTTGGTGAACAAGATAGGTTTAAATGGAAAAGCGATTTGGTCGTCCCATCGATGTGCCATGATTTATACAAAAAATAACAGTAACAAATGTAGTGAAATTGATTAAGCATTAGAATTTAGAATTATCTATCAGTTAGGATACTGAACTTAACAACAAAGAATGGTTTTTAAATGAGTATTTGGACCGCATCGGAAAAATTGCTAAACTTGCAATATCGCAAACCGCTGCCCCATCAAAGTACTTTTAGATACATACAAACCTCACTTATAATTTCAGATAAGCCCAAAACTTTCGTCCACATAATCAGGGTTAGGTACCTCGTGAAATTCCCATAAAAACCAAACTCCGCCTAAAATTCAACCCCAAAATTATGTTGCGGAGTGTGAAATTTTTAATTACTCTAAACATATGTTGTGCCGATCCAGCAAATGTTCAGTGAGGTCGTTAAAAGTTGGAATATTCATGTTGTAGATTCAGCTTTTTAATTTGGAGGTTATACGTTATGAGGGCTCATCATTTTGTTTTAATGTACGCCTTTATGAAAGAGTATTGTCATATTTTAAAAGTATTTTTTAACAAAAAGTGTTTATGCTGACGACCTTATCGTTTATTGATGTTAAAAAAGTTGGTTTGTTTATGAACAGTCGTTGCTGGACGCTTTTATTGTTATTACTTACTTTTGACAAATAGTTTGAAAATGAAAGCATAGTTCATGTTAATGTAAATACACTATATCTTTTGTAACTCAAATTATTAAAATTGTTCAAATTTTTTTTAAGTTATGGCCAGACTGTTTAATTAATTCTGCTATGTGATAACAGCATTCTTTTATTATATTGAAAGAAAGAAGACCAATGCTGGAAGCAATATTCTTGGGTACGTAGCGCCATAATTGAAGTAGGTAGGTGTTTATATTTGTATAGTGGTTCTTTTTTATGAAAGTTTAATTAATAGACTATTGAAGACCTTAAAATCTAAAAACACAAAGCACCTATCAAAACATCGTCAAAGTACACTAAATTATTCAAAATGTTCTCAACAAATGCTTGAAGCATTTCGGTGGGAGGCGATAAGACACTGAAACACAGAAACAGGCCGAATGTTGTCGCGCCGGCCGCAACAAAGCGCTACCCACCTTTGTGTTCCGGCAGGAGAGCGTGGACGGTCACTAGACAGCAATATCCTGTTACCCAACAACTTAATCTATGTTGTGAGCGACTAGCGGACTTGATTTTATTTCTATTACTTACGGGTAAACAGTTGGCCTTCATATCATCTAATAAGTGATAAGAAAGAGGTGGAAGCGGGTTTTATTCGGAATCTTCAACTACTGAAAAACGGGCTTCTAACTGGCTTCTCTATCATCATCATCATCATCATCGGCCTATATTAGTCCATTGCTGGACATAGGCCGATGATGATGCATAGCATAGGCTTCTCTATGGTGACAAGAAAATATTTGGCATACTTGTTTGTTTGTTTATGCTGGCAACCATTCTAAAATGTTTTGAATTTTAATGGTGCTAATAGGTTTTTTTTCTATTATTAAAATAAATAAAAATCAAATTCAAATATTAAAATATAAAAAAAATCAAATTAAAATATTTAAAAAAAATTCACTTATGTTGTTTTATGTTACACATAATTATAAATTTTGTTGTTGGCATCAAACATGGTAATAACTCGTAAAGGTATAAATATGACAGTGCAAGGTGCACTTAAGGTTTAAGGTTACTGTATGAAGTATAACTATTAACCTATATCAATTAATTTGATAGGTGTTACTAATACCACTTTAATAAATGGGTAATGATTTGGGCATGTTTTCAGCGTGTTTAATAGAATAGATAGTGATGTCACCGTCTTTAACGCCTTTTCAAGTCTTAGATGTTTGTTTGAGAATGTTTAAAAATAATCGGTTGGAATTTGACTAGCAAACAGAGTGATTCAGTTGATGAATGGTGAATAAGAGGAAAAAGAAGTACAAATGTATCTATTTCAAGCTTAACAGCTTTGGGACAGTTGACGTAAAACAAAAGGAATAGTGACAACGGGTAAAAATAAGAAAAAATTGACTCCATAAAAATAGGAAGCAGCGCGTGCTCCGTCGTTTTTTGGGAAAAGTTGCAATATCACCATGTATCGTTTGTTAACGTGACCTTTCCATTCTTGTTATTCTAATTCCAATACATCTGGCGTGTAACTGAGTAACCCATTTTGACGATTATATGAAATATTTATTTGTGGCACAATAGACTACAAAAATGTTTACAGAAAGAGAAATAATATAGTGGTACAAAAAATCTACTACTCAGCATAATGTGAAGGCGTCTAAAAGGTACCCCGACCCTGGTCTTCCGTGGACGCTTCAAGGATGTTCATCATCATCATCATTATCAGCCTATACTAGTCCACTGCTGGACATAGGCCTCTCCAAGTGCACGCCACCGAGCACGATCCGCGGCCACTCTCATCCAGCTCATCATCTCAAGGATGTAATTATGCTTATTCGATGTTTTAGTTTATTTTTATTTTAAATCAGTCACTGCATTTTAAGAAGCATTATAAAATTAATATAAGCATATTTTCGATGTCTCTCTGGAGAAATATTTTAAAGTAAATCGCTTATGCTTATGGCTCGGCCTCGAAATAGAAACTCATTTTGTCAGTAGGTAAATTTGTTGTTCTAACTCCCGTTATGCGAAGATTTTGGTCTACTTAATTGTCCTGTACCTTTGTGTTGCGGTGTAACCCGGGACCTTTTAACAACACCATTTAAATGCGAAACATTTTTATAATATTTCGACTGAAAAGGTTTTATTCAACTTCGATTTCCAGGACATTGTTTAATCAACACAATATTTATAAAGACATTGCCTACCCTTATAATGGTTTTATTCAAAGGAGCTGATTTAGTAGCCGATTCTTAACAAACAACTTTCAAGGTATTCGTTTATTTTATTACATCTTTCTCTATCTTTCATTTGGTAGTGTATAATACAGCAATTAATCCACTATTGTCATTATTGTAATTGAAATGAAATGAAATATATTTATTAGAACACAGTACAAACTTATGTAGGTACTTAAAACAAAACGACAAATCATAATTAAAAGTGTGTGCTAAAAGGACTCCACTCAGCATTTGTTGCTGTAGTAGACAAAAACTACTGCAACAAATGCTGCGTGGAATCCTTAGTTTAGAGAACAACGCTTATGAATTCGTTTAAAACCACAATTGCTTGTTTCCTAAAACCTTTCAAATTTCCAAGGCAACATACACACAGGCGAAATAAAAAAGAGAAAGGAAAGATTTTCTCTATAACAAAACTGTTATCCCCAGCGTAATATCTGCAAGTCAGTCTTGTACGATTAATAATCTTGAGGAAAAGATACATCTCGAAGGAAACTTCCGTCTTTATGAATATAAGTTTTAAAAGGACTGAGAAAACGCTTACAAACAAAACGGGAACAAAACCTGTTCGCCAAGATTAATAGCGAGTAATGCTATTGGATTTTTTGTTGCTATTTTAAATGTGATTAGATGGAAAGCTAAAGGCTATGTACTGTACTGTCATCAAAATATACCTATACATTTCCAAAGACTTAAATATACCACAAGTGCTCGTAGACAAGCGGTAAGTCTTATGACGAGTGATCGCTGCCCTATTTGATTTTTTCAAAGTTTCATGGACTTCCCAGCAGAAGCTTGTTTAAATATATACCTAAGAAAATAAATAAGTTTGACCGCAACTTGACCTAATGGTAAGTGATGATGCGGCCTAGAATGCCGCGTACTTGCCTAGAAAAGGTCCAGGTTGTAAGTTTCAGAACACAGATCCAGCGGAAGGTAATTTCACTCGTTGGCTGTCAACATCAATAATGATTTTCCTCCGAATTATCAGAATAAACGAGACTGAAACACACAAGATCGTATGTCGTGTCTCATTTCATATAGGTCTTCTCGACTGTGCCATAGAAAATATAGACTGAAGAAGGTTAGCTCCATACAAACGTGCTCGAGCAACACATACATAGACAACTTCTCACGGACACGGAATTTGACGTCACAACTTGCCGCAAAAAAGCTGAGTATCCTCTCAAAGGTGAGAAGGTACTTCACACCGGGACAGCTGCTTACTCTGCAGGGTCTAACAAAATCAATAAGCGAAAATTTAAGGGCGGTATCTATACATCATTCTGAATACAATGACAAAAAATGGGCTCCAGTTTTATAGTGATTTTTTAAAGTTATGTTTTCTAACAAACTAAATCAATTAAAATAAAGCACATCATGAAACATGCTGTATCTTTACTAACACGCACGCAAGCGTCAATAAAAAGATAGTGTACAGATACACGCACACAATTGAAAAACCATTCTATCTTTGTGTGCGTGTAGGTACAGCTGTACGGGTTTGGAAGGGTGTATTTTTTGGTGAATTATAATAATATTTTGTTGAATAACTCGGTCCCTGTAGTTTTGGACTCAGTGTGATGTATAGAATCTCCCATTAAACGTTCGCTTATTGATATTGTTAGACCCTAAATATCAAGCACAAGTCCGGCCGTGTATGGAGTATTGTTCTCACCTTTGGAACGGTTCCGCCAAATACCAACTTGGAGCACTGGAATCGATTGACAGGAGAGCTGGAAGGCTCATTGACGAACTGTTTCACGCCAAGCTGCAGAACTTAGAATATTGGCGCCAGGTCGCAAGTCTTTCGATTTTTTATCGGATTCTCTTCGGAGAGTGTGCCATGGAATTGTTCAATTTGATTCCTCCATCACCTTTCCATCACAGGACAACCAGACAAACTGCGCGACGCCATAGTTACACAGTAGAAATTCCACCAATGCGTACGAAGTGTTTTGCGTCCACGTTTTTCTTTCGTACCGCAAAGCTGTGGAACTCCTTGCCTCAGTCTGTGCTTTCTATCAAATATAATATTGGGGTCTTCAAATAACGAGTGAATTGGTACCTTCTAGGCAAGCATGTTACATCGTAGGCTACATCATCACTTACCATCAGTTGAGATAGTAGGCAAATGCAAGCATAACGAATTATAAAAAAAATAAAATCGCAACAGCTGCAATCGGATAGTTCCGAGCTGTTCCTCCGATATACGCGTCCATGATAGGGTCTTGTTTCTTTTTTAAATTTATTTGTTAGAAATTTTTCAAAAATATTTGACCTTACATTCTGCCAAACTGTAATACAGTTTGTCGGCAGCGTTCTTGTGGAAACACGTTAACTACATACTAACTTAGAATAAAGAGGTATGAGACTTAATTAATTTATAAATAAACTAATTATAGTTCATAACTATTGACACGGTGTTTAGGTGTTTATCACACCCTGAGAGCACACCCAAACCAAACAGATAGAAATTCATTCATTCCCATCATTCATAGCAATCATTCATTCCCATCATTTATTCCCATCATTCACTCCCATCATCCATTACTATGTAAAATTTATTGTTATTATTACAGTTTTTTTTTATAATTTAAAACACAGCGGCCACACCATGTATGTTGCTTGAGTGCAGTATGTATTAAGCGTACCTTCTGGGGTCTGCTTATTTCTTGGCTGTGCGGTGTCAAACCACAACCTATTTTAGTTGCATTCATTGACATCAGAACCGTTTGAACGTTAATTGATATCAGATTTCTCTTTACAATTTGTATTCTGAACAACCACAACATCGGTGTTTTTAGCCTTTTATAGCATCTTCATCAGTTTCATTATTACTTATGGTTACTACACACATATATACAGACCCGCCTGTCTCCGATAGGGGTAGGCACTGAGACTTGCTTCGATCTTTACATACTAATTTCATATTTATAAAATTTATAAAATACAGTGAAAAAATTAAACGCCTACCCGACCCAGCCCTTTAGCTTCAGTGCAGCAATTAGCACTTGAAAATAAAAAGTAAAATATACTCACTATTTTCACTTCGTCTACTTTCATTAACTTCTTCATAATATATGCTCGCCGGTTCAAGGTACTCTTGACCTGACCTTTCTTCTTATGTTTTAGGTCTAGCTTACTTAATCAAAATTATTTATATCTTTATAGTGTTTGATAAAAATATAATTACTTACTAACACCAGATAATATTGCAGACAAGTATGGCTGCTTTTGATGTCTAGTTTGCTTAATAGCTTATTAAATAAAACTAGAACCGCTTCTGTGGTCTAGGTCGGTTTAACTCCCAGCGAGGGGCTCACTAGTTGAGGATCCCGGGTGAATTGCGCTTCCATCATCAGCTCTATCATTACTTAACACTGAGATCAAAGTACTGTGCTTACCCGTAAAATCTATACTAATATATAAAGCTGAAGAGTTTGTTTGTTTGTTTGTTTGTTTGTTTGTTTGTTTGAACGCGCTAATCTCAGGAACTACTAGTTCGAATTGAATAATTCTTTTTGTGTTGGATAGTCCATTTATCGAGGAAGGCTTTAGGCTATATAACATCACGCTGCGACCAATAGGAACGAAGCATCAGTGAAAAATGTTGCAAAAACGGGAAAAGAGCCTAAAAAATTAAAAATGCTGCCGAAAGTCACTATTCCACGCGGACGAAGTCGCGAGCACAGCTAGTAAAAAAATAAAAGGCCCTTCTTGTAACACCTTAAAACACCATTTACACAAGACTTCTACAAAAGCGAGCGTATCTGTAGAAGAAATATATTCCAGTATTCTTAGCTCATGTTTGGGAAAGAAATCCTCGGGATTTCACAAAATAATCTAAAATTTAAAATACTGAAAAGTTTTATTCATTTTAGTCTACACAAATTAGCTCTTATGAATGTCACTATGCCATCAGTTCATAAGTCTAGACAGGGCGGCAGCGGGGCGTAGGAAAGGGGGGGGGGGCTACATAGTAATAATAATTAGTTTGATATTCTCTTACGTCAGATTATATTTCAACAGTTTAATTTAATCTTCAATCATCGTCTCTCTCCAACGATATAGTTGACTTTTTCAAGGAGATTGATTTTGCCTGATTTCGCCCTTTACAGCGTAACCGGACAATTGTGGGCGATGATTGATAAGAACATCTTCAGAGAGTTTCTTAGAGGTGATGGCATCCCACAAGCGTGTCCCTGTCTCCTCCTGTGGTTTAGTGGTTAAGACCACCGGTTTAGACCCAGAGGTCCCGGGTTCGATTCCCAGCGGGACTTGTTTGTCCGTCTGGCTAGCTTAGCTACACCATCTTATCTAAATATGTCGCCACAACATCAATGTTTGTAGCATTGTTGTATTCCGGCAGCTAGACATAAGATAGCGAGTGTCTCACTAGTTGAGGTTCGCGGGTGAAGTGCTCTTCATCATTGACCTTATCGTCACTTAACATCAGGTGAGATCATCAAGGCACCGTGCTTACCCGTAAAATATATTTAAAAAAAAAAGATTCGATCGAGACATAGTTGATGCATGAAATGTAAAAAGGTACAAACTTTTTTTCAAAATCGCCGCATTAATTCCGATTCGCAAAATTTCATGATCAGTTCCCACCGTTTATGTTCTCCGAGGGATAAACGGAAATTAATTTTCATTAAATTAAAAAAATATATATCTATTCAAAGTAGCTGCAACCCATTATTAATTTGGCGAGTAGGACAGTCAAAGAATTAAACCGCCCAAAAAAGGTCGTAAATTCAATATTAGCCCTGGGCAGGATGATCCAACAATTAATGTTCTATGGAAGTATTACAGTTCGTTCCTTTTATTGCCTAGAATGATGAAATTTACATTTGGTGGCATAATGACGTTCATAAGAGCTATTTTGTAGCCTGAACTGAATAAATTATTTTGAACTTTGAATTTAAGCGTTTCAGAAATTCACTTCACTTTTGTATTTAGAGGTCAAGTTTCGTTAAATATTAAACACTTGCGGCCGCTCGCGGTTTCACCCGCGTGATTCCCGTTCCCGTGGGAATATCGGAAGTATCCTATGTGTTAATCCAGGTTATAAACTATCTGTATGCCGAATTTCATCCAAATCCAATCAGTAGTTTTTACGTGAAAGAGTAACAAACATCCATCCTAACTTACAAACTTTCGCGTTTATAATATTAGTAGGATATGTAAATAACAACAAATAAACATACCCAAAATATTGGTGCAAAGCGCTGGGTTTAATTCTAAGGGTGGGAAGTGTTTCGGTTTTTTCGATGATATAGCACGCATTAGGCAACGTTGTGATTAAGCCAATACCATTAAATTGTAGTGTTATCTTGATTTCAATGATTAAGATGTTTGCCCAGCAGTAGGGCAGTATGCGGGTTGGTGATCATAAAAACCTGGGAATCGCACCCGGGACTTTGCCACCGAAGCATTAATAACTAGCGACCCGCCCCGGCTTGGCACGGGTGCAATGCTGATACACGCAACCGCTATGTCCCTGCATTTTAAATATCGTCGAAAATATTCATTTAAATTACATGCTATAAAAGGCATATTGAGCTATATTAAATGTACAATGTGTTTAAGGTACTTAATTGAATAAGGATTAATGCTGTATTGCTTAAAATCGCTTTGTAAATAGCCATTATTTCTCGTAAAAAGTAAAAGATAAAAAATTGTTATTGTGGGTTATCCCTAAGAGATAGACATATACCATCGCGGACTTTTTTGTAGACCTTTTTAAGGTGTACAATACTGTAGTACATTATTTTGATCTATCTCATAGGGTTCAGCCAGCGTTTGCAATGAAAGCGCAAAAAAATGTGAAACCTCTAAAATTATCAGTGTGTCTCTACTATACATTATGCATGTATTTATACCTACATATAAACCTTCCTCTTGAATCACTCTATCCATCAAAGAAAACCGCATCAAAATCCGTTGCGTAATTTTAAAGATCTAAGCATACATACATACATACATAGATACATACATACATACATATATACATACGTACATACATACATCCATGCATACATACATACATACATACATACATAGGGACAAGGGAAGCGACTTTGTTTTATACTATGTAGTGATATAGTGTTACGCTAGGAATAGGATTGTAGGTAATACTAGTATTAACTGGGGAATCCTCCGTTTGACCCGACTCATTTTCCGATTGGTTACCGATTCCGGGTCACGTGGTTACTGGGTCTCACTAAATAAATAAGCTTGTGTTAATACATATACCTTCGTGAAATTTTTAGTTAAATAAACAAACATTTAGGCCTTTGTCCAGCAGTGGACGTCTTTTGGCTGAGATGATGATGATGATGATGAAACAAACATTTTCGGTATGTTTGAATTAATATAAAACATAACAAACATTATTTTTGTAGAAAAAGTTTTTGCCAATATTATGGTACATTGTATACAGAGAAGAAACCACAAAAGTATCTTTCAGTTTAACAAAATAAAATAAAAATAATATATTCAGAACTCACAAATTATTTACATATTTATAATGTGTGTTTGTAATTGTTTATTAAAAATATTATTAGAGGCGAATGGAGAGCCTTTTTAATTTATTGAAGTCGCTTAAAAAGATAGTTATTAAGGTGTTTCCAATGTTGTCCACAATATTTATGTTAACATTTGACCGTTGAAAATTATCTTTAAAGAATTATCGGCTTTCTGGTGTTAGTTTTAAGATATAATGCATATAGCTGTTGTTCTTCCATGCTTTGGACGGAAAGCAGTTGGTCCCGGCTGCGTTAGCAATATTTAACAACCACCGCACCGCACTGGACCCGCGCGGTTTATGGCCCATTTTTTTTTTTAATTTGTTCATGACCATGGATACTAGTCCTTCAGTCGAAAACTTAATTTATACGTTTCTCAAAATTAAACTTTATATAGAATGATGATGAATGATAATAGAAATGAGAAGTGAGAAATGATATACCCCCCAACCCCTCGAGTATCTCAGTAAAGATATGGGGCTTTACTAAGTCCTCACGCGACTTCTTGAGAGAATTTGGAAAGTGTCGTTGCACTGTTTTGTTTCATTTGCCAAACACTCATGCACACTCACGAACACTTAACGGTTAATAATCCACCATTATTTCACATTAATATTCGACATAACACAAATTTTAGAAATTAAAACAAAACCGCAGGCATGACTCTTCACTTTCCCGCCAAGAAGTCCTTATGGCCCGTTCTCCCTGTGATGTTTCGTTGGCCTGCAAAATTAAGTATCACACATTTAAAATTGCAATAACTTTTTAAGTACACAAGATATACTTTCGAAACAAAAAGGAAAATGTTACTAATGTATAATTTACTTTAGTTTTAAAGAAAGCTGATAAAAATTGCTGCAAAACGTTTTTTATTAAAAAATCTCTAACTTCTATAGTTTAGAAAATAAATAAATATTAAAAGTGTAGTACTTATTTTTGCAGGCCAATATATATTGAAGTTATTTCCCCCATTAGTGGGGACATAAAATGAGCTGGCAATGATAACCAACAAATTTATAAGTGTATACTCCTTGTCCACAGCGCCACCTAATGCTGTGGAGATCACGAACCACCCCCACAACTCTAAGCTTGAAGTAAAGGAGGGTGAGGATGTGTCTCTCGAGTGTCTGGTGAAGAATGCGAAGCCAGCAGCCAAGGTCATCTGGTACCGGGGTAACGTGGAGCTGAAGGGAGACAAAGGTATGTACTATTATTATTTTTTATTTTTTACCTGATGTTAAAAGATGATAATGTCTAAAGTAGAGGCGCACTTCATCCTGAATTCTTAACTCCTGAGGAGTCACCCATCCCATGACCGGCCTTTGCGAAAGTCTTAACATCAGCAATCGCAGACCGAGCTCCTGTTCTGTATAAAGTGTTTCAATTCAATGACTAATTATAGTGTGAATTTCAAAAAAATATATTTAAAAAAGGACTTGTATAAAAAACACAGTACAACCAGAGATATAACGCACGAAAATCCAATAGCAATACTTACAGTAGAAATCAAGCTGATTTTAAAATTAAATTTTTCATAAAACCAGTGAGTCGGAAGGAATTGGAAAAAGCATTAATCCGGGCCATGATAGTTCACAGACACGGAAATATTCAGCTGCAAATAATTGTAATTGCATGTTGAGTTACATAATATGGAGGATATAACTTTATTTACTTTTCTTCAGCATATAAATAGTAATAGCCCATAGACTATACTTTAAAGGCAAAGACCTCCATCTTTGAAATATTTTCATCCATCGCTATAATTGATGGAATATGTTTGATCAACACGCTCTTGCTAAATAAAAGCTTGAAAAATAAATTAAATTAAATGAAAATTGAAATGAAAAGTTATTTGTTTAGTGTCACACAGTAATACATCTTGTTCGTCAGTTTGTGATCACGACCATGAAATTGTGCCCAGGATCTTTTTAATAATGCCTCTCTATGTAGTTTATATACATACTCGTAGTTTTTAACTCCATAATGTGTGGAGATTTTAAGTTTTCCTAACTATCTGAGTGAACTATAATAGGACGGTAAATATGTCATAAGTTCAGCAGAAATACGTTTTTATACCGATAATGATCATGTAAATGTGTAAATAGCCTATGACTGTCCCACTTCTGGGCAAAGGCTTAGTAATACTCCACCATTGAAATCAAGTCATCACTACAATAGGTAACAACATAATCACTACGCTTCCCTGTGTGGTGCCGGGGATAAAGAATTGCACCACCCCAATTCTTCCCGTGGGTGTCGTAAAAGCCGACTAAGGGACCATTCCAGAGGATGGGCAGCAGCATCTCTGAAGTTACCCTCAACCTACTGCGATCGCCAACCCGCCTGCCAAGCGTGGCGATTACGGCAAATATCCCTCATATCCTTGGGGGAGGCCTTTGTCGAGCAGTGGACGTCTTTTGGCTGAGATGATGATGATGAATCACTACGCTTGCTAATTACTAGTTGGTAATCACAAACTCGGACTGTGCCTCAACAAAACTCGTATTTAATATGTGTGTATCTAAATAACATACTAGTTGTTGTTAATTCCAATACCTTCTTTAAAATTATTTTAATTTCGAAAGTGATTGATGATTGAAACAAGCTAGCAATGGAAAATCATACACTAAATAAACAGCAATAAGTAATTCATTTCAATTTCAATTCATTTCAATTCATTTATTCCTGAACAAAATCATTTGTGTTGGAAATACATGCATGCAAAGTACGAAAATATAAGAATGTAACAATATTAATAATTATAACTAATTAAAATCAGCAAAAATAAATGTCAAAAATATTCTTTACCAGTTACTAATTAACAAATTTACTTGACCAATATTAATAATCAAACCAAATTAAATGTAACATGTCAATAAAAAGTACAAATATTACGCAATATAATCATAATCAAAATTTAAATAAAATTATATACAAAATCAATTAAGTCTAATAAATTCTTCTATGTCATAAAAGCATTTCTCTAACAAGAAGCACTTAAGTTGCTTTCTATTCACAAACAACCTATTGACTTTAAAAAATGTATTTTCCCAATTGCCGTTGTTAAAATTAAATGGTGTTTATCCGTTTACCAATAAACGGATATCGTTCAATGATTTGCTCCAAATTAAATTAACGATAACATTTTGTAATAGTTAAGTAGCCACATAGCTACATTACAAAATGTGCACTTTGAATTATGCGATCGGAAATAAAACACGATAGAATGATTTCGAACAAACGAACTTATAACCACTTCTATGGTATACTAACCAGTACGACAGACGACCTCCTTGGTCGAGTGGTTTGTACACCGGTTTTCATGGTGTCGCCATCTTTCCGGTCAGTTCAATTTAGAAATTATTGTTTTTCTAAATTGTCTCGGGTCTGGGTGTTTTCTATGTATAATAAGTATGTATTTAAGTATTTTAACTATGTTTATCCGTTGTCTAGTAACCATTTAACGAGTTTCATAACGAAGCTTCTCTTGGGCTAGATAATTGGTGTGAGTGTAGGAAAGTTTATTTATTTCTTAGTATACCTCAAAGGCGGTTAAAAGTTGAAGAAAGACCTGTATCAGACCCAGGGGTTCCGGGTTTACTCCTGGTGATTGTTTATAACGACCCCTGATCATCTTGGTGTCACAGAGGGGAAGTGTTTTTAATTCCTGACGGGCAAGCACTTTTCTTTCAGCTTACCTGATCTTAAGTGATGATAAGATCGAAGGTGGAAGCGCACATCAGCCGGATTCTTCAACTACCGGGGCACTGGCTATCTTATCTATAGGTAACTGTAGGAACACATTGCTGTCATGGTGACAAATTTAGATAAAACAATGGTGGCTTGCCAGGCGGACTTAATACCAGCCCTTTCAACAACAACTGACTTAATTGAATCATGTACTTCTACAACTCTGATTCCCGCTTCCCCAACTTATAGATCTGAAATGAAAAAGGATGACAAATAAAGCTATTACTTTAACCTCACCGCCGAACGTGACGATCAGCCATTAACATTGGGAAGGATCATTGCGGTCTGACATCAATGATTATTGATGGACGCTGGACGGTCAATGGGCAGCCACCGCATTGTGGTTTCGCTGTGAGCCGCGAGAGCCCGCTGTTAACGCAAAGCCGCCATGACAGTTCGCCATTTTGTAACTGAATTGTTAACAACGCGACTTATAGTGTTATTACGGGGTTGTCATCTTGATTTTTTAATGCGATAGATGGTTTGCTTTCATGTTGAGTCTAAGTGCAACTATCTTCATACTCGTATTAGCGTCTGCTATGTGCACATAGTCATTTTAGAGTAGGTAGCTTGAGAAAATTTAAAAGTTTTGTAAAAGTTTTGCAAATAAAATATTACCCACTTATTAATTTAAATTTATTTTTCTAAATTTTGTGGTTGTCTTAATTTGTGTGTATGTTGGTAATGGAAAGTGTCCTTCTATGATAGGGCATTTTTAAATATTTTAACGTTGTAATGGAGAAAAGGAATGCCCTTGCTTAGTGTCTTGCAGGTTCTTCTCAGTACCAGTACTACAAGGTCTCGAAGCCCTGTGTAGAGACTTCAAATTCAAATTCAAAATTATTTATTGCATGCCACATTGGTGTACATAGTAATTAAATAAATAGGTACAAGGTGTCAAAATAAACAATGTAGCGCCCCGTAAGGGCATAACAATAACAGAGGGAGTCAACTTATGTACACACGGCGGCAGATCAACCTACCCAAATCTGTCAAATTTCTTTAATAAATATTGATCCTTATATCCAAACAATAAAATTCAAAATTGATTGTAGAAATTTAACAGTTTTGGGTAGGTTGATCTGCTGCCGTGTGTACTACAGTTGAATTTCAATGTTTTTCATTTATTTTCCTCCCCCACCTGAGTTTTCCTGGTAGTGGCTGACTTTCTGTTGTGGAAATTATCTCATAGCCAGGTACATTACAATTTTGAATGCGAAAATTTAAATAATAAACATTAATTTAAAATTCAAGGATCTTCATATAATTGTTAGTTTAGAGTAAAACATGTTGTTCATAAATAAATAAGTTAGTTATAATTCAAGTATGTTTTTGTAATACAATTAGGTGTGTATTATCATCATTATTGTTATTATTATTTTATTTTATCATTAAAGAATTCATCAATATCATAGTAGCATTTTTTTATTAGGAATTGTCTCAACAGATTTGTAAAAGAAGGTATAGTGTCTGAATTTTTTATATATTTTTTTTAATAAAACATTATGGTATCGTAACATTCATAAAAGCCCAATTATTGTAAGGGCATTTATTTTCTTCCTTTCTTTTACATCGGCAACATATTGTCAAATGCCGTATCATAGAAGCACACTTTCCGTTGCAAATAAACACACAAAAAATTATAATGGACAACAAAATGTAAAAATAGCTTAGTTTACTAATTCACATCAGATACCGCCTCTGTGGTCTAGTGGCTAAGACCAACGGTTTAGACCCAGAGGTCCTGGGTTCGATTCCCAGCGGGGGGTACATGTTTGTGTACTCGGTTTGGTTTGTGTAGTCCGCCTGGCTAGCTACCACCATCTTATCTAAATATGTCGCCATAACATCAATGTTTGTAGCATTGTTGTGTTCCGGCAGCTAGAGATAAGATAGCCAGTGCCTCACTAGTTGAGGTTTCCGGGTGAAGCGATTCCATCATTGGCCTTATCATCACTTAACATCAGGTGAGATCAAGGCACTTTGCTTACCCGTAAAATATAAAAAAAAAGAAAAAAAAAGATACCAATTTCATTGTCTACTTATTTGGTTCGGAGAGGTTCATCACTACATGACTGTTTCGATCCCATTTAGGTTGTAGTGAGTATCGACTTTATTCCGCTATCTCGCACTAGATGACTAGACGCACTAACTGTTTGTGACTAGAAAGGCAACGCGAATAATTTCGCAGAAAACCTTTTGGTCCACAACCTCCATGGGTTCATCGATTTCAATTATATTAGCCGTTTCGAACCAATATCGAAGTCGACGCTAATTGGGCTGTATCACCTCGTACTTGTCTGCCGACATTAATTAAGTAAGTTTTCGATTCCAATCAACAAACAATTGCAGCGCGCTCCTAGACGCGCGCGTTTTGACGATGCTCCGAATACGGCTGAAACTTTTGTTGGAATGCGATCGTGAATGCTAAGCAGCTTTTGTAGTAGCTTGCATATGGTGGCCAAGTATACTTATGGCAAGTTTTATTTGTGCATACGTAGGTTATTAGCTGTAGTTTATGGGGGTACTGAAAAATTTCAAGTTTGTTTAAACGATTTTAGTCTATGCTGTTAGTAAAGTGGTAACGTTTATGAGTTTGTTTGTTTGTATGTCAGTAATCTTTTAGACTACTAGTCCAGTTCCTAAAATTTGTTCACTGATAGAATGATATACAATGTTATTTTTGTTTATACGAAACCTGAAAACTGTTTGTTCACAATCAGTAATAGAATCGATTTCAATATTTTTTATACCATGTTAAATTTTGACTAAATAATATTTACAAAACCTCAAATAAAGTACACCCTACTAGAAAAAATCTCACTCGTGCGCCGGCCGCGCGTATCGCTTGTCACGTGGATGCGAGAGGGCGCAAGGTAGCATAGCGCACCAATCGAGGCACGCGCCGGCTCCACAAACAACAACACGTGGACGCACGCCACCCCCACCCCCCGTGTGAGTCACCCGAAAGCTATCGATTGATGTGTATGTGTCGCATGCGCCCCGCGCTTCCTGTCTGACTCTTGCTCCCGCGCAGTGTTAGTTTCTGTATCGAGAAAATGGGATTTCGATACACCAACGCTCAGTACACAGAAATAGTACGAACACGTGTGTGGTGAATAGTGGTGATAACATTACCAATACGGTAATCAATAAGTGTAGTATCGCGTGCTGTATGTGACCACGTTCACACGAGGACAACGAGACAGCACAAAAAGCTTGTAACTTCGTGAGTTTTCAAGATATTATTTTAACTGTTTTGTACTTACTCTTTAAATGAAAATATTTGACCCGTGTTTCGATTTTCGTATAAACTAAAAATAAGGTTGTAGGTATACCTTGAGGGGAACCTATGCTATATTAAATTTTGATAAGAAGATTTCGATTTAAAATTTAAAATTCACGTAGCTGAAGTCGCAGGTAAAATGCTACTCTTGAATATAATTATTTTCTAAGCTTCTATATCTCTCTAATTCGAGTACATAAACGTTCAAGATATTTTTTTTCTTTTACGCACTACTATTTACCGTTACCGATACATATTATAAACTTTCAAGAGCCCGATATTAAATACTATGCTTACACCTACACATTTGTTAAAAAAGTTATTCTAAAATGATTGTACTTAGATCGAATGGCAAAGAGCTCCAGTCGACGTTAAATCCCTTGTATTGTACGACAAAGCAATAAAAAAGTATATAACACCTATCTATAAGTCACATATCGAAATCCGCGAAAGCAAAGATCAACTTTTAATAGGAAAACCCCGAGGAGATATAGCACGTTATCGCCAGATTCGGGGCATAAAATATTAGCTGTCGATATTCGTTAGTTGCATCACTAGTGATCCGAGGAAGTCTTGTTACTGGATGCGGCTGTTGTGTTTAATTGTTTTGTAAAGATTGCGTTTGTCATGGCGCTATTGGAGATAGCTACTTTTAAAAGGATAAGCTGAGCGGGTAGGATCTTAAGGATTTGTTTGAGATACCGTCTGCCCCGAGGGCACTACGGGGTTTGAGACGCCTAATTAGCGTTGCGGTGGGAGGGAGGGACGAGAGTCTGTCGACTTCGCTATCGACCATTTCAACATGGTCCTGAGGGACTGGGAGAGTGCTAGGCGAGCATTGAGACTAGGCTAGGCTCTAGGCTGTCGGCGAGGCACTCGGCTTTGTCATCGTCGTCAAATGCGATCGAGCTATCGGGTTTGTTAAGCGGGGGCATAGAAGTGACCGTGTCCGATTTAAAGGCTCTCGCCAACATTCAATAAGCTTGGTGAGAGGGCGAGATCTCTTTAAATAAGACATCCTAGTTCGTACCGCTGAGCTCTTTTATGCGCTCTCTAGCAGCGCGCTGTAAAGAGCGCATACGAACTCGGTTGTCCGAATTGGGATAGGAGTCGTACGCGCGCGTGGCGGCGTTCTTAGCCCTCAATAGTTGCCTTACATCGTCCGGCAGTTTGAAGCGAGATGGTCATCCGTCGCTACAACCCACCGCCGCCGGGACGATTCGCTTACAGCGTTACTGAGATGACTACCGAGGGCGTTGATCGCGGCCATTGTCTCGTGAGGCGAGGCAATGACATCGAGGATTTGGTTCAGTTTTTTTTTTATATTAGAAGGAGGCAAACGAGCAGGCGGGTCACCTGTTGGAAAGCAATCACCGCCGCTCATGGACACCCGCAAAACCAGAGGAATCACAGATGCGTTGCCGGCCTTTAAGGAAGGAATAGGCTCGTTTCTTGAAAATTCCTAAGTCATATTGGTCCGGAAATACCGCCGCTGAGAGCTGGTTCCACAGCACTGTAGTTCGTGGTAAAAAATTACGTGAGAAACGCACAGTAGTAGATCGCCATCCATCAAGATGGTGTGGATGGAAAGACAGTCGATTGCGTGTAGTGCGGTGAAGGAAATCAGCGGCAGGGATCAAACCGAACAATTCCTCAGAGCACTCCCCATGATAAAGGCGATAAAATATACAGAGAGATGCAACGTCTCTCCGAAGGGCCAGTGGATCGAGCCGACCAGAGGTTACCACGTCGCCGACAACTCGAGCAGCTCTGCGTTGAATGCGGTCAAATGGGAGGAGTTGGTACTGGGGCGCTCCAGCCCAAAGATGGGAACAGTATTCCATATGAGGCCTGACCTGTGCTTTGTAAAGCTGTAAGCGATGGGTCGGCGTGAAATACTGTCCCGCTCTATTGAGCACACCCAGCTTTTTCGAAGCTAATTTAGCTTTACCTTCCAAATGACCGCGAAATTGAACGTCACTCGAAATATATACGCCAAGGATTTCAATGGTCGGTTTGGTATCAAGGGGAGCTCCTTCAAAGTTTAGAGATACGACGAAGGGATGTTTTTTAGCGGTAAACACGCAAACTTGTGTTTTGGAAGGGTTAAAATGGACTAGATTAAGTCGGCCGAAATTCGAGACATGACTTACATTGACATGTTCTCAGTGTCAGTCACAAGTTTATTCCGGTTCTCGATGACGCTTTCCAGAGAAATATTAGTACGTCCGGTGTAAAGCGTATCCCCAGTACTGTCGTCTGCATAGCAATGAATGCTGTTGTTATGCAACATGTCATTGATATGCAGAAGAAACAGTGTAGGCGACAGCACACACCCCTGCGGGACTCCAGCATTCACGGGCTTCAGGTCAGAGCATGATCCGTCAACTACGACTTTGATGCTACGCCCAGAAATAAAGCTGGCGACCCACGCACACAATTTCTCAGGGAGCCCGTATGATGGAAGTTTCGAGAGAAGAGCCCTGTGCCATACCCTGTCGAAGGCTTTCGCTATGTCCAAGCTAACTGCCAGTGCCTCCCCTTTCCTCTCGACTGCTTCCGCCCATCGGTGAGTGAGGTACACTAAAAGATCACCAGCCGAACGACCGCGGCGAAAACCGTACTGGCGATCGCTTAGTAGCTGATTCTCTTCTAGGTACCTCAAGAGCTGGCAGTTTGTAATGGACTCCATTACTTTGGAGAGCAAAGAGGTTATGGCTATAGACCTGTAGTTGGACGGATCTGAGCGATCACCTTTTTTGGGAATCGGGTGGACAAGGGCTGTCTTCCAAGAACTCGGGACAACGCCAGTCGTGTAAGAGAGCCGGAAGAGGCGCGTTAGAACCGGCGCCAACTCAGGAGCACACGTCCGAAGCACAATGGGAGGGACTGCATCAGGCCCACTCGACTTATGAATGTCAAGGGAAAAAAGAGCCTTACGAACTGACCTTTGCAGGAACCGAACGTTTGGCATAGAACAAGCGCAATGCGGTATTGTTGGTGGCGAGTTTTCCCCATCGTCCAAGGTCGAGTTTGATGCGAAAAGAGTACCCAAGAGATCGGCTTTCTCTTTTGCAGTATGGGCAAGGCAATCATCGGTCTTGTGCAGTGGTGGAAGTGACGGTCGACAGAAATTCCCCAAGACAGCCTTGGCAAGAGACCAGAATGCACGCGTACCCGAAGGAAGACGCACTAGCCTCTCCCCAATTCTACCTATAAATGATGACTTCGCCTTGGCAATGCCCTTCTTAAAAGACCTGGCAGCAAAGTTGTACTTCTTTTTGAGCACACTCAGTGACTCACTGGCGGTAGGCTCGAGTAATTTCTCAAGCTTATCCCAGTCAGTCACCAACTTAATGACGGGGGTGGGGTCGGCCTAACTGTAAAACAACCGGCCTATGGTCGGAGGAGATTGCGTGGATCGCTTCTATGGAACGCAACCGTAAGGTTACGTTCTTAAGCAACGCCATAATGTAAAGTTAATGTAGGTTAATATAGTAAATTTTACAATCGACAACTTTTTCATTATATTAACTTCTTTATGAGAATTTGGTGGCAAGTGCACTTCAGCCTTATAATCTATTTTAGTTAAGACGAAAGCAAAAAGCGTCCCAAAAAATTTAGCTCTGAGATAAAATTGGTTCAAGTCACATTCAGTCTTCTATATCCACGTGTCTCCGTTTCGCCAAATTCCAATAACCGCAGTGACACTGACATGAGCCCTCGACTCCTCGATATCCCCCTGATCCCTCCCCCCCTTCCTTCTCTTTGTAAGGGCGTCTCCAGAGGAAATTATTTTATTGAATTTTTAATTTGAATCCGTCTTCCGTATGAGTCAATGTGATTTAGCTCCGTGGAATCTATTATAATGTCATCTGGTTAAACAAATTTGACTTTTAATGGAAATCCAATAATTTCCATTTGTTATTGTTTTTTATTACAGCTTTAACGTTACCGTTTATATGGTCCAGTTGTTAAGCTACCGTCTCAAATAAAAATGTTCTGGGTTTGATTTTTGGCATTACTTATTAATTGTGCTGGGTTTGTTACTGGTAGGTTTAGGCCCAGTTTTACAATACTCTGTTAGTTATTCTCTAAATGAGGCATTACTTAATCAATGATTAAATTTAACAGGGATGCTAACGGCACTGTTAAATTTTTATGTCCCATGGTAAGAATTTAACAGACCATTACGAAATCAACCATTAGGTGAATGACTCTCAAATCATTCACTCACATTCTAAACCAACCAAAACAAAATGTCATTGTATGTAATGTCATTGCTTCGAAAACGAGCACTATTTTCTCTAGTCGTATAATAGTTTTGTTATATGTAAGGCGACTGATTTAAATACCATGTATTTCGTAGAATTCATTAGAAATTGGGTTGCATTTCATTTTGCTGGTTGAATGAATGTCAAATATTTTATTGTTGAGTTTGAGGTTATCTTGTGTTTCGCATTGTTGTTTTGATTTTTTTGATTCCAGCGCATCCAAAACAGATTCTTTCAATAGTCGAAATCTTGTGCGAAAATCAACATCGTCATATTCTTCGAAATAATGACGCCGTTCTTTGAAAGTTTTAGGACGTCGTACTATGTGTGTCGTGTACGCGATGCGGATCGGTGCAGGCAAACGCATCATATTCAAATAAATAATATTACGCGTAACGCGGCGCAAGCCGCTGCTCGATTAGCGTCATGAGTGACAAACTCGGCAAATGAACTCCTGGCGTTTCTACAACAAAAGCTGGACGAGGTGAGCGCAGTGCAAATTTGCCAGTCCAGCTTCAGTGAAGATGAGGTGGCGTCTGCGAAGAAGCTGCTCTACGAGCCTGTCGGCAAGAGCGACCAGATGGTGTCTCGGAGACGAGTCGGGACGCAGAAGAGCCTACAGGAGATCATAACACTGATCAAAAGAACCGATCCAGATGACATGCCGACGTTTGTGGCGAGAGGTTTCAAGCGAGAGGTTTCATGGTTTGAAACAAGAAGCGATGTCGTCAGCGAGCAAGCCAGAACCGTTGCGGTACCGCACCGACAGGGCCCAATCTCCTGCTGCGTGCTCCTACACCGACCACGGCCATGTACCTGTGCCGCCTGCATCACACCACCATATCGCAGGAGGTAGCAGAATTCATACGAATGAAGTCTAACTTTAACTTGAGGATTGGACCGCTGGAGTCGCGCCATAATACAAGCTTCAAAGCGTTTGTGGTGTGAGTCCCGACATCAAAGCTGGACATCTTCATAAAGGAAGACTTCTGGCCGAAGGGTGTAGTCTACAGGCGTTTCCATGGAAAGTTGCCTGTTGCTACCAAGTTGGTACAGTAGGTGCCAATCAAATAATACTAACATAGTTATTAAGTTTTTTTTTTAATATACTAAGAAAAAAAATTTTTTTTTTAATGTAAGTATATTAGTCTGTAAGGTATTTATTATATGAGCCGCTCTGTATTTTTACCATCTGTTACATTGTTTGTTGTCTGAAATAAAGATTTATATTTATTTATTGTTATTCTCTTTATTTTTCTTTTTTCTTAGCCTAGGTTTGTTATAATATTAATATAAATGTAAAATACAAAAGCACATATAAAACAAAAAATATTATAAAAAACCTAGCCTAGGGTGCCGCCGGCAACGGGGCAGGGCTCAAGCTGCCGTTGGTTAGGGCTGCAGAGACAGAAACTTTGGATTATCCCCGCCGTGTCCAAGAGTACCGCCTTCTCTATCTGACCCTTGATCCAACCATTGAGCGAGAGATTCTTAAGGTGTTGGTCGAGACTCTTCGCTACCAGACCGTTCGCAGACACGACTATCGGCACAATGATTGTCGAGTCATATCCCACATGGCGGTTACCTCGTGAGCCAAGTCAAGGTACTTGCTGGCCTTGTCCTTCTCGGCCTTTACAAGGTTCTCGTCATGTGGGATGGTGACGTTGACATGCACATACTCTTTATTTATTTTCTTTCTTAAAACTAGATTTTTACAATATTTTAATATAAAAACAATAAAACATTATAAAAACCTAATCCTAGAGTACCGCCAGCAGCGGGGCAGGGCCCAAGCTACCGGTGCCGGTGGTCAGGGCTGCAGAGTGAGGAACCTCCTGACAATAAGGGCCGTGTCAAGGAGTACTGCCTTTGACCCTTGACCCAACTTATTATTATTATTATTATTATGTAGTCCAAATTGTCTACTTCCAAATGATCCTCTCGTTTTCGTAAATAAAATTGTACGCCATGGCCATCTTGTTCCTGTGTGGCAGTAAACTAACAGCCTGTTACCCATTTGACGGACCTAAGTAGCAGCAATTAAGTTTAACATCGAATTACGGATATTTGACATTCGTTAAAACATGATGGGACATTCAATAACCTTAACAGTCTGTTAAATGATTTAACAGGGGTGTTAACTAACTAACATTGTATGATGAAACTGGATCTTAAGCCCGTTTTTCTAGCTACCAGCATCTAATCTTAATATTAATAAATTAAAGTCACAACTTAATACCGAATTATATTAATAAAGTAAGAAATGCCAAACAAGGAAATTCGCATCTTGCAAGCGTAGAGTACATACACCATAGGTACATTTGATTAGAATAGAACTTTTTGAGAAATCCTCATCACCAGCTAATTTTATGTATCCATTGCTGGACCACTTTGGGAGAACGGGCCAAAACAACCACGCAGAAGCAGTGCGGGGCGGTGGTTGTTGACGTCTGCTAATACAGCCGGGTTCGCTTCTCATGCCTTCCGATGCACGGAGGAGCTCGAGATGATACATTGTTTGTCACCCATCTGAAAACCTACTTCTGCGAAAGTTGCTTAACCCTTAATTAGGCGCATGGGGTCAAGACGATTTTAAATTGAAAAAAAAAAGTTTAAGTGTTTGGAACGCGACAACGGTCTTTCTAGCTTACATCCCCGCGTGGTACACACAAAACAGTCGCGTTCAAAACGCCAACGCGTACGCACGTGTCGCTTCTCTCTTCGGTGCTGACCTCATGCGACCAATTACGTGACAATTTTTTGCGATAGGTTAGTTTTTATTTTTGGGGGTTTACGCTTGTGTTGTTTTTTTATTTGAAATTAATATATTCTGTTCTTTATTTTTTTTTATGTTTTGCTGTTTTGCTTTTTTACTTTTCCAAATATCAATATGAATCAAGAAAGAGAAATACTACAATGGCTAATAAATGCCATAAATGTGGTAAATTTATTTGTCAGCTACACTTTAGGGCTTACTGTATTGGATGCACAACAAATTAATCTGCTGATGAATCTGAATTTTTTTTTTCTTTATGTTGAACAAATTTCCACGAGCAGGATTTGAATCTGCACCCTTCTGACATACGGGGTCAAGTGCTCTCCCAATTGAGCTATCGATATTCGTGAGCCAAAAATAGTAGTTTAAATTGAAATTAGATGTTGCTTTGTGTTTTTAATTGTTTAAGGTCAAAGTTATGTTTCGTTTTTTTTATAATGCATAGAATAAAGCATTTAAATATTTTTGATAATACATACTTCGCTTTACTTATTTTTTCCACTCCATTTTCATTTATTTCTTTGGGGTCAGTAGTGACCCCATGCGACTATTTGTGTGATTTTCTTAATGCGCCTAATTAAGGGTTAACTTCAACAATCGCAGACCCGAGCTCCTTGAGGTTAAACCGATCACGGGGTAAAGACGAAGTCGCGGGATGTCACTAGTATGTAATACAGCTGCTGCTAAGAATTTAGCGCCAATGCATAACGACACTTTGTATATTTAAATTTTAGATCTACAGCAAGATGTGGAGATAAAAGGGGGGTAATCTTTTTCTCGGAGCGGGATTACCACGAAGCTCTGACATTGTATACCAACATAGGTTGTGAATAGCAAATTGTATGTAAAGTCTTTGTCGTGTAAAGGCGTCGTCGTTGCTTTTCCTTGCGTTTAATAATCAATTTGTTGTAAGGCTAAAAGGATGTTAGCTAGAGATCAATCGCGATGGTGAAACGGAAAAATCGGAAGGTTTACTCTAAAAAAATGTATCAATAACAAAATTGAGTACTGTCCCATTTGATATTAACCCTAAAGTCGTTACTGGCGTTATCACCACGCTTGCCAAATGCGGGTTGGTGATCACAAACCCGGGCTATGCATCCTAAAATCCGAGGCTCACTTTGCTCGATCTGGGAATTGAAATTAGGACATCCGCATTTCGGGCCTAGTGCTGTTACCACTCGGTCACTCGTAACATGTAAGTAAAGTAAAGTAAATAGCCTATAACTGTCCAACTGCTGGGCAAAGGCCTCCATTATTGAAATAAAGTCTTCACCACAATTGATGGGTAATGGCTTAATCACCACGCTTGCCAAATGCGGGTTGGTGATCACAAACCAGGGCTATAAATAACAAAAACCGAGAAAATCCGAAACACACATTGCCCGACCAACTGAGCCCGGGACCTTCAGATATTGGGCCGAGGCTATGCCACTCTGCCGATACGTTACATGTGTCATTTCAAAAACAAATACATAGTGTTTTAGAAAAAAAAAGTGACCACGTTTCAAGGATACGAAAAGCTGTGTGTACATTGAAATGAAATATGAAGCAAGTGAAATATCACCAAGGCGAGTTCAAAACAATTTTGCAATTTTCTTGTTTTTTTTCGAAGGGCCCTTGTACACGCTCCGTTGTTTATAGGATGGTCCTTACAACCTTTAGGGACCCGCGGACACAATGAGAAAACGTTGAAATTGTGCACTTGACATTTATTTGAAATGGAATTAACGAACCTCCAATTAAATCGTGCCCCCGATGCTCATTATACGGTTTTTTCCTTCAATTATACCAATGATATTACATCAAAGCAGGTTTTAAGTTCTTAATTTGATAAGCGTTTATTCTTAAAATAGGTTTGTTTCAATTTGTCAATAATTGGGGACTTTCTGTTTTCGAATGTTTAGTCTTTTCAACTAAGAGCCCCTTCACACTTGTGTTTCTCAAGTGTTATGACAGTGTGTGTAAGAAATTTTCAACTAAGATATTACCTAAATAAAAACTTTTTCTTCATCCCACAACAGAAGTAGAGTTGTCGTGTAAAGCTGATGCGAGTAACGCCTGGTTATCCGCCTGTCCAAATTCTAACTTACCATTATTACCACAATCTCAGAGGCAATGGGACGAGCCACTGTGCAAGCAAGTTCTGGAGGGGCTTTTATCCACTTCGAGTGATATTGCAGAACTCGCTCGTCTTACTGCCGTCTCCCAGAGAGAGTCAGGCCACTGGCTCCAGGCATTACCATCTGCCAATGTCGGTACCTTGTTGGACGGGCCGTCTCTCACTCTAGCGGTCTGTCTTCGTCTAGGCGCCAGGGTAGTCCACCCTCACCGCTGCGTATGTGGAGAAGCTGTTGACGAGCTTGGCCACCACGGCCTATCTTGTGCTCGCAGTGCTGGGCGTATGCTGCGTCACTCCACTATAAACAGCATCATCCGCAGTGCTTTTGCCACCGTTGGTATACCGGCTGTCTTAGAGCCAGCTGGTATATCTCGCAGCGATGGCAAGAGACCTGACGGGATGACCATTGGGCCCTGGAAGCTTGGCAGGCCGTTGGTATGGGATGCAACCTGTGCTGACACCGTGGCTCCCTCACATGTACGCGCCACCTCTCTTCATGTAGGGGCTGCTGCGGTAAGTGCTGAAAATCGCAAACGGCACAAATACGCAAATCTGGGTCCAAATTATTTATTTGTTCCGTTTGCGGTGGAGACATTGGGTCCATGGGGGCCGGAGGCCAAGCAGCTTGTTAAAGAGTTGAGTGCTCGCCTTATTGAAGCCTCCGGTGACAAGAAGGCTGGCAGCTACCTCTGCCAACGTATTAGCTTGGCAATCCAAAGAGGTAATGTTGCCAGCATTCTTGGAACCGTTCCCATGAGCCCACAGCTGGAGGACATTTTTTATTTATAGGTTTTATTTTGTCTTTAGTTATCTTATTTAATTTTTTCTTTAATATAGTAAGTTATGTTATTGTGAAATTCAACAGAAAAGTCTTGAACTTTCTTGATGGTAATAAGGCTGAAGATAAAAGCGTACTTAACCCGCCAGTTTAACACACTGATGAGATAGATATATAAACATTTTTTTTCTCACACTATATAGGTACAGAAAAACAAAAAAACCATTTAAATATAATAGTAGGCAAAGGCGATAAGCTGAATAACTTACCCCGAACTGCCCTTATGATAGTAATCTAACCAAAAAAAAATTTTTCATACAATACATAGAAACACTCTTACGAATGTATTCGTGCTTAATTTTTAACAATTAATATTTGATTTTGTCCTGACAAATCTATAAAGGCTCTGTGGTAATACACATACTTATTAGATATGTGTGTGTTTACATTACATTACTATGCAAAGTTTTATCGTCATCATAACGCAAAGCTACGTCTAATAGATAGTAATCCCATTAACAGTTAGAATACGTAAGTAGCAACAGTTCCAATCTCGAAATCGCTCGCAATTTGCGCTAAAGATGTACATTGAACGTCGCAAGATGGCGCAGATTAAGTGTCTTAAACAGTCACCGTAAGAGCAGCCGCACACTAGGCAACTATGGCGGCTACCAAACGCCACCACTAGTGGTTAAGTCAAGTTACTAGACACAGCCACTAGTGGCTAGAATAGGATCGTTAATTTTCCTCAGTATTCGACGAGAAGAAGCCGGCGACTGTGGTCGAGTGTGCACGGGAGACATATGTTAGATCCCTTATCCTCTCAATATACCGCCTGTTTGTACAAAGTGCTTTGCGTCATCATTTTTGATGCGTACAGCTAAGATGTGGAATTCCCTTCCGGCGGATCTGTTTCTTGATACAACCTGAAAATTTTCAAGGCAAGAATGAACAAGCATTTTCTATGCAAGTATGCTACATCCTAGCCCGCATCACTGACCATTAGGTAAGATCGAGGCCAAATAGTTGCCTATAGGGAATAAAAAAAACAACGCCGATACAGGGCAGCGTGCGCTGGCCACCACCGCAGCTTGTGACTCAAATGCTCAATTTGCACCAATACTATACAAGATGTATTAAAAATGCGCCTGCATATTGTAGCGGCCACTAGTGGCTTCACTGTGGCCGCCACTAGTGGCTCAGTTTAACCACTAGTGGTCACGTTTTTGTGGATGTTATTAGCGGCTTAGGGTGCGGCCGCTCTAGGGCTAAAACTGTGACGGTCAGCGTCGTGCTGCCCCCCAATTCTGCTATTTATTTTGATCTGAAACGAATCTGAAACGCTATAGTTTGAACGTTTTCGTATTCTGCTAACTACGAAATCAACTCTATAGAGTTAAAATAAAATAAAATAAACACGCCAAATATTATTGCGTTTTTTCTGTCAGTGTTTATTTTTTTTATTTTAACTCTATAAAGTTGATTTCGTAGTTAGCAGAATACGAAAACGTTCAAACTATAGCATTTCAGATTCGTTTCAGATCAAAATAAATAGCAGACTTGGGGGGCTGGTGTATTCAAAAGCGACTATGTATTTAAGCATACGCGACTGACGTACGCACCGACGCGACGGTCGGTTGAGCACTGTTTTAGCCTTAAAATACTGACACGCGACAGACTCCTGAAGCTAGAAATGGCGACCACCGGCGTCAACCGTGTGTGGCAAGTTCATAAAAAAATGTATGTCTGCCGCCTCTGTGGTCTAGCGGTAAAGACCACCGGTTTAGACCCAGAGGTCACTGGTTCAATTTCCAGCAGGGGGTACATGTTTGTGTACTCGGCTACCACCATCTTATTTAAATATGTCGACACAACATCAATGTTTGTAGCAATGTTGTGTTCCAGCAGCTAGAGATAAGATAGCCAGTGCCTCAGTAGTTGAGGATTCCGGGTGAAGTTCGCTTCGATCTTCGGCCTTATCGTCACTAACTTCAGATGACATGAAGGCCAAGTGCTTCATCATCATCAGCTCATTTTATGTCCCCACTGCTGGGGCACGAACTTTCCCTATGGATGGATGGGAGCACGGGCCATAAACAACCACGCGGGCTTAGTGCGGATTGGTGGTTGTGAACGACTGCTAATGCAGCCGGGACCAACGGCTTTACGTGCCTTCAGAAGCACGGAGGAGCTCGAGATGATACATTTTTGAACATCCATCCGATTACCGGCCTTTGCGAAAGTTGCTTCACTTCAGCACTCGCAGACCAGGCGCGTTAACCACTGCGCCATGGTAGGCCACCCGTAGGTAATAAAAAAAAATCAAACTGCCATCGGCAGCTCTGTAGTATCGTTTTGTGGCTGTCACGTGTGGCCCGTGTGTGGCCGCTCTAAGTGTCTTTACAAGTCGCCGTAATAGTCACGGAACCCGGTAATAATAAGCTAATACTCTTCCGCGTTCGCGCCGTAAAAACTGTTCGTAGGTACGCTTCCTAGTATCCCCCATTTATTTTTAATAAACTCTAACGTGAAAAATTGCCATGGAAATTTTAATAATATTGGTAGGGATTCTGAAGAGGCGGCGCGCGGACGGGATTGTTGCTTATGTTGTTGATATATTTGCTTTTATTTTTGAAAATAGAAACGCAGGTCTAGTGGGTAAGGCTGCTTAAAGTATTAGGTTCGATTTTTCGTAGTTAATGCTGGTTATGGTATTTTTTGGTTTAGTTGGTGATACGACTAATTTTGTTAGTTGGCTAGTTTTGTTGTTATTGTTTTTTACAAAAATTTTAGATTTTTCATACATTTATTTCAGCAAACGAAAATTCTGTCTGAAAAAGCTTTTGTCAAAATTTTGTGAAAATGTTCTAGCAAACGTGAAGAAATAAAATCACTGTTTTTTAATAATATTTGGTTCAGGCCCATTGAATAATCCTAAACAGAAACAAACACGCCTGTAAAGATAAAGGAATCACCAAAGACCCTCTCGTGAGTTACCATTGGAGATTCTCGTGGTACAGATAATGAAAGGAGAACACTTGCTTTGTGATTTGAAATTTACAAAGAAATACAATACGGAGTATTTTTTATGAAGCACTTCTTTAACGATACGTCTTGTTTAATAAAACAAGAATAATAACAAGATGGAAGTACCTATGGGACCATTAAAGTTCTTTGGTTGAAGGCTACTTCCAATCATAAGAGTTTTATAATAATGATTGCTTGGTGTTCAATGTCATGTAGTAGTGTTATGTTTTAGTTTATAAAGTCATCAATAGATGGCACTGTACCTTCTGAATTAAAACATAAATGTGAAATGAGAGCCAAGTTAAAAATTATGATTTATGCATTGGTTTTTGACTTCAACGACAAAAGAAGTGAGATCTAAATGGATGCCAAGTTCAATGGTCAGTCCTGAAATTTATTTATAACAACATAAAATATTATAACAACTTAAAATATCATATCTTCTTTTATCTTAGGATAATATATTGAAGCCTAAGGTCTGACTTGGCTAGATCTCATATACGAATAATAATTAAACAAGTAGGTACCTACTAAAACAGTCACGGAAGAGCCCTATGTTCCATGGCTAGTTTGTACCAGCCAGCAAAATTTCCGGAAGAATAAAATGATAACTTACTTAGCTTAGAACTTGCGAAGGTTATATGATTCCACTCGTTATATGTTTACGTGAAGACTTTAAAGTCCACATAAAGACCGGCTGTCATCAATTTTAATTGCTGATTCTTACATTACAGACATCTAATAAGTAAGTGTTCTAATAGAATCAACTAATTGAAAAATATAATAAATTGATAAAAATTTACTAGTTTCTGATTTATTCCTTCCGCCCAACTACCTATCTGGATGCCAAATTTGAACTTTCTAGGTCATCTGGAACTGGGTTAGAGTTTTGATCTATAGGTCAGTCAGTGATAAAAATGACGACTTTTGGACGTTAATATTTAAATAACCATTTGAGGTGTGTTTATGAAATTTGGAGCACATATGTATCTCGAAAGTCTCAATATATGAGCCAAATTTGACATGTGAAATAGTTTTTGAGTTATGAGGGGCTTAAAAGTGGCTCCAAATGGTTCGTGTAATATTTATTACACACGGTGCTGCTCGCCAGTTCTGTTAGCTTAAACTTGGCTTGACACCGGTGTCTAGATGCTGGTAGTCAAATGATTTTTGAAAACAGATCTAAAGTTTTATTTTTTTTAAACTTATTCACTGAGTGTGGAGTTTCCCTAAGTTAAGCACTTCTTAGTTAGTGTTCGAATTATATTTACCTAGGTCGAAGTTTTCAGCCTGTGAAGGCTTATTGAATACTAAATAATTATATTGCAATCTGCATTCAAATTCGACATGTTTTATTCGGTGTAGGATTTGAAATTTAGCTTTTATAATTGTCACTGCGCCATTGCTTTGTACGAGGCGGAAAATCTCGTACTGAGAAGAACCGGCAAGAAACTTGCTTTTGTCTACGAGGCGGAAAATCTCGTACTGAGAAGAACCGGCAAGAAACTTGCTTTTGTCTACGAGGCGGAAAATCTCGTACTGAGAAGAACCGGCAAGAAACTTGCTTTTGTCTACGAGGCGGAAAATCTCGTACTGAGAAGAACCGGCAAGAAACTTGCTTTTGTCTACGAGGCGGAAAATCTCGTACTGAGAAGAACCGGCAAGAAACTTGCTTTTGTCTACGAGGCGGAAAATCTCGTACTGAGAAGAACCGGCAAGAAACTTGCTTTTGTCTACGAGGCGGAAAATCTCGTACTGAGAAGAACCGGCAAGAAACAGCAAGGAAATTTCTTTTACAGCTTCAAATATTGAAATAAGCTTTCTTTATCATATAAAAGGCACTTTCCATTACATTTTAATGTTTTGTATGTTTACAGCATGTCATGTTACATGTCTTACCTGTGCTTCCCAAGACTTCTGAAGATAAGTTAAGCCGTTTCGGTCCTTGTTGCCGTAAGATAGACAAGTGAGATAAGATAAGGATATTTTGTTGCGATATCTTGTCCCTTGCGTTTAAGCAAAAAACAATTGGGGACGGATCGTGGTAGGAGAGTCTTTTTTTGTAGCCAAATTCAAAGAGGAAAGCGGCCGATGGCCCCTTTTAATACCTTTGTGGAGAATAAACATTCATTTGTCGCTATTCAGAAAACATTGTGGGACGGTGATTCGCGGAAACCTTATTGTGTATCGTGTTTTCGAACAATGATATGTCTGTGGTTATAATTTTCTTCCTATTATCGGAGGAGGTTGTTGGCTCCTCGTTTCGCGTTATTTATAACGATCGATGGTCGATACTAGATGTGTCCTTCCTGTCATGCCATAAATGCTCTTGCTGTTTGTTGCTGGTTCTTTCACAAGGCAAAGTTTACAATCTGATGGCGTAGTAACATATAACTGTAAGTTATAATGCCCAGTTTCATTTAAATCCTTAAATTACAGTAGACCTCTAGATTTTCTGGATTGTCTTCTGAAGTATCTTCAACTACTATGACTTTGGTATCACTTTTTGGGCGTTGTCGGTAAAAAGGAAAATATTATAAATGTTTTAATTTATAGTTGGCTCAAGTCCAGTCAATCGTCAACCAAAATGTCAGATTAAATCCCAAAGCCAACATGCTACGCTTTCAAAATGTTTATACTCGTAAATCGTTTTTAAAACTGCCATTCATAACTGCATCTGTTTCACTAACTTTGTTGCGAAACTTTTTGGGAATTTATATGAAAAACTCTGTTTTGTGGTTGAGCCATTCAAAGAACAACATTCAACGACCCGAACTTTAGCACATATCATATGTGATCATGGCGCATGCGACTGTGCCGAAATATCGGATACTCACAAATAACAAACATGGTAAAAATCCTGTTAATTCTTCTCTTATTCAACGATCCGATATTTTAGCATTTATATTTTTTACCACTTTGCTATTGCCAATTTGCTATCAATTTAATTCAAAATGACCAATAATTGTAAGTGTTTTCCTAGTACATTTAGAATTTCTTAAACCGCAATATACAACGTTATTTTTACTACTCACAAAAACTAACAACAGTGGCGGCAGCCAAAGTAACATTAAGAAAACTATAGTGAAGTTTGAAAAGAATAAAATGTATGGGATTGACCTAAGATTGACCACGTGATTTAGCGCGGCTTATGTCAATCCCATACATTTGATTCTTTTCGAACTTCGCTATCGTTTATTCAATTTCAGGAAGAAAGTGTCACTTTTTTGTGCATTTCGGTTGATTAAGAAATGATGATTTGTAGATTTTATATAAAATGCAATGTTGACTTCAGCAATTTCAAGGAAATCAGCACTTTTGTGAAACGAACTACTTCGTTCGTTTTAAATTCGTTCACGAAAATGAAGAAATCGTTGGCAGATTTTGTGCATACGAAAAATGACGTTGTTTAATAACTAGTCTCACTGTCTTTTCCTAAGCCAATGACAGTCATTTAAGTCTATAGCGTCACTTACCATTTTTGCTTGTAACAAAATGCTATGTCGAATTTCTAGTCTTCTTTCTCCAAACTCATTTACATTCCCGTTGTTTCAAACTCTTAATTAATCAATCTCAATATTTTCGTCTCCATCTTTATTTCAATTTATCAAAACAACACTCCGTTTTGACCCAACTATTCCATAGATACCTAAAACGCTATTGGAGCGTTACTCGGAAAATTTTCAGTCTCATCTAAAAACGTTTGGAACAAATCCAATCATCATTATTGTGGGGCGGGCCAACCAATTAAAGGATCCCTCTGAATCGGTTTAAACCCTCCCTAGAGGTTCAGAAATTTGAACTTATTAAATCCTTTCACACGTCACGGGCAGACTTTAACTTCTTGTAATTGACTTGATTGAATTGATTCTGGGAGATGTCGGGAAAGGTTTTTTGGGTGATTACTTTACAGAGAATATAGAGAGATCCGATTCGGTGATTTCAAGTGTATTGGTTGGAATTTTGTGTTTTTAGGTACCCTTCTTTGAAAGGACATATTTATATCTATATCATACTTTGGTAGTAAACCTTTTTTCAAAACTTTTAAAGAGCTGTTGATGTTAATTATCACAGTGTATTAATTAGCGGTTTTAATGGGCGTAGTAACAGCAGACTTAGAACTTTGGAAAAAATATTTATTAACCAGCAGTAATTAGTACAGATTATTCACCAACCTTTGTGGTTCGTTTAAAGATTTAACAGATTGTTACGTAACAAAGTATGGTGAGAATTAGTCTTAACATTTTATATATTTGAACAAGTTTATGTAAATAAGATATTAAATCTAAGCCCGAACACTACATTGCAAGACCAAAAGATACATGAAATAGCATATTATTTTGATGTCATTATACCTTAAGGATGGTCTGGAAGAGTATTTTTTAACCACCATTTGATTGCCTTACCCTTGTATAAAAAATTTCGTCGTTTATATTTTGTATATAGTGTGAGCTGAAAGTGTTTATCTATACATGTATCAATCTATTTATCTACGTTCTATCTTAATAGATATCCCAATTCGTCAAAAACATTTTATTACTTTCTTTTATTGGCTATACTCAATTTATCTAATGGTAATAAATTGTCTGGAACGCCAAATTTCGACTTGGTCGCTGTTGTTTGCAAACCGATATCTGCAAATTCAACTCGATCAAGCATAAAATAATCATTTCCAATGTCACTGATATCAGCTTGATTGGTCGGAACTGAACCCTTGATAAGTATGTTTCATATCGTTTCATCAATGCGCGAATCAGCAAATTTACAGTAATTATGATGGCTAATTGGCCTTAGCCTGTATTCCTAGTAGCTTAGGTGCTATTGTCGTTTGTATACTCTGACAATTGATGTAAAATTTTGTTTCCTAGATATTGACTTTGGCTTTACAGTTTTGGTTGATAGTAGAGCCTATCTTAAGTGCGCCTGGCTAGCTATTACTGCTATTACTGTCAAATTGAAGTCTGTTGTCATGACAATGTTAAAAGCATTGTTGATCTTACTCAATGCAACCTCTGAACAATATTCCAACAGTTATGAGATAGTTTTGAAAAGTGAGTAAGTCCTTGAGACCGACAATTAATTGCGTATAATTGTGTAAACCCATAATTATATGTAAACATAACCTGTAATACCAGGCTCTTAAAATTCATAATTGTAAATGTTATTGAATGATTTTGGTAACGAAGAAAAACTGTTGTGCAGTTTCTGGCGCACATTCTTCTCTACATCTAAAAGTTAGACATCTTGAATGGATAGTAGGTAAAAAAAAACCAATTCTCAAGTCAGGCCAAGTGTGTTTCGGAATGTTCCATGCATTAGTCCGAGTTTGTGATCACCGACCCGTATTCGGCAAGCAAAACCCAAAAACCTTTCAATTGTAGCGATGACCATATTTCTATGAAAGCGTTTGCCGAGTAATGAAAAAGTATTACTTACTAATTTTATGCGATTTGCAATAGAGCAACACCTTAATTAGAATTCTAACTCTTGAAAAAGACTCCCACCGAGACAAGAAGAGAAGAGATTCATAAAATTCTCTGTAGGTACTCTAAAAACTTCTGCCTATTTCAAAAGAGACTGTTTCAAAATTATTGGTCTATTCGCAGCGATATTGATCCCCCTGGTGCCTTTACCACTAAATAAAGAGCTTCAAACGTGTGTTTCCGGCCATTCCGTTTTTCCAAGTGGAAAATAACAGTTCTGTGTTTCGTTTAGTATTTTAAAAATGTTTTAGCAAACTATCTAGTGTTTGTTTGAGAAGCTTTTAGCCTGCTTTGCTAGAGAGCATTGCTTTTTATTCACCAAATTGGCCGGTGTTATTAGATTGAAACCGCAGAAGCTAGTTTAGTTCTGTCTTATTTATAGCTTTTTGTTCGTTTACTTTTTATACTCTGACTTCTGGATCAATATCCTTAAACTTAATTGCACTAACTTTTTCGCAAAATCGTAGGCAGTCATGGCTCTCTTTTAATTCTCGAATTTAATCATAAATTATAAGATCATATATAATGAGAGTTACACATTAAAAAAAAAAATATTTTTAACGAAACGAACGAAAACAAACAAGGAACATACAATTCTAAACATATTGACGGAACGTGAAAGTCAAAAATTGTTTATAATGGAGGTATAACATCACTTTTCTATAACCCCACCACAACGAAACAAAACCCGAAAAGATTACCCACACTCCGCCCAAAAATTTGCATCTACAACCAGTATTACACAAAATCACCCGAAACAAAAGCACGTAGCCCAGGTACCGACTCGAATTAAATAAATTTAAACTTGTGTTTGTACATACAAAACGACTTTCGCCCTAAAAGTTTTCAAGCACTCGCCAGGGCAGAGCAGTCAAGCGCGAATCGTCCGAATTAACAGAAACACGCCCTTGAGTGTTCCCCGCGAATATGTTATGCGAAGCTTAATAGTTCCACTATGCAAATAAACTCTTACCTCTGTATGTATGTGTTCTGTGCCAAATTAGAAGTGTAACTACGCTTGTGTGTGAGAATTTCTGTTGGGCTTTTTGGAGGCAAGTCATAGTTTTGTGACAAAAATATGTTAGAAACAGAATGCGACCTTAGGAAGTTACAATAAATTGTCCGCTTGATTGAAGACTTGTATTCCGTCGATTTTTTTATCTTTATTATTCCTTGTCCTGACAAATACGAAAACAACAAAAAATTTATCAGCCAAATCGGCCGAGCCAAGTGATGCTCTGTACATATAACAATTGATTTTTATTAATATAAATTATCAATATTATTATTGTATTTTAAGCATAATATAGTTGCACTATGCAAATAACCTCTAACTTCCATTATGTATGTGCTAGGTACATAATATAATATATTTTGCGCCGCTATAATAGAATTATGCTCGAATGTGTGAGTACGAATTTGTTTTTGTCAAATTTTTGAAGAATTTAAGAAATTTTTAGAAAACGAATCCTGATGCTAGGGGTCACATTGTCGTCAGCCATTGCTGAGATGATGCCAAATATATATTATTATCAATATATTTGCATAGTTATGATTAATAATTTATTCAATGTATTCTTTCTCTTGTTGCAGTTTCCAAAGAAGAGATCAAAGAAGTTGAAAGTCAAAATGGTAACCCGAAATCGATGCGGTATACAACAGTATCGAGGTAAGTTTCTAATCATTTTGTCCTCACTGCTGGGGATCGAGTCTTTCCTATGGATAGACAAAGGCCTTCGGCTTCACATGCTTTCCGAAGCACGGAGAAGCTTGACAGCATACATTTTTGGTCACCCATGCGAAAGTTGCTTTATATCAGCAATCGCAGACCGAGCGCGTTTATTACATCAAGCTCTTTTCTTCTTTCTCGTAAGTTTTTTACTTTACTTTTTGCATTGAAATCTGAATTCATTCGTATATTCATTACCTGATATGTTACGTTTTATAGAATAACTAGGCATTACATACATTGACTAGGCAGGTTGTGTAATGATGAACGATAGATAAAATATTGTAGCTGGGCATTGTATGAAACGACTGGCTATTCTATACATTGTCTGAACTATTTGTTTGCCGGTATACATTGACGAGCAGTTCACAACTTTGTTAGCGTGCAAACCGTTTAAAACTCTAGATCGGACAAATAGATCCGTTTATTGTCTAACTTCTCTCGCTGTTAGCATTGCATTCAGTTATTTGACAGTCAGCATCAAATTGATTCAAGCATCCTAAATGTTTATCTATGTATCCATATATCTAAATATCTTCATATTTAAGTGAAATGAGGCATAATATGAAGCGGACACTGAGTTTATTTTTGATTGAATCAAAATTTCATAGACTGTCAATAACATTCTTTTTCTTGTATTAGTAGCTAGTAGGGTTTACTTTTATAAAAAAATATGATTTTCGCGTTGATTGTACAAAACGTTTTTGTGAGAAAGCAGCGTAGAGCAAGACTGAGATGTAGTCAGACCATCAGTCTAAGTCCGAGAAGGCTTGGGTTCATTTCTTTCAATTTATCTAAGACAATTTTGAAAAAGACAGTGTTGAAAAAATTCCACGAGCTGGATTCGAACACGCACCCCATGACATGCCGGGTCAGGTGCAATACAACTATGCTATCGTGGCTCAATACAACTCGCCGAAATTAACCAACACTATCTATTCTTAATCTGTAAGCAAAAGGAGCCCTATTAAATATCGACAACTACGTCATCAACATACTTAGTTGGTAGTGCACCTGACCCGGCATGTCATAGGGTGCGGGTTCGCATCCCGCTCGTGGAATTTTTTCCTTTTCAAATTGTAATTTGTTCGCACCAATATTTGCGTAAAATTATATGTAAACAATCATTATATAAAACAGTCAATATACCAACAATGTTTATAGTGACACTAAGAGATATTATTCCGGATGCAATCTGCTTTCATCTTTGGGCTCATATCTCTTCCCATGAATTAATATAAGTAAGTAGGCTTACTTGAAAAAAATATATTTATATCTTTATACATACTAGTAGTGGTCGTCCTGTGGTCGAAATTCCACCGTAATTTTATTAGGGCAGCACGGATTGTATCCTAAGCAATGAAAATTTAAAAAAGATAGTATGTGTGTTTGGATTAACATTGACAGATTCCGGCCGCTCCTCTTCCATTTTTGAAATTTTTGAAAAGAGTAATAAATTAATTTAATGTATTTTTAATACATAATTAAAAAAAATATTAACATTGTGTACTCTCTCTCTCTCTATATAAACTATAAGTGTGCGAAATTTCATACTCCTCCGTCCGCGCAATTTTCGTAAAAAGGGGTACAGAGTTTTTGTTTCACGTAAAACTTATTAGATAAATCTTCTGTGTGTGTGTTATTGAACTCCTTCTAAACGGCTGGACCGATTTGGATGAAACTTTCTGTGTGTGTTTAAGTGGATTCGAGAATGATTTAGATTTACAACTGGTCGGTGGAGCTACTATAGGGGTCCATCATGGGATACGGGTGTTCTTAAGCGGACGAGTGTTTTGTTTGTTTTGTTGTCATGGAATCTGTCAACGTTTTGTTTGCTTTGTTGTCATGGAAACTGTCAAAGCGGTACGAAGTCCGCCGGTCAACCAGTATCATTTAAATTTAATTATTTTTTGGTTTATTTTTTGTGTGTAATCTCTCTGTCTTTTTATACACTGAGAATCGTTAAGTATAGTCGACAATGAAATTGCTTTACCACCTTAGAAGTGAATTTTGTTTCAATATAATAAAACAAATAAATTTTTGTCTAATAGACCAAGTGACAGATACCTACTACGTTGTCATTATTGACAATGAGCCTTAGCGAAATTTTATTGTAATGGAAGTTTTTGTCCAAAGTGATAAAGCAATTTCATGGTCGACTATATACAAACGCCTACACATCAACATATGGCAAAACTGTAAAATTTGTGTAACTGTAACATCTAGTTTTGTTCAAACTCCCTTTCACATTCAATCCATACTCCTGTGGAAAGAACTGCCTCTCGAAATCAGGATGGCTACGAGTCGTGACGCTTTTAAAAAGAAAGTCCCCGAGCTCTTGTTTGGTAGAATCATGGTAGAATCATCTCAATGACGCCCTATTAGAATTATGTATTTTATGTATGTTTATTTATTGTAGTTTACGTATTTATAATACACATAATATGTATAAGTATATATAACATTTATGCATGTATTATATACTTACACTTCAATTATTTATAATATGTCTTGATTGCACCTACCCATGTTATCTCAGCACCACCAACTGACTGGTAGAGAATGCCTCAGGCAAATTTTAATTTTTTTTATTTTCAAGTGCTAATTGCTGCACTGAAGCTAAATTAAATATTAATATTAATTAAATAAAAAGTAAAAATTTACTATAGCGTTGTGTTATCAAATTTGTGGTATTTCATCTGCAAAGATGAATCTGCATAGCCATCGGTTGCAATGGCCGTTGGATAGATGGCGCGCTGTGCCGCTATTAGCATTAAAAATTACAAAAGCAGTGACAAAATTCAGCGCTTACGTCAGCCTTCCCGGTGGCATAGCGGTCAGTGCAGCCGCCCGGATTGCGGAAGACCCAGGATCGATTCCTGGCTGGGTCGGGTAGGCGTTTAATTTTTTTTCACTGTATTTTATAACATTTATAAATGCCTCAGGCATTAAGTCCGCCATGTAATAATTATGTTGCAAAAGTTTGAATAAATAAATAAATTAAATTTCTTCAATAAATGCTCAACCATATGCCATATACATAGAGTTCAAAGTCGATTAAGAAAATTTGTCAGTTCGTGGCATTGTGATGTGCAGACGTGTATACTATATCAAAAGACACCAAAACTTCTTTAATGAAAATGTCATATGTACCATCGGAACTCATACGCCAAGTGCTCACAATCAAATTGTGACGGCGTCCCGACCTCACAGTACAGCGACTCGACTCGAAGTTACGTTCAAATACGCTGAAAGTTTTGCCGGCAAACATAAATTACTTTTTGCAAAACGATATGGAGCGTTACCTTATTATTATATTGGAAATGTTTGGTGGCGCTGGAAACGACATTCACACTACTAGGATTACAAAAATTTGCGTTCACAGTAATTTTTATGAATAACAAACATAACAATAACAATAACAAATACAAAAACAAATACACAGATGAATTTAAAACCATCAGCTGCAAACAACAAACACAAAAAAAATAAGCACTTTAAAATAATTAACACAAAGAAAGAAAAAAAAACATAATATATAAAGATGTGCTAGGCGGAACGTGTACGAACGACAGCGTCCTAACCCATCAACTCTCATTGAACCAGGATCGTGAATATGACCTGATCTCCTCATGGATTAGCTGCGTTCATACTCAGCTCATCTAAGACCAGCCCCCCGACCGCCTAACCGATCGCTTTGACTACGCGTATAGTTTATGACGTCATCTTGCCACCTCGCACCGCCTATGAAAGCAATATCAAAAGTTAAAGGCTATAGCATTCGATATTGCTTTTATAGACGACACGAAACGACAAGATGACATCATAAACCACACACGAAGTCAAAGCGAGCGGTTAGGCGGTCGGGCCCCTGAGCTTAGCAGTGGAAACTTTATTGGCAGCTGATGATAATGATGATGATGATGATAGTCACCTACCACCCGTCAATTGCTTTTCCACACCTCTTAGATGTAGTTTCAGCCATAAGAAGTGCCTCCGGGTTTTCCGCTCTTGTGATCCAACCCGAACTCCCAATCTCGTAGGTTACGAGGACACAGTTTTGTGATGCCTTAGAAAATCCCCGAGAATTGTTGCCTGCCTGTATCCAGTTACTCTGTCAACAAACGTAGTGTAGGATGCCCTCAGAGAAGGTGGAGCGAGGATCTTCGCAAGGTAGCTGGCAAGAGCTGGATGAGAGTCCCCGATCCGATCCGGCACTAGTGCGTGATGCCGTTCCCTCTAGAAAACCTTCGAAGGTGATTCATTTCACTCGGCTTGAGGAACCCTTTAAGTTTCTCGCCACCCCCAAACAAGCCCGGTGAAGCTATAAAACGCCGTTTGAGGCAATCAGCAATCTAAAAAAAAAATGGATGAGAGTAGCTGCAGATTTCTCTAAAAAATCAAGCAAAAATCTATTTGTCGCCTAAAACGTCGTCGCTCTACATCCTCGCACACACGACACACGACAGCCAACGGACGCCTCCCAAACTTTACAAATGAGGCCGGCAACGAACGACAGAGTCGCCATATTTATTTTAGGCCAGCATCGTGAATATGGTCTGATCTATCTATGTGCTGCTAAGCATACTGTGAGACCTGATTAGCGGTGTGACCTTTATGGGCTGCTGAAGATGACCAGACAATCACTTCTCTCCCTTCTACGATGACGTCGTAGACTCAAGAAGCGCCATTAATCTTCCCGCTCTTACTATCTGAATCGAACGCCAATCTAGAGATAAGATAGCCAGTGCCTCAGAGGATTCCAGGTGAAGTGCCCTTCCACCATTGGCCTTATCATCACTTAACATCAGGTGAGACGAGGACGCTGTGCTAAACCTTACTTAAAACATTATCATGGTTATATTATTATTTAACGCAAATTTTGTTTTGCGAACAAATTACAATTTGAAAAAGACAAAATGTTGAAAAATATCCACGAGCGGGAATCGAACCCGCACTCAATAACATGCCGGGTCAGGCGCACTACCAAACACCACGATAGCATAGTTTGATCAACTATGTCTTACATAAAAAAAATTAGTAGGTTACAAGGTTTCGTTATGCTATAGAAAATCTCCGTGGATTTTGGCATGCCAGCAAAAATCTATTTGTCGCCTGAAACGGTGTCGCTCCACATACTCGTCGCACACACGACACACGACAGCCAACGGACGGCTCCCAAACTTTACAAATGACGCCGCCAACGAACGACAGAGTCGCCAGATTTATTTATTTAGTTGTGTGACAGTTTATAACTCGCGTCACTCAAAGTTTAAAAGGTTTATGGGGCGGCGCGGCTGCGTGCGGCCCGTCAACTCGTTTAAATGGTCCGCTACACTGTCTGGATGGGGGTAGAATGTTTGTTTGTTGCTGGCTTTTTCCTTGTTGAAATTCCTTGTGAAAACCTAGCCGCTGGGAATCGGGTGACTCTGATTATATAGGCGACTATACCCTTATGCTGGCTTTTAAATTGATGTGCCCGATTGACAAAATTACTATCAGATTGTCTACTTAGACTTATTATTATAATAAAATAAAATATTATTAAAGTATTATGGAACGTTTCCATAGATACTATGGAGGTTTCTACCTACTATGACACCGGTGTTCAGTCATCGGCGCATCAGTTCATCATCATCATCATCCCCACGTCCCCACTGCTGGGGCATGAGCCTTCCCTATAGATGGATAAGGAGAACGGGCCACGCGGGCCGGATTGGTGGTTGTTAACGACTGCTAATGCAGCTGAGACCAACGACTTTACGTGTCTTCCGAGCACGGTGGAGCTCGAGATGATAAATTTTTGGTCACCCATCCGATGCCCGACCAATGCGAAAGTTGCTCATTGGAACATTAGCAATAGCAGACCGGGCGCGTTAACCACTGCTCCATCGAGCTCCTCTTAACCACTGCGCCATCGAGCGCACCAGATATCCATAAATAAGTTATCGGTATTTGTTCACAAATATAATATAAAGAAATTAGAAAAAAAAACAGAGAAAAAAGCCTTAATACATTGTCGTTATGGCGACAGACTAAGATAAGATAAGCGGACTTAAAACGATGTTACTAAATTTACTTTCATTTAGAATTCTGCTACGCATTTAGTCTAAGTACTTAGGTTAACCCATTTAACTAGAGGTCTATTACGAAAATCGAAATGTCAAACATAAAATAAGTTACATTTTTGTACAACATATTTTTCCGTAAAGTAACGCTTGATTCTATTATTTCTTTTAGAATGTATCTATTGATAAAAACATGTATTCAAAATTCATAGATGATCGCGGTGGCGTCTAACAACTTGATACCGACACGTTTCATCCCGGAAAACCAATGGTTCCTAAGGGAATTCAACTTTATCAATCAATCAATCAATAGGCCCTTATGGAGAAACTAAAACTGTGAAGTTGATGCGTAATTCTAATTCCACGTAGGCGCTTCCAATTTAGGAGTTGCCAGTATGTTTTAAGTGTTGTTATATTATTGTCAAACTTTTTTCACATGGGTATCAAAAAGTTATTGATACGTTACCTTACGTCACAAATATTGAAAACCCGTGTAACGCTACTTCTCAGAAATGCTTTTGAGTAATTTATTTTTATTAGCAGCGTAAAACAAGTTGTCTAAAAAATTCGCAACTAAACGATAACAAATAGTAACATACAATCATTGACAAGCGAAGCTATTAAAATAAAGGCAATGTTGTCTTTGCATTTTCACAGCTTGTATCACTTTTCTCTATATCTATGGTTTTAGTTTGTAGGAGCTCGATGGCGAAGCGGTTAACGCGCCCAGTCGATTGCTAAGGTAAGGCAACTTTCGCAAAGGCTGGTCATCGGATGGGTGCCCAAAAAATGTATCATCTCTCGCTCCTCCGTGCTTCGGAAGGCACGTAAAGCCGTTGGTCCCGGCTGCATTAGCAGTCGTTAACAACCACCAATCCGCGTGGTGGTTTATGGCCCATTATTTGTGTATTGGTCAATAAATGTATCTCTTTCTCACTTCTTGCGGCAAAGCGATTGAAGCGACGCTACTGGCGTTTATTAGCCGTTTTCTAACCCCATTTCCTATTGAAAGTATTCCTTACGTGGCTTTTCCTCAACTTCACAATGTAGCATGTTCGTTCGTCAGAAAAACAAAAAAAACTAAAGCTTTGTTCGTTTCGATCCAATAAATGCTTCATGAATGTCGCTGCTGTCAGCTGTTGTCGACCGCGATCGCACTCTGCGTTCCACGCGATGTACGGTTGGCGTCAGAAGTTGCTGACCACTCTTGTATAGTTAGTTTCAAAATTACCTAGCGTTCAAATTTACTAAATTATGAGAACGTTCAAAAAACATCAAGCTTATTAAGGTATAAGTCCGAGATGGACAGTAGTCTGCAACCGCAGGCGGCACTGCGGCACTGCGGCAATGCTGCCTGCGGTCGTGGTCACAGATATATTCCAAACGTGGCGGCATGCCGCGGCTGCACAATGCATGGAACAATGCCTCAGTCACTCCCGTACCTGCTTGTAAGCTTTGTACGTGTGAACTCTTTGCGGTTCGTTACAACTGGTGCTACGGTCTGCGGTTTCGGCACGCCGCAACTGCAGACAGCGCGCCGCGGCTGCACGCCGCAGTGTCGCCACACTCGCCACTCTTGGAATCATTTTCATAGAAATTCATAGAAACCAGTAGTGTCGCTTGTAGTTTGTCAGTCAGTCAGTGAGACGTTCGACATCGAGACATTCGATGTCGCGACATTCGAAATGGCGTACCATCGATTTGAAGACCGTTCGGCATACCGTGTTCGCAGTCGCGGCGTTCGATGTCGCAATTTTCGATTTTATGTAGGAAACCCGTATGATTTCAAAGCTAATCTATACATATAATAAAGCTAAAGAGGGTGGAAAGTATGTACATAGAAGATATTCGAAAGAATGTTGGCTGGGGATACTTAGAATCGATAACAGAACACTTTCCAACAGTTTTTAGGTTTTTGTCTGTTTATCTGTTTGTCTGTTTATTTGACCGCACATCACGTGAAAATGGCTGAACGGATTTGGATGAAACTTTGCACATAGACAGACCATGACCCGGACTAGGATATAGGATACTTTATATCCCGGGCAACAGGCTCCTGTGGGATAGTGTAGTCTTCGCGAACGAAGTCGCGGGCGACAACTAGTATAGAATGAAATTTGTTTGATCCTCATCTATTCGTAACTGAATAAATAAACAAATAAAACGAACTGCCCACTGTACTCGGTTAATCCAATGTATTGCATCGTTATTTTCCAATTACGTTTCACAGTTCCTGTAGTGTATTTAAAAAAAAATTGACATGGCACCCGGTAACTGTTAACGAGCCATCAACTTCCAGTTCTTTTAACTACCAAATAGTTAAACGCCAAAAAAATTTTCGCGGCATTTTTTTTTTAAATATTTTTTTTAATTTGCCGAAACTGTTATGTTGCCATTGGACTTAGACTGTTGCTTCAACTTTATTGTAACTATGATTCGTTGTTATGTCCCCACTGCTGGGCAAGAGCGTTCCTGGAAGGAAACACCTCAGGGAAAACCACCACGCGGGCCAAATGCCGATTGGTGGTTGTTAACGACTGCTATGCAGCCGGGACCAACGGCTTTACGTGCCTTCCGAAGTATTAATCTGGCCACTTATCCAATAACTGGACTTTGTGATAGTTGCTTAACTTCAGCACTCGCGGACGGAACTCACTTACCAATGCGCCATCAAGTCATCCCCAGTTTACTAAAACATAACCAATGTCATAAATAAATTTATTTGAAAAGAAAACTTTGTACCCCTTTTTAAGCACATTGCGTGCACGGAAGAGTGTGGAGATTTGATACAGTTAAAGTTTATCTTAATAAGGAGTCTTGAAATATAAAATACTAGCAGCCCGTCCCTGCTTCGCACTAGTGGACTTTTTTTAAATATAATATCCTATGTTACTCAGCGCTAATGTAGCATTCTAATGGTGAAAGAATTTTTTAAATCGGTCCAGTAGTTTTTGAGTTTATTCGTTACAAACATACATACAAAAATACAAAGCTTTCCTCTTTATAATATCTAGGTATATAATACGTGAAGCAAAAACTGTATACCCCTTTTTACGAAAATTGCGCTGACGGAGGATTAAGAAATTTCGCACACTTATAGTTTATAATAGAGAAGGAGGACAGAATAATATTTTTTTTTTAAATTATGCTTAAAAATACATTAAATAAAACAAACATTACACACACTACCATGTATTTGACACACACGCATAAATACTCTTTTCAAAAATTTCAAAAATGGAAGAGGAGCGGCCGAAATATGTCAATGGCAATCCAAACTCACATTCTATCTTTTAAAATTTTTCAATGCTTAAGATACAATCCGTACAGCTTTAATAAAATTACGGTCGAATTTCGACCACTGGGCGACCACTAGTTAATATAAATTATGGAAAAGTTTGTTTATAATTAAGTTGCCTGAAATTCTGTAACGCTGTTAAAGGGTTCCTCAAACAAAACTGCTTGATAGAGGAACAAACTCAAATATATTTACTTTAATGCTATTAATCTATAATTATTAGTGTGAGCGATTTGAATTAACCTAAAATATTGGGCTACATAAGTACACGGCGAAGACGAAACCACAGCGCGATGCAGGAAGGAATTAATCAACGCCATCCAGTTTGTAATCTCAGAACTAAAATTGACAATTACACAAACCACTTTTAGAGTGCAGATATATTATTGGACAAACGCAAAGCTAAATTAGGGATGTAACAACATATTAATGTCCCTTTTGCTAACGCGTCCTTTCCGCATTCGAACATTTATTAATCAACGGCATCTAGTTTGTAATCTCAGAACTAAAATTGACAACTACGCAAACCACTTTTAAAGTGCAGATATATTATTGGACAAACGCAAAGCTAAATTAGGGATGTAACAACATAATAATGTCCCTTTTGCTAACGCGTCCTTTCCGCATTCGAACATTTTCGCCTTTTAATTTTGTATGCCACCGCTCTTAATTTCGCTGTCACTCTGTCATTCCGAATTCAGTTTAATCCGGCTAAATCTGCAATAATGCAGATTTTAATACCACTCCCCCCTCCCTCGGACTTTCGAGTGACGTTTCAACGTGACACGGATGAAAGTCGCGCTTCGTATATTACCTACGGATACGTGTGTTGAGCCACAAAATGAATTTTATAATAACCGAATTTGTCTTTGTACGTGTTTAATTATTCTTTTGTATCGGCCACGAGTGGTTGGGGAATGGCATAATGACTGATGCCGATGGACATTTTAAAATGAAACGGCTCACGGATTGTTTTCACCAATTTTTTGATATAAAAAAAACATGTAATTCCAACTTTATCTTAATCGTTGTTTGCGCAAACACTGACCACTACACATTGAAAAGAAATACTATTAACGAACGTTTTATCAACCGTGACCCAGTAAAGGATTGGAACTCCAGAATAAAAAAATATAAAATGAAGTAAGGAAGTAAACAGCCTATAATTTTCCCACTGCTGGGCAAAGGCCTCCATAATAATAATCAAGTAAACACTACAAATTATGGGTATTGGCTTAATCACCACGCTTGCCAAATGCGGGTTGGTGATCACAAACGCGGGCTACGTCGAAAAAATCCAAAACATACTTTGCCCGCCCTGGGGAATTGAACCTTCGAGTCGAGTGCATTGCCAATCGGCCACTGTGGCGTTAAGAAATAAAATAAAATAAAATTTGTAAAAAGTGTTACCTACTTTAAAAATTAATGTATGTTCACGTAAACTCTAAAAAACAAGTACCGCCTTACAAATAAACAAAGAATAAGGTCCGAATAGTTATTCCGTGTTTTGTTCCTGTCATGTAAACGTCATTTCAAATTAGAGTAAAAAAGACAAAACACGGAATATCTATTCGGACCTTATTCTTTGTTTATTTGGGGGTTAGAATACTTGATTATCCTATCCTACTAATATTATGAATGCGAAAATTTGTGTGTATGTTTGTCAATTTGTTACTTCTTCACGCTGCAACGGATGGATGGATTTGGATGAAATTCGGCATACAGATAGTTTATAACCTGGAATAACACATAGGATACTTTTTATTTAGATATTCCCACGGGAACGGAAACCACGCGGGAGAAACCACGAGCGGCCGTTAGTTTAAATATATATTTTTGTTTAATTTTAAAAATGAGCTAACGTAACCAATATGTAAGGTAGTAATGTCAATACGACTCTTTTTTGTCTTCAATAAATACAAAAAGAACCATTTTTGGGACACGAACCTTAACCTTCTAGTCACTCAAACCACCTCACTTATTCTGCAATTTCGGTATAACAGTACATCCTTTATAACCGTTATTATAATAATATTCATAGTAGACACATCTATTCCAAGGCTTGGTTTCTTCGTAATAATTATCTATACGACAGGCATTCCTGTCTCAGACATTCCAGTCAGTAAAGCTTTTCACTAAACACATATGGAAATTACAGTCAACCCGGATGGAACGCAGTGCACGTATTAACAGTATGGAAAGTTAAGAAATCGTAGTTACTATTTAGGCATTTATTTTGTATCCTACGGCCTTGTAAGCATTTAGGCTGCACCTCAGCTGATGTAAAGAGGAAATACTAAGGTAGACTGAATTGAAAAATATGTATGAAAAGTAGACAAGGTCAACTTTTCGTAGTCCCCGAATTCCTCCTCCAAAACTGGACCGATTAAATTACTTTTTTCTTTAAAAATTAAAGAAAGGCTTTGGCTGTCCCTATTTGTTGTTTTTTTTAATATAGTTTCGTCAAATTTGGAAAACTCAGAGGAAAATCGGGCCCATTCTTAAGGTTTTTAAAGGTTCATATCTTTTTTAATAGTTAATTTATGGAAAAAAAGAAAACATGGAGACACAGCCAAGGCTTTTCTTTAATTTTTAATGAAAAAAGTATTTAAATCGGTCCAGTTTTGGAGGAGGAATCAGAGGACTACGAAACGTTGATTTTTTCGATTCAGTCGACCTTAGTGTTTCCTCTTAAGTGATGATAAGGCTGAAGGTGGAAGCGCACTTCACCCGGAATCCTCAACTACTGAGGCACTGGCTATCTTATCTCTAGCTGCCGAAACACAACAATGCTACAAACATTGATGTTATGGCGACATATATAGATAAGATGGTGGTAGCTAGCCAGACGGACCAACAAGCCTTACTACAAAACAAACCGAGCAGACAAACATGTAAATGGGAATCGAACCCGGGACCTCTGGGTCTAAGCCGGAGGTCTTAACCACTAGACCACAGAGGCGGTTCCTTAGTTTACAAACGTCTTTAAGCTAGTTTGTGATAGGTACTTACTCTGATGCATATAAAAAGATCTATTTAAGGTAAAATTTTGTTTAAAAAGTCTTAAATGAATCATAAAAAAGTTAAGCACGTTTACATAAATAAACAATATTTCCTTCCTGTATGATGATAGAAATGAGAAGTGAGAAATGATATACCCCCCAACCCCTCGAGTATCTCAGTAAAGGTGTGGGGCTTTACTACCTCGGGCGTATTTCTTGAGAGAATTTGAAAAGTGACGTTGCACTGTTTTGTTTCATATGCCAACACTAATGCACACTCACGAACACTTAACAGTTAATAATCCACAATTATTTCAAAATAATATTCGACTTATCACAAATATTAGAAAATAAAACAAAACCGCAGACATGACTCTTCATTTTCCCGCCAAGAAAAACCTTCTATAGATTACAAAGTGGACAATTCGTTTTAAAAAAAACACTGTTTATCTCCAATTATAAGAACTCATCATCATCTCAGCCAAAAGACGTCCACTGCTGGACAAAGGCCTCCCCCAAGATGGGGGGTATTTGCCATAATCGCCACGCTTGGCAGGCGGGTTGGCGATCGCAGTAGGTTGAAAGTAACCTCAGAGAGATGCTGCTGCCCATCCTCACAATAAGAAGAAAATAAAGAACTCATAATTGTATACAATTTATTATTTCATTACAAAGCAGGACTGTATGAGAAACACATCGGCTGAGAGAGTTCCCGATTCAATCCGAACCCTCGGACAATCTAGTGGGAACAGGGACCCGCGCTAGTGCGTGATCGTGATCCCTCTAGAATCCATGTATTAATCCCAGTTATAAGGAGATTATCCTGTGTATGTATCCTGTGTATCCTGTGTGTGTATGTACCTTTTATGGTAGGGCATTTTCCAATATTTTTGATGCTGTTAAGGGAGAAAAGACCTTGACACTTGCTGAGTTTCTTGCCGGTTCTTCTTAGTACAAGATCTCCCGCCAGTAGACTTACGAACTGATAGCATAATTCATATTCATAAGAGCTAATTTAAGGCTAAATAGAATGAATGATTTTGAATTTTGATTTTTTTTTAAATTTTGAATTAGATACTTCGACGACCTCCGTAGTCGAGTGACTCGCACGTCGGTTTCTGGTGTTGCCATCTCCGAGGTCCCGGGTTCGATTTCCAGTCGGGTCAATGTAGAAAAACGAACTTTTTCAATATTTTCTCGGGACTGAGTGGTTCGGGTACCGTTGTCGTTGTTTCTGATTTCCGTAACATTAGTGCTTAAGCTACTATCTTTGGAGTCGGAGCAATGTATGTGATGTTGTCTAATATTTATTATTATTATTATTTATTTATAATACAACTAAATCTCTAACGCCTCATCGGCTGAGTGGCAAAGTGCTCGGCTAGTCACCCGAAGGTCCCGGTTTCAATTCCCAAGTCGGACAAAATGTATTTCAGATTTTTCGATGCATAACCCTGGCTTGTCATCACCATCCGCATTTGGCAGCGTGGGTGATAAAGCCATCAATTGAAGCGATTACTTGATTTCAATGATGGAGGCCTTTGCCCAGCGGTGGGACAAATATATGCTGTTTACTTTACTTTTACATTACAACTAAAAGAATCTGAGGCAAGTCATCTTTTTCCCTTAAGTGCTATTCCCAGTTATTGTAGACGTTAACGACCATCTCAGTTGCCCTACTGCCCTCCCCCGCCTTCTTACCCATACGTTCTGCAGTTAGTAAATTAATTTGAAATTTCCCAGAGCTAGTGCTGTTGAAATTTCACAAAATTATCGCGCCGTCGCTCGCCGGGCGACATTCTGCGTGTGCTATCTGCGACGGCGTGTTTTGTTTTTGCTTTCTAGAGCTACGTTCGTCGCCATTTTGGGGGCGCGCTTTGACGCCATTTTTAAATTAATTATAACCTAGTTTGCGCTTTTTTTGGTGTATTACTATTTTATAAAATAAAAATTACAAGTAACAGTAACATATAGTAATGTGTATAGTTACATTCTGCGTGTGCCAATTACTGCGCGGCCATGTTTGGTTTTTGCTTTCTAGAGCTACGTTCGACGCCATTTTGGGGGCACGCTTTGACGCCATTTTAAATTAATTGAAACCTAGTTCGCGTTTTTTTATTGTAGTAAACAGCCTATAACTGTCCCACTGCTGGGCAAAGGCCTTCATCATTGAAATGAATTGAATTAGGTACTATTCTACAAAAGACATATTACAAATTACTGTAAATATAGTAACTATATAATAATAATAATAGTGTATCAGTAAATATTTATAGTTACATTCTTTCTGCGTGTGTTATCTGGAATGTAATGGATTAACTTCAGACAGGGACAGAATATTGGCAGAAGTTGAGCACTTCTATTGTAAATTGTACAACTCGACTACCCCAGAACCACCTGAAAGAGATTCAGACCCCAGAGCCAGGCTAAAAAGACACCGGACCGAAGACCTTCCTGAAATTAGCCAATACGAAATAAAAACCGCCCTCAAGTCCATGAACAGTGGCAAATCTCCCGGGGAAGATAAAATATTAGTCGAGTATCTCAAATACGGCGGCAAGCCAATATTGCGACACCTCCAAATTCTATTCAATAAAGTTCTATTTGAGGGAACCACTCCCGATACGTGGAAAAACGCTGTTGTAATATTGCTCCACAAAAAAGGCGATACAGCTAACCTCACCAACTACCGACCAATCTCGCTGCTAGGTCATATTTACAAGCTGTTCACCAAAATTATAACATTGCGCCTTACCAACAGACTCGACTCAGCTCAGCCGGTAGAACAAGCAGGATTTCGTAGCGGATTCTCAACGCTAGATCATATCCACACCGTAAGACAGGTCATAGAGAAGTTTAACGAGTACAACCAGCCTTTCGTAGTCGCTTTCGTCGACTACGAAAAAGCTTTCGATAGCGTAGAACATTGGGCTGTGTTACACTCTTTGAAGAGAAGCCTTGTAGATGCGAGATATGTGGAACTTCTGCGAGAGATCTACAGTAAAGCTACATTGCATGTAAATGCGCCATTTTAAATTTTAGCGCTTTTTAAAGTTTTTTTTATTATTGAAGAGTAACTAGATAGATCTAGATTCGTTCAAAAACTGTAAATAAAAAAATCATAAAGGCCGTAATATACACTGTGATAGGAATCGTTTGATTAAAATATCCCAAATAAAGTAGTTATAGTCCTAATTAAAATTTACAACGAACCAATTTGAACCTTTCACTTTGTCCACAGGTTACATTTCAAAGCGACGGCTGACGACGACTATGCTGACTTCACTTGCGAGGCGAGACACGAGGCTCTGCAACGAGACACACCGATGAGGAGCACCGTGCAACTCAGTGTTCTATGTGAGTACACACGGCAGTACTAAATCACCACTATACCTTTAATGGTTAACAGGATTAGACCCAGAGGTCCCGGGTTCGATTCCCAGCGGGGGGTATGTTTGTGTACTCGGATTGATTGGTGGTAGGACTTGTTGGTCCGCCTGGCTAGCTACCATCATCTTACCTAAATATGTCGCGATACCATCAGTGTTTGTAGCATTGTTGTGTTCCGGCAGCTAGAGATAAGACAGACAGTACCTCACTAGTTGAGGATCCCGGGTGAAGTGCGCTTCCATCATTGGACTTATCATCACTTAACATCAGGTGAGATCTAGGCAATGTGCTTACCCGTTAAATGTATTAAAAAAACAGTGAAATAAGACAATTCCTATAAGTACTTACCAAAAAAACAGTAAAAGAACATGGATAGTCAAGCTAATACATTGGCAGAGGTAGCTGCCAGCCTTTTTGTCACCGAAGGCCTTAACAAGGCGGGCACTCAACTCTTTAAGAGCGTTTACGCCGCACACTAGCGCCGCCAATGAAATAAAAAAACATATCGAGTAATTAGAGATAGAAAATCAAATTATGCTCAACAAACTATCTGAATGAAGAAATTTAGCATTTTTACATCACCTAATGAACACCTGACATGTTATGGTTTAGTTAAATATGGCGTTATAGTTAAAAGTGGCCGTAACGTCTTATTTGACTGAACCATAACATGTCAGGTGTTCATTAGGTGACGTAAAAATGCTAAATTACTTCATTCAAATAGTTTGTTGAGCATAATTTGATTTTCTATCTCTAATTAGTAGATATGTATTATTTTTTTCATTAGTGGCGCTAGTGTGCGGCGTAAACGCTCTCCGGCCCCCATGAACGTAATGTCTGCAATGACTGCCCAAAAAAGGAGAGTGTTTAAACTGGTTGGTAAACATGATCTTTTAAAACAGTATTATTTGACGATCTCCTTGGTCGAGTGGCTTGCACACCGGTTTTCATGGTGTGTCGCCATCTCTGAGGTCCTGGGTTCGATTCCCGGTCGGGTCAATTTAGAAATTATTGTTTTTCTAAATTGTCTCGTGTCTGGGTCTTTTCTATGTATAATAAGTATGTATTATTTTAAGTATGTTTATCCGTTGTCTAGTAACCATTTAACGAGTTTCATAACGAAGCTTCTATTGGGCTAGATAATTGGTGTGAGTGTAGGAAAGTTTATATTCATTTATTTATTGGAAACAGCAATACACATTAAACATTTACAATACTGACCACTAAAGTTTTAGTTCTAGTCATGATAATATAAAATGTAAGATAGCTACAAGTTAGGCACCAAACCCTTTACCTAAAATTGTGAACACATACACATTTTTGTTCCAACACGTGTATGACGAGTGTACTCCCATTATCCCCCACGTGGCAAACGGCTCGAACAGAATTAGGCCCACTCGTGGGGCCGCCGAAATAGGACGATTTGCGCGCGGGGAGGCATGTTTGTGACAGTGAATTTAAACAAAAAAATGTGTCAGATACACTTAACAAACTTGCAATTGTTATTGTTTGAAGCTCGATGACGTGCTCGATCTGCAATTGTTGAAGCAAAACTACTTTCGAAATGGCCAGTCATCGGATGGGTGACCAACAATCTATTATCGCAAGCTCATCCTTGCTTCGGAAGGCACGTAAAGCCGCTGGTCCCGGCTGCATTAGCAGTCGTTAACAACCACCATCCCGCACTGGGCCCGCGTAGTGGTTTATGGCCCGTTCTCCCCGTGATCATTCCATCTATAGGGAGGGCTCGTGCCCCAGCAGTGGGACACAACAGACAATAAGCTTAGAATAGTTATTCTGTGTTTATTTCCTTCGTGTAGGTATGCTATTTTAAAATTAGAGTAAAAGATTCAAAACATTGAATAACTATTTTATTTATTTATATATTTATTTAATTAAAACGGTAAAAAAGCAATTACATTAATTAACAGCATAATAACATATTATCAACACAATTCATTAACAAAAATATGTATCATATACAAAGCAAATTCAATAAAAATAAAAATATAAAAATTTATTAAAAACAAATAAATTCAATTATACAACAATTAACATTGCCCCATGATGATTATTTCCTTTTTCCTTCACCTCTCACAATACGACAGACACTCCGACAATATTTCCGGCCATCCATCCGCAAACAAATCACAGTTTGGATTGAATTTAATATGTTTTTAATAGGTACGGCCGATTTTACAAAGTTATTTTGTCGGCATCGAGCGAACAAAAGCGAAATTCACCTTTCGGTTCCTTGTTCGCTCGTAGGTATTCATCATACATAATGCTCTTTGTTTGTCTTGTACAAAATTTTTTTCGTGCGAAAAAAAATTCACCTTGTCCTGAGCAAAGGATGAGGAAAACGCGACACATCACGGGGATATAAACTGAAAATAACCAAGGTGAACTCCTGTCACGGAAACTGAGAACTTATTTCGCGTGTTTTGCAGTTTTTTTTGCACGTTACCAACCCCCAATCGTAACCGCTTCAATTCTTTGCCTGCAAGTAAAAAACAATTTTGTTAAAAAAATGTTAGTCAAATCGTAGAATAATGGAATTGAACACTTTATTTTACACGAAAAAATACAAAAATACAATTGTTATAATAAAATAAAGTAGTACATAGTTCGGCCTTATCATGAAAGCGATGTCTACCAGGAAGTCAATGAACTATAGGTAAATAAAAAACTACATTTTTTTAATGTCAGTCAAATTATGAAGCACTATAGTAAAGTTGTAAACTCAATTCAGGGCGCAAAAACATTGACGGCAGTTCTCTTTATTTGCATAAAAATGCCTCAAAAGATATTATCAACCACTTTTTTTTTTAATTCAAAAAATTCAAATTCAATATTGTTTATTTCTTTTACAATATCAAACTTAGATCTCGTTGACCACTATAACATAACTTTGTTGACCACTACTTAGATCTAGTTGAATGTTCTCAATGTCTTACAATCAAAAATGTTTTCTATAAATTTCGACACAAGGTCTTAACTGCTAAAGCTCTTATCACGATCTTTGTTGCCCACCAAGAGGGATGTCCGCGATACATAAAGCAGAGCTAAGAAAAATAATTATTAGCTTCATAAGTGAGGATCAACTACTTATATATCTCGTCCTTTTATCTTAGAGCAATTACCCGACTACGCTAAGCTACGTTGAGTGTTTTACGTCGTAAACGTGAAAGCTGAGTGGGATAATGTTTTTTTTTTATAGTGTAACCCACCTTGAGATTTATTCATTCACTTATTTAGCTGGCGTCTGGTTCCTTCAATCTGATTATGTTTTGACTTCCCTTTTTGGTATTTTATATTAACAACCTCTTTAGTCGTGTGGTTTGTACACCGGTTTTCATGGTGTCGCTATCTCTGAGGTCCCGGGTTCGATTCCCGGTCGGATCAATTTAAAAATTATTATTTTTCTAAATTGTCTCGGGTCTGGGTGTTTTCTATGTATAATAATTAGTATGTATTTAAGTATTTTAAGTATGTTTATCCGTTGTCTAGTCACCATTTTTAACGAGTTTCATAACGAAGCTTCTCTTGGGCTAGATAAGTAATTGGTGTGAGTGTAGGAAAGTTTTTTTAATTTTTTTATTAGACAGTCATACTTAACTTCGACAAGTGAGAACCGTTGAAGTGTAAATTTTTTGAACTTCGAGAACACTTTAAGATAATAGTCAAAGAAACAAATAAAATGCTCGAGAATATGTAATTACTGCCTCTGTGGTCGAGTGGTTAAGACCACCGGTTTAGACCCAGAGGTCCCGGGTTCGATTCCCAGCGGGGGGTACATGTTTGTGTACTCGGTATGGTTGGTTACAAAAAACACATATTACAAAAGAAATTGTCGAAAGCTTCATGTAATATTTAAAAGGAATAATTTCACATAAGCGATTGAAACTGATACAAAGAGTATATCCAGTAAAAATATTGAGATTGCATATGACTTTTATGTACCTATACTTCAAAATAAATTTAATGATTATGAGAAATGAATGCATAAAACACGTTTATAATAATTATTCGGCATCCTAAATCAATGTTTGCTCAAAATCTGCACAGCCCCACGAACCGCCTAGGCACTACAGAGACAGCCCAACTGCAAACTGACACGGCATACCTCCCACCCTATTCGGTGCACTGACACAGACACCGAGCGGTCACAGGCATGAATTATTAATATCCCATTTAAACCGTTCCTTCTCTGTTTGCTTTCCGCCGTGCCTATTGACTTTATCTGCCCGTGTAATTGCTAGTAGCTAGCCGTATAATGTCCCATCGGGCACTTCTGCACTCATCCACGAATCGTTTGGATCGCGAGTTCATTCGTTCGTTGGTTCGTTCACCCAATTTCAATTTCGTAGCTCATTGGGTTATGTAAATCGTCATAACCGTTCATTAGGTCGTTCGTCTGTTTTTGATGTATTGTAAAAATGTTTGTCATTGCCAAGGTATACTCTCAAACGGGTTTTTTGTTTCTTAATTGAAGTGGAGTATAAAATCGCTACTGGGAACAGCGAAAACATTAATTAAGCATATCACAATAAAGAGACAATGCCTCTATTGTGTGTATTGTGACAATGGTTGTTATTTTGTACAATTGTCAATATTTCTGAATGGAATTATAAAAAACGCATGAGATTGAAAGTTAACTAGTTATTGCAATCGAATTTATTAGCATTTAGCTCAATAGCTTCAAATAGTTCTTACTATTTATAGCTCTTATCTATAGTATCTATAATAGTTTGGCTTTAAAACGAAAAGATGCTGTTACTGTATATGCACACATAAAAACACAGCAAACTACTTTTCTTACATGTAATACTAGCGACCGCCTGTGACATTGTCCACGTGAGCACCCTTAGGAATTTCAGAAAATCCCGAATCCTATCTACTTGAAAGAGCTCCGCTATGTCTATCGTTCTTTGCTCAGTCAGTTACAACTTCTCTTTTAAATATTATACATAGAAAGTATCGGTAAATGCTTACTGCCAACAGCAGAGAACGAACTCTCAACCGTCCACTAACAATATGTAAAGCATTATCTGTCCATTGCTTTATTTATTTACGTTACGTTCGTAATATAAGCTGGCGAGTCGCACTCCGCTCGATGCTCGAGTGTTTTCAAGCGCTCTCTGGCCCAACATGAATTATTAATCGTCTCGATTGAGTCCGCTCCGCGGCTGTGTAAACTACCCTTAATATAGGCCGGGCACAGTATAAACTATTTGGAAAAATATCCGGAGTCCAAGCGCTAATGTCCTTGGTTCGCGGACCGGCAATTGTTATTGAAGACTACATTTGCATTTACGCTTTTAACCTAAAAGAATTTCTGTATAACGATGTTAACCAGCTCATTTTAATGTCTCCACTGGTGGGGCACGAGTCTGTCTGTGTAAACATCACTACTAAAATAGTACCACGCGGGCCCAGTGCAGTTTGGTGGTTGTTACCGACTGCTAACGCAGCCAGCATCAAGGCTTTAAGTGTCTTCCGAAGCACGGAGGAATTCAAAAATAATGATTTTTTGGTTATCCATCTTACGACCGGTCTTTGCAAATATTACGGTGACATAATAATAATAATTAATAATAATAATAATTTCTTTATGGACTTAAAAGTTGTAAACAAATTCCTAAGACCTAAGACCCTGGTTCCCAAACTAGGCTAAAATGCCTCTCTCTATCTCAGGTGTCAGCGGCTTCTCCCAATTTTTGTAACAAGAGTGTCAAGAAAGCTTAATAAAAAGTCGAATATAGACTTAAAAGTTTAAAGTTGATAAGCGGTACGAACTCACCAGCCCACATTTAGCTAGCATGGTGGGATATGGCCCGAACGAGAGGTTGGGGCTTATTGCACAACTCCACCTCAATATGGGTTGGCGGTTAGAACGACACCACTTGACGAAAACAACGGCTTTCCGTGCCTTCAGAAGACTTTAATAAATTTGGTCACCCATCCACTGATTGGCATCGCGAAAGTTGCTTAACACGCAAGATCACTGACGCGCAAGTCACTACGCCACCATACTCAATAGCAATAGCCAGTTGATAAATATTGATCAATAGACTAACACAAATGCTTGCTACATGAGGGCAAAGAAATCCCACCCTATACAATTTAATAGCTTTTGTTTTCTGTGCCCGTATACTCGATTTACACAACGCTAGGGTTGGGATACGATTTATTTATATCGACAGAAGCTTCCTAAGTAATTGTGGATAAATAATGATATTGTCCCTGTGTGGTGCCGGGGATAAAGAATTGTACCACCCCATCTCTTCCCGTGGGTGTCGTAAAAGCCGACTAAGGGAGCATTCCAGAGGATGGGCAGCAGCATCTCTCTGAGGTTACCCTCAACCTACTGCGATCGCCAACCCGCCTGCCAAGCGTGGCGATTACGGCAAATACCCCTCTTATCCTTGGGGGAGGCCTTTGTCCAGCAGTGGACGTCTTTTGGCTGAGATGATGATGATGATGAATGATATTGGAATGCGTTTGTTTTTGTATTCATAAATAGATGTTGCGCGCGACTCCGTCCGCGAGAACTATATAATGCCACAAGAACAAGTTGCCGAGATAAAAAGTATCATGTTTTCTAATCCGGGTTATGGTCTGTATAATATGTGCATAATTTCACTTAGATACGTTAAGCCGTTCTCAAGTAATGCGCTTACCGTCGAACAGCACTTCATTTATATCTATTAATACGGAAGCAAAAACTTTGTACCCCTTTTTACGAAAATTGCGCGGACGGAGGAGTATAAAATTTCGCACACTTATAGTTTATATAGAGAAGGTTATCCGAATGTTAATATTTCTTTAAAATTATGCATAAAAATACATTAAATCAATAAAACAAACATTGCACACACTACCATGTATTTAACACCCACGTATATATACTCTTTTCAACAATTTCAAAAATGGAAGAGGAGCGGCCGTAATCTGTCAATGCCAATCCAAACTCACATTCTATCTTTTTTAATTTTTCATTGCTTAGGATACAATCCGTGCAGCCTTAATAAAATTACGCTCGAATTTCGACTACTAGGTGACCACTAGTTGATATAGATAGAGATATATAAGTGAGAGATATAAGATATAAGAGAGAGAGATTTAAGTAAGTGAAGATAATGTAGTTGTCGCTTCTAGAAAGGAGTATTTAGTCACCCAAAACTAACCAAAACTGGGTGCCTAGTGTGAGTTTTGTTTTTTATCTGTATTCATTCGATTACGTTTCCTAAAACGAAAATTAGTATGGCATTGAGAATCCTCCTGGTGACATACGAGAAGAGTTACAATTTTGCCATACAAAATCTCGTTTTCGTTAACGCGATCGAATGGCAAATGAAACTCGTGCACACTAATGGTAACAATATGACAGGTAAAAAAAGTGCCTTTAAATGAGCCACGCAAGGTTATGTTCAGAAACAGATTCGCTTCATAAACTTAGTTTATTCCATCTATTACGTATCCAATTCACTATCTAATTAACGGAATTTAAGTTCTATTTTATCTATGGAATCAAATAACATGACCTCGTCTGCGTTATATTGTATTTAGTTTCATTTAATATTTACTTTATAGTTATGTTTGTCTGTAGTTCAATCCTTAATTTAGGCCGGCAGTTCTAAGTGGAAGGCACTTAAGCCATTTGAAATTATTGTTAGTTCAATATTAACTATGCAAAAGATAATTCAAGTAAATAGCTTATATTCTGTCTCACTGCTAGACAAAAGCCTTCATCATTCAAATAAAGTCATCGCTACAATAGATCGGTTTTGGCTTTATAGTAAACTTCACTATGTTGTTGCAATGTTTTTATTAATATAAGCTTATTCTAAGAAGCATTTTTAATAGTCGTTATAGTACCTACCACCGTTCCGCAATGCAGTTATCCATCGAGAAACTCAGCTGCGTAGCTGATGTAACTCAAAGCTCAGCAACGAGAAACTTTATTTTGCTACGACACATACATACGGCTACGGCGTAGCCAACAACTGCTGCTGGGATTGATAATCGCGCGTAGACTACAGTATTGTCTGAAAGTGTATCTTGTCTTTATCATTTTTCATCGGTTGTTACAACTCGGTGGCTGAGTTGTTACAACTCAGTCTGATATCCGGAGGTTCTGGGTTCATTTTCCAGCGTCATACCTAATAAACGTCCTTCGGGTAGTAGGTAAAAGAATGTTTGTACAATTCAAAAGTACTCTTCTTAAGTTTATTTGAATAAATAAAATTCTTTGACTTTGACTTTGAAACCAACCAACCTTTGGTTTCAGGAAGTCTATTTTTTAGCTGTGGAAAAGAATTGGCGCAAAAAACTGCACAGCTTTAATAGTTTTAATAGTTTATGACCTGATCTACTTGTGTGCTGATGCGGAGTCCAATAGTTGGTGTCTATAGGTTGGTGGTGATTACTATCTAGACTTATTCCAACATTAAAAATGACCGTCGCTTACAAAATTTTAACCCTCGACCTTTCACAACCCATACGACTGCCGAACATGATCTTACCAATCTGCCAGTTTAATCAAAACAATAATATGCGAAATCTCTCAACTTTCAAGGTTCAAAATGTTTGAATCTGTAATAAAGCCACAATCTACGTATCATATCAAACCTCAGAACGGTGAAGCGTTAAAATAAGCCGGCGAGATTCGAAATCTCATCGCCACTCCACGAAAAAGTCAAACAAATATAAAACGCTCGAGAAACGAAATGATGGCGGTTAATTTTTTTAAATCACCCTACCAATTTATTAAGGGGAGGTTTTCTAGGCCCGTCATTTTTTCTCAAAGGGAAATTCTTTAAGCTCCCTCAAGAAAGCGCGTAACGCTTTTTCCAAGCGAGTGTACAGGAAGATTGCTTTTAAACATATTTTCCGAGTTCATCAACCTACTCTCTGTACAGACGTCGGTGCAAGTGTTTTGACTACCCATATAAGTGTATTTGTTACGTTTACCTATTTAGATATAAGTTGAGTACTTAGTGATAGGATGAAACTAGACTTAAACCCAGTTAATGAGTACGCACTGTTTGACATTTAAATACATAAATACACCAAACTTTCTACACAAAAACTCAACAGAGAATACGTTCTACCACAAATAAACTCAGTCAAATAAAAATGACAAACACATGAAGATTCCCAGCGTTCACTCACTCACTCGTTCAGCCACGCAGCAAACAGTTGTATCCACAACTGTACCTCATTCAAAATTCAAAGTCACTTATTCAGTTTATCAATATTAATATTGTTAATATTATTATACTCTATATTTATTTTCTTTCGTAAAACTAGATTTTTACAATATTTCAATATAAAAACAATAAAACATTATAAAAACCTAATCCTAGAGTACCGCCAGCAGCGAGGCAGGGCCCAAGCTACCGGTGGTCAGGGCTGCAGAGTGAGGAACCTCCTGACAATACGTGCCCTGTCAAGGAGTACTGCCTTTTGCATCTGACCCTTGACCCAACCTTTCAGCGAGAGCCTCTCTAGGTGTTGTTCGAGGCTCTTGGCTAAAAGACCGTTTGCCGAAACGACTATCGGTACAATAATGGTTGAATCCACATCCCACATGGCGGTAACCTCGTGAGCCAAGTCAAGGTACTTACTGAGCTTGTCCTTCTCGGCTTTCACGAGGTTCTCATCATGAGGTATGGTTATATCAACCAGTATTGCCCGGCGCTGGGATCGGTCGACCACCACGATATCAGGCTTATTGGCGACAATAGTCCTGTCCGCAATGATAGAGCGATCCTAGTAGAGCGTTGCATGACCATTTTTGAGTACTGGCGCAGGTGCGTACTCATCCAAGAGCAACGGCACCTCCGATTCAACAAGGCCATATCCAAGAGTAAGTTGCTGGTGAATTATTCTGGCTACTTGGTTGTGTCTGTGCAAATACTCTGTATATTATTATCTCTTATCTCTATTTTTTCTTAGCCTAGGTTTGTTAAAATATTAATATAAAAGTAAAATACAAAAGCACATACAAAACATAAAAATATTATAAAAAACCTAGCCTAGGGTACCGCCGGCAACAGGACAGGGCTCATGCTGCCGGTGGTTAGGGCTGCAGAGACAGGAACCTTCGGACTATTCGCGCCGTGTCCAAGAGTACCGCCTTCTGTATCTGACCCTTGATCCAACCATTGAGCGAGAGTTTCTTAAGGTGTTGGTCGAGACTCTTCGCTACCAGACCGTTCGCAGACACGACTATCGGCACAATGATTGTCGAGTCAATATCCCACATGGTGGTTACCTCGTGAGCCAAGTCAAGGTACTTGCTGACCTTGTCCTATTATTATTATTATTATTATTATTATTATTATTATTATATCAGCTATAGCTGTCCCACTCCTGGGCAAAGGCCTCCCTACACTTTTTCCACACCTTCCGGTACTCTGCAACATTAGTTTAGTCAAAAAAACTTTGCTCTTATGAATATCACTATGCCATCGTTTCGTAAGTGTACAGGGCAGGAGATTTTGTACTGAGAAGTATCGACAAGAAATGCGGCAAGGTCATTTCTTTTCTCCCAATCTTTTACCGCGTCAATCAACACTTTTGGAAAATGTATTCCCTATCGTGATATGGCTATGTGAAAGTTTGAATTTGTGAGAGTTTGACTTTTTGCGTGTTTGACCTTATGCTAGTAATCCAAAAGCACACATTTCCTTACGAATAAACAAATGACATCGTCACCGGACGAAAAAAGGCAGCTAACAGTTTAACAGTTTTGTCCACAACTGTACCTAATAAGATACAAAAGACATCAAGTGTTTTATAGAGCAAATTAGTCAAAGGCCCTGTTAATACACTGGAGTTAATTACGACCATTGGTACGTTATTGCTTTTGGTGATGAGATATTTGAGGGTGTACAGTACAAAATGTTTGTCGACACTTGCTGAGTTTCTTGCCGGTTCTTCTCAGTGCAAGATCTCCCGCCCAGAGTAGACTTACGAACCGATGGCATAGCGACATTCATAAGAGCTACTTGTAGCCTAAACTGAATAAATGATTTTTGAATTTGAATTTGAATTTGACTCAAAAAGGGTTTTAGAAATTTGATACAAGATTATTGGCGGTGGAAAAGATATAAAGAAAATGTGATGAATATTTGTGTTAATGGAGATAGATCAAAAATAATGAATCATAAATCATTTATTGCTTTAAAATATTGTGCAAAGTGGTGTTCTACATCGGTTGTTATAAATAAAGGAAAGCAAATGGATGGATTATGTGTGTATTGTATGCTATGAATGAAAAGTGACTTATTTTTTTCGAGTGTTTTTTCCAAGATAAAATTCAGCAAACAGCTTATTTTCTGTTACCTCCAAATTGTTTTCTTAAAACATGTTCTTTATACTGTTATTTCTTCTTCCTCAGATCCTCCGGGAGCGCCGTACATCGAGGGTTACGCGGAGGGGGAGACCGTCCGCCGGGGGCAGAGTCTCGAGCTGGTCTGCAGAAGCCGGGGGGGCAACCCCCCCGCCCAGCTCATATGGTACAAGAACGGGGAGCAAATCAGGATGGCTTACAGGTTAGTATTTTTAATATTTCAACAACATGATACGCAATAAGAGCAGACCTTGAAAGTAATTTGCCAAGGATGGGCTGTTGAATCGATTTCAGCCATTTTTATTTAAATGATGCTTCGGTGGCCGAGTAGAATTTAGAGTAGTAGAGTCGGGCAAAAGTGTGTTTTAGATTTTTCGATGCATAGCCCGGGTTTGTGATCACCAACCCGCATTTGGAAAGCGTGGTGATTAAGCAACTTATCAATGATGGAGGCCTTTGCCCAGCAGTGGGACAGTTATAGGCTATATAATTACTAATACTTATTTAAATGTAAAGTACAGTCTCTCATTGGTTGAACAGATGAAACAAAAAAAATATATTGTTAATCGTAAAAAAAGTCCAACTGCCTTGACTTTAGTTTTTTACGTTAAGAATTTTATGTTTAACTATAGACAACAATAAATCAAACACATTCTGATACGAACAACAGAAAAGAAAATATATTCTGCGTTATTCAATAGAGAATCAATGAGAATGTTTTAAAATACAAAAGTTGCAATGAGAATGTTTTAAAATACAAAAGTTGACTGATTCCAATATTTTTTTCATCGAACCCGAGACCTTTGTGTCTATAGCCAGATATGTCAATGTCTAAAAAATGCTATCTTACAAAAGCAACCAGAACTATGGGTTCAACGTGCCTTCCGGAAGCACGGAACTTGGCATACTTTAACTCGCTCACCCATCCTGTGACCGGCCATAGCGAAAGTTGCTTAACCTGCACGATCGGAGGTTCCATATAAAATGTGGGCCGGAAGCCTTAAATTCTGCGAAACAGTGTCACGAGCCACTGCCTTCTATTAGAGTCTAAAAATCTAATAAAACCTACTTTGTGCCGCCCTTTTTAAAGGTCATTTTACAATCTCATTACCCGCCGACCACTTCAAAGGCAGCAAAACTGTTTTGCGAAGGATTCACTTTATTCTTCATAATAATTCCTACTTCAAAGCTTTTATTTGTGACTTTGATGTCTTTATTACGGGCGCGGACCCAAAATATTTATTGTTTTTCTTCGTTTTGCTTTTTTTTTATATTTTATATTCTCTGTTTTCGCTCTTTTCTCTGCTAACCTGTTTATGTCACCACAAAAGGATTTAATGTCTTCAGTGTTTCTTTGTTTATTTTTCAGATTTATCTTTTTAATTGTTGAAATAGGAGGAAGTTAAAGAATTGTATTTCTAGTTTTATTATTTAGTTTCTTTTTTTATGATTCGTTATTTTTTTGACAGTTTCTAATGATTTCTTTAGTTACCTATATAATTGATTAGTAAAAATACCTACTTGTCTCCGTGACCGAGTGGTAAAACTCTTAGCCCGATATACGAAGTTCCCGGGTTCAATTCCCAAGTTTCGACAAAAAAGTTTTGTAATCGAAAGCATTCCGAACAGAAATATAATTAAAAACTTAAGCACTATGTACTCGTATTTGTGTTTGTATATAAACGGGACAAGTAGGGTAAAGCTACCAAACAGCATACACTACCATAATACCGTTGCCGCTGTACTGTCGAACATTCCATCGCACACAAGGAAAGGTAACTCGTTTCTTTGTCGCACTTCCAAAAGATGGAATAGTTTACCAGCACACGTTTCCCCCCTCTCCTATGACATGGGGTCCTTCAAATGAGGCGTGAGGCACCTTGTGGGCCGGCAGGGAGAGGGTGACTGATGCTGCGTTGTTTTCACGCTACAGCAGTTGTCTTCGAGTCTGATATCCTCTTAAGATCAGGTGGAGTGGAGACTCTTTGCAGTGCAAACTATAGTATAAGTGCCTATATATAAAAAACAAAGTTATTAAAAAACAATGCGTTTATTTAAACCAACTTAGGATCATAGAGGTACAGTATCAACTAATTCAATTTTTTTTTAAATTACAAAATAAAAATTACAGTATCAAAATTTAAAAAAAAAAATTACAAAAAATTAAATTATTCGGTTCACAATTAAAAAATATAAGTACCTACTCAGATAAAATTCCTACATTTACAACAATTACATAAATAATATAGTATAATATAATATAATATAGTAAAATTAATAAAATAATTAATAAAATAATTAATAAATAATATTAATTGATGATATCATAATAGTTAGCAACTCTTTCTTGTCAGTTGCCTGTCTGACACTTGTGTGCATGTAATCATTCTTATCATCATCACCCACTTAATTAATGTTGACACATTGCTGAGACACGAGCCTTCCCTGTGTATGAAAATACCACAGGGAAAAAAAACATAAACCACCACGCGGGCCCAGTACTTATTGGTGGTTGTTAACGACTGCTAATGCAGGCGGGACTAGGTGCGTAACCATTAAAAACCATAGTACCATCACAGCTCTTTTGACATACGACCTTGGAGGCTTTACCCTACCCTCAAATTAATTTTCTTTCTTATTATACCACATCGGAGAATCCCTTGACCTTCATCTCCAGATGGTAAGAGACCTGATATCCTTAACCCAAGGGCCACTTATATATGGACCTGTACATAACAATAACTTTGACTTTTTGTCTACGTGGAGATTGTAAAAAAACACGCCCCCCACCCCATGTCTCAGGGATCGTATTAAGCTGGCAACAGATAGGGCGTATGTCTCCATGATTTATGTAGCACGAAGACTAGTGATGCGACAGTGTCGGTTAAACGCGGTCGGTTATATCGATAGATTTTCTGTGTTGTTTTTTTGCAAGTTTTTATGACCCTGCTGAACGAGTATTTGTTAATGCTTACTGGCGTTCTTTAAGTAATTATTTTTTTGATTTTCTTGTTTGTGTGATATGAATAAAAAATGTGTCTTTGTATCTAAGCATTTACTGTCACCTGGTTCAATTTCATGATGAAATTACACATCATTTCATCATAATAATGAAACTTTTTATTCATCACATAAACGTAGTTGTCACAAAAATATATTTTAACCTTAACTAACATAAACTCGAAGAAAACGTGTCGTAATAAATGGACCTTGTATTGTGATCCTAATGGATTTGAAACAAGATCCTAATGGATGAGTCGCTACGTTCGACAAAGCCAACTAAATAAGAGCCATAAAACCTTATTTCAACAAAAGCAGTAACATTTTAAAACCGAAATTTTATTTAAACATAGTAAAGAATAGTTTTCAATTTTCTTATTTAGGAACAAGACTCAAATCAGCACCTTCTGAAGATACAGGCTAGGGTCGTATGATATTATAAATGTTGTATCCCACTCATGCATTTTCACTCAACTACATCCGCTTAAAAGCAAAAGTAATTTTAGTTTGACATGTTAAAAATACGCAAGTTTTATTATAATTATATACGTACTTGTAAACTTTTCGATTATTTAATTACAAATAAATAATACAGAAAGCCCGTTTAATTTTAAGGCTGGACATAGCGCTGCCACTAAACTTGATTTTAGATTCTTCATACTCTTTCTTCTTCTTTATAGTCTTCTCATTATGTGATTGATCGAAAAAAATTGCTCAAAATAAATATTATCGATTAAAAATAAATAATATTTCAGTTCAGTTTAGATCATAATCATAACAAAAACCATACTAGTTAACCGTATCACTTTCCTCTTCTCATTAATCACTTATAAACATCGTTATTTCGATAAATTTCGATTACAACTATGTTCTAAGCAAACCCCGCCCCGATTGCTATACGAAATAAATTCAAATCCGTATTCATCAAATAAACATCATCCGGACATTCGCGTAATTCACTGTGATATACTCAAGATGTTTACCAAAAAAATATACATAAACATTTCGTACAACGCCCTTGGATCCCGCCAATATTGCTGTATCATCGATAGCTCCGTTTGTTTGTTCACGTCACTTAGAAAATTGTATTAAGACGTGCCTACGGGGGACGGAAGCTGATTTATGGGGCACACTAACTGCACTCGCTGGCTAGTGATGCGATTAGGCCTATAGATGTATCGATAAAAATAAATCGAACTTAATTGTGAGCCACATTTTTTTATTTTCCTTTCTATTCAAAATCAGTTTTATTCTATATTAAATAAATGCAATACCCAGCGATGAAATTGGTGGTGGCTTATTTTTAGTATGCCTGGCTAGCTAAGCTAGATACCTACGTTAGTTAGCTGGATAATATCCACACCGAAATAAAGTATCCTAAAATATCCAATAATTGTAGCAGTAGATAATTAGTTTTAGTTTAAAAACAATTCTCTTTTTCTAAGTTCTTACAATGTACAGTATTAACCGTCTAAAATTGGCATAATCTTTGTCCCACCAAGTTTCGTGTTGCCTCCAAATTAATTTAGTGCGCTTTGAATGGAACCGTATTGTTAGTGTCACTAAGCATCCTTCCATAACTAGATTCCGTACAAAGTGGAAAGCGTCGAATCAATTAGCGAGGCGGTGTACATAGGAAAAGCTTACGAATTATAATTAAAGCAAACATTAATTGGGATCAGTATTGATTTGCTTTAACAGAACGTAAGCTGCAAGCAGAAATGCTGGAAGAGCTTAGTTTTAGTTCGTTTTCACAGCTCTTAATCAATAACTGTTATTTTTATGCAGAGGTATTAAGGGACTACGGAATCGATTAAAAAACTCCATTACTAATAGAAAGCCACTATTACTACAGTCAGCGTTAAAACTTGCTCATAACTTCAGCGCTCTTTTAAACTTACCAATTTATCTGACAAACGCTTTTCAACTTCTAGTTAAGCTATTATAATATGGTTCTAAAGTGAACGGCTACTACTGCTATCGAATATACCTGAATATTATAGGTAGTCACCTATGCTCGCGACTTCGTCCGCGAGGAATAGTGACTTTCGGCAGCATTTTTAATTTTTTAGGCTCTTGTTCCCGTTTTTGCAACATTTTTCACTGATGCTTCGCTCCTATTGCTTGCAGCGTGTTGTTATATAGCCTAAAGCTTTCCTCAATAAATGGACTATCCAACACAAAAAGTTTTTTTTTAATTCGTACCAGTAGTTCCTGAGATTAGCGCGTTCAAACAAACAAACTCTTCAGCTTTATAAAATTAATAATAGAGATATAGATTATTATTAACAGTATGTTATAACATGAGTGGTATTTTGGGGTTGTGATAGTTTTATAAGCATCTGCGTTAGACGCTCGTTGTCTTGTTACATATTTCTGCGCGAGTTGTAATTTTTCTCAAGTAAATGAATTGTATAAATTCTTCTTTATGAAATAAAGTTTGTTAATCTTTTTTATCTATACTATTAATAAAGAGGCAACGTTTTTGTCTTTGTTTGTTTGTATGTTGGGGCTAATCTCTGGAACTGGTCTAATTCCAAAAAAATATTTCACTGACAGACTGCTACACATATTGCGGGTAATATATGCTATATTTTATTTTTATAAAAAAAAGTTTGGTTTTTAAATCTTAAATCCGCGCAGACGAAGTCATGGGTAAAGTGCTAGTAACTTACATTTATAACTGCGTAGTTAACGTTATCGAAAACGAGAGTTTGTTTATCATTTAAATCTTATTTTCCACCGGAAGGCGGAACACCATACAAATTTACGTGAGGCACCCTGAAAGCTCAAATCAATTTTGCCAATAGGGATGTACCGTTGATACTGTTATATCGAGTATTGCCTCGACAACAAACACTCCATGTAAAGGTAGAAATTAACCATTTATCCGTCGAAGCATGAGAGTAACTCATGCGTAATCGCCTGTGAAGCTCGCAGCAGCGAATTATTTGATGACATCGCTTATAGGTGTTGTGTGTAGATATTATTATAGTGTTTGTACTGGACCATAATTGACGTCGGGTGTTGCGTTTAGAAATTTGGGTGTTTGTTGTTAATATTGACGTCTTTGTGCTGTGTGTTTATGTTGTGGTGCTTAGTAGCGTCTTTCAACGCTTGTTTGTTGGGGCAGTTGTTTTGATTTGAGAAGACATCTTCGTCATCGTCATCATCGTATATATCTATGTAGAATGATCACTTACAAAAAATTAAGATTTTTATTAATTGAAAGTTGCTGAAGTAAAATCTTCACCTAAAATGGCTAAAGAGTTACCTAAAACTTAATGTTTGAAAATGGCATCGAGCTACCTAATAACTTGTCATCATCATCATCATCAACTCATAAAGTCCCCACTGCTGGGGCACGAGCCTTTCCTATAGATGGATAGGGAGAACGGGCCATAAACCACCACGCGGGCCCAGTGCGAAATGGTGGTTGTTAACGACTGCTAATTCAGCCGGGACCGACGGCTTTACGTGCCTTTCAAAACAGGGAGGAGCTCAAGATGATAAATTTTTGGTCACCCATCCGATGACTGGCCTTTGCAAAAGTTGCTTAATCCTCAGCAATCGCAGACCGGGCGTGTTAACCACTGCGTTATCGAGTTCCTTTTATTTATGACTACTACTACTTTATTATTATGTGCATAAAGTTAAAATTATTTATTCGATGCAAGAAAATAAAATAGGAAACATTTTTTTCGATTTAGCCACCATATCTTTTGAACGTCAAATCCTTAAAGAAAACACGATAATATCAATATCTGTTGTGAAGCTGTGGAGTTTTTTGCGCCCATTCTTCTCCACAGCTAAAAAATAGACGTCCTGAATGGGTAGTAGATCAAAAATTATGGACGATTCAAAAGCACTTTTCTAAAGTTTATTTGTATAAAGAATATTTGACTTTGACTTTGACTTTGAGTTTGTTATCGTATATCGTATTGTAGTAGAACACGAATTTCCACATACAAAGTGTATAAAAAGTATATAAAGATAAAACTAAAATACAATTATATTAAATTGGCTCATGATAGCTGACGAATAGAAGGCAGCGGACATTTATCTGTACGGACGAGAGACGGTCTAAAAGGACACTAATTGGTACTAATAAACTCCAGTCATATGGTAGAATAAACGAGGAAAGGCAGGATCCGTTTCTATTTTCCTACAATCATAAATAAATCACTCTTCTATTTTCTAGTACAATCAAATTGCATACTATTGTATGTATAGATAACTTAAAGTCAAAGTCAAAAATATTTGTTTGTTGTATAGTTATTCAAATAAACTTATGAGAAATGCTTTTGAATCGTCTAAAAATTTTTTCCCTGCTACCCATCCAGATGCCTCGATGGCCGAGTGGCAGAGCGCTCGGCCCAATACCCGAAGGTCCCGGGTTCAATTTCCAGGTCGGGCAAAATGTATTTCAGATTTTTCGATGCATAGCCCGAGTTTGTGATCACCAACCCGCATTTGGCAAGCGTGGTGATTAAGCCATTACCCATCAGTTGTAGCGGTGACTTGATTTCAATGATGGAGGCCTTTGCCCAGCAGTGGGACAATTATAAGCTGTTTACTATCTACCCATCCAGGACGTCAATTTTTTAGCTGTGAAGAAGAACGGGCGCAAGAAACTGCGCAGATTAACGACATTTACAAAAAAAAGTAGGTAATATTGTATTAGGTTCCGAGGTAGCTACAATATTTGTATATTTATTATCAATTTGCCCAATTGTTGAACACTTCTCTGGTACAGATATTTTTATTGAAGCGATCGTGACTTACATTACTTAATATCTAAAATATTTAACGCATATAATAAAATTAAAAATAAGATAACCAATAACATATATATTGACATTTTCAATGAAAACTCTAGTGCATTTAAAAACTAGTTATTTTTTTATGTTAATGTTAGTTGCATTGATGTGTTCCGGCAGCAAGAGATAAGATAGCCAGTGCCTCAGTAGTTGAGGATTCCAGATGAGGTGCGCTTCCACCTTTGGCCTTATCGTTACTAAAGGCCAAATAAATGCTTACTCGTAAAGAATAAAATAAAAACATTTACGCTCATGACTGTACTACAACAAATGTGTTCAATAAGCACGAACAAATAAAGCTCCCGATACAACGGATCCTATTCGATAGTTACTACCGCAGAAAATCTTTTATCGACTATCGATGTAGTACAACACTAGAACCGAAAATGCTTGCTAAGAGAAAAGTTATCTTTTGAGCTATCTTTTACGGATCGGTGCGGGCGATCTCTTTTTTGTGATTATGCAAAAAACAATGACAATGAAAAGTTTAAGGCCACTTTAGCACGAAATAATTTAAAAAATATGATTCAATCACAAAATATGGTGATACATACAAGAGATATTGAATTCGTTTTAAAAAAAGGCCGTTTTTGTCAGATAATACGCGGCTAGTCTATTCAGAACTTATTTATTGACTATCTGACATTTAAGGCCCTAAAATCTCTTTGAATGAATCCTCTGTAACAATTAACGGAATGTTTATTTTAAAATCTATTTTACGCACTTATTTACCACTTAATTGAAATCAAGCAAGATGAATACATTGCAAAAATAATATATTGCTTTATGCTAAAAACATGGCCTATATTCCCATCTCATAATAAATCACACAAAATAATGGCACGCACAAGAAAAAAAGAGGTATTCCATCCATTAAGTTCACTGAATTTCATCATAATACATGTGAAATTTATTGCTTTTCTCTGCAATTTTTATCGATAACCTCGCGCGAGGTCACACTACACTAGACATGAAAAGGAAAATGGCCTCCCAATAATATTTTATTGTTTTCTATCCAACTCTTTCACTTGTTGTTAGGGTTCCATTCGAAGGGAATTTGTAGCAAAAATATTTCAAATTAGCTGAGACGAGTCCGAAAAGGTCATAAGTTTAATTTACTTAAACTACACTGGCCTGCAAAATTAAGTATCACACTTTTAAAATTGCAATAACTTTTTTGGATATAGTTTATATTTTTAAGATATACTTTCGAAACAAAAAGGAAACATGTTACTAATGTATAATTTACTTTAGTTTCAAAGAAAGATGATAAAAATTGCTGCAAAACGTTTTTTATTTAAAAATCTCTAACTTCTATAGTTTAGAAAATAAATAAATATTAAAAGTGTAGTACTTAGTTTTGCAGGCCAGTGTATTAACACACTAAATATAGTACAAAGAAAGCTATTAAGTCTTCCAGTTGTCCGTCAGCATTTGCAGAAAGAATTGTGGTTAAAACATGAATCTTTCCATTGTTTCCAACACAAGTCCTCTCAGGCATTTGAACCTGCCAAAACACAGGTTCAATTACTCACTGAGCTATATACTGACTGAGTGGAGTAAAGTTTAAAACCAAGTTTAGCTTTAGACATAGTCTTGAAATGAAATATCATCTTCTCCGCTGCCAAACCTACAGTCACTACAAATATTTAAGCTTAAAACAACGTTATTCTTAAAAAAATTGAGCATCTGAACCTAAATAGTTAGATTTTTACTAATACTGTCCAGCTTTTTGATTCTTATAAAAATACAATAAAAACTTACATAATTAATTACTAATTTTACCTCAGAATAATAACTAAAGCTATAGAAACCGGACTAAAATAGCAACATTCATTCATCAGTTCGTACTATTTTAACTAATGAACCAAAGTGATGTATTGGAAAGAGATCGATTGTCCCTTTTCTTTCGTTATATCGAAGGTGTCACCAGATTTGTGACGTCTTATCTGAGGTAATGTAGTGAGTGACTTTATAAAGGACTCAAAGATTTTTTTTGATCACCGATTATCTGATGACCGTTTGACATAACAATAAAAAAAATAAAAACTAAGTGCCATAACTAAGAGCCATAAGATAGAACGGAACTAAACATAGTTGCACGATTTTTATTTTAGCCATCCTTCTATAGCTTTAGTTATTGTTCTGAGGATATTCAATCATCATGACGGTAACCGCATACCACGAAAAACAGCGCCATCTAGTTTATACCAAGGTCATTAAAATATCGAAAAAGTTTGCCAACAAATGCAAATCAGCAGAACCCCGAGAACACACTGATTTATTCCACCAAATTCTAACAAATCTCAGTGCCTTTATCCCGTTGTCTTTCCAAGGCTGCGTCGGAATATATAAGGGGGGGAAGATTGTCAATCACATGTCAGGTTTGAATGGATTGCGCTCATCCTTTCGCTCATATCTTTGAGGTGGGATCCCATGAGACATGTTGTCATCTCGACACCAATATGCCTTTTAACTGCCTCCAATAAATCTGTCTAAATCATTGACTTATCTTAAGTACTTGAGTCCCTTTCATAGCTTTGTAACAGCCAATGGTTATCTATTATTTAATATTTATGTTGACTAATTCATTTTGTTATTGTTATTATTTGGATTTTTTTGTCACAATCTCGTTTTATTGTTTATTTTATCGTTTGACATGTAATATGAAATATGAATTCTGATGTAAATTTATGTTTAGGCCAAATGTGAAACGCAATTCATTCGGAATCTTCAGTCACTGAGACACTGGCTATCTTATCTCTAACTGACGGAAAACAACAATTCTACTAGCATTATTATTATGCGACATATTTAAATAAGATAGTAATAGCTAGCCAGGAGGGCTTAAAACAAACCCTACCCCCAACCGAACCTAGTATTAACAGATACACCAGCTGGAATCGAACCGGAATCCTCTGGCTTTGAGACCGGCGGGCGGTATAACCTATTGGTTTGGTTACTATTCAATAACCACATCTGTGGTAGGTTAAGTCTTTTATTGCCGAGGTGGTCACCGGTAACCGACGAACAATAAACTTTCTATTGTGTCTGGTTTTGCGGCAGTCACCGTGTTAAGGTTAGTTAAGCAAAGGTTACGGTACTTGCCCTAGTTTATTCGATGTTTACATAGAAGAGGTTATGTCGAAAAAGTGTTTTATTTAAACATAGAGAAAATGAGAGTTCCCAAAGTCAATACACTTAGAAACTCATCGAAGTTTGTCGTCATTTCTCGAATCCCAATATGTTCCTTTCTGCTGTACTCACACAGTTTAGAGGTAAGCAGTAGACCAAACTCTGACATATGCTAGAGCAGTACTTATCATTGTCATCTCCCTATAAATTCTACCTACAATCAAACCCCAGTAATTTATAATCAAAAAATAATTCTGCTCTTTAATTCTTTTTTAACGTAAATTGTAATGGTAGGTATCTAATGTTCTAAGGTGTTCTATATCAATCGATCAATCATTTTTACTATCGGAAATTACAACGACATTTACAATAAGATTATTAACACCTTAAACGCCATTTTACCAACAAACAATTAGGAGCCGCATAATAGATTTAGTTGAATTACAAAAAAGATCAACTATATTGTTAACTATTAAGCCGTTAATAATAATCGGCTTAAAAGTGAACGTGAAAGTCTCCATTTTGAAAACAGCCGCTGTCAAAATGGCGTCGTTTAAGAGACTAGTGCATACTGTATACATCTTTACCCTCTTACCGCCATCTATCGGGCGTAATGTTCTCAAAGGATTTCACCCAAAGGCATTCGAGTAGGCACGAATTCATTCCAATCCTCCTTTTGGAAATTGTTTTCGATCCAGTTGGAGGCTATCGGTGCTTACGGCAGGCTTTTAAAGAAATTTAAAGTTAGTAGCGTTTGGGAGAGTTGGGAAACATTCAAGGATTTTTGGGGGGTACTATTCTGAAGTATTCGGTGGCCGAGTGGCAGCGGCCCGATACCCGAAGGTCCCGGGTTGAATTCCCAGGTCGAGCAAAGTGTGTTACGGATTTTTCGATGCATAGCCCGAGTTTGTAATCACCAACCCGTATTTGACAAGCGTGGTGATTAAACCATTACCCATCAATTGTTGTGATGACCTGATTTCAATGATGGAAGCCTTTAAGTTAGACAGTTATAGGCTATCTGCTTACTATTCTGTAGTAACTAGAGGGGCTCTAATTGCATAGGTATACAAATAATCAGCTACTTAATTCGAGGGTGGATCATCGTCGTTAACGAAAACGTTAACTTCTATAGTATTGAAGCAACGCCTTCTGATGGCGTAAGGAAAAAAAAATGTCTTACAAATTCTTGTTAAGGTACCCGTATCGTACCGCTAATCACTCATAAGAGTCATAAGTTCTTCGGCTTCCGTATTTGCGGTAGATGAGTGCTGTCAAGTTAAGTGGGTCAGGCAAACCATCGCCCAGCCCTACCACACCTTCTAGGTCCTAGCATCAACACGGTTGAGACGGAAAGCAGAGTCAACACGTTAAAAAAAATCTTTAGTTTCTTTTCCCTGTGTAATGAGTTCATCACACCAGCGCATTTTGTTTCCCTAGGGGGCACGAGCCTTCGCTATGGATGGTTAGGGAGAATGTGTAATGAGTTAGGTAGTGTGATTAAGAAAATTACGTTCTCGAATTCTACACAAACTTCAAAGTTCTTTATTTTTCCAAAGCCAATCCAATACGTACGTTCTTTATTTAAGTTTATTTCAATTCATAGTTATGAGGCGCTTAAGTTTTATAGGTTTTTTCCAAGGAAACTTCGGTGGAGGTCTAACACTTTAGATAAGTAAATATGATTGTAATGAAATAAGAATTTAGCCCAGCATGTGGGGTAAGGAGAGTAGAAGATAGATGGGTGTCTTACCTCGGGCTCCGGCGGTAGGTATTCGCAACGCACAGTTCTTTGCACACTCGCGGCAGAGTATTCGTCCGTTATCACATATGGAACAGGTACCCCGGGGTAAGGAGTGAAGATATAGAATGAGAACACAAGATAACACTATTTTCCAGCACTTTGTAGGTATATTCATTAGCAACGCGCTTTATTGATGGCGTTGGCGCGAACGAGTTCAGTTGACTGCCATTTTTTTACCTTTTTATTTTGATTGACGCGTTCGGTTCATGTTTGCGGAAAGCGCCCAGAGATGGCGCTTTATAAAGAGCCCAGGTAATGAAGTAGGAAATGTGGAAGGAATAAAAGGATGACATGCTCCAACAAGTTCTATTGTAACAGTTAGTGCCAACATATGACATAAATTAACACCACCATCCGGATCACAACTCGTTTAAAAGAACATACATGTAATTATATAGAAAAGAAAACATTTAGGTACGCTGAAAAATGTTGTTTAATCAAGTTGTCTCATAAAGAAGTGGGTCTTTATTTGTATAAATGTGTATGTAAATTAAAAGCAAATTTATGACGAATATTTTTAAATACCGAAAAAGAGTTAAAACAATTTTCCGCAAGCACTTTGGCTAGGTGAGTTACCAATTAGGCATACGACCCGTGCATATTTAGTCAACACAAACAATCACTTTGCATGCCAAACGCAATATTCAACGTCAATAGCTACGGTGAATTGGGGTGGGATTACTTTGGATTCACTGTAAGTTTGATAACAGTTTCTATGGTCTTACTGCACTTAGAGCAAATTATTGCAGTTGTGTAAACGAGACGCATATACACAATGATACACGCGTCTCGTTTTCACAGCCGCAACGATCACTGCAACAATACTGCTAAAAGAGCTCAAGAGTATCCACCAGATCTTTTGATTTGACTTTCACATGCAGGCACTTATATATTTATGACACTAGGCCTATTTTTACATAAAAATCTAGCTTAAGAGAATCTGTGACATTCGTTTGTGACGTATATTTTCTTTCGTTACGTCAGAATAAAATAATAATTGTAAAATAAACGTATGTAAATACAGTGTTAGGTATAGTCGACCATGAAATTGCTTAATCACTTTTGACAAAAACTTCCATTACAATAAAATTTCGCTAAGGCTCATTGTCAATGATGACAACGTATCTGTCACTTGGTCTTTTAAACAAAACAAACAAAAATCACTTCTTAGGTGGTAAAGCAATTTCATTGTCGACTATACATTCTATTGTCCGCGTATGCTTTATAAAACCAAATTAAGGATTCGTTTCAAAATAGGCAAACTTTAATATCATAATTAATATGCGCCTTTCGTGTTAACTAAAAACTAATCTACCGAAAATATCTACCTAACCCACCAAGCGGAACAAACTTCTAGGTGATATACTGGACTAAAACTTGGCTCTCGCTAGACGTAACTAAATTTTCATATCTCCATAGTTTCAATGCATAATCCAGAAAATTCTGGCACCACCGCCCGCTGCCATTGTTTCGAGGAAGAAGTTATTCCGGTTATAAAGTACGTAGACGAAGAAAACTGGGCGATTTAATCTTAATTACTCGGCCGAAGCGCGATCATGCTCCGTGGATGCGGGGTTTTAGTTCGGGGAATTGTACCTACCAGTTCATCGCTGCTTTAGGACTATTTTACGAGCTCAGACATTAAATAAAGTGTCGAAATTAAAGTAAGTGGGTAAACTAAACAGTAAATAGCCTATACACTGTCCCACTGTTATAAAAAGACCTCCGTCATTGAGATCAAGTTATTGATCGGTTGATGATCTCAAACCCAGACTAAGCATCGCGAGTCGCGACATCGAACTCTTGAAATTTAATCCTACTAATATAATAAATGCGAAAGTTTGTGTGTTTGTATGTTCGTATATTTGGTGCTTCTTCACGCTGCAACGGATGGTTGGATTTGGATCAAATTCGGCATACAGATAGTTTATAACCTGGAATTACACATAGGATACTTTTTATCCAGATATTCTCTCGGGAACGAGAACCACGCGGATAAAACCGCTAGCGGCCGCTAGTAGTAAATAATTTTACTGGTGCATCTTAATAATGTAATCTATAGGATATTTGAATAAATTTAAAGGCAAAATTGAAATAAACATATGGATAGCGGGTTGCAGTGTCACTTGCAATATTTTAGGGTTTTGTTTGGTTCCGATCCTGAACAGAACTGAACTTATAAGAGACCAAGTCTTTATCATCATCATCATCATCATCATCATCATCATCATCATCATCATCATCATCATCATCATCATCATCATCATCATCATCATCATCATCATCATCATCATCATCATCATCATCATCATCAGCGCATTTTTATGTCCCCACTGCTGGGGCACGAGCTTTCTCTATGGATGGATACGGAGAACAGGCCATAGACCACCACGCGGGCCCAGTGCGGATTGGTAGTTGGTAACGACCGCTAATGCAGCCGAGACCAATGGCTTAACGTGCCTTCCGAAGCACGGAGGAACTTGAGATGTTACATTTTCGGTCAACCATCCGATGACCGGTCTTTGCGAAAGTTGCTTAACCTCAGCACTCGCAGACCGGGCGCGTTAACCATTGCGCCATCGAGCTCCTCGCTCGCAACTTGCTTGACCAAGTCTTAATCGAGAAAATATTTGAGTTGTGTCTTTTTCCATACAACAAATTATTAATCTTACTCAATCACAATATGGCGTAAATACATTATAGTGATCCGGTAGCTAATAGAACCCATACAATATTGCAGCTGTGATTAAATTACGGCTTCAGCTAACACATAACTAGATTTTCGTTGACTAAAAATAACATTAGATAATGCAGTTCAGCTAGATTAGATTTAGTTGTTTACAATGACGTCACAGCTTTATCGAAAATCCATTGTGTAACGCGCGGAAAGCCAATGTGTTAATTAGATCATTATAAAAATGGATCACACAGGGTACTCTACTGGGACCCACGTTGTATAGTATCTACATGTTTTTCTACCAAGGTATACTATTTATATTGAGCTGATAAAACATCATATTCTCCTTTAAATTCATACAAAACCACATAACGCTTAGATCTTACACAAAAGACCAACGATACTTCACACTATATAATTCCAATACCGGTATATCGAAATATTTCTCAAGAATGTTATAGTTAAAATGGAAAACTCTTTACTACAAAGACCTCAATAGCGTCACCGATGTGTATTGAATAGCGACGCTATTTACAACTGCCGTAAAGTGTGATTTCCTAAAATGTAAGATTATTTTCTTTAAAATGGAGAGCCTTTGTCGCCGACGCTCGAAGTTGGAAGTAAGCTCTTTGTTTATGTTCCGGCTAATGCTATTGTTAGTGTATTATTTAATATTTTTATGGGTAACCTTTCTTATGCCAAGTTACATTATCTTATCTTAGTTCAAAAGTTTCCCTGTCTCAGTATACTTACTCAGTATACTTTGACCTATTGGAATCTTTTGTGCAGATCATATTGTTGCCTAATTTTGATTGTACTCGTTCCTTATATTTTACCCTTAAGCTGGCAATTGTGATATAGATGCCACTTTAAATAGGACCTTATGATATTGAATTAAGATTGAAAATACCAGTCAAACCAGAGGGCAGCCTCTTTGGGTTTACCTCTTGAACGGCTCTGAGAATTTATAAAAGTATAAGGATATGCTAGTGTGATGCTAACCTTAAAATGTAATACCGCTGGCTTTCATCATAAATCAGGGCTGGTAATCCAAGGGTCGTGGGTTCGATTCCCACTTGAACTACCTAGGACTGGTTGATTTTTTTCCAGTAATTTTTTATCTTATGAAATAGCTGTAAGGTAAAAACTTGAAAGTTGATTGTCACAAAAAAACTATTGTCCGAAACGTACAATCGCATAATCTCCACTGTCCGGCGAAGAGACGCAACAAAAACCGGCCGAAACCAGCCTGATACCCCCGGCCCGGTGTTAAGACGGTTATCAGGCGCCGGACAGTATGATAAATGACCCTGGATTTGGGCGGATTCGATTCCAAGGTCGCGATCTTTCAGTTCCCTGTAGCTTTTGATTGTCCGCCAGATTATAGGGATTGCTTTCAACGACGCTGTTGTGTTCACTCAAATCTTCGACTATGCGGTCGTTGATGACGCTTACAGACGTAGCTATATTAAATATTAATTTACTGTGCTATGTATTATATTAGCTATACTATAATATATTTGTTTCACGCCGATATTCTGTGAGAGGGTGGTATTACTCCGGGTGAGCCGGCCCATTTCTTGCTGCAACGCAGTGTGGCTACCATTCAGACAGTGTCACTCATTTAATAACACCCAGGGATCACGTGTAGGGTCTCAAGGGTAAACCTACGGACGCGAGTAACTTTATCCCCCGAAAAGATCCCAGATTCGATCGCGTTTGTATGAAGAGTCTCAGACCCTGAGATCCCAGGATCGATTCCCAGTGGGGTGCACATGTTTGTGTACTCGGTTTGGTTGGTGGCAGATTTAGTTTGTCCGTCTGGCTAGCTACCACTATTACATACTTACCCCCTTATTCATAAAAACTATTTAAGCATTTTTTAGTTAATTATTGTTTGGTGCACGTCACACAAACGTCATTTTGTATTTGAGAAAAAGAGACAAAACAATAATAAACTAAATAATGCTTAAATAGTTTTTATGAATAAGGGGGTTAGTTTTTCATTCCCATCAAGTGTATCACGGACTATTTGCATCCCTTTTACTTGAATGCAGATCGACAGACAGCGCTTTTTATGGTTGTCAGCGCCTTAACAAAATAGCCACTGCGCCATCAAGCTCCTACATGTATTAATGAGAGGGAATTGATTAAACTTAGTATTTGAAGACGCGTTTGGTCGAACATTAATTAAACTGGGAATCGCGGGTTCGTTTCGAAACTATCATCTCTACTTAAGATACGTACGTAACGTAGAGCGTCTAAGTTTTATTCCAGGGCTTTGAATACCTACCGTTTAAAAGGTGACAATACTTCTGTCAAACGAAGATACCGTTATAATACTAGCACTATGGTCGCCTGAATCACAGGATTTTCCTAGTTCGGGCAAAAATGTAATATGTTTTACCTATAAGAATTTATCTGTTGAATTGAATTTATATGTGTGATTTTATATGAAAAAAATAAACTATAAACTAAAAAACCAAAAACATTCTTAGCACTAACTAGTTTTAATTATTCTATGTATCTGGCTTGTATTTGTATGGTATTAATTAATAAATAAAAAATAAAAAAAATTAAATAAATGTGCAACGTTAGGCTTGGTATCGGTAACTCGGTTGTATTTTTACCGGTAAATTAACTAACCACTATGTGGATTGGCTAAAGCGCGAAAAACTAACAAAAACGTAAAAACGTAAATTTATGCATGTAAGTATGCATAAACGCTACTAATTTAACTTTATAGAAATAACGTTACTTAACGATATACTTATCAGTGGGAATTTGGTAACGGTATCCAGCCCTGTTTAATTTACCCGCGATAACAAATACCTGAATTTGTATAGCTGAAGAAAAAGCGACAAAGAAAGTTTATATTTTGTAATACAATTTCTAGTTTTCGTTAACGTAATCGAATGACAAAAATAAATCGCTATTGACACCCTGTACATGAAAAACTAGCACTTTTCCCGCGACATCGTCCACGTGGATTTCGTATTGTACACATACAAAAATCCAAAATTTTGATTCTCAAATTAAAAAAATACTATAGGACCTATGAAATTAACGTTTTGTATGAAGATTTTTTATAAAATTTTATTTTTCATACTAACGTTTTTTTTAATTTTCTTCATCTATTATCATAGCATCTATTTATGTTAACACTATAAAAATTGTAGAGTAGTGTGTTTGTTTTATACTAGCTAAGTATAGCAGACATTAAAAAGACAAAAACATCAAGACTCTTCAAAGCTACAATGAAACAAAAAGACAATTCCGTGAACATAAAAAGTAGTCAAGTTAAAACAAATATTGGGCGATAAAGACACAAATTGGATAATCATTGTTATTACTGAAGCATAAGTAACATAGTCCTAATTAAAGGTGTATAATAATATTAACAACCGGTATCGACTTTTAGAACTTTTAGACTTTTTAATAAGTGAGAAAAAAACGACAATTTCATAGGTATAGACACACCTAATATATTTCAAAATAAATAATAGCCTATGTCACCTACAAGGTATATAGCATTCTATCTGTGAAAGAATGTTTGGAATTGAACCAGAGATTAGCCCCGACATACGAAGAAACAAACGAAGTCACAAACTTTTGCTCTTTAATAATGGTAGATATGTAATAATGATAAATATTAGATAACAAATTATAATTAAATACCAAGCTATAAATAAAAGATGTCCTCCAACTGTGGGCTCAGTGGAACGATCCCAAGAACGGTTTCTTATAAAGATTTTTATATTATCTTCAAGCTTAAGTTATTTATTTTGATTGTATCTAAAAGTCATACTTACTTACTTATTTACTTACATAATTAATTATGTTATTAAGGTGTTTTTTTAATTCATTTTTTATTATGAGATGGGCTTGCTTTTCTTGCTCTTGGCCTCATTCTAATCCCTAGGGCTAAGAAGAGGCCGACGATGGAACAAGCTTGCCCAGAAATAGCCTATTCACTCGGGCTTTAAAAACTTTAGGGTTATATGCACTCGGGAACAGACGCCGGTAGGGAATTCCTCTCTTGGCTGTACGCATTATAAATGTAGAAGCAAAACGCTTGATGGGCAAAAGTGGAATATCAACCAGGTAAGGGTGGTAGCCAGCCGTACGTCTGGATTCTCGAGAGGTTTTAGGTAAGTCAGGTCACCATCCTTTATACGACCACGCGTCTGATCTTCGGTGTCACCGATTTCCTGTGGCCACTATTCCATCACAGAAGATGCTACCATCTTTTTTAAAAAATCTTACCATTAGAAGACATGGAAGCGCTTCTCCATTCCCAAGAAAGAACAGAAACATTAATCCCCAATCCTGAAACTATACACCTTAAATCACAGCTATAAGGTTGACATTCCCACCATGAGGACGCATGTCTCCTGTCACTCGTCCCAGATTTCCATGAGGCCCTGGACCCAATCGCTATATCATCGGATACACATCACAACGCTTGTGTTACAAACAAAGGGCGATATCAAACGGTATTAAACTTAAAAGACATTACACAATGGCGTCTCGCGATGACAAAAGCCGTGTTTGTTGTGGTCCAAGTGTAAGCGAGTAGCGTTTCTTACTGAGTTTTTTGTCTGTACTCACTGGGCTTGTAACTTGCTTATTGTCAATTTATCCACCTCTGTGGTTAAGACCATAAAACTACTGGTCTTAGATTTAGAGATGGGATCCCTTTCTTTCGACTATTTTTTTTGTCCTAATTTAATTTGGCATAACGAGTTAGGCATATATTTTTTTGTCATAATCATATTTTATGACATAATTGTTTTTGGCATATTATTTCAGTAAGCATAAATATAGTTTAGGCTAATGTTTTTTGCCCTAATTTTAATTTGCATAAATTTGTAAGTCATGTTGTTTATTTGTCTAATAGTTATTAAGCATAACTATCACAATATATACCTATATATTTATTTTACCTATCAATTTTTAGCAATACTAGCTGCCCTACTCCTGTAGGTCACGTGATAGGTTAGAAATTTAAAACAATCGCGAAGCGAAGCGTAGCGATTGTCTTTAATTCCGAGGTTATTTCTTTTATTAGACCACAGAAGGAGTTTAGAGACATATTGTTTTCTAAAGTTTACGCGAACACTACACATTGAAATGAAACAACTTTTACGGATCTACTCGCGTTTATTTTGCACATTACTTATTTAATGCTTATCCTGACGTTTCGAACCCTTTGCAGGGTCCGTGGTCACAGGGAGACTGAGGTGTTGGTCATCTCATAATTAGTTGGTAGCTTGTATACCCTCATTTAAATTTAATCAGGTGCGTTCCGTTTTACGCAGAAAGAGCGTCAGGATAAACATTAAATAAGTAATGTGCAAAATAAACGCGAGTAGATCCGTAAAAGTTGTTTCATTTCAGAGTTTAGAGACCTTTAGAGATCCCGGGTTAGTTTCCCAGTGGGGTCACATGTTTGTTCACTTGGTTTGGTAGGTGGTAGGGCTTGGTTCCACCAATCCGCACTGGGTCCGCGTGGTGGTTTATGACTCGTTCTCCCTATCCATCCATAGGGAAGGCTCGTGCCCCAACAGTGGGGACATAAAAATGAGCTGATGATGATGATGATCAGTGCTTGGTTGTCTTCCCGGTTAGCTACCACCATCTTATCCATATATGTCGCCATAACATCAATATTTGTAGCATTGTTGTGTTCCGGCAGCTAGAGATAAGATAGCCAATGCCTCAGTTGTTGAGGATTCCGGGAGAAGTGCGCTTCCACTAAGTGTGTAAGTGTGTGTATCTTCTATCCCTGTTATCATACCTTTATTGGGGTTGATTCTTAGCAATTATCGCTCACAGTTGTTCCTTGGACCACAAGAAATGGTGTAAACGGACACTCGGAGTGTTTTTCTTTGTAAGTCTACACCGCGAAGAAATTGAGCGAAACACTATATTGGATGACACATTTTGATAGTTGTTTAGAAGTGGAAAACCAGTGTGTTGGTTGGTTCGTTCCACGTTTGCGTCTTTGGTTTTCTTAGGTTTTAGGTTTTCGGACAGCTTTTCTTTTAAGTAGTAAAGTTCTGAAAGGAGGTTAGGATTAGCTGTCCATGTCCTACTTTTCATTCTTGTTTTATTTTTAGTTTCTATTTTGCTTTTGTTTTTTCTATGAGGTTTTATGTAATAGCTTAGCTGTTTTCAAAATATTTTCAACATTATCATCTTCAGCCAATTTATGTCCCACTGCTGGGCTTAGATCTTCACAATAGCACATGGGGATATCAGAACATGACCTACCATCCTGCCTCAATGCAATTAATGGGTTTTAATGACTACTAGTTTACTATAAAAGCCCAAGACTAACGGCTCAACATTCCAAAGTACGATCCGAATCCGATGACCTGTAATTGTTGCGAACGGTACTTAACTTACTAGATCACAGCGCCAACACGGAAGCTGCTACGCAATTAGCCAGTTCAATCAAAAAGGTATTTACTACACTAAGTATGACTATGAACTTCAGAAAATCAATAAGAAACATTTCGTTAAAAATTCTTTATTCCCGCAAAATCTCGAATCCTTAACCTGACAGCATAGTTAACGGAATGAAGTTCCCAAGACAGGGAATACCCCCGAATCATCCTAATAACACTTTTTCACTGGCCCAAGCAACGGTATCAATTACTCCGGTTCCCAACTCGAAAATTGCTCCTCAACTCTTGAAAACTCTCACTCAGATAGTTTCCGAAGCTTTCTGTGCGACGTAACCTTGTCACGGGGATCTCGAGTTTGACTAATGATCTTGCAGCGGCGGGCGTCTTTTGTGCGCCTTCGCCGTCGCCGTCGGTGTGTATAAAAAAATTGGCGAAGTAAAATAAAAAGAAAATAATAGCGGCAATGATGTCGTAAGTTTTGCGATGTCGAAAAAGTGTCATGTATTTTTGTAATATATTTTGTCTGTGGTTGGGGGAGTTTTGTCCCTTTATGTGCTTGGTCATTGGTCGGTATTGAGTTGTCAGGATGACCAATATAAAAGTGGACAAATAAAAAGAAAGACCTTAACTATAAGAGATAGAGATATTTATTTTGAAGAACGATTTTAAACATAAGTATACAAGCATTTAAAAATAACTTATTAGCTTCTTTACATTCAAATTCAAATTCAAAAATTATTTATTCAGTTTAGGCTACAAATAGCTCTTGTGAATGTTGCTATGCCATCGGTTCGTAAGTCTACTCTGGGCGGGAGATCTTGTACTGAGAAGAACCGGCAAGAAACTCAGCAAGTGTCCAATACTTTTCTCCCTTACATCGTCAACAATATTGGAAAATGCCCTATCATAGCAGGACACTTTTCATTACAAATAAACACAAAAAATATAGAAGACAACCACAACATGTAAAAAACAAAATAAAAAATCTGAGTTATGAAATTTACATCAGGTAAAAGTTTCAATTTCCACAATGTCATACAGTTTCACTACAGCACTCTATAAAAGTCAAAAATTGTTTAAGAAAAACAAAGTCAAACTATAGTAATTAATACTAACAATAAGATAAGTATGCGAGAGCAGACCAGCCTCCACAGGCGGCAATGTAATTAGACCAGGTTTTGGTCTGAGGTCTGAGGTCCAAGGTCTAACTAGCTACCACCATCTTATTTAAATCTGTCATTAAGAACACTTAACAGCGTTGTTGTGTACCTCAAAGATTGAAGATTCCAGGTTAAAAGCGCTGCCACCTTCGCTACCGTTACTTACTACATTCAATCAGATGAAGTCCAATCGACTCCCAGTTGAAGAATAACGAAAAAGAAACACATCGAAGGTTTATTCATCCCATTCATACACAAACGCACACATAATTTGCGTGGGTACTATGTTTAGTGTTAAACTTTTTAATTACATTTCCGTTGGAAACGCGCCGTCAACATTTTCGGAGGTGGGCGTTGATGGATGCGACACAGTTCCAAACTAATTGCAGAAGTCAACACTTCACATACAATTTGTGAACTCGTGTTCAGTTTCCAATTGAAGTTATTTCAATTTAAATCATGTCTAATTGTAGTAATCTAATTTTAACTGGTGGTTTGATTCTAACCAGAAACCTTCCACTCTAGTACTTATTTCTGCAATTAAGCAATCTATTCTATCTACTCGATTTTAGAGAAACTAGTGGTCGCCCAGTGGTCGAAATTCGACCGTAACTTTTATAAAAAGCTGTTTACTAAACAATGCTGCACGAATTGTATGTAACCAATGAAAAACTAAAAAAGATAGAATGAGAGTTTGGATTGGCATTGACAGATTTAGGCCGCTCCTCTTCCATTTTTGAAATTTTTGAAAAATGTATGAAACAATGTTTAATTAATTTAATGTATTTTTTGTGCATAATTTAAAAAATATATTAGCATTCTGCATCCCTTCTCTATATAAACTATAAGTGTGCAAAATTTCATACTTCTCCGTCTGCGCAATTTTCATAAAAAGGGGTACAAAGTTTTGCTTCACGTATTATTATATAGATAGATGACAGGGCATACAGACTTAAGAACTTGGTGCCACGTTTTATTTGCCATTCGATCACATTAACGAAAACGAGAGTTTGTAGAGCATTGAAGCAGGTCCTGGTGATAAATTTAGAGGAGAGTAAACATTTTGCTTTACAAATTATTCTCGTCTTCTAAACACCCTAAAGATTTCAAGACCAGAACGCGTGTGTAAGTTGCAAACGTCCGTGGGCGTATCCACTTTGCATCGGGTCAGTAACACAAAAAAACTATTTACGACATTCAGACAATAATTTAAAAGAGGCAAATCCTTCCTACACACTCTTTCATAACGTTCAACATTGAATTTGAGGTGGCGAAATGAGTTCCCAAATGCGTATTCGATGGAGAAAAATCTCAGTGGGCCGTCACATCGCGCAAACGCGCAAAGGTCGCGCTAACGATGCTTTGATAAATGGACGCAAGGCCTCTCGAATGAGACTGATGTGACCTTGTTGGATGGGACGCCGGTGGACGCCTCTGGACGTCGCCAGAGTTATTGTCTCTGTGAAGTAGTCTCTGTTATGTCGTAAGTAGTCTGTGTGACGTCGTTAGGCGATGCTGTATTTGAAGTTTGATGATCAGATTTTTTTGTGATACATCAATGGTTGATTATATTTAGATAGGATTGGAACTGAAACAAACGATTTATTAGGGTAATTATGGAAATGCGGTGGACTGGTTAACGGCAGGTCTTTGATTCCAGTCTCATATGAAGTAGTCACATTTTTATTAGGACTTTGATTGTGCAGAGGTTTTATTGGCAAGATTGCGATGTTAAAAGTAGAACAACTTTCACTATGGATGGGCCACCAAATCAAAGATGTACCAAGCTCTTACGCGCTTCGTAAGTAATATTCACACACATGTATAGAAGAAGAATTGTGTTCAAGTTTTTTATACTCTTTTTATTATGATCATCATACTTATCGTTATGATTAAATTGTAGTGATTAGTAGTATTTAGTGATTAGTCTGTTTACTACTGCTGGGTAAAGACCTCCATATTTGAAATCAAATCCTGACTACTATTGCCAAATGCAGGTTGATCACAAACTCGACCTATTCATCAAACATTCAAAAACACATCATTTATAAATACTTCTTAAAATGCACGATTTTATAAAACTGTTCTATATAAGGAGACGCGGAAAATTAATTCCCCACAAACGTTTTCAATAGCGCTCGCTTAATACAAAAATTGCTCAACAATTCATAACAGAAACACATTTCTCATAAGACCGAAAATAATATATATAGCAGAGGAGCAAAATAAGAGACACTTAAGCGGTTCTCAAAGAGTTATATCTCAAAGCAGTTTACTCTTAAAAACATTTACCAAGCTTCGAGATTAAGTAATAAATAACGCCTCAGAAAATTTACAGAGAAATTTATAATGATGTGGCTTAAAACGTAGGCGGTAGCGATTTATTTGAATTTGCAACTCACAGCGTTTATATTATTGGTTGAGTTCAACTCAAGAAATACAACAGAGTTATACTATGAGCTCGAAGTTGCTCTCATCGTTATCATCACCATCGCAAACTACTTAGTATAGGTATCATAGTCCGTGACCACGGCCGATGTAACTCAGTTTAAACGTCGGGTATAGGTAAAGGTATGCTTATAAAACGTATTTTATTAGTTTGCGTTAATCTCCGCTAAAAAAAATGGAACGCGAAAATTTAAAAGTCTGAATCATCATCATCAGCCGATACTAGTCCACTGCTGGATATAGGCCTCTTCGTGTGCACGCCACGGAACACAATCCGCGGCTTCTCTCATCCAGCTCTTGCCAGCCATCTGGCAATGATCGTTGCTTTACTATTTCTCTTCAGTGGCAGTTCATAGTGTAGAAGCGTCTTTATATAAGTCGCTATATTGCAAGGTTTCAATACCGGTTTTAAGTTATATCTTTCAGACAACCAAAAGTTGTTAGTTTGAAAAGTTACATGGACACCTTATTTTACACAGCATAACTGTATGATTTATAGTGATGGATTTTCAATAAGGTGGTCTATGTCTATGTATATATGGTATATATGGTATATGTCTATGTATGTAATATTATTAGGATGTTGATGATGTAGTTGTCGACATTGAATAGGGCTCCTTCGGCTTACAGAGTAAAAGTAGATAGTGTTGATTAATTTCGGTGAGTTGGATTGTGTCACGATAGCATAGTTGGTAGTGCACCTGACCCGGCATGTCATGGGGTGCGGGTTCGAATCCCGCTCGTGGATTTTCTTCAACACTGCTTTTTTTCAAATTGAAATAATTTGTGCTAAAAAACGCTACAGCCTATGAGATGTACCAAACGGAACTGCCTGCATCTTCTACACGTTCGTCTGATTTATTTTATAGTCATACCACTAAATACTAGAAAAATAACACAGATACTACTTTAAACAATAAGGACACAATATACGTAATTACTGAGAAAACTACAATTACATAGGCAAATTATTTGTATAGTTAGTAATAATAACAAAAACACAAATGTTGAAAAAATTTCTACGAGCAGGGTTTGAACCTGCACCCTTCTGACATACCGGGTCAGGTGCTCTTCCAATTGAGCTATCGTGGTTCTAACCAGCCCGTCGAAATTATTCAACACTATTTACTTTTTACTTTGAAAGCCAAAGGCGCCCATTCAATGTTAACAACTACCGTCATTAACATCCGATCATAATATTTTTACAAATACTAAAGATCAGTTATGTAAGTAAAAGTAAATAGTGTTGAATAATTTCGGCGGGCTGGTTAAAACCACGATAGCTCAATTGGAAGAGCACCTGACCCGGTATGTCAGAAGGGTGCAGGTTCAAACCCTGCTCGTGGAAATTTTTTCAACATTTGTGTTTTTTTGTAATTTGTTCGCAACAAAATTTGCGTTAAAAATTATATGAACATTTAGTAATAATTATATGTATGCTTTTGTTTTATATTGTGATGCTTTTTAACATAACTTAGGGGACTATAGGTTTAAATTCAAGCACATTTTATACATATTTTGTTTGTGTTATAAATGTTTGTCTCAAAAATAATCCCTACTAATAATAATTTTTTGAAGCCTCTTTTATCTAGTAAGTTAAAAATTTATTTATTCGTTATACGTATATTATAACTTGATTTAGATAACTTATATTTTGTAATATAACATTGCTGCCACGTGACTTTTTTTCTGAGAAGAACCGGCAAGAAACTGCAATTGCATTTCTAATCTCCCTTTCTATTACAACGTCACCATAAAGAGGTCACTTTCCGTTACAAATAAACACACAACATAATCTTAATCTTTATGCATAAAATTCTTCATTACGTGTGTGTGTCACTGAACTCTGCTGGACCGATTTTGATGAAACTTTTTGTGTGTGTGTTTGTCTGGGTGCCTGCCCCCCGACCGCCTAACCGATCGCTTTGACTACGCGTGTAGTTTATGACGTCATCTTGCCACCTCGCACTGCCTATGAAAGCAATATCAAAAGCTATAGCTTTCGATATTGCTTTCTTAAGCGGCACGTAACGACGAGATGACGTCATAAACCACACACGAAATCAAAGCGATCGGCTAGGCGGTCGGGCCCCTGGATGACATTCACAATTGAATACGGTAGTTGGCGCTACAATAGGGTTCTGGGTTTTTTACCATCACAGGATACGGGTGTTCACTCAAGCGGACGAAATCACTAGCAAGCCACTGTGTGTTTTATAAAATACAACAATAATAAAATGCAACAACAGCAACTACATTGGAAAATGCTCCCAAACCCGTGAAAAAAACCTGACACCCGAAACCTTTCTCACACTTCAGTCCAGGGTTTGTACTGGTCTTTTTTTTCAAGATTTAGGGCCTCTTTCACCATCTACAAATAAGTTGCCGTTAGCGTTTACTTGGCAGATAGTCCACACAAAACCTTCACTTTAACTGCCAAGTATCTCCTAATCAGAAATTGTGAAACAGGCCCTTACGGGTACGCACTCTTGATCTGATGTGAAGTTATGATAGCGCCGAAGGAAGCACACTTTACCTTCAACTACTGAGGCACTGGCTATCTTATCTCTGGCTGCCGGAACACAACAATCCCACTAACATTAATATTATGGCGACATATTAGATAAGTTAGCCTGGCAGACAAACAAGCCCTACCACCAACTAAACCAAATATACAGACATGTACTCCCCGCTGGGAATCGAACCCGGGACCTCTTGGTCTAAGACCAGTGTTAACCACTAGACCATAGAGGCGGTGAATTTACCGCGATATACAACGTTAATCGAAACGGGAGTATACTAAGCCGAAAGGAGGGTAAAGTATACATGATAGTGAACAACTTTTGTCTAAGAACTTTTCCTTAAAAATGGATAATTTTAGATTAACAGCTTTTTTAAGATTTCAAAAGAAATTACGCTGTGGTGGCCCTGGCGGTCACACAAAAAAAACAAATTAAAAGTTAATATTATTGGATACATAAGTCTATTTATGGAGAGAAAACTCGACTCTTTACAATGCCCGTACATAATGACATTAGAGGTAAACCTATTTGCTGAGAACCTACGTCAAAACCGTAGCCTACTAGATTTTTGTAGACCAATCAAATGTAAATAGTTTAAAAAAACGACGAGTTGCACTCCGGGAGTGCCGGCAGAAGTGAAAACTTGAATATTAACGTTGTGCATTTTTGATATTTTGTAATGGTTAGGGAATAATTTTGCACGAATTGCTTCAATTATCAGTATAAAAGTACTATCATTTATGTGGTACAATACAATATTTATTTATTGCGCTATCGTACACAAACATAACAATTTTATCGCGCAAGCGCCCTGCTCCGCTTAAACGAAACAGCAGGCCTACATTTTCGCCGCGCCGTAGAAAGAGAGGGGGATACTTCCTCTCCTACGCCGCACCGGCTGTCTGCTCTCCATCCGTCTTAAGAATTTTCGATCAGGTCACGTGTCCTGACGCGAATTTAACATTTTATACCCATTACAAAAAAAGTGTACAACGCCGCTAAAGAAGTTTTCACTTCAAAAACAAAATAAAGTAAAGAAAAAAAGAAAAAAAGATAAAAACTAAATAAATAAAAGTTATATACTATCTACTATGTATACTTTACCCTCCTTTCGGCTTAGTACCCCTGTTCCGACTAAAGTTGTATAACATCTGCCATACAAATAGATCTGCAGACAACAGAAAACAAATGCCAGATCAACTCGGCGAATATCCGTTGATAGTCCCGAGTTCGTCCGGTGATCGAAAATAAAACTATTCGACGGACCCTTGTTGAGATTTCCATTCGACAGCGCCCCCGCCCCCGCCCCCGCCCCCCGGTAGCGAAAAACTTGTCGCGAAATGAATGTCACTCGATTTGACCTATATCCTCGGCGCGATCTGTTAAGGCGCAGTTCAGATTCAAAGTCAAAGTCATATCTGTGTTTGGGCACCATGTAAAGGGGAGGAGCTCGATGGCGCAGCGGTTAACGCGCAAAGTCTACGATTGTTGATGTCAAGCAACTTTCGCAAAAGCGAGCCATCGGATGGGTGACCAAAATGTAGCATCACAAGCTCCTCCGTGCTTCAGAAGGCACGTAAAGCCGTTGGTTTCGCCTGTGTTAGCAGTCGTTAACAACGACTAATCCCCACTGTGCCCACGTGGTGCTTTCTGGCCCGTTCTCCCTATCCATTAATAGGGAAGGCTCTTGGTCCAGCAGTGGGGACATAAAGTGGGCTGGTGATGAAGCTTAATATTATGAAATGTGTCCTATTCAGTTGTTTGTTTTTACTTTAGTTTAAGTTTAAGTCTGTGATGATAAATAAAAAATAAAAATAAATAAACTTTCCTACACTCACACCAATTATCTAGCCCAGGAGAAGCTTCGTTATGAAACTCGTTAAATGGTTACTAGACAACGGATAAACATACTTAAATACATACTTATTATACATAGAAAACACCCAGACCCGAGACAATTTAGAAAAACAATAATTTCTAAATTGACCCGACCGGGGATCGAACCCGGGACCTCGGAGATGGCGACACCATGAAAACCGGTGTACAAACCACTCGACCAAGGAGGTCGTCGTCATGATAGCATACTCTGAACAAATGATTTGTCTTTGACTTTGACCCAGGGACCGGAACCGCTTTCCCTAAAAGGGGTTTTTGATTGGGTAATTCATAGATTTTTCGCGCATTTTGCTAAATTTTACTAACATACCGGTATTTAAGTTAGGATAGCGGCATTGATTCGACGGCGGCGGCGTCGATAGGACACGTAAACGGTAATGCAATAATAAGTCTAATGCATTGCACGTAGAAGCTTGAATTGTTTGTGCGTGTTAAAACCCATTTTACAGGGTTAGCCTCAACAGTGTTTTTGGATGCGGTTAGTGCTTATCCTAATTAACTGTATCAATTTGGTTAGCCTTTCGATGCAGTAAGTGACGAAATGCTTACCGTATTGATAGGGTTTCGCATCGGCTTAATCAAAATAAGGGGTTTTCCGGTCCCTGATTTGACCTGCTCATACCTCTATTCTATACAGTGAGCGGGAAATTAGAGGAATATAATATTTATGCATTATTTTTCGTTTCTTTCTGGTGAATAAAAGGTAACCCTTTTACAAATAAACAGGGTATATATGCTTGGAATATTTATTCAGTACTTTGTGTCTCTTCATACGATTCAAATTCATATTTAAGTGACATATAAAAAGTAAGGAATTTGTGACTCTTTTTTTGGTCGCACCTCCAAAAGATGGAATAGTCTACCAGCACACATTTTCCCTCCTTATTTTATGGGGTCCTTCAAACAAGGCCAGAAAAGGCACATTGTGGGCCGACTGGGTGAGGGTAACTGATGCTGCATCGTTATCACGCTGCGCCAGTTGTCTGGACTCCATTTTCACTTAACATCAAGTGGAGTGGAGTCTTTTGCCATACTATACATAAAAAAAAATCATTAACAAAACATTTAATAACTTCTGAAACTAGCTGAATATTCCACTCTGATATAGTTGAATTAAACGGTACGGTAATTTGATGAAACGTCACTTTCATCAAATTACCAAAGCAAAAGCAAAAATCTAAATGAGTTTTCTAAAACGAACAACTTTGATTTATTTTATTCTAGCATAGACACAGCTAGGCGGCTATTAAGTCAAGATTACTTTATTAAATATTTGATAAAGAGAACTTCATATTCCACTCATTAATTTTTATTTAGATTTTTTAATATTTTTTAATTATTTTATGTTCTATTGTCCACAAAAACCTTGTTATTTAATCTGTTTTTAAACGTTAGACCTGTTATTGGTCATCTGTTACCTATATCTGAATGTATGTAAGTTTCGCGTGCTGTTGGTCTTCCGATGACAAATAAATAAATAATAAAATAAATAAATTTATTTGTTAGAGGGATGGAATAAAAACTTCTTTATTGGTGTGGTTACAACAACTACCCCTTAACCAAGGATAATATTAAAAACATTATGTTCGCCCTTCGATATAAGATGGCATCTATATTCAACCCAACATATTTATAAGATAGAGAGGTTTGTTAGATGTATGGAAAGTTTTTTTAAAGATGTTTATACAATATTAGGTTATACACTATCCCACTGATGGGCAAAGGCCCCATCATTGAAACGAAGAAATTGTTTCAAATGGGTATTGGCTTGCTAAATGCGGGTTGGTGATCGCAAACCCGGGCTATGCATCGAAATGTCAGAAACACACTTTGCTTTATCTGGGAATAGAACCCCGGTCTCCCAGATATCTGGCCCAGCGCTTTTCCGCTCAACCACCGAGGTGTTTGACAATTTTTTTTTTATTAATCAATGAACCAATCATTTTCATTACCTAATAATTTTTACTCCTCTTTAGTAAACATATAAGGGTAACAATATAATGTGGACGTGGACCAAGGTGCTGATCATAGTCGTATTTGATCGTCCATCTGAAAACCACCCATTTTGAAAGTGGCTTAACATTTATTATCGTCATAATCGTCATCAGACTATATGATAAGTGCACGCTACTGAGCACGATCCGTAACTTAATTAAAATATAAAATATACATAGTGAATTAAAAATATTCATCTAAAAGAAAAATAATTTCGTGATTTGAATGAACCAATGAGCAATTAGTTTTTAACATAGGTTTTGTTCGCGTTTCAGCCACAGGAGAAATTAGCCGTGCAATCTAAATAAAAAGGCTTAATAAACTGTTTCTACCGCAGACCGAGGGTTAAGCTAATTACGAAACGTACCATAGAGAAATAATGGAAACCTTTTTAATAGACAAGTAAGATAGAAGGATAGAATAAGTACAAACTAAGGTTTGATACCTATACTCGTATTTAAATCTAAAACGATTATATTAGGTCCTATGAAATTGACGGTTTTTTTCTCACTTATTAAAAGGTCTAAAAGTTCTAAAAGTCAATACCGGTTGTTAACATTATTATACACCTTTAATTAGGGCTATGTTACTTAGGCTTCAGTAATAACAATGATTATTAATTTTGTGTCTTTAACGCCCAATTTTTTTTTTAATTGACTACTTTTTATATTTATAAAATATTCAAAATACAGTGAAAAAATTAAACGCCTACCCGACCCAGCCAGGAATCGAACCTGGGTCTTCCGCAATCCGGGCGGCTGCACTGACCGCTATGCTACCGGGAAGGCTGAATATTTTATAAATATTTAATTTAGCTTCAGTGCAGCAATTAGCACTTGAAAATGAAAAGTAAAGACTACTTCTTCTTTGTCTTTTTGTTGATTTTTTTTCTTTTTATTGTCTGCTATATTTAGCTAGTGAAACAAACACACTACTCTACATTTTTAATAGTGTGAACATAAATAGATGCTAAGAAAATTAAAAAAAAAAAATAGTTTGAGAAATAAAATTTTATAAAAAATCTTCATACAAAACGTCAATTTCATAGGTAAGGACCGATATATAAATATGTTATTTTTTAAATTTATCTTCGATTTTACACTTTTATATAAAAAACATGTTTTTTAAAATAGCTTACAGTAAGCACTAGGCCGTCTTCTCACCAGATGTTAAGTAATGATAAGGCCAAAGGTGGAAGCGCACTTCACCCGGGATCCTCAACTACTGAGGCATTGGCTATCTTATCTCTAGCTGCCGGAACACAACAATGCTACAAACATTGATGTTTTTTTTTTTAATTTATTGAATAAACAAAAAATATAATATTGGTTCATGCAAGAACCATCATTGGCAAAACCAGAGTGGTTTGTGTGCCGATGGGGAGTTCAAAGAAGTTATATAGAAATCAGTACAATTTTATCTTACAAAATGAAGCTTAATTCACTAGATTTAAAGTAAGTTTTTATGACATTTTTTATATATTTACCACTTAGATATTTTATTCTGACTTCTTCTGGCATATCGTTAATTATTTTAGGTAGTACATATGAATGAAGTCTAGCACCATATATATTATTATATTTAGGTAACAGGTATTTTTGATGATTGTGTAACATTCTTAGTCTTGGATATCTCTTGTTAAATACGAGTTTTTTGACATTGGGGTATTCTTCAGTTAAAATAGCTAATTTTGCCTTACCTTGTACGGGTATTATCTAACAATATTGAAATAGTTGTGTATAGTCTGTTTCGTACTTATTTTTAACATTTTTAGGTACAATTGTCTTTAACAATCTTATTTGTAGGTGGAATATTTTTTCTAAATACGTTTTAAATGTTCGTCCATAAGTACTTAATGCGTAACCGATCACTGAGTCAGCTAGGGCTAGGTATAGCATACGCAGGGTTCTATATGGTAATTTGTACTTCAGTATTGACAACTTACTTAGGATGGCTCTCAGTTTATCGCACACGTAATTAATGTGTGGTCCCCAGTTGAATCTGTGATCAATTATTAGACCCAGGTACATGTGTTCCGCGACAACTTCGATCTTTTCACACTTACATGTTGTAATATCAAGCTGATGTAGGCAAGTATGTTGATGTGCCACCACTGAAATATTATATTCAGTTTTATTGTGAGCGGAACGAATATGCATTATTTAAGTTTTTTGCGCGTTAATTACTAAGCCGACATCGTGGGCCCACTTGCATATGGTGTTGAAGTTTATCTGCATGGCGCGCTCGGCCGCGGCTATGTCGCAGTCTGCTGTAATAATGCATGTGTCGTCTGCGAACTGGTACACAGAGCCCTCGGTTACTAGATTGCACATGTCATTTACATACAACAAGTACTCGGTCGGGCCGATTATCGATCCCTGTGCCATGCCTTTTTCCGTTTTAATCTCGTTACTGTACATATTCTTGATCTTTACGCGTGTGTGTCTATTTTCGTGGTAGTTTTTAAGCAATGATAGGAGAGGGCCCTGTATACCGCTCTGCTCCAATTTCCGATATAACGTCTCATAATTTAACATTTCAAATGCTTTGCTAAAATCAATGAAAACAACAAGCACATGCCTTTTTTCATTCAAGTGCTTGTTGATTTCATTGTTAAACTCGCAGAGTAGTTGAGAGGTACTCCGTTTTTTTTGGAAGCCGTATTGCTTATTGTTAATTATTTTATTTTGCGATAAAAAGTTGCCGATTTCATTGCCGAAGTATCTCTCAATGACTTTATCAATACAAGATAGAATAGTAATTGGTCTATAATTGTTATAGTCTGTGTGTGTTCCTTTTTTGTTAATAGGGCGTATTACACCTATTTTTAGTTCGTCGGGGTACACAGAGGTGGCAAGGCAGGTATTTATTAAGTGTGTAATAACTGGTGTGATTTTAAGGCAATTATTTTTGATATCTATGGCCCTAATTTTATCGTACCCTGGGCTTTTTCGGTCATTTAGAGATTTTATTATTTTTAGAATATTGCAACATGAGGCTTTTTTAACCCTCATTGCAACCCCTGTGCATGCGGCAAACTTCGAGTGGTCTAAAATGTGTGTTTTGCATGGTACAGATATTTTTTTAACATTGGTCTGGAATTCATGGGCAAAATTATTACATACGTCTTTCTCATTCATTTTAAAATGCTTTAAGATCTAAGATATTTTAAGATTTAGATTAAGACTTTAAGATATTTTTACATCATCAATCGAGTTATTTGTTTTACCACATAATTCATTAATTATACGCCATATTTTTTTAGAATCTTTAAAGTTTTTGCTAATTTCCCTAAAAATATACCTATTTTTAATAAAGTTAATATATTTATTTGTTATATTACTATATTTATTGTACAATATCCGGTTCTCAATTTTTTCCGGTGCTTTTTTCCAAATTTTATACAATTAATCTCTTTGTTTACACATTTTTAAAAATTTTTTATTTACCCATTTACATTTCTTAGTTTTTATATTTTTACACTTTAAGATTTTTTTACATTTATCATAAACATTTTGTAACTTTTCTTTGATAAACTTAAATATTTTGTTCGGACAATCGTATGTAAGCGCTTCATCCCATTCAACCTGCTGCAGAGCATTGTCAACCTTATCATTATCGAGTACGGTTAGTAATCGCTGAGCGGGTGCCCGCGGGCCGGCGCCGGCGCCGGCGGCGCTTATCTCCAGCGCGCAGCCGGTTATGTTATGGCGACATATTTCGATAAGATGGTGGTAGCTGGCCAGGCGGACAAATAAGCCTTAACCGAGTACACAAACCAACCAAAACAAGTACACAAACATGTACCTGCTAGGAATCGAACCCGGGACCTCTGGATCTAAACCACTAGACCATAGATGCGGTTAAAAATTCTCTTTGAATTTTGGTTTCGCCTGAAGTAAAGGATGTTTTGGAGTGATAATAAGGCTTTAAAAATACTGCAAACAATGATGTTCGTAGCCAAATAAGTGAACCCGGGACGTCTGGGGTTGAGGCCAGTGATCGAGCCAATAGACCACAGAGGCGCAAAAAGTTTCAAAATTCTACGAGCGGAATTCGAATCGGCACGGTATCTTCTGACTTAACGGCTGTACCTATCAATATTTTTCTAATCTATGTATTAATACTTGAAGCAAAAACTTTGTACCCCTTTATAAGAAAATTTCGCACACTTATAGTTTATGTAGAGAAGGATTGCAGAATGTTAATATATTTTTTTTAATTATGCATAAAAAATACATTAAAACAAACATTACACACACTACCATGTATTAGACACATACACATAATTATGTATGTGACACACACGCATATACAGTTTGTCCAGGGATGTAGTAATAAAACTTTAGGAGCAGTATCTGCAATATATTTCATCGACGAAAATACCAAAAAAATACATAAATAAATAAATAAAATAAAATAAAAATAAAATAAAAAAATAAAAATAATAATAAAATACATAAATACATTCAATTGACAGAATAGTTGTCTCTTTCTAACTCCCTAAAAAAAATCCGTATCTGCTCACACAACGCAACAAAAGACGAGGATCGCTTACCTGCACGTGCACTCGCGACAAAGGGGTCTTTTTAAACAACAATAGCTCTTAAACTATTAGACCGAGAATAGTGATTGCTGCATCAATTTTTTATGTAACTCAAATACTATTAAGTGATTATAAAAAAAAGGTATGTCAATGGTCTCGTTTTAGTACTATTTTTTGATAAAGTGCCCGAATGCGCACAAAAACTGTAAAAAAAATACTTTCTCCTTTCGGCAATTAAAAAAAGGAGTTGTTTGATAGCGTGTTTTTATTGCACTAGCTAGCCTACACCTTTGCCTTTAAAAAAAACACCAAAATCGAGCTCCTGCACGACGTAGAACTCAAACCGCCGTTAATTTTATGAGTTAAGCGAGTTTTGGTAAAATAAAACCAATAGTCTCTGCAGTTTTGTGGGGTTTTGGAATTGACCCCCCATAAGGGGTATTTTCGTCGATGAAATATATTGCAGATACTGCTCCTAAAGTTTTATTACTACATCCCTGGACAAACTGTATACTCTTTTCAAAAATTTCAAAAATGGAAGATGAGCGGCCGAAATCTGTCAATGCCAATCCAAACTCATATTCTATCTTTTTTAATTTTTCATTGCTTATGATATGATCCGTGCAGCCTTAATAAAATTACTATCGAATTTTGACCACTAATCAAATTAAAAATAAAATATAAATAAACAATATCGATGAAAACCTTCATTGTTTTCATACAATAACCTTTTGTAACAAATTTCCTTTTCATAAATATTACTAATTAGTAACCTATGGCCATTAATAGGTACTTTTTTATCATTCTAAATAAGGCGAAGTAGTAAAGACATTCTAATTCGAACAGGGATAGGGAAGAAAAGCAAAATAATTACCAATGAAATTTATTCTTAGCTTTCACGGTTGGCAACCCCTGGCGTGGGAAGATCGGTATCTTTTTAAATGATGCACCTTTTTTGTAGATCGAACAAACGGGCCTGGTGTCTGTGATAGGATACGCGTGGGCGGAATGATACTTATACCTTGGACAGGATAAATTAAAAAAAACAGTGTCAAATATTATGTCGTTGGACTTTTTGGCGGGAATGTGTGACTGTGTTATCTAAGCAGATTTAGTTGATTTTCTTAAACTATGTGTTTTGCCGCATATTAATTTGTATTAAACTAACCTTTAGGTGTTCGATAACAGCGCAAAATCAAGGTCAAGAGTATTCAGTGCGTCTTTAGCTGTGGAAAAGAATGGACGCAAGAAACTGCTTAGCTTTTACATAAGTTACTACATTTACAATTATACCCATACTAGCGGCCGCTCGCGGTTTCACCCGCGTGGTTCCCGTTCCCGTGGGAATATCGGGATAAAAAGTATCCTATGTTTTGATCCAGGTTATAAACTATCTGTGTGCCGAATTTCATCCAAATCCATTCAGTAGTTTTTACGTGAAGAAGTAACAAACATCCATCCATACTTAAAAACTTTCGCGTTTATAATATTAGTAGGATAAGTTCATGTTTAGGGCGGCGCAGTACAAAGTCACTATTCAAATTCTTTTAAAAAGTTCGCATATGGTATAAGTAAAGTGCTACACCATAAATAAAACTCAAGGGAGTATCACTAACTATTCAAACTCAATTCAATCATTTTATTACATTCCATAAACATGAGTTGTTACTGTATCAATAATTAGTCATCAGTAATTATTCTCTTATTACTAAGCATTGAACAAGTAACATTCAACTGAAAACTAGATTGCATGAGCTCGATTCCTTTGCCCTTCATAAAGTGAGTAGATAACTAAAAAACATTATTTTTCTTAAAAAACTAACAAAATTTTCGTTAAAAATTATATGAGGCTGATTATATTATATGAATTTTAAGGCCGGCAACGCATCTGTGATTCCTCTGGTTTTGCGGGTGTCCATGGGCGGCGGTGATTGCTTTCCATCAGGTGACCCACCTGCTCGTTTGCCTCCTTCTAATATTAAAAAAAAAATATGAACAATACAAAAACATTTTATTTCTTGGTAATATGTAAAATAATGACATTCTGAGATAACAGTACTAAGTAGATAAGCCCCACCTCTTTACTGAGATACTCGAGGGTTTGGGGGGTATATCATTTCTCAGTTCTCATTTCTATTATCTTTCATCATCCTTTATAGAGTTTATTACAGATAATACTAATGAAATTAAGAAAATAATGACATGGCAGCATGGTCTATGACCTTAGCCGGTTCTTCAGGGAACGAACTACACTTTTAAAAAAGTACTTTGTTTATTTAATCTAAAACAACGGGTAAGTGCTTATCCTTGTCCCTATCACTTCTCTCCTTACCCAGAAAAGAATATGCAACAAAAAACTCAAATCGCTTCAGTTTCATCGCCCGCTACAGCTTATCATACGCTCCCAACCTTATAATTAGTCTTGTGAATACGGCCGGTGATTGGCGGCAATCATTTGAGCAATTAGATCCATTTGTGGCAACCTCTCATGTGTCGTGGTAATTAGCGCAGGTCTCAGGTTCGATTCCGGCATCGGGATGTGCCAAACGGAAGTAGTGATCTTAGTTGTTCAGTAATTACCATGCTTACCGACATGAGATTGGACTCTCTTGTAATTAAACATTGACTGTTCATTAATAATAATAGTTTCTCCTCTGATCTTACAGTTTATTAGCTCTCTCCATTCGACTGGTAATCTGGAAGAAATCGCTTTAAAGCGATAAGACCGCCAAATTGTAAATTAATATTTTTTTTTTGTTTGTTTTTTTTTAATTTATTTTTTAGTAATTTGTTCATGACCATGGATACTAGTCCTTCAGTCGAAAACTTAATTTATATAAATTAAACTCTTTAAAGGATGATGATGAATGATTATAGAAATGAGAAGTGAGAAATGATATACCCCCAACCCCTCGAGTATCTCAGTAAAGATGTGGGGCTTTACTAAGTCCTCACGCGAGCTTCTTGAGAGAATTTGAAAAGTGCCGTTGCACTGTTTTGTTTCATTTGCCAACACTCATGCACACTCACGAACACTTAACGGTTAATAATCCACCATTATTTCACATAAATAACACAAATTTTAGAAAATAAAACAAAACCACAGATATGACTCTTCACTTTCCCGCCAAGAAGTCGTTTATGTTTTCGTTTCATAGTGTTGCAATAAAAGTATTATCTATCAATCTAATGATAGTTAATTATCATCTCCAGCTCATTTAATGTCCCCACTGCTGGGACACGAAGCTTCCCTACGGATGGAAACATCAGGGAAAACGGGCCGTAAACCACCACGCGGGCCCAGTGCGGATTGGTGGTTGCTAACGACTGCTGATGCAGCCGGGACTAACGGCTTTACGAGCCTTCCCAAGCACGGAGAAGTTAGAGAGATACATTTTTGTTCACCCACCCGATGACCAGACTTAACGAAACAATCGTAAACCATATTCATATATGTATAAAGTATAAATTGCTTTTTGAACGTCATAACCCGTCATAACCCCGTCATAACCCAGCTAATTAGAACCCCTAATAAAACATAAACTTCCACGCATGCCCAGTGCGGCTTGGTGGTAGCTAACGACTGCTAATGCAGCCGGGACCAACAGCTTTACGAGCCGTCCGAAGCACTGAGCTCGAGCTAAAAAAATTTTGGTCACCCATCCGATGACCGGACTTAACGACAGTTTCTTAACTTCAGTAATCGTAAGCCGAGTGCATCGAACATTACACCATCGAGCGCCTCATCATCATTTTTTATATAAAAATTTTTTAACGTCTTAAACCCAGCTAATTAAAACCCCTCACACAAAAGTGGCATATCCCCATTTCTCCATTTTGTGGTATATTTTTCTCACCGTTCGTTCGTAGAGCAGTAACACTATACCCCCGTGGGATAAAACGGAGCCACGCACCGTGTCTTACAAATTGAGATTTGTGAGATAGAACGTAGTTGTTTTCAATTCAAACTTTCATTATCTTACAGAGATTAGGGGAAATGGATTATAATGGACGTGTATATACTCGAAGTTGGAATTGAAAATTTGACTTTTGTGGTGCAGACAGCGTTATGATACGATCGATGGAATCATTGCGACGTTCTTAAATATCTTCATTATTATATTATTTATTCATTATTATTGAAGAGCAAAGCGTGAGAATTTTATGGACGTTTTATGGACGATAACAACATTCTTAACATTCAAAGCCTAACTAGAGTTTATACCAGGTTAATTCGTGAAGGTGTCAGTGTTATTAAAAAAGTTCCACGAGTGAGATTTTGACTTGCGTTTTCTGACAGGCTGGGTCAAGTGCACCTCCAATTCCTATGCTATGTGTGACGCAGGCACGTCTGACCCGTACTAATGTATCAAGTGCAATAACCAGTCTGTCAGAGGGCCTAATCTCGCTTGTGGGAGTTTTCAACACTTTTCCCAAAATCCAGCTGATCAAAAACTTATTTTAATAACGCTTGCAATTCTTTTTTACAATAAACAAAACACTATCGCTTTTCGAACATGAATCAAAAAGCAATCTCATTTCGTGAATAGACAAAAGACGACGCGTCGCATTTGCAAACAAAAAACAATACACTGTGTCGCGTAAAACATTCCACCCCAAAAACTTTTATGAGTCCGTAAAACCCCAAGCCTTGACCAAGAGCCGCCGATCGCCACGCCCCCTTTGTCTTAGCCGACCGCTCGCTTCGCTTGAGCGGGCTTGAATATTACTTTGCTCCACTGATTTTCTCACGGTGACCCTCCAATGGTAAACAATGATGTGGGAATATGTTATGAAATTGTTTTTTTGTGGCGCACGGCAGAGAAGTGTTTGGTACTGATTCTGTCTTTTAGGTCAGTTACTATAACTGATGTAGGTCAATTTAATTCAAATAATTTTTTTTGAAATTGTTATTTGTTCGGAACAATATTTGCGTAAAATTATATGCAAATAATCTTCAAGCATATTTCTATAAAGCTACATTCTTAACTGACCTAAGTTAAGAATGTAGTTTTATAGAAATATGCTTAGGAATATAGTATCGAAATCTTACACTAAACATTTTTATATCTTTTAAAGTGATTTATGACAATGTGCGCCTTTGACATTTTGCGCTTTTGACTATGTGCGCTTTTGACATTCTGCACTTTTGACAATCTGCGCTTTTGACATTCTGCTCTTTTGACAATTTGCGATCGTATGTCATTTTGCGCTTTTGACCTTAAGCTCCTAAACGATATTAATGTTTAATTAACGAGGTAGGAACATATGAAATACTTTCCCTTTTTATGTAATGGGATCTAACATTTTCCGTAAAGTTATGAATACTATAATATCGCTTTGCCGATAATTCTAAGAAACGACTCAACCTTATTAATGCATAATTCACACTTTTAATTATTCAATGTTAATAGCGTGACCACAGTTAATTTAAGAACAGTAGAAGATGTACTTAGCATTATAAAATCGAACACTATTACTTATTGTAAAATGAAAACAACAAAAGAGTAATAAAAGTAATCAAGATCTCAAATTATCTGAAGGAGATGAATTCGTCATCCATTTTTTTAACGCGTGTGCCTTACAACGCCATTTTGTTAAACTGTTGACAGCTAGTTTACTTTCATTTTATTAAGAAGCAAAGTATTAAGTAACTTTTCAATTGAGATACGCTATCACTATACCAGAGTGAACGAGAGTGCGGCAACTTCATACAAGCGCTCCGAAACGCACGCACACAAGCTCGTAGTTCACCTACATTAGCACACACAAAAAAGCACGGGAAAGGAGTACACGATGACGCGGGCTGTCCCCGCAAACGCGGATCGGGCAGCGTATGTTGCTGTAGTAACGGAGAATAACAAGTATGTCACTGAGCGCTGCCGATCAGTATACACGTATTTTTCTTGGTTTGGGTGTCGCGATTGCGAGTTTTGTTGCATATAGGTGGGTGGGTTGCCTATTTAAACGCATAACGTTTTTAGACATAAACTGAAAATGCATAAGGTTCATGGCCATAATCGTCACTTGCCATAAGTCTTTATAGCATAACTTCATAACGCATATCATCATATGGCCGAAATCTGTAAGGCATAATCATGGAAAGGCATAATTGCAATAATCATAATTAACAAAAGGCATAATTTTAATTTGCCATAACATTTAAAAGGCATACATTTTATCATACACCTTATCATGCATGCATGCAGCAAGCATGCAGCTAACAAGCGTGCGGCATGCAAGCAGCGTGCAAGCAAGCAAGCAGCATGCAAGCAAGCAAGCAGCATGCAAGCAAGCATGAAGCATGCAAGTAAGCAAGCAGCAGGCAAGCAAGCTAGCAGCATGCAAGAAAGCATGAACCATGCAAGCAAGCATGCAACATGCAGCAGGCATGGTTTCTGTCACGGCTCCGGCGCTGCGGGGCTCCGGCGTTCCCACCCTAGCTTATCTTCGCAGATGGTTTTCGCTCTCCACCGCAGCTTCGGCTTGCTGGCCGGCTTCGTCGGCCAGCCTCAGCTGCGTCGGCGAGCGTTAAAACCACCTGCTCCTCAGCTCGCGGGCCGCCTCGCCCCTCCGCGCCTACGCGCTTCTAAATTACACTCTAGGGGTAGGGCAGACAAGACTACGTGGAGTCGGATTTGCAGCGATTCGTTTCTGTCACTGACTTTTGTAGCACAATATTACTAAAACACAACGTATTAACTTTTTAAGACTATATTTAAATCAAATTAAGGTTAAAATGCTATTTATATAAAAAATACATAATTTAACTTAGTAAAATTTTAGCAAGTGAATAATATACGTAATGTTGTTATAAGAAGTGTATTTACACCAAAAACTATATCCAATGAACGTTATATCCTTTGAAATGATATACAGCCCTTATAACAACTTAAGATTAGTTATGTCAAAACAAAATTATGAATGCTAACATTTATGCCTAGTAAAGTTATGCGTTTTAAAGTATGCTTAATAAAATTAGTCAAACAAAAATATAGATTTTAACGATTATGATTTTTTACATTATGCCTTTCAACAATTCTGCGTTATTATGTTTATGCATAATAAAGTATTATGCCAAAAAATAATATGCTTTTTGATTTTTATACTATATGATGTATGGCAATCGAAATTAGGACAATAAACAGTAAGTATGCGTTTTAAAGTGTCACCAGGTGGGTGCCTATTGAAAATCATGGGTTTCATCGGATAGGTGAACAAAATTTTATCATCTCGAGCTTCTCCGTGCTTCGGAAGGCACATTTAGCCGTTTGTCCAGCCGCATTAGCAGTCGTTAACAACCACCAATCCGCACTGGGCCCGCGTGGTGGTTTATGGCCTGTTCTTCCTCATCCAAAGGGAAGGCTCGTGCCCCAGCAGTGGGGACATAAAATGAGCTGATGATGATGAATGCACATAGCACACGTTTCACTAAAACTCCGCTAAACAATAATTGGTGCAGCGAATAATTCCTCAATATAAGTGAAGTGTACCTACGTATTGAATTTGTACCCACTGTGGCACAACGTCATAACTCGTGAAATCACAAAACTGAAAACAACCCCCGGAGACGGAAGTTTGACTTATCCCCGCGACTTCTCAACGGATTCGCGCTCTTGAATTCATAATTACGTTTTTAGTTTTGAATTCTGAAAGTCTCTGTTACAAAAGGGATTGTTCGCGTGCCTCTAAATTAAATCGGTTTGTTATTTTAATTGATTGTAGGTATTATTTTAACAAGAGTCAAATATATGTTATGTGGATATTAGTAGAAAGAGTACCTACATTATGCATGGAAGACGTGATTAGTTATTTATTATAGAAACTGTTGAAAAAGTTTTGTTAAAGAACGTACCTGATATATATTTTTTAATTTCGCTAAAAACAGTAAAATATTTTTTTTTTTTACGCCAACTCAATTACTTCAAAAAATACTTATAAAACTTGTTGGCTTACTTAACTGTCTACACAAACGATAATTAGTCATACATTCTTCAAGTCCTAATAAAAGCGGCCATAACTTCGATAGCTAATGGTATTACCGAAAGTTTGCAACATTTCCACAACAACTCCGGCAGCTAAGCGAAAACGGCTCACGCCAAATATCAGAGGTATTTAAAAGCACCAAGAGAAACTTCGCCATAAAAAATACCCGCAGATTCCGCATTTTATAAATATTACAGGATCCCGAACTACGCAGCGTGGGTTAGTTTCAAACTTCCAGATGTTGGAAATGAATAATTTCCACCGCCAGCTCTGTCTGCCACGTAGCTAGGTAGATATATATTTTTTAGATATACCGCGGAAAACGGCCATTTACAATTTATGCCAGTTGGCGTTGAGAAGTGCTAACTTTTACTTCGGTGCTTCTATGTGCTTTGAAATATTTAATATTTTATTTAGTCTATTGTTTTCTTAAGTTTACGCGAACACTTCACCATGAATGAGTGACTTATATGACTTGTTTGACTGTGGTCACTAGTCCGTAGCGTACAAAAACATTTTGTAAACCATTTCTTTGTTTACCAAGTGGTAGAATGCTTTTACAGCGCACGTGTTCTTTCTTTACTACATGTAAAGGGTCCTAAAAGAGGCTGTGAAGAAGCTCCTTGGGGTCGACACGATTTTACTTGCCTTCCAATACATAGAGGTGCCCGAGATTCAATAACGCACAAAGAAACTTTCTGACTTGTTTCTTTGTTGCACCTCCAAAAGATGGAATAGTCTACCAGCACAATTCTTGTCTCCTTCCTATGATATATCAAACTAGGCGAGAATAGCACTTTGTTGGTGGAGTGACCGATTCCGGGTCGTTTCCACGCTGCACCTGTCGTCGGCGCATCTGGACTACATTTACACTTGACATCAGATGGAGTAGAGTCATTCCGAACTTTATCATATAGAAAAATATGATATACTTTTGGTTCATAATCATCTCAGCCAAAAGACGTCCACTGCTAGACAGAGGCCTCCCCCAAGGATCTCCTTGGTTACCCATCCGAAAACCGGTCTTTGCAGGTTGCAACCGCAGACCAAACGCCTTCATTACTGCTCCATCGTGCTCCTCGTCGACTCACTATGTTCATACTAAAGTACTATGTTTTCCTTGTTCCAGAACCAGTGGTAGAATGTCAGAGAACGTGCTGTCCTTCAAGGCAGACGCTTCGGACAACAAGGCTCGGTACAGTTGTGAGGCCAAGAACATCATGATCAGCAACACGTTGAAGGCAGACATCGACCTCACCGTGCTCTGTAAGTAGATTTTCAGTACACTTACTAGGTACAACTACAACTTACTATCAACCAAAAGTGCTTGTTGGCAAACTTAATTTGAATAAAGACCCACCATAGCTCACTATAACCAATTCATAAGTGCTTGTTGGCAAAGTTAATTTGAATAAAGACCCACTATAGCTCACTATAACCAATTCATAAGTGCTTGTTGGCAAGGATAATTTGAATAAAGACATGTTTGACTTTGACTTTTCAAAACCTACGAGTCAAAGTTAAAGTGAACGTCAAGATAATAATTAATTTTAACTGATGAGCACTTTTTGTTGAATTTCTTTGTTGCATCACCAAAAAAAGGATTTCTTTCCTAGCTCACGTAGTTCCTCCTTTCTACAAAATGGGTGCTTTAAACGAGGTGTAAAGAAACAACTTCATCATCATCATCATCATCAGCTCATTTTTATGTCCCCACTGCTGGAGCACGAGCCTTCCCTATGGATGGATAGGGAGAACGGGCCGTAAACCACCACGCGGGCCCAGTGCGGGTTGGTGGTTGTTAACGACTGCTAGTGCAGCTGGGACCAACGGCTTTACGTGCCGAAGCACGGAGAAGCTCGAGATGATACATTTTTGGTCACCCATCCAATGACCAGCCTTTGCGAAAGTTGCTTAACACCAGCACTTGCTGACCGGGCGCGTTAACCACTGCGCCATCGACCTCCTCAAAGAAACAGCTGTCCTTACCTGGACTCTGCTTAAGCTTAAAATTAAGCAGATCAGAGTCTTACTTTTTTTTGTAAACGTCGTTACTTCTATTAAAGCTGTGGAGTTGCTTGCGCCCATTCTAATCCACAACTAAATAAGTAGCTCCCAACGAGGAATTTGTACTGCGCCAAGTACATTTTATAAGTTGGTCGACTGTTACTCGTAAACTTGTAAAGCCTACTTAGCTGTTATAGTTTTCCTTTTAACTTCGTCATATATACAACTACCGTGAATTTTTTCACGTATCCAAAAACAACCATTTGGCTGGCAGGGGGGGCCTCTAACAAAATTTTGCACTTTTAAGCTTAATAGTTCACAAACGGATGCCTCAATCAAAAAACTGTTTTCACAAACCCGAAATATTTTTAAATTGCTATCCAACGACATCCCACACTATGGGGTAGACAAGAAAAAAAAATTACATCACCACTTCACATAATAGGGGAGGCAAGCTAAAAAAATATTTTTCAAAATTTTACTTTACTACTTTGTCGGCGTGATTAATATGTATATCCATGTATGATTAATATGTATTGTATACCAATTTATTGTTAAATATGAGATGCTAAATGTATGTAAGAACTTGTTCCTACCATATTTACGGCAATAAAGAGCTATTCTATTATATTCTTCTATTCTATCCATGCCAAATTACAGCTTTCTAGTACTAAGAGTCTATGAGCTAGGCTGGGGTCGGACAGACAGACGGACATGGCGAAACTATAAGTGTAGGAACATACTATGCCGAAATTACGCGACTGAAGTTCGGCATGATTACGCCTGCAATGCTATTTGAATTACTGACGACACATAATATCGAAATTACGTTGCGTTATAGCGTACAGCCTAACTTCGATCGGGCGTAAGTTTAGCGGCAACTTATTCTATAGAGCACACATTATACGCGACCGAAGTTCGTTTCGATTGCCTACGAAGATCCGGGGGCGGGGCGTAAGTTCGGCACTTATGGTGTGTCATATCAGCCGAATACGTCGGAACGTAAAATCAGCCGCGGAACTTCGGTCGCGTACCTTCGGCATAGTGTGTTTTTACACTATGGGTGTTTTTACACTATTCTTGATGAGTAGTCATCAAGAATAGTGAAACCCTAAAAATAGACGTAATGTATGGACGATTCAAAAGCACTTTTCGTAAGTTTATCTGAATTAAATCATTTGACTTTGACTCAGTCATTTGCCAACCTTACTATATGAAACCCTCAAATTCTGCATTGCTGAGACCCAATTTATTTATTTAATCCGATTTATTAAGTTTAATTATTCAGTAAATGTAATCTGGTGATTCAACTTGGACAGTAAGTAAAACTCAGAAGTTAAAATTTTAAAAAATACAAAATTCCCAAATGTCAACGCCATGACAAGAGAATGGATGAAAGGCCAACTAGAGGCAGTTCTCAGAAAAAAATTTGTTTGTTACAATATTAATTAAGGCAGTGTTTTACTGTCACCAGCAGAAAGGTTAAGGCTTTTACAAACATTTAAAAAAAGAAAAAAAATACATTTATAATCACGATATTTTAATTATTATACATATAAAAGTAGTTAGGTATTTTTGTGACTACATACATAAACATTTATTATTATATACTAAAAACACCTAGATTTTTTCCGGATTTTTCTGAGAGCTATCCCAGCCTGTCATCCATTACGGCTTAGCGTTTTAGGTTTTCCGGAGAGCCTGTACTCCGGTACAGATCGAACCGGAATATTCCGGAGACACTCCATAAACGGAACGCTCGATCATCGGCGGCTGTCAGCAGCGTATGTAGCGACGCGGGTATTTATCACCACAATTGTAGAGAAAGGTTTACAATGTGTTACAGTGATAGGTATCGTTGGTGTTTTACTTATAAGGTGATAAGCTATTAGGTCCTTACCTATGAAATTGACGTTTTGTATGAAGATTTTTTATAAAATTATATTTTTCATACTAACGTTTTTTTAATTTTCGTAGCATCTACCTATGTTAACACTATTAAAATTGAAGAGTAATGTATTTGTTTCACTAGCTAAATATAGCAGACATTAAAAAGAGAACAAATCAAGACCCTTCCAAGCTACAATGAAACAAAAGGTCAATTCCGCGACCAAAAAAATAAGTCAATTTAAAAAAAAATTGGGCATTAAAGACACATAATGAATAATCATTGTTATTACTGAAGCCTAAGTAACATAGTCCTAATTAAAGGTGTATAATAATATTAACAACCGGTATCGACTTTTAGAAGTAATATACCTATTAAGTGAGAAAAAAACGTCAATTTCATAGGTAAGGACCCAATATTTGGTAAATTTGATGATACGTGGGTGGCACGCTCTTACTCATTATATTTTTTTATTATGATTAGCCATTAAGCCATTAGCCATTGCTAGCGGTGCCGTTCTGGTAGAACTCATCTTTTAACAAGTCGCCTGTGTCGAGGGCACTGCGCACACTGAATCTAATTGCAGAAATTGTCGACCTTATCTCGTGCAATAAGAGTGAATTCACAAGATCGTCTTTATATTAATAGCGGCTCGTCGCAAAAGTGTACTTTTTTTTTAAATATGTCCAATGTTACTCAGCGCTAATGAAGCATTCCAAAGAATTTTAAAGAATCTAAAAAATTGTGAAATATTTTTTTAAATCGGTCCAGTAGTTTTTGAGTTTATTCGTTGCAAACATACATGTATGTATACATACATACAAAGGTTTCCTCTTTATAATATTAGTATAGATTAGTATAGATATGTTGTGAGCAAAATAAATGATTATGTTGTGATGCTACTTTGCCGCAGGGAAAACATCCTGTAATGGTAATTGTATGTATATAATAAATAAATAAAATAAAAAAAAAGTTACTTTCCCACTCAAAGTCAAAGGCATAGTTAAAGTCAATATATTTTATTAAAATAAACTTAAAAACACAAATGTTGAAAAAATTTCCACGAGCAGGATTTGAATCTGCACCCTTCTGACATACCGGGTCAGGTGCTCCCCCAATTGAGCTATCGTAGTTCTAACCAGCCCGCCGAAATTATTCAACACTATTTACTTTTTTACTTTGAAAGCCAAAGGCGCCCATTCAATGTCAACAACTACCGTCATTAACATCCGATCTAATATTTTTACAAATAAACTGAAAAAAAGTGCTTTTGAATCGTCCAAAAAATTTTGACCTACCACCGCACTGGAGGGCGAAAACACTTCTCCCTCCTTCCACCTGTCTCTATCATGAGCTATTTCATGCCAATTCTTCAAGTGGGAGTCCAACTCATCCCGCCATTCGTCGTGTTTGTTGGAACCCATGATGTGGCAATATTTTCGTAGAATTCGTCCGACATACAGGCAACGTGTCCGGCCCAGTCCCACTTTAGTTGACCGGCTTTTTGAGCTACGTCAGTTATTTGTGTGTTGGAACGCAATATCGCGTTTCGGACGCGATCCGTCAGTTAACTCATAATAAGTTATTATTATAAATATGTACACAACAAAAAGAAACATTACTTACTTAACTTAACTTTTTTAAAACAGAGAAAAATATATTAGAAAAATAAAAACTAAAGTCCTACAAATAAACGATGTCCTCCAACTGTGGGCTCATGGGGACGGTCCCAAGAAAGCTGGCAACATTGACATTTGGATGGACAAACTAATACGCTGGCAGAGGTAGCTGCCAGCCTTCTTGTCACCGGAGGCCTCGATAAGGCGAGCACTTAACTGTTTAACACTCTTTCTTTATATTCATTTCTCTTTATTTCTAATACTTATTGTATTTAGCCTATATACTATCCCATTGATCTGGGCCAGAGCTTCCATCCCCTGAGGATTTGACAACCCGGGTTTGTCTGGTGATTCAGACAATACCTGTATGGTCTGAATCACCAGACTTGACAAACCTGGGATGATGATCACAAACCCGGGTTTTGCATTAAAAGCTGTAACATAATGTGTGTTAAAATGGTTTTGTTTTGTTTTATATAATTTTAACGCAAATTTTGTTTCGAACAAATTACAAAAACACAAATGTTGAAAAAATTCCACGAGCCGCGAATGAATGGACGACGACGATGAATGGGCGCTTTTGGCTTTCAAAGTAAAAAAGTAAATAGTGTTGAATAGTTTCGGCGGGCTGGTTAGAACCACGATAGCTCAATTGGGAGAGCACCTGACCCGGTATGTCAGAAGAGTGCAGGTTCAAATCCTGCTCGTGGATTTTTTTCAATATTTATTTGAATAATGTGTGTTACTTTTTTTGCCTAACCTGAAATGTGAACCAAGTACCTCAGAATATAAGGTCAAACGCTTTGCCACTCAGTCGCTGAGGACTCATATATTAATGTATGCTATGAAGATTTAGTAATTTCTGTAAGAAAAATTATGGTTAGGGAAATACCGAAGTGCTAGTTGAATTGCCAATAGTACAGCTTTTTTTGAATACTCTTCCTGTGATAGATATAAATTATAGAAAAATCCTACCAATATTATAAATGCGAAAATTTGTGTGTATGTATGTTCGTATATTTGTTACTTCTTCACGCTGTAAGGGATGGATGGATTTGGATGAAATTCGGCATACAGATAGTTTATAGCCTGGAATAAGACATAGGATACTTTTTATTCAGATATTCCCACGGGAATCACACTATAAATATACTAAAAACGACAATTTAATTTTTCAATACAAAATGATTTGATTATTTTGCTGTCATGGAAACCAAAGAGATTTTAATCACTTGATGGAAACAGTCAAAACGGTACTAAGTCCGCCGGGTCCACTAGTTAATTATGAATGTAAGGGTTAACACAAAAGATTAACCACCATAAATGTTATGGACAATTATAGCAAAAAAAAAACAAAATTTATTTATCTGAAATTCAACGATATTTACAGCGAACGCTAATAAACTGTCTCTGTAGCGGTTAGAATTTATATTCCACACTTCCCTAGAACAACACAAAACGAAAAACAACGGGACGGCACACGCTCGGCAGAACGTCTTAAGCCGAAAACCCCACAAAACAAGATTTGGTCCAATAAATAAATTCCTTTTACAATTTGTGCGTCTCCCGTTAATACTTAATAAATCCAGCGATTTCCATTTTGTAAACTCCGTAAGCCTGAGGCCGGATCCAGACAACTGTAATGCGTAATGAAATATATAGTGCAATTTATTTATTTATTTACTTAGGTACTTAATAAAGTTTTATATAATAATATAATGACTAAATAATTTTCAGAGTTTTATATTTAAGATAATTTTTTACTAGAAAAAATCAATCAGCCTCAGGAAGCTCGAGGAATTCGAACCCACGACCTTTGGATAAACGGTCCAATACTCTGACCGCTGAGCTACCGAAGCTGAGCCTCGGTACTCGGTACTACATAAAGCGTGATGAATGCAAAATTTAAAAATAATAAATAGTACCATATATAAATACATAATAATTTGCTTATTTTAGGTGTACACACAGCTTTGCTACATAAACATCAATTACCAGTTATGTAACTCTAGTAAGAATAAAACAAATCTGAATTGAATTATTGAAAACAAAAGGACGATAAGGAATGAATCTCATATAATGTAAAAATTTGTTACACACACAAATTATCAAATTGACAAAGGCAATTCGACGACCTCCTTGGTCGAGTGGTTTGTACACCGGTTTTCATGGTGTCGCCATCTCTGAGTTCCCGGGTTCGATCCCCGGTCGGGTCAATTTAGAAATTATTGTTTTTTTAAATTGTCTCGGGTCTGGGTGTTTTCTATGTATAATAAGTATGCATTTAAGTAATTTAAGTATGTTTATCCGTTGTCTAGTAACCATTTAACGAGTTTCATAACGAAGCTTCTCTTGGGCTAGATAATTGGTGTGAGTGTAGGAAAGTTTATTTTATTAGTTTATTTACAATGTTACGCAAATTTGTCGTTTTGCCAGCAGTACAGTACAGTACAGTACAGTGCAATAAATAATGTAGAAATGAATTCTGTAGCGTATTTTTTGATATTTCTGATAAAAAGATCACCGCTGAGCATCTTAACCCCACCCTTAAATCCGCCTTTAAGCGGGACCTTTGAAAAGTTGCAGAGATGACGTTTCGGGAGGTTTTTTTATATCTTACGGGTAAGCAAGCACTCAGCTTTCATCCCATCTGATGTTAAGTGATAAGGCCAAAGGTGGAAGCGTATTCACCCGGAATCCAACAATACAACAAACATTGACGCTATGGCGACATATTTAGATAAGATGGTGGTAAGCCAGGTAGAAAAACAAGCCCTAACACCAACCAAACCGAGTACACAAACATGTACCCCCCGCTGGGAATCGAACCCGGGACCTCTGGGTCTAAACCGGTGGTCCTTAACCACCAGACCACAGAGGCAATTAGAAAAACTAATATAAAGTAAATATTACGTCTACATACATTAGTAGTTCAACATAGACAATTTAACGCAAATTCTTCGTGTGGCCAGCAATTCAGTGCAGTAAACAATGTATATTTTGTAGTAGTCTTTATATAAAGATCACCGCTGAGAATCCCTTGAATCCACCTTTAAGCGAGACCTTTGAAAAGTTGCAGAGATGACGTTTCAGCGGAATGTATTAAATTCAGCTGTCGTAAAGGTTCCCCCTTCTACGGTTCTCAAATCCTTTGATATAGTAACCCTGTCAGAGCGGATAGTCAAAAAGCACATTAATTCGAATTTTATGAGGTACAAGTTAATGGAGTTTAGCGAGAGAGGTTCGGTTTTTATCAAAACCTTTTTGTTAATCTTTCTGCCTAGCTGTGTTCTGTTCTGTTTCTTTGTCAATACATATTAAAAATAGTTTGAAAATCTTTGATGTATTATATTTTTACCTTGTGTGGAAATTTCATTAAATACTAACCCCTGTACTACAAAACAATGTTTTCACTTCTCATGCTCGTAAAATTGTTCTTTATGTCGAGAGAAGGCTGCATAAAAAATGTTTTTATGCTCTTGTGCATAAAGTAATTTCTTATTTTAAGACTAAGGCAATTAGGCTTTACAGCCACATACACAATTAAAAACACCTTCATTTAATTGATATATTTTTATGAGATTTAGGTTATATCTTAATTTAATTACGACATAATTATGTATTACTATCTAAATACAAATTTACGATTAATACGGGCGTGCATTTACGTAAAAAAATATAAAGCAAATATATAATAACTTGGCATTATGGCTCAGACCATAGTCGAACGTCACATAGCTGAAAATTTTAAAAAAAATAAGAAAAATTGTGTAGCGGCTAGCGGGAAGATAATTATTCGTCAAACAAAACTAGAAACTAGCTTTTGTTGTGTTGCGGTTTGTTTTATTTCTTTGCAATCGAAGTGAAAAGCAGAGTGTAAAACTCGAGTTTAAAACCCATTTTACCCTCGACGTGACTATCCACCCTCGCCGTACCGGCTCGGGTGGCTATATGCACGACTCGGACACAATGGTTCGTTTTATGCTCTTGTTGTACAATCTACTATTTAAACAATGGCTAAATACGTGAATAAAATATTGTCTTTGTCTAATAATTTTAGCTAAAATTGACAGCCTTCGTTTTGCCGTAAGGTCTTTATATTTACTAGTATGACCGTATCTTATGCAATGAAAAATTAAAAAAGATAGAATGTGAGTTTCTATTGGCATTGACAGATTTCGGCCGCTCGTCTTCCATTTTTGAAATTTTTGAAAAGAGTATTTTATGCGTGTGTGTCAAATACATGGTAGTGTTTGTAATGTTTGTTTTAATGATTTAATGTATTTTTTTGCTTAATTAAAAAAATATATTAACATTCTGTACTCCTTCTCTATATAAACTATAAGTGTGCGAAATTTCATACTCCTCCGTCCGCGCAATTTTCGTAAAAAGGGGTACAAAGTTTTTGCTTCACGTATTAATATATAGATTTATATTGGCACATATTACCTGCCAAGATTAATAAAGAAACAAAACATAGAAACGTCTTTAACCGAATGCTCGGGTTCAATCCCCATAAGCCCAGTCAGCCCGTCACCACGACCGTTGTAACTCGGTCGAAACGTCGGGTTTATAGAAGGTATGATATGATACCTTTTTACTAATTAGTTCGCGTTAATCCCTGTTTAAATTCTTTGTTTAATCCCCATAACTCCATTACTCTTTTTTTTACAAGCGTATTACCTTTTTTTGATTGGTTAACAGGGTCAACTGAAAAAACATTAAACTTAGTTCCCGCTAACTCCTACCTCTGAGCCCGACAGTCCCACAGCCCCTTACTCATTGTTTATTAACCAAAAGCAGGTAACTTGACGATGTCCCACCGGACTTGCCGCCAACTGGACCGTTGCGCGAAAACTCTACTTTTGCTGTTACGTCGTTCTTGCTTCGGTTGTCAAAGTGCGTTTGAAGTCCTCCAGGGTATATGAATTAAAGGGTTGTCAGTGAGTCTCTAGTTTCTTTGTGATGTAATGGGGATCACATATCGGGCGTAGCACTCGTCTAAGCTAATGTAATTCTTAATGAACCTTATTACATTTTATTTGAATATGAATATATTATCTTTAATTATTGTAATTGGTTATGTATTCGTTTCAATAAAAGGAAATAAATAAATTTGGTAAGCAAACAATAATGTTACTTAAATCAAAATTTATTATTTTAGAAAACCTTTTCAAATTTACAGTATTACCTACTGTATTTTTGAAATCATGATTGATAATTGTACATTATAAAAACAGTGTTGTTCTGAATTAGTTAAAAGACAAATAAACGATTTTTAAAAGACAAATAAACGATATTATTGTTATAATTATTTTTAGTCGCAAAATATGATTAAAAAGTAATAGTAGGAGGAGTAGTAAGTAGTAGTAGGGATAGTCCTGGAGTGGCGACCGCGTACCGGAAAGCGCAGCGTGGGCAGGCCTCCAACAAGGTGGACCGACGATCTGGTGAAGGTCGCGGGAAGCCGCTGGATGCGAGCAGCACAAAACCGGTCGTTGTGGAGATCCTTGGGGGAGGCCTTTGTCCAGCAGTGGACGTCTTCTGGCTGAGATGATGATGAATTATTAAAAAAATTCACCATTCTAAAATATATTTTTTCCTGACAATAATAAAGAGTAGGGTCACATTCTACTCATAATTAATGTTAATAACGTTTGTAACGTTAAGGTAAACTTGAAAAAAAAAACAACAATAAGTATATATTTTTGGGTGCATTTACAAGTTCGACAACCACAAATACAAGCAATAACTTACCTAGTTAGAACGTAATAGCAAAACAAAACAATAATCTTACTTTGAACAAAAAAAAACAATCATACCTTTAAATAAAAAATGTCCTCCAACTGTCTCATAGAAACGCTTCTAAGAATGCTGGCAACATACCTCTCTGGATAGCCAGACTAATACGTAAGCAGAGGCAACAAAATTATGTAGAAACTATATTAAACCAATATCATTAATAAACCCAATGGCTCTTATAACAGTATCTCTAATAATCCATATGGAAAATACAAGCTCCGAACATGTCCGAGACAGGCGTCGAACGCGGGCCACCCAAGTGGAAACGCTTTGAGCGGCTGAACAATTTCACAGACAAAGGGTGGATCTGCTTGCATCCGTGCAAGCAACTTTAAATGTTAGATATACAACATAGTATGTTAGTAATTGGATGCTTTAGATCAGGGCTGTTGGTGTCGATACTTCTGTCAAACGAAGATACCGGTAAAAAATACCGGTATTCTTGGTATCGTTACCTGGGTGGCATTTTTACCGGTAAATTAACTGCTTTACGCGAATTGGCTAAAGCGCAAAATGTAACAAAAAAAGTAGCGATACCTTTCTAGATAACGTTACCGGTACTAAATTACCTTTATAGAATTATCTGTACTTACCGGTACTTATAGTGGGAATTTGGTAACGGTTTCAAACCCTGCTTTAGATTCTTGATAGTACACACGGCGGCAGATCAACCTACCCAAAACTGTCAAATTTCTACAATCAATTTTGAACTTTATTGTTTGGATATAAGGATCAATATTCATTAGAGATATTTGACAGATTTGGGTAGGTTGATCTGCCGCCGACTGTACATCAAATTGCATTTTTGCTTTATATTAGGTCCTTACCTATGAAATTGACGTTTTGTATGAAGATTTTTTATAAATTTATATTTTTCATACTAACGTTTTTTTAATTTTCTCAGCATCTATTTATGTTAACACTATAAAAATTACTATAAAAAACACTAGCTAAGTACAGCAGACATTAAAAAGAAAAAATCAAGACCCTTCAAAGCTACAACGAAACAAAAGGTCAATTCCGCGAACAAAAAAAGAAGCCAATTAAAAAAAAAATTGGGCGATAAAGACACAAAATGAATTATCATAAACATAGTCTTAATTATAGGTGTATAATAATATTAACAACCGGTATTGACTTTTAGAAGTAATACATCTATTAATAAGTGAGAAAAAAACGTCAATTTCATAGGTAAGGACCTATATGTATGCATGAAGAGCTCGATGGTGCAGTGGTTAACGAGCCTGGTCTGCGATTGTTGGGGTTAAGCCCTTGCCGAGTTTCTTGCGGCTTCTTCTCGGCACAAGGTCTCCACCGTATGTTGTACGAAGTCATGGCTTTGCATGTTCATTTTGAATAATTATTTTTTGATATAATTATAAATTTGAATATATATATGTTTTTATATTAACGGGTAAGCACAGTGCCTGGCTATCTTATCTCTAGCTGTCGGAACACAACAATGCTACAAACATTGATGTTATGGCGACATGTTTAGATAAGATGGTATTTGAATTTTAAGCAACTTTCGCAAAGGCCGGTCATCGGATGGGTGACCAAAAGTTTATCATCTCGAGCTCCTCCGTGCTTCGAAAGGCACGGAAAGCCGTTGGTCCCGGCTGCATTGGCAGTCATTAACAACCACCAATCCGCACTGGCCCGTTCTCCCTATCCATCCATAGGGAAGACTCGTGCCCCAGCAGTGGGGACATAAAATGAGCTAATAATGATGATGATGTATGCTTAAAAGAAAGAAAAAAACATTCATTCACATACATAATTGCATTAATGCTACCAGTTTCATTGTATAAACATTACGTTACTTGACGTTACTTCTAGTGTGAATTTTATAACGTTACCAAGACTCTTCATTAAATTCACACTGTAAAATCATTTTGCCATTAACATGCCCTTAAACAATCTAGACCACTGCACTCCACTTAAAACAGTATTTAAAATGGATCAACAAATTCAATTACTTACTAAAAAGCCCAAATCAAAATTCAATTTTAATTGTTATATATGTAGATTCTCTCAATGATAAAATAGTGATGTCACGAATGTACCGATAGTCTACCTACATTATTGGATAGATTAAACATATTTTAAACACAATAGTTACAAAAATATGTAATTATTTAAACATATTTTTACGCAAATATTGTTGCCAAAAAAATATAATTTAAAAAAAGACAAGGTTGAAAAATTTCCACGAGCGGGACGCGAACCCGCACCCCATGATACCATGAGTGAACCACGATAGCATAGTGGGTAGTGCACCTGACCCGGCATATATGTCATATGGTTCGGGTTCGAATACCGCTCGTGGAAATTTTTCAACCCTGTCTTTTTTTAAATTACAAAAATGAAATTAAAATATTATGCTTTGGGAAGGCACGTAAAGCCGTTAGTCCCAGCTACATTAGCAACCACCTCTCCGCCTTCCCTATGGATGGAAACACAACCAGGGTTCATCATCATCTCAGCCAAAAGACGTCCACTGCTGGACAAAGGCCTCCCCCAAGATGGGGGGTATTTGCCATAATCGCCACGCTTGGCAGGCGGGTTGGCGATCGCAGTAGGTTGAAAGTAACCTCAGAGAGATGCTGCTGCCCATCCTCTGGAATGGTCCCTTAGTCGCCTTTTACGACACCCACGGGTTGAGATGGGGTGGTGCAATTCTTTATCCCCGGCACCACACAGGGAACAACACAGGGAACAAGTAGACTTACGAACCGATGGCATAGCGACATTCATAAGAGCTACTTGTAGCCTAAACTGAATAAATGATTTTTAAAAAAAAGACTAATGAAGCGACGCTTTCAACTATCAATCAACAAACAGTTTCCACTTTGTTTAGACTAGACTTCGTTGAGTTATTCGTTCGGAAATAGTCAACCTCAAAGTTGAAATTACTTCCCCAAAAATTTCCCCTAAAATATCATTTCCCCAAAACTTCTCCAAATGCCAATTTTTTCCCCAAAATGGGGAAAAACCCCCAATCTGGCAACGCTGAACACAACAAGGAGAACGGGCCATAAACCACCACGCAGGCCCAGTGCGGATTGGTGGTCGTTAACGACTGCTAATGCAGCCGGGACCAACGGCTTTACGTACCTTCCGAAGCACGGAGGAACTCGAGATAAAAAGTTGATTAAGTTAATTGGTAACATTGTATTGCATTCAAAGGAAGTAGTTTGCCTTTTATGTGTTTCATGTTTGACAAGTTGACAATACTTACTCTCATTCCATCTGTAAATAAAAGACAGAGTCGTATAGTTGCTAATAAATACATTACGCTATAAATGTGCTTTATTCATTTGAAAAAATCATTAATAATAACGATAATTCGTTACATCACTAAGCACAGAGCGCCTCGCTAAGTTCTGAAATAATATTAGTTGAATTTACGAAGCCCCGTCCGTTCAGACGACCTTCTTATCAGAATAAAGCTTATTGCAAACTGTTTTGAGTGACTGCACTCTTAAGTATATTTATTGTATAAATTTTACGCCAATTTAATTGCGATGTAATGTCACAAGGTCGATGACAGCTGGTGACATTGTTTAATGTTAATTTTGACCAACCATGAAGCTGACATCAACCTATCCTGAACTGTCAAAGTTCTTCATTTAATGTTCAACCATATGCCATATACCTAGAGTTCAAAGTCAATGATGTGAACTGTCCATTTGTAAATGTTACAAAAGTAGCATACTGCATACTAGCAATAATTGCATGTTAAGACTACCCTCTCAATAAGTTTATTTAAGACTACAACTAACCTTTTGATTTTAGTTTTCTTTTGTTATTTTAAACATGGCTGATAATTTGGATCATTTTGTGCACGCATCCTAAGAGTTATAATCTGAATTAATGTTAAGTACCAAAATATTGTTATATAACACGATTGTAACTTGTTTTGTGTGCGTTTTATCTTTATAAGTATATATAAATCTTCTGTGTGTGTGTATGTTATTGAACTCCTTCTAAACGGCTGGACCGATTTAGATGAAATTTTCTGTGTGTGTTCAAGTGGATTAGAGAATGGTTTAGATTTACAATTGGATCCGGTAGGTGGCGCTGCTATAGGGGTCCAACATGGTAGGTATACAGGTGTGTTCCTTAGCGGACGAATGTTTGTTTGTTTTGTTGTCATGGAAATTGTCAAAGCGGTACGAAGTCCGCCGGTCAGCTAATAAATAAATAAATAAAAAAATCAAATTGAGGGAATTTGACAGTTTTTGGTACTCTGATGCGCAGGCGTGTGTACAATATTAAATAGTGTTTTTAAATTGGCACTTTTTTTTTTGTTATCATTATTTATATGTTACACTAGCGGCCGCTCGTGGTTTCACCCGCGTGGTTCCCGTTTCCGTAAGAATATCGAGATAAAAAGTATCCTATGTGTTAATCTAGGTTCTAAACTATCTGTATGCCGAATTTGATCCAAATCCATTCAGTAGTTTTTACGTGAAAGAGTAACAAACATCCATTCATACTTACAAACTTTCGCGTTTATAATATTATTAAGATTTATAGCACCGATTTTAGCGTTTTGTCCATCCCGATCCGATACAAAATCCCTCGGAGTGTTTTGTAGAGAGCGGGGACATGCTTGCATGGTGCCGTACCCCCTAGAAAACCTCTGACGGTGTTACGATCACACGATTTGAGGAACCCTTTAAGGTTCTCGCCACCCTCAAAAAGTCCAGTGACGCCGAAAAGATCGTATGAGCAGCAAACCCCTAAAAAAACATACATACATATCATCATCATAACATACATACCTACATAAATGACAGATAATTATGCAAAAAAACATAAACATAATAATACAGATAATTATTAAAAAAAAACATACAAATATAAGACAGATAATTATCCAAAAATACATACATACCTACTTACATATTACAGATAATTATCCAAAAAAGCTATAAATGTTTCAAAGTTGTTTTCATATTATGCCATACCTATAAGATAGATTTGGTATTTTATTATTTTATTAATTTTCAAACCGTGTGCGATTGCTCTTATGCGTCAACGTTTCCATAGAAGCTTCTCGGACAATGGCCCTCCGAACCCCAAAATTATCTCTAATGCTACTGAAATAGACGATAACGATGTAGCGTATTGTGTTTCATATTTCTGGCGTTCCGTGTTAGTAAATACAATATCTTTTGGGACCTTTTCATCGTAGTAATCACCAAATGGAATTAGCAAGCGTGGTGATTCAACCAATACTGTCAAATGTTTTAGATGTCTTTGCAATGAAGGAAGCCTTTGCCCAGCAGTGGGGCAGTATCTATATAATACTAGGTGACCCGGCGGACTTCGTATCGCTTTGACAGTTACTATGTCAACAATACAATAAAATCGTTTCTATGACAACAAATCAAACAAATCGTGGAACATTTTGAATTGGTAAAAAAATGTTAGGGGTAGACCACCCTTATCACTTAGGGGTATAAAAAATAGATTACGACCGTTTCTCATACCTACCGAATATACATATATAAATTTTCATAAAAATCGATCGAGCCGTTTCGGAGGAGTATGGCAACTAACACTGTGACACGAGAATTTTATATTTAAAGAGATATACTGCCTAGTATCAAAGGCTCAACTTGGTGAAACAACGATCTTCGCAAGGTGGCTGGCAAGAGCTGGATGAGAGTAGCCGCGGATCGTGCTCAGTGGTGTGCATGCGGAGAGAGGGAGAGAGGCATAGGCCTCTCCGCATGCACATACTGCTGCATTTATATTGCTGGACATAGGTCCAGCAGTGGACTAGTATAGGCTGATGATGATCTATGGCTGCCCTGCTTACTTTACCTTAGTAGTAAATGGTGGCATGAACCGATTTTGAAAATATAATTCAAATAACTTTATTCAGATAACTTTATTATAGACGAGCTCGAAGGCGCAGTGGTTAACGCGCCCGGTCTGCTAGTGCTGAGGTTAAGCAACTTTCGCAAAGGCTGGTCATGGGATGGGTGACCAAAAATTTATCAACTCGAGCTCCTTCGTGCTTCGGAAGGCACGTAAAGCCGTTGGTCCCGTTGGATATACAGGCCATAAACCACCAATCCGCACTGGGCTCGCGTGGTGGTTTATGGCCCGTATATCCATGCGTAGGGAAGGCTCGTGCCCCAGCCGTGTGGACATAAAATGAGCTGATGAATGCGAACCCAGTTGTAGTGTTCCGCCAGATTCACCGCCATATTCCCACACATTGACTGTTTGGTGGGTTTTAACGACTGTCAACTGGGACCAATGGCTTGGCCATGGCCAAATACCTTCTAAAGCATGGAGCTGGATACATATTACTTTGATCACCCATCCGCTTATCCGAATTACAAATGTTGTTACCTGCAAAATTAATCAACTAACGCACTTAGGATTGATGCCACAAACCTTCTTATAAAGAAATAGATTTAAAATATAATTTTATACGGAACTCGAAACGAAATTATCTTGCTCCAAGCAATTTTCTATCTCATAACAGGTTCAATGTAGAACTACAATCGAAGTTGTATGAAAGCGTCCCTATTGTTACGTCAGTCTATTGCGTCTGCAAAATTGCGCCTTTTTGTAATAAATTTTACATTGAATTACGTACTAAATATTTTTATTTATACTGTTGGCTATGTAGCAAGTAAGAGTCAGATAAGATATCTTATCTTAGATAAGTCCGCTTACAAACCTCACGGGGCGCCATAAATCTAATTTCGGTGCTAAGGCTATAATCAGCAAAAACCTAAATGTTTTGATAAAACATCTATTATCAATATTATAATAAGATGATGAATTAGCATGAAAACCTATAGATACAGTATGTTATAAATCCATCCCTTATTGTATCATAAGTGTCTTTAAAATTGCTTACGTTAATAATGTCACATATTTTCATAGCTATATAAAATTATTATGTTTATTCATTAGTACACATACATATTCTAATAGTCTTAAGTGAATGGCTAAATAATTCTATACCTCTGAAATTTACATGTCTTAAAGTACTCAGCTGCACCAATACTAAAATCTATATAACATTAATCTACAAAAAGGAATCTATGTTAGGAGATTTTAAAACAAATCATTATTAAACAATATTACATTGGTCTGACGCCATTGGTCATAAAAATATATCCGGAAATACTGTATTTTTCTAACGCCCCCTCTCTTCCACAGTTGCTCCAGCCCACGTGACCATTTCAGGCCCATCAGAGGCCAGGGTGGGAGATCCTGTCCCACTGAGCTGCAGTACCGCGCCATCGAACCCAGCTGCCGACATCAAATGGCTGGTTTTGGGCAAACACCACAAGGAAGCCAGCAACCGCACCGTCATCTCTCCAGAAGGTATAACATAAGTTTTATTGTACCTACTATATAAGTAAGAATAATTTGACACAAATTGACCTACGTGCTAATCGAATACAGCACCTTCGGATACGAAAGGTGATTTCGTAAGTAAAATCGCTGGCCTTTGATATTTTCCCCCTTATTTTGTGTCTTTGTGCGGTTAACATATTTAGACGATCTATTCTAATCCAATACCACGAAACTTATACCAATAGTATTAGTTTACTGTCATATTTATTTTGTATACCAAACGAATACCACTTTCAAAACGAATACCAAAACAAGCTTATTAGGGATTAAGTAAAAATGCTTTTGGTTGTGTTCATGATGTTGTATTAAGTCTTCACAAAAAGATTTGTATCAAAAAATGACAAAGTACTTTTTTACAAGTAATATAGATAATAATAATGAGTGATAATAGAAATTATTAGTCGTAAATGATATTCCCCAGAAACGCCTTGAGCATGGGTAAAGTTTTGGGCCTTTGCTGAGATCTCACGCGAACTTCTTGAGAGAATTTTAAAAATTACATTGCATTGTTTATTAATTTGTCAACTCGTTTGAACTTAACTCATGCACTTCACGAAAACTCAACTAAAAACTAAAAGAAACGAAAATAAAATAAAAACTACAAACTTCTTCATTTTCCTGCCGAAAAAAAAGCTAGCATTTTATTGTCACTAAAAAGTTAGATCAATTGATTTCCTCTTTGTAGGAGGCTGGATCACCACGTCGAACATCACCGTGGTGGTGGAACCCAACCGGCGCTCCGTAGTGGTGGTGTGCCACGGCATCAACGCCCAGCTCACCGAGAACGTGGTCGCCACACATACCATCAACGTGCTGTGTGAGTACATACATTTATTTACATTTTTAATAGCCTATTATATACTGTCGCACTGCTGACCAAATGCCTCCACTATTGAAATCAAGCCATTCACTACAATTTATGGGATGTTGGCTTTATAATTGTATGTATGTCAGTGTGTACGTTTCATTTATGTTACTATCAAGAAATCAATAAATAAAATAATTAGTACGCTGGCCAAATGTGGGTTGGTGATCACAAACCTGGGTTATGCATTCAAAAATTCAAAACACACTTTGCCCGCTCTGGGAATTGCACTTAGTACCTTCAGATATAGAATGAAGTGCTTTGCCACTCGGACACCGTGTCTTTATTAAAGAAAACAAAGTCGTCTTGGTAAACATCAACCTTTCAGTACCTATAAAAACCTTAAATAAACCTCTTATACCACATGACATACATCACGCGTTAAGGCCGGCCCGTTTTATACATCTATGTGTTTTATGTGCCGTTAAGCACTGTTATTTATCTCCATCATCGCTATAATTGACGGGTATTAGCTTAATCACCTTATTTGACAAAAGGTGCGTTGATGATCTTACCTTTGATACTCATCGAAAAGTTTGAAACACAGCGCCTTGCTCCCCAAAGCGTTAATGAAGAAACAAAAATCGTCTAAGTAGAAGAAACCAATTTTTCACCACCTATAAAAGCCTTCAACCAACCTCTTATTAAACATGACATACATCGGGCGTTACGGCCGGCCCGCTTCATACATCTACATGTATTATGTGCCTTTAGTTTGCCGCTCACGTACTGGCCCGCCGAGTTGAGACATTGGTCTTCGTTGACTCCATTTTAACTTTGATGGGGTGGAAATGTGATGGACTACAGAGTACTGATAGAGTTTATGGTGATTCAGGTTGATGCTACATAGATATATAGTTAGAATGATGTGACATTTAGAATTTTTGTTTTTATGTAGACAAGTACCGACTTGTATGTTAGTACCGACTAACATAACCTAACTTTTTGATGCAAAATATATTCATTATTTAGCTTTAATAGACAAGTGACATTTGAAAACTAAACTGTTATCAGATCCCGCAAAGACGCAGAGCATTTCAGCTAAAAGGAAGGTTTGTTTTAGATAGATATTTATGTAGATCAATAGTACTTTTTATTTCACATAATCAATACTATTGCCAAATGCAACAGTCAGTGATGGGCTATGCATCGAAAAATTCAAAACTCTTTGCTCGACCTGGGAATTGAACCGAAGACCTTCGGATATCGAGCTGAGCGCTTCGCCACGTGGCTACAAATATTATTAAGTTAAGAGAAGAAAAAAATACAATTTCACTCATCAAATGTTAATAATAGCTATTGAGCTTGTTGTGAGCTTCCATAAAACGGATCATAATATTTCATTTATAATTCAAAACGATTATACAACTTTCTATCAAAGCACACGACACAATAAACATCCGCCGAATAAGTAACTCAGCCTTTCCAATATACCCACCCGCCCAACGATTTCTATTTACGCAGGACTTTCTCGTTACACACTCATAACATTTTGCCGGCAAAGATTTTATCCAGGTGCCTTGTGTACATTTTTAAAAGGGAACCCGTACATTTTCCAATCACGTACCCATCAACCCTTCAAATGCATGCCGTGG